>CM075686.1:15697500-16947500 GCA_037954025.1 Phaseolus coccineus | reverse complement strand
AAATAGATGATGCAAACAATATCTCTAGACTCTTCTTTAGAGAAGTGGTGAGACTTTATGGTCTATCCAAAAGCATAGTGTCTGATAGAGATCCAAAATTTATAAGTCATTTCTGGAGGACTCTCTGGGAAAGGCTTGGAACTAAACTGAAATTTTCAACTTCTTGTCATCCTCAAATGGATGGACAAACTGAAGTAGTAAATAGATCTCTTTCAACTATGCTTAGGGCAGTTATGAAAGGCAACCACAAATCTTGGGATGAGTACCTTCCCCATATTGAGTTTGCATATAACCGGGTAGTCCATAAAACTACCAATATTTCTCCATTTGAAGTTGTATATGGGTTTAATCCTCTTACACCTTTAGATTTGTTGCCTCTTCCTAATTCACAAGAATTTGTGCATAAAGAAGGAGTAGCAAAAGCTGAATTTGTTAAGAAAATGCATGAGAGGATTAAAAAACAAATACAACGGCAAACAGAGAAATATGTAAAGCATGGCAATAAGGGGAAGCGAGAGATAATTTTTGAGGAAGGAGACTCGGTTTGGCTACATCTTAGAAAGGATAGATTTCCCACTAGAAGAAAATCTAAGCTTAGCCCCCGAGGAGATGGACCCTTCCAAGTTCTCAAGAGAATCAATGACAATGCATACATTCTGGATTTACCTGAAGAATATGGAGTTCATAATACTTTCAATGTTATGGACCTAATCCCTTTTGCAAGAAGTAATGAAGAAGATGAAGCATTGGATTTGAGGACAAATCCTTCTCAAGAGGGAGAAGTCCAAGCCCAAACCCATGTTCAAGTCCAAGACCTAGCTCAAGCCCACCAAATTGAAGATATGGGCCAACTACAAGGGCTGTGGCAAGAAGAATACAAGAGGATTGGGACACTGCTACTGATGGCAGAGAGACTTTCCTCTACATGATAAAGATGCCATAAGTTTAGTGTAGAAGTAGAATTTAATTTTCTTGTCAAAATTAGAATAGGAAAATAATTGTAATTTTCTTAGAATTAATTTTGGCACCTAAAACACCAACCTAGGATAATTTAGGGTTTTTAAAACCACTAAATTAACCAAGGCCGGTTTGGAAAGCCTAGAGAGGGTGAGCGTGAAATACTAATCACACCCCTCCTATGTGCTCTCATTTTTAGGCTCCACCTTGAGGAGAATTTCATTTTGAATTTCCCTCCACTTTCATTTGAATTTTCAGCCCTCTAAACACTATAAATAAGAGGGCTTGGCTCATGTAATTCTCAAGATTAATTTGAGTGAAATTGCTGCAAACTTTGTGCCAATTATCACTCTTGTCTCCTCCTCTAGGATAGACACCTTAGTCTTCATTCTTCATCTTTTCCAAGTGAGATGACCTCACCATTCACTCTCCACACCTAACACTTCACCTTCAAGGTTTCCACAACTCCTAGGAGTGCCTTGCACGCTTCCAACCATTGCTTCTGCCACCTTCAAATTCGTTTTCAGCTCATGGAAGAAAGCACTCAAACTAGGCTACATCAGATTGTATAAGAA
Organism: Phaseolus coccineus; assembly: GCA_037954025.1. NCBI lineage: Eukaryota > Viridiplantae > Streptophyta > Magnoliopsida > Fabales > Fabaceae > Phaseolus > Phaseolus coccineus. Next base: position 16,945,968 of record CM075686.1, on the reverse strand, counting down.
AAGATATTGGTGGTAAATTAAGTGTGACAATGATTGAGGAAAATATAATATAAAATCAGTTTATATGGTTCGGATATGTGCAAAGGCAGCCACTGGTGAGGAGAGTGGATCTCATGGTTTTACTTTAAGAAGGGACAGAGGGAGGCTAGAATTGCATTGTAGGAAATTATTAAAAAGGATCTCATGCTGAATAATGTTCCTAAGAATTTGGATTTCAATTGAGCCTAATTATATTGTGTTAGCCATGTAGCTGATCTCTTGTGAAATAAAGCTAATTTTGCTGAGAACTACATTTTCTCTAGTTTTTATTTCATTTTTATCTAATTTAGGAGAGGGAAATTTTCATACCAAGCAGTGGCACTCAAGGTTAGTTCAGACTTATCAGTCTTCTATAGGTTCAGACTTTTTTACTCACATTTTAACTACTATACATTTGCAGTTTTAGGGAATAGATATTTGTGATGATACGGTTGCAGGAAATCCAATATTATAAGAGATATCTCTGGTAGATGAAAGAAATGTGTTACAATAGGTAGTACAAGCCAGATTTCATCCTTGAAGTTTATCATGTTTAGTCACCTCAACAAATTAATTGTGTTAGAATCCTTCACAGTTATAAATCTATAAATGCAGGGGAGATGGTGGTTGGACCAACTTGAGGAATTATCTTTGATGAAGCCAGTAAGGAGTTATCTCAAACTGTAATTAAAATGGTGGTGAGAATATCATATGAGTATAATTCTCAAGTCTGATAATTTTTTCCTAACCCTGTATATCTCTTCCAGGGTGGATCCAAGTTAAGGAAGCAAAAGAGTTGAAGGAAAATTGATTTTCAAATTGATTTTACTAAGGTCATGTTTAAATACAATTTATATACACAGGATGACTATAAAGTTAATGTTTTAACATTTAATGGCTATGATGACCAGGGAGACTAAGGATGGCTCCACATCTGCTGCATTTCCTGCTTTCGAGATGCTATCAACACTTTCATCACATTGTCGATTGAGGCTTTCTCCACCATGCTCGCAAGTTTTTTCTGTCCATCAACAAGTGTAAGAGTTTGTACCAAAGTTTAAATGCAAAATTTAACTCATTTTATTTTTCAATAATTATTTAACAAAAATTCTACTCATCCTATTATTATATTAATGCAAAACTTTATTTCTGTAACCATTTTTAGAGGAGACAAACAAGAAAAAAAGTGAACTGCCCTGCACAAGTTTAAGCAATAGAGAAGTTGTATGGAGAGTTTCTACACATTAACGTATGAATTAGTTAATTTCTACTTCTGGGGAAATTACTTTTAATTTTTCTTGTTATCTTTTAATCTAAAATGTGTTTATTTAGAATTTCAGAAAATATCTAATGCTAATATTAACCCCCATGTTTGGTAGAGTGGGGAGGATGAGAAATAATTAATTTTGTTGAATGGGTGAATGGAAGCTGCTGGATGGAAGAAAAGGAAAATCAAGAGAAGTAAGTGCATAAAGATAACAAGAAGGCATTATTATTATGAAGTGGCTGATATGATATGAAACAACTGCTCAAGGATTATGAATCTCCCATACACTATGTAACTATATAAGAGATATATTCTAACACCCTTTGCTTTTTATACAAATATAAATATCTTATCACAGTTTTGGGCTGGGTATTTTTATAAGTTCTTTCGGAGAAAAAATAAATTTGATTTTCTTATAAGTTAAAATTAATTGTTATACAAAATAAAAGTTAAAACAGTTATATAAAATATTCCATAAAATTAACTCATGAATTAGCTCATGAAATAAATTAATTTCAATTCATGTGAGAAACTGGTTCTAATAAAAAAAATAGCTTGTAAGAGATTCTTTTTTGGTGGTATATTACCTATTGATATATCTCTACGCTCCTCCGTTACCAATTTCTATGTAAGCATACGCTTTGATGCTGTAGTGAGAAAAGAGAATAGAAAAACACAATAAGGGGGAAGCTAAGCCATCTAGGCTCTAACATTCCTATGTCTACATAGGTCTAGGAATTGATATGATACAAAAATTTGAAATTTGCTCAGAGGTATAGTTGAGTGAACAAAGAGGAGTTTAATTTTCCTTTACTTTTGTTTTTTTGCTGACTTGAATTGATTTTTCCTGTTGAATAAATTACTGTTATTTTCATGCTCACAGTTTGAATCAATCTGGTGAGGGATTTGTTTAGATAAACTTCTTATTAAGCACTTATAAGAGGGATAATAAGAAGCAAAAATAAATAAGTTTCATCAAAAGCTAAACTTAGGTAATTTTATGGAGAAACTAATTTGATATTTTTTTTTCTCATACAAGTGCTTCTGGAGAAGCTTATTAGAAAAGAGTAGGAAATGTTTTGTTTTTCTGATATATTTTGAATGATACAGTCACTGATTATAGTTGAGTTAGTCCCAAAGAGGTAACTGAATCTGCCACTATCAAAAAACAATAAAAATAACTTATTTTCTATGATCGGGTCATGATTTAGATTTTATTTAAATTTAATTATGAACAGATTTAAATTTAATTCTGAACAGATATCCTATTCTTTACAAGTATAATTTTTATACTATCCTACTAGTGGAATTATGTTATTTGACATGTGATCCGGTCGGTCATCGGTAGTCGATGACATCAGCAGCAGTTGACCACGTGGACCATTCCCAGGGTAACACGTGGTAGAGGATTGCAGGTGAATCAGGGAGGCGATCACTCAGAATGGTAATCGCCTATCGCCTTGAGGATGAGTAATCGCCTATCGCCTTGAGGATGAGTAATCGCTCATCGCCGGTATGGATCAGTAATCGCCTAGATTGCACATGATCACCGTGTGTGAAGGTTAGGATATTAGGTGGTCAGCAAGTCGCCGAAAGAGCACATCGCCGGGTGTTTGAGAAGACTTGGCAAACACTTGTTGTATAGTCTAAGTACAGAGGATAAGTGGCATATCTGCCACCATGTGTAGTGTGAGATGTGATACCCAGTGTTAACCAGCTCGCCATGTTAAGGTTGCGCCCAGAGTAGCCTGTGTACTAAGCTACTCCCTGTGTGGATAACTTAGTCGCAGGAGCACAGTGGAAGTAACGTTTCAGCTGCAGGTACTCCAGATGGTGACACGTGTATGACCAGATGTTATCCACGTGTCAAGAGGAATAACCGTCAGGAGAGAGAAAGACTCAGGTATATATACGAAACTCTTAACGAAATTAGAGAGGGTTTTACAAATTCTTACAGCTTACACATTTTAGAGTTTACAGTTACACACAGTCTCTGAGTCACTGTGGAGCGTTCTTACACGTTGCACAGTGATAACAGAAAACGGTTATAGAGAGAGAAAGTGGATCTGAGAGCACACACGAGTTTCACAGAGAGATTCAGTGATAGTTTTGGTGTTCCTGTTGCCTGACTTGAGTGTCGGAGCTACAACGGCCGCCAGAGGCGCCGTCTGTGTGTTTTGCAGGCAGCGTTTGGAGTTCCGGTGGTGGTTCTTGGAGCGTTCCTGCATAACAGAAGGCTAGACGAAGGAGTGATGAGGCAATCCTCCACGTTCGAGTCAAGCGGCTGGATCAACATGTATTTTATTTTCAAAACATTTGTAGGTTCTGATACAGCATTCTTCTAATTTATATGCTGCCAATAGTATTGCGGTAGTGTTAGGCGAGAAAGGCCATTTTGATGTGTCAAAGGATATCTTTACACAGGTTATATATGTGTGCTAAATGTAAGGACCTAGAAAAATTTAATTGGAATAAAAGTGTTATATTTAAATAATTTCTGAAGATGTTATTATTTAAAATGAAAAGAGCTTGTAATAGAAGTTTCATGGTGGTCAGACCTCGGACGTCGCCCAAGGTCTGAGGTCAGCTGGTAGAGGTCGGTCGGCGGACCATAGGGGGTTCCAAAAAAAAATCACACGTATTAAGGTGTGATTTGCACCTTAGATACGCTATGTATGCGAAACTCTATGCGGGGGCATAAGAGTTTGTCCTTGGTGTTGCATGCATTGGCGCACGAGGAGTTAGTACCGACCTTTCCTCGGTCAGGAGAACTACCGACGTCACCGAGCCATGTAGGGGTGATGCCACAGGCGTGGAGTAGATAGTCGATGAACCCTCAGCAGGGTGTGACGATGTGACATCGGTGACCAGAGTGAGGCGATGTGTCCTCATCACACACAAGGGCGATTAGAGATAGCCAGGATGAGAGATCGCCAGGTCGAGAGACACACGGTCATCGCCAGGATGAGGGACGCATCGGTCGTCTTCCAGGATTAGAGACACATCAGTCGTCTGCCAGAGAGACATCAGTTGTCTTCCAGAATGAGACATCGCTCGTCTTCCAGGGTGAGACATCGATTGTCTGCCAGGATGAGACATCGGTCATCTTCCAAGGTGAGACATCGGTTGTCTGCCAGGGTGAGACATCGGTCGATAGTCATCGAGAGGCCAGTCATCGGTGCCTGGTCATCGGGGTGTCTTGTTACACGCAGATAAGCTGGGACCCAGGCTCCCAGCATGAGCGTTCTGCATGCGCGACACGTAGACATTAAGAGTGCTTCAGAACAGTTGACGCCAGAGAGTTGGTGAGGCAGGTAACCCAAAGTTGGTACGTGCAGAGACATCACGTGGCAGTTCTGTTAGAGGAAATGTGCACGCAAACTTTCCTGCAGAGTGGGCGGTGGCAGCGGCATTGCTGGGCAAGTTGGTTTAGATTCAAAACTCACTTCCTGAGAGGCAGAGAACGTTGTTGTGGTTCAAGAGTGATAGAGTGAGTTAGTCTTCATCCTTTTCCTTCCTCTCCTTCACTCTGCGATTTAGACCTTCTCACGCACCAGTTGACGATCGGCCACTGCCCCTGGATTCCTGACGTTTGTGCCCTGCAAGTTTTCTGATCAAAGCCGTGAAACAAAGTAAGTCCTCCATGCTCTGTTTTTGGAGTCGTTTCTGAACTTGAGAGAGTTGCTTCTGCATGGGCTTTGCATTCAACTCTTTTAGCTTCAGAATTAGTCTTTGTTAACGCAGAATATGGGTAAGGTCGTTAGTTTTATGACTAAGGCTCCATGGTGCAGGTTAAGGTATCCTTAAGTCTTCGTGGGTTTGGAGCTCTTAGTGAGGTTTTACGCTAGTCCAGGTAAGGGAAGCTAGTTTTATTTTCAATAAAACCTTAAGCTAGAAGATTCTGATCTTTGGGTGACGTGATCGCCGTATCTAATGTTTGTTTCGAAATCCCCTGTTTTAGTGTCGTTTTGAAATTGTTTGAGATTGAAAGGTGAAATGCATATGATATTCGAAAATCTGAACTTTGGTATGATTGTTTCTGTGATTGGGATTGTTTAAGAAAAGATTCAAAATATTATATGATGGAATTGTGCTTTTACGTGTGGTATGATGTACTGGATGAATGTGAAATTGTGATCAAGACATAGTATTTTCAGGAAAGGAAATACCGTGTTGAGATTGGTTATGAGGTGTATTGATCTGTGAGTATCCTGTGAATGAGACGATCCTGACTCTACTGATATAATGGAATCACATAGATGAAGTTATTCAGTTGTTGAGAGTCGAAGGAGGTTCATATGTATGGGTAAGTTGTTTGAAAGATAACTAACTTGACCTGTTATATGAATTAACCCTGTCATACTGGGAGAGTGATGATATTGAGATTATGTATGCGCATGGCTGTGTGGATTTCACAGCGACCCTGTGTGGATTTCACAGTGGTGTGGTATGACAGGTGCAGGTCTCTGGATGCTAAGTTCAACGCATGAGTCTTCCGGAAGTAGAGTCAAGTGTCTATGTTGTTGTGAGTCAGTGGATTTCTGACGTGAGAAAGTTGAATATTGAAAATTGAATATGATAGACACTTGATGGTTATGTGAAATGAATGAGAAAGTGATGGATTTATGTGGGTGTTTAAAAGCTGGTTATGTTGATTTTAAAGTTTCATACTTAAAGTTTTAAAATAGCTAGCTTACCCTGTGTTTTTGGTGTTGTGTTTGGTTTTTTCTTAAACCTGTGATGATCGTGTATAATTTACACGGGAGCAGATGATGTTGCAGGTAGTAGAGCTCCTCAGTGAGCGGTTGGACGAAGAGATCGTCTGTTCTTATGCTGTATTTTGTTTTATTTTGAAACACTGGATGCTGTTATGTATTAAAATTTCCTAGAGAAGGGATATTATTTTGAAATACATTGCATGGGGTGGATGTATCTTATAATATATATACATATGTTAATTTTGATAATCTTTTATTTCAATGTTATTTCATAGTATATATGTATGAGTGGATGATAAGGGGCGTTACACTAAACCTTGGACTATAGTGAGCTTAAACTTTTATCCGTGAGTTAATTCATTAATTTTTCATTAATTTTTGGTAGGTTCAAGAAGCTGCCAGTGGTAGTGTTTTTGTCCGGATGCCTGATGTTTGGATAAATCTGGCCATATGTTTATTTTGCTGAGGGGAATTTTGCTTTGGCTATGAAAATGGTGAACTTATCCTATCTTTAGATTGTATGCCTTTATTGTTTTCAGGTTCCTATTCCCCAAGTATTTATGACAGCAATTGAATGCTAATGAACTTTTTTATGATATGACTCTCTCCGGAATTTTAGATTGCACAACACTACTACATTTGAAATAAACTATTTATTAATCTATTTGATGTAACAACTTTTGTTCCCATTTTCATTTAGAAATTTTAAGGTATCATTGTCGTGACCATTTAATCTAACAGTTTTTAATCTATCTAATCTAACAATTAATTATTATTAGTTGCTAAAGAAAATAAATGTTCAAGTTTGTCCATTATTGAAGAAATGGGAACATATTCAAATCAACCAGATTGCTGGAAAAAGAAACTTTATTCAGTGGTGGTGAGTTTATCCAATAATTTCATTTGAAGAGCATATATAACCACTACAACAATTATTGCTTTAGGCTACAGCATAAAACCGTGGTCTAAAGTAGTAAAACCGTGACCTAAAGTTTAGGCAACGGTTTTTTACCCGTGGTCTAAGTGAGCGTGGCCATTGGTAATAGGCCACGGTTTTTATAAAGACAACAATTTTAAAACCGTTGCCTAAAATCTTGATAACAGGCACAATTTCAAAAGCGTTGCTTAAAGTATTGACAAAAACAACAATACATTTCTTCAATTTTAGAAGAATTACTCATACAAAAATTCAAGATAGCAAAAATAAATATTAAAGGATAATATATTAAAATAGAAATGACTCAACAAGAAATTTTACATATTTAAATAGATGTGTTCCAATTAACTACATAATCAAAAAATTTGTCTTAAAGTATATATCATAACGATCACGTGTTCAAAGTTAAAACTACAAATTTAGTTAAAAAAACATAGTCTATTGTTTGTTTACAACATATCAATAAGTTCATTCTTCTTCAAGATTGTCTACGTACTCTTCATTGCCTTCAAGCTGCAAAAAATACATAAATATATACTAATACTAATTAAATATAATTCAAACAAAATAAATATAGCAAATTGAGAGAAGAAAGATAGAAAGACCTTGGCTGTTGAGAATATACCTATTTCTCACCTTGTTACCAACTATAGCTGTATATGAATTATTTGAATTGGCCCTTTCCACTGGTTTAAAACTGTGAATTAAGAAAAACATACAAATAAGTGACAGTTAAAGACAAAATTTAACCAAAGTGCAAGTTGTACTTGGACAGATTGTACCAATTTATTTGCTGAACTTTGTAATTTCTTAAGTGTTATTTTTTCTTTTGTAATTGGAAAATTTTCAAAGAATTTTTTTCCCATTAAAGTGTACATGCAGAGCATAAATGATGTGTTGGTTGGTGTACTTTTCTTTAACATTCAACTGTGCATGAAGGCAAAGAATAAAAAATCAGGCACAACAGAAAGTATAGCACTGCTGCTGCTCAATACCAGCAAAATTAGACCTTACAAATCAGTTAAAGAGATGCAAACCGATTCTGAGGCACCCAATTTTTTTTTCAATCAGCAATGAATAAAAATAAACAAGACACTTAACCCTTTTATAAAGAAAATCAAGTCAATCTACATTACCCAATATCAAAGGCCAAAGTGCAGATTTTTCACCTAAGATGCAAATAAAACCCCTCACCAACAAATTATCCAAAAACATATTCTATCTAATATGCAGTACCCTGCCACAAATATGCATCTTTTATTGTGCAACAATAGTAGTGACACCTAGCAAGGTTTGAAGATTTCACATGCCAAAATCAATCGTGCCAGAATTAATCAGTCTTGGAAGCTATAACCTGTCCCTGCTGAAGCAAATCTACATTCACACATTACTATGCCTTTTCCAATTACTTTGCACCCCATGCTGTCCACACTTCATGCCACTTCCTATAATTCTAATCTTAAAATGAACCTCTAGCAGTAAAGGGGTCCTCTTCTACATTGACTAAGAATGTTTATCCCTTGAGCTTCTACCTTTGCACTCCTTCACACCTTAATCTCTTTTATAAACTTCTAACTAATAGCGTTGCCAAGCCAAGTTTATCATCATTTTGTTCCTTAAGTACCTTCAAAGTGCTGCTCTTATTGATACAAGGCATCACTATAAACTACACCATAGTTCTGAAACACCAACATTATGCAACACCAGAATTATGCAGCAAAAAAATATCTAATGGACCCAGGGCTATTTTAGCGTTGCCTAAAGTACAAAATGCTGTAGTGCAACTATTCTTCATTGAGACCATTAACGGAGAGTATTTGCGATTATTGTTCTACAAATATGCAAAGCTTGTGATTTAAGTATGAAGCACAAAACAAACGTTATTCTTCTGTTGTAGGTAGCTTTTGAAGCTTAAATGTGATTACAGCAAAGGAGCATAATCATAATGACTTAAAATAACAGTTCTAATTCAAAAAAAGAATCTAAGTATAATATTTAGAGATCCGTGTCTAAGAGTGCAAATTGGGTATACCAAACTCTGGTCCTTAACAAATATTTAAAACTAGATATTATTTAGATTCCCAAACTTGAGAACTTGCAAGCAGTGACAGAAGAAATTTTTAAAAAAAGCAAGTTACTGCTTGTTTGGGTTTTAAGTACTCCACAAGTAAAAACTTGTAATGGTTGTAGTTTAGTAAATGTATATTCAATATATTTATATGAGCCTTTCATGCAGGTGGCAGCCACAGGTTTGAGGCCACTAAGAACTTTCCTTGGTGAAGAGAATAACTTAGAAGAAAAGGGGAGGCAACTTTTGTTCTATATATTTTTCAAATTACCTTTATCTGTTTCTTTAAAAATTTCAAAAACTCCTAAACCATACTATCCTGTGATATGCATGAACCATATCAATAAATCAGTTTTTTGACTACCTTTCTTCATTCTTCACTTAGTTAACAACCCATTAATCTTATTCTTCACACTAAATTAATAATACTGTTTTATTTAGCCTTGTCTATTTTAATATGATAAGTATAATCTTACTATTCATTTTATCCTAGCAGTGCCATCATGAACAGTCACCCCATGCAGTTTCTGAGAATGTTACATGCTTTCACAATTATATATTATGCAATATGCTATCTTACCTAGCTGTGAGAATGTTCTCCCTAGGCTATAATTAAACTTGGATTTAGTTCCTCTAGTATGACTCATGATAGGTTTAGAGTATAAAGTGTAAATTTATAACCATTGATTAAAAAATCAATGGAAAAGGTTTGAACACTTTCGTGATTTATTTTACGAGTTAAAGTTAGTATCATCATATATCGAGCTTGGACAAAATCTAGTAACAATGTGACATTCTCAACCGTGGCCAATACCCAATTGGTAAAGTATACTTAACAGAGAAAGGAGATTTTGATTTTCTGAATTAGTGAGAAATCAAACCTGCTACGTATCTGTCTACTTCAACATGTGCACAGATTCATGCAGAGTGCTTGGCCATGGACCTTGTGTTGGGCCTGAACTTGGGTTGGAGCTTGGGCCTCTTCCATCAGTTTCGCTGAAATCGGTGACCACTGGAGCCAAACGAAGGCAGAGTGTTCGTCATTTGCGGTGAAACCCTAAAGGTTGGTGATTTCTTTCGCTTTTTGGGTTTTTACCGAATATTTTCTTGCTAAAGTCGATGCGCTAAATGAGAGTTCGAGGTGGGATGAGTCAATTAGGTCGAATTGATTAGTGCATCTGCTTCTATTTTCATAGTGAATCATAACGAATCATAGAACCATTCTACCACCTTAAAAAAATTAAGCAAAAGTTTGGTTAATTGTAACTAGAGAAGAGATTGTTTTGTTAGGATCTGGATGATTACTGGTAGTGCGGTATATATATGTGATAAAATGATGAAAAGGGTTGCAGAAAATATAGAGAAAGAATTGAAGGGAAGTGTGATGGAGTAGAATCTAACCGTGAGAGACACTTGCATACAAAGAGGAAGAGAGAGAGAAAGAGAAGCATAAGAACACAGAAACAAGACTGCAATTGGAGGCAGAGGCAGTACTGATGAGTGCACAAAACCAAGGGGGGAAGAGGGTCCAATAAAATCTGACACCAGGATTCCCACACTTGTTGCTTCCAACACTCTACACGATAAAGCTAGCTAGCTACCTTCCCATCTCTTACCATTTTTAATCCCTGTTTTTCTCTTTCCCTTCTCAATCCTTTGCCAATTTCTACATACCAAATCCAGGCCTACCTTAGCTTTTTTCTAGAACCACTCCATTAATTCTCACACACTCCAAACACCACCCAACTGCTCTTCCTTTTTTGACTCTTATCTCCTTCTTCACACACCACTCACCACTCACACTATTATTAATTCTTACCCTTTAATTGCTGCATTTCAAAAGCTGTTAATCATCCAAGTGTTTAGCATTTAATATCTGTACTTTTCACTGAAACATGCACATCAGTACATTCATTACTTAATTAATTATTAGTATCTCAGACATGCATATAACATTTTATGAGTCTATGTTTGTCTTGTTCCTCTCCTCCTTATTGTCCCCAGTGCCATGTTCTCCCCTCTGCCCTCTGCTACCAATAGTATATTGTCCATGGAATTTAACTTTTCTGTTCCTTCTTCAGTGATGCACAATTATTTGGCTCCGAGCTTTGGTTTCACGTTAACTTTTCACACTATTTTCTCTTGTAATTAACAAACATCTAAGAGTGTTTATATGTTCACAAAACTGGTGTTTTTCACTGTGTTAAAGTAACTTTTTTCAACTCAACATTTAACTGTTTCTGCATTGCCTTTGAGCAAGTGCAGGCACCAGAGGAAGTCCTCCTTGCCTTTGAGCAAGTGCAGGCAACAGAGGAAGTCCTCCTTGCCTTTGAGCAAGTGCAGGCACCAGAGGAAGTCCTCCTTGCCTTTGAGCAAGTGCAGGCACCAGAGGAAGTCCTCCTTGCCTTTGAGCAAGTGCAGGCACCAGAGGAAGTCCTCCTTGCCTTTGAGCAAGTGCAGGCACCAGAGGAAGTCCTCCTTGCCTTTGAGCGAGTGCAGGCGAGAAAGGAGAAAGTCCTCCCTCGACTTTGTACAGCGAGGTGCAGGCGAGTGAAAGTCCTCACCTCGACTTTTTACAGCAAGGTTGAGGCAAGAGATCAAGTCCTTTTCCTCTGCTTTTTACAGCAAGGTTGAGGCGAGAGAACCAAGTCCTCTTCCTCTGCTTCTTACAGCAAGGTTGAGGCAAGAGAACCAGGTCCCTTCCCTCTGCTTTTTACAGCGAGGCTGAGGTGGGAGAAGCAAGACCTCACCCACGACTTCTTACAGCAAGGTTGGGACAAGAGGGGTAACCGAGAAGCACCTTTCTTCCTCAAAACACAGGCGTCATAGTTGGTGTTCAGGCCCTCTATGCACTCAGCGCTGGTGTGGCAGAGAAGTGTAGCGAAGCTAGAAGCGCGATGACTGATCGGTGGTTCACTAACACGATAGTCGGTAGTCGGTGGTAGAAGGAAGTTCTGCTGCGTGAAGCTGAAGCGTCTAAAGCCTAAGCTAGTTAACAGTTAGTCACATGCAGAGAGTTAAAGAGGAGAAACATAGTGAACCCTAGTGCGTTTGAGAAGAAGAAAACAGAGAGGGTGAATCTCTAGATGATCCAGAGGGATGCGCACGCTTCTGTTGAATGAAGGAAATGGTAGCGACACTCAGTTGGGGCTATTACTGCGTCCATGTGTCGAGAGATAAAGTATGGAAGCCGTGACGCCGAGGAGCAGATACGTGAGCAGCATGTGGCGTGGCCCCACTTGCCACGTGGGCCGAGGGCGCGACTACTTAGTCTCTTCACTGAGAACAAGTTTACAGCTCGAGACTGGGGGGCTTGTGATCCGGTCGGTCATCAGTAGTTGATGACGTCAGCAGCCGTTGACTACGTGGACCATGAACAGGGTGGCATGTCGTAGAAAGAGCAAGTGAATCAGGGAGGAGATCACCTAGAATGGTGATCGCTAGTCAGATACCAAGTGGCCACCACTCCCAGTTCAGAGCATAGATAAGCGCCTGAAAGCCCCGCACGGACGTCGGTGGATATTCATGAGGCACCGCACGGACGTCGGTTGCAAGTCATGAGGGACCGCCCGGGTGTCGGTTGATGGAGGAGGGCCAAGCACATCTAACCAAGGAAGCCAAGGCCCAAACCAAGAAGACCGTCTAGACCAAGAGGAGCGTCTAGCTCCAAGAAGTGAGCGTCTAGGACGTGAAGGAGGGAGGCTATCCATGGAGCTAGACCGTCTAGGACCTCTCACAAGATCCATGGCTAAACATATCCAAGCACACATAGAAGAAGCCACGGATGGGAGGGAGAAGACCTTGTACATGCTACTTGGAGGCCCATTAGGGGTAGCTTAGTAGATTAGTGTTCCTGCCGGTTGACCCTGCGTCAGCTGACTTCTGCAGCCGCCACACACCTCCTTCCTCACCTAGTCTGTGCTGGTATGATCGCACCTGCAAAAGAGAAAGGGGGGCGCCCTCGCGGCCGTTTGCACTCCGACGCTCAAGTCAGAACGGGGCAAGAAACATTAAAATCTGAATTTCTCTCTGTGTTTAGGTCTAGAATTGCGTACCTCTGTGAAGCATGTTACTGTTCCTTATATACTTAGGGTTTTCTGCGCCGCTAACCCTAATTAGGGTTTATTGCGCTGCTGGACACACTTAGGGTTTACTGGAATGCCCCCTGCGCCACTCTTACCCAGTCTTTGGGATAACCTAGCGCATAGGGTTTCCTTCTCTGGAGTGCAAACTCTAACAGGATGAACACCTGTTCTGGGAGGGCCTTCACTGTTCACGTGCCATGCATGTAGCCTTCGTGATTCGGGACTCTCTTTACCTCTGGGAATATTTACTAATAATCTGCGGAGCAGGCGATGACCGATCACCAATCTCTCTGTGGAGCAGGCGATGACCGATCACCTCTGATGGGGTCTACTCCACGTGGCTTTGGCCCATGCTGTGGGACCCATCTGACGTCCGAGGACCGATCAGTACACAAGCCCCCCAGTCTCAAGCTGTTAACTTGTTTCAGCGAAGAGACTAAGTCATTGACTCCTTTACTACCTGCTCTCGGTGCTCGAGGACCAGCATTTGGCATCATCGCCAGGAACTCTTCTGATCTGGTACTCGCCGAATTATCTTTAGGCGATTTCCTTTCTCTTACTCTTCTCGATCCACGTGTCCTCCTCAAGCACGCCTCTCACCTCAGCCTCGCTTTAAGAAGTCGAGGGCGAGGTCTTTCCTATCTCGCCTCACTTGCTCAAAGGCAAGGAGGTCTTCTTCCTCTGTTGCCTCAGCCTCGCTGTAAGGAGACGAGGTGAGGACTTTATATCCTCTCGCCTCAGCCTCGCTGTAAGAAGACGAGGTGAGGACTTTCTTATCTTCTCGCCTCAGCCTCGCTGTAAAAAGACGAGGTGAGGACTTTATATCTTCTCGCCTCAGCCTCGCTGTAAAAAGACGAGGTGAGGACTTTCAACATCTTGCCTCAGCCTCGCTGTAAGAAGACGAGGTGAGGACTTTTATCATCTTGCCTCGGATCGCCAAAGGGCGAGGAGGACTTTTATCATCTTGCCTCAGCCTCGCTGTAAAAAGACGAGGTGAGGACTTTTATCATCTTGCCTCAGCCTCGCTGTAAAAAGACGAGGTGAGGACTTTTATCATCTTGCCTCAGCCTCGCTGTAAAAAGACGAGGTGAGGACTTTTATCATCTTGCCTCAGCCTCGCTGTAAAAAGACGAGGCGAGGACTTTTATCATCTTGGTGCCTCCGATCGCCGAAGCGTGGACATCATCTGGTCATTCACGTGTCACCATCTGGAGTACCTGCAGCTAAAACGCTACTTTCACCTTGATCCTGCGACTAAGTTATCCACACAGGGAGTAGCTTAGTGCACAGGCTACTCTGGGCACAACCTTAACCTGGCGATCTGGTTAACACTGGGTATCACAGCTCACACAAGTCTTCTCAAACACTCGGCGATGTGCTCCTTTCGGCGACTTGCTGACAACCTGATCTCCTGATCTTCACACCCGGCGATCATGTGAACACCCGGCGATGTGAATACCTGCAGGCGATAGGCGATCACTTATATCTTCGCACATGGCGATAGGCGATCACTTATATCTTCGCACATGGCGGTAGGCGATCACTTATATCTTCGCACATGGCGGTAGGCGATCACTTATATCTTCGCACATATGGCGATAGGCGATCACTTATATCTTCGCACATGGCGATAGGCGATCACTTATATCTTCGCACATGGCGGTAGGCGATCACTTATATCTTCGCACATGGCGGTAGGCGATCACTTATATCTTCGCACATATGGCGATAGGCGATTACTTACATCTTCGCACACATGGCGATAGGCGATTACTTGTATCTTCGCACATATGGCGATAGGTGATCACTACTCTTTACACGCGGTGATAGGCGACTACCGATCTGTGCTTCTTTACTTCTCGCGCTTTGCCTCCAGGCGCTCTCTTAACACTGGGTGATCACCTTAGCCACTGACAACCAATCACCATTCTGGGTGATCGCCTCTCCAACTGGCTTACTATCCTCTACCACGTGACACCCCTTGAACAGTCAACTGCTGGCGACGTCATCTATTACTGATGACGGACCGGATCACAAGCCCCCCAGGCTCGAGTTGTGACTTGTCTCAACGAAGAGTCTTACAACTCGCCTGATAGCTATTGACCCGACCGGGCTGTCACCTCTTGGCCGACGACCGAGGTCTTGCCACTACGTAAACGTTCTTACTTCTGCCTCTTTCCCTTCGACGGCCATCATCTGCTTGTAATGAATTATAAACCTTGTCTTTACAACTTGAATCACTCTTTCTCCTCATAGCTCAACCTTCACCTTGTGTCGGTTGCTTGGTGACCGTACTAACTGATGTGGTGCTATCTCTACTTGAGCGCCTAATCTTTGAAGCCCCCCTTCTCGACTGGCAAGCTCCAGAATACCTCTTGTTTATACTCTGGTGATGGGAGATTCCTCCTGAGTCGACCTTGGCTGATAAGCGAAGGAGAACCTCTTCAGTGGATGCCTCCCTGTTCTTGTTCGAAGCCAAAAATCCTGGAGATCACCTCTGGGTAAGCCTGAATGGGAATTGCTGTAACGTCCTTCTTCTTGGTGGCTTTCCCTTGCACTGGGTGGAGAAGGGAAATAAAAGCTCCAAGGATAGCTTCACGAGGGCAAGGAGTCCTGACAACGTGGGAGCACTGGACAGAGACCTCTACCCCTTCTTTTGCTCTCTTCACTCAGCCTTGTTACTTTGTACGTTTAACTGCGTGCCAGGCGTTCTGCATCATCGTCGGGAATTCCTCTTTTCTATCACTTCGTTCTCGGCAGCGATGTGAGCCACAGCACGTCGCCGAATCTCTGCGAAAGTTGCAGGGCGACTCCTGATCAATGATTCGCTGAATGGCCCAGGTAGCACGCCTTTCTTAAAGGCGTGTACGAACATCTCCTCCTCTTTACCTGGTAGTCGGACTATCTGGGCCCCGAATCTGTTCAGATAATCCTTCAAAGATTCCCCCTGGAATTGCCTTAGGTCGAAAAGGTCGTAAGACACCATAGGCGGCGCCTTATTCACGATGTACTGATCGACAAACAGCTTGGAAAATTGCCGGAAACTGGAAATATGTCCGGTAGGTAGACTCAAAAACCAGTCCAACGCTGTGCTGTGGAGGGTGCTCATAAACATCTTGCAGTAGACCGCATCCGATCCTCCCGACAGCATCATCTGCGTATGGAAAGCGGTGAGATGCCTTTCGGGGTCTTCTTTCCCAGTGAACACGGTCTTAGGCCCTACGAAGGTGGCAGGGACCACCGTGTCCATGATTTCCTGGGAGAAAGGCATGGGAAAGGCCCTTGTGGGCGTTGGTGGAGCCCGATCCTCTCCCCCACAGTCTCCATCTTGCCGCGCGTTTTGCAGACTCACACGCAGCTCCTCGTTCGCTTTGTGCAATTCCTCGTTCCTGGCCTGTGAGGCGGCCAGGTCTTCCTGCATCCGCGCTTGATGCGCCCTGGACTCCGCCACCGTCTCCTGGAGGGCGCGCATTGTTTCCATGAGTTGCTGCATGGTAACGCTTTCGCCTCCATTCGGTGGAACGGAACCGTGCCTTGTCGTCCTCATCTTCTGTGGTTTCTCTCTCACTCTTGTGTATGGGACCTTGTTTTACTCGGCCCCACGGTGGGCGCCTAATGTTCCTGCCGGTTGACCCTGCGTCAGCTGACTTCTGCAGCCGCCACACACCTCCTTCCTCACCTAGTCTGTGCTGGTATGATCGCACCTGCAAAAGAGAAAGGGGGGCGCCCTCGCGGCCGTTTGCACTCCGACGCTCAAGTCAGAACGGGGCAAGAAACATTAAAATCTGAATTTCTCTCTGTGTTTAGGTCTAGAATTGCGTACCTCTGTGAAGCATGTTACTGTTCCTTATATACTTAGGGTTTTCTGCGCCGCTAACCCTAATTAGGGTTTATTGCGCTGCTGGACACACTTAGGGTTTACTGGAATGCCCCCTGCGCCACTCTTACCCAGTCTTTGGGATAACCTAGCGCATAGGGTTTCCTTCTCTGGAGTGCAAACTCTAACAGGATGAACACCTGTTCTGGGAGGGCCTTCACTGTTCACGTGCCATGCATGTAGCCTTCGTGATTCGGGACTCTCTTTACCTCTGGGAATATTTACTAATAATCTGCGGAGCAGGCGATGACCGATCACCAATCTCTCTGTGGAGCAGGCGATGACCGATCACCTCTGATGGGGTCTACTCCACGTGGCTTTGGCCCATGCTGTGGGACCCATCTGACGTCCGAGGACCGATCAGTACAATTAGTGTAGTGTAGAAAGCAAAACTTGCTAACTTAGGGGTGTGCTATCAAAAAGGTGCCCTTAGCAATAGAAGGAGGGGTGTGCTAGCAAATAGGTGCCTTTAGCAAAAGAGGGAGGGGTGTACTATCAAATGTTGCATTTTTGACCTATCTTCTAGAATATTAGGATGATGGTGTGGTTTGACTAAAGTCAATACCCTAGGCAGCCCCCACTTTTTGTATTTCCATCCCTACCCTTTAAGCTTGCTCACCAAGGCTCCTAAATCTATAAATAAGGAGGCCTACCTCATGTATTTTCAAGATTAAATAGAGTATTGTTATGCTGCCCAAATTGTGCCATACACTACTCCTTGCCTAACACTTAGGTTTTAGTCTTCAATTCATCACTACCAAAGGGGCTGGCCAAACCTCCCCATTTCCTCACTCTTCATGCACCTTCAAGGCACCCATGCTTCCTAGGAAGGCCTTGCTCACCTCCTCCATAAGCTTCCGCATCCATCATCACCAAGGAACTCCAAAATCCAAAGAAGAGCTCATAGGAATGCTATCATTTGGTATCATGAGCTTTTGGTTCTTCAAGATGAGTAGCTTGTCTTTTTAAATTTTCAGTTCTTCTTTATTTTCATCTTGTCATTTCAATTCCATAATTGTCTTGCTGTTTTTTTTTTTTACATTTTAAATTGTTCTTGGTGTGCTTATGGAAGATCCAACCGAAGCACATGTGTTCAATTGATCTTGAACATTTTCTTGTGCAATTGTGATAGGATTCCTTACACATTGAGTGGCTGTTTTCTTTTAGGAATTTGAGTCTTTATTGCTTTCTTATAATTGCTTCATTTTATGCTTTGAGTCTTTATTTTCTGAATCTATAAATGTTGTGTCAAGTCATGTGAATCCATAATTGTCATCAATTCTTAGTAGTCCTATTTTTGGCTTGATTGTTTCTTGTTTTTGGGTCTCTTTAATTTGCCTTAATCTGCTGTTATTTTGATCCTTTGCTGCCTTTTTAATTTTAGTTTGAGTTCATAATTGTGTCTTAGTTCTTACACAATTTCCTTCTTACATTTTCCTTTGTGTTAAATTTTGGTATCTTGCTGTTTTTTTTTTTCCAGTTTTCCAGATTTCCCCTGTTTCTCTCTCTGTCTGGCTGTTTTTTGTTTCAAAAATTATTTCCACTCATAGGAAATTTGTGATTCTCTGGAAAATGCAAGTTTGAAGTGTTACAAAAAGAAAAAAAAAGAATCAGATCAAAAAAAAAGGCAACAGAAAAAATATGATAAATCTTACAAAATCAGAGTGCAAATCTTGAGCGCTCCAGCTGGCCTAACTGCACACTAAATTTGCAAAAATTATTAAAAAAAAATGGTGCATGCGTTTTAGGTGATTCCAAAGCCATTGTTTAGATAAGATCCTGAATTTTCTTGCATATAAATTTCAGAGACAAATTTTAAAAATACAGCTCAGCATAAATCGGGGAACAAACACGTTTTCTGGCCCACAACAATTTTCAGTGGTGCTGTTTTTTTTTTTTTTTATTTGGTCATCTAATCTAGTGCTTTTCTTTAGGAATTCCTTTTGTGTGCCAACTTTTTTTTGAGTACCTTTAATTGTTTGCTTTAATTTCTTGACTCTCTTTCTAAGTTGTCATATTATAAATCCTTTTGGTGGTACTGTTTTTATTCAATTAAATTTGTTTCTTGCTTTTGTTTCTTGACCTCTCTTTTGGGTGCTGGAATTTAATTCTCCTTGGTGCATATGTGCATGGAACTTGACTTGGTTTAGGTTTAGCTCTTGTGAATAGGTGCTGGAAACTGGAGAATTAAAGCCATCATTTTAAGGAGGAGACAAAGCTAAAGCCGAAACAAGGTTGCTTGAAACAAACAATACAAACACCTAGAAGATCAAAAAAAAATTCAAGACAACAAGGAAGTGCACTAACCCAAAAGAGGATCAACAAAGGGAGTCTTCTTTTCCTTTGCAACTTGGTTTATTGTTAATTACCTCTTTAATTATGTTTAGACGGTGAGTGTGTCTTCAAGGGCTCAAAGTGTCCAAGAAGCCTCACCTAGGGCCGAATAGCATAGTAAATTTTTTGCTTAGTAATTTGTTGCTTGTTTGAACTTGTTTTCTATTGTTTTGGTAGAAACGTTTTGCATGATTAGTGTTCCTGCCGGTTGACTCTGCGTCAGCTGACTTCTGCGGCCGCCACACACCTCCTTCCTCACCTAGTCTGCGCTGGTATGATCGCACCTGCAAAAGAGAAAGGGGGGGCGCCCTCGCGGCCGTTTGCACTCCGACGCTCAAGTCAGAACGGGGCAAGAAACATTAAAGTCTGAATTTCTCTCTATGTTTAGGTCTAGAATTGCGTACCTTTGTGAAGCATGTTACTGTTCCTTATATACCTCGGGTTTTCTGCGCCGCTAACCCTAATTAGGGTTTATTGCGCTGCTGGACACACTTAGGGTTTACTGGAATGCCCCCTGCGCCACCCTTACCCAGTCTTTGGGATAACCTAGCACATAGGGTTTCCTTCTCTTGAGTGCAAACTCTAACAGGATCAACACCTGTTCTGGGAGGGCCTTCACTGGTCACGTGCCATGCATGTAGCCTTCGTGATTCGGGACTCTCTTTACCTCTGGGAATATTTACTAATAATCTGTGGAGCAGGCGATGACCGATTACCCATCTCCCTGTGGAGCAGGCGATGACCGATTACTCATCTCCCTACGGAGCAGGCGATGACCGATCACCCCTGATGGGGTCTACTCCACGTGGCTTTGGCCCATGCTGTGGGACCCATCTGACGTCCGAGGACCGATCAGTACACAAGCCCCCCAGTCTCAAGCTGTTAACTTGTTTCAGCGAAGAGACTAAGTCATTGACTCCTTTACTACCTGCTCTCGGTGCTCGAGGACCAGCATTTGGCATCATCGCCAGGAACTCTTCTGATCTGGTACTCGCCGAATTATCTTTAGGCGATTTCCTTTCTCTTACTCTTCTCGATCCACGTGTCCTCCTCAAGCACGCCTCTCACCTCAGCCTCGCTTTAAGAAGTCGAGGGCGAGGTCTTTCCTATCTCGCCTCACTTGCTCAAAGGCAAGGAGGTCTTCTTTCTCGCCTGCACTTGCTCCCAGGCAAGGAGGTCTTCCTCTGTTGCCTCAGCCTCGCTGTAAGGAGACGAGGTGAGGACTTTATATCCTCTCGCCTCAGCCTCGCTGTAAGAAGACGAGGTGAGGACTTTATATCCTCTCGCCTCAGCCTCGCTGTAAGAAGACGAGGTGAGGACTTTCTTATCTTCTCGCCTCAGCCTCGCTGTAAAAAGACGAGGTGAGGACTTTCTTATCTTCTCGCCTCAGCCTCGCTGTAAAAAGACGAGGTGAGGACTTTATATCTTCTCGCCTCAGCCTCGCTGTAAAAAGACGAGGTGAGGACTTTATATCCTCTCGCCTCAGCCTCGCTGTAAGAAGACGAGGTGAGGACTTTCTTATCTTCTCGCCTCAGCCTCGCTGTAAAAAGACGAGGTGAGGACTTTCAACATCTTGCCTCAGCCTCGCTGTAAGAAGACGAGGTGAGGACTTTTATCATCTTGCCTCGGATCGCCAAAGGGCGAGGAGGACTTTTATCATCTTGCCTCCGATCGCCAAAGGGCGAGGAGGACTTTTATCATCTTGCCTCGGATCGCCAAAGGGCGAGGAGGACTTTTATCATCTTGCCTCCGATCGCCAAAGGGCGAGGAGGACTTTTATCATCTTGCCTCAGCCTGCTGTAAAAAGACGAGGTGAGGACTTTTATCATCTTGCCTCAGCCTCGCTGTAAAAAGACGAGGTGAGGACTTTTATCATCTTGCCTCAGCCTCGCTGTAAAAAGACGAGGTGAGGACTTTTATCATCTTGCCTCGGATCGCCAAAGGGCGAGGAGGACTTTTATCATCTTGCCTCGGATCGCCAAAGGGCGAGGAGGACTTTTATCATCTTGCCTCCGATCGCCAAAGGGCGAGGAGGACTTTTATCATCTTGCCTCAGCCTCGCTGTAAAAAGACGAGGTGAGGACTTTTATCATCTGGATGCCTCCGATCGCCGAAGGGCGATGAGGACCCTAAAATCTCCTTACTTGGGCCTCTGATCGCCTAAGGGCGATGAGGTTTTTCCAAAACTTCTGAGTCTTTCTCTCTCCTGTCGGTTGCTCCTCTTGACACGTGGACATCATCTGGTCATTCACGTGTCACCATCTGGAGTACCTGCAGCTAAAACGCTACTTTCACCTTGATCCTGCGACTAAGTTATCCACACAGGGAGTAGCTTAGTGCACAGGCTACTCTGGGCACAACCTTAACCTGGCGATCTGGTTAACACTGGGTATCACAGCTCACACAAGTCTTCTCAAACACTCGGCGATGTGCTCCTTTCGGCGACTTGCTGACAACCTGATCTCCTGATCTTCACACCCGGCGATCATGTGAACACCCGGCGATGTGAATACCTGCAGGCGATAGGCGATCACTTATATCTTCGCACATGGCGATAGGCGATCACTTATATCTTCGCACATGGCGGTAGGCGATCACTTATATCTTCGCACATGGCGGTAGGCGATCACTTATATCTTCGCACATATGGCGATAGGCGATCACTTATATCTTCGCACATGGCGATAGGCGATCACTTATATCTTCGCACATGGCGGTAGGCGATCACTTATATCTTCGCACATGGCGGTAGGCGATCACTTATATCTTCGCACATATGGCGATAGGCGATTACTTACATCTTCGCACACATGGCGATAGGCGATTACTTGTATCTTCGCACATATGGCGATAGGTGATCACTACTCTTTACACGCGGTGATAGGCGACTACCGATCTGTGCTTCTTTACTTCTCGCGCTTTGCCTCCAGGCGCTCTCTTAACACTGGGTGATCACCTTAGCCACTGACAACCAATCACCATTCTGGGTGATCGCCTCTCCAACTGGCTTACTATCCTCTACCACGTGACACCCCTTGAACAGTCAACTGCTGGCGACGTCATCTATTACTGATGACGGACCGGATCACAAGCCCCCCAGGCTCGAGTTGTGACTTGTCTCAACGAAGAGTCTTACAACTCGCCTGATAGCTATTGACCCGACCGGGCTGTCACCTCTTGGCCGACGACCGAGGTCTTGCCACTACGTAAACGTTCTTACTTCTGCCTCTTTCCCTTCGACGGCCATCATCTGCTTGTAATGAATTATAAACCTTGTCTTTACAACTTGAATCACTCTTTCTCCTCATAGCTCAACCTTCACCTTGTGTCGGTTGCTTGGTGACCGTACTAACTGATGTGGTGCTATCTCTACTTGAGCGCCTAATCTTTGAAGCCCCCCTTCTCGACTGGCAAGCTCCAGAATACCTCTTGTTTATACTCTGGTGATGGGAGATTCCTCCTGAGTCGACCTTGGCTGATAAGCGAAGGAGAACCTCTTCAGTGGATGCCTCCCTGTTCTTGTTCGAAGCCAAAAATCCTGGAGATCACCTCTGGGTAAGCCTGAATGGGAATTGCTGTAACGTCCTTCTTCTTGGTGGCTTTCCCTTGCACTGGGTGGAGAAGGGAAATAAAAGCTCCAAGGATAGCTTCACGAGGGCAAGGAGTCCTGACAACGTGGGAGCACTGGACAGAGACCTCTACCCCTTCTTTTGCTCTCTTCACTCAGCCTTGTTACTTTGTACGTTTAACTGCGTGCCAGGCGTTCTGCATCATCGTCGGGAATTCCTCTTTTCTATCACTTCGTTCTCGGCAGCGATGTGAGCCACAGCACGTCGCCGAATCTCTGCGAAAGTTGCAGGGCGACTCCTGATCAATGATTCGCTGAATGGCCCAGGTAGCACGCCTTTCTTAAAGGCGTGTACGAACATCTCCTCCTCTTTACCTGGTAGTCGGACTATCTGGGCCCCGAATCTGTTCAGATAATCCTTCAAAGATTCCCCCTGGAATTGCCTTAGGTCGAAAAGGTCGTAAGACACCATAGGCGGCGCCTTATTCACGATGTACTGATCGACAAACAGCTTGGAAAATTGCCGGAAACTGGAAATATGTCCGGTAGGTAGACTCAAAAACCAGTCCAACGCTGTGCTGTGGAGGGTGCTCATAAACATCTTGCAGTAGACCGCATCCGATCCTCCCGACAGCATCATCTGCGTATGGAAAGCGGTGAGATGCCTTTCGGGGTCTTCTTTCCCAGTGAACACGGTCTTAGGCCCTACGAAGGTGGCAGGGACCACCGTGTCCATGATTTCCTGGGAGAAAGGCATGGGAAAGGCCCTTGTGGGCGTTGGTGGAGCCCGATCCTCTCCCCCACAGTCTCCATCTTGCCGCGCGTTTTGCAGACTCACACGCAGCTCCTCGTTCGCTTTGTGCAATTCCTCGTTCCTGGCCTGTGAGGCGGCCAGGTCTTCCTGCATCCGCGCTTGATGCGCCCTGGACTCCGCCACCGTCTCCTGGAGGGCGCGCATTGTTTCCATGAGTTGCTGCATGGTAACGCTTTCGCCTCCATTCGGTGGAACGGAACCGTGCCTTGTCGTCCTCATCTTCTGTGGTTTCTCTCTCACTCTTGTGTATGGGACCTTGTTTTACTCGGCCCCACGGTGGGCGCCTAATGTTCCTGCCGGTTGACCCTGCGTCAGCTGACTTCTGCAGCCGCCACACACCTCCTTCCTCACCTAGTCTGTGCTGGTATGATCGCACCTGCAAAAGAGAAAGGGGGGCGCCCTCGCGGCCGTTTGCACTCCGACGCTCAAGTCAGAACGGGGCAAGAAACATTAAAATCTGAATTTCTCTCTGTGTTTAGGTCTAGAATTGCGTACCTCTGTGAAGCATGTTACTGTTCCTTATATACTTAGGGTTTTCTGCGCCGCTAACCCTAATTAGGGTTTATTGCGCTGCTGGACACACTTAGGGTTTACTGGAATGCCCCCTGCGCCACTCTTACCCAGTCTTTGGGATAACCTAGCGCATAGGGTTTCCTTCTCTGGAGTGCAAACTCTAACAGGATGAACACCTGTTCTGGGAGGGCCTTCACTGTTCACGTGCCATGCATGTAGCCTTCGTGATTCGGGACTCTCTTTACCTCTGGGAATATTTACTAATAATCTGCGGAGCAGGCGATGACCGATCACCAATCTCTCTGTGGAGCAGGCGATGACCGATCACCTCTGATGGGGTCTACTCCACGTGGCTTTGGCCCATGCTGTGGGACCCATCTGACGTCCGAGGACCGATCAGTACAATTAGTGTAGTGTAGAAAGCAAAACTTGCTAACTTAGGGGTGTGCTATCAAAAAGGTGCCCTTAGCAATAGAAGGAGGGGTGTGCTAGCAAATAGGTGCCTTTAGCAAAAGAGGGAGGGGTGTACTATCAAATGTTGCATTTTTGACCTATCTTCTAGAATATTAGGATGATGGTGTGGTTTGACTAAAGTCAATACCCTAGGCAGCCCCCACTTTTTGTATTTCCATCCCTACCCTTTAAGCTTGCTCACCAAGGCTCCTAAATCTATAAATAAGGAGGCCTACCTCATGTATTTTCAAGATTAAATAGAGTATTGTTATGCTGCCCAAATTGTGCCATACACTACTCCTTGCCTAACACTTAGGTTTTAGTCTTCAATTCATCACTACCAAAGGGGCTGGCCAAACCTCCCCATTTCCTCACTCTTCATGCACCTTCAAGGCACCCATGCTTCCTAGGAAGGCCTTGCTCACCTCCTCCATAAGCTTCCGCATCCATCATCACCAAGGAACTCCAAAATCCAAAGAAGAGCTCATAGGAATGCTATCATTTGGTATCATGAGCTTTTGGTTCTTCAAGATGAGTAGCTTGTCTTTTTAAATTTTCAGTTCTTCTTTATTTTCATCTTGTCATTTCAATTCCATAATTGTCTTGCTGTTTTTTTTTTTTACATTTTAAATTGTTCTTGGTGTGCTTATGGAAGATCCAACCGAAGCACATGTGTTCAATTGATCTTGAACATTTTCTTGTGCAATTGTGATAGGATTCCTTACACATTGAGTGGCTGTTTTCTTTTAGGAATTTGAGTCTTTATTGCTTTCTTATAATTGCTTCATTTTATGCTTTGAGTCTTTATTTTCTGAATCTATAAATGTTGTGTCAAGTCATGTGAATCCATAATTGTCATCAATTCTTAGTAGTCCTATTTTT
Organism: Phaseolus coccineus; assembly: GCA_037954025.1. Classification (NCBI taxonomy): domain Eukaryota; kingdom Viridiplantae; phylum Streptophyta; class Magnoliopsida; order Fabales; family Fabaceae; genus Phaseolus; species Phaseolus coccineus. Next base: position 16,920,434 of record CM075686.1, on the reverse strand, counting down.
GGCTTGATTGTTTCTTGTTTTTGGGTCTCTTTAATTTGCCTTAATCTGCTGTTATTTTGATCCTTTGCTGCCTTTTTAATTTTAGTTTGAGTTCATAATTGTGTCTTAGTTCTTACACAATTTCCTTCTTACATTTTCCTTTGTGTTAAATTTTGGTATCTTGCTGTTTTTTTTTTTCCAGTTTTCCAGATTTCCCCTGTTTCTCTCTCTGTCTGGCTGTTTTTTGTTTCAAAAATTATTTCCACTCATAGGAAATTTGTGATTCTCTGGAAAATGCAAGTTTGAAGTGTTACAAAAAGAAAAAAAAAGAATCAGATCAAAAAAAAAGGCAACAGAAAAAATATGATAAATCTTACAAAATCAGAGTGCAAATCTTGAGCGCTCCAGCTGGCCTAACTGCACACTAAATTTGCAAAAATTATTAAAAAAAAATGGTGCATGCGTTTTAGGTGATTCCAAAGCCATTGTTTAGATAAGATCCTGAATTTTCTTGCATATAAATTTCAGAGACAAATTTTAAAAATACAGCTCAGCATAAATCGGGGAACAAACACGTTTTCTGGCCCACAACAATTTTCAGTGGTGCTGTTTTTTTTTTTTTTTATTTGGTCATCTAATCTAGTGCTTTTCTTTAGGAATTCCTTTTGTGTGCCAACTTTTTTTTGAGTACCTTTAATTGTTTGCTTTAATTTCTTGACTCTCTTTCTAAGTTGTCATATTATAAATCCTTTTGGTGGTACTGTTTTTATTCAATTAAATTTGTTTCTTGCTTTTGTTTCTTGACCTCTCTTTTGGGTGCTGGAATTTAATTCTCCTTGGTGCATATGTGCATGGAACTTGACTTGGTTTAGGTTTAGCTCTTGTGAATAGGTGCTGGAAACTGGAGAATTAAAGCCATCATTTTAAGGAGGAGACAAAGCTAAAGCCGAAACAAGGTTGCTTGAAACAAACAATACAAACACCTAGAAGATCAAAAAAAAATTCAAGACAACAAGGAAGTGCACTAACCCAAAAGAGGATCAACAAAGGGAGTCTTCTTTTCCTTTGCAACTTGGTTTATTGTTAATTACCTCTTTAATTATGTTTAGACGGTGAGTGTGTCTTCAAGGGCTCAAAGTGTCCAAGAAGCCTCACCTAGGGCCGAATAGCATAGTAAATTTTTTGCTTAGTAATTTGTTGCTTGTTTGAACTTGTTTTCTATTGTTTTGGTAGAAACGTTTTGCATGATTAGTGTTCCTGCCGGTTGACTCTGCGTCAGCTGACTTCTGCGGCCGCCACACACCTCCTTCCTCACCTAGTCTGCGCTGGTATGATCGCACCTGCAAAAGAGAAAGGGGGGGCGCCCTCGCGGCCGTTTGCACTCCGACGCTCAAGTCAGAACGGGGCAAGAAACATTAAAGTCTGAATTTCTCTCTATGTTTAGGTCTAGAATTGCGTACCTTTGTGAAGCATGTTACTGTTCCTTATATACCTCGGGTTTTCTGCGCCGCTAACCCTAATTAGGGTTTATTGCGCTGCTGGACACACTTAGGGTTTACTGGAATGCCCCCTGCGCCACCCTTACCCAGTCTTTGGGATAACCTAGCACATAGGGTTTCCTTCTCTTGAGTGCAAACTCTAACAGGATCAACACCTGTTCTGGGAGGGCCTTCACTGGTCACGTGCCATGCATGTAGCCTTCGTGATTCGGGACTCTCTTTACCTCTGGGAATATTTACTAATAATCTGTGGAGCAGGCGATGACCGATTACCCATCTCCCTGTGGAGCAGGCGATGACCGATTACTCATCTCCCTACGGAGCAGGCGATGACCGATCACCCCTGATGGGGTCTACTCCACGTGGCTTTGGCCCATGCTGTGGGACCCATCTGACGTCCGAGGACCGATCAGTACACAAGCCCCCCAGTCTCAAGCTGTTAACTTGTTTCAGCGAAGAGACTAAGTCATTGACTCCTTTACTACCTGCTCTCGGTGCTCGAGGACCAGCATTTGGCATCATCGCCAGGAACTCTTCTGATCTGGTACTCGCCGAATTATCTTTAGGCGATTTCCTTTCTCTTACTCTTCTCGATCCACGTGTCCTCCTCAAGCACGCCTCTCACCTCAGCCTCGCTTTAAGAAGTCGAGGGCGAGGTCTTTCCTATCTCGCCTCACTTGCTCAAAGGCAAGGAGGTCTTCTTTCTCGCCTGCACTTGCTCCCAGGCAAGGAGGTCTTCCTCTGTTGCCTCAGCCTCGCTGTAAGGAGACGAGGTGAGGACTTTATATCCTCTCGCCTCAGCCTCGCTGTAAGAAGACGAGGTGAGGACTTTATATCCTCTCGCCTCAGCCTCGCTGTAAGAAGACGAGGTGAGGACTTTCTTATCTTCTCGCCTCAGCCTCGCTGTAAAAAGACGAGGTGAGGACTTTCTTATCTTCTCGCCTCAGCCTCGCTGTAAAAAGACGAGGTGAGGACTTTATATCTTCTCGCCTCAGCCTCGCTGTAAAAAGACGAGGTGAGGACTTTATATCCTCTCGCCTCAGCCTCGCTGTAAGAAGACGAGGTGAGGACTTTCTTATCTTCTCGCCTCAGCCTCGCTGTAAAAAGACGAGGTGAGGACTTTCAACATCTTGCCTCAGCCTCGCTGTAAGAAGACGAGGTGAGGACTTTTATCATCTTGCCTCGGATCGCCAAAGGGCGAGGAGGACTTTTATCATCTTGCCTCCGATCGCCAAAGGGCGAGGAGGACTTTTATCATCTTGCCTCGGATCGCCAAAGGGCGAGGAGGACTTTTATCATCTTGCCTCCGATCGCCAAAGGGCGAGGAGGACTTTTATCATCTTGCCTCAGCCTGCTGTAAAAAGACGAGGTGAGGACTTTTATCATCTTGCCTCAGCCTCGCTGTAAAAAGACGAGGTGAGGACTTTTATCATCTTGCCTCAGCCTCGCTGTAAAAAGACGAGGTGAGGACTTTTATCATCTTGCCTCGGATCGCCAAAGGGCGAGGAGGACTTTTATCATCTTGCCTCGGATCGCCAAAGGGCGAGGAGGACTTTTATCATCTTGCCTCCGATCGCCAAAGGGCGAGGAGGACTTTTATCATCTTGCCTCAGCCTCGCTGTAAAAAGACGAGGTGAGGACTTTTATCATCTGGATGCCTCCGATCGCCGAAGGGCGATGAGGACCCTAAAATCTCCTTACTTGGGCCTCTGATCGCCTAAGGGCGATGAGGTTTTTCCAAAACTTCTGAGTCTTTCTCTCTCCTGTCGGTTGCTCCTCTTGACACGTGGACATCATCTGGTCATTCACGTGTCACCATCTGGAGTACCTGCAGCTAAAACGCTACTTTCACCTTGATCCTGCGACTAAGTTATCCACACAGGGAGTAGCTTAGTGCACAGGCTACTCTGGGCACAACCTTAACCTGGCGATCTGGTTAACACTGGGTATCACAGCTCACACAAGTCTTCTCAAACACTCGGCGATGTGCTCCTTTCGGCGACTTGCTGACAACCTGATCTCCTGATCTTCACACCCGGCGATCATGTGAACACCCGGCGATGTGAATACCTGCAGGCGATAGGCGACCACTTATATCTTCGCACACATGGCGATAGGCGATCACTTATATCTTCGCACACATGGCGATAGGCGATCACTTATATCTTCACACATATGGCGATAGGCGATCACTTATATCTTCACACATATGGCGATAGGCGATCACTTATATCTTCGCACACATGGCGATAGGCGATCACTACTCTTTACACGCGGTGATAGGCGACTACCGATCTGTGCTTCTTTACTTCTCGCGCTTTGCTTCCAGGCGCTCTCTTAACACTGGGTGATCGCCTTAGCCACTGACAACCAATCACCATTCTGGGTGATCGCCTCTCCAACTGGCTTACTATCCTCTACCACGTGACACCCCTTGAACAGTCAACATGGTCAACTGCTGGCGACGTCATCTATTACTGATGACGGACCGGATCACAAGCCCCCCAGGCTCGAGTTGTGACTTGTCTCAACGAAGAGTCTTACAACTCGCCTGATAGCTATTGACCCGACCGGGCTGTCACCTCTTGGCCGACGACCGAGGTCTTGCCACTACGTAAACGTTCTTACTTCTGCCTCTTTCCCTTCGACGACCATCATCTCTTTGTAATGAATTATAAACCTTGTCTTTACAACTTGAATCACTCTTTCTCCTTCACAGCTCAACCTTCACCTTGTGTGGGTTGCTTGGTGACCGTGCTAACTGATGTGGTGCTATCTCTACTTCTTGACTCATGCTGGTTTCCTTGGGCGATCTGATCCTCTTGCTCTACCGCTGCCATCATCTTTACTTTTCTTCGGATCATAAGGATGATATATCCTTTGGTCCTTCTTTACCGCTGCCGTCTCCAACACCCTCTGAGGCTGAGTCCTGGCTTGGGTGCGTGGTTTTGCGGGAGCCGTACTCCCCCTCTTTTCTATCACTTCGTTCTCGGCAGCGATGTGAGCCACAGCACGTCGCCGAATCTCTGCGAAAGTTGCAGGGCGACTCCTGATCAATGATTCGCTGAATGGCCCAGGTAGCACGCCTTTCTTAAAGGCGTGTACGAACATCTCCTCCTCTTTACCTGGTAGTCGGACTATCTGGGCCCCGAATCTGTTCAGATAATCCTTCAAAGATTCCCCCTGGAATTGCCTTAGGTCGAACAGGTCGTAAGACACCATAGGCGGCGCCTTATTCACGATGTACTGATCGACAAACAGCTTGGAAAATTGCCGGAAACTGGAAATATGTCCGGTAGGTAGACTCACAAACCAGTCCAACGCTGTGCTGTGGAGGGTGCTCATAAACATCTTGCAGTAGACCGCATCCGATCCTCCCGACAGCATCATCTGCGTATGGAAAGCGGTGAGATGCCTTTCGGGGTCTTCAAAAATCAAAAAAAACAAATACTCATGCATCCCAAAGCATTGCAACTCTAGGGGAGGGAAGCCTTAGAATTAATGACTACTACCAACCACCCCCTAGAAGAACTAGGCAAAGGGAACAAGAGGTGCCAAGGGAAACTAGAGTAGACCTACCTCATTTTCATGGAAAGGAAAATGTAGAAATATATCTAGATTGGGAGATGAAGGTAGAGCAACTCTTTGCTTGCCATAGGGTAAGTGAGGAACGAAAAGTACCCTTAGCCACCCTTAGTTTCCAAGGAAATGCCATGTATTGGTGGACCTCTTTAGAAAGAGACCGACGTCTTCATAGGGAACCTCCCATAGAATATTGGAATGACCTTAGGGGAGCCCTAAGACGTCGACATATACCTTCTTACTACCATAGGGAGTTGATGGACAAGCTCCAAAGACTCCAACAAAAGAATATGAGTGTAGAAGAGTATAGGCAAAAGATGGAGCTCTATATGATGAGAGCCTCTATTAGAGAGGAAGAGGAAACCACCATATCTAGGTTCCTTAGTGGCCTATCACTTGAGATAAGAGATAGAGTAGAGCTCTTACCTTATCAAGACTTGAATGATTTGGTTCAACTTTGCATTAAAGTTAAGCAACAAAATTTGCGCAAAACATCAAGTCAAAAGGTGAGCCCCTATTCTAACTTTTATCCCAAGAGAGAGTTTAAAAGGGAGGGTAGTACATCTAAGGAAAAACCAAAAGAACCTACCAAACCCTTCACCAAAGAAACCTCAACCCCACCCATCCGAGCTAGAGATGTTAAATGTTTTAAGTGCTATGGTAGGGGGCATGTGCAAGCACAATGTCCAAACCAAAGGACTTTGTTTCTTAAAGGTGTAGACGAATACACTAGTGGCGAGGATGAGCTTAGTGAGAAAGAGGAAGGGGGAGAGGATGAGAGGGTAGCTCCATTAGAGGGAGAATTGCTTATGATTAGGAGAACCCTCAACAATCACCCTAGCACATCCATTGAAACACAAAGGGAGAACATATTTCATACAAGATGCAATGTTTTAGAAAATATATGTTCCCTCATTGTGGATAGTGGATCTAGTTGTAATTGTTGTAGTGCTAGGATGGTTGAAAAGCTTAAGCTACAAGTGGTTCCTCACCCAAAACCTTACAAACTTCAATGGCTTAATGAAAATGGGGAACTACATGTAGATAAGCAAGTGGAAATCAAGTTTTCCATAGGGAAATACAAAGATAAAGTTTTATGTGATGTAGTGCCTATGGAAGCTTGCCATATCTTATTAGGGAGGCCATGGCAATTTGACAAGAAAACCTTGCATGATGGTCTCACTAACGAGATTTCCTTCACCCATAAATATAAGAAGTTTGTACTTAGTCCTTTACCACATTCTCAAGTGGTGAAAGACCAAATACAAATGAAACAAAAGAGGGATGAGGAAAACAAAAAAAAAAGAGTGCTAGAAAAAGAGAAAATCCTTAGGGATAGGAAGGCGTGGGAGAAGAGTGTTCCTTCCCACAAGGTTGGTCTACAAGAAAAGCCTTTTGAAAATGTTTTAGAAAACTTGCTTCTTGTTGAACAACCAAGCCTTATCTTTTGTAAAGGAGCACTTACATGCACTGCCACAAGTAATGAACTCACGGTTTTACCTCCTCAAATAGAAAACCTTTTGAGTGAATTTGACGATCTATTCTCACAAGAAGGACCCAATGGGCTTCCTCCTCTTAGGGGGATAGAACATCAAATTGACTTCATTCCGGGGGCAAGCCTACCAAATAGGCCTGCTTATAGAACCAACCCCGAGGAAACAAAGGAGATAGAATCACAAGTTCAAGACTTGTTGGAGAAGGGTTGGGTTCAAAAGAGTCTAAGCCCTTGTGCTGTACCTGTCTTGTTGGGGCCTAAAAAAGATGGAAAATGGCGCATGTGTTGTGATTGTAGAGCAATCAACAACATCACCATCAAGTATAGGCATCCAATCCCAAGGCTTGATGATATGCTTGATGAATTGCATGGGTCAACTCTATTCTCCAAAATTGACCTTAAAAGTGGATATCACCAAATTCGAATCAAGGAGGGTGATGAGTGGAAAACCGCTTTTAAGACCAAATTTGGATTATATGAGTGGTTGGTGATGCCCTTTGGACTCACTAACGCTCCAAGCACATTCATGAGGCTTATGAATCACACCTTGAGGGATTGTATAGGTAAATATGTAGTAGTTTACTTTGATGATATCTTAGTATATAGTAAAACCCTAGAAGACCATCTAAGTCACCTTAGGGAAGTCTTTCTAGTTCTTAGGAAAAATAGTCTTTTTGCAAATAGGGATAAGTGTACCTTTGGTGTAGATAGTGTAGTCTTTTTAGGCTTTATAGTAAACAAAACGGGGGTACATGTAGATCCCGAGAAAATCAAAGCCATCCAAGAGTGGCCAACTCCACAAAATGTAAGTGATGTAAGAAGTTTTCATGGGTTAGCTAGCTTCTATAGAAGGTTTGTGCCTAATTTTTCTAGCCTAGCTTCTCCTTTGAATGAACTTGTTAAAAAAGATGTTGCATTTTGTTGGAATGAAAAGCATGAGCAAGCCTTTCAAAGACTAAAAGCTCAACTCACCAATGCACCCATCCTATCTCTCCCAAATTTTTCCAAAACTTTTGAGATAGAGTGTGATGCATCGGGAGTAGGCATAGGCGCGGTATTGTTGCAAGGTGGACACCCCATTGCTTATTTTAGTGAAAAACTCCATGGTGCCACCCTCAAATACCCCACTTATGACAAAGAGCTCTATGCTCTTGTGAGAGCCCTAAAGACTTGGGAACACTATCTTGTGTCCAAAGAATTTGTTATCCATAGTGATCACGAGTCTTTAAAATATTTAAAGGGCCAACACAAGCTCAATAAGAGACATGCAAAATGGATGGAATTTCTTGAACAATTTCCTTATGTAATCAAATACAAGAAAGGAAGCACCAATATAGTGGCCGATGCTCTTTCAAGACGCCACACACTCTTTTCAAAATTGGGTGCCCAAATTCTTGGATTTGACCACATAAGAGAGCTTTACCAAGAAGATCAAGAACTTTCATCCATCTATGCCCAATGTCTACATAGAGCGCAAGGAGGTTACTATGTGTCCGAGGGATATCTTTTTAAAGAAGGAAAACTTTGCATTCCCCAAGGAACACATAGAAAACTCCTTGTCAAAGAATCACATGAAGGGGGACTCATGGGCCATTTTGGAGTTGATAAGACTCTAGATCTTTTGAAAGCAAAATTTTGTTGGCCACACATGAGGAAAGATGTCCAACGCCATTGCTCTAGATGTATCTCATGTTTAAAAGCAAAGTCTAGAACAATGCCGCATGGACTCTACACCCCTTTGCCGATTGCAAATGCTCCTTGGGAAGACATTAGCATGGATTTCATTTTAGGACTTCCTAGGACTGCAAGAGGCCATGACTCTATCTTTGTGGTAGTGGACCGTTTTAGCAAAATGTCTCACTTTATTCCATGCCACAAAGTAGATGATGCTCAAAATATTTCTAAACTCTTCTTTAGAGAAGTGGTGAGACTCCATGGTCTCCCTAGAAGTATAGTGTCCGATAGAGATCCCAAGTTTATAAGTCACTTTTGGAAAACTCTTTGGGGTAAACTTGGAACAAGACTACAATTCTCAACTTCTTGTCATCCTCAAACGGATGGGCAAACCGAAGTAGTCAATAGATCTCTTGGAACTATGCTTAGGGCTATCATGAAGGGCAGCCACAAATCTTGGGATGAGTACCTTCCCCACATTGAATTTGCTTACAATAGAGTAGTTCACAAGACTACTAATGCTTCTCCTTTTGAGGTAGTATATGGTTTTAATCCTCTCACGCCCATGGATTTAATTCCTCTTCCTAATCCACAAGATTTTGTGCATAAGGAAGGAGTAATCAAGGCTGATTTTGTCAAGAAAATGCATGAGAAGATTAAAATTCAAATACAACAACAAAATGAGAAGTACACAAAACACAACAACAAAGGGAAGAGAGAAATAATTTTTGAGGAAGGAGACTTAGTTTGGCTTCATCTTCGAAAAGAAAGATTTCCAAATCAAAGGAAGTCCAAACTAAGTCCCCGAGGTGAGGGACCCTTCCAAGTCCTTAAGCGAGTCAACAACAATGCATATAAATTGGACCTACCTCTTGAATATGGAGTACATGACACATTTAATGTAATTGATCTTTGTCCATTTGTAGGTACCAATGACGATGACGAGCTGGATTTGAGGACAAATCCTTTCCAAGGGGGAGGGGATGATGGAGGAGGGCCAAGCACATCTAACCAAGGAAGCCAAGGCCCAAACCAAGAAGACCGTCTAGACCAAGAGGAGCGTCTAGCTCCAAGAAGTGAGCGTCTAGGACGTGAAGGAGGGAGGCTATCCATGGAGCTAGACCGTCTAGGACCTCTCACAAGATCCATGGCTAAACATATCCAAGCACACATAGAAGAAGCCACGGATGGGAGGGAGAAGACCTTGTACATGCTACTTGGAGGCCCATTAGGAGTAGCTTAGTAGATTAGTGTAGTGTAGAAAGCAAAACTTGCTAACTTAGGGGTGTGCTATCAAAAAGGTGCCCTTAGCAATAGAAGGAGGGGTGTGCTAGCAAATAGGTGCCTTTAGCAAAAGAGGGAGGGGTGTACTATCAAATGTTGCATTTTTGACCTATCTTCTAGAATATTAGGATGATGGTGTGGTTTGACTAAAGTCAATACCCTAGGCAGCCCCCACTTTTTGTATTTCCATCCCTACCCTTTAAGCTTGCTCACCAAGGCTCCTAAATCTATAAATAAGGAGGCCTACCTCATGTATTTTCAAGTTTATTTGAGTAATGTTATGCTGCCATTTTTGTGCACAAGCTTTACTCCTCCTAGAAATCTAGGTTATAAACTTCAATCCTTTCACCTTCTCCCTTGAGCTGGCCGAACCACTCAACCCATACTCATCATGCACCTTCAAGACCAACACAACTCCTAGGAGGGTCTTGTTTCACTCATCCATTGCTTCCGCTCCATCTATTTCTACTTTGATTCAAGAAGAACACATGAAAATGCCATCAGCCTTGCTTCTGCCGACTGATGCGACATCGTCACACCCTGTTGAGGGCTCGTCCTACCACTACTCCACGCCTGTGTTATCACCCCCACATGGCTCGGTGATGTCGATAGCTTCTCCTGCCCGAGGGCAGCTCAGTACTCAATCCTTACGTGCCTAAGCATGCAACACTAAGGTAAATCCCTTATGTCCAAGCGTAAAGTCCCGTAGTCATTCTGCATGCATGGCGCTCCTAAGGTTCAAATCACACCTCCCTACATGTGATTTCTGGAACCCACTATGGTCCACCGACTGACCTCTACCACGCCGCCCTCAGACCTTGGGCGACATCCGAGGTCTGACCATCATGAAATTTCCATTACAAGCTCTTTCCGTTTTAAGTAATAACATATTCAGAATTCATTAAAATTATACTTCTTCTATTCCAAATAATTATCTAGATCCTTACAATCTCCCCAACAAGAAGAATTTTCGTCCCCGAAAATTGAATTACAAGGAAAAGAGGTAGGGATAGGCTTATCTCATGGTTTCTTCTAATTCCCAAGTTGAATCACCCGATCTGTCATCCCACACCACCTTTACCATGTTGATGGTCTTGCCTCTGAGCTGCTTACTCTGCTGATCGTCAATCCTGACTGGTTTCGCTTCAAACGACAAGTCATCCCTGATCTGCACATCGTCCACTTCCAACACGTGACTAAGGTCTGCAAGATACTTCATTAGCTGTGACACGTGAAAGACATTATGCAGATTTGCTAATTGGGGAGGTAGGGCGATTTCATAAGCCACTGGACCGATCCCTCTTAAGATCTGATATGGTCCGACGAACTTAGGAGACAACTCCTTTGATCTGATAGCTCGTCCTACACCCTTGGTCGGTGTCACTTTCATAACTACATGATCTCCAACTACAAACTCCAAAGGTCTTCTCCTCATTGTCAACATCATCACTGCCTCTACAAGAGTTATTATCCTTGTGTTCATTTAAGGCCAGAAGTGTCTTCACAGCCTTGTCAGCTTCATCATCACAGCCACCACCAGAGTTATTACCCTTGTCCTCATGAACGACATAGAGTGGCTCCCTCAAAGTTATTCCCTTCATATTTTCCAGATCCACAGGGGTTTCCAAACCAAACGATTCTTGCTCAACCTTCTTAGCAACTTCAACTTTGGGGATGGATGATGATTCACTTTCTAAGGCAGAGCAATCTGACGAAGATCCATCTACCACTGACATTAGCTGCAGTTACAACACCTTCCCACCATCCATCATACCACCAGGCATCCACTGCTGATTCAAACTTGAGAGTGCGACCTGAATGGCGTTCAGGAGAGCATGGCTTGACTGTTAAGCGGCCTGAACATCGGATACCCAATTAATCAGTAGCTGCCCCTCTAGATGAAGGGACCCATTCCTCTAGTTTCTGTGGTCCCTCTTTATCAAGTAAATCATCGTACTAGACCTTCAGCAGCCTTGGAGACACACTCTAGATTTTTCATCTAAACCAGCATTCTCTAATGCCACTATCTTGCCAAAGTACCTCTATCCTAGCACCGACCTGAAAGAACAGTTTAGGCTTTGGTCCACCTTTTGTCATTCCATTGGTAGGAGTAGAGACTTGCAGACCAGAAAACCCCTCTCAAAATTTGATCCTTAAACTTCTAATTCCTCTTGTTTCAGATGTCCATCATTGGCACGAACTGATTTGCCATGATTTGGGTTGGCATCAACATTGTTATTCTGTTTAGAAACTGCAGAGATAGAGTTTCTTCCAGGATTTTCACTTTTCAGTTCAAAAACGACAGGTTTGTAGCTCGAATTCACATTAGGCACCGTTTCTTGTCGAACCGATTTTGAAGCAGCAAAAGACTGAAAGAGAACGGCTTCTTTCCTTCAGGCGCCCATCCGATTCATTTCTTCTTTGATTACTAACAACAGATTATGAAAAACCCACCTCTTTAGCAACTGGTTGGGATTTCAGAGCTGCTAACTCAGGAATTCCAATGGATACATCCATATTAGCATTGCATGGGATCTCAGGGTGCTCAGTATTCAACACACAGATCATAAATCCCTCACTGTGTTCAGGGTGAGGACTTGTTGCTACAGCTGACGATGCAGCATTGTTTCTAGGATCAGAAACGAAATGCTGATCACCACAACTGCCACCTAATGGATTAGCTGCAAATCCCATCCCATCAGAAACACAAGGCACAGAAAGTTTTGCTTCCACATCCAACTTTTTGCAATTCACTAACATCACCAGAAGAACTCAACGGAGTGAATCAACACCATCATAACATGGCTTATCCTTATTCTTATCCGTGGCCATTACCTCCTTCCCTCCTACATTCACAGACAGAGCTGCATCCTCATTTGCTAAGTTCAGGAGACTTTCGGCATCAGGAGCCTTTAACTTCAACCCACCATTCCCACACTCATCTTTCAAATCCCGATCAACAAAACAACACCCATTCTGTGTGAAACCTTCTCTCTTAGGAGGTAGTCCAGGTATTTCTTCTGGAAATACATCCATGAAATCTTTCACCACATGTATCCTGCTTACGTCCTCTTCATTCTTCACTCCCCCTAGAGCTAGGATTACAAAGCACCTCGCCCCTTCTTTCAACTCCGACCACACATGCTGAGCAGACATTACATCTGACACTTCGAGATCTGGAAACACCACTTTCTGCCTACCGCAAACTATGAGAATGTGATTGGCAGATAGCCAATCCATTCCTAGGATAACATCCAGATCCTGAAGAGGTAGGCAGATCAAATTTACTTTGAACCTGCGTCCCTCTACTATCACTGGACATTCAGAGCAAACTGTAGAGGTCAACACCTGTCCTGACGCAGGTGTAGAGACCAACAGTTCAAACGGTAACTCCTTCACTAGAAGGCCCAACTCGGCTACACACAGGCTTGACACAAAGGAGTGTGTCGCTCCAGAATCAAACAAGGCTTTTACACCTCTACCAGCTATAAAACAAACACCTTGCACTAGGTTACTTGACTGAGACGCCTCTGCTCCTGTCATGGCAAACACTCTCCCTGCTGCTTGAGGTCTACTGCCTCCATTCCTCAACTGCTGGGAACCAACGGGTTGAGTCATCCTATTTCTACTAGGACAATCTCTAGAAATGTGCCCCATCTTTTGGCACGTGAAACATCTGGTTTTCCATGTTTGTTGCTGCTGAAACTGGGGCGGAACTGCTCCTGCCCGATGTGGTGGAGGTCTCTCGCATAAGGCTTGCTTTGTGGGTGCTGCACCTTAGCCTTCCCATTGGAAGAACCCCCTGGGTGTGATCTGATCACCCGAGAATTACCCCTTTCCAAGGTTTCCACCATCTTTGCCTTCTCTACTAAGGCATGAAACTCCCTGATGCACATGGGTGCTATGGTCTTCTTCAGCTCATGCTTTAAACCTTCTTCAAACTTCCCACACCTCCAAGCCTCAGAGGTAGCTTGGGTATAAAATCTGGCTAGGTATTCAAACCTAGCAGCATAAGCGTTCACGGACATCTCCCCTTGCTCCAACCTGAGAAATTCCGCTTCCTTCGCAAACCTTGCACTATCTGGAAAATATTTCTCTAGGAACCTCTCTCGGAAGCTTTCCCAGTCTAAAACGTCAGCTCTGGCTTCCATTATCTGCTGAGCTCCCATCCACCAGAACTCGGCTTCTCCAGATAGCAGATAGGTGGCGAACACCAATTTCTTCTCTTCAGGGCAGGAGGTCGCCCTAAAGATTTTCTCCAACTCCCTGACCCACTGATCTGCTTGATCAGGGGTAGCATTCCCACTGAACTTGGGTGGGTTGTGCCTCATAAACTCGGTCAGTCCCATCTGTTCCTGAGGCTGACCAACGTGGGAAGCTGTTTCAGCCGACCGAGCAGTTTCCCAATGGTGCATTGCAGCTTGATGATTCTGAGCCATTGCTGCATTCTGTTGTTGGATGGCAGTTGCCATCATCTCAATAGCCTTGGCAATCTGGCTCATTTCCGAAGAAGGTTGGGGAGGGGTAGGAGGTGTAACATCCCGCCAAATACTTTGGAATAAATAAAAAAAAAGAAATAAAGGTAAAACAATAATATTGAAGTGAACATAATTATATATATGTAATGAAGTTTCTCCTCACAGGGAGTTTAATACATAACCGGTCAATTTTCCAAAACTTAAACAAAATACAGCCAAATAAAATGAAACCGGCGGTCTCCCTACATAAACCGGCGATCTCCTATCAGAAGACCCAAAACAGCCGATCTGCTATCAAAACAGAAAACAGGCGATCACCACATAGAGACAGAAACAGGCGATCTCCTTCCGGCGACCACTCACTGAGGAGCTCTACTCCCTGGAAGATCATCTGCTCCCGTGTAAAATACACGATCATCACAGTTTTTAAGAGAAAACAGCCACAGAACAATACAAAGGGTAAGCTAGATATTTTTAAAACTTTAAATTATAAACTAGACAACCAACGTAGATCAGCCCTTTTTAAACATTCACAAGAGTCCATCACTTTCTCATTCGTATCACACAACCATCAAGTGTCTATCAACAAATTCTCAATATTTCACATTTCTCACGTCAGACTTCCACTGACTCATCACACATAGACACTTGACACTACTTCCGGAAGACTCGTGCGTTGACTCAGGCTCAGAGATCTGCACCTGTCATACCACACCACTGTGAAATCCACACAGGGTCGCTGTGAAATCCACACAGCCATGCGCATACATAGTCTCAATATCATCACTCCCCCGGTATGACAGGGTTGATTCATATAACAGGCCGAGCTCGTTCTTTTTCACACGACTCACCCATACATATGAACCTCCTTCGACTCTCCACAACTGAATAACTTCATCTACGTGATTCCATTATATCAGCAGAGTCAGGATATCTCCTTCTAGACAAGCCCCTAGTCAATACACATTACACACGATCTTACACGGTATTTTCTTTCCTGAAAATACTATGCCTTGATCCCACATTCACAACATTCAACACGTCATACCACTCAAATGAATGATTCAAATCACAGCAACAATCATTTCAAAGGTTCAGATTTTCGAATATCACATGCATTCCACATTTAAATCTCAAACAGTCTCAACGACACTAAAACAGGGGATTTCGAAAGCTGTATTTAAAACCGGCGATCACGTCGCCCAAATACATAAAAACAGAACATCGTGAAATAGAGTTTAAAACTGGCGACCACGTCGCCCAAACACATAGAACAGAGCATCACGAAATAGAGCTTAAAACCGGCGACCACGTCGCCCTCACTTCAGAAACAGCTAATCTACGGCTTTTATTGAAAAACAAAGCTAGCTTCCCTTACCTGGACTTGCGTAAACTTCACTAAGAGCTCCAACCCAACGAGCTTCAAGGATGCCTTAACTCTGTTTTAGCGTCTGGTTTGGAGGACTTGCAGAGAACCTCCCAGGTGCTCTATGGCAGTCGTCGATAGCCAAGCAGGGACGTGATAAGGCCTGAATCGCAGAGTGAAGGAGAGAGAAGAGAAGGATGAAGGTAGACTCACTCTGTCACTCTTGAACCACAGCAACGTTCTTTGCCTCCCCGAAGTGGATTTTTGAATCTCCACTAACTTGTCCACACATGCTGCTGCCACCACCCACTTTGCAGGAAAGCCAGAGTGTACGTTTCCCTGAACAGTACGACCACGGTGTCTCTTGCGCATGCCAACTTTCTGATGTCACTGTTCTGAACCACCTTTTTTGTCTTCTTGCGCATGCCAACCACTTCCCTGAACAGTACGACCGCGAGTGTCTCTTGCGCATGCCAACTTTCTGATGTCACTATTCTGAACCACCCTTTTTGTCTACGTGGCGCGCCTGCAGGACGTTTCATGCTGGGAGTCTGGGTCCCACTTTATCTGTGTGAAACACGACATCGCGCGATAACCTTTCACCGATGACTCATCCGGAAAGACGACCGATCTCTCTCTCTGGAAGACGACCGATGTCTCTCTCTGGGAGACGACCGATGTATCTCTCTGGGAGACAACCGATGTCTCTCGCGCCCTGGCGATGCCCGCATACCTCGCGCCCCGGCGATGTCCGCATGGGTAGTCTAGGCGACAGGCGATTATGTACTAACCAGGCGATCTCATACTCTTCTAAGCTACACTTTCCTTCCTTTTTATTTTAAATAAAAACATACTTAGAATTCATTTAAAATATATTCCTTTTATTCCAAATTTAATTTTACAGGTCCTTACATTCTCCCCAACAAGAAAAATTTTCGTCCTCGAAAATTGAATTACAAGGAAAAGAGGTATGGATAAGCTTCTCTCATGGGTTCTTCTAACTCCCAAGTTGAATCACCCGATCTCTCATCCCACACCACTTTCACCATGTTGATGGTCTTGCCTCTGAGTTGTTTACTTTGACGGTCGTCAATCCTGACTGGTTTCGCTTCAAAGGACAAGTCATCCCTAATCTGCACATCGTCCACTTCCAGCACATGACTAGGGTCTGCCATGTACTTCCTCAGCTGTGATACGTGAAAGACATTATGCAGATTCGCTAAATGGGGAGGTAGGGCGATCTCATAGGCCACTGGACCAATCCTCCTTAAGATCTGATATGGTCCCACGAACTTAGGGGACAACTTCTTCGATCTGATCGCCCGTCCTACACCCTTGGTTGGTGTCACTCTCATGAACACATGGTCTCCTGCAGCAAACTCCAAAGGTTTTCTCCTCTGATCTGGATAGGATTTCTGCCGGCTTTGAGAAGCTTTCAATCTTTCTTGTATCTGTTGCACCTTCTCGGTCGTCTGCTGAATCAACTCTGGTCCAACCAATACTGCTTCGCCCTCCTGGTACCAACATAAGGGAGTTCTGCATTTCCTCCCATACAGGGCTTCATATGGTGCCATCCCAATACTGGCGTGGTAACTGTTATTATAAGTAAACTCTACCAGCGGCAACACCTCATCCCAACTTCCCAATTGATCCAAGACACACGTCCTCAGCAGATCTTCCAAGGACTGGATCGTTCTCTCTGACTGTCCATCTGTTTGAGGATGATATGCCGAGCTCATTCTCAACTTGGTTCCCAAGCCATCTTGTAAGGTCTGCCAAAACCGTGAAGTGAACCTGGGATCTCTATCCGAAACAATGCTGGAAGGCAGTCCATGCAACCTCACTATTCCTTTGATGTAAAACTGTGCCAACTTGGCCATAGGCATCCTCATATTCACTGGGAGAAAGTGGGCACTCTTCGTCAGCCGATCAATGATGACCCAGATTGCATCATGACCATCTACCGATCTGGGTAAATGGGTAACAAAATCCATGGCAATGCTGTCCCATTTCCACTCAGGGATATCCAGTTGTTGTAACAACCCGCCAGGTCTTTGATGCTCTATCTTCGCCTTCTGACATGTTAAGCAGGTTGTAACATACTGGGCGATGTCCCTCTTCATGCCCGACCACCAAAATGACTCCTTCAAGTCATGGTACATCTTATTCATGCCTGGATGTAGGCTAAGGCGACTCCGGTGACCTTCCTCTAGGATCATTTTCTTCAACTCTTCATTTGCAGGTATGCAAATTCTGCCATTAAATCTCAAGACCCCATCATCGCCCATCACAAAGTCTTTAGCCTGGTCGGTCCCTAGTGACTCCACAGTACGCTTCAGACTAGGGTCCTCCAACTGCTTATCCTTTATCACTCCAAGGAAGTCATTAGTTATAGCCAGCTTACTACAACTAATGTGATTTACATGAAATTCTACCCCAAGGTTTAAGTCTCTGAATTGCTCGATCAGTTTCTGTTCCTCCATCATCATGGTGGCTACTTGTATTGATTTTCTACTCAAAGCATCTGCCACTACATTGGCCTTCCCTGGATGATACATGAGTTGAAAATCATAGTCCTTTAGAAACTCCATCCACCTTCTTTGTCTCATGTTTAGTTCCTTCTGATCGAACAGGTATTTCAGGCTCTTATGGTCACTGAACACCTGGAACCGAGCTCCATATAAATAGTGCCTCCAAATCTTCAAGGCAAACACCACAGCCGCCAACTCCAAATCATGAGTAGGATAGTTTCTTTCATGAACCTTGAGTTGCCTTGAAGCATATGCAACCACTCTTTTCTCTTGCATCAAAACACATCCCAAACCCTGATGTGAAGCATCACAGAAGACATCAAAAGGTCTTCCTACCTCTGGGATCACCAGTACTGGAGCACTAGTCAACCTTTCCTTTAGTTCCATGAAGCTCTGCTCACATCGGTCGGTCCAAGCAAAAGGTTGATCCTTGCGGGTCAGCTGTGTTAAAGGAGCCACTACCTTGGAAAAGTCCTCAATAAACCGCCGATAGTAGCCTGCTAAGCCCACAAAACTCCTTATCTCCGTAACTGTCTTAGGACGTTCCCACTGAAGCACTGCCTCCACTTTGGCTGGATCCACCGAGATCCCCCGGGCAGATATCACGTGTCCTAAGAAGTTGACTTCCTTCAGCCAGAACTCACACTTAGAGAACTTGGCATAGAGTTGCTTCTCCCTCAGAATCTCCAATACTGTCCTCAGATGTTCCTCATGTTCTTCCTTGGTCCTTGAATAAATGAGTATGTCGTCTATGAAGACTACCACAAACTTATCCAAGAAAGGGCGAAAAATCCTATTCATGTAGTCCATGAACAGAGCTGGAGCATTTGTTACTCCAAACGGCATCACCACATACTCATAGTGCCCATAACGAGACCTAAATGCTGTCTTCTGAACATCTTCAGCTTTTACCAAAATTTGGTGGTACCCCGATCTCAGATCAATCTTTGAGAACACCGAGGCCCCATGTATTTGATCCATCAAATCATCAATTCTAGGTAGGGGGTACTTGTTCTTGATGGTCAACTTGTTCAACTGCCTGTAATCTATACACAGCCGAGACCCTCCATCCTTTTTCTTAACTAGGAGCACTGGAGCCCCCCATGGAGATACACTGGGTCTGATGAATTGTTTCTCCAACAACTCTTCCACTTGCTTCTTTAATTCTACCAACTCGGCTGGTGCCATCCTGTAAGGTGCCATTGACACTGGTCCAGCTCCAGGTACCAAATCAATAGAGAATTCCACTTCTCTCTTAGGGGGTAACCCAGGTACCTCTTCTGGAAATACAACCGTGAAGTCTTTCACTACATGTATCCTGCTTACGTCCCCTTCATTCTCCACCTCCAACCGAGCTAGGATCATGAAGCACCTCGCTCCTTCTTCCAACACCGACCACCCTCGCTGAGCAGATATCACGTCTGACTCTTGGAGGTCTGGAAACGCTATCTTCTGACTACCGCAGTCTATGAGAACGTGATTGGCAGATAGCCAATCCATTCCCAGGATAACATCCAGGTCCTGAAGAGGTAGGCAGATCAAGTTCACTTTGAATCTGCGTCCCTCTACTATCAATGGACATTCGGGGCAAACTGTAGAGGTCAACACCTGTCCTGACGCAGGTGTAGAGACCAACAGTTCGAAAGGTAACTCCTTCACTAGAAGGCCCAACTCGGCTACACACAGGCTTGACACAAAAGAGTGTGTCGCTCCAGAATCAAACAAAGCTTTTACACCCCTACCAGCTATAAAACAAACACCTTGCACGAGGTTACCTGACTGAGACGCTTCTGCTCCTGACATGGCAAACACTCTCCCTGTTGCCTGAGGTCTGCTGCCTTCGTTTCTCAACTGCTGAGAACCATTGGGTTGAGTCGCCCCATTCCGGTTAGGGCACTCTCTAGCAACGTGCCTCGTCTTTTGGCAGGTGTAACACCTTTTCTCTGAACTCTTGAAGCACACATTGGAGGTGTGTGGTCCACCACAATGGAAACACTTGGGTTTCCAAGGTTGCTGCTGCTGGAACTGGGATGATGTTGCTCCTGCCCGATGTGGTGGCGGTCTCGCATAGGGCTTGCTATGTGAGTGCTGCACCTTAGCCTTCCCACTGGAAGAACCCCCTGGGTGTGACCTGATCACCCGAGAATCACCCTTTTCCAGGGTCTCCACCATCTTCGCCTTCTCTACTAAGGCGTGAAATTCTCTGATGCACATCGGGGCTATGGTCCTCTTCAGCCCCTGCTTCAGTCCCTCTTCAAACTTTCTGCACCTCCAAGCCTCGGAGGTCGCCTGGGTATAGAATCGGGCGAGGTACTCAAACCGAGCAGCATAGGCGTTCACAGACATATCCCCCTGCTCCAACTTTAGGAACTCAGCTTCCCTCGCAAACCTTGCGCTGTCTGGGAAGTATTTCTCCAGGAACCTCACCCTGAAGCTCTCCCAATCCAACACATCCTCTCGGGCCTCCATCATCTGCTGAGCTCCCATCCACCAGAACTCGGCTTCTCCAGATAGCAGATAGGTGGCGAACAACAATTTCTTCTCTTCAGGGCAGGAGGTCGCCCTAAAGATTTTCTCCAACTCCCTGACCCACTGATCTGCTTGATCAGGGGTAGCATTCCAACTGAACTTGGATGGGTTGTGCCTCATGAACTCGGTCAGTCCCATCTGTTCCTGAGGCTGACCGGCGTGAGAATTTGTTTCAGCCGACCGAGCAGTTTCCCAGTGGTGCATTGTAGCTTGATGGTTCTGAGCCATCGCTGCATTCTGTTGTTGGATGGCAGTTGCCATCATCTCAATAGCCTTGGCAATCTGGCTCATTTCCGAAGAAGGTTGGGGAGGGGTAGAAGGTCTACGTGCCATCTTCTTCGTTTGAGGTTTTGAAACTATAGGTTTCTATATTCCCTACAACTACAAGAATGAGATCGATCAGAAATCAATTCATTCAGGAGGTAACATCTAGACCTTACAAAGGTCAACATCTCAAAGTCATTAAGAATTTGAGTTCATCGACAGAATCATGATGCCTATAACCTTAAGCAAAACACCAGAACAGCTACTGGTATACAACCATCAATCAAAACAACCACTTTTAATCAACTACAAAAACACTCAATAAAATGAAATAAATCACACCAGAATTCAATGTATGCTAAACATCAAACCTTTGGAATTAAGATTGAGAACATCTCGATCCAGTTATGAGTGTGCACCCCCACTACTTTATCAAGATCCTTTCATTCTTAATACTAAAATTTTCAGTTAGAGCATATATTCACTACAGCACACACAAAATTTTAATACACAAACGTTTGAAAACCTTTCACTATAGTTGTTATTTGAAAACTCAAATAGATTTTATGAGCAGAAGAAACACAATGGATCCACAGCCCTCAGGTCATCCTAAGGACGAACTGCTCTGATACCATTACTGTAACATCCCGCCAAATACTTTGGAATAAATAAAAAAAAAATTAAAGGTAAAACAATAATATTGAAGTGAACATAATTATATATATGTAATGAAGTTTCTCCTCACAGGGAGTTTAATACATAACCGATCAATTTTCCAAAACTTAAACAAAATACAGCCAAATAAAATGAAACCGGCGGTCTCCCTACATAAACCGACGATCTCCTATCAGAAGACCCAAAACAGCCGATCTGCTATCAAAACAGAAAACAGGCGATCACCACATAGAGACAGAAACAGGCGATCTCCTTCCGGCGACCACTCACTGAGGAGCTCTACTCCCTGGAAGATCATCTGCTCCCGTGTAAAATACACGATCATCACAGTTTTTAAGAGAAAACAGCCACAGAACAATACAAAGGGTAAGCTAGATATTTTTAAAACTTTAAATTATAAACTAGACAACCAACGTAGATCAGCCCTTTTTAAACATTCACAAGAGTCCATCACTTTCTCATTCGTATCACACAACCATCAAGTGTCTATCAACAAATTCTCAATATTTCACATTTCTCACGTCAGACTTCCACTGACTCATCACACATAGACACTTGACACTACTTCCGGAAGACTCGTGCGTTGACTCAGGCTCAGAGATCTGCACCTGTCATACCACACCACTGTGAAATCCACACAGGGTCGCTGTGAAATCCACACAGCCATGCGCATACATAGTCTCAATATCATCACTCCCCCGGTATGACAGGGTTGATTCATATAACAGGCCGAGCTCGTTCTTTTTCACACGACTCACCCATACATATGAACCTCCTTCGACTCTCCACAACTGAATAACTTCATCTACGTGATTCCATTATATCAGCAGAGTCAGGATATCTCCTTCTAGACAAGCCCCTAGTCAATACACATTACACACGATCTTACACGGTATTTTCTTTCCTGAAAATACTATGCCTTGATCCCACATTCACAACATTCAACACGTCATACCACTCAAATGAATGATTCAAATCACAGCAACAATCATTTCAAAGGTTCAGATTTTCGAATATCACATGCATTCCACATTTAAATCTCAAACAGTCTCAACGACACTAAAACAGGGGATTTCGAAAGCTGTATTTAAAACCGGCGATCACGTCGCCCAAATACATAAAAACAGAACATCGTGAAATAGAGTTTAAAACTGGCGACCACGTCGCCCAAACACATAGAACAGAGCATCACGAAATAGAGCTTAAAACCGGCGACCACGTCGCCCTCACTTCAGAAACAGCTAATCTACGGCTTTTATTGAAAAACAAAGCTAGCTTCCCTTACCTGGACTTGCGTAAACTTCACTAAGAGCTCCAACCCAACGAGCTTCAAGGATGCCTTAACTCTGTTTTAGCGTCTGGTTTGGAGGACTTGCAGAGAACCTCCCAGGTGCTCTATGGCAGTCGTCGATAGCCAAGCAGGGACGTGATAAGGCCTGAATCGCAGAGTGAAGGAGAGAGAAGAGAAGGATGAAGGTAGACTCACTCTGTCACTCTTGAACCACAGCAACGTTCTTTGCCTCCCCGAAGTGGATTTTTGAATCTCCACTAACTTGTCCACACATGCTGCTGCCACCACCCACTTTGCAGGAAAGCCAGAGTGTACGTTTCCCTGAACAGTACGACCACGGTGTCTCTTGCGCATGCCAACTTTCTGATGTCACTGTTCTGAACCACCTTTTTTGTCTTCTTGCGCATGCCAACCACTTCCCTGAACAGTACGACCGCGAGTGTCTCTTGCGCATGCCAACTTTCTGATGTCACTATTCTGAACCACCCTTTTTGTCTACGTGGCGCGCCTGCAGGACGTTTCATGCTGGGAGTCTGGGTCCCACTTTATCTGTGTGAAACACGACATCGCGCGATAACCTTTCACCGATGACTCATCCGGAAAGACGACCGATCTCTCTCTCTGGGAGACGACCGATGTATCTCTCTGGGAGACGACCGATGTCTCTCGCGCCCTGGCGATGCCCGCATACCTCGCGCCCTGGCGATGTCCGCATGGGTAGTCTAGGCGACAGGCGATTATGTACTAACCAGGCGATCTCATACTCTTCTAAGCTACACTTTCCTTCCTTTTTATTTTAAATAAAAACATACTTAGAATTCATTTAAAATATATTCCTTTTATTCCAAATTTAATTTTACAGGTCCTTACAGGAGGTCTACGAGCCATCTTTCTTCGTTTCAAATTTTGAAACTATTGGTTTCTATATTCCCTACAACTATAAGAATGAGATCGATAAGAAATCGATTCATTCAGGAGGTAACATCTAGACCTTACAAAGGTCAGCATCTCAAAGTCATTTAGAATTTGAGTTCATCAATAGAATCATAATGCTCAAAATAGAAAGCATAACACCGAACAGTCATGGGTACAAAACTATCAATCAAATATCACCACACTTAATAATTGGGATAAAACACACCAGAAGTGGATATATGCTCAACATCAAACTTTTAGAATTAAGATTGAGAACATCTCGATTCAGTTATGAGTGTGCACCCTCACTACTTTATCAAGATCCTTTCACTCTTAATACTAAATTTTTTCATTTAGAGCCTATATCTACTAAAGCACAAACAAGATTTCAATCAGAAAACATTTGAAAACCTTTCACTATAGCTTTGATTAAGACTCCAATAGTAGAAGAAACACGATGAACCCACTCTCCTCAGGTCATCCTAAGGACGAACTGCTCTGATACCATTAATGTAACGCCCCTCAATATCCTATTGATATTTATATAATAAAATAAAGGTAAAACAATAATATCAAAATTAATATATGTATATATAATAAAATACATTCATCTCATACATTGTATTTCAAATATACTATCCCTTCTCTAGGGAATTTTAATACATAACCATCCAATGTTTCAAAATAAAACAAACTACAGCATAAGTGATGGAGGAGGGCCAAGCACATCTAACCAAGGAAGCCAAGGCCCAAACCAAGAAGACAGTCTAGACCAAGAGGAGCGTCTAGCTCCCAGAAGTGAGCGTCTAGGACGTGAAGGAGGGAGGCTATCCATGGAGCTAGACCGTCTAGGACCTCTCACAAGATCCATGGCTAAACATATCCAAGCACACATAGAAGAAGCCACGGATGGGAAGGAGAAGACCTTGTACATGCTACTTGGAGGCCCATTAGGGGTAGCTTAGTAGATTAGTGTAGTGTAGAAAGCAAAACTTGCTAACTTAGGGGTGTGCTATCAAAAAGGTGCCCTTAGCAATAGAAGGAGGGGTGTGCTAGCAAATAGGTGCCTTTAGCAAAAGAGGGAGGGGTGTACTATCAAATGTTGCATTTTTGACCTATCTTCTAGAATATTAGGATGATGGTGTGGTTTGACTAAAGTCAATACCCTAGGCAGCCCCCACTTTTTGTATTTCCATCCCTACCCTTTAAGCTTGCTCACCAAGGCTCCTAAATCTATAAATAAGGAGGCCTACCTCATGTATTTTCAAGTTTATTTGAGTAATGTTATGCTGCCATTTTTGTGCACAAGCTTTACTCCTCCTAGAAATCTAGGCTATAAACTTCAATCCTTTCACCTTCTCCCTTGAGCTGGCCGAACCACTCAACCCATACTCATCATGCACCTTCAAGACCAACACAACTCCTAGGAGGGTCTTGTTTCACTCATCCATTGCTTCCGCTCCATCTATTTCTACTTTGATTCAAGAAGAACACATGAAAATGCCATCATTACTTGATAAAGTTGGCACACAAAAGGAATTCCTAAAGAAAAGCACTGGATTAGATGACCAAATAAAAAAAAAAAAAAAACAGCACCACTGAAAATTGTTGTGGGCCAGAAAACGTGTTTGTTCCCCGATTTATGCTGAGCTGTATTTTTAAAATTTGTCTCTGAAATTTATATGCAAGAAAATTCAGGATCTTATCTAAACAATGGCTTTGGAATCACCTAAAACGCATGCACCATTTTTTTTTAATAATTTTTGCAAATTTGGTGTGCAGTTAGGCCAGCTGGAGCGCTCAAGATTTGCACTCTGATTTTGTAAGATTTATCATATTTTTTCTGTTGCCTTTTTTGATCTGATTCTTTTTTTGTCCTTTTTGTAACACTTCAAACTTGCATTTTCCAGAGAATCACAAATTTCCTATGAGTGGAAATAATTTTTGAAACAAAAAACAGCCAGACAGAGAGAGAAACAGGGGAAATCTGGAAAACTGGAAAAAAAAACAGCAAGATACCAAAATTTAACACAAAGGAAAATGTAAGAAGGAAATTGTGTAAGAACTAAGACACAATTATGAACTCAAACTAAAATTAAAAAGGCAGCAAAGGATCAAAATAACAGCAGATTAAGGCAAATTAAAGAGACCCAAAAACAAGAAACAATCAAGCCAAAAATAGGACTACTAAGAATTGATGACAATTATGGATTCACATGACTTGACACAACATTTATAGATTCAGAAAATAAAGACTCAAAGCATAAAATGAAGCAATTATAAGAAAGCAATAAAGACTCAAATTCCTAAAAGAAAACAGCCACTCAATGTGTAAGGAATCCTATCACAATTGCACAAGAAAATGTTCAAGATCAATTGAACACATGTGCTTCGGTTGGATCTTCCATAAGCACACCAAGAACAATTTAAAATGTAAAAAAAAAACAGCAAGACAATTATGGAATTGAAATGACAAGATGAAAATAAAGAAGAACTGAAAATTTAAAAAGACAAGCTACTCATCTTGAAGAACCAAAAGCTCATGATACCAAATGATGGCATTTTCATGTGTTCTTCTTGAATCAAAGTAGAAATAGATGGAGCGGAAGCAATGGATGAGTGAAACAAGACCCTCCTAGGAGTTGTGTTGGTCTTGAAGGTGCATGATGAGTATGGGTTGAGTGGTTCGGCCAGCTCAAGGGAGAAGGTGAAAGGATTGAAGTTTATAGCCTAGATTTCTAGGAGGAGTAAAGCTTGTGCACAAAAATGGCAGCATAACATTACTCAAATAAACTTGAAAATACATGAGGTAGGCCTCCTTATTTATAGATTTAGGAGCCTTGGTGAGCAAGCTTAAAGGGTAGGGATGGAAATACAAAAAGTGGGGGCTGCCTAGGGTATTGACTTTAGTCAAACCACACCATCATCCTAATATTCTAGAAGATAGGTCAAAAATGCAACATTTGATAGTACACCCCTCCCTCTTTTGCTAAAGGCACCTATTTGCTAGCACACCCCTCCTTCTATTGCTAAGGGCACCTTTTTGATAGCACACCCCTAAGTTAGCAAGTTTTGCTTTCTACACTACACTAATCTACTAAGCTACCCCTAATGGGCCTCCAAGTAGCATGTACAAGGTCTTCTCCTTCCCATCCGTGGCTTCTTCTATGTGTGCTTGGATATGTTTAGCCATGGATCTTGTGAGAGGTCCTAGACGGTCTAGCTCCATGGATAGCCTCCCTCCTTCACGTCCTAGACGCTCACTTCTGGGAGCTAGACGCTCCTCTTGGTCTAGACTGTCTTCTTGGTTTGGGCCTTGGCTTCCTTGGTTAGATGTGCTTGGCCCTCCTCCATCAATAAGAACAGGTGATCTCCTTGCCAACCACTCACTAAGGAGCTCTACTGCCTGCAACATCATCTGCTCCCGTGTAATTACACGATCATCACAGTTTTAGAGGAAACAACCACAAAACAAAACAAAAGGGGTAAGCTAGATATTTTTAAAAAAACTAACTTTAAACATGAAACTTTTAAATCAACATAACCAGCTTTTAAACATCCACATAAATCCATCACTTTCTCATTCATATCTCACAACCATCAAGTGTCTATCAACAATTTCAATATTTCTCTTTCTCACGTCAGACTTCCACTGACTCATCACACATAGACACTTGACACTACTTCCGGAAGACTCGTGCATTGACTAGACTCAGAGATCTGCACCTGTCATACTACATTGCTGTAAAGTTCCCACAGCTATGCGCATAAACATAATCTCAATCTCAATCTCATCACTCTCCTAGTATGAGAGGGTTAATCCATACAACAGGTCAAGTAGTTATCTTTCAAACCACTTACCCATACATATGAACCTCCATCGACTCTCAACGCCTGAATAACTTCATCTATATGATTCCATTATATCAAGAGAGTCAAGATATCTCATTATAGAAATCACCGATCAATGCACATTCTACACAATCTTACACGGTATTTTCTTTCCTGAAAATACTATGCCTTGATCCCACATTCACAACATTCAACACATCATATAACACTTAAATGAACGATTTCAATCACAACAACAATCATTCCAAGGTTCAGATTTTCGAATATCACATGCATTTCACATTTCAATCTCAAACAGTTTCAAACGACACTAAAACAGGGGAGTTCGAAATCAACATTAAAATCGGCGATCACGTCCAAAAACAGGGGATTATGCAATAACATTTGAAAACCGGCGACCACGTCGCCCCAACATCAAAATCTTCTAGCTTAAGGTTTTCTTGAAAATAAAGCTAGCTTCCCTTACCTGGACTTGCGTAAAATCTCACTAAGAGCTCCAAAACCCATCGAAGCTTAAAGATGTCCTAACTCTGTTCTAGCGTCCTGACGGGAGAACTTGCAGAGACTTCCCAGAAGGACAATGGCAGTCGCCGATCGTAGCACTGGTACGTGAGGATAGCTGCGTCTTCGAGTGGAGGGGAAAGGAGAAAGGGGAACTAAATGAGCTGATTCCCTTAGCTCTTAAGGTCGAACGGCTCTTTAGCCTTCACTGCCATTAACCACTCTCTGAGCAACCTTGCGTGCACACTTCCTTGAACAGTATGACCACGTGGGTTTCTGCGCATACCAACTCTCTGATGCTAACTATTCTGAAACACCCTTTCTGTCTACGTGTCGCGCATGCAGAACGCTCATGCTGGGAGCCTGGGTCCCACCTTATCTGTGTGAAACATGACATCGCGCGATAACCATCCACCGATGACTGCTCGCGCGATAACCATCCACCGATGACTGCTCGCGCGATGACCATGCCTCTCATACCGGCGATGACCGATGCCTCTCATACTGGCGATGACTGATTCCTCTTCCTGACGGACGACTGATTCCTCACCCTGGCAGACAACTGATGTCTCACCCTGGCAGACCACCGATGTCTCACCCTGGCAGACAACCGATGTCTCACCCTGGCAGACAACCGATGTCTCACCCTGGCAGACAACCGATGTCTCACCCTGGCAGACCACCGATGTCTCACCCTGGCAGACAACCGATGTCTCACCCTGGTAGACAACCGATGTGTCTCCCATCCTGGTTGATGACCGATGTTCCTTTCATCCTGTTGACGATCTCTTATCGCCCTTGTGCAACGAGGACACATCACCTCACTCTGGTCACCGATGTCACATCGACACACCTTGCTGAAGGTTCATCCTCTCATTCCTCTAAGTCTGGGGTATCACGGCTCACACTACTCATGGTGGCAGATATGCCACCTATCTTCTATATCACTCATCTTCTGTATTTAGACTACATACTAAGCTTACCAAGTCTTCTCGAATACTCGGCGATGTGCTCTTTTCGGCGATCATGTACACCATAGGCGATTGGCGGTCATGTACACCATAGGCGATTGGCGGTTTCATACGGGGGAAGTCGGAGGTCGCCGCCTTCTTCAAAAATGGCGATCTCATTGACTTCTAAGCTACACCTTCCTTTCTCTTACCCTTCTTGATTCACGTGCCCCCTCCCTTCAAGCACGCCCACGTGATTACCTCACGATAAAGTCATCGCACCTGACTACTTGGTTAGTACAATGGTCAACCGATCGCCCTCTACCAGCTGATCCCAGACCTTGGGCGACGTCCGAGGTCTGACCACTATGAGATTTTCTATTTTTATGTCCTTTTCATTTTAAATAATAACATACTCAGAAATCATTTAAAATATATCACTTTTATCCAAAATAAATTTATAGGTCCTTACAGTTCTTCTTCCAATTTTCTTCTTCCGATCTTCTTCTTCCATTCTTCTCCTTCCGATCTTCTTCTGCCATTCTTCTTCTTCCGATCTTCTTCTTCCGATCTTTTTCTTCCGATCTTCTTCTTCAATTCTTCTTCTTCTTCCGATGTTCTTCTTCCATTCTTCTTCTTCTTCCGATCTTCTTCTTCCATTATTCTTCTTCCGATCTTCTTCTTCCATACTTCTTCATCCGATCTTCTTCTTCCATTCTTCTTCTTCCGATCTACTTCTTCCCTTCTTCTTCTTCCATTCTTCTTCTTCTGATCTTCTTGTTCTGATCTTCTTCTTCCTTTCTTCTCTTTCCATTCTCCTTCTTCCATTCTTCCTCTTCCATTCTTCTTCTTCCATTCTTCCTCTTCCGATCTTCTTCTTCCATTCTTCTTTTTCCATTGTTCTTCTTCCATTCTTCGTCTTCCGATCTTCTTCTTCCATTCTTCCTCTTCCATTCTACTTCTTCCATTCTTCTTCTTCCATTGTTCTTCTTCCGATCTTCTTCTTCAATTCTTCTTCTTCCGATCTTTTTCTTCCATTCTTCTTCTTCCGATCTACTTCTTCCATTCTTCTTCTTCCGATCCTCTCCTCCCATTCTTCTTCTTCCAATCTTCTTCTTCCATTCTTCTTCTTCCGATCTTCTTCTTCTATTCTTCTTTTTCCATTCTTCTTCTTCCGATCTTTTTCTTCCATTCTTCTTCTTCCAATCTTCTTCTTCCACACTTCTTCTTCCATTCTTCTTCTTCCCATTTTCTTCTTCCGATGTTCTTCTTCCATTCTTCTCCTTCCAATCTTCTTCTGCCATTCTTCTTCTTCCGATCTTCTTCTTCCGATCTTTTTCTTCCGGTCTTCTTCTTTCGATCTTTTTCTTCCGATCTTCTGCTTCCATCATTCTTCTTCTGATCTTCTTCTTTAATTCTTCTTCTTCCGATCTACTTCTTCCATTCTTCTTCTTCCGATATTCTTCTTCCCATCTTTTTCTTCATCCGATCTTCTTCTTCCATTCTTCTTCTTCCATTCTTCTTCTTCTGATCCTCTTCTTCCATTCTCCTTCGTCCGATCATCTTCTTCCATTCTTCTTCTTCCGATTATCTTCTTCCATTCTTCTCCTTCCGATCTTCATCTACAATTCTTCTTCTTCCACTCTTCTTCTTCCAATCTTTTTCTTCCTTTCTTCCATTCTTCTTCTCCCGATCTTCTTCTTCCATACTTCTTCGTCCGATCTTCTTCTTCCATACTTCTTCCTCCGATCTACTTCTTCCCTTCTTCTTCTTCCATTCTTCTTCTTCTGATCTTCTTCTTCCGATCTTCTTCTTCCTTTCTTCTCTTCCATTCTTCTTCCTCCATTCTTCTTCTTCCATTCTTCCTCTTCCGATCTTCTACTTCCATTCTTCTTTTTCCATTGTTCTTCTGCCATTCTTCGTCTTCCGATCTTCTTCTTCCATTCTTCGTCTTCCGATCTTCTTCTTCCATTCTACTTCTTCCATTCTTCTTCTTCCATTCTTCTACTTCCGATCTTCTTCTTCGATTCTTCTTGTTCCGATCTTTTTCTTCCGTTCTTCTTCTTCCGATCTACTTCTTCCATTCTTCTTCTTCCGATCCTCTTCTCCCATTCTTCTTCTTCCAATCTTCTTCTGCCATTCTTCTTCTGCCGATCTTCTTCTTCCATTCTTCTTTTTCCATTCTTCTTCTTCCGATCTTTTTCCTCCATTCTTCTTCTTCCAATCTTCTTCTTCCACACTTCTTCTTCCATTCTTCTTCTTCCAATCTTCTTCTTCCGATCTTGTTCTTCCATTCTTCTCCTTCCGATATTCTTCTACCATTCTTCTTCTTCCGATCTTCTTCTTTCGATCTTTTTCATCCGATCTTCTTCTTCCGATCTTTTTCATCCGATCTTCTGCTTCCATTCTTCTTCTTCTGATCTTCTTCTTTCATTCTTCTTCTTCCGATCTACTTCTTCCATTCTTCTTCTGTCGCTCTTCTTCTTCCAATCTTTTTCTTCGTTCGATCTTCTTCTTCCATTCTTCTTCTTCCATTCTTCTTCTTCCGATCCTCTTCTCCCATTCTTCTTCTTCCAATCCTCTTCTGCCATTCTTCTTCTGCCGATCTTCTTCTTCCATTCTTCTTTTTCCATTCTTCTTCTTCCGATCTTTTTCCTCCATTCTTCTTCTTCCAATCTTCTTCTTCCACACTTCTTCTTCCATTCTTCTTCTTCCAATCTTCTTCTTCCGATCTTGTTCTTCATTTCTTCTCCTTCCGATCTTCTTCTGCCATTCTTCTTCTTCCGATCTTCTTCTTTCGATCTTTTTCATCCGATCTTCTTCTTCCGATCTTTTTCATCTGATCTTCTGCTTCCATTCTTCTTCTTCTGATCTTCTTCTTTCATTCTTCTTCTTCCGATCTACTTCTTCCATTCTTCTTCTGCCGATCTTCTTCTTCCAATCTTTTTCTTCGTTCGATCTTCTTCTTCCATTCTTCTTCTTCTGATCTTCTTCTTCCATTCTGCTTCGTCCGATCTTCTTCTTCCATTCTTCTTCTTCCGATCTTCTTCTTCCATTCTTCTCCTTCCGATATTCATCTTCAATTGTTCTTCTTCCGATCTTCTTCTTCCAATCTTTTTCTTACTTTCTTCCATTCTTCTTCTTCCGATCTTCTTCTTCCATTCTTCTTCTTCCGATCTTCTTCTTCCATACTTCTTCGTCCGATCTTCTTCTTCCATACTTCTTCCCTTCTTCTTCTTCCATTCTTCTTCTTCTGATCTTCTTCTTCCGATCTTCTTCTTCCTTTCTTCTCTTTCCATTGTTCTTCTTCAATTCTTCTTCTTCCATTCTTCGTCTTCCGATCTTCTTCTTCCATTCTTGTTTTTCCATTGTTCTTCTTCCATTCTTCGTCTTCCGATCTTCTTCTTCCATTCTTCCTCTTCTGATCTTCTTCTTCCATTCTACTTCTTCCATTCTTCTTCTTCCATTTTTTTATCCGATCTTCTTCTTCGATTCTTCTTCTTCCGATCTTTCTCTTCCATTCTTCTTCTTCCGATCTACTTCTTCCATTCTTCTTCTTCCGATCTTTTTCTTCCATTCTTCATCTTCCAATCTTCTTCTTCCACACCTCTTCTTCCATTCTTCTTCTTCCAATCTTCTTCTTCCGATCTTCTTCTTCCATTCTTCTCCTTCTGATCTTCTTCTGCCATTCTTCTCCTTCCGATCTTTTTCTTCCGATCTTCTTCCATTCTTCTTCTTCCGATCTTCTTCTTTGTCCGATCTTCTTCTTCCATTCTTCTTCCTCCGATCATCTTCTTCCGATCTTCTATTTCCATTCTTCTCCTTCCGATCTTCTTCTGCCATTCTTCTTCTTCCGATCTCTTTCTTCCTTTCTTCCATTCTTCTTCTTTTGATCTTTTACTTCCATTCTTCTTCTTCCGATCTTGTACTTCCGTTCTTCTTCTTCCGATCTTCTTCTTCCATTCTTCTTCTTCCGATCTTCTTCTTCCATTCTTCTTCTTCTGATCTTCTTCTTCCATTCTTCTTCTTCCGATCTACTTCTTCCATTCTTCTTCTTCCGATCTACTTCTTCCATTCTTCTTCTTCCAATCTTCTTCTTCTGATCTTCTTCCTCCATTTTTCTTCTTCCGATCATCTTCTTCCATTCTTCTTCTTCTGATCTTCTTCTTCCATTCTCCTTCGTCCGATCTTCTTTTTCCATTCTTCTTGTTCCGAGCTTCTTCTTCCATTCTTCGTCTTCCGATCTTATTCTTCTGTTCTTCTTCTTCCGATCTTCTAGTTCGATTCTTCTTCTTCCAATCTTCTACTTCCATTCTTCTTCTTCCGATCTTCTTCTTCCATTCTTCTTCTTCCGATCTTCTTCTTCCATTCTACTTCTTCGGATCTTCTTCTTCCATTCTCCTTCTTCTGATCTTCTTTTTCCATTCTTCTTATTGCATTCATCTTGTTCCGATCTTCTTCTTCCGATCTTCTTCTTCCGTTCTTCTTCTTCCGATCTACTTCTTCCATTTTTCTTCTTTCGATCTTCTTCTTCCCCTCTTCTTCTTCTTCCGATCTTCTTCTTCCATGCTTCTTCTTCCGATCTTTTTCTTCCATTCTTCTTCTTCCGATGTACTTCTTCCATTCTTCTTCTTCAGATCTTCTTCTTCCATTCTTCTTCTTCCGATCTTCTTCTTCCATTCTTCTTCTTCCGATCTTCTTCTTCGATTCTTCTTCTTCCGATGTTCTTCTTCCATTCTCCTTCTTTCGATCTTATTCTTCCATTCTTCTTCTTCTGATCTTGTTTTTCCATTTTTCTTCTTCCGATCTTGTTCTTCTATTCTTCTTCTTCCGATCTTCTTCTTCCATTCTCCTTCTTCTGATCTACTTCTTCCATTCTTCTCCTTCCGATCTTCTTCTTCCATTCTTGTTCTTCCGATCTTCTTCTTCCCTTCTTCTTCTTCCATTCCTCTTCTTCTAATCTTCTTCTTTCATTCTTCTTCTTCCATTCTTCTTCTTCTGATCTTCTTCTTCCATTATTCTTTTTCCCTTCCTCTTCTTCCGATCTTCTTCTGCCATTCTTCCTCTTCCATTCTTCTTCTTCAATTTTTCTTCTTCCAATCTTCTTCTTCCGTTCTTCTTCTTTCGATCTTCTTCTTCACTTCTTCTACTTCCGATCTTCTTCTTCATATCTTCTTCTCCAATTTTTCTTCTTCCGATCGTCTTCTTCCAATCTTCTTCTTCCATTCTTCTTCTTCCGATCTTCTTCTTCCAATCTTCTTCTTCCCACGTTTTTCTTCCATTGTTCTTCTTCCATTGTTCTTTTTCCGATCTTCTTCTTCCATTCTTCTTCTTCCGATCTTCTTCTTCCATTCTTCTTCTTCCATTCTTCTTCTTCCGATCTTCTTCTTCCATTCCTCTTCTTCCATTCTTATTCTTCCGATCTTCTTCTCTCATTCTTCTGGTTCCTTTCTTCATCTTTCGATCTTCGTCTTCCATTCTTCTTCTCCCGATCTTCTTCTTCCATTCTTCTTCTTCCTTTCTTCTTCTTCCATTCTTCTTCTTCTGATCATCTTCTTCCATTCCTCTTCTTCCCTTCTTCTTCTTCCGATATTCTTCTCCTTCCGATATTCTTCTGCCATTCTTCTTCTTCCGATCTTCTTCTTCCATTCTTCTTTTTGCGATCTTCTTCTTCCCATCTTTTTCTTCCATTCTTCTCCTTCCATTCTTCTTCTTCCGATCTTCTTCTTCCATTCTTCTTCTTCCATTCTTCTTTATCCATTCTTCTTCTTTCGATCTTCTTCTTCCATTCTTCTTCTTTGGATCTTCTTCTTCCATTCTTATTCTTCCGATCTTCTTCTCCCATTCTTCTTCTTCCTTTCTTCTTCTTCCGATCTTCTTCTTTCCTTCTTCTTCTTCCGATTTTCTTCTTCCATTCTTCTTCTTCCATTCTTCTTCTTCCATTCTTCTTCTTCCGATCTGGTTCTTCTATTCTTCTTCTTCCATTCTTTTTCTTCCGATCTGCTTCTTCCATTCTTCTTCTTCCGATCTTCTTCTTCCATTCTTCTTTTTCCGATCTTCTTCTTCCCATCTTTTTCTTCCATTCTTCTTCTTCCATTGTTCTTCTTCCATTCTTCTTCTTCCATTCTTCTTCTTCCATTCTTCTTCTTTTGATCTTCTTTTTCCATTCTTCTTCTTTGGATCTTCTGCTTCCATTCTTATTCTTCCGATCTTCTTCTCCCATTCTTCTTCTTCCTTTCTTCTTCTTCCGATCTTCTTCTTCTGTTCTTCTTCTTCCAATTTTCTTCTTCGATTCTTCTTCTTCCATTCTTCTCCTTCCGATCTGGTTCTTCTATTCTTCTTCTTTCGATCTTCTTCTTCCATTCTTCTTCTTCCGATCTTCTTCTTCCATTCTTCTTCTTCCGATCTTCTTCTTCCATTCTTCTTCTTCCGATCTTCTTCTTCCATTCTTCTTCTTCCAATCATCTTCTTCCATTCTTCTTCTTCCGATCTTGTTCTTCCATTCTTCTTCTTCCGATCTTGTTCTTCCATTCTTCTTCTTACGATCTTCTTCTTCATATATTCTTCTTCCATTCTTCTTCTTCCGATCTTTTTCTTCCATTCTTCTTCTTCCATTCTTCTTCTTCCGATCTTCTTCTTCCTTTCTTCTTCTTCCATTCTTCTTCTTCCTTTCTTCTTCTTCATATCTTCTTCTTTCATTTTTCTTCCATTCTTCTTCCTCCGATCTTCTTCCTCCATTCTTTTTCTTCTTCCATTCTTGTTCTTCCGATCTTCTTCTTCCATTCTTGTTCTTCCGATCTTCTTCTTCCGTTCTTGTACTTCCATTCTTCTTCTTCCGATCTTCTTCTTCCATTCTTCTTCTTCTGATCTTTTTCTTCCATTCTTCTTCTTCCGATCTTCTTCTTCCATTCTACTTCTTCCGATCTTCTTCTTCCATTCTTCATCTTCCGATCTTCTTTTGCATTCTTCTCCTTTCAATCTTTTACTTCCATTATTCTTCTTTCGTTCTTGTTCTTCATATCTTGATCCAGTTTTCTACTTTCGATCTTCTTCTTCCTTTCTTCTTTTTCTATTCTTCTTCTTCAGATTTTCTCCCATTCTTCTTCTTCCGATCTTCTGCTTCCATTCTTCTTCTTCCGATCTTGTTCTTCCATTCTTCTTGTTCCGATCTTCTTGTTCCGATCCTCTTCATCCATTCTTCTTTTTCCTTTCTTCTTCTTCCAATCTTCTTCTTCCATTCTTCTTCTTCCGATCTTCTTCTTCCATTCTTTTTCTTCCGATTTTCTTCTTCCATTCTTCTTCTTCTGATCTTCTTCTTCCATTCTTCTTCTTCCGATCTTCTTCTTCCGGTCTTCTTCTTCCATTCTTTTTCTTCCGATCTTCTTCTTCCATTCTTCTTCTGCCAATCTTCTTCTTCCGTTGTTCTTCCGATCTGGAAGGTGCATGATGTGTATGAAAATGAGAGAGGTTTGGCCAGCTCTCTTTGGTGGTGAAGGAGTGAAGATTAAAACCATAAATCAAGAGATTTAGGCAAGGGAGTAAGTATGGCACAAATTTGGCAGCACAACTTTACTCAAATTAATCTTAAAAATACAAGGTGTAGGCTCCTCCTTTTATAGGCTAAGGAGGACCATAATGCAACCCTAATGCTAGCCAAATGAAATGTAAATGTGAAGCACATGGGCCACATGGAAAGTGTGAGCACATGGGGAGGGGTGTGTCTAGTTTGTAAGTTCACCCCCTCCATGGGCTTTCTAGAATAGTGGGAAGGTTAACTTCTCCTTAATTCTAATGTGCAGAAAAATAAACATTTGTCCACATGGCTATGCTATTTACACCCCAATTAAAGCTAAACTACATTTGATGGGCCTTCACGGAATATGTGCTAGTATGCCACTCTCCCATTCATAGCTTTGATCCAAGTCTTCTTGTCCTAGACGCTTCTAGCTTGGCCTTCTCGTCCTAGACGCTCCTAGCTTGTCTTAGACGCTCCTAGCTTGGTCTTAGACGCTCTTGACTTGGCTCTTGCCTTTCATGGAAGGTTGTGCTTGGCCCTCTTCCATCATCCCCTCCCTCTTGAAAAAGGATTTGTCCTCAAATCCCTTGCTTTGTCTTCAACTAGGGGGATGGATGGGGCTGGATGGTGTCCATCATCTCCTCCTCCTTTGAGAAGATCTATCCTCAGATCTACAGATTTGATCTCGGATAGCAGCCTATTGTTTCGGCAAGGCTTGTCCTCCCGGATCAAACGTCCACCTATGGAAATCATCAAACAAAGTAAAGGTGTTAGTGTGAGCAATTGGAGAGAACTTAATTGTATGAAGTTGCCATTTTTGTTTTTCTTTTGTTTTTGGCAACTTTGTACAATATTTCTCTTTTGATGGTTGTATGTGTTCTCTAATCCTCTTATGTATTTGAAAATTTTCAATATTGGTTACCTTTTCCTTAGGCACAATACCTTTAGGAAAGGGTAACAACTTAAAAAGCGAAAGAGGATTAAGTCCACATGCAATTTCAAATGTAGAAATATTAGTAGTCTTGTGGACTACTCTATTGTATGCATGCTCAAAAGGATACTCATCCCAAGAATTGTGATTGTCTTTCATGATTTCTCTAGGCATAGTAAAAAGAGCTATGTTTTCAATTTTATTTTGACCATTCTTTTGAGGATAAAAATTTGAAGAGTACAACTTAATTTCAAGTTTTTCTAAAAGATTCCTCAAATGATGGTTTTCAAATTTTGGAGCTCTATCCAATACTATGCTTGAAGATAAACCATGAAGACTTGTCACTTCTATATAGAAGAGATTATCCATATCCATAAAAATGGAATCAAAACCTTTTGTTGTCCTAGGAAGCTCTAAGATAAAATTGAGGTTTATGTCTTCCCAAGGATCATTTGCAAAAGGTAAAGGAGTATAGAGTTCATGAGACATCACCTTAGGTGTATTTTTAAAACAAGAAATGTATCTAGGGTAATGTCTTTGAACATCTTTTCTCATGGGTGACAAAAGTTTTCCTTTTAAAAGCTCTAGAGTTTTATCAACTCTAATTTGGTCCATGAGTTCTCCTTCATGAAGAATTTTTCTCTTATGTGTAAAGATAGTCTCGTTGTTACAACCATTGTTTATGAGAAGTTGCACACTTGGCAATGGTTGTCTCAATAGGACATGACAAGTTTCTTTAGGCACTACTTCACATAAAAATTTGTTTTTGTAGATGCTTGTAAATAACTTGACATTCACTTGGTGATATCCTAGCACATATGAGAAATAATCCACTTTATCTTTATCTATGCAAGCTTCTTTTAAAGACTCTTTTTTTGTTACTATGCTTGCAAGTGTTCCTTTACAAAAGGAAAGGCTAGGTTGTTCAACAAGACGCATATTTTCAAAGGTATTTTTAAATCTTTTGTCTTGTTGAATGACCTTGTGAGAAGGAACACTATTCTCCCACGCCTTTTGTTTCTCAAGGGTCTTCTCATGCTTTTCTTTTTCTTTTTCTTTTTCTTTTTCTTTAGCTTCCCTTTCGGCTTCCTCTTTTTTCTTTTGTATCTTTCTTTCCTTTCTTTCTTTATGGGAAGCAAACAATTTTTCTACCCTCATTTCCCAATCTAGGCAAGTTTCTATATTTTCTTTTCCATGGGAATGGGGTAGGTCTACCCTAACCTCTCTTGGGCTTTCTTGTTCTTTTCTATCTCTTCTATGTCTTCCCTCCCCAAAAGAATCATGCTTTTTAGAGATAGATGCATGAGAAGGTAATTTTTTTGAAATGTGAGACTTCTCATCCTTTGATTTAGTCAATTCATTAGTTTTGGCCTCATTCTCCAATTGTTTAGATGAAATTGATTGAATATTCTTGGAAAGTTGTTCCAAAAGAGATTTCAAGG
The DNA here is from genome assembly GCA_037954025.1 of Phaseolus coccineus. Taxonomy (NCBI): domain Eukaryota; kingdom Viridiplantae; phylum Streptophyta; class Magnoliopsida; order Fabales; family Fabaceae; genus Phaseolus; species Phaseolus coccineus. Next base: position 16,881,680 of record CM075686.1, on the reverse strand, counting down.
ATTTCACCTCACTTTTAAGAGATTTAAAGGAATGAGAAGACATGACTAGACCTTTGTGTATAGAAATATTTTACCTTGAGAAAATTTAGGGAAGTCAAAGAAGGTAGTCTTCCAGGTAAGGGAGGTGAGTCACAATGGACTACTTAAATACCAAGCCTTGCCTTAGCCAAAGACTATCCCTCAATGTCTTCACACAAAGCTTTCTCTTAGTAAACCACTTAAAACACAATTAGGTTGAAGAAATCAAATTTTTAATGCAAGAAAACAATGCAAGCTATGAAAGCCTTAAACAAGATTAAACAAGAAATTAACGAAGTGATTAAAGCAAGTTGGTTCAATTAAAGCAATTAACAAAAACAAATTAAGCTAGACGGCCCTAGGTGAGGCTTCTTGACTAAAGGATGGGTTGTTCTTCATGACCATTTGTTCTTCTTGAAATATGAGGTAAAAAGGTGGTGGAAGCTATGGATGATATGGGTCAAGGATGGCTCATATAGAGCTATGGGTTCCTTGTAGATGCATGAAAGGTGTGGAGAGTGATAGGTTAGGCCAAATCACTTGGAGGAAGGTGAAGATGAAGATCAAAGTGTCTAACCTAGAGAGACTAGACAAAGAGTAGAAGCTAGCATAATTTTGGCAGCATTTACTCATATAAATTGATCTTAAAAAAACATGAGCCAAAGCACCCTATTTATAGGAGATGGTGCCTTGGAGAGTAAGGAGCAAGGGTAGGATGGGGAATACATAAAAGAGGGGGCTGCTAGGGTGTTGACTAAGGGTCAATGCAGCCCCTTAGCATGCTTCTAGAAGGTAGGGCTACATTCCTACCCTAAAAGGCCTAGGTACAAGCTAAATTGTTAAATACACCCCCTATTGTGCTAAATGACCCCTACTCTACTGAAATTACAAATAAACTGAAATTAATATATGCTCAGCTCCCATGGCTTGGGCTCTACTCCTTGTGGTCCTCTGAGGGGTCCTTGAATATGTAAAGAAAAGTTTCTCTGCCATCAGTAGCAGAGTCCCAATCTTCTTAAATACTCTTTTCCATGGACCTAGTTGTTGGGCCTGAGCTTGGGCTTTGGCTTGGGCTTGGGCCTCTTCCATCATCCCCTCCTTCTTGAGAGGATCTGTCCTCAGATCTACAGGGTTGATCTCAAACAGCAGCCTTATTCCTGCTTTGAAAACTATGCTCGTCCTCCAGGATCAAATATTAACCTACAGTAAACATTATAGAAAAGTGAGATAAGAAGATTAAGACTAGTGTATTCAAATAAAATAGTAAGGAAATAAGGCCCTTTGCTATTTTTATAAAAGTTTTGTTTGAAAGAAATAGGGCCCTTTTCAAAAATATTTTTGCTTCCTTTGTGTTGTTCATTGCCCAAGATAAGCAACAACATCACAAAGTGTTGTTTTTGTGATTTTTGAGAATAAGAGTAAGCATCATGATTCAAAGGAAAATGAGAGTTCAAAGTATTGCAATCTCTGTTTAAGGATTCTTTTCCCACTATTCTTGTAGGAGTTGTTGTAAGATACTCTTCATTCTTTCTAGATTCCTCTTCTTCTTTTTCAAACAATCCCTCACTTGGCTTTTCTATGGAGGAAAGATTTATATTTATATCTGGTTCAGCTCCAGACACAAATTTTTCTTCAAGCATATTCTCACAAGGGTTTTCTATGGAAGAAGAATTTAAGTCAATGTTTGGTTCAACTCCAAACAAAGGATTTTTTGTACTTTCCTTTTCTATCCTCACTTTTTCTCTCTTTTCTTTCTCTTCTCTATCTTTCCTTTCATTCTCCTCTCTTTCTCTTTTGTCTTTCTCTTCTTTCTTTGTGACAAGAGCTTGTAATTTTTCTTTAAACTCTTTTTCTCTTCTAGTTCTTCTAGGTGGAGGTTGATAATAATCATTAACTCTCAGACTCCCCTCAGCATGTGAGTCATTTGACCTAGAACTAGATGCATGTGATGCCTGGGATTTTTTTAATTTTCTAATGTATTCATCTTTTTCCCTACCAATCTTCAACACTTCATTCAAAACTGCAAGATGGGCATCTCTTTCTTTTTTATCTTCCAAAATTTGAGCCTCATGTTGCAATTGTCTTAGTGATAGTGATTGAAAATCTCTAGCCAATTGTTTCAAAAGAGATTTTGTGGATTTCCTATCACTTTCACTATGACTAGAAGAATGAGTAGACATGTTTAGGGTTTGTGATAAAAGTAATTTTCAAAAAGAAAGATAGGTGGAGTGAAGTAGGTAATTTCCCAGGAAAGGGAGGTGGATCACTTGGATCACTTAAGTACCAAGTCTTTCCTTAGCCAGATACTATCCCACAACACTTTCACAAACCTTTCTCTAAGCAATTTACTTAGAGCACATTCAAAGATGAAAACAAAATTTTTATGCAAGAAAAACTATATAAAGCAATAAAACACAAATGAAAATTGCTATCTAGAAAGCTTTTAAAACTAGTCAAATCCTAAGGTGAGGCTTCTTGGCACTTTGGAACCTTGAAGACACACTCACCGTCTAAGACGTATTAATCCACTAATTAATCAATGTCCTTGAAAATTACAACTCAAAGAAATACAAAGAAATTAGGTCAACAAATTTTGATGCACAAAAATTTAAAGTCCTATTCTATGCACTCCTTCACTTGTAGCTCCTTTGTGTATATTTGTGTATTTTTCAATGAGGTTGCTGCTGTCCCTTGCTTTGTCTCCTTAGGTTATTCAACCTTAAATCTTTAATCCAGCTCCTCTTTAGTGATATGACTTTCACTAAAACAAAATTTTAGCTCCACACTCACCAAAGAACTTTTTAGGTCAAATCCACCAAAGAGAGGTCAAGCAAGTTTTAAAGCAACAAAACTCAAATTTAAAATCAAGGACTACTGCAAATGGAGTTGATATTTGACAAGACTTGAAAGAGTATTCAATAAAATTTGACAAGAAAAAAATTAAGGCACACAAGAAAAGGTAGCACCCAAAGTGGAATCCTAGTGAATGGAACTAGAATAGATGAATAAAACCAAAACAGCACTACAGAATTTTTTGTGTAAAATTTTTCACAAGTTTCCAATTTTATGCTGGACAGAATACTTCAAATTTGAGCTTGAAATTTTAACCACAGAAACTTAAATGTTTTAGCTCAATATAGGCGTTGGAATTTCACCAAAAAAGTGAGCCAAATAATTCTAATAATTTTTCCAAAATCACTGCCGCGTCAGCGTTTTTTCAGAGTCAGGATTTTTGCACTCTGTTCGTATTTCATTTATCATTTTTTTTTGTATTTTGAATTTTGATGTGATTTGTTTTTTCACTTTTTCTTAACACATCAAACTACTCAAATCCAAAATTTCAGAATTTTTTACCAACAAATGTAATTTCTGGGAACGATTCCAGCCAGAACAGTAGCAGTGAAAACAGAGAAATCCTAATTTGGAATTAGAAAACGGTAAAGAAACTTCAAAAACACAATGGAAATGATTGGAAACGAACTTGTATGGAACTAACACACAAGTATGAACTCAAATATGAAAATATAAAAGGCACCAAAGCTTCAAAACCAGAAATATAAACTGCACTCAAAACAAAATCAAGCAACCAAATCAACAATAAAAGGCACCACTTTGAATTTATGACATTGTAGGATGAACATGACTTTGACAAAACTTGTATGGATTCAAAAATCAAAATGACTCAACCACAAACACTTTGCACCGATTAAAAACATCAATAAGACTCAAATAAAATAAAAACAGAACAGCCAACACAAAAGGAACCTAAAACAGTTTGAAAAAAGGAAGTTCAAGATCAAGTTGAACCAAAAATACCAAATAGAAATTTAAAAAACAGCAACACCAACTTAAAAAGAAATTAAAAACAGCAAGACATTTAAGGATATGATGAACAACATGGAATAAAGAAGACTCAAAAAAAAAAATGAAGAGAACACTTATCTCTTGAAGAACCAAAGCTCTGATACCAAATGATGGCCTTCACATGTTGAGCTCTCCTTGGATGTTGAAGATGGTGCGGAAGCAATGGTTTAAATGAGCAAGACCCTCTTAGGAGTGATGGTGATCTTGAAGGTGCATGATGTGTATGAAAATGAGAGAGGTTTGGCCAGCTCTCTTTGGTGGTGAAGGAGTGAAGATTAAAACCATAAATCAAGAGATTTAGGCAAGGGAGTAAGTATGGCACAAATTTGGCAGCACAACTTTACTCAAATTAATCTTAAAAATACAAGGTGTAGGCTCCTCCTTTTATAGGCTAAGGAGGACCATAATGCAACCCTAATGCTAGCCAAATGAAATGTAAATGTGAAGCACATGGGCCACATGGAAAGTGTGAGCACATGGGGAGGGGTGTGTCTAGTTTGTAAGTTCACCCCCTCCATGGGCTTTCTAGAATAGTGGGAAGGTTAACTTCTCCTTAATTCTAATGTGCAGAAAAATAAACATTTGTCCACATGGCTATGCTATTTACACCCCAATTAAAGCTAAACTACATTTGATGGGCCTTCACGGAATATGTGCTAGTATGCCACTCTCCCATTCATAGCTTTGATCCAAGTCTTCTTGTCCTAGACGCTTCTAGCTTGGCCTTCTCGTCCTAGACGCTCCTAGCTTGTCTTAGACGCTCCTAGCTTGGTCTTAGATGCTCTTGACTTGGCTCTTGCCTTTCATGGAAGGTTGTGCTTGGCCCTCTTCCATCACTTTCTCTCTTGCCTCAGCCTCGCTGTAAAAAGCAGAGGGACGGGACTTGGTTCTCTTGCCTCAACCTTGCTGTAAGAAGCAGAGGAAGAGGACTTGGTTCTCTCGCCTCAACCTTGCTGTAAGAAGCAAAGGGAGAGGACTTTCTCTCTTGCCTCAGCCTCGCTGTACAAAGTCGAGGTAAGGACTTTCACTCGCCTGCACCTCGCTGTACAAAGTCGAGGGAGGACTTTCTTCTTTCTCGCCTGCGCTCGCTCAAAGGCAAGGAGGTCTTCCTCTGTTGCCTACACTTGCTCAAAGGCAAGGAGGACTTCCTCTGGTGCCTGCACTTGCTCAAAGGCAAGGAGGACTTCCTCTGGTGCCTGCACTTGCTCAAAGGCAAGGAGGACTTCTTCTGTTCTCGCCTGCACTTGCTCAAAGGCAAGGAGGACTTCCTCTGGTGCCTACACTTGCTCAAAGGCAAGGAGGACTTCCTCCGTTCTCGCCTGCACTTGCTCAAAGGCAAGGAGGACTTCCTCTGTTCTCGCCTGCACTTGCTCAAAGGCAAGGAGGACTTCCTCTGGTGCCTGCACTTGCTCAAAGGCAAGGAGGACTTCCTCTGTTCTCGCCTGCACTTGCTCAAAGGCAAGGAGGACTTCCTCTTGCCTCAACCTTGCTGTATAAAGCAGAGGTGAGGACTTTCACTCGCCTGCACCTCGCTGTACAAAGTCGAGGGAGGACTTTCTTCTTTCTCGCCTGCACTCGCTCAAAGGCAAGGAGGACTTCCTCTGGCCTCAACCTTGCTGTATAAAGCAGAGGTGAGGACTTTCTCTGTTGCCTCAACCTTGCTGTAAAAAGCAAAGGAAGAGGTCTTTCTCTGTTGCCTCAACCTTGCTGTAAAAAGCAAAGGAAGAGGACTTCCTCTCGCCTGCACCTCGCTGTACAAAGTCGAGGGAGGACTTTCTCGTGGGTGCACGCTCCCAGGGGGGCGCCAGGCATGGCTGTCTAAGCGCACACACTGGGCGTGCCCTGCCTGCATTGCCTCATCGCGCGTTCACCGACGTCCCGACCGGCGAGGACCTCTTCTTCTGGAATCATATGAGGTGCATGCTTAACGCTCTCACTGGGAACTTGGGTCCCAGCTTAACACGTGTTAGCAAGACCCCGATGACCGTGCACCGACCGAGTACTCACTCTCTACATGCACCGACGGCTGATCGTGGTCTGCATGCACTGATGGCTGATCGCGCTCTACATCCCAGCGCTTACCTAGGGGCTGATCTGCGGGTGGTGGCCACTGGGTAACTCACCACCGATCACCTGGTCTTGCACCTGGGGCAAGGAGAACTTTAAACTGGGAACACTCGCAGACTTTATGTACTGAAAATCTTTTATTGGGTGGCATCGTTAAAAAGAGTGCCCCTGATCTGCTCAACTGTTTTAACACACTAAGTATGTGTACAGCGCGATAGCGCATCTACTTTACAACTTAACGAGAGTAGGAAAGAAGCGTGTAGCGTCCTGGGTTCTGGGAATAGTCGTTACGTCCAGAGTCACCAGCCGACAAGCTCCATTTTCCAACGTCTCAACCACTCTGGATGGGGTCTCCTTTAACCGGCGATGACCGCCCTGGCGATGCACACACGTGGGGCGATCATGCCTTCCGCTTCAGCTCTGGGAGCCCCCCCAGTGTAGCCTCTTCCATCACCTCAGCTCCCCAAACACAGGGAGTTCATGCTGCTGGTCGCCTTCCTGGGACCCCGAAGCGCGATCACCTTGTGTCTTCTGCAGGTAATCGGTCAGGAACCCTGTCTCCACCAACTCAGCAAGCTGACGCCCCAACGCCAGGCAGTTACGGAGTGTATGTCCATAAGCTTGATGGAATTCACACCTGATGGAGGAGGGCCAAGCACATCTAACCAAGGAAGCCAAGGCCCAAACCAAGAAGACCGTCTAGACCAAGAGGAGCGTCTAGCTCCAAGAAGTGAGCGTCTAGGACGTGAAGGAGGGAGGCTATCCATGGAGCTAGACCGTCTAGGGCCTCTCACAAGATCCATGGCTAAACATATCCAAGCACACATAGAAGAAGCCACGGATGGGAGGGAGAAGACCTTGTACATGCTACTTGGAGGCCCATTAGGGGTAGCTTAGTAGATTAGTGTAGTGTAGAAAGCAAAACTTGCTAACTTAGGTGATGGAGGAGGGCCAAGCACATCTAACCAAGAAAGCCAAGGCCCAAACCAAGAAGACCGTCTAGACCAAGAGGAGCGTATAGCTCCAAGAAGTGAGCGTCTAGGACGTGAAGGAGGGAGGCTATCCATGGAGCTAGACCGTCTAGGACCTCTCACAAGATCCATGGCTAAACATATCCAAGCACACATAGAAGAAGCCACGGATGGGAGGGAGAAGACCTTGTACATGCTACTTGGAGGCCCATTAGGGGTAGCTTAGTAGATTAGTGTAGTGTAGAAAGCAAAACTTGCTAACTTAGGGGTGTGCTATCAAAAAGGTGCCCTTAGCAATAGAAGGAGGGGTGTGCTAGCAAATAGGTGCCTTTAGCAAAAGAGGGAGGGGTGTACTATCAAATGTTGCATTTTTGACCTATCTTCTAGAATATTAGGATGATGGTGTGGTTTGACTAAAGTCAATACCCTAGGCAGCCCCCACTTTTTGTATTTCCATCCCTACCCTTTAAGCTTGCTCACCAAGGCTCCTAAATCTATAAATAAGGAGGCCTACCTCATGTATTTTCAAGTTTATTTGAGTAATGTTATGCTGCCATTTTTGTGCACAAGCTTTACTCCTCCTAGAAATCTAGGCTATAAACTTCAATCCTTTCACCTTCTCCCTTGAGCTGGCCAAACCACTCAACCCATACTCATCATGCACCTTCAAGACCAACACAACTCCTAGGAGGGTCTTGTTTCACTCATCCATTGCTTCCGCTCCATCTATTTCTACTTTGATTCAAGAAGAACACATGAAAATGCCATCAACACCACTCATCCTTCCTCCCTCCAAGTACCCTGTCGGTTTTCTCTGGCACATGGAGTCTTGCTGCCACAGCAGGGATGGCGATCAGCTCCGCCAAACTTATCATGAAATCATACCTGGGGGGTGCGTTGCTTGCACGCCCCCTGGTCTGGTCCTTCCTTGGTGCATAAGGGCGAGACCTTCCCTGCTCCTTCCTCCCTTCCTTGATCTCATGCACCCGCGCCTGTTGCTGCTGATTCCCCTGACCTCCACGTGGCTTCGACGGTGCAGCACTTCCTCTCTTCTTAGAGACCTCTGTCTCTGCTACTATGTGTGCCACCGCACGTCGTCGTATCTCGGTGAAGGTGGCAGGGTGGCTCCTGATGAGCGATTCACTGAAAGGACCAGGGAGGACACCTCTCTTGAACGCATGCACCAGCATGTCTTCATCCTTGACGGGCAATCTCACCACCTGCGCCCCAAAGCGATTGAGGTAGTCCCTCAACGGCTCCCCCTGATACTGGCGCACGTCAAACAGGTCGTAGGACACCACTGGTGCAGGTCGGTTAATGATGTACTGCTCCGTTAACAGCTTCGCAAACTGATGGAAGGAAGTGAGGTGGCCCTCTGGCAGGCTCACGAACCACTCCATAGCCACTCCGCTCAGTGTACTCATGAACATCTTGCAGTACACAGCATCTGAACCTCCAGTCAGCATCATCTGAGTGTGGAAGGCTGTCAGGTGTGCTTCTGGATCTTCAACCCCCGTGAACGACGCTTTCAGTCCCACCAGATTGGGAGGCACCACCGTGTTCATGATCTCGGGGTAGAAAGGCATAGGGAATACTCTAGGAGGCGATTGCGGCGTCGACGTCCTCTCTTCAACTGCGCGCTCCTTCTGCGCCTGCAATTCCCTACGCAGCTCTTCATTCATACAGTTCAACTCTTCGTTTCTTCTCTGCGATGCAGTCAGCTCTGCACGCATTTTCTCCCGATCAGCTCTCGATTCCGCGACGCTATCTGGCAACGCGCACATCATCTCCACTGCCTGCGTCATGGTAACAGCTCCTTCTTCAGCAGATGGCGCAGGTGAGGTTTTCCTGGTTCTTCTTCTCATCTTCTCAACACTTCGACGTAACTTCACTTCGACGAAATAGTCAAGAAGCTCCAAGAAACCTCAAGAAACTTCAACAACTGCAACGTGGATGGGAACAAAATTCACACGGGCCCCACGGTGGGCGCCTAATGATCCTGCCGCTTGACTCGAACGTGGAGGATTGCCTCGTCACTCCTTCGTCTAGCCTTCTGTTCTGCAGGAACGCTCCAAGAACCACCGCCGGAACTCCAAACGCTGCCTGCAAAACACACAGACGGCGCCTCTGGCGGCCGTTGTAGTTCCGACGCTCAAGTCAGGCAACAGGAACACCAAAACTATATCTGAATCTCTCTGTGAGACTCGTGTGTCACTGTTCTCGCCGATTGACTCTGCGTCAGCTGACTTCTGCGGCCGCCACACACCTCCTTCCTCACCTAGTCTGTGCTGGTATGATCGCACCTGCAAAAGAGAAAGGGGGGGCGCCCTCGCGGCCGTGTGCACTCCGACGCTCAAGTCAGAACGGGGCAAGAAACATCAAAGTATTAATTCTCTATGTGTTTAGGTTTAGAAACTGCGTACCTCTGTGAAGTATATTACTGTTCCTTATATAGCCTGGGCTGTGCCGCTAACCCTAATTAGGGTTTACTGCGCTGCTAGCCATATTTAGGGTTTACTGGAATACCCTTGCGCCGCTATCACCCAGTCTTGGGGTAATCTAGCACATAGGGTTTCCTTCTCTGGAGTGCAAACACTGATAGGCCGCTATCACCCTCTCTCTGTGGCAGGCGATGACCGATCACCCTCTCTGCGGAACAGGTGATGACCGATCACCCCTCTCTGTGAGAACAGGCTGATGACCGATCTCCCTCTCTCTGCGGGAACAGGCTGATGACCGATCACCCCTCCCTATGAGAACAGGCTGATGACCGATCTCCCTCTCTCTGCGGGAACAGGCTGATGACCGATCACCCCTCTCTATGAGAACAGGCTGATGACCGATCACCCCTCTCTGTGAGAACAGGCTGATGACCGATCACCCCTCTCTGTGAGAACAGGCTGATGACCGATCACCCCTCTTTGTGTTCCGGACGACCGAGCTCTGGCCACTACACAAGCCCCCCAGGCTCGAGTTGTGACTTGCTTCAACGAAGAGCCTTACAGCTCGCCCAGTCGACCTATGTGGCATGACTCGACGTGGTCAACTGCCGATGACCGACCGGATCACAAGCCCCCCAGTCTCAAGCTGTTAACTTGTTTCAGCGAAGAGACTAAGTCATCGACTCCTTTACTATCTGCTCTCGGTGCCCGAGGACCAGCATTTGGCATCATCGCCAGGGACTCTTCTGATCTGGTACTCGCCGAATTATCTTTGGGCGATTTCCTTTCTCTTACTCTTCTTGATCCACGTGTCCTCCTCAAGCCCCGCTCTAAGAAGCGGAGGGTGAGGTCTTTCTCATCTCGCCTCACTTGCTCAAAGGCAAGGAGGTCTTCCTCTGTTGCCTCAGCCTCGCTGTACAAAGTCGAGGTGAGGACTTTTTCTGTGAACCATACTGTTCTTCTCCTTTCTTTAATATGGTAGAAGAGGTTCTTTTTACAGTTTAACACAAATATGTCTCTCTAAATTCTTCTCTTTATTGGGTGACCTCGTTAAAAAGAGTGTCCCCTAGACTGAAAAATACGATTGTGTTAAAACATGTATCTATTAACTGAAATAAAACTTGGAGGCGAGCTCCGCTGGGAGGCGTGCTCCTCTGGGAGGCGTGCTCCTCTGGGAGGCGTGCTCCGCTGGGAGGCGTGCTCCTCTGGGAGGCGTGCTCCTCTGGGAGGCGTGCTCCTCTGGGAGGCGTGCTCCTCTGGGAGGCGTGCTCCGCTGGGAGGCGTGCTCCGCTGGGAGGCGTGCTCCTCTTGGAGGTGTGCTCCGCTGGGAGGTGTGCTCCTCTGGGAGGCGTGCTCCTCTGGGAGGCGTGCTCCTCTGGGAGGCGTGCTCCTCTGGGAGGCGTGCTCCTCTGGGAGGCGTGCTCCTCTGGGAGGCGTGCTCCGCTGGGAGGCGTGCTCCTCTGGGAGGCGTGCTCCTATGGGAGGCGTGCTTTATTGGGAGGCATGCTCCTCTGGGAGGCGTGCTCCTCTTCCTGAAAATCCCCCTGAGATGGTGTAGATTTCTCCATGAATGGGCACCTCGTGCCTCTCGTCTCCCATTGGGTTTGTTGCCGCCGTGTCTCCCTGTGATTCCTGCAGGTAGGGCGCTAAAAAGCCGCTTTTTACCAGGTCATCTAACTGATAACCTAAGCTGAGGCAGTTGCGCAGATTGTGGCCTTGGGCTTGATGGAAATCACACCAATGGCTTTTCCGAGGTCCGACTGGTCCCTCGGCCTTCTGGGGAGGCTTCAACTTTCTTGCCACCTCAGGGATGGTGATGAGCTCCTTGAGGCTGACCTTGAAGCTGTGCCGGGTTGGTCTGGGCCTTCTGGACTCGTAGGGTGCGTGTCTATCCTTCTTCTCTGCGGCCACATGCACCCTTAGGGGTTGGGCGCGTACTGGGGCGCGAGGTTTGGAGAGGTCGCCCCTTGTACGCTTTTCGGCGACTCTTCCTTTTGCCGTGATGTGGGCGAGCGCCCTGCACTGTATCTCATCAAATGTCCTTGCTGGACATCGTATGAGTGCGTCGCTGAATGGTCCAGGAAGGATTCCCCTCTCGAAGGCATGCACTATCACGGCGTCGTCCTTGGTTGGCAGTCTCACCACCAATGCCGCGAACCGGTTGAGGAAATCCTTCAGTGGTTCTTCCTGGAACTGCTTTACATCAAAGAGGTCGAACGCAACCGGCATCCGAGCCCGATTGACAATGAACTGCCTTTTGAACAATTCTGCAAACTGCTCGAAGGATGTAACGTGTCCGTCTGGGAGTCCCACGAACCAGTTTAGCGCTGTCCCTGCAAAGGTACCCATGAACAGCTTGCAGTGCATGGCATCAGTCCCCCCAGAGATCATCATCTGCGTATGGAACGCTGTGATGTGGGCTTCTGGATCTTCTACGCCTGTAAAGGTAATCTTTGGGATTACGAAAGACGCTGGTATTACTGTCTGCATGATCTCCTGCGAGAAAGGCATAGGTCGGGGCCTGGCTGGAGGCATGGCCCCCTGTCCCGCTGCGGCCCTTTCTCCCATTCCTCTCCTCAGTTCCTCGTTGGCTCTCCGCAGCTCCTCATTCGCCGCCAAAGACGCGTTCAGGTCGGCCCTAAACTGCTCCTGCTTTAAGGCCTGATCAGCGCTGGAGGCGGTGAACGCCTGCTGGAGATTGCGGATTGTCTCCATTAGCTCCTGGATGGTGGCGGTGTGATTACCATCGCCTCCTCCAGTGGCACCTTGCCTAGTGCTTCTCATGCTGTCTGGCTTTCCTCTTCACAACTGTGGATGGGACCTTGATTTACTCGGCCCCACGGTGGGCGCCAATGTTCTCGCCGGTTGACTCTGCGTCAGCTGACTTCTGCGGCCGCCACACACCTCCTTCCTCACCTAGTCTGTGCTGGTATGATCGCACCTGCAAAAGAGAAAGGGGGGGCGCCCTCGCGGCCGTGTGCACTCCGACGCTCAAGTCAGAACGGGGCAAGAAACATCAAAGTATTAATTCTCTATGTGTTTAGGTTTAGAAACTGCGTACCTCTGTGAAGTATATTACTGTTCCTTATATAGCCTGGGCTGTGCCGCTAACCCTAATTAGGGTTTACTGCGCTGCTAGCCATATTTAGGGTTTACTGGAATACCCTTGCGCCGCTATCACCCAGTCTTGGGGTAATCTAGCACATAGGGTTTCCTTCTCTGGAGTGCAAACACTGATAGGCCGCTATCACCCTCTCTCTGTGGCAGGCGATGACCGATCACCCTCTCTGCGGAACAGGTGATGACCGATCACCCCTCTCTGTGAGAACAGGCTGATGACCGATCTCCCTCTCTCTGCGGGAACAGGCTGATGACCGATCACCCCTCCCTATGAGAACAGGCTGATGACCGATCTCCCTCTCTCTGCGGGAACAGGCTGATGACCGATCACCCCTCTCTATGAGAACAGGCTGATGACCGATCACCCCTCTCTGTGAGAACAGGCTGATGACCGATCACCCCTCTCTGTGAGAACAGGCTGATGACCGATCACCCCTCTTTGTGTTCCGGACGACCGAGCTCTGGCCACTACAGTCACTGAAACTCCCAAATGTGTAAGCTGTAAGAATCTCAAAAAACCTCTCCTCAATTTCGTTAAGAGTTTGTATATATACCTGAGTCTTTCTCTCTCCTGACGGTTATTCCTCTTGACACGTGGATAACATCTGGTCGTACACGTGTCACCATCTGGAGTATCTGCAGCTGAAACGTTACTTCCACTGTGCCCCCGGCGACTGAGTTATCCACACAGGGAGTAGCTTAGTACGCAGGCTACTCTGGGCGCAACCTTAACATGGCGAGCTGGTTAACCCTGGGCATTGCAGCTCACACTACACATGGTGGCAGATATGCCACTTATCCTCTGTACTTAGACCATACAACAAGTGCTTGCCAAGTCTCCTCAAACACTCGGCGATGTGCTCTTTCGGCGACTTGCTGACCACCTGATCTCCTAACCTTAACACAAGGCGATCATGTCCCACTGGGCGATTACTGATCCATACCGGCGATGAACGATTACTCATCCTCAAGCCGATAGGCGATTACTCATCCTCAAGGCGATAGGCGATTACTCATCCTCAAGGCGATAGGCGATTACCTGTCTCCAAGGCGATAGGCGATTACTCAACATCACAGGCGATAGGCGATTACCATTCTGAGTGGTCGCCTCCCTGATTCACCTGCTATCCTCTACCGCGTGTTACTCTGTGAATGGTCCACGTGGTCAACTGCTGCTGATGTCATCGACTACCGATGACCGACCGGATCAAACAACAATGCATATAAGTTGGACCTACCTCTGGAATATGGAGTGCATGACACATTTAATGTAATTGACCTATCTCCATTTGTAGGTACCAATGAAGACTTGGATTTGAGGACAAATCCTTTCCAAGGGGGAGGGGATGATGGAGAGAGGCCAAGCTCACCCCACCATGAAAGCCAAGGGCCAAGACTAGACCGTCTAGAACCACATGGAGAGCGTCTAGCACAAGACAAGGGGGAGCTACATGAGGAGCGTCTAGGAGGGAGCCTAGACCATCTAGGACCTCTCACAAGGTCCATGGCCAAGCACATTCACGCCCAAATAAGTCAAGCCACGGATGGGAGGGAGAAGACCTTGTACATGCTACTTGGAGGCCCATTAGGGGTAGCTTAGTAGATTAGTGTAGTGTAGAAAGCAAAACTTGCTCACTTAGGGGTGTGCTATCAAAAAGGTGCCCTTAGCAATAGAAGGAGGGGTGTGCTAGCAAATAGGTGCCTTTAGCAAAAGAAGGAGGGGTGTACTATCAAATGTTGCATTTTTTACCTATCTTCTAGAATATTAGGATGATGGTGTGGTTTGACTAAAGTCAATACCCTAGGCAGCCCCACTTTTTGTATTTCCATCCCTACCCTTTAAGCTTGCTCACCAAGGCTCCTAAATCTATAAATAAGGAGGCCTACCTCATGTATTTTCAAGATTAATGAGTAAAGTTATGCTACCAAATTTGTGCCAAGCTTTGGTCTCTCCTAGTTTCTAGGAATTGATCTTCATCTCCTTCACCTCACCAAGGGTTGGACAAACCTCCCTACTCCCATACACACCATGCACCTTCAAGATCACCATCACTCCTAGGAGGGTCTTGCTCATTTCAACCATTGCTTCCGCACCATCTTCAACATCCAAGGAGAGCTCAACATGTGAAGGCCATCAAATGTACTCAAAATGAAATGCAAGTGTCACACATAGTGATGGAAGAGGGCCAAGCACAACCTTCCATGAAAGGCAAGAGCCAAGTCAAGAGCGTCTAAGACCAAGGTAGGAGCGTCTAAGACAAGCTAGGAGCGTCTAGGACGAGAAGGCCAAGCTAGAAGCGTCTAGGACAAGAAGACTTGGATCAAAGCTATGAATGGGAGAATGGCATACTAGCACATATTCCGTGAAGGCCCATCAAATGTAGTTTAGCTTTAATTGGGGTGTAAATAGCATAGCCATGTGGACAAATGTTTATTTTTCTGCACATTAGAATTAAGGAGAAGTTAACCTTCCCACTATTCTAGAAAGCCCATGGAGGGGGTGAACTTACAAACTAGACACACCCCTCCCCATGTGCTCACACTTTCCATGTGGCCCATGTGCTTCACATTTACATTTCATTTGGCTAGCATTAGGGTTGCATTATGGTCCTCCTTAGCCTATAAAAGGAGGAGCCTACACCTTGTATTTTCAAGATTAAATAGAGTATTGTTATGCTGCCCAAATTGTGCCATACACTACTCCTTGCCTAACACTTAGGTTTTAGTCTTCAATTCATCACTACCAAAGGGGCTGGCCAAACCTCCCCATTTCCTCACTCTTCATGCACCTTCAAGGAACCCATGCTTCCTAGGAAGGCCTTGCTCACCTCCTCCATAAGCTTCCGCATCCATCATCACCAAGGAACTCCAAAATCCAAAGAAGAGCTCATAGGAATGCTATCATTTGGTATCTAGAGCTATGGTTCTTCAAAGATGAGTATCTCTTTTCATTTTCTTTTTGAGTTCTTCTTTTCTCCAAGTTGTTCATCTTTATTCCAAGTTGTCTTGCTGTTTTTTGTGTTTTAATATGATTTGAATGCTTGTTTATTCATTTCATTTGGTGGGTTTGTTCAAACTTGTGCTTGAACATCTATTTTCAATTTTGTGTAGGATTCTTGATATATTTGTGTTGCTGCTTTTATTTTTAGGTATTTGAGTCTTCCTTGAAATTTCATTTGGGTCATATGATGTTCTTGAGTCTTTTCATTTTATGAATCCATAAGTTTTGTCTAAGTCATGTGTTTCCATATTTGTCATCAAATCCTAGTAGTACTCTTTTTGATTTATTTGTTTCTTGTTTTTGGTCTGAATGTTTGATCTGAAATCTGTTTTGTGTTGATCCTTTGGTGCATTTTTAATTTTAGTTTGAGTTCTTATTTGTGTGTTAGATCCACACAAATTCCATCATATTAACTCCATTGTGTTTTTAAGGTATATCATTCTGTTTTTGATTCCAGTTTTCAGAACCCCTTGTTTTTCACTTTTCTGTGCTGACTGTTTTGATTTATGAAAATGACATACATCATCAAAAATTTCTGAGCCTCTGGATTTCACAAATTTGAGGTGTTAGCAAAAGGACAAAAAAAGAACCATCTGAAAAGAAGAAATAGAAAAAAAAAGATAAATATTACAAAAAAAGTGTGCAATCCTGACGTTCCAGCTGGCAGCTCTGAGCACTAATTTTATAAAATTTACCAAAATTAATTGGTATATGCGTTTGGAGTGAAACCAACGCCAAAAGTTTTTTAAGATCTTGTTCTGATTGTGTCTCAATTTTCAGAAGCAAATACAAAAGGGTCAGCTCAGCATAAATCTTTTAAAGATACGTTTTCTGGACCACAACAATTTGTGCTTTTCTGTGGTGCTGTTTTTTGGTTTTTAAATCAAATCTAGTGCTATTCCTAGGTTCCTTTTTGTGTGCCATCCATTATTTGAGTACCTTTTATTTGCTTGTCTAATTTCATTTGAACTCTTTCTAGTTGTGTCACATTTAAATTCCATTTGTGTGGTACTGTTTTTCAAATTAATTTGTTTCTTGATTTCTTTCTTTGGCCTCTAAGCTTGTTGGTGGATTAAATATCAATTGGTACTTGTTGAGTGAGAATTTGACTTGAGGGGAGTCTAGCTTGCTTAATAGGTGCTGGATTGAAGATTTTATTGACCTAATTCCAAGAGGAACAAAGGCAAAGGGCAGCAACAAACACCATACTACAAATACACCACACACTTTGGAAGGCCCAACAAGTAGAAAAGCAACAAAAGGGGTGCAACTAGAAGAACAACAAAAGGGGTGCAAATAGTAAAAGCAACAAAGGGAGTGTCATTTAATTTCTTTGCAATCTTGCTTGTGTTAATTACTTGTTAATCACGCAATTAGTCGGTGAGTGTGTCTTCAAGGGCTCCAAGTGTCCAAGAAGCCTCACCTAGGGCCGTCTAGCTTAATTTTGTTTTTATTAATTGCTTTAATTGAACCAACTTGCTTTAATCACTTCGTTAATTTCTTGTTTAATCTTGTTTAAGGCTTTCATAGCTTGCATTGTTTTCTTGCATTAAAAATTTGATTTCTTCAACCTAATTGTGTTTTAAGTGGTTTACTAAGAGAAAGCTTTGTGTGAAGACATTGAGGGATAGTCTTTGGCTAAGGCAAGGCTTGGTATTTAAGTAGTCCATTGTGACTCACCTCCCTTACCTGGAAGACTACCTTCTTTGACTTCCCTAAATTTTCTCAAGGTAAAATATTTCTATACACAAAGGTCTAGTCATGTCTTCTCATTCCTTTAAATCTCTTAAAAGTGAGGTGAAATCCTTGAAATCTCTTTTGGAACAACTTTCCAAGAATATTCAATCAATTTCATCTAAACAATTGGAGAATGAGGCCAAAACTAATGAATTGACTAAATCAAAGGATGAGAAGTCTCACATTTCAAAAAAATTACCTTCTCATGCATCTATCTCTAAAAAGCATGATTCTTTTGGGGAGGGAAGACATAGAAGAGATAGAAAAGAACAAGAAAGCCCAAGAGAGGTTAGGGTAGACCTACCCCATTCCCATGGAAAAGAAAATATAGAAACTTGCCTAGATTGGGAAATGAGGGTAGAAAAATTGTTTGCTTCCCATAAAGAAAGAAAGGAAAGAAAGATACAAAAGAAAAGAGAGGAAGCCGAAAGGGAAGCTAAAGAAAAAGAAAAAGAAAAGCATGAGAAGACCCTTGAGAAACAAAAGGCGTGGGAGAATAGTGTTCCTTCTCACAAGGTCATTCAACAAGACAAAAGATTTAAAAATACCTTTGAAAATATGCGTCTTGTTGAACAACCTAGCCTTTCCTTTTGTAAAGGAACACTTGCAAGCATAGTAACAAAAAAAGAGTCTTTAAAAGAAGCTTGCATAGATAAAGATAAAGTGGATTATTTCTCATATGTGCTAGGATATCACCAAGTGAATGTCAAGTTATTTACAAGCATCTACAAAAACAAATTTTTATGTGAAGTAGTGCCTAAAGAAACTTGTCATGTCCTATTGAGACAACCATTGCCAAGTGTGCAACTTCTCATAAACAATGGTTGTAACAACGAGACTATCTTTACACATAAGAGAAAAATTCTTCATGAAGGAGAACTCATGGACCAAATTAGAGTTGATAAAACTCTAGAGCTTTTAAAAGGAAAACTTTTGTCACCCATGAGAAAAGATGTTCAAAGACATTACCCTAGATACATTTCTTGTTTTAAAAATACACCTAAGGTGATGTCTCATGAACTCTATACTCCTTTACCTTTTGCAAATGATCCTTGGGAAGACATAAACCTCAATTTTATCTTAGAGCTTCCTAGGACAACAAAAGGTTTTGATTCCATTTTTATGGATATGGATAATCTCTTCTATATAGAAGTGACAAGTCTTCATGGTTTATCTTCAAGCATAGTATTGGATAGAGCTCCAAAATTTGAAAACCATCATTTGAGGAATCTTTTAGAAAAACTTGAAATTAAGTTGTACTCTTCAAATTTTTATCCTCAAAAGAATGGTCAAAATAAAATTGAAAACATAGCTCTTTTTACTATGCCTAGAGAAATCATGAAAGACAATCACAATTCTTGGGATGAGTATCCTTTTGAGCATGCATACAATGGAGTAGTCCACAAGACTACTAATATTTCTACATTTGAAATTGCATGTGGACTTAATCCTCTTTCGCTTTTTAAGTTGTTACCCTTTCCTAAAGGTATTGTGCCTAAGGAAAAGGTAACCAATATTGAAAATTTTCAAATACATAAGAGGATTAGAGAACACATACAACCATCAAAAGAGAAATATTGTACAAAGTTGCAAAAAACAAAAGAAAAACAAAAATGGCAACTTCATACAATTAAGTTCTCTCCAATTGCTCACACTAACACCTTTACTTTGTTTGATGATTTCCATAGGTGGACGTTTGATCCGGGAGGACAAGCCTTGCCGAAACAATAGGCTACTATCCGAGATCAAATCTGTAGATCTGAGGATAGATCTTCTCAAAGGAGGAGGAGATGATGGACACCATCCAGCCCTATCCATCCCCCTAGTTGAAGACAAAGCAAGGGATTTGAGGACAAATCCTTTTTCAAGAGGGAGGGGATGATGGAAGAGGGCCAAGCACAACCTTCCATGAAAGGCAAGAGCCAAGTCAAGAGCGTCTAAGACCAAGGTAGGAGCGTCTAAGACAAGCTAGGAGCGTCTAAGACAAGCTAGGAGCGTCTAGGACGAGAAGGCCAAGCTAGAAGCGTCTAGGACAAGAAGACTTGGATCAAAGCTATGAATGGGAGAATGGCATACTAGCACATATTCCGTGAAGGCCCATCAAATGTAGTTTAGCTTTAATTGGGGTGTAAATAGCATAGCCATGTGGACAAATGTTTATTTTTCTTCACATTAGAATTAAGGAGAAGTTAACCTTCCCACTATTCTAGAAAGCCCATGGAGGGGGTGAACTTACAAACTAGACACACCCCTCCCCATGTGCTCACACTTTCCATGTGGCCCATGTGCTTCACATTTACATTTCATTTGGCTAGCATTAGGGTTGCATTATGGTCCTCCTTAGCCTATAAAAGGAGGAGCCTACACCTTGTATTTTCAAGATTAAATAGAGTATTGTTATGCTGCCCAAATTGTGCCATACACTACTCCTTGCCTAACACTTAGGTTTTAGTCTTCAATTCATCACTACCAAAGGGGCTGGCCAAACCTCCCCATTTCCTCACTCTTCATGCACCTTCAAGGAACCCATGCTTCCTAGGAAGGCCTTGCTCACCTCCTCCATAAGCTTCCGCATCCATCATCACCAAGGAACTCCAAAATCCAAAGAAGAGCTCATAGGAATGCTATCACATAGGACTCATGGCTAGCCCTAGTTTTAGGAATGCTTCTAGAAATGTAACAAAAGCTAGGTTAAACCCTCATAGAAACAAGTTTGTGCTATTTACACCACAACTAAAACTAAGCTACTCTTGATGGGCCTTCATGTAACATGTACAAATATCTTTCTCTCCCATCCTTAGCTAGGTCAACGTTTTCATGTAGTCTTTTGGCCATGGACCTAGTAAATGGTCCTAGACGCTCTTCCCATGGCCCTAGATGCTCCTCCCATGGTCCTAGACGCTCCTCTTCTTACCCTAGACGCTCTTGGTGTGTCTTTGGATGCTCTTGTCATGGCTCTTGTGCGGTTGTGCTTGGCCCTCTTCCATCATCTTCCATTCTTATTCTTCCGATGTTCTTCTTCCATTATTCTTCTTCCATTGTTCGTCTTCCATTCTTCTTCCGATAATCTTCTTGCATTCTTCTTCTATCATTCTTCTTCTTCAATTCTTGTTTTATTGATATTCTACTTCCCATCCTCTTCTTCCATTCTTCTTCTTCCCATCTTCTTCCTCCATTCTTCTTCTTCCCATCTGCTTTTTCCATTATTCTTCTTCCGATCTTCTTAGTACATTCTTCTTGTTCTGATCTTCTTCCATTCTTCTTCTTCTATTCTACCTGTTCCGATCTTCTTCTTCCATTCTTTTTCTTCTATTCTTCTTCTTCCGATCTTTTTCTTTTGATCTTCTTCTTCTGATCTTCTTCCTCCGATCTTTCTTCTTCTTCGATTCTTCTTCTTCCATTCTTCATCTTCCATTCTTTTCTTCTTTGGATCTTCTTCTTCTAATCTTCTTCTGCCATTTTTCTATTTCCATTCTCCTTCTTCCCTTCTTCTTCTTCCATTCCTCTGCTTCCGATCTTCTTCTACCATTCTTCTGCTTCTAATCTTCTTCTACCATGCTTCTTGTTCTTGCCGGTTGACCCGCCTGTCAGTTGACTCACGACACTCACACGCCTCCTACCTCACGTTGATATGTGCTTGGTTCTTTCGAAGCAATCTGCACCTGCAAAAGAGAAAGGGGGCGCCCTAGAGGCCGTTTGCACTCTGACGCTCAAGTCAGTGTAGGGCAAGGAACACCAAGTGTATTAAGTTTCTCTCTATGTGTTTAGGTCTAGAAACTGCGTACCTTTGTGAAATATCTTACTGTCCCTTATATAGTCTAGGGTTTACTGCGCTGCTAGCCCTAATTAGGGTTCACTGCGCTACTAGCCATATTTAGGGTTTACTGGAATACCCTTGCGCCGCTATCACCCAATCTTAGGGTAATCTAGCACATAAGGTTTCCTTCTCTGGAGTGCAAACTCTCACAGGGTGACCACCTGGGTGCTTCCTTGTGCACCTAGTCTCTAGGGCCACCTGTTCTGGGAGTACCTTCACTGTTCACGTGCCATGCATGTAGCTTCACTGGGAAACCCTAGTTCTGATGAGTACTCGACCCCTCAGGACTCTACACCTAACTGTGCTCTCCCTGCTACCCACATGGGCACTTCGTGATCCAGGCCTCTCCCTAACTCTGGGTATTTAACTGGTCATTGGCCCATTCTGGGAACCAATCTTGGCTGTTCTGTTTATGCTGTTCAAATCACCCAAGGCCGATGTCACCTCGCCACACTCTGTCGCCGAGGACTCCTCGACCTGCTGAGTGACGATGACACCTCCGCCCATCCTGGTGATCTGACGACTACTCACCCATCTCTTTAGGCTGATGACTAATCACCCCTCTCTATAGGCTGATGACTCGTCACCCTTCTCTGTAGGCTGATGACTCGTCACCCTTCTCTGTAGGCTGATGACTCGTCACCCTTCTCTGTAGGCTGATGACTAATCACTCCTCTCTATAGGCTGATGACTTGTCACCCTTCTCTGTTTAATACCCCTGTGGGGTCCATTCCACGCATGGGACCCAGCTGACGTCCGAGGACTGGTCAGTACACTTCTTCTTCTAATCTTCTTCTTGCATTCTTCTTCTTCTGATCTTCTTCTTCCGATCTTCTTCTTCCATTCTTCTTCTTCCGATCTTCCTCTTCCGTTCTTCTTCTTCCAATCTTCCTCTTCCGTTCTTCTTCTTCCCCTCTTCTTCTTCCAATCTTCTTCTTCCATTCTCATTCTTCCGATCTTCTTCTGCCATTGTTCTTCTTCCATTGTTCGTCTTCCATTCTTCTTCTTCCGATCTTCTTTTTTTGATAATCTTCTTGCATTCTTCTTCTTCCAATTCTTCTACTTGCATTCTTCTTCTTCCCATTCTTCTTCTTGCATTCTTCTTCTTCCCATTCTTCTTCTTCCATTGTTCTTATTCCATTGTCCGTCTTCCATTGTTCTTCTTCCATTGTTCTTCTTCCATTGTTCGTCCTCCATTCTTCTTCTTCTTCCGAGCCTCTTCTTCCATTCTTCTTCTTCCATCCTTCTTCTTCAATTCTTATTCTTCCGATCCTCTTCTTCTATTCTTCATCTTCAATTCTTCTTCTTTCGATCTTCTTCTTCCATGCTTCTTCTTTCGATCTTCTTCTTACATTCTTTTTTTTCCATCCTTTTTCTTCCATTCTTCTTCTTCCATCCTTCTTGTTCCATTCTTCTTCTTCCTTTTTCTTGTCCATTCTTCTTCTTCCATTCTTCTTCTTCCTTTTTCTTGTTCCATTCTTCTTCTTCCATTCCTTTTCTTTCGATCTTATACTTCCGATCTTCTGCTTTCGATAATCTTCGTCCCATTCTTCTTCTTCCATTCTTCTTCTACCAATCTTCTTCTTCCATTCTTCTTCTTCCAACTTCTTATTCTATTCTTCTTCTTATGATCTTCATCCCCCATTGCTCTTCTTCCATTCTTCTTCTGCCGATCTTCTTCTTCCAACCTTCTTCTTCCTTTCCTCTTCTTCCATTCTTCTTCTTCCATTATTCTTCTGCCGATATTCTTCTTCTTCCATTCTTCTTCTGCCGATATTCTTCTTCTTCCATTCTTCTTCTGCCGATATTCTTCTTCTTCCATTCTTCTTCTGCCGATATTCTTCTTCTTCCATTCTTCTTCTTCGTTTCTTGTTTTTGATTCTTCTTCCTCCATTCTTCTTCTTCCGATCTTCTTCTTCCATTCTTCCTCTTCCATTCTTTTTCTTCGGATCTTCTTCTTGCATTCTTCTTCTTCCGATCTTCTTCCTTAATTCTTCTTCGTCCATTCTTCCTCTTCAGATCTTCTTTCGATCTTCTTCTTCCATTTTTCTTCTTCTATCCTTCTTCTTCCATTCTTCTTCTTTCATTATTCTGCGTCCATTCTTCTTCTTCTGATCTTCTTCCATTCTTGTTCTTCCATTTTTCTTCTTCCATTCTTCTTCTTCCATTCTTCTTCTTCTTCTGATCTTATTCTTCCGTTCATTCTTCTTCTTCCGATCTTCTTCTCCGATTCTTCTTCTTCCGATCTTCCTCTTCTATTCTTCTTCTTCCGATCTTCCACTTCCGATCTTCTTCTATTTTCTTCTTCCAGTCTTCTATTCTTCTTCTTCCACTCTTCTTCTTCCATTCTTCGTCTTCACTTCTTCTTCTTCTGATATTCTTCTTTCGATCTTCTTCTTCCATTCTTATTCTTCTGATCTTCGTCTTCCATTCTTATTCTTCCGATCTTCTTCTTCCATTCTTATTCTTCTAATCTTCTTCTTCCATTCTTATTCTTCCGATCTTCTTCTTCCATTCTTATTCTTCCGATCTTCTTCTTCCATTCTTATTCTTCCGATCTTCTTCTTCCATTCTTTGTCTTTCGATCTTCCTCTTCCATTCTATGTCTTCCGATCTTCTTCTTCCATTCTTCTTCATCCATTCTTCTTTTTCCTTTCTTCTTCTTCCATTATTTTTCTTCCATTCTTGTTCTTCTGATATTCTTCTTCCATTCTTCCTCTTCCGATCTTTTTTTTCCAATCTTTTTCTTCCATTCTTCTTCTTCCACTATTCTCTTCCCATTCTTCTTCTTCCGATATTCTTCTTCTGATGTTCTTCTTCCATTCTGTCAGGAATTATGGCTTTAAACTAGAGGGGAGGATGAATTGTTTAAAGAGGTTTTCGCAAACTTTTCTAAGCTAGAATGAATTTCTTTCAGAAACCAATTGATTAAGCAATTCAGTTAGGCAAAACTGCAATGCTTAGAAAAAAAACAATCGGTTGTTTCTTCGAAACAATTGGTTGTTTATACCAGCAAATAACAAACAAACTAAATTTAAAGAGTTAAGGATAGAGAGATTGTACACAGTTGTTTATACTGGTTCACTCCAAGCCAGAGCTACATCCAGTCTTCTTAGAACCCCTGAGGAAATCCACTAAGCAATCACACCTTGATCACTTACACAACAACCAAGAGAATGACCTTGAACACCTCAAGAAACACACTCTCCTTGGCCAACACTAAGATTGTTGATCTTGAACACGTCAAGAGCACACAGCCAATCTCAGCAAACACACAAACGAAAAGTTTCAGCAGTTTACAAAGATTACACTTGTTACAGATGAAAATCTGAAATCAATACAAGTAGAATCCTATTCCAGCACCTTGATCAATCACAATACTCTTAAGCAATCTCAGCACTTTGAAAAACTCTCTTAGAAAAACTTTTTCAAAACATTCATTTCTTAAAAACAGTTTTTCTGAATTTATACCAAGATATAGTTTGTTATCAAATCTTAACAAACTCTTAATTGCTTTAAAAAGATTGGTCAAAGCATTTAATGACTAGAGCGTATTCAGTTTCAAATCATTTAAAGCTCAGTCAAAGAAAACAATTTTTCTGTTATGGTTCCAAGACAAACAATCGGTTGTTTCCTCGAATCAATCAGTTGTTTTGTTACTTAACAGTTTTCTTCATTCAAAAATAGTTTTCAAACTTTCTCAAAAACATCTAAGTGTAAACAATCGGTTGTTTCGACAGAACAATCGGTTGTTTCAACTTAGTTTGGAAAACTCTTTGCTTTGTTAAAAAATGAGATCCTAATTGGTTTGAGATTTAATCTAAGGGTGGATTACAACATGAAACTACCCCAGAACAAAACTTTAAACCAGCACAGCACCATCAAGCAAAGCAGAGGCTTCATCATCTTTTAAAGGATTTGGATTCTTCAAAACATTGAACATCACTTGGTTCAACAATCTCCCCCTATTTGATGAAGACAAATCCCTGGTGCTTGTGTTATACTGATTAAATCTGAAGCAGTTCCTGTAGAGAAAGCATTTACACTATCCAAAGCTTCTTACAGCAGCAAGTTAGATTATACCTCTTTCAACATAATATTCAATCGGTTGTTTACACGAAACAATCGGTTGTTTCTATCAGCAGCAGCAGAAAACACTTTTATACTCAGAGATTTAAACATTTTATGCATATAGATTTTAACATGTATCAAACACAGATTTTAAGAAAGATTATTTAGATCAAGAATACCTAACTCATTTCTTAAGAAAAAAAAACCTCTCTTTTGGCAAAGGCTTTGTGAAGATGTCAGCTAGCTGCAGTTTGGTCTCCATAAACTTCACTTCACAGTTCCCATTTTCCACATGATCTCTGATGAAATAATGTCTTATTTCAATATGTTTGGTCCTTGAGTGCTGGATTTGATTTTTGGTAAGATTGATTACACTTGTGTTATCACACATCAAAGGAACTTTGCTGATTTGTAAACCAAAATCTGCAAGTTGTTGTTTGAGCCATAGGATCTGTGCACAGCAGCTACCAGCAGCTATATATTCTGTCTCAGCAGTAGAGAGAGCAACACATGCTTACTTCTTGCTATGCCATGAGATTAGGCTAGAGCCAAGAAGGTGACAAGTGCCACTTGTGCTCTTTCTATCTAGCTTGCAACCTGCGAAGTCAGAATCTGAATAACCAATTAAATGTATTGGAGAATGACAAGGATACCATAATCCTACAGATGAAGTTCCTTTGAGATATTTCAGAATCCTTTTTGCAGCTTTGAAGTGTGACTCTTTAGGATTTGCTTGATATCTTGCACATAGACACACCGCAAACATGATGTCCGGCCTACTTGCTTTTAGATAAAGCAATGATCCAATCAAACCTCTGAATTTTGTTTGATCTATACTCTTTCCAGCAGTATCTGCATCCATGTAGCAGCTTGATGGCATTGGAGTGCTTGCCTCTTTGCAATTTTCCATTTCAAATTTTTTGAGAATCTCCTTGCAATACTTTGATTGACTTAAGAAGATCCCATCCTTTGTTTGTTTAACCTGCAATCCGAGAAAGAAAGATAGTTCTCCCATCATAGACATTTCAAACTCACCTTTCATTGCAGCCACAAATTCTTCACACAACCTATCTTGTGTAGCACCAAAGATGATGTCATCAACATATATTTGCACAAGAATTATTTCTGCATGTGACTTCTTGATGAAGAGAGTCTTGTCTACCATTCCTCTTTCATAACCAAGAGATAGCAGAAAGTTGCTAAGCCTCTCATACCACTGCCTTGGAGCTTGCTTCAGTCACAAAGCTTTCTTCAACTTGAAGACATGGTTGGGATACTTGTGATCTTCAAAACCCGGTGGTTGATCTACATAGACTTCTTCATTGATGTAGCCATTCAAGAAGGCACTCTTTACATCCATTTGGAAGAGTTTAAAACCACTCATACATGCAAAAGCCAGTAGCAGCCTCACAGCCTCCAATCTAGCCACAGGAGCAAAGGTTTCACCATAGTCTATGCCCTCTTCTTGATTGTAGCCTTTGGCAAACTAGCCTTGCTTTGTTTCTAATGATCACTCCATCCTCATCTAGCTTGTTCCTGAAAACCCATTTTGCACCAATAATATTCATTTCATTAGTTTTAGGGACAAGAGACCATACCTCATTTCTTTCAAATTGGTTTAGCTCTTCATGCATAGCTTCAACCCACTTCTCATCCTTGAGAGCTTCTTCAATTGACTTTGGTTCAATTTGAGAGACAAAAGTTGTGTGTCTGCAGTAGTTTGAGATGGAGCTACGTGTGGAGACACCTTCCTTTATCTGCCCTATGATGTTATCCACTGACAGATCTCTTTGAATCCTCCACTCTTTGGGCAACTCACTCTGTTGCAGATTTTCAATCGGTTGATTCACAGAAACAACCGGTTGTTTTTCTGCACAGATATCCAGCTTCTCCAAACTGATGCTCTGTTCGTCTTCTTCAGCACTGATCTTTGGGTTCTCACTGATTCTGCGATCTACCTCATCAAAGACTACATGAACTGATTCTTCTACAGTCATCAATCTTTTGTTGTAGACTCTATAAGCATGGCTTGTGAGTGAATAACCAATGAAAATGCCAAGGTCAGCTTTCTCATCAAATTTTCCCAAGCTTTCCTTTCCATTGTTGAGAACAAAACAGTTACAGCCTGATCCTGTCGCTTGACTCGAGCGTCAACACTCCTCCTCTCCAGCTTCAAACCTTCCAAGAAACCTGAAAGAACAGAAAGGCGCCTCTGCGGCCAGTGTAGCTCCGACGCTCAAGTCAGTGGACGAATCAACAAATTCTCTCAGAGAAAACTAGGAACCGTGCAAGTGAGTTGTTACCAAATGAAAAAACTCCCCCTGAATACCGTTAGAAATTCTATATATACCTGTGTTTTTCTCTCTCCTGACGGTTATTCCTCTCGACACGTGGGTCGCATCTGGTCGTACACGTGTCACCATCTGGAGTACCTGCAACTGAAACGTTACTTTCCCTTTATTCCTGCGACTAAGTTATCCACACAGGGAGTAACTTAGCATGCAGGCTACTCTGGGCACAGCCTTAAAGCTGGTTAACACTGGTTATCACGGTTCTCAGAGCACACGGGCAAATATACCACTTATCTCCTATATTTAGACCATGTAATAAACGTTTACCAAATCTTCCCCAATACCCGGCGATGTCCTCTTTCGACGATGTCCTCACATACGGTGATCACGTGCAATCTAGGCGTTTACTGATCTCATACGAGAGAAGTAGGAGACCGCCGCCTTCTTCAACAAACCGCGATTCCCTCAACTTCCAAGCTACATTCTCTTTTCTCTTGCCCTTCTTGATCCATGCATTCTCCCGCCATGTCGTTCCACGTGGTGTAACATCCCGCCAAATTCTTTTCATATTTATATAATGAAATAAAGGTAAACAAATATATCGAAGTGAACATAATTATATATATGTAATGAAATTTCTCCTCACAGGGAGTTTAATACATAATCGGTCAATTTCCAAAACTTAAACAAAATACAGCAAAATAGAAAAACAGGCGATCTCCTAACAGAAAACAGAAGACGGGCGATCGCCTAACAGAAACAGAAAAACGGCGATCTCCTTCCGGCGACCACTCACAGAGGAGCTCTACTACCTGCAACCTCGTCTGCTCCCGTGCAAATATACACGATCATCACAGGTTTAAGAAAACAACCAGAATACCAGATAAAAGGGTAAGCTAGATAATTTTTTTTTTTTTTAACTTTCAATATGAAACTTTATAACAATAGAAATCATAATTCTTCACACCATTCATAATCTATATCAATTTCAACCATCAACATTCCCATATTCCACAAACTCGTCAAGTGTCTATTCA
Organism: Phaseolus coccineus; assembly: GCA_037954025.1. Taxonomy (NCBI): domain Eukaryota; kingdom Viridiplantae; phylum Streptophyta; class Magnoliopsida; order Fabales; family Fabaceae; genus Phaseolus; species Phaseolus coccineus. The sequence goes on along the minus strand of CM075686.1, from coordinate 16,853,245 downwards.
CTACATTCAGTATTCATGGTTCACACGTCAGACTTCCCACTGACCCATAACATATAGACACATGACTCTACTTCCGGAAGACTCGTGCGTTGACTCAGACTCAGAGATCTGCACCCGTCATACCACACCACTGTGAAATCCACACAGGGTCGCTGTGAAATCCACACAGCCATGCGCATACACAATCTCAATATCATCACTCTCCCGGTATGACAGGGTTAATTCATATAACAGGTCAAGTCAGTTATCTTTCAAACAACTTACCCATACATATGAACCTCCTTCGACTCTCCACAACTGAATAACTTCATCTATGTGATTCCATTATATCAGCAGAGTCAGGATATCTCCTTCTAGACAAGTCCCTAGTCAATGCACATTACACACGATCTTACACGGTATTTTCTTTCCTGAAAATACTATGCCTTGATCCCACATTCACAACATTCAACACATCATACAACACTTAATGAACGATTCCAGTCACAGCAACATTCATTCCACGGTTCAGATTTTCGAATATCACATGCATTTCACATTTAAATCTCAAACAGTTTCAAACAACACTAAAACAGGGGAGTTCGAAAAACAACGCCAAAACCGGCGATCTCATCCAAAAACAGGGGATTATGCAATAACAGTTGAAAACCGGCGACCACGTCGCCCCATCATCAAAATCGTCTAATATAAGGTTTTCGTTGGAAATAAGGCTAGCTTCCCTTACCTGAGCTTGCGCAAAACACCAAGAGCTCCAAAACCCACCGAAGCTTAAAGGTTCCTTAACTCTGTTTTAGCGTCCGGTCTGGAGAACTTGCAGAGAACCTCCCAGGTGTCCAAGGGCAGTCGTCGCTCGTCGTACTGGTGCTTGAGGGTGCCTGAATCGCAGCGCGAAGGAGAGAAAAGAGAGGGATGAACATGAACTCACTCTTTCACTCTTGAACCACTGCAACGTTCTTTGCCTCTCAGAAGTGGGTTTTTGAATCTAAACCAACTTGTCCACAATTGCCGCTGCCACCACCCACTCTGCAGGAAAGCTTGCGTGCACGCTTCCCTGAACAGTATGGCCACGTGTGTCTCTTGCGCATGCCAACTCTCTGATGTCACTATTCTGAACCACCCTTTTTGTCTACGTGTCGCGCGTGCAGGACGTCTCATGCTGGGAACCTGGGTCCCACCTTATCTGTGTGAAACACGACATCGCGTGATAACCTTCCACCGATGACTCATCCTGGCGGACGACCGATGTCTCTCTCTGGAAGACGACCGATCTCTCTCTCTAGAAGACGACCGATGTCTATCCCTGGTGACGCCTGCATGTCTCTTGCCCTGGCGATGCCCGCATGTCTCGCGCCCTGGCGATGCCCGCATGTCTCTCGCGCCCTGGCGATGCCCGCATGCCTCGCGCCCTGGCGATGCCCACATGTCTCTCGCGCCCTGGCGATGCCCGCATGTCTCTCGCGCCCTGGCGACGTCCGCATGTCTCTCGCGCCCTGGCGATGCCCGCATGCCTCGCGCCCTGGCGATGTCCGCATGTCTCTCGCGCCTTGGCGATGCCCGCATGCCTCGCGCCCTGGCGATGTTCGCATGTCTTTCGCGCCCTGGCGATGCCCGCATGCCTCGCGCCCTGGCGATGTCCGCATGTCTCTCGCGCCCTGGCGATGCCCGCATGCCTCGCGCCCTGGCGATGTCCGCATGTCTCTCGCGCCCTGGCGATGACTGATGACACATCGCCACGCCTTGCTGAAGTTTCTTCATCCCACCATGTTACGTCCAAGGTATCACCTCCACATGACTTGGTGACGTCGGTAGCTTCACATTTCCAAGAATAGATCGGCACTACTCCTCGTGCGCCCATGCATGCAACACTAAGGACGATTTCTTATGCTCAAGCATGGAGCTTCGCATGCACAGCGTATCTAAGGCTTAACCCACACCTTGATACACGTAGTTTTTTTTTTTGGAACCCACTATGGTTAATCTAGCATCTTGACCACATACTGAGTGCACTTTCGGCAATCATGTACACTACAGGCGATTGGCGTTCATGTGTACTCTAGGTGACAGGCGACTATGTACCAGAGAAGTCGGAGGTCGCCTCCGTCTTCAACAAGGCGATCTCGTAGACTTCTAAGTTACACTTTCCTTCCTTTTTATTCTAAATAAAAACATACTTAGAATTCATTTAAAATGTATTCCTTTAATTCCAATTTAATTTTATAGGTCCTTACATTCTCCCCAACTAGAAAAATTTTCGTCCTCGAAAATTAAATTACAAGGAAAAGAGGTAGGGGTAGGCTTCTCTCATGGTTTCTTCTAACTCCCAAGTTGAATCACCCGATCTGTCATCCCACACCACCTTTACCATGTTGATGGTCTTGCCCCTGAGCTGCTTACTCTGCTGGTCGTCAATCCTGACTGGTTTCGCTTCAAACGACAAGTCATCCCTGATCTGCACATCGTCCACTTCCAGCACATGACTAGGGTCTGCCATGTACTTCCTCAGCTGTGATACGTGAAAGACATTATGCAGATTCGCTAAATGGGGAGGTAGGGCGATCTCATAAGCCACTGGACCAATCCTCCTTAAGATCTGATATGGTCCCACGAACTTAGGGGACAACTTCTTTGATCTGATCGCCCGTCCTACACCCTTGGTTGGCGTCACTCTCATGAACACATGGTCTCCAGCAGCAAACTCCAAAGGTTTTCTCCTCTGATCTGCATAGGATTTCTGCCTACTTTGAGATGCTCTCATTCTGCCTTGTATCTGTTTCACCTTCTCGGTTGTCTGCTGAATCAACTCTGGCCCAACCAAGACTGCTTCGCCCTCCTGGTACCAACATAAGGGGGTTCTGCATTTCCTCCCATACAGGGCTTCATATGGTGCCATCCCAATACTGGCGTGGTAACTGTTATTATAAGTAAACTCCACCAGCGGCAACACCTCATCCCAACTTCCCAATTGATCCAAGACACACGTCCTCAGCAGATCTTCCAAGGACTGAATCGTTCTCTCTGACTGTCCATCTATTTGAGGATGATATGCCGAGCTCATTCTCAACTTGGTTCCCAAGCAATTTTGTAAGGTCTGCCAAAACTGTGAAGTGAACCTGGGATCTCTATCCGAAACAATGCTAGAAGGCACTCCATGCAACCTTACAATTTCTCTGATGTACAGTTGTGCCAACTTGGCCATAGGCATCCTCATATTCACCGGAAGAAAGTGAGCACTCTTTGTCAGCCGATCAATGATGACCCAGATTGCATCATGACCCTTTACCGATCTGGGTAAATGGGTAACAAAATCCATGGCGATGTTGTCCCATTTCCATTCAGGGATATCCAATTGCTGTAACAAACCGCCAGGTCTTTGATGCTCTACCTTCGCCTTCTGACATGACAAGCAGGTAGTAACATACTGGGCGATGTCTCTCTTCATGCCCGACCACCAAAATGACTCCTTCAAGTCATGGTACATCTTGTTCATGCCTGGATGTAGGCTAAGATGACTCCGGTGACCTTCCTCTAGGATCATTTTCTTCAACTATTCATTTGCAGGTATGCAAATTCTGCCATTAAATCTCAAGATCCCATCATCACCCATCACAAAGTCTTTAGCCTGGTCGGTCCCTAGTGACTCCACAGTACGCTTCAGACTAGGGTCCTCCAACTGCTTATCCTTTATCGCTCCAAGGAAGTCATTAGTTATAGCCAGCTTACTACAACTAATGTGATTTACATGAAATTCCACTCCAAAGTTTAAATCTCTAAACTGCTCAATCAATTTCTGCTCTTCAATCATCATGGTTGATACTTGTATTGATTTCCTACTCAAGGCATCTGCCACTACATTGGCCTTCCCTGGATGATATATCAGTTGGAAGTCATAATCTTTTAGGAACTCCATCCATCTTCTTTGTCTCATATTCAACTCCTTCTGATCAAACAGGTATTTCAGGCTCTTATGGTCACTGAACACCTGGAACCGAGCTCCGTATAAATAGTGCCTCCAAATCTTCAAGGCAAACACCGCCGCCGCCAACTCCAAATCATGAGTAGGATAGTTTCTCTCATGAACCTTGAGTTGCCTTGAAGCATATGCAACCACTCTTTTCTCTTGCATCAAAACACATCCCAAACCCTGATGTGAAGCATCACAGTAGACGTCAAAAGGTCTTCCCACATCGGGGATCACCAGCACAGGGGCACTAGTCAACCTTTCCTTTAGTTCCATGAAGCTCTGCTCACATCGGTCGGTCCAAGCAAAAGGTTGATCCTTGTGGGTCAGCTGTGTTAAAGGAGCCACTACCTTGGAAAAGTCCTCAATAAACCGCCGATAGTAGCCGGCTAGGCCCACAAAACTCCTTATCTCAGTAACTGTCTTAGGACGTTCCCACTGAAGCACTGCCTCCACTTTGGCTGGATCCACCGAGATCCCCTGGGCAAATATTACATGTCCTAAGAAGTTAACTTCCTTCAACCAGAACTCACACTTAGAGAACTTGGCATACAATTGCTTCTCCCTCAGAATCTCCAATACTGTCTTCAGATGTTCTTCATGTTCTTCCTCGGTCCTTGAATAAATGAGTATGTTGTCTATGAAGACTACCACAAACTTATCCAAGAATGGGCGAAAAATTCTATTCATGAAATCCATGAACAGAGCTGGAGCGTTTGTTACTCCAAACAGCATCACCACATACTCATAGTGCCCATAACGAGACCTAAATGCTGTCTTTTGAACATCTTCAGCTTTTACCAAAATTTGGTGGTACCCTGATCTCAGATCAATCTTTGAGAACACCGAGGCCCCATGTAATTGATCCATCAAATCATCAATTCTAGGTAGGGGGTACTTGTTCTTGATGGTCAACTTGTTCAACTGCCTGTAATCTATACACAACCTAGACCCTCCATCCTTTTTCTTAACTAGGAGCACTAGAGCCCCCCATGGAGATACACTGGGTCTAATGAATTGTTTCTCCAACAACTCTTCCACTTGCTTCTTTAATTCTGCCAACTCGGCTGGAGCCATCCTGTAAGGTGCCATTGACACTGGTTCAGCTCCAGGTACCAAATCAATAGAGAATTCCACCTCTCTCTTAGGAGGTAATCCAGGTACTTCTTCTGGAAATACATCTGTGAAATCTTTCACCACATGTATCCTGCTTACGTCCTCTTCATTCTTCACTTCCAACCGAGCTAGGATCACGAAGCACCTCGCCCCTTCTTCCAACTCCGACCGCCCTTGCTGAGCAGATATCACATCTGACTCTTGGAGGTCTGGAAACGCTATCTTCTGACTACCGCAGTCTATGAGAACGTGATTGGCAGATAGCCAATCCATCCCCAGGATAACATCCAGGTCCTGAAGAGGTAGGCAGATCAAGTTCACTTTGAATCTGCGTCCCTCTACTATCACTGGACATTCAGAGCAAACTGTGGAGGTCAACACCTGTCCTGACGCAGGTGTAGAGACCAACAGTTCAAACGGTAACTCCTTCACTAGAAGGCCCAACTCGGCTACACACAGGCTTGACACAAAGGAGTGTGTCGCTCCAGAATCAAACAAGGCTTTTACACCTCTACCAGCTATAAAACAAACACCTTGCACGAGGTTACCTGACTGAGACGCCTCCGCTCCTGTCATGGCAAACACCCTCCCTGCTGCCTGAGGTCTGCTGCCTTCATTCCTCAACTGCTGAGAACCACTGGGTTGAGTCGCCCCATTCCTGTTAGGGCACTCTCTAGCAACATGCCCCGTCTTTTGGCAGGTGTAACACCTTCTCTCTGAATTCCTCTTGAAGCACGCATTGGATGTGTGTGGTCCACCACAATGGAAACATTTGGGTTTCCAAGGTTGTTGTTGCTGCAACTGGGATGACGCTGTTCCTGCCCGATGTGGTGGAGGTCTCGCATAGGGCTTGCTTTGTGGGTGCTGCACCCTGGCCTTCCCACTGAAAGAACCCCCTGGGTGTGACCTGATCACCCGGGAATCACCCTTTTCCAGAGTCTCCACCATCTTCGCCTTCTCTACTAAGGCGTGAAATTCCCTGATGCACATAGGGGCTATGGTCCTCTTCAGCCCATGCTTCAGTCCCTCTTCAAACTTCCTACACCTCCAAGCCTCAGAGGTTGCCTGGGTATAGAATCGGGCGAGGTACTCAAACCGAGCAGCATAAGCATTCACTGACATCTCCCCCTGCTCCAATTTGAGGAATTCTGCTTCCTTCGCAAACTTTGCACTATCTAGGAAGTATTTTTCCAGAAATCTCGCCCTGAAGCTCTCCCAGTCTAAAACATCAGCTCTGGCTTCCATCATCTGCTGAGCTCCCATCCACCAGAACTCGGCTTCTCCAGATAGCAGATAGGTGGCGAACACCAATTTCTTCTCTTCAGGGCAGGAGGTCGCCCTAAAGATTTTCTCCAACTCTCTGACCCACTGATCTGCTTGATCAGGGGTAGCATTCCCACTGAACTTGGGTGGGTTGTGCCTCATGAACTCGGTCAGTCCCATCTGTTCCTGAGGCTGACCGACGTGGGAATTTGTTTCAGCCGACCGAGCAGTTTCCCAATGGTGCATTGCAGCTTGATGGTTCTGAGCCATTGCTGCATTCTGTTGTTGGATGGCAGTTGCCATCATCTTAATAGCCTTGGCAATCTGGCTCATTTCCGAAGAAGGTTGGGGAGGGGTAGGAGGTCTACGTGCCATCTTTCTTCGTTTCAGATTTTGAAACTATTGGTTTCTATATTCCCTACAACTACAAGAATGAGATCGATAAGAAATCAATTCATTCAGGAGGTAACATCTAGACCTTACAAAGGTCAGCATCTCAAAGTCATTAAGAATTTGAGTTCATCAATAGAATCATGATACTTATAACCTCAAGCAAAACACCAGAACAGCTACTGGTATACAACCATCAATCCAATCAACCACTTTCAATCAATTACAAAAACACTCAATAAAATGAAATAAATCACACCCGAATTCAATGTATGCTAAACATCAAACCTTTGGAATTAAGATTGAGAATCATCTCGATCCAGTTATGAGTGTGCACCCTCACCACTTTATCAAGATCCTTTCATTCTTAATACTAAGATTTTCAGTTAGGGCACATATTCACTAAAGCACACACAAAATTTCAATACAAAAACGTTTGAAAACTTTTCACTATAGTTTTTATTTAAAACTCAAATAAATTTTATGAGCAGAAGAAACACAATGGATCCACAGCCCTCAGGTCATCCTAAGGACGAATTGCTCTGATACCATTAATGTAGCATCCCGCCAAATTCTTTTCATATTTATATAATGAAATAAAGGTAAACAAATATATCGAAGTGAACATAATTATATATATGTAATGAAATTTCTCCTTACAGGGAGTTTAATACATAATCGGTCAATTTCCAAAACTTAAACAAAATACAGCAAAATAGAAAAACAGGCGATCTCCTAACAGAAAACAGAAGACGGGCGATCGCCTAACAGAAACAGAAAAACGGCGATCTCCTTCCGGCGACCACTCACAGAGGAGCTCTACTACCTGCAACCTCGTCTGCTCCCGTGCAAATATACACGATCATCACAGGTTTAAGAAAACAACCACAATACCAGATAAAAGGATAAGCTAGATAATTTTTTTTTTTTAAACTTTAAATATGAAACTTTATAACAATAGAAAACATAATTCTTCACACCATTCATAATCTATATCAATTTCAACCATCAACATTCCCATATTCAACAAACTCGTCAAGTGTCTATTCACTACATTCAGTATTCATGGTTCACACGTCAGACTTCCCACTGACCCATAACATATAGACACATGACTCTACTTCCGGAAGACTCGTGCGTTGACTCAGACTCAGAGATCTGCACCCGTCATACCACACCACTGTGAAATCCACACAGGGTCGCTGTGAAATCCACACAGCCATGCGCATACACAATCTCAATATCATCACTCTCCCGGTATGACAGGGTTAATTCATATAACAGGTCAAGTCAGTTATCTTTCAAACAACTTACCTATACATATGAACCTCCTTCGACTCTCCACAACTGAATAACTTCATCTATGTGATTCCATTATATCAGCAGAGTCAGGATATCTCCTTCTAGACAAGTCCCTAGTCAATGCACATTACACACGATCTTAAACGGTATTTTCTTTCCTGAAAATACTATGCCTTGATCCCACATTCACAACATTCAACACATCATACAACACTTAATGAACGATTTCAGTCACAACAACATTCATTCCACGGTTCAGATTTTCGAATATCACATGCATTTCACATTTAAATCTCAAACAGTTTCAAACAACACTAAAACAGGGGAGTTCGAAAAACAACGCCAAAACCGGCGATCTCATCCAAAAACAGGGGATTATGCAATAACAGTTGAAAACCGGCGACCACGTCGCCCCATCATCAAAATCGTCTAATATAAGGTTTTCGTTGGAAATAAGGCTAGCTTCCCTTACCTGAGCTTGCGCAAAACACCAAGAGCTCCAAAACCCACCGAAGCTTAAAGGTGCCTTAACTCTGTTTTAGCGTCCGGTCTGGAGAACTTGCAGAGAACCTCCCAGGTGTCCAAGGGCAATCGTCGCTCGTCGTACTGGTGCTTGAGGGTGCCTGAATCGCAGCGCGAAGAAGAGAAAAGAGAGGGATGAACGTCAACTCACTCTTTCACTCTTGAACCACTGCAAAGTTCTTTGCCTCTCAGAAGTGGGTTTTTGAATCTAAACCAACTTGTCCACAATTGCCGCTGCCACCACCCACTCTGCAGGAAAGCTTGCGTGCACGCTTCCCTGAACAGTGCGGCCATGTGTGTCTCTTGCGCATGCCAACTCTCTGATGTCACTATTCTGAACCACCCTTTTTGTCTACGTGTCGCGCGTGCAGGACTTCTCATGCTGGGAACTTGGGTCCCACCTTATCTGTGTGAAACACGACATCGCGCGATAACCTTCCACCGATGACTCATCCTGGCGGACGACCAATGTCTCTCTCTAGAAGATGACCGATCTCTCTCTCTGGAAGACGACCGATGTCTATCCCTGGTGACGCCCGCATGTCTATTGCCCTGGCGATGCCCGCATGTGTCGCGCCCTGGCGATGCCCGCATGTCTCTCGCGCCCTGGCGATGCCCGCATGCCTCGCGCCCTGGCAATGCCCGCATGTCTCTCGCGCCCTGGCGATGCCCGCATGCCTCGCGCCCTGGCGATGCCCGCATGCCTCGCGCCCTGGCGATGCCCGCATGCCTCGCGCCCTGGCGATGTCCGCATGTCTCTCGCGCCCTGGCGATGACTGAAGACACATCGCCATGCCTTGCTGAAGTTTCTTCATCCCACCATGTTACGTCCAAGGTATCACCTCCACATGACTTGGTGACGTCGGTAGCTTCACATTTCCAAGAATAGATCGGCACTACTCCTCGCGCGCCCATGCATGCAACACTAAGGACGATTTCTTATGCTCAAGCATGGAGCTTCGCATGCACAGCGTATCTAAGGCTTAACCCACACCTTGATACACGTAGTTTTTTTTTTGGAACCCACTATGGTTAATCCAGCATCTTGACCACATACTGAGTGCACTTTCAGCAATCATGTACACTACAGGCGATTGGCGTTCATGTGTACTCTAGGCGACAGGCGACTATGTACCAGAGAAGTCGGAGGTCGCCTCCGTCTTCAACAACGGCGATCTCGTAGACTTCTAAGTTACACTTTCCTTCCTTTTTATTCTAAATAAAAACATACTTAGAATTCATTTAAAATGTATTCCTTTAATTCCAATTTAATTTTATAGGTCCTTACACGTGGCACCCTGTGATTGGTCCACGTGGCAATCTACTACTGAAGTCATCAACTACCGATGACCGACCAGATCAGTTCTCACTGGGAACCTTGGTCTCAACTTAACACGCGTTGACAAGAACCACGATGACCAATCGCCCTCTGCATGCGCTTACGACCGACCGGTGCCTCATAACTATCCACCGACGTCCGTGCGGTGCCTCATGACCATCCACCGACATCCGTGCAGTGCCTCATGACCATCCACCGACGTCCGTGCGGTGCCTCCTAACTATCCACCGACGTCCGTGCGGTGCCTCCTGACTATCCACCGACGACTGTGCGGCGCCTCATAACTTCCCCCCAATGACCGTGCGGCGCCTCATAACTTCCCCCCGATGACCGTGCGGCGCCTCATAAGTTCCCCCCGATGACCGGGCGGTGTCTCCAGGCGCTTATCTAGGCACCGCTCTGGGGGTGGCGGCCACTAGGTATCTGACTACCGATCACCGTTGTAGGTAATATCCTCTCTGATTCACTCTGTGTATGGTCCACGTGGTCACCTGCTGCTGACGTCATCAACTACTGATGACCGACCGGAACACAAGCCCCCCAGTCTCAAGCTGTGAACCTGTTCACAGCAAAGAGACTAAGAAGTCGTCTTCTGGCGGTCTACAGGAGCGCACACTCTGGCAATAACACTGTTTCATTCCTTCTTCTTCGCCTTCAGACATTCAAAGCATCTCTCTGTGAGACCTTTCGACTTCTTCAACCTCCAACCTTCGTGACGCTTTTCTGATCACCCAAAGGTATGATCTCGCCGCGGACTCGAACGTGGGGAAATGCCTCGTCTCTCCTTCGTCTGGCTTTCCAGCTGCTGCGCGTTCTGCAGGGAGGCTCCAGGAACCTTCTTGGAACTCCGGACGATGCCTGCAAAACACACAGACGGCGCCTCTAGCGGCCGTTGTAGCTCCGACGCTCAAGTCAGGCAACGGGAACACCAAAACTCACTCTCGGATCCCTCTGTGTGAGACCCGTGTGTGTGTGTCCTCAGTCCCCTTTGATTCGGAGCCTGAGTGTTCTCTCTTTTTGTGTGTGTATTCTGAGGTCAAAAACTCATACCTGGTTTGGTGTTCTTCTTCCTCATATAAACCAGTGTAGCCCCTACAGGCTACCCCTAGGGTCACTTGATTACTCTGCATTGTCGTTTCCACTCCCCCGCACTACCTTGCACGCCAGCGTTCTTCACTTAAATGCAAAGTCTGACAGGGGAGGCTGCGTGGGTGTCTCTGGACCCCTCGACTTCTGTGCCTATCTGCCCTACCTATTCACTAGGAGCATCTTCACGGTCCACGTGTCATGCGCGCAAGCTCACTGGGAGACTCTAGCCTTGATGGGTTCTCGTCCCAGCAGGATTCTGCATCTGCCTGTGCCTTCTCATCTTCATGCATGGTCGTCTCGCGACTATGGCCACTCCCTGCCTCTGAGTGCTTTACTGGTCACTGGTCGCGTTGTTCACATCGCGCGGTCGATATCGCCTCGACGCACACCGACGACCGAGGTATCTCTCATCCTGACCGATGTCCGATGGCGCTTCTTCACGTCGTCGTGCTCTGCTTATGGAATCAGGCGAGGTCCTTGGGTAACGTTCTCGCTGGGAGCCTGGGCCCCAGTTTAACACGCGTTGGCAAGGAACCCCCGACGACTGATCATTCTGTATACACCGATGACTGATCACTCTGTATACACCGATGACTGATCACTCTGTATACACCGATGACTGATCACTCTGTATACACCGATGACTGATCACTTTGTATACACCGATGACTGATCACTCTGTATACACCGATGACTGATCACTCTGCGTGCACCGATGACTGATCATTCTGTATACACCGATGACTGATCGGTGCTTCATCACTCTCGCGCTCTGCTTCCAGGCGCTCATGTAGGAGTCGATCTCCACCCTTGTTCATCTGCTATCTCATGCCACGTGTTGCTCTGTGACTGGCCCACGTGGTCATCTGCTGCTGACGTCATTGGATACCGATGACCGACCGGATCACAAGCCCCCCAGTCTCGAGCTGTGAACTTGTTCTCAGCGAAGAGACTAAGTGCTCTCCGTTGCCAAAGAGAAGAAGGAGGTCGAAGCCGATGTACCTGAGACCATGGCTGCTGGTGTCGAGGCTCTGATAGATGGGTTCCATGGGCTGGCAGCAGGTTCACTGCGTCCTTCCAGACTTGGACTCTACCCAACCTAGCCTCCACCATTCAGTGGTTGATAGCAAGCTCATTTCTCCTCCTTGAGCTTCTTCTCTTGGGGCTTCCCCTCTTGTGTAATCTCTTTTCTCAACTGCCTTTCTCCCTCTCCATCTTTAACTCACTCTGCTTGTGGCCAACCGTTTAACTGGCTTATGCTTCAGCGCGATCTCACTGTGACCCTTCAAACTTGGCCTCTAACTTGATCGCGACCAACGGTACCTTAGCATTCTCTTTAACAGTTTTTATGCATAAATTCATGTTGGATGACTGACCTGATGGTGTCTAAGTGCTTCGACTGATCGCCCAAGAGCTTATTTGGGGAAGCTCTCCTACTCAGAGCTTTGCTACCGACCACCGACTAGCATGTTAGCGCACCACCGATCAGTCGGCGCGCTTCAGGTTTCACATTACTTCTGTCTCACTCCAGTGCTAGGTGCATAGAGGGCCCGAACGCCAAGGATGATGCCTGTGTTTTGGGGAATGCTTCTTGATGACCCCTCTTGCCTCAGCCTCGCTGTAAGAAGTCGAGGTGAGGTCTTTCTCCTCTCGCCTCAGCCTCGCTGTACTAAGTCGCGGTGAGGACCTTTTATCTCGCCTCAACCTTGCCGTAAAAAGCAGAGGAAAAGGACTTTCTCTGTTGCCTTAACCTTGCTGTATGGAGCAGAGGAGAAGGACTTGGATCTCTTGCCTCAACCTTGCTGTAAGAAGCAGAGGAAGAGGACTTTCTCTGCCTGCACCCCGTTGTACAAAGTCGAGGTGAGGACTTTCTCTCGCCTGCACCCCGCTGTATAAAGTCGAGGGTGAGGACTTTCTATCTGAGTGGGTGCATGCTCCCAGGGGAGCACCAGGGGTGGCTGTCTAAGCGCACTCGCTGGGCGCATCCCTGCCTGCATGGTATCACCGCACGTCCTCTGAGTGGGCGACTCCTCTTCTTCTGGTTTGAAATCATGCGGGGCGCATGCGTAACGCTCTCGCTGGGAGCCTGGGTCCCAGCTTAACACGTGTTGGCAAGACCCCGATGACCAACCTTCTTCTGGAATCATGCGAGGTGCATGCGTAACGCTCTCGCTGGGAACCTGGGTCCCAGCTTAACACGTGTTGGCAAGACCCCGATGACCATGCGCCGACGGTTGATCGCGCGTTGGATGCACCGATCACTGATCGCGCTCTGCGCCCCTGGTGCTTAAACGCGGAGACGATGTCTTGCTACGGGGAAGAAGAGTTTTCTCGTTGACCCCTCTTGCTTGCCCCGAGGTCATCATCCTTTAGGTCTAGTTCCCGTTTGGACGTTTCTCGAAATCCTCCCTTTCCCTCTCTCGGTCTTACTAGTACTCCCGAGTCCCCAAATTTTTGGCCACCTGCACTCAACCTTGGAGTTAGGGGAATATAGGCCAGTGGTCCGTACTCGCGCCTGGGGCGAGCAGGCTCCAACCGATCTCTTGGACTCGCATTTGGGGCAAGCGGAAATTGAAATTGGGAAACTTGTCATACTGAAATCTTTTTTTATTGGGTGGCCTCGTTAAAAACCCTCATCGGGAAAAGAGTGCCCCCTGACCTGTTCAACTATTTACAGTACATACATTAGGTGTATGTGCAGTACAAGAACGCATCTACTTTCTAACTTAACTGAAGTAGAATCTTAAGTGTGTAGCGTTCCATGTCCTGGGGATAGGTGCTCCATCCAGAGTCTTCAGCCGATAAGCTCCATTCTCCAACGCCTCAACCACTCTGTATGGACCCGTCCACTTTGGAGATAACTTGTTCTCCATCTCATTTTGGTGTGCCTTCCTCATCACCAGATCACCCTCCTGGAAACGCCTGGGCTTCACCTTGGAATTGTGCCTCCATTCTACTCTTCTCTTGACAGCTTCAGCACTAATCCTGGCTCCTTCTCGCACTTCGTCCAGGAGGTCCAGATTCACCTTTCGCTCTTGATTGGACTCTTCGGCGACAAAGTTCAAAAATCTAGGGGAGCTCTCCTGTATCTCCACGGGGATCATAGCATCCGTCCCATAAACAAGACTAAAGGGTGTCTCTTGGGTGCTAGACTGTGGGGTGGTATGGTAGGACCATACAATTCTGGGAACCTCTTCTGCCCACTTCCCCTTGGCTTTCTCTAATCTTCGCTTTAGTCCCCTAAGCAGCACTCGGTTGGCGGACTCCACCTGCCCGTTGGTCTGCGGGTGTTCTACTGAGGCAAACACTTGTTGTATCTTCAGTTCTTCGCACATCTTTCTCAACTGGTGACTGGTGAACTGAGTGCCGTTGTCGGATACCAGCCTCTTGGGTACTCCGAAACGACAGACAATATTTTTCCAGACAAAATGCTCGACCTTCTGAGCGGTTATGTGGGCCACTGGTTCCGCCTCCACCCATTTTGTGAAATACTCGGTGGCCACTATGAGGAACTTCATCTGCCTGATCGCCAGAGGAAAGGGTCCCAGGATGTCGATTCCCCACGTGTGAAATGGCCACGGGCTATGGATGGACCTCAACTCCTCCGGGGGTGCCTTATGCCAGTCTGCATGAAGTTGGCATTGTTTGCACCGCTGAGCGTACTTCACACAGTCTTCTTTCAGCGTTGGCCAGTAATACCCTGCACGGAGGATCCTACTTGCCAGAGCGCGACCACCGACGTGGCTTCCGCAGACCCCTTCGTGTAACTCTGACATGAGTCTGGTGCATTGCTCTCCATGCACGCACATTTGTACTGGATGGGAAAAGCCAAATCTAAACAGGTTCCCATCGATTAGAGTAAACTTACTCGAGCTCTTCTTTATCTTCTTTGCCTTTGCTGAGTCCAGTGGGAGCACACCATCCTCTAGGTACAACTGGTACGGCGTCATCCACGTATCGGGCCCCTTGACAGCGCAGACTTCCATAGCCTCATCGGTCCTTGCCGGTCGCGCCCTCACCCTCGGTGCTTTCAGCGTTTCTTGAGTCAGGGATCGATGACTGATCGCCAGACGCTTCACCGACTTGGATACTTGAAGTATTTGATTGTCTGATACGAACGCTCGGGGTGCCTTTAAAGTCTCCTGAATGACGGTCCTCTGTTTTCCCCCCTTGCCTGAGCTGGCCAGTTTGGCAAGCAGATCTGCTCTGGCATTTTGCTCGCGTGGCACATGCACCAACTCAAACTCATCGAAGGATGTTTTCATGAGTTGGACGTACTCCAGGTAGGCTACCATTTGAGGATCTTTCGCCTGGAACTCCCCTGTAACCTGCCCAGTGACTAGCAACGAATCACTCTTAGCCACCAGACTTCTTGCTCCCATCTCTTTTGCCAGCAACATTCCCGCGATCAGGGCTTCATACTCCGCCTGATTGTTGCTAGCCTTGAAGGCGAAACGAAGGGATTGTTCGATCAGCACCCCGTTCGGGCCTTCCAGAATGACCCCAGCACCGCTTCCCTGCTGATTGGAGGAGCCATCCACTGATAAGACCCATCGAAATACTACGCCTTGTGCAGGTGTCGCGACCGACGACAGCTCAACCACGAAGTCGGCGAACACCTGCCCCTTGATCGGTCCTCGGGGCTCGTACTGGATGTCGAATTCTGAGAGTTCCACAGCCCACTTGACCATTCTTCCTGCTACGTCTGGCTTCTTCAACACATTCTGGATGGGCAAGTCTGTCATGACCACTATAGTGAAGCTGTGGAAATAGTGTCTGAGCCTTCTGGCTGAAAAAACTACTGCCAGTGCTGCCTTCTCCAGGGTCTGATACCTTGTTTCTGGGCCTCGCAGTACCTTACTTACAAAATACACAGGTTTCTGGACCTGACCTTGCTCTTGCACCAGGACCGAGCTGACCGCCCTCTCTGTCACAGCAAAATACAAGCGAAGGGGGGTGCCCATTTGCGGTTTACACAATACTGGTGGGCTCGCCAGATACTCCTTCAGCTCCAAGAAGGCTTCTTCGCATTCCGGTGTCCACACGAATCTACTGTTGCGCTTGAGACATTGGAAAAACGGATGACCCTTCTCTCCTCCAGCAGACATGAACCGTGACAGGGCGGCCAACCGACCAGTGAGCTGCTGCACCTCCTTCACCGTCGTTGGGCTCCTCATTGCCACGATTGCCGCGCACTTCTCCCGGTTCGCCTCGATTCCACGCTCCGTTAGGAGGAAACCCAAGAACTTCCCGGCCTCCACACCGAAGATGCACTTCTCAGGGTTGAGCTTCAAACCGTACTTGGCGATGGTGGTGAAAAGTTCCTCCAGATCAACTACATGGTGCGCTTTCTCCCGCGATGTGACCACCATGTCATCTACGTATGCATGCACGTTCCTTCCAAGCATGGGCGAGAGCACCCTATCCATAAGTCTCTGATAGGTGGCTCCTGCGTTCTTCAACCCGAATGGCATTACCTTGTAGCAGTAGCAAGATCGTTCCGTCATGAAAGCAGTCTTGCACTCGTCCATGGGGTGCATCCTTATCTGGTTGTAGCCTGAGAAGGCGTCCAGAAAGCTGAGGAGCTTCCCCCCTGACGCGCTGTCCACCAACGCATCTATACTAGGGAGAGGGTAGGAGTCTTTGGGGCAGGCCTTATTGAGATCAGTGAAGTCCACACACATCCTCCACTTGCCATTTGACTTCTGCACTAGTACAACGTTTGCCAGCCATTCGGGGTACTGGATCTCTCTGATATGTCCAGCAGTAAGGAGCTTCTGCGTCTCTTCATGGATCACGTTCTTCTTCTCTTCATTGAATCTCCTTCGTCTTTGGCGCACTGGTCGTGCCTTGGGGTCCATTGACAGGTGGTGGCAAAGGAAATCAGGGTCGATCCCCGGCATGTCAGAAGCTGACCACGCAAAAGCGCCCATGTGCTTCTCGATCACACAGGCGATCTGTGCTCGGTCTTCCGCAGTGAGCGATTCCCCCAATTTAAACCTTTTTCCCTTTATCTCCATCTCTTTCCATCCCTCAGCTGGATGGGGCCTCCCTTCATGGGCGATGACTTCCCTGGCGATGTCTAACTCACGGGGATCGATCACGCTCCCTGCCTCCGCTTCGACTTGAGCTACCTGAGAGCCCCCCAGCATAGCATCTTCCATTATCTGATCTTCCTGTGCCCCACGAACCACCAATTTCTCCTGGGGCACGCCTGCTGGTGGTGCCGTAGTGACATGGCAGATGCTTCTCTTCTGCTTGAGGCTGTTCTCATAACAGCGTCTAGCCTCAGCCTGATCTGACTTGATGGTAATGACAGCCCCTTCTACCGACGGCAGTTTCAACTTCATGTGCCTCGTCGATGGCACCGCACCCAACCTGTTGAGCGTGGGTCTTCCCAACAAGATATTGTATGCAGATGGGGCGTTCACCACCAAGAACTTTATCTTCTCTGTGCGGGACGCCACTCCATCGGTGAACGTCGTCCTCAGCTCTATGTAGCCCCGCACCTCAACCTGGTCTCCCGCGAAACCATATAGACACCCAACGTATGGCCTCAAGTGATCGGGGGACAGTTGTAACTTGTTGAATGTTGGCCAGAACATGACGTCCGCTGAGCTTCCTTGGTCTACGAGTGCCCTGTGCACTCGTCTTCCTGCTGTCACCAGGGAGATGACCACCGGGTCGTTGTTGTGGGGTATTACGTCTTGCAAATCAGCCCTTGTGAAGGTGATGTCTACCTCGGGAAAATTGCCTTCATCCACCGAGTCCACAGCCATCACCGACCGTGCATACCTTCTTCTTTGTGACCTGGAACACCCTCCGCCGGAAAAACCTCCCGCAATGGTCATCACCTCCCCATGCACAGGGATTTCGTGTTGCTGATCGCCGGCTTGAGACCCCGAAGCGCGATCACTCTGCTCCCCCCGTAGGTAATCGGTCAGGAGACCTGTCTTCACCAACTCAGCGAGTTGACGTCCCAACGCCAGGCAGGTGCGGAGTGTGTGTCCATAAGCATGATGGAACTCACACCACTCATCCTTCTTCCTTCCAAGTACCCTGTCGGTTTTCTCTGGTGCTTGGAGCCTTGCGGCCACGGCAGGGATGGCAATCAGCTCTGCCAGCTCTACAACGAAATCGTACCTGGGGGGTGCGTCTTGCTCCCTCGCACGCCCCCTGACCTGGTCTTTCCTGGGGGTATAGGGACGAGGCCTCCCTTGCACCTTCTTCCCTTCCTTGGTCTCATACACCCTCACCTGTTGCTGTTGTTTTCCATGTCTCCCGCGTGGCCTCGATGGTGCAACGCTGCTCCTCTTCTCAGAGACTTCTGTCTCCGCTACTATGTGCGCCACCGCTCGTCGCCGAATCTCAGCGAAGGTGGCGGGGTGGCTCCTGATAAGCGATTCGCTGAAAGGTCCAGGCAGCACGCCTTTCTTGAATGCATGCACCAGCATGCTCTCATCCTTGTTGGGCAATCTTACCTCCTGTGCACCAAAGCGGTTGAGGAAGTCCTTCAGTGACTCCCCCTGGTTCTGACGCACGTCGAACAGGTCGTAAGTCACCACCGGCGGCGCTCTGTTGACTATATACTGCTCCGTGAATAGCCTTGAGAACTGGTGGAAGGAGGTGATGTGGCCCTCCGGCAAGCTCACGAACCACTCCATGGCTACCCCGCTCAGCGTGCTCATAAGCATTTTGCAGTATATTGCATCTGAACCTCCAGACAGCATCATCTGAGTGTGGAAGGCTGTCAAATGTGCCTCTGGGTCTTCCACCCCCGTGAACGACGCTTTCACTCCCACCAGGTTGGGTGGCACCACCGTGTTCATGATCTCGGGGGAGAAGGGCATAGGAAATGCTCTAGGGGGCGACGGCGGCATCGACGTCCTATCTTCGGATATGCGCTCATTCTGCGCCTGCAACTCCCTACGCAGCTCCTCGTTGACGCGGTTCAACTCTTCATTTCTGCTATGCGATGCAGTCAGCTCTGCATGCATCTTCTCCTGCTCAACTCTCGACGCCGCGACGTTATCCTGCAACGCGCGCATCATCTCCATGACCTGCGCCATGGTCACCGTTCCTTCACCAGCGGGTGGTGGAGGGGTCGTTTGCCTGGTTCTTCTATTCATCTGTGCGATTCCTACTCTCGTTCTTGTGTATGGGGCTTCGTTTTACTTCGGGCCCCACGGTGGGCGCCAAATGATCTCGCCGCGGACTCGAACGTGGGGAAATGCCTCGTCTCTCCTTCGTCTGGCTTTCCAGCTGCTGCGCGTTCTGCAGGGAGGCTCCAGGAACCTTCTTGGAACTCCGGACGATGCCTGCAAAACACACAGACGGCGCCTCTAGCGGCCGTTGTAGCTCCGACGCTCAAGTCAGGCAACGGGAACACCAAAACTCACTCTCGGATCCCTCTGTGTGAGACCCGTGTGTGTGTGTCCTCAGTCCCCTTTGATTCGGAGCCTGAGTGTTCTCTCTTTTTGTGTGTGTATTCTGAGGTCAAAAACTCATACCTGGTTTGGTGTTCTTCTTCCTCATATAAACCAGTGTAGCCCCTACAGGCTACCCCTAGGGTCACTTGATTACTCTGCATTGTCGTTTCCACTCCCCCGCACTACCTTGCACGCCAGCGTTCTTCACTTAAATGCAAAGTCTGACAGGGGAGGCTGCGTGGGTGTCTCTGGACCCCTCGACTTCTGTGCCTATCTGCCCTACCTATTCACTAGGAGCATCTTCACGGTCCACGTGTCATGCGCGCAAGCTCACTGGGAGACTCTAGCCTTGATGGGTTCTCGTCCCAGCAGGATTCTGCATCTGCCTGTGCCTTCTCATCTTCATGCATGGTCGTCTCGCGACTATGGCCACTCCCTGCCTCTGAGTGCTTTACTGGTCACTGGTCGCGTTGTTCACATCGCGCGGTCGATATCGCCTCGACGCACACCGACGACCGAGGTATCTCTCATCCTGACCGATGTCCGATGGCGCTTCTTCACGTCGTCGTGCTCTGCTTATGGAATCAGGCGAGGTCCTTGGGTAACGTTCTCGCTGGGAGCCTGGGCCCCAGTTTAACACGCGTTGGCAAGGAACCCCCGACGACTGATCATTCTGTATACACCGATGACTGATCACTCTGTATACACCGATGACTGATCACTCTGTATACACCGATGACTGATCACTCTGTATACACCGATGACTGATCACTTTGTATACACCGATGACTGATCACTCTGTATACACCGATGACTGATCACTCTGCGTGCACCGATGACTGATCATTCTGTATACACCGATGACTGATCGGTGCTTCATCACTCTCGCGCTCTGCTTCCAGGCGCTCATGTAGGAGTCGATCTCCACCCTTGTTCATCTGCTATCTCATGCCACGTGTTGCTCTGTGACTGGCCCACGTGGTCATCTGCTGCTGACGTCATTGGATACCGATGACCGACCGGATCAGGTAACCTTTTATCTCTTCTACTGATGAATGATCACCCGCTAATCCAAGCTGCCTGCGAGGTCCACTCCACGTGGCTTTGGTCCATGCTGCGGGACCCAACTGACATGGATCACCCTTTGCTATCTGTTCTCGACGACCGAGGTCTGGCCACTACACAAGCCCCCCAGGCCCGAGTTGTAACTTGTCTCAACGAAGAAGCCTTACAACTTGCCTGATCGCTATCAGACCTACCGGGCTGACGGGCTCTCACCTTTTTGCCGATGACCGAGGTCATGTAACAAATGAATTATAAATCTTGTCTTTACAATTCGAAGTACTCTTTCTCCTTTACAACTCAACTTTCACCTTGTGTGGGTTGTTTGTAAAGGTCATCTTCCGCTCTCTTCACTTAGCCTTGTTTCTTTGTGCATTTGACTGACATGCCAAGTGTTCTGCATCATCGCCAGAAATTCCTCTGATCTGGTACTCATCGAATTAAATTCGGGCAATGTTGCCTTCTTTACCCAAATAAGACGTCCTCTGTGGGATCACCTTTTGCAACCTTCTATTCACTTTTTCACCTGTCATTCCTTTATACGAACTCCTCTTGCCTGCACCTGCTCGAAGGCAAGGAGGACTTCTCCTTTCTCGCCTGCACTTGCTCAAAGGCAAGGAGGTCTTCCTCTGTTGCCTACACTTGCTCAAAGGCAAGGAGGTCTTCCTCTGTTGCCTACACTTGCTCAAAGGCAAGGAGGTCTTCCTTTGTTGCCTACACTTGCTCAAAGGCAAGGAGGACTTCCTCTGTTCTCGCCTGCACTGGCTCAAAGGCAAGGAGGACTTCCTCTGGTGCCTACACTTGCTCAAAGGCAAGGAGGTCTTCCCCTAGTGCCTACACTTGCTCAAAGGCAAGGAGGTCTTTGAACTTCGCTGGATGCCTCTGATCGCCAAAGGACGATGAGGACTTTAAAAACCTTTCACTTGTGCCCCTGATCGCCTAAGGGCGATGAGGACTTTAAAACTTTTCACTTGTGCCTCTCATCGCCTAAGGGCGATGAGGACTTTAAAACTTTTCACTTGTGCCTCTGATCGCCTGAGGGCGATGAGGACTTTAAAACTTTTCACTTGTGCCTCTCATCGCCTGAGGGCGATGAGGACTTTAAAACTTTTCACTTGTGCCTCTGATCGCCTGAGGGCGATGAGGACTTTAAAACTTTTTCACTTGAAACGTGCGCACTCATTTTACTTCTACCTTGAATCACTTTAGGTGATAAGGTTTTTTTCAAAAACTTCTTTAAATCGATAAGCACTCACACTTTAGTATACTTCAAAATTTCAATTTTGACTTTCTTATTTCTTGGGTGGCCTCGTTAAAAACCCTCCTTAGGGAAAAAAGAGTGCCCCCTTTGCATCTGTTTTTACAAAACTGTTAATGATTCCTCTGAGTTTGTACTACTTACAAAGCTTTAACTGAAATAAAACTTGAGGTGAGTGGCGTTCCAAGTACGAGGAATCGCCCCTCCTTCTAGTGTCTCCAAGCGGTAGGCGCCGTTCCTGAGTGCTTCGGTTATTCTAAACGGTCCTGTCCACTTGGGCGACAACTTATTCTCCATCTCGTACTGGTGGGCTTTCCTCATTACCAGATCGCCAGTTTTAAACTGCCTCTGTATTACCCTAGAATTGTATCTTTGTTCAATTCTTCTTTTCACCGCTTCAGCTTTCACTCTTGCTTCCTCTCTGACCTCATCTAGTAAATCCAGGTTCATTCTTCTCTCTTCATTTGATTCTTCTGCTACAAAGTGTTGAAATCTCGGCGAGCTCTCCTGGATCTCAACTGGAATCATTGCGTCATAGCCATACACTAAACTAAAAGGAGTTTCGTGGGTACCTGACTGCTCAGTTGTGTGGTATGCCCAAATTATGCGGGGTACCTCATCAGCCCACGATCCTTTAGCTTTCTCTAACCTCTTCTTCAAACCTCTCAACAGAACCCGATTAGCGGATTCTACCTGGCCATTCGTCTGTGGGTGCTCCACGGATGCAAACACTTGTTGAATTCCCACATCCTCACACAGCTTCTTCAACAGGTGGCTTGCAAACTGAGTCCCATTATCCGATACTAGACGCTTAGGCACCCCAAATCGGCACACAATGTTCTTCCACACAAAGTTTTCGATCTTGGGTGCCGTGATTTGGGCAACTGGCTCCGCTTCAATCCACTTAGTGAAGTACTCGATCGCCACCACCAAGTACTTCCTCTGCCTGATCGCCATCGGGAAGGGCCCCAGAATATCAATTCCCCATGTATGAAATGGCCAAGGGCTATAAATCGACTTAAGCTCTTCTGGGGGCGACTTGTGCCAATCGGCGTGCTGCTGGCACTGCTTGCAGCACTGGGCGTACTTCTTGCAATCCTCTCTCATCGACGGCCAATAATATCCTGCACGAAGAGTTCTAGCGGCTAGAGCTCGACCCCCGATGTGACTTCCGCATATACCTTCATGGAGCTCAGCCATAATCCTTGTGCATTTCTCCCCGTGTATACATACCAGGAGTGGGTGTGTGAACCCGAACCTGTACAACTCACCATCTACCAGGGTGAACCTGGTAGAGTTCTTCTTGATCTTCCTGGACTCTACTGGATCCCTTGGAAGCACGCCATCGGCTAAGTAACGCTGGTACTGCGTAATCCACGTATCTGGCTTATGTGTGGTGTAAGGACCTGTAAAATTAAATTGAAATAAAAGGGTATATTTTAAATGAATTCTAAGTATTTTTTATTTAAAATAAAAAGGAAGGAAAGTGTAGCTTAGAAGACTACAAGAGTTCCTTGTTAACACATAATCGTCGGTCGCCTAGACTACACGTGATCACCAGGGCGAGAGGGCATCGGTGGAGATTCTTCGCGCGGAAGGTCATCGGTGGAGAGTCTTCGCGCGAGAGGACATCGGTGGAGAGTCTTCGCGCGAGAGGACATCGGTGGGGAGTCTTCGCGCGAGAGGTCATCGGTGGATAGCCTTCGCGCGAGAGGCCATCGGTGGATAGCCTTCGCGTGAGATGTCATCGGTGGATAGTCTTCGCGCCAGTGGTCATCGGTGAAAGGTGATCGCGCGATGTCGAGTTGCACACAGAGAAGGTGGGACCCAGACTCCCAGCATGAGACGCGCGGCACGCGCGACACGTAGACAAAAAGTGTTGGTTCAGAACAGTGACATCAGAATGTTGGCATGCGCAAGAGACACTCGCGGTCGTACTGTTCAGAGCAGTGGTTGGCATGCACAAGAGACAACCGTAGTCGTACTGTTCAGAGAAAGGTACACTCAGACTTCCCTGCAGAGTGGGTGGTGGCAGCTGCTTTTGTGGACAAGTTGGTTTAAGATGGAAAAACCCACTGCTGAGGGAACAAAAACATTTCAGTTGTTCAAGAGCGAAAGAGTGAACTACCTCCTTTCTCCTCCATTTCTCTCCTTCGCGCTGCGATTCTGGCACCTTCACACAAGAGTACGACGAGCGGCAGCCACCATTAGAGCACCTGGGAAGTTCTCTGCAAGTCCTTCAAACCAGACGAAAAAACAGAGCCAAGGCATTCTTCAAGCTTCGTTGGATTTAGGAGCTCTTGGTATTTTGCGCAAGTCCAGGTAAGGGAAGCTAGCTTTATTTTCAATACAAGCCATAGATTAGCTGTTTCTGAAGTGAGGGCGACGTGGTCGCCGGTTTCGTTTTCATCTTCGTGAATGCTCTGTTCTATGTGCCTGGGCGACGTGGTCGCCGGTTTTTAAAATCCTATTGTCACGATGCTCTGTTTTGGTGATGGGGCGACGTGGTCGCCGGTTTTTCAACTGTTATTGCATAATCCCCTGTTTTTGAACGAGATCGCCGGTTTTGGCGTTGTTTTTGCGAACTCCCCTGTTTTGGTGTTGTTTTGAAACTGTTTGAGATGTAAATGTGATATTCGAAAACATGAACCTTGGAGTGAGTTTTGCTGTGATTGAAATCATTCATTTAAGTGTGGTATGATGTGTTGAATGTTGTGAATGTGGGATCAAGGCATAGTATTTTCAGGAAAGAAAATACCGTGTAAGATCGTGTAGGATGTGCATTGATCGGTGATGTCTATAATGAGATTATCCTGACTCTCCTGAGATAATGAATTCATATAGATGAAGTTATTCAGGCGTTGAGAGTCGAAGGAGGTTCATATGAATGGGTGAGTCGTGTGAAAAAGAACGAGCTCGGCCTGTTATATGGATTAACCCTGTCATACTGTGAGAATGATGAACTTGAGATCGAGATTGTGTTGATGCGCATAGCTGTGGAAACATTACAGCAGTTTAGTATGACAGGTGCGGATCTCTGAGTCTAGTCAATGCACGTGTCTTCCGGAAGTAGTGTCAAGTGTCTTGTGTGCTGAGTCAGTGGTGGTCTGACATGTGAAATGAGGAACTTGAAATTGATAGACACTTGATGCAGTTTGTGAAATAGAATGACTCTTGAAAATATTGTGAAATGTGTGATTTCTGGGCGATCAAGTGAAGGGTATGAGAAACTTGATAGCGATACGTGAATATCTTGAAATTGTTTACCTTGATTTTAATTTAATTATCCTTATTTAAACTCTCCTTAAAATATCTAGCTTACCCTGCGTGTTCTGCTCGTTGGCTGTTTTTCTCTTAAAACTGTGATGATCGTGTATAACTTACACGGGAGCAGATGATCTTCCAGGAAGCAGAGCTCCCTAGTGAGTGGTCGCCAAGGAAGAGATCGCCGGTTTCTATCTCTTGGTGGTGATCGACGGTTTTATGTCCTGCTAGCAGATCGCCTGTTTTGGGGCCTTCTGTTACCAGATCGCCGGTTCATGTATGGAGACCGCCGATCTTGTTGTATTTGATTGAATTTCGTTAAATTTTGAAAACATTTGACTGGTTATGTATTAAACTCCCTAAGAGGAGCAACTTCATTACTTATATATATATTATCATGTACTCTTCAATATTATTTGTGTACCTTTATTTTCATTATACATGTATGTATGGTTTTATTTTGGCGGGATGTTACATTAATGGTATCAGAGCAGTTCGTCCTTAGGATGACCTGAGGGCTGTGGATCCATTGTGTTTCTTCTGCTCATAAAATCTATTTGAGTTTCAAATAACAACTATAGTGAAAGGTTTTCAAAACGTTTTTGTATTGAAATTTTGTGTGTGTCTTAGAGAATGTATGCCCTAATTGAAAATCTTGGTACTAAGAATGAGAGGATCTTGATAAAGTGATGAGGGTGCACACTCATAACTGGATCGGGATGATTCTTAAATCTTAGTTCCAGAGGTTTGATGTTTAGCCTACATTGAATTCTGGTGTGATTTATTGAGTGTTCTTGTAATTGACTGAGAGTGGTTGTTTGGATTGATGATTGCACACCAGTAACTGTTCTGGTGTTTTGTTTGAAGTTAGGAGTGTTATAATTCTGTTGATGAACTCAAATTCTTAATGACTTTGAGATGCTGACCTTTGTAAGGTCTAGATGTTACCTCCTGAATGAATTGATTTCTTATCGATCTCATTCTTGTAGTTGTAGGGAATATAGAAAACTCATAGCTTCAAGATCCGAAACAAAGAGTGATGGCACGTAGACCTCCTACCCCTCCCCAACCTTCTTCCGAAATGGGTCAGATCGCCAAGGCCATCGAGATGATGGCAAATGCCATCCAGCAGCAGAACGCGGCGATGTCTCAAAATCACCAAGCTACAATGCAGCATTGGGAGACCGCCAGATCGGCTGCAACGACCCCCAACGTCGGTCAGCCTCAGGAGCAGATGGGACTGACCGAGTTCCTCAGGCACAACCCACCTAAGTTCAGTGGGAACGTTACCCCTGATCAAGCAGATCAGTGGGTCAGGGGGTTAGAGAAAATATTCAGGGCGACCTCCTGCCCTGAAGATAAGAAGCTGGTGTTTGCCACATATCTTCTGTCCGGAGAAGCTGAGTTCTGGTGGATGGGAACTCAGCAGATGATGGAGGCCCGAGAGGAAGTGATGGATTGGGAGAGCTTCAGGGTGAGGTTCCTGGAGAAATACTTCCCAGACAGCGCAAGATTTGCGAAGGAAGCTGAGTTCCTGAGGTTGGAGCAGGGGGATATGTCTGTGAATGCCTATGCTGCTCGATTCGAGTACCTCGCCCGGTTTTATACCCAAGCCACCTCTGAGGCTTGGAGGTGTAGGAAATTTGAAGAAGGACTGAAGCACGGGCTGAAGAGGACCATAGCCCCGATGTGCATCAGGGAATTCCACGCCTTGGTGGAAAAGGCGAAGATGGTAGAGACTCTAGAAAAGGGTGAGTCTCGGGTGATCAGGTCCCACCCAGGGGGTTCCTCCAATGGGAAGGCAAGGGTGCAGCAACAGCAGTATAAGCCTTATGCGAGACCTCCACAGCATAGGGCGAGGGCAGCACCGCCCCAGTCTCATCAGCAACAAACCTGGAAACCCAAGTGTTTCCATTGTGGTGGACCACACACGCCCAATGTGTGCCCCAAGAAGACTTCGGAGAGAAGATGTTTTGCCTGTCAGAGGACGGGACACGTTGCAAGAGATTGTCCTACTCAGCATGGGATGACTCAACCCGGTAGTTCCCAGCAAGTGAGGAACGAAAGCAGCAGACCTCAGGCAACAGGGAGAGTGTTTGCCATGTCAGGAGCTGAGGCGTCCCAATCAGGTAACCTTGTGCAGGGTGTCTGTTTTATAGCTGGTAGAGGTGTAAAAGCTTTGTTTGATTCTGGAGCGACACACTCCTTTGTGTCAAGCCTGTGTGTAGCCGAGTTGGGCCTTATAGTGAGGGAGTTACCCTTCGAACTGTTGGTCTCTACACCTGCGTCAGGACAGGTGTTGACCTCCACAGTTTGCCCTGAATGTCCAGTGATAGTAGAGGGACGCAGATTCAAAGTGAACTTGATCTGCCTACCTCTTCAGGACCTGGATGTTATCCTGGGAATGGATTGGCTAGCTGCCAATCACGTCCTCATAGACTGCGGTAGTCAGAAGATAGCGTTTCCAGACCTCCCCGAGGCAGATGTGATATCTGCTCAGCGAGGGCGGTCAGAGTTGGAAGGAGGAGCGAGGTGCTTCGTGGTCCTGGCTCGGTTGGAAGTGATGAATGAAGGAGACGTAAACAGGGTACACGTGGTGAAAGAATTCATGGATGTATTTCCAGAAGAAGTACCTGGATTACCTCCTAAGAGAGAAGTGGAATTCTCCATTGATTTGGTACCTAGAGCTGGACCAGTGTCTATGGCACCTTACAGAATGGCTCCAGCCGAGTTAGTAGAGTTGAAGAAGCAAGTGGAAGAATTGCTGGAGAAGCAATTCATCAGACCCAGTGTGTCTCCATGGGGGGCCCCAGTACTTCTAGTGAAGAAAAAGGATGGAGGGTCTCGGCTATGTATAGACTACAGGCAGTTGAACAAGTTGACCATCAAGAACAAGTATCCCCTACCTAGGATTGATGATTTAATGGATCAAGTAAATGGGGCCTCGGTGTTCTCAAAGATCGACCTGAGATCGGGGTACCACCAAATTTTGGTGAAGGCCGAAGATGTTCAAAAGACAGCATTTAGGTCTCGTTATGGGCACTATGAGTATGTGGTGATGCCGTTTGGAGTGACCAATGCTCCAGCCCTGTTCATGGACTACATGAATAGGATTTTTCGTCCTTTCTTGGATAAGTTTGTGGTAGTCTTCATTGACGACATCCTCATTTATTCAAGGACCGAAGAAGAACATGAAGAGCATCTAAGGATAGTGTTGGAAATCCTGAGGGAGAAACAACTCTATGCCAAGTTCTCCAAATGTGAGTTCTGGCTGAAGGAGGTCAACTTCTTAGGGCACGTGATATCTGCTCGAGGGATCTCAGTGGATCCTGTAAGGACCTGTAAAATGTAATTTGGAATAAAAGGGTATATTTTAAATAAATTCTAAGTAAGTTTTATTTAAAAAATAAAACATGGAAGAAAAGGGCGCGAAGCGTGCGGGCATCGCCAGGGCGCGAGGCGTGTGGACCTCGCCAGGGCGCGAGAGTGTGTGGACCTCGCCAGGGCGCGAGGCGTGTGGATTTCGCCAGGAGAAGACCTCGGTCGTCCGCAAGAGGGAGACCTCGGTCGTCCGCAAGGGAGAGAAGTCGGTCGTCTGCAGGGGAGACGTCGGTCGTCTGCAGGGGAGACGTCGGTCGTCCTCCAGGGTGAGGAATCAGTCATCGCCGGTGTAAGGAACATCGGTCATTTCTGACATGGGAGCCATGGATACCGGTGGATGGTAATCAGGGGTCCGGTTATACGCAGATGAGGTGGGGCCCCGGCTTCCAGGATTAACGTGCTGCATGTGCAACATGTAGGCAGTGAAAGACCCTCGGAACAGTGGCTCCATGCACGTAGAGACGCCATGTGGCCATTCTGTCAAGTCTGCATTTAATTCGAGGAAGAAACCCACACGGAAGTGGTAGTTAGAGAGTAGGTAATGATAGCTACATGGCAGGCCTATGTTCCTAGTATCGGAATGCACCGCCTCTTAGTGAGATTAGAACGCAGTAAGAGAAAATAGTGACAGAGTTTCATCTTTCTCTTTTCTCTCCTTTACGCTGCGACTCAGTAATTCCAGGCACCAGCTTATTTACCAGCGATTGCCATAGAGCATTTGAGAAGGTTCTCTACAAGTTTTACCGATTAGAACGCTTAGGCAGAGTTCAGGCATCCTTTACGTTCGGTGGTTAGAGCTTGAAGTGAGTTTCACGCTGATCCAGGTAAGGGAAGCTAGCCTTATCTCTGATGAAAAACTGTGTGTTTGATGAGTTTGATGATGGGGGCGACGTGGTCGCCGGGTTTGCAGAATGTTCTTGTTTAAATCCCAGTTTAGTGAGTGATCGCCTGTGTTTTGAAGGTGATCGCCGGTTTTCATCTGTTACTGAAATATCTTCTGTTTTTGGTGTTGTTTGAAAACTGTTGAGATATGGAAATGTGATATTCGAAAATCTGAACCTTGGCATGAGTTTTGCTGTGACTGGAATCATTTGTTGAAATGTTATGTGATGTGTGAATGTTGTGAATGTGGGATCGAGGCATAGTATTTTCAGGAAAGGAAATACCGTGTAAGATCTGTGTAGGATGTGTATTGATCAGTGAGTGTCCTGTTAATGAGACGATCCTGACTTTGCTGACATGATGGAATTACGTAAATGAAGTCATTCGGTGGTGAGAGTCGAAGGAGGTCCTATGAATGAGTGGCCCGTGTGAAACAGAACGAGCTCAGCCGTCATATGGATTCACCCTGTCACACTGTGATAATGATGATATTGAGATTGTGTGATGCGCATGGCTGAGGGCACTTTCCAGCCTTTTAGCGTGACAGGTGCAGGTCTCTGGACGCTGAGTTCAATGCACGAGTCTCCGGAATAGTGGTCAAGTGTCTGGTGTGATGAGTCAGTGGAAAGTCTGACGTGTGATATGAGAAATTGAATTGATAGACACTTGATTGCTGATGTGAATTTGTGAGACTCTGGAATTGATTTGTGAGATATGTGATTATCAAATGTGTTGGTGGAATATGAGAAAGTTGATGGTTTTATGTGGATGTCTTAAACTGGTTTCATCTTGATTCTTAAGTTCATATTCAAACTCTCTTTTAAATGTCTAGCTTACCCTTTGCGTTTTGGTTCTGTGGCTGTTTTTCTTAAAACCTGTGATGATCGTGTAATTTTTACACGGGAGCAGATGATCTTGCAGGAAGAAGAGCTCCTCAGTAAGTGGTCGCCGGGATGAGATCGCCTATTTTGCTTCTGTTGGGCGATCACCCCTTTTCCTGTTTTCTGATCGGAGATCACCCTCTTCTGATAGGAGATCGCCTCTTTGGTTAGGAGATCGCCCCTTTTGCCATTTTCCGATAGGCGATCTCCGTTTTCTGTTAGGAGATCGGTAGTTTTGTATTTTGCTGTATTTTGTTTAAGTATTGGAAAAACGTTCGTTTTGTATTAAACTCCCTGCGAGGAGAAACTTCATTACATATATATAATCATGTTCATTTCAAAACATTTTGGTTTTACGTTTTATTTTCATTATATAATTGTGAAACGTTTTGGCGGGATGTTACATTAATGGTATCAGAGCAGTTCGTCCTTAGGATGACCTGAGGGCTGTGGATCCATTGTGTTTTCTTCTGCTCATGAAAACTTATTTGAGTTTTAAGTGACAACTATTGTGAAAAGTTTTCAAACGTTTTTGTATTGAACTTTTTGTGTGTGCTGTAGTGAATGTATGCCTAACTGAAAATCTTAGTATTTAGAATGAGAGGGTCTTGATAAGGTGGTGAGGGTGCACACTCATGACCGGATCGGGGTGATTCTCAATCTAACTTCCAGAGGTTTAATGTTTAGCATACTTCGGTTTCTGGCGTGATTGTTTTTTTTTATTGAGTGTTTGGTAATTGATTTTGAGTGGCTGTTTGAATTGATGATTGCACACCAGTAACTGTTCTGATGTTTTGCTTGAGGTTATAAGCTGCATGTTTCTGTTGATGGACTCGAATTCCTAAGGAATTTGAGAAGCTGACCTGGTAAGGTCGAGATGTTACCCCTTGAATGAATTGATTTCTTATCGATTTCATTCTTATAGTTGTAGGGGATAAAGAAGCTTGTGGTTTCGAAATCAGAGAACGAAGAAAATGACTCGTAGACCTCCTACCGCTCCCCAACCTTCTTCTGAAATGGGCCAGATCGCCAGGGCCATTGAGATGATGGCAGGTGCCATCCAGCAACAGAATGCGGCGATGGCTCAGAACCATCAAGATACCATGCACCACTGGGAAGCTGCTCGGTCGGCTGATACGAATTCGCCCGTCGGCCAGCCTCAGGAAAGGATGGCATTGACCGAGTTTATGAGGCACAACCCACCCAAGTTCAGTGGGAATGCTACCCCTGATCAAGCAGATCAGTGGGTCAGGGAAATGGAGAAAATCTTTAGGGCGACCTCCTGCCCTGAAGAGAAGAAATTGCTGTTCGCCACCTATCTCCTATCTGGAGAAGCTGAGTTCTGGTGGGTGGGGGCTCAGCAAATGATGGAAGCCCGGGAGGATGTTTTGGACTGGGAGAACTTCAGAGTGAGGTTTCTAGAGAAATACTTCCCAGACAGCGCGAGGTTTGCAAGGGAAGCTGAGTTCCTGAAGTTGGAGCAGGGGGGTATGTCTGTGAACGCCTATGCTGCTCGGTTCGAGTACCTCGCCCGTTTTTATACCCAGGCGACCTCCGAGGCGTGGAGGTGCAGGAAGTTTGAGGAGGGGCTGACGCATGGGCTGAAGAGAACTATAGCCCCGATGTGCATCAGGGAATTTCACTCCTTGGTAGAAAAGGCGAAGATGGTGGAGACCCTGGAAAAGGGTGATCCTCGGGTGATCAGGTCACACCCAGGGGGTTCTTCCAGTGGGAGAGCTAAAGTGCAGCATTCACAAGGCAAGCCATATGCGAGACCTCCACCACATCGGACGGGAACAATGTCATCCCGGTTGCAGCAGCAACAACCTTGGTCACCCAGATGCTTCACGTGCCAAAAGATGGGGCACGTTTCTAGAGATTGCCCTGACAGGTATAGGATGACTCAAACTGCGGGTCCTCGGCAGTTGAGGAATGAAGGCAGCAAACCTCAGGCAACAGGGAGAGTGTTTGCCATGACAGGAGCTGAAGCGTCTCAATCAGGTAACCTTGTGCAAGGTGTTTGTTTTATTGCTGGTAGGGGTGTAGAAGCTTTGTTTGATTCTGGAGCGACACACTCCTTTGTGTCAAGTCGGTGTATAGCCGAGTTGGGTCTCCTAGTGAAGGAGCTGCCTTTTGAACTGTTGGTTTCCACACCTGCATCAAGACAGGTTGTGACCTCTACGGTTTGCCCTGAATGTCCAGTAATAGTAGAGGGACGCAGATTCAAAGTGAACCTGATCTGCCTACCTCTTCAGGACCTGGATGTTATCCTGGGAATGGATTGGCTATCTGCCAATCACGTTCTTATAGATTGCGGTAGGCAGAAAGTGGTGTTGCCCGATCTCCAAGAACAGGATGTGGTATCTGCTAGGCATGGGCGGTTGGAGATGGAAGAAGGGGCGAGATGTTTCGTGATGTTAGCTCGGTTAGAAGTAAAGAATGAAGGGGACGTAAACAGGATACCTGTAGTGAAAGACTTCACGGATGTATTCCCAGAAGAGGTACCTGGGTTACCTCCTAAGAGAGAAGTGGAATTCTCTATTGATTTGATACCTGGAGCTGGACCAGTGTCAATGGCGCCTTACAGAATGGCTCCAGCCGAGTTAGTGGAGTTAAAGAAGCAAGTGGAAGAGCTGTTGGAGAAACAGTTCATCAGACCCAGTGTATCTCCATGGGGAGCTCCAGTACTTCTGGTGAAGAAAAAGGATGGAGGGTCTCGGCTGTGCATAGACTACAGGCAGTTAAACAAGTTGACCATCAAAAACAAGTACCCTCTACCCAGAATTGATGATTTAATGGATCAAGTAAATGGGGCCTCGGTGTTCTCAAAGATTGATCTGAGATCGGGGTACCACCAAATTTTGGTAAAAGCTGAAGATGTGCAGAAAACAACTTTTAGGTCCCGATATGGGCACTACGAATATGTAGTGATGCCGTTTGGAGTGACCAATGCCCCAGCTCTGTTCATGGACTACATGAATAGGATTTTCCGCCCTTTCTTGGATGAGTTTGTGGTAGTCTTCATAGACGATATACTTGTTTATTCAAAGACCGAGGAAGAGCATGAAGGGCATCTGAGGTCGGTATTAGAAATCCTGAGGAAGGAACAACTTTATGCCAAGTTCACTAAGTGTGAGTTCTGGCTGAGGGAAGTTAACTTCTTAGGGCACGTAATATCTGCCCAAGGGATCTCGGTAGATCCAGCCAAAGTAGAGGCAGTGCTGCAGTGAGAACGTCCTCAGACAGTCACGGAGATAAGGAGCTTTGTGGGTTTGGCGGGCTACTATCGGAGGTTTATTGAAGACTTTTCCAAGGTGGTGGCTCCGTTAACACAGCTAACCCGCAAGAACCAACCTTTTGCTTGGACCGACCGATGTGAGCTCAGCTTCGTGGAATTAAAGAAAAGGTTGACGAGTGCTCCAGTGCTGGTGATCCCAGAGGTCGGAAGACCTTTTGACGTCTACTGTGATGCCTCACATCAGGGTTTGGGCTGCGTTTTAATGCAAGAGGGAAGAGCGGTTGCTTATGCTTCAAGGCAACTCAAGGTTCATGAGAAAAACTACCCTACGCATGATTTGGAGTTGGCGGCTGTGGTGTTCGCCCTGAAGATCTGGAGACACTATCTATATGGAGCTCGGTTCCAGGTGTTCAGCGACCATAAGAGCCTGAAATACCTGTTCGATCAGAAGGAACTGAACATGAGACAAAGAAGGTGGATGGAGTTTCTAAAGGATTACGATTTTCAACTCATGTATCACCCAGGGAAGGCCAATGTAGTGGCAGACGCTTTGAGTAGGAAATCGATACAAGTAGCCACCATGATGATGGAAGAACAGAAACTGATCGAGCAGTTCAGAGATTTAAACCTTGGGGTAGACTTTTATGCAAATCACATTAGTTGTAGTAAGCTGGCTATAACTAATGACTTCATTGGTGAGGTCAAGGATAAGCAGTTGGGGGACCCTAGTCTGAAGCGGACTGTGGAGTCACTAGGGACCGACCAGGCTAGAGACTTCGCGATGGGCGACGATGGGATCTTGAGGTTTAATGGCAGGATTTGCATACCTGCAAATGAAGAGTTGAAGAAGATGATCCTGGATGAAGGTCACAAGAGTTGCCTCAACCTACACCCAGGCATGACCAAGATGTACCATGACTTGAAAGAGTCATTCTGGTGGTCAGGCATGAAGAGGGACATCGCCCAGTACGTTGCAACTTGTCTAACATGTCAGAAGGCGAAGACAGAACATCAAAGACCGGGCGGGCTGTTACAGCGATTGGACATCCCTGAGTGGAAATGGGACAGCATCGCCATGGATTTTGTCACCCATCTGCCCAGATCGGTGAAGGGTCATGAGGCAATCTGGGTCATAGTAGATCGGCTGACAAAGAGTGCCCACTTCCTCCCAGTAAATATGAAGATGTCCATGGAGAAGTTAGCACAATTGTACATCAAAGAAATAGTGAAGTTGCATGGAGTGCCTACCAGCATCATTTCGGATAGAGATCCCAGGTTCACTTCACGGTTTTGGCAGACTCTACAAGATTGCTTAGGAACCAAGTTGAGGATGAGCTCGGCCTATCATCCTCAAACAGATGGGCAGTCGGAGAGAACGATCCAGTCCTTGGAAGATCTGCTAAGGACGTGTGTATTGGATCACTTGGGAAGTTGGGATGAGGTGTTACCGCTGGTGGAGTTTACGTATAATAACAGTTACCACGCCAGTATTGGAATGGCACCATATGAAGCCCTGTATGGGAGGAAATGCAGAACTCCCTTATGTTGGTACCAGGAGGGCGAAGCAGTCTTGGTTGGGCCAGAGTTGATTCAGCAGACAACCGAGAAGGTGAAGCAGATACAAGACAGAATGAGAGCTTCTCAAAGCCGACAGAAGTCTTATGCAGATCAGAGGAGAAGACCTTTAGAGTTTGCTGCTGGAGATCATGTGTTCATGAAAGTAACACCGACCAAGGGTGTAGCACGGGCGATCAGATCAAAGAAGTTGTCTCCTAAGTTTGTTGGACCATACCAGATCTTGAGGAAGATTGGTCCAGTGGCTTACGAGATCGCCCTACCTCCCCACTTAGCGAATCTGCATAATGTCTTTCACGTATCGCAGCTGAGGAAGTATATGGCAGACCCTAGTCATGTGCTAGAAACGGACGAGGTGCAGATCAGGGATGACTTGTCCTTTGAAGCAAAACCAGTTAGGATTGAAGATTGGCAAAGTAAACAGCTCAGAGGCAAGACCATCCACATGGTGAAAGTGGTGTGGAATGAGAAATCGGGTGATTCAACTTGGGAGCTAGAAGAATCCATGAGGGAAGCCTATCCATACATCTTTTCCGTGTAATTCAATTTTCGAGGACGAAAATTTTTGTTGTTGGGGAGAATGTAAGGACCTGTAAAATGTAATTTCGAATAAAAGGGTATATTTTAAATAAATTCTAAGTAAGTTTTATTTAAAAAATAAAACATGGAAGAAAAGGGCGCGAAGCGTGCGGGCATCGCCAGGGCGCGAGGCGTGTGGACCTCGCCAGGGCGCGAGAGTGTGTGGACCTCGCCAGGGCGCGAGGCGTGTGGATTTCGCCAGGAGAAGACCTCGGTCGTCCGCAAGAGGGAGACCTCGGTCGTCCGCAAGGGAGAGAAGTCGGTCGTCTGCAGGGGAGACGTCGGTCGTCCTCCAGGGTGAGGAATCAGTCATCGCCGGTGTAAGGAACATCGGTCATTTCTGACATGGGAGCCATGGATACCGGTGGATGGTAATCAGGGGTCCGGTTATACGCAGATGAGGTGGGGCCCCGGCTTCCAGGATTAACGTGCTGCATGTGCAACATGTAGGCAGTGAAAGACCCTCGGAACAGTGGCTCCATGCACGTAGAGACGCCATGTGGCCATTCTGTCAAGTCTGCATTTAATTCGAGGAAGAAACCCACACGGAAGTGGTAGTTAGAGAGTAGGTAATGATAGCTACATGGCAGGCCTATGTTCCTAGTATCGGAATGCACCGCCTCTTAGTGAGATTAGAACGCAGTAAGAGAAAATAGTGACAGAGTTTCATCTTTCTCTTTTCTCTCCTTTACGCTGCGACTCAGTAATTCCAGGCACCAGCTTATTTACCAGCGATTGCCATAGAGCATTTGAGAAGGTTCTCTACAAGTTTTACCGATTAGAACGCTTAGGCAGAGTTCAGGCATCCTTTACGTTCGGTGGTTAGAGCTTGAAGTGAGTTTCACGCTGATCCAGGTAAGGGAAGCTAGCCTTATCTCTGATGAAAAACTGTGTGTTTGATGAGTTTGATGATGGGGGCGACGTGGTCGCCGGGTTTGCAGAATGTTCTTGTTTAAATCCCAGTTTAGTGAGTGATCGCCTGTGTTTTGAAGGTGATCGCCGGTTTTCATCTGTTACTGAAATATCTTCTGTTTTTGGTGTTGTTTGAAAACTGTTGAGATATGGAAATGTGATATTCGAAAATCTGAACCTTGGCATGAGTTTTGCTGTGACTGGAATCATTTGTTGAAATGTTATGTGATGTGTGAATGTTGTGAATGTGGGATCGAGGCATAGTATTTTCAGGAAAGGAAATACCGTGTAAGATCTGTGTAGGATGTGTATTGATCAGTGAGTGTCCTGTTAATGAGACGATCCTGACTTTGCTGACATGATGGAATTACGTAAATGAAGTCATTCGGTGGTGAGAGTCGAAGGAGGTCCTATGAATGAGTGGCCCGTGTGAAACAGAACGAGCTCAGCCGTCATATGGATTCACCCTGTCACACTGTGATAATGATGATATTGAGATTGTGTGATGCGCATGGCTGAGGGCACTTTCCAGCCTTTTAGCGTGACAGGTGCAGGTCTCTGGACGCTGAGTTCAATGCACGAGTCTCCGGAATAGTGGTCAAGTGTCTGGTGTGATGAGTCAGTGGAAAGTCTGACGTGTGATATGAGAAATTGAATTGATAGACACTTGATTGCTGATGTGAATTTGTGAGACTCTGGAATTGATTTGTGAGATATGTGATTATCAAATGTGTTGGTGGAATATGAGAAAGTTGATGGTTTTATGTGGATGTCTTAAACTGGTTTCATCTTGATTCTTAAGTTCATATTCAAACTCTCTTTTAAATGTCTAGCTTACCCTTTGCGTTTTGGTTCTGTGGCTGTTTTTCTTAAAACCTGTGATGATCGTGTAATTTTTACACGGGAGCAGATGATCTTGCAGGAAGAAGAGCTCCTCAGTAAGTGGTCGCCGGGATGAGATCGCCTATTTTGCTTCTGTTGGGCGATCACCCCTTTTCCTGTTTTCTGATCGGAGATCGCCCTCTTCTGATAGGAGATCGCCTCTTTGGTTAGGAGATCGCCCCTTTTGCCATTTTCCGATAGGCGATCTCCGTTTTCTGTTAGGAGATCGGTAGTTTTGTATTTTGCTGTATTTTGTTTAAGTATTGGAAAAACGTTCGTTTTGTATTAAACTCCCTGCGAGGAGAAACTTCATTACATATATATAATCATGTTCATTTCAAAACATTTTGGTTTTACGTTTTATTTTCATTATATAATTGTGAAACGTTTTGGCGGGATGTTACAGATCCAGCCAAGGTTGAAGCAGTGCTGCAGTGGGAACGTCCCAAGTCGGTCACTGAGATAAGGAGCTTTGTGGGTCTGGCGGGCTACTATCGGAGGTTCATTGAGGATTTTTCCAAGGTAGTGGCTCCTTTGACTCAATTGACGTGCAAGGACCAACCTTTTGCTTGGACCGACCGATGTGAGCAGAGTTTCGTGGAGCTAAAGGAGAGGTTGACTAGTGCTCCAGTGCTGGTGATCCCCGATGTTGGGAAACCTTTTGATGCCTACTGTGATGCTTCACATCAGGGCTTGGGATGCGTCTTGATGCAAGAGAAGAGAGTGGTTGCATATGCTTCAGGGCAACTCAAGGTGCATGAGAGAAACTACCCTACTCATGATTTGGAATTGGCAGCGGTGGTGTTCGCCTTGAAGATCTGGAGGCACTATCTGTATGGAGCTCGGTTCCAGGTGTTCAGTGACCATAAGAGCCTGAAATACCTGTTTGATCAGAAGGAACTAAACATGAGGCAAAGAAGGTGGATGGAGTTCCTAAAGGACTACGATTTTCAACTCATGTATCATCCAGGGAAGGCCAATGTAGTGGCAGATGCGTTGAGTAGAAAATCAATACAAGTCGCCACTATGATGATGGAAGAGCAGAAGCTGATCGAGCAGTTCAGAGACTTAAACCTTGGGGTAGAATTTCACGTGAATCACATTAGTTGTAGTAAGCTGACTATAACTAATGACTTCCTTGGGATGTTAAGGGATAGGCAATTGGAGGACCCTAGTCTGAAGCGCACTGTGGAGTCGCTAGGGACAGATCAGGCTAGAGACTTTGTGACGGGCGATGATGGGATCTTGAGATTTAATGGCAGAATTTGCATCCCTGCAAATGATGAGTTGAAGAAGATGATCCTAGAGGAAGGTCACAAGAGTCGCCTTAGCCTACACCCAGGCATGAATAAGATGTACCATGACTTGAAGGAGTCATTTTGGTGGTCGGGCACGAAGAGGGACATTGCCCAGTATGTTACTACCTGCTTGACGTGTCAGAAGGCAAAGGTAGAACATCAAAGACCTGGCGGGTTGTTACAGCAACTGGATATCCCTGAGTGGAAATGGGACAGCATTGCCATGGATTTTGTCACCCATTTACCCAGATCGGTGAAGGGTCATGATGCAATCTGGGTCATAGTAGATCGGCTAACAAGGAGTGCCCACTTTCTCCCAGTAAATATGAAGATGCCCATGGCCAAGTTGGCACAGCTGTACATCAAGGAGATTGTGAGGTTGCATGGAGTGCCTTCCAGCATCGTTTCAGATAGAGATCCCAGGTTCACTTCACGGTTTTGGCAGACCTTGCAAGAGTGCTTGGGAACTAAGTTGAGGATGAGCTCTGCATATCATCCCCAAACAGATGGTCAGTTAGAGAGAACGATCCAATCCTTGGAAGATCTGCTGAGGGCGTGTGTCTTGGATCAATTGGGAAGTTGGGACGAGGTGTTGCCACTGGTGGAGTTTACCTATAATAATAGCTACCACGCCAGTATTGGGATGGCACCATATGAAGCCCTGTATGGGAGGAAATGCAGAACTCCCTTATGTTGGTACCAGGAGGGCAAGGCAGTCTTGGTTGGGCCAGAGTTGATTCAGCAGACGACCGAGAAGGTGAAACAGATACAAAGCAGAATGAAAGCTTCTCAGAGTAGGCAGAAGTCCTATGCAGATCAGAGGAGAAAGCCTTTGGAGTTTGCTGCTGGAGACCACGTGTTCATGAAAGTGACACCAACCAAGGGTGTAGGACGGGCGATCAGGTCAAGGAAGTTGTCCCCTAAGTTCGTGGGACCATATCAGATCTTAAGAAAGGTTGGTCCAGTGGCTTATGAGATCGCCCTACCTCCCCATCTAGCGAATCTGCACAATGTCTTTCACGTGTCACAGCTGAGGAAGTACATGGCAGACCCTAGTCATGTGCTGGATGTAGACGATGTACAGATCAGGGATGACTTGTCCTTTGAAGCAAAACCAGTCAGGATTGACGATCGGCAAAGTAAACAGCTCAGAGGCAAGACCATCAACATGGTGAAAGTGGTGTGGGATGAGAGATCGGGGGATTCAACTTGGGAGTTAGAAGAACCCATGAGAGAGGCTTATCCATACCTCTTTTCCTTGTAATTCAATTTTCGGGGACGAAAATTTTTTCTTGATGGGGAGAATGTAAGGACCTGTAAAATTAAATTGGAATAAAAGGGTATATTTTAAATGAATTCTAAGTATGTTTTTATTTAAAATAAAAAGGAAGGAAAGTGTAGCTTAGAAGACTACAAGAGTTCCTTGTTAACACATAATCGCCGGTCGCCTAGACTACACGTGATCACCAGGGCGAGAGGGCATCGGTGGAGATTCTTCGCGCGGAAGGTCATCGGTGGAGAGTCTTCGCGCGAGAGGACATCGGTGGAGAGTCTTCGCGTGAGAGGACATCGGTGGGGAGTCTTCGCGCGAGAGGTCATCGGTGGATAGCCTTCGCGCGAGAGGCCATCGGTGGATAGCCTTCGCGTGAGATGTCATCGGTGGATAGTCTTCGCGCCAGTGGTCATCGGTGAAAGGTGATCGTGCGATGTCGAGTTGCACACAGAGAAGGTGGGACCCAGACTCCCAGCATGAGACGCGCGGCACGCGCGACACGTAGACAAAAAGTGTTGGTTCAGAACAGTGACATCAGAATGTTGGCATGCGCAAGAGACACTCGCGGTCGTACTGTTCAGAGCAGTGGTTGGCATGCACAAGAGACAACCGTAGTCGTACTGTTCAGAGAAAGGTACACTCAGACTTCCCTGCAGAGTGGGTGGTGGCAGCTGCTTTTGTGGACAAGTTGGTTTAAGATGGAAAAACCCACTGCTGAGGGAACAAAAACATTTCAGTTGTTCAAGAGCGAAAGAGTGAACTACCTCCTTTCTCCTCCATTTCTCTCCTTCGCGCTGCGATTCTGGCACCTTCACACAAGAGTACGACG
The DNA here is from genome assembly GCA_037954025.1 of Phaseolus coccineus. Taxonomy (NCBI): domain Eukaryota; kingdom Viridiplantae; phylum Streptophyta; class Magnoliopsida; order Fabales; family Fabaceae; genus Phaseolus; species Phaseolus coccineus. The sequence goes on along the minus strand of CM075686.1, from coordinate 16,812,523 downwards.
AGCGGCAGCCACCATTAGAGCACCTGGGAAGTTCTCTGCAAGTCCTTCAAACCAGACGAAAAAACAGAGCCAAGGCATTCTTCAAGCTTCGTTGGATTTAGGAGCTCTTGGTATTTTGCGCAAGTCCAGGTAAGGGAAGCTAGCTTTATTTTCAATACAAGCCATAGATTAGCTGTTTCTGAAGTGAGGGCGACGTGGTCGCCGGTTTCGTTTTCATCTTCGTGAATGCTCTGTTCTATGTGCCTGGGCGACGTGGTCGCCGGTTTTTAAAATCCTATTGTCACGATGCTCTGTTTTGGTGATGGGGCGACGTGGTCGCCGGTTTTTCAACTGTTATTGCATAATCCCCTGTTTTTGAACGAGATCGCCGGTTTTGGCGTTGTTTTTGCGAACTCCCCTGTTTTGGTGTTGTTTTGAAACTGTTTGAGATGTAAATGTGATATTCGAAAACATGAACCTTGGAGTGAGTTTTGCTGTGATTGAAATCATTCATTTAAGTGTGGTATGATGTGTTGAATGTTGTGAATGTGGGATCAAGGCATAGTATTTTCAGGAAAGAAAATACCGTGTAAGATCGTGTAGGATGTGCATTGATCGGTGATGTCTATAATGAGATTATCCTGACTCTCCTGAGATAATGAATTCATATAGATGAAGTTATTCAGGCGTTGAGAGTCGAAGGAGGTTCATATGAATGGGTGAGTCGTGTGAAAAAGAACGAGCTCGGCCTGTTATATGGATTAACCCTGTCATACTGTGAGAATGATGAACTTGAGATCGAGATTGTGTTGATGCGCATAGCTGTGGAAACATTACAGCAGTTTAGTATGACAGGTGCGGATCTCTGAGTCTAGTCAATGCACGTGTCTTCCGGAAGTAGTGTCAAGTGTCTTGTGTGCTGAGTCAGTGGTGGTCTGACATGTGAAATGAGGAACTTGAAATTGATAGACACTTGATGCAGTTTGTGAAATAGAATGACTCTTGAAAATATTGTGAAATGTGTGATTTCTGGGCGATCAAGTGAAGGGTATGAGAAACTTGATAGCGATACGTGAATATCTTGAAATTGTTTACCTTGATTTTAATTTAATTATCCTTATTTAAACTCTCCTTAAAATATCTAGCTTACCCTGCGTGTTCTGCTCGTTGGCTGTTTTTCTCTTAAAACTGTGATGATCGTGTATAACTTACACGGGAGCAGATGATCTTCCAGGAAGCAGAGCTCCCTAGTGAGTGGTCGCCGAGAAAGAGATCGCCGGTTTCTATCTCTTGGTGGTGATCACCGGTTTTATGTCCTGCTAGCAGATCGCCTGTTTTGGGGCCTTCTGTTACCAGATCGCCGGTTCATGTATGGAGACCGTCGATCTTGTTGTATTTGATTGAATTTCGTTAAATTTTGAAAACATTTGACTGGTTATGTATTAAACTCCCTAAGAGGAGCAACTTCATTACTTATATATATATTATCATGTACTCTTCAATATTATTTGTGTACCTTTATTTTCATTATACATGTATGTATGGTTTTATTTTGGCGGGATGTTACATGTGGCACAGACCTGTGCGACGTTCACTCCCACCACAGGGAATGCCCTTATCCTTGGCGTTCTCAAGGTCTCCTGAGTCAAAGACCTGTGACTCCTCGCCGTTCCCGCCGTCGACTTGGTCACCTGAAACACCTGGTGATCTGCCACGAACGCCCTTGGTGTCTTCAATGTTTCTTGAATAACAGTCCTCTGCCTACCCCCCTTGCCTGAACTGGCGAGCTTGGCAAGCAAGTCAGCTCGGGCATTTTGCTCCCTTGGCACGTGCGCTACCTCAAATGAGGTAAAAGAACCCTTCAACTCCTGCACATATGCCAAGTAAGCCGCCATCTGCGGGTCCTTGGCCTGGAACTCGCCAACTACTTGCCCTGTGGCCAGCATCGAGTCACTTTTGGCCACCAACACTTTAGCTCCCATCTCCATTGCCAACAGGATACCTGCAATCAATGCCTCATACTCTGCTTGATTGTTGCTGGCTTTGAAAGAAAACCTCAGGGACTGTTCTATCAGCACGCCGTTGGGCCCCTCTAGAATGACTCCAGCACCGCTACCCTGCTGGTTCGACGATCCATCTACCGAAAGGACCCAACGAAAGTCATTTTCTTCAACGTGAGTTGCCTCTGACGAGAGCTCGACAAGAAAATCAACGAAAACCTGCCCCTTAATTGGCCCTCGGGGTTCAAAGTTAATGTCGAACTCTGACAGCTCTACCGCCCACTTCACCATTCTTCTAGCGACATGATGGAGAGAGGCCAAGCTCACCCCACCATGAAAGCCAAGGGCCAAGACTAGACCGTCTAGAACCACATGGAGAGCGTCTAACACAAGACAAGGGGGAGCTACATGAGGAGCGTCTAGGAGGGAGCCTAGACCGTCTAGGACCTCTCACAAGGTCCATGGCCAAGCACATTCACGCCCAAACAAGTCAAGCAACGGATGGGAGGGAGAAGACCTTGTACATGCTACTTGGAGGCCCATTAGGGGTAGCTTAGTAGATTAGTGTAGTGTAGAAAGCAAAACTTGCTCACTTAGGGGTGTGCTATAAAAAAGGTGCCCTTAGCAATAGAAGGAGGGGTGTGCTAGCAAATAGGTGCCTTTAGCAAAAGAAGGAGGGGTGTACTATCAAATGTTGCATTTTTGACCTATCTTCTAGAATATTAGGATGATGGTGTGGTTTGACTAAAGTCAATACCCTAGGCAGCCCCACTTTTTGTATTTCCATCCCTACCCTTTAAGCTTGCTCACCAAGGCTCCTAAATCTATAAATAAGGAGGCCTACCTCATGTATTTTCAAGATTAATTTGAGTAAAGTTGTGCTGCCAAATTTGTGCCATACTTACTCCCTTGCCTAAATCTCTTGATTTATGGTTTTAATCTTCACTCCTTCACCACCAAAGAGAGCTGGCCAAACCTCTCTCATTTTCATACACTTCATGCACCTTCAAGATCACCATCACTCCTAGGAGGGTCTTGCTCATTTCAACCATTGCTTCCGCACCATCTTCAACATCCAAGGAGAGCTCAACATGTGAAGGCCATCATTTGGTATCATGAGCATGGGGTTCTTCAAAGATGAGTAGTTCTTGGTCCTTTTTCATTTTGAGTTCTTCTTTAATCCTTGTTGTTCATCTTTGTTTTCCATACTTGTCTTGCTGTTTTTTTAATTTTTAATTTGCATTGGTGTGCTGTTTGGAAATTCCAATTGGTGCATCTTGTTCAATTGTTCTTGAGCAATCTTTGTGCAATTTTTGGTAGGATTCCATACACCTTTGTGTTGTTGTTTTTATTTTTAGGTATTTGAGTCTTGCTTGTTTTTTTTTCTTTTGGGTCATATGATGCTTTGAGTCTTTTTATTTTATGAATCCATATGTTTTGTCTAAGTCATGTGTTTCCAAATTTGTCATCAAAATCTTAGTGGTACTTGTTCTTGATGATTTGGTTTCTTGCTTTATTTTGGGTCCAGTTTTTATTTTGCTGTTTTGGATTATCTTTTGGTGCATTTTTCTTTTAGTTTGAGTTCATATTTGGGTGTTAGATCCACGCAAATTCCTATATCTTCACTCCATTGTGTTCTTGAAAAATTTTCTTTGCTGTTTTTGGTTCCAGCTTTAGGATCCCCTGTTTTCACTGCAACTGGCCTGGCTGTTTTTATGTGTTAAAATTAAATACGTCACAAGAAATTTATGAGCCTCTGGATTTGAGTCACTTGAGATCTTACCAAAAGAATACAAAAAGAATCAGGTCAAAAAAACAAATAGAAAAAAAATGATAAATCATACAAAAAAAGTGTGCAATCTGTTGTTCCAGCTGGCGGAAAATGAGCACTGGTAGTAAAAAATTTATCAAAATTAATTGGTGCATGCGTTTGGCGTGAAACCAACTCCAAAAGTTTGTTAAGATCTTGACCTAATTGTGTCTCAAATTTCAAAAGCAAAGTCAGAATATCCAGCTCAGTACACACGTTTTAAGTGACGCTTTTTGTGCCAGGGAAACTTTTTCAGTAGTGCTGTTTTGGTTTTTCAAATCAATTCTAGTACCATTCTAGGATTCCTTTTGTGTGCCCACTTTATTTGTGTACCTTTTATTTGCTTGTCACATTTTATTGCAACTCTTCCTAGTTGTGTCACATTATAACTCCATTTGTGTGGTCCTATTTTTTGCAATTAATTTGTTTCTTGCTTTAATCCTTTGGCCTCTAAATTTGGTGCTGGAATTGTTTCTCAAATGGTGCCTATTTGAGTAGAAATTTAACTTGAGTGAGGTCTAGCTTGTGTGATAGGTGCTGGATTGGAGAATTAATTTCCTAATTCTAAGAGGAGCCAAAGCAAGGGCAGCAAACAAATATTACCCAAAAAAAAAAAAAAAAACACCACAAACACTTGGAGGGCCCAACAAAGAAAAAGACAACCAAGGGAGTGCCAATAGCAAAACAAGGATCAACAAAAGGGGGTTTTCTTAATCTTCTTTGCAACTTAACCTTTTTAATTACTTCTTTAATTACGTGATTAGACGGTGAGTGTGTCTTCAAGGGCTCCAAGTGTCCAAGAAGCCTCACCTAGGGCCGACTAGTATAGACTTTAATTGGTTTAGCATGTGTTAATTGTTTTTAATTGTTTTCCTTGCTTAATTAATTACGTTTGCTAATTGTCTTTCCTTGTTTAAGTTTGTTAATTCTTTGCTTGGTTAATTAGCTAGTTTGCATTGTTTTCTTGCATCAAAAAGGATTTCTTCAACTTAATTCTGTTTTAAGTGGTTTACTAAGAGAAAACTTTGTGTGAAGACATTGAGGAATAGTCTTTGGCTAAGGCAAGGCTTGGTATTTAAGTAGTCCATTGTGATTCACCTCCCTTACCTGGAAGACTACCTTCTTTGACTTCCCTAAATTTTCTCAAGGTAAAATACTTCTACACACAAAGCTTTAGTCATGTCTTCTTCTTCTCATTCTCCAAAGCCTATTGAAAATGAATTAAAATCTATGAAAACTCTTTTGGAAGAAGTTTCACAAGCCGTGCAAATGATTTCTTTTAGACAATTGGAGAATGAGTCTAAAATTAATGAGTTGACTAAAGCCCAAGAAGAGAAGTCACAAAAATCAAAAAATCTCAAACTCATGCATCTCATTCACAAGTCCAAGAGTCTCTAGGGGAGGGAAGCCTTAGAATGTATGACTACTACCAACCACCCCCTAGAAGAAATAGGCAAAGGGAGCAAGAGGGCCCAAGGGAGGTTAGAGTATACCTACCTCATTTCCATGGTAAGGAGAGTGTAGAAACCTACCTAGATTGGGAGATGAAAGTAGAGCAACTCTTTGCTTGCCATAGGGTGAGTGAAGAACGCAAGGTACCTCTAGCCACCCTTAGCTTCCAAGGGAACGCCATGTATTGGTGGACCTCTCTCGAAAGAGAAAGACGTCTTCATAGGGAACCTCCAATTGAATATTGGAATGACCTTAGGGGAGCCCTAAGACGTCGCCACATACCCTCATACTACCATAGGGAGTTGATGGACAAGCTCCAAAGACTCAGGCAAAACAATATGAGTGTTGAGGAGTATAGACAAAAAATGGAGCTCTACATGATGAGAGCCTCCATTAGAGAAGAGGAGCATATCACCATAGCTAGGTTCCTTAGTGGCCTCTCGCTTGAGATAAGGGATAGAGTAGAACTCCTTCCATACCAAGACTTGAATGACTTGGTCCAACTTTGCATTAAAGTTGAGCAACAAAATTTGCGCAAAACTTCAAGTCTAAAGGTTGGATCCTACTCTAACCTCTATCCCAAGAGAGAATATAGAAGGGAGGGTAGTACATCAAAAGAAAAACCTAGGGAAACTACCAAACCCTTAGCCAAAGATGCCTCCACCCCACCCATCCGAGCTAGGGACGTTAAGTGCTTTAAGTGCCATGGAAGAGGGCATGTGCAAGCACAATGCCCAAACCAAAGGACTTTGTTTTTGAAAGGTGTCGATGAATACACTAGTGGCGAGGATGAGCCAAGTGAAAGAGAGGAAGGGGGAGAGGATGAGAGGGTAGATCCATTAGAGGGAGAATTGCTAATGATTAGGAGAACCCTCAACAATCATCCTAGTGCATCTATGGAGACACAAAGAGAGAACATCTTTCACACAAGATGTAAAGTTTTAGAAAATATATGTTCTCTCATTGTGGATAGTGGATCAAGCTGCAATTGTTGTAGCTCTAGAATGATTGAAAAGCTCAATCTACAAGTAGTTCCTCATCCTAAGCCATACAAGTTGCAATGGATAAATGAGAATGGGGAACTAAGTGTAGATAAGCAAGTGGAAATCAAGTTTTCCATAGGGAACTACAAAGACAAGGTGTTATGTGATGTAGTGCCTATGGAAGCTTGCCATATTCTCTTAGGAAGACCATGGCAATTTGATAAAAAAACCTTGCATGATGGTCTTACTAATGAGATTTCCTTCACCCATAAGCATAAAAAGTTTGTACTTAGTCCTTTACCACATTCCCAAGTGGTGAAAGATCAAATACAAATGAAAGAAAAGAGGGATGAGGAAAAGAAAAAGAAAAGAGAGCTTGAAAAAGAAAAGGTCCTTAGGGATAGGAAGGAGAGGGAGAAGAGTGTTCCTTCCCCCAAGGTTGCTCAACAAGAGAAGCCTTGTGAAAACATCTTGGAAAATTTGCTTCTTGTTGAACAACCAAGCCTTGTCTTTTGTAAAGGAACACTTGCATGCACTGCCACAAGTAGTGAACTTATGAGTCTACCTCCTAAAGTAGAAAAACTTTTAAGTGAATTTGATGATGTATTCTCTAATGAGGGGCCCAATGGACTCCCTCCCATTAGAGGTATAGAACACCAAATTGACTTGATTCCGGGGGCAAGCCTACCAAATAGGCCCACCTATAGAACTAACCCCGAGGAGACCAAGGAGATAGAGTCACAAGTTCAAGACTTGTTGGAGAAGGGTTGGGTTCAAAAGAGCCTAAGCCCTTGTGCTGTACCTGTCTTGTTGGTGCCCAAAAAAGATGGACCCTTTCAAGTCCTCAAGAGAGTCAACAACAATGCATACAAGTTGGACCTACCTCTTGAATATGGAGTGCATGACACATTTAATGTAATTGACCTATCTCCATTTGTAGGTACCAATGACGACTTGGATTTGAGGACAAATCCTTTCCAAGGGGGAGGGGATGATGGAGAGAGGCCAAGCTCACCCCACCATGAAAGCCAAGGGCCAAGACTAGACCGTCTAGAACCACATGGAGAGCGTCTAACACAAGACAAGGGGGAGCTACATGAGGAGCGTCTAGGAGGGAGCCTAGACCGTCTAGGACCTCTCACAAGGTCCATGGCCAAGCACATTCACGCCCAAACAAGTCAAGCAACGGATGGGAGGGAGAAGACCTTGTACATGCTACTTGGAGGCCCATTAGGGGTAGCTTAGTAGATTAGTGTAGTGTAGAAAGCAAAACTTGCTCACTTAGGGGTGTGCTATAAAAAAGGTGCCCTTAGCAATAGAAGGAGGGGTGTGCTAGCAAATAGGTGCCTTTAGCAAAAGAAGGAGGGGTGTACTATCAAATGTTGCATTTTTGACCTATCTTCTAGAATATTAGGATGATGGTGTGGTTTGACTAAAGTCAATACCCTAGGCAGCCCCACTTTTTGTATTTCCATCCCTACCCTTTAAGCTTGCTCACCAAGGCTCCTAAATCTATAAATAAGGAGGCCTACCTCATGTATTTTCAAGATTAATTTGAGTAAAGTTGTGCTGCCAAATTTGTGCCATACTTACTCCCTTGCCTAAATCTCTTGATTTATGGTTTTAATCTTCACTCCTTCACCACCAAAGAGAGCTGGCCAAACCTCTCTCATTTTCATACACTTCATGCACCTTCAAGATCACCATCACTCCTATGAGGGTCTTGCTCATTTCAACCATTGCTTCCGCACCATCTTCAACATCCAAGGAGAGCTCAACATGTGAAGGCCATCACGACATCAGGTTTCTTCAGGACCTTCTGAATTGGCAAATCGGTCATTACCAGGACGGTGAAGCTCTGAAAGTAATGACGCAACCTCCTCGCCGAAAATACCACCGCTAGGGCAGCTTTCTCTAAGGCCTGATACCTCACTTCGGGACCTTGTAGCACTTTACTCACAAAATAAATAGGCTTCTGGACCTGGTTTTGGTCTTGAACAAGCACCGCACTCACCGCTCTCTCAGTTACAGCATAATACAACCTGAGAGGCACTCCTACTAACGGTTTGCACAGAACCGGCGGGCTTGCTAAATATGTCTTAAGCTTCACGAAAGCTTCTTCACACTCCTGGGTCCAGACAAACCTATTGTTTCTCTTTAAACATTGAAAATATGGGTGGCCCTTCTCGCCGCTAGCTGACACAAAACGTGAGAGAGCAGCCATCCGACCTGTCAACTGCTGCACCTCCTTCACCGTAGCTGGGCTTCTCATCGCTATAATAGCAGCACACTTGTCAGGATTTGCCTCTATTCCTCTCTCCGTCAAAAAGAAAACCTAAAAATTTTCCTGCTTCCACGTCAAAAATGCACTTCTCTGGGTTCAGTTTCAGCTTATACTTGGCTATCGTTACAAACAACTCTTCCAAGTCCAAGACGTGCCTGCTCCTCTCCAGGGAGGTCACCACCATATCATCCACATGGGCCTGCACATTCCTTCCCAGCATCGGTGCAAGTACCTTATCCATTAACCTTTGGTACGTGGCCCCAACATTCTTCAGCCCAAACGGCATTACTTTATAGCAAAAACACGATCTCTCTATCATGAAGGCAGTATTTTCTTCATCCATAGGATGCATCTTGATCTGATTATACCCTGAGAAGGCATCCAGAAAGCTCAACAACTTGCACCCTGCTGCACTGTCAACCAGGGCGTCTATACTTGGCAAAGGATATGAGTCCTTCGGACAAGCCTTGTTCAAATCCGTGAAATCGACACACATGCGCCATTTCCCGCTACTCTTCTTAACCAGTACAACGTTAGCGAGCCACTCGGGGTACTGGATTTCCCGAATGTGACCTGCGGCGAGGAGCTTCTGCGTTTCATCTCTAATCGCCTGCCTCTTCTCCTCGTTGAACTTTCTTCTCCTTTGTCGCACTGGTCTAATCTGGGGGTCCATCGCCAGGTGGTGGCACAAGAAGTCAGGGTCGATTCTAGGCATATCCAAAGCAGACCATGCAAACGCGTCCAAATGCCTTTCTATCACCCCGACGATCTGGTCTTGTGCTTCACGATCCAGAGATTTTCCCAGCTTGAAGACCTTGCCTTGTATTTTCCTCTCAACCCACTCCTCCACTGGTTGAGGCCTCCTTTCACTGGCGATCACCGCTTTGGCGATCCCTGTAGCCTTAGCCTCTTCTGGGCGATCGGCATTACTAACTCCTTTCCCAACATCTGCCACGTGTGCATTCCCCTCGGCGATCACCTCCATCGCAACATCAACTGCTTCCCCCCCTTGTCGCCTAGACTCCACGCCGGGAGGCGGTGTGGTTGAGATGTAGCTTATTGATCGCTTATTCTTGAGGCTGTTTTCGTAACACTTCTTTGCCTCCTTTTGATCAGACCGCAGGGTTATTACAACACCTTCCATTGAAGGGAGCTTAACCTTCATGTGCCTTGTTGAAGGCACCGCCCCTATCCGGTTTAGAGTTGGCCTCCCTAACAGGATGTTGTATGCTGAGGGGGCATTCACGACAAGGTATTTGATTTTCTCTGTTCTTGAAGCCGCCTCATCCGTGAAGGTGGTTCTCAACTCAATATACCCCCTGACCTCCACCTGATCGCCGGTGAAACCATACAAGCAACCTCCATAAGGTCTCAACTGATCAAGGGGTAACTGCAACTTGTTGAAAGTTGGCCAGAACATTACATCGGCCGAACTTCCCTGATCAACCAGCACCCGATGGATCTTCCTTCCTGCCGTGACAAGAGAAACCACTATAGGATCGTTGTCATGCGGGCCGAGCATATTTCTTGCGCTGTGATGCAGTGCACCCACCTCCTAAGAAACCCCCAGCTATAGTGTGGATTTCCCCGTGAATGGGCACTTCGTGCTGTTGGCTCTCACTGCTCGTCGGATGGGAGATCGACGCACTGGCTGCCTTCTTCTCCAGCAAATAGTCTTTCAGAAATCCACTTTTCACCAGCTCGTCCAGTTGGTATCCCAACAACAGGCAGGAGTCAAGGGCGTGACCAAAACTTTTGTGGAATTCACACCACGCGTCTGGCTTTGGCCCCAACACCTTATCCGACACCTTCTCAGGCACCTTCAGCTTGGCAGCTATATTGGGAATGGCGATCAGGTCCGCCAATCCCATCACGAACTCATGCCTTGGAGGGCGCTTGAAATCCCTCTGGCGACCTGGCGCTCTTCCTCTACTATTGCCATCGCCTTTGTTTTTCTTTAGGTCATAAGGACGGTATGTCCTTTCATCCTTCTTCACCGCCGCCGTCTCCAATACCCTCTGAGGCTGAGGTTTGGTTTGGGCGCGTGGTTTCGCAGGAGTCGTATTCCCTCTCTTCTCTATTACTTCATTCTCGGCGGCGATGTGAGCCACAGCACGTTGCCGAATCTCTGCAAACGTTGCGGGGTGGCTCCTGATCAATGACTCGCTGAAAGGTCCAGGCAGCACGCCATTCTTAAAGGCGTGCACAAACATCTCCTCATCTTTACCTGGCAGTCGGACTATCTGAGCTCCAAATCTATTCAAGTAGTCCTTCAAAGATTCCCCCTGAAACTGCCTCACATCGAACAGGTCATACGACACCATAGGCGGCGCCTTATTCACAATGTACTGATCGACAAACAGCTTGGAGAATTGTTGGAAACTGGAAATGTATCCAGTAGGTAGGCTCACAAACCAATCCAACGCGGTGCTGTGGAGGGTGCTCATGAACATCTTACAATAGGCTGCATCCGATCCTCCCGACAGCATCATCTGCGTATGGAACGCAGTAAGGTGGGCCTCTGGATCTTCCACTCCAGTAAAAGAGGCCTTCACCGCCGCGACATTTGCAGGAATCGCAGCGTCCATGATCGCCTGCGAAAACGGCATTGGAAAAACTCGTGGTGGAGACGGTGGCGCGCCTCCACTAGCCGCAGCACTGTCCCTTTGCTCGCGAAGAGCCTTGCGTAACTCTTCATTAACCTTGCTCAGCTCTTCGTTCCTGGCCTGAGAAGCGACCAGGTCATCGTGCATCTTCATCTGCTCGACACGCGACGCTGCCACATTTTCTTGCAAAGTACGCATCATCTCCAGCATTTGCGCCATCGTCACGGTGTTCTCTCCAAACTGCGCCGCGACTGAACTTGATCTGGTTGTCCTCATCTTCCTCATGAAACTTCTACCACCTTCACACAGCTACCTTTCAGCACGCAAAAGTTATCTCGCAACAGCGCTCAAGAAACGCCTCAACTTCCTTCGCACAACGATCGATTCAGTAATCAATCGGTAGAAACCTCCAGAAACAATTCTTCACCGATTAAACGCAACTCAAACGGTTAAAACCTCCAAAAACCGATTGCGACAGCAAGCAATCGAACAGAAACCACCGAAAACCTCACAAACTCAATAGTGGATGGGAATCACAGTTTACACGGCCCCACGGTGGGCGCCTGATGATCCTGCCGCTTGACTCGAGTGCCAACACTCCTCCTCTCCAACTCCAAACCTTCCAAGAAACCTGAAAGAACAGAAAGGCGCCTCTGCGGCCAGTGTAGCTCCGATGCTCAAGTCAGTGGATGAATCAACAAATTCTCTCAGAGAAAACTAGGAACCGTGCAAGTGAGTTGTTACCAAATGAAAAAACTCCCCCTGAATACCGTTAGAAATTCTATATATACCTGTGTTTTTCTCTCTCCTGACGGTTATTCCTCTCGACACATGGGTCACATCTGGTCGTACACGTGTCACCATCTGGAGTACCTGCAACTGAAACGTTACTTTCCCTTTATTCCTGCGACTAAGTTATCCACACAGGGAGTAACTTAGCATGCAGGCTACTCTGGGCACAGCCTTAAAGCTGGTTAACACTGGTTATCACGGTTCTCAGAGCACACGGGCAAATATACCACTTATCTCCTGTATTTAGACCATGTAATAAACGTTTACCAAATCTTCCCCAATACCCGGCGATGTCCTCTTTTCGACGATGTCCTCACATACGGCGATCACGTGCAATCTAGGCGTTTACTGATCTCATACGAGAGAAGTAGGAGACCGCCGCCTTCTTCAACAAACGGCGATTCCCTCAACTTCCAAGCTACATTCTCTTTTCTCTTGCCCTTCTTGATCCATGCATTCTCCCGCCATGTCGTTCCACGTGGCACCCTGTGATTGGTCCACGTGGCAATCTACTACTGAAGTCATCAACTACCAATGACCGACCAGATCAGTTCTCGCTGGGAACCTTGGTCTCAACTTAACACGCGTTTACAAGAACCCCGATGACCGATCGCCCTCTGCATGCGCTTACGGCCGACCGGTGCCTCATAACTATCCACCGACGTCCGTGCAGTGCCTCATGACCATCCACCGACGTCCGTGCAGTGCCTCATGACCATCCACCGACGTCCGTGCGGTGCCTCCTGACTATCCACCGACGTCCGTGCGGTGCCTCCTGACTATCCACCGACGACCGTGCGGCGCCTCATAACTTCCCCCCGATGACCGTGCGGTGCCTCATAACTTCCCCCCGATGACCGGGCAGTGTCTCCAAGCGCTTATCTAGGCACCGCTCTGGGGGTGGCGGCCACTAGGTATTTGACTACCGATCACCGTTGTAGGTAATATCCTCTCTGATTCACTCTGTGTATGGTCCACGTGGTCACCTGCTGCTGACGTCATCAACTACTGATGACCGACCGGAACACAGCCAAAGACTTTGAGGTGGCTGATGTTAGGCTTCCTTTCATTGAAATGTTCATATGGAGTTTTCTTCAAAATGGGCCTTATAAGCACCCTATTCATTACATAACAAGAGGTGCTTACTGCATCTGCCCAAAAATACTTGGGAAGTGATGATTCACTAAGCATTGTCCTTGCAAGCTCTTCAAGAGACTTGTTCTTCCTCTCTACAACTCCATTTTGCTGTGGTGTTCTTGGAGCAAAGAAATTGTGTAGGATTCCCAACTTCTTACAGAACTTGACAAACTTCTCATTTTGAAATTCTCCTCCATGGTCACTCCTTATTGAGCCTATGTTGCTGCTCTTTGTGTTTTGAAGTCTTCTTGCTAGCTTTTTGAATGCAGCAAAGGCATCACTCTTTGATTCCAAGAACAAGGTCCAAGTGTACCTAGAGAAATCATCAACAATAACAAGAGCATAATAGTTTCCACCAAGACTCAGTTCTAGAGGGTCCAAAGAGATCCATGTAAAGGAGTTCAAGAGGTCTCAATGAAGAGACAACATTTTTGGTTTTAAAAGAACTTTTCACTTGTTTCCCTTTTTGGCAAGCTTCACAAATGTGATCCCTCTCAAACTTGAGTTTTGGCAGCCCAATCACAAGATCTTTTGATATTAGTTTGTTCAAATGATTCATGTGAATATGAGCAATTCTTCTATGCCAAAGCCAAGATTCATCTTGCTTGGATAGAAGACATCCAATTGAACATGGTGAAGAGATATCTAGAAGATACACATTATTAACTCTCTTACCTACCAACATTACCTCTTTAATGTTGGGTAGACAAATTTCACATGTGTTTGCCTTGAACATCACTTGATACCCCTTGTCACATAGTTGGCTAATACTCAGCAGATTATGCTTTAGGCCTTCAACAAAGAGCACATCATGAATCACCAAGATGCTCTCATCTCCTATGGATCCTCTCCCAAGTATTCTTCCTTTGTCGTTGTCTCCATAGGTGACATGACCCTCTTGCTTGAAGGATATTCTCAGGAACTTTGATTTTTCCCCTGTTATATGCTTGGAGCATCCACTGTCCAAGTACCAAAGCTGCTTTCTTTCCTCCAAGTTTTCCTACAAAGAAAATTCTCAAGTACATAGGTTTGGTCCCCTTATGAATGAGGGTCTATTTGGTTTATACTCATCAACACAAGCTTTATTTTTCTTGGGAATCCACTTCATAAGCCCTTTAGGAACAACATGTTTTCTGATTTTACAGAATCGCACATAATGACCTCTTTTCATGCAATAGAAGCATGTAACAATCGATTGTTTCGATGGTTCAATCGATTGTTTTTCTGGCATTTTTGAAAAACATTTTGAAAATCTATCTTGTTGGTTTTGTGGATTAAAACCCAATCTCGATTTTCCAAAAACACACTTTTGAGATGCTAGCACACTTTCAAAGTTAGATTGGCCTTTAGAAAGCTTATCCACTGTTTTAACAAGATAGTGGACCTTCTTTTCAAGATTTTTGCAATTTTCACAAACTAGAGTATCACACTTGCAAGAGGAGTTTTTGTAAATGATTTCCAAATTTTCAAAATCCATTTTTGAATTTTCTAAATCCTTCTCCAGTGCTTTTACCCTGTTTTCAAGCCAGCTATTCTTTTCTTTCAATCGATTGTTTAAGAGAGCCAATCGGTTCGCTTCTTCATGTGTTTCTTGAAAGGCTTGAAGCAATTGACCATAATTTTCAGAGTTTGAAGAGTTTGATGAACTTACACTACATGAGTCATCCTCCCTTCTGGCCATTAAGCAAAGATTGAGACTTTTCTTATTTTGCCTTTTCTTCCTTCTTGCTTGACTCTTTGTCATTGCTTCCTTTGGTTCATGAGCAGCCTTGAGAGTCTCCCACATTTCCTTAGCAGTTTTGGCTTTTAAATCCTGAAAAATTCATTAGTATCTAGTGCAGAAGCTATGATGTTTTGAGCAGACCTATAAAGCTGAGCCATCTTACATTCATCATCTGTCCATTTGGACAAAGGTTTTGCAATAAAGGAATTATTCTTTTTGAATTTTGGAATGTAAGGACCATTCTCAATTGAGTCCCAAATTCTTTGATCTATTGATTCAATAAAGATTTTCATTCTTGCTTCCCAAAACTTATAATTCAATCAACAGAATAAAGGAGGTTTGTAGATTGAAGCACCCTCCTCAAAAGATAGTTTTCCAGCCATAAAAAAGATTTTAGATCAACTTGAATAACTTTCAAGAACCAAGCTCTTGATGCCAATTGTTAGGAATTATGGCTTTAAACTAGAGGGGGGGGGGGGTGAATTGTTTAAAGAGGTTTTTGCAAACTTTTCTAAGCTAGAATGAATTTCTTTCAGAAACCAATTGATTAAGCAATTCAGTTAGCCAAAACAGCAAGCAAAACTGCAATGCTTAGAAAAAACCAATCGGTTGTTTCTTCGAAACAATCGGTTGTTTATACCAGCAAACAACAAACAAACTGAATTTAAAGAGTTAAGGATAGAGAGATTGTACATAGTTGTTTATACTGGTTCACTCCAACCCAGAGCTACATCCAGTCTTCTCAGAACCCCTGAGAAAATCCACTAAGCAATCACACCTTGATCACTTACACAATAACCAAGAGAATGACCTTGAACACCTCAAGAAACACACTCTCCTTGGCCAACACTAAGATTGCTGATCTTGAACACCTCAAGAGCACACAGCCAATCTCAGCAAACACACAAACGAAAAGTTTCAGCAGTTTACAAAGATTACACTTTTTACAGATGAAAATCTGAAATCAATACAAGTATAATCCTATTCCAGCACCTTGATCAATCACAAAACTCTTAAGCAATCTCAGCACTTTGAAAAACTCTCTTAGAAAAACTTTTTCAAAACATTCATTTCTTAAAAACAGTTTTTCTGAATTTATACCAAGATATAGTTTGTTATCAAATCTTAACAAACTCTTAATTGCTTTAAAAAGATTGGTCAAAACATTTAATGACTGGAGCGTATTCAGTTTCAAATCATTTAAAGCTCAATCAAAGAAAACAGTTTTTATGTTATGGTTCCAAAACAAACAATTGGTTGTTTCCTCGAATCAATCGGTTGTTTTGTTACTTAACAGTTTTCTTCATTCAAAAACAGTTTTCAAACTTTCTCAAAAACATCTAAGTGTAAAAATCGGTTGTTTCAACTTAGTTTGAAAAACTCTTTGCTTTGTTAAAAAATGAGATGCTAATTGCTTTGAGATTTAATTAAAGGGTGGATTACAACATAAAACTACCCCAGAACAAAACTTTAAACCAGCACAGCAGCATCAAGCAATGCAGAGGCCTCATCATCCTACAAAGGACTTGGATTCTTCAAAACATTGAACATCACTTGGTTCAACACATTCTTCTTTTTTCAATCTTCTTCTTCCATTCTTCTTCTTCCGAACTTCTTCTTCCATTCTTCTTCTTCCATCCTTCTTCTTCCCTTCTTTTTCTTCGGATCCTCTTCTTCCATTCTTCTTCTTCCATCCTTCTTCTTCCATTCTTCTTTTTCCTTTCTTCTTCTTCCATTCTTCTTTTTCCTTTCTTCTTCTTCCATTCTTCTTTTTCCTTTCTTCTTCTTCCATTCTTCTTTTTCCGATCTTCTTCTTCCGTTATTCTTTTTCCATTCTTCTTCTTTCGATCTTCTTCTTCAATTCTTCTTCTTCCAATCCTCTTCTTCAATTCTTCTTCTTCCGATCTTCTTCTTCAATTCTTCTTCTTCCGATCTTCTTCTTCAATTCTTCTTCTTCCGATCTTCTTCTTTCGATCATCTTCTTCCATTCTTCTTATTCCATCCTTTTTCTACCATTCTTCTTCTTCCATCCTTCTTCTTCCATTCTTCTTCTTCCTTTTTCTTCTTCCATTATTCTTCTTCCTTTTTCTTGTTCCATTCTTCTTCTTGTTTTCTTGTTCCATTCTTCTTCTTGTTTTCTTGTTCCATTCTTCTTCTTCCAATATTCTTCTTCCGATCTTCCACTTCTGATCTTCTTCTTCCATTCTTCTTCTTCCCTTCTTCTCTTTCGGTGTTCTTCTTCCAGTCTTCTTCTTCCATTCCTCTTCTTTGGATCCTATTCCTTCGATCTTCTTCTTTCGAAAATCTTCTTCCATTCTTCCCCTTCCCATTCTTCTTCTACCGATCTTCTACTTCCATTCTTCTTCTACCGATCTTCTACTTCCATTCTTCTTCTTCCGATCTTCTGCTTCTATTCTTCTTCTTCCGATCTTGTTTTTCAATTCTTTGTCTATCAATCTTCTTCTTCCATTCTTCCTCCTCCGATCTTCTTCTTCCAGTCTTCTTCTTCCATCCTTTTTCTTCCATTCTTCTTCTTCCATCCTTCTTCTCCCATTCTTCTTCTTCCTTTTTCTTCTTCCATTCTTCTTCTTCCTTTTCCTTATTCCATTCTTCTTCTTCCATTCTTTTTCTTCCATTCCTCTTCTTCCATCCTTCTTCTTCCATTCGTCTTCTTCCGATCTTCTTCTTCCATTCTTCTTCTTCAATTCTTCTTCTTCTGATCTTCTTCTTTCGATATTCTTCTTTCGATCTTCTTCTTCCATTCTTCTTCTTCAATTCTTCTTCTTCCGATCTTCTTCTTTCGATCTTCTTCTTCCATTCTTCTTCTTCCATCCTTTTCCCTCCATTCTTCTTCCATCCTTCTTCTTCCTTTTTCTACCTCCATTCTTCTTCTTCCTTTTTCTTGTTCCATTCTTCTTCTTCCGATCTTCTTTTTCTGATCTTCTTCTTCCGATCTTCTTTTTCTGATCTTCTTCTTCCCTTCTTCTCTTTCGATGTTCTTCTTCCATTATTCTTCTTCCATTCCTCTTTTTTCGATCCTATTCTTCCGATGTTCTTCATTCGAAAATCTTCTTCCATTCTGATTCTTCCCATTCTGATTCTTCCCATTCTTCTTCTTCCATTCTTCTTGTACCGATCTTCTTTTTCCATTTTTCTTCTACTGATCTTCTTCTTCCATTCTTCGTCTACTGATCTTCTTCTTCCGATCATCTTCTTCCATTCTTCTTCTTCCGATCTTCTTCTTCCATTCTTCGTCTACCGATCTTCTTCTTCCGATCCTCTTCTACCGATCTTGTTCTTCCATTATTCTTCTTCCACTCTTCTCTTTCCAATCTTTTTCTTCCGATCTTCTTCTTCCACTATTCTTTTTCCATTCTTCGTCTTCCATTCTTCTTCGTTTCTATATTCTTCTTCCATTCTTCTTCGTTTCTATATTCTTCTTCCATTCTTCTTCTTCCATCCTCCTTTTGCCATTCTTCTTTTTCCTGTCTTCTTCTTCCATTCTTCTTCTTCTTCTGATCTTCTTCTTCTATTCCTCTTTCTCCATTCTACTTCTTCCATTCCTCTTCTTCCATTTTTCTTCCACTTTTCTTCTCCTATTCTTTTTCTTCCATTCTTCTTCTTCTATTATTCTTCTTCCTTTCTTCTTCTTCTATTCTTCTTCTTCCATTCTTCTTTTCCATTCTTCTTCTATTTTTCTTCTTTCCATCTTCTTCTTCTATTCCTGTTCTTCCATTCTTCTTTTCTATTCTTCTTCTTCGTTGCTTCTTATTCCATTTTTCCTTGCTTCTTCTTTCATTCTTCTTCTTCCAATCTTCTTCTTCTATTCTTCTTCTTCAACTCTTCTATGATTATTCTTCTTCTATTATACTTCTTCCATTTTTCTTCTTTTGTTCTTGTTCTTCCATTCTTCTTTAATTCTTCTTCTTCTTCTTCTATTATTTGTCCTCCATTTGGCTTCTTCCATTCTTCCTCTTGTATTCTTCTTCTTCCATTCATCTTATATTCTTCTTCTTCCATTCCTCTTCTATTCTTCTTCTTCCATTCTTCTTGTTGCAATCTTCTTCTATTCTTCTTCTTCCATTCTTCTTGTTCCAATCCTCTTCTTCCATTCTTCTTCTTCTATTCTTGCTCTTCTATTCTTCTCTTCCATTCTTCTTCTTCTATTCTTCTTGTTCCATTCTTCATCTGCCTTTCTTCTTCTTCCATTTTTCTTCATCCATTTTTCTTTTTCTATTCCTCTTTTTCCATTCTTCTTTTTCTATTCCTCTTTTTCCATTCTTCTTTTTCTATTCCTCTTTTTCCATTCTTCTTTTTCTATTCCTCTTTTTCCATTCTTCTTTTTCTATTCCTCTTTTTCCATTCTTCTTTTTCTATTCCTCTTTTTCCATTCTTCTTCTTCTATTCCTCTTCTTCCATTCCTCTTCTTCTATTCTTCTTCTTCTTCCTTTCTTCTTTTTTCATTCTTTTTCTTCCATTCCTCTTCTTCTATTCTTCTTCTTCTTCCTTGCTTCTTTTTTCATTCTTCTTCTTCTATTCTCTTCTTCCAATCTTCTACTTCCATTCTTCCGCTTCCATTTTTCTTCCTCCATTCTTCCTCTTGTATGCTTGTTCTTCCATTCTTTTCTTCTATTCTGCTTTTTGCATTCTTCTTCTTCTATTCTTTTTCTTCTATACCTTTTCTTCTATTCTTCTTCTTCTATTCTTTTTCCTCCATTCTTCTTTTCCATTCTTCTTCTTCTATTCTTCCTCTTCCATTCTTCTTCTTCTATTCCTCTTATTCCATTGTTCTTCGTCTATTGTTCTTCATCCATTCTTCTTCTATTCTTCTTCTTCCATTGTTTTTCTTCTATTCTTCTTCTTCCATTGTTCTTCGTCTATTGTTCTTCTCCCATTCTTCTTTTCCATTCTTCTTCTTTTATTCTTCTTCTTCCATTGTTCTTTGTCTATTGTTCGTCTTCCATGCTTCTTTTTCATTATTCTTTTCTATTCTTCTTCTTCCATTATTCTTCGTCGATTGTTCTTCTTCCATTCTTCTTCTTGCATTCTTCTTCTTCTATTCTTCTTCTTCCATTCTTCTTCTATTTTTCTTCTTGCATTCTTCTTCAATTTTTCTTTTCCATTCTTCTTCCTTTCTTCTTTTTCGTTCTTCTTCTTCCATTCTTCTTCTTCCATTATTCTTCCATCCATTCTTCTTGTTCTGTTCTTCTTCTTCCATTCTTCAATTATTTTTTCTTCTTCCACTCTTCTTCTTTTATTCCATTCTTCTTCTTCCATTCTTCTTCTTCCATGCTTCTTCTTTTATTCTGCTTGTTCCATTCTTCTTCTTCCTTTTTTCTTCTTCCTTTCTTCTACTTCCATTCTTCGTCTTCCTTTCTTCTACTTCCATTCATCTTCTTCCATTCTTCATCTTCCATTGTTCTTCCTCTGTTCCTCTTCTTTCATTCTTCTTCTTCCACTCTTCTTTGTCTATTGTTCTTCTTTCATTCTTCTTCTTCCACTCTTCTTCGTCTATTCTTCTTCTTCCATTCTTCTTACTCAATTCTTCTTCTTCCTTTCATTTTCTTCATTTCTTCTTCCTCCATTCTTCTTCTTTTATTCTCCTTCTTCTTATCTTCTTCTTGCATTTTTTCTTCTTCCATTCTTCTTCCTTTCTTCTTTTTTGTTCTTCTTCTTCCATTCTTCTTCTTACATTATTGTTCTTTTATTCTTTTTCCTCCATTTTTCTTCCATTTTTCTTCCATTATTCTTCTTCCACTGTTCTTCTTTCGTTCTTCTTCTTCCATTATTCTTCTTCCATTCTTCTTCTTTTATGCTTCTTCTTCTATTCTTCTTCCATTCTTGTTTTCCGTTCTTCTTCTTCTTCTTCTTCCGTTCTTTTTCTTCCATTCTTCTTCATCCATTGTTCTTCTTCCATTGTTCTTCTTCCATTCTTCTGCTTCCATTCTTCTTCTTCCATTGTTCTTCTTCCATCCATTCTTCTTCTTCCACTCTTCTTCTTCTTCCATTCTGCTTCTTCCATCCATTTTTCTTCTTCAATTCTACTTCTTTCGTTCTTCTTCTTCTTCCATTCCTCTTCTTCCATCCATTCTTCTTCTTCCATTCTTCTTCTTCCATCCATTCTTCTTCTTCCATTTTTCTTCCTCATTTCTTCTTCCATTTTCTTCTCCAATTCTTCTTCTTCCATACTTCTTCTTCCATTCTTCTCCTTCCATTCTAATTCTTCCACTCTTCTTCTTCTTCTTCCTTTCTTCTTCTTCCATTCTTCTTCGTCATCGTTTTTTCTTCTTCCACTCTTCTTCTGCAATTGTTCTTTGTGTATTCTTCTTCTTCCATTCTTTTGCTTCCATTCTTCTTCTTTCATTCTTTTGCTTCCGTTCTTCTTCTTCCATTCTTCTTCCTTTCTTCTTCGTCCTTTCTTCTTTTTCCATTCTTCATTTTCCATTCGTCGTTTTCCATTCTTCTTCTTTCACTCTTGTTCTTCGATTCTTCTTCTTCTTCCATTCTTCTTCTTCCTCTTTTCTACTTCCATTCTTCTTCTGCAATTGTTCTTCTACCATTCTTCTTCTTCCATTCTTCTTCTTCCATTCTTCTTCTTCATCCATTCTTCTTCATCCGATCTTCTTCTTCCGTTCTTGTTCTTCAATTCTTCTTCTTCCGATCTTCTTCTTCCATTCTTCTTGTTCCATTCTTCTTCTCCCATTCTTCTTCTTCCATTCGTCTTCTTCTGATATTCTTCATCCATTCTTCTCCATCCCATCTTCTTCTTCCATTCTTCTTCTTCCGTTCTTCTTCTACAATTCTTCCTCTTCTGATCTTCTTCTTCCATTCTTCTTCTTTCATTCTTCTTCTTCCGATCTTCTTCTTCCATTCTTCTTGTTCCATTCTTCTTCTTTCATCCATTCTTCTTCCATCTATTCTTCTTCCATTCTTCTTCGTCTATTCTTCTTCTTCCATTCTTCTTCCTCAATTCTTCTTATTCCTTTCTTTTTGTTCATTTCTTCTTCCTCCATTTTTCTTCTTATATTCTCCTTCTTCTTTTCTTCTTCTTCCATTTTTTTCTTTTATTCTTCTTCTTACTTTCTTCCTCTTCTATTCTTCTTCCAATCTTCTTCTTCCATCATTCTTCTTCAATTCTTGTTCATCCATTCTTCTTCTTCTTTTCCTCTTCCTCCATTCTTTCTCTTCTATTCTTCTTCTTCCATTGTTAATCCATTCTTTTTTTTCCTTTCTTCTTTTTCAATTTTTCTTCTTCCATTCTTCTTTTTCCTTTCTTCTTCTTCCTTTCTACTTTTTCCATTCTTTTTCCTTTCTTCCCCAAACCCCAAACTACTGACAAATCGGCAAAAAACATGCAGATACGCCACGCCCTGTTTCGATCCACTTTCTTTTTTGAGGCGTCTTGATCGGACATCTCTGTTAAAATCTCTCGCCATTTGAAGTTTGTATACCCTAATATTCACTAAATGAAGTTTCCAAACTATTGACGAATCGGCACAAAACATGCAGATACGCCACGCCCCGTTTCGAGCCACTTTCATTTTTCAGGCGTCTTGATCGGACTTCTTTGTCAAAATCAATCGCCATTTGAAGCTTGTGTACCCAAATATTCTCTAAATGAAGTTTCCCCAAACCCAAAACTACTAACGAATCGGCACAAAACATGCAGATACGCAACGCCAAGTTTCGAGCCCCTTTCAAAATTAAGGCGTCTTGATCGGACTTCTCTGTCAAAATCTATTGCCATTTGAAGTTTGTATACCCTAATATTCACTAAATGAAGTTTCCCCAAACCCCAAACTATTGACGAATCGGCACAAAACATGCAGATACGCCACGCCCCGTTTTGAGCCACTTTCATTTTTGAGGCGTCTTGATCGGACTTCTCTGTCAAAATCAATCGCCATTTGAAGCTTGTATACCCTAATATTCACTAAATGAAGTTTCCCCAAACCCCAAACTACTGACGAATCGGCACAAAACATGCAGATACGAAAGGCCCAGTTTCGAGCCACTTTCAAATTTGAGGCGTCTTGATCGGACTTCTTTGTCAAAATCTATCGCCATTTGAAGTTTGTATACCCTAATAATTATTATATGAAGTTTCCCCAAACCCCAAAGTACTGAAGAATTGGCACAAAACATGCAGATACGCCATGCCCCGTTTTGAGCCACTTGCATTTTTTAGGCGTCTTGATCGGACTTCTCTGTCAAAATCTATCGCCATTTGAAGTTTCTATACCCTAATATTCACTAAATGAAGTTTCCCCAAACCCCAAAGTACTGACGAACTGGCACAAAAGATGCAGATACGCACGCCCCATTTCGAGCAACTTTCATTTTTTAGGCGTCTTGATCGGACTTCTCTGTCAGAATCTATCGCCATTTGAAGTTTGTATACCCTAATATGGACTAAATGAACATTCCCCAAACCCCAAACTACTGACAAATCGGGACAAAACATGCAGATACGCCACGCGCCGTTTCGAGCCACTATCATTTTTTAGGCGTGTTGATCGGACTTCTCTGTCAAAATCTATCGCCATTAGAAGTTTGTATACCCTAATATTCACTAAATGAAGTTTCCCCAAACCCTTAACAACTGACGGATCGGCATAAAACATGCAGATACACCATGCCCCGTTTGGAGCCACTTTCATTTTTGACGCGTTTTGATCGGACATATCTGTCAAAATCTATTGCCATTTGAAGGCAGTATACCCTAATATTCACTAAATGAAGTTTCCCCAAACCCCAAACTACTCACGAATTGGCACAAAAGATGCAGATACGCCACGCCCCGTTTCGAGCCACTTTCATTTTTGAGGCGTCTTGATCGGACTTCTCTGTCAAAATCAATCGCCATTTGAAGCTTGTATACCCTAATATTCACTAAATGAAGTTTCCCCAAACCCCAAACTACTGACGAATCGGCACAAAACATGCAGATACGAAAGGCCCAGTTTCGAGCCACTTTCAAATTTGAGGCGTCTTGATCGGACTTCTTTGTCAAAATCTATCGCCATTTGAAGTTTGTATACCCTAATAATTATTATATGAAGTTTCCCCAAACCCCAAAGTACTGAAGAATTGGCACAAAACATGCAGATACGCCATGCCCCGTTTTGAGCCACTTGCATTTTTTAGGCGTCTTGATCGGACTTCTCTGTGAAAATCTATCGCTATTTGAAGTTTCTATACCCTAATATTCACTAAATGAAGTTTCACCAAACCCCAAAGTACTGACAAACTGGCACAAAAGATGCAGATACGCCCGCCCCGTTTCGAGCGACTTTCATTTTTGAGGCGTCTTGATCAGACTTCTCTGTCAGAATCTATCGCCATTTGAAGTTTGTATACCCTAATATGGACTAAATGAACTTTCCCTGTTCTTGCCGGTTGACCCGCCTATCGGTTGACTCACGACATTCACACGCCTCCTTCCTCACGTTGATATGTGCTTGGTCCTTTCGAAGCAATCTGCATCTGCAAAAGAGAAAGGGGGCGCCCTAGAGGCCGTTTGCACTCCGACGCTCAAGTCAGTGTAGGCAAGGAACACCAAGTGTATTGAGTTTCTCTCTGTGTGTTTAGGTCTAGAAACTGCGTACCTTTGTGAAGTATCTTACTGTCCCTTATATAGTCTAGGGTTTACTGCGCCGCTAGCCCCAATTAGGGTTCACTGCGCTACTAGCCATATTTAGGGTTTACTGGAATACCCTTGCGCCGCTATCACCCAATCTTAGGATAATCTAGCACATAAGGTTTCCTTCTCTGGAGTGCGAACTCTCACAGGGTGACCACCTGGGTGCCTCCTTGTGCACCTAGTCTCTGGGGCCACCTGTTCTGGGAGTGCCTTTACTGTTCACGTGCCATGCATGTAGCTTCACTGGGAACCCTAGTTCTGATGAGTACTCGACCCCTCAGGACTCTGCACCTAACTGTGCTCTCCCTGCTACCCGCATGGGCACTTCGTGATCCAGGCCTCTCCCTAACTCTGGGTATTTAACTGGCCATTGGCCCACTCTGGGAACCAATCTTAGCTGTTCTGTTTACGCTGTTCAAATCACCCAAGGCCGATGTCACCTCGCCACACCCTGTGGCCGAGGACTCCTCGACCTACTGAGTGACAATGACACCTCCGCCCATCCTGGTGAGCTGACAACTACTCACCTGCCTCTGTAGGGTGATGACTCATCACCCCTCTCTGTAGGCTGATGACTAATCACCCTTCTCTGTAGGCTGATGACTAATCACCCCTCTCTGTAGGCTGATGACTAATCACCCTTCTCTGTAGGCTGATGACTAATCACCCCTCTCTGTAGGTTGATGACTAATCACCCCTCTTTATAGGCTGATGACTAATCACCCTTCTCTGTAGGCTGATGACTAATCACCCCTCTTTGTAGGCTGATGACTAATCACCCCTCTTTGTAGGCTGATGACTAATCACCCCTCTTTGTAGGCTGATGACTAATCACCCCTCTCTGTAGGCCGATGACTAATCGCCCTTTCCTGTTCAATACCCCCTACGGGGTCCACTCCACGTGGCTTTGGCCCATGCTGTGGGACCCAGCTGACGTCCGAGGACTGGCCAGTACACAAGCCCCCCAGTCTCAAGCTGTTAACTTGTTTCAGCGAAGAGACTAAGTGATGGACGAGGACTGATCGGTACACAAGCCCCCTTAGTCTCGAGCTGTTAACTTGTTCCAGCGTAGGGACTAAGTCATTGACTTGGGCGGCCTACGTGGTTCTGCGCATAAGTACATGAGCAGTGCAATGAAAAGACACTTCACCAACCCCCTTTCATCCGCTAACACGTGGCTGCATCAACGGTTTGAGATTCATAACGTTCGCGCTCCCTAGGGCTACATTAAACCTCTTCAAAACCCCGCGCCACTTCACTGTTTCATCACTTTGCATCCTCAACTTCTGCAAACTCTATCTTCCAACGCACGCTCTCCTCCTCTCACCAAGCTTTTCAAACTTCTCCGCCCTCGCTCAACCAAAGGTATGATTTTTACGTCTTCTTCACATTCGTGACATAATCTCTGTTCTCCATATTGCATGCTGCTGTTCTGGGCCTGTGTGTGGTTTATGCATTCTAGGGTTTTGTTCTTCTTTTCTGGGTTCGTTCTACCTTCGAGTCTTCGTCCACCATTGTGTTCTTCTGAGCCTCTCTTCTTTTCCTGCCTCTCATTTGTTTAGATTCGAGATGGCCAGAACCAAAACTACCTCCAACCCTCCTCCAACCGTTGCGGGTCGATTACAGGGCCCTCTACCCATGGGCTTCTGAGGATCTCCTTGCCGAGACCTCTAAACTCACATCCTGCGAGGATCTGCGCAAGCATAGGGATGATGAGAATGAGATTAAAGGACGCGTCTTCGGCAGGGAAACTGACGCGTACGTCTCTATGCGCCCCAGTACAGCGAACGAGCCCGTGTGCGCCGATGATCGCTGCAACGATAGGGAACCGTTCTTCTTCTTCTACGCCACCATTTTTAAAAGAGTCAAAGTCCGCCTTCCTTTCACCGGGTTCGAGAGGGCTTTGCTCACAGAATTAAACGTGGCGCCTGCTCAACTGCACCCCAACAGTTGGGCCTTTATCAGGGCGTTCTCCATCCTCTGCAATAATCTAGGGTTCACCCCCTCTGTCGACGTCTTCCTTTACTTTTTTGAGGCCAAGAGCCCCGGCAAGAGGCTTTGGGTGAGCCTGAATGGGGTGGCAGGGAGAGTCCTTCTAACTCTCTTCTCGCAGTCATACAAGAACTTCAAGGGAAGGTTCTTCCGAGTCTGCTGCAGCTCCTACGATCCCACCATGCTCGATGGGTTTCCCTTATACTGGGTGGGGGAGTTGAAGTTCAAGAAGCCACGCAGGCTCGAGGAGTTGACTGCTCCCGATCGAGAACTCTGCCAGACCATTTCCAGCTGGGGCGTGGTGTTTGACTCCACCCAGCTGATTAGGCATGAGTATGATGCTGAGACTCTCAGCGTGTACATTGGTACACCAACTTCATCTTGCATTTACCTGTTCGCATGCTTAACGCCTTGTCTTTCTCATACTTTCGTATTGTTCACTGCAGGCATGGTACTCAGCGCTGATAAGAAGAAAAGGCTGGCAGATGTGCTGAGTCGCTGCAATGCTAGCGGTTTAGCCCCTGCAGGTCCTTCATCACCCGCGGGTGCTGCCTTGGAACCCATTGCTGATAAGTCTAAGAGGGCAGCCCCTGTGGAGGTTTCTGATGACGAGGACACCTGCTCCGGCCTTGTCTTCAAAAGGAAAAGGGTGGGGACCGCCGCGGAGGTCTCTTCAGCCACAGAAGGGCACCCTTCATCCTTTAGGAAGCACCCTCCCAGCGCCTCCTCTCCTCCTGAGCCAGTCTTAACGCTTGAGGGGGGTGGGGAGAGTGCTCCTCCCTCTGGTCAGATGCCTTCTGCCCCAGAACTGCCTTCTTTGCTCCAAAGGTCA
This sequence comes from Phaseolus coccineus, assembly GCA_037954025.1. Taxonomy (NCBI): domain Eukaryota; kingdom Viridiplantae; phylum Streptophyta; class Magnoliopsida; order Fabales; family Fabaceae; genus Phaseolus; species Phaseolus coccineus. The sequence goes on along the minus strand of CM075686.1, from coordinate 16,785,290 downwards.
CTTGCTCATATGCCTGGCAGAGCTGTCTTGGAAGCCATGAACAGAAACTCCCTTGAGAACCTCCTCAGCCATGGTTTCGGGGAGTTCTTGGCCGCTTCCAACTCCTTGCTGGTCAAGGGCAATGTTGAGGCGGAGCTGCTTGAGGAGACCGCCCAACTGAAGAAAGAGCTGGAGCAAAAGGATCTCCAACTCCGTCAAGCGACCAAGCGCGAGACTGCCCTCAATCAAGAACTGGGTAATCTCCGTCAATCTGAGAAGGAGACCAAAAAACTTCTTTTCTCCAAGGGGCAGGAGGCCCTTCAGCTTGAAGCTAAGATACTCCCCCTCCGCAACAAGATCATCGAGCTGGAAGAGCAAGCAGAGGGGGCGCAAGCCAAAATGACCAAGCTGGAGGAGAGGGCGACCGACCGAGAAGTTCAGCTGGGCAAGGTTGAGGAGGAACTTGCCCAACAGATTGAACTGCTGAAGAAGACCGAGACTGAGCTTATTAATGACGCCGCCGACGCCTATGGGGAAGGCTTTGGTGATGCCCTTGCTCAGGTTGCCTGCGTGCATCCTGAGATGGACCTCTCACCATACTCCGCAACTATGCAGGTGGTCGACGGGCAAATAGTGCCCAGATAGGTCTTCTGAGTGGTTGTATTTAGCTGAACATCTTGTAATCACCCTCCTTTGTAATATAAAAACTTTGTTTTATGCATTGTTCATCTTTTTGTCGTGCTTTGTATTTGGTGGGCTCACGACCACAAATAATGCACCTGCTGCAAAAATGAACCTCAAGTAGCATGTTTTTCTGCTAATTTCATTAGTGAACCTTTATTTTAATCTAGGCGTTCTCACTCGGAGGGGGAAGGTGTTCCTTATGAACTCCCCTTTCCCCTCACGAGACCTCTAACCCCAGATAATAAGTTCTGACTGACCTGTCATCGTCCATGGACGACGGAGGATTTAACCAGGCGAACCCTTCTTTCACATTGGAAGTTCTCACTCAAAGTGGAGGTGCTCTCTGCGAACCTACTTCTCCACTTACGAGACCTCTAACTTCAAGTGACAGGTTCTAACTGACCTCACATCGCTCACAGGCGAGGAGGATTTCTCTGGGCGAACCCTTCTTTCACATTGGAAGTTCTCACTCGAAGTGGAGGTGTTCTCTGTGAACCTACCTCTCCACTTACGAGACCTCTAACTTCAAGTGACAGGTTCTAACTGACCTCACATCGCTCACAGGCGAGGAGGATTTCTCTGGGCGAACCCTTCTTTCACATTGGAAGTTCTCACTCGAAGTGGAGGTGTTCTCTGCGAACCTACCTCTCCACTTACGAGACCTCTAACTCCAAGTGACAGGTTCTAACTGACCTCACATCGCTCACAGGCGAGGAGGATTTCTCTGGGAGAACCCTTCTTTCACATTGGAAGTTCTCACTCGAAGTGGAGGTGTTCTCTGCGAACCTACCTCTCCACTTACGAGACCTCTAACTCCAAGTGACAGGTTCTAACCACACTGTACAAACACATTAAAAACATATATCTTTAACTGAATTTTATTGGGTGACCTCATTAAAAACCCTTAGAAGGGAAAAAAGAGTGTCCCCTGTATTGTGTAGTGTACAAGGTTACATGGCTTTAACTGAAATAATACTTCAAGTGGGTCGCATTCCATGTTCGAGGAATCGGACCTCCTTCTAAAGTCTCAAGCCTATATGCTCCATTCCCTAGGGCCTCTGTCACTCTAAAAGGACCAGTCCACTTAGGGGATAGCTTGTTCTCTAACTGGTATGGAGACGCCTTCCGCATGACAAGGTCTGCCGCCTGGAACTGCCGAGCTCTCAGCTTAGAACTGTGCTTGAGCTCAACTCTTCTCTTTAGCGCCTCAGCCTTGATTCCAGCTTCTTCCCTGGCTTCATCCAAAAGATCAAGATTCACCTTCCTCTCTTCATTGGATTCCTCAGCCACAAAGTTTTGGAAACGTGGCGAGCTCTCCTGGATTTCCACAGGGATCATGGCATCTGAACCATACACCAAACTAAAGGGAGTCTCCTTAGTGGTGGACTGGGGAGTAGTATGGTAAGCCCATACTATTCTGGGAACCTCCTCGGCCCACCTTCCCTTCGCTTTCTCTAACCTTCTCTTCAGTCCTCTGAGGAGGACTCGGTTGGCTGACTCGACCTGCCCATTGGTCTGTGGATGCTCGACTGATGCAAACACCTGCTTGATTTCCAACTCTGTACATAGCTTTCCCAATTGTTGGCTTGTAAACTGCGTGCCATTGTCAGACACTAAGCGTTTTGGTACGCCGAAGCGACAAACTATGTTCTTCCACACGAAGTGTTGGATCTTTTGTGCTGTAATCTGTGCCACTGGCTCAGCCTCAATCCACTTCGTGAAATATTCTATGGCGACCACGAGGTACTTCATTTGTCGTATCGCCAAAGGGAAAGGCCCCAAGATGTCGATTCCCCAAGTGTGAAACGGCCAAGGACTATATATCGACCTGAGCTCTTCTGGTGGTGCCTTAGGCCAATCAGCATGCAACTGGCATTGCTTGCATTGCTGTGCATACCTAGTGCAATCTTCCCTCATCGTCAGCCAATAGTACCCTGCTCGAATGGCCTTAGAGGCCAGAGCTCGGCCTCCGATGTGACTTCCACAGATACCTTCATGGAGCTCTGCCATTATCCTCACACACTGCTCGCCATGCACGCAGACTAAAATGGGGTGAGTAAACCCATGTCTGTACAACTCGCCTTCAATGAGCGTGTACCTGGACGAGTTTTTCTTTATCTTCTTTGCCTCCGTCGGCTCTGCTGGGAGCATTCCATCCGCTATGTAACGCTTATAAGGCGTCATCCATGTCTCACCATTCTGTAGTAAGCAGATCCGTGACGCCTCTACCCCCATTAGCATGCATGCGTTGACTCGTGGCTTCTTTAAAGTTTCTTGAGTCAACGACCGATGACTCCTCTTCTCGCCATCTGACTGGCTGATCTGATGGACTCCCACCAAGTTATCAGCTGTATAGGTACGAGGTGCCTTCAGGGTCTCCTGGATGACTGTCCTCTGTCTGCCCCCCTTGCCTGAGCTGGCGAGTTTGGCCAACAAGTCAGCTCTGGCATTCTGCTCCCTGGGCACGTGTACTAGTTCAAATATTTGAAATGAACTCTTCAATCTCTAGACATACTCCAAGTAAGAGGCCATCTAAGGGTCTTTGGCCTGGTATTCTCCCGCCACTTGACCGGTGACCAACAATGAGTCACTCTTGGCCATAAGGCTCTGCGCTCCCATCTCCTTTGCCAACAACATCCCAGCGATCAAAGCCTCATACTCCGCCTGGTTATTGCTGGCTTTGAAAGCGAACCGCAGGGCCTGCTCTATCAACAACCCCTTGGGTCCTTCCAAGATCACCCCCGCTCCGCTGCCTTGCTGATTCGAGGACCCGTCTACTGACAATACCCATTTGAAATTGGGTTCCTCATGCTGGGTCTCGGTGGAGGACATCTCGGCCACAAAATCAGCGTAGACCTGTCCTTTGATCGGGCCCCTGGGTTCATACTGGATGTCGAATTCTGACAACTCGACTGCCCAACGCACCATTCTTCCCGCCACATCGGGCTTCTGCAGGATCTTACATATCGGCAGATCTGTCATCACCACCACTGTGAAGCTCTGGAAATAGTGGCGAAGTCTCCTGGCTGAAAACACCACTGCTAATGCTGCCTTTTCTAAGGCTTGGTACCTCGTTTCCGGCCCCTGCAACACTTTGCTCACAAAATAAATGGGCTTCTGGCTTTGTTGCTGCTCTTGAACCAAGACAGAACTCACCGCCCTATCCGTGACTGCAAAGTAAAGACGCAGGGGTGTGCCGAGCTGAGGCTTGCACAAGACTGGCGGGCTGGCCAGGTACTCTTTGAGCTTAAGGAAAGCCTGCTCACATTCTGTAGTCCAGGTGAATCTGCTATTCCTCCTTAGGCATTGGAAATAGGGGTGGCCCTTGTCTCCTCCGGCTGACACGAACCTAGAGAGTGCAGCCATCCGACCCGTCAACTGTTGTACTTCTTTAACTGACGTCGGGCTCCTCATGGCTATGATCGCTGCACACTTGTCTGGGTTGGCTTCGATCCCTCTTTCCGTGAGCAAAAACCCCAGGAACTTGCCTACCTCCACCCCAAAGACGCACTTTTCCGGATTCAACTTCAACCTGTACTTTGCTATTGTGTTGAACAGCTCCTCCAAATCGTCAACATGCTGATCTCGTGCCTGGGACGTCACCACCATGTCATCTACATAGGCCTGCACATTGCGTCCCAGCATGGGGGCGAGGACCTTGTCCATCAGCCTCTGATATGTGGCACCCGCGTTCTTCAGGCCAAACGGCATGACCGTGTAGCAGTAACAAGACAGCTCTGTCATGAACGCAGTCTTGTTCTCATCCATTGGGTGCATCTTGATCTGATTGTACCCGGAGAAAGCGTCCAAGAAACTGAGTAACTTACAGCCCGAGGCGCTGTCTACTAGTGCATCTATGTTGGGCAGAGGGTAGGAATCTTTTGGACAGGCCTTGTTAAGATCTGTGAAGTCCACACACATCCTCCACTTCCCGTTGGCCTTTTTTACCAGGACGACATTCGCAAGCCACTCAGGGTATTGTATTTCCCGTATGTGGCCTGCTTTCAGCAACTTCTGTGTCTCCTGCCTGACTACCTGCTTTCGTTCATCGTTGAACTTCCTTCTCCTTTGGCGGACTGGCCTGGCTTGGGGATTCAGTGCCAGGCGATGGCATAGAAAATCGGGGTCGATGCCTGGCATGTCTGAGGGGGACCAAGCGAAAGCGTCTAGATGCTTTCCTATAACCCCCGCTACCTGATCTTGGGTCTCCGGAGATAGGGATTTACCCAGCTTGAAAATCTTCCCCCCGATCTCCTTCTCCACGACCTCCTCTGCCGGTTCGGGACGCCTCGCCCGGGCGACCTCTGCTCGGGTGACCCCGACGTCACCTCGGGGCATATCTGTTTCATTGACACCTCCTCCCGGTGGTGAGGTGGTCACCATGCAGACTCCCCTCTTTGTCTTGAGGCTATTCTCATAACATCTTCTAGCCTCTTTTTGGTCTGACTTGATGGTTACCACCATCCCTTCCATCGATGGCAACTTCATCTTCATGTGCCTTGTGGACACCACAGCCCCTAGCCGGTTCAGGGCCGGTCTGCCCAGAAGTATGTTGTAAGCAGAGGGAGCGTTCACCACAAGGTACCTGATGCTCTCTGTGCGGGATGCTACTCCATCAGTGAACGTGGTCCTCAACTCTATGTACCCCCGCACTTCTACTTGGTCTCCTGCGAACCCATACAAACAACCGACGTAGGGTCGCAGCTGATCAGGAGACAACTGTAGCTTGTTGAAAGTCGACCAGAACATCACATCGGCCGAGCGTCCCTGATCGACCAGCACCCGGTGCACCTTACGTGCAGCAGTGACCACTGAAATAACCACCGGATCGTTGTCATGGGGAACAACATCTCGGCGATCAGCCTTTGTGAAGACGAGGTCGATGTCCGGAAAGTGATCTTCCTCGCAGGCCTCCACTGCCATCACTGAACGTGCATACTTCTTTCGTTGCGAAGAAGTGCACCCTCCTCCTGCGAACCCACCTGATATAGTGTGGATCTCACCATGTATGGGCACTTCGTGCCCCTGGTCTGGTACAACAGCCGTCTCACCTTCCGATGCTTCCTTTAGGTAATCATTCAAAAATCCACTCTTCACCAACTCGTCCAATTGGTGAGCCAGGGCCAGGCAATTTCGAACGGGGTGCCCAAAAGCCTGATGGAATTCGCACCATGCATTTTTGTTGGGCCCCAACCTCTTGTCACTCTTTGGGGGCATCTTCAATCTTTCTGCCACGTTAGGAATGGCAATCAGTTCCTTCAACTCCACCACAAAGTCATGCCTAGGGGGCATGTCATCTTTGCCTCGCGCCCTAGGTTGTGGTTTTCGGGGCTCGTAGGGCTTCTGTTTCCCTTGAGCTTTCTTCTTCGTGGTCGCCTCGTGTACCCGCAGCGGTTGAGGCCGACTAGGCGCTCGGGGCCTTAACGAGACTGCGCTTTCTCGCTTTTCACTGAGCTCTCCTTCGGCAACAATGTGGGCCACAACACGCCGTTTTATGTCGTTGAAGGTTTTGGGACGGCTGCGTATTAGAGATTCGCTGAAAGGCCCTGGCAATACGCCTTTCCTGAAAGCGTGCACCACCATGTCTTCATCCTTGGTGTGCAACCTTACCACCATCGCCCCAAACCTATTGAGGTAATCTATAAGGGACTCCCTCTGATGCTGCCTTACATCAAAAAGATCGTAAGACACTGGTGGAGGGGCCCTGTTGACAAGATATTGCTCCCTGAACAGCGCGGAGAATTGCGCGAAAGACGTGATATGTCCTTCAGGCAAACTCACGAACCATTCTAGCGCAGTTCCTGTCAGTGTGGCCATAAAGAGCTTACAGTGTACTTGATGGCATTTTCATGTGTTCTTCTTGAATCAAAGTAGAAATAGATGGAGCGGAAGCAATGGATGAGTGAAACAAGACCCTCCTAGGAGTTGTGTTGGTCTTGAAGGTGCATGATGAGTATGGGTTGAGTGGTTCAGCCAGCTCAAGGGAGAAGGTGAAAGGATTGAAGTTTATAGCCTAGATTTCTAGGAGGAGTAAAGCTTGTGCACAAAAATGGCAGCATAACATTACTCAAATAAACTTGAAAATACATGAGGTAGGCCTCCTTATTTATAGATTTAGGAGCCTTGGTGAGCAAGCTTAAAGGGTAGGGATGGAAATACAAAAAGTGGGGGCTGCCTAGGGTATTGACTTTAGTCAAACCACACCATCATCCTAATATTCTAGAAGATAGGTCAAAAATGCAACATTTGATAGTACACCCCTCCCTCTTTTGCTAAAGGCACCTATTTGCTAGCACACCCCTCCTTCTATTGCTAAGGGCACCTTTTTGATAGCACACCCCTAAGTTAGCAAGTTTTGCTTTCTACACTACACTAATCTACTAAGCTACCCCTAATGGGCCTCCAAGTAGCATGTACAAGGTCTTCTCCCTCCCATCCGTGGCTTCTTCTATGTGTGCTTGGATATGTTTAGCCATGGATCTTGTGAGAGGTCCTAGACGGTCTAGCTCCATGGATAGCCTCCCTCCTTCACGTCCTAGACGCTCACTTCTTGGAGCTAGACGCTCCTCTTGGTCTAGACGGTCTTCTTGGTTTGGGCCTTGGCTTCCTTGGTTAGATGTGCTTGGCCCTCCTCCATCATCCCCTCCCCCTTGGAAAGGATTTGTCCTCAAATCCAGCTCGTCATCGTCATTGGTACCTACAAATGGAGAAAGATCAATTACATTAAATGTGTCATGTACTCCATATTCAAGAGGTAGGTCCAATTTATATGCATTGTTGTTGACTCGTTTAAGGACTTGGAAGGGTCCCTCACCTCGGGGACTTAGTTTGGACTTCCTTTGATTTGGAAATCTTTCTTTTCGAAGATGAAGCCAAACTAAGTCTCCTTCCTCAAAAATTATTTCTCTCTTCCCTTTGTTGTTGTGTTTTGTGTACTTCTCATTTTGTTGTTGTATTTGAATTTTAATCTTCTCATGCATTTTCTTGACAAAATCAGCCTTGATTACTCCTTCCTTATGCACAAAATCTTGTGGATTAGGAAGAGGAATTAAATCCATGGGCGTGAGAGGATTAAAACCATATACTACCTCAAAAGGAGAAGCATTAGTAGTCTTGTGAACTACTCTATTGTAAGCAAATTCAATGTGGGGAAGGTACTCATCCCAAGATTTGTGGCTGCCCTTCATGATAGCCCTAAGCATAGTTCCAAGAGATCTATTGACTACTTCGGTTTGCCCATCCGTTTGAGGATGACAAGAAGTTGAGAATTGTAGTCTTGTTCCAAGTTTACCCCAAAGAGTTTTCCAAAAGTGACTTATAAACTTGGGATCTCTATCGGACACTATACTTCTAGGGAGACCATGGAGTCTCACCACTTCTCTAAAGAAGAGTTTAGAAATATTTTGAGCATCATCTACTTTGTGGCATGGAATAAAGTGAGACATTTTGCTAAAACGGTCCACTACCACAAAGATAGAGTCATGGCCTCTTGCAGTCCTAGGAAGTCCTAAAATGAAATCCATGCTAATGTCTTCCCAAGGAGCATTTGCAATCGGCAAAGGGGTGTAGAGTCCATGCGGCATTGTTCTAGACTTTGCTTTTAAACATGAGATACATCTAGAGCAATGGCGTTGGACATCTTTCCTCATGTGTGGCCAACAAAATTTTGCTTTCAAAAGATCTAGAGTCTTATCAACTCCAAAATGGCCCATGAGTCCCCCTTCATGTGATTCTTTGACAAGGAGTTTTCTATGTGTTCCTTGGGGAATGCAAAGTTTTCCTTCTTTAAAAAGATATCCCTCGGACACATAGTAACCTCCTTGCGCTCTATGTAGACATTGGGCATAGATGGATGAAAGTTCTTGATCTTCTTGGTAAAGCTCTCTTATGTGGTCAAATCCAAGAATTTGGGCACCCAATTTTGAAAAGAGTGTGTGGCGTCTTGAAAGAGCATCGGCCACTATATTGGTGCTTCCTTTCTTGTATTTGATTACATAAGGAAATTGTTCAAGAAATTCCATCCATTTTGCATGTCTCTTATTGAGCTTGTGTTGGCCCTTTAAATATTTTAAAGACTCGTGATCACTATGGATAACAAATTCTTTGGACACAAGATAGTGTTCCCAAGTCTTTAGGGCTCTCACAAGAGCATAGAGCTCTTTGTCATAAGTGGGGTAGTTGAGGGTGGCACCATGGAGTTTTTCACTAAAATAAGCAATGGGGTGTCCACCTTGCAACAATACCGCGCCTATGCCTACTCCCGATGCATCACACTCTATCTCAAAAGTTTTGGAAAAATTTGGGAGAGATAGGATGGGTGCATTGGTGAGTTGAGCTTTTAGCCTTTGAAAGGCTTGCTCATGCTTTTCATTCCAACAAAATGCAACATCTTTTTTAACAAGTTCATTCAAAGGAGAAGCTAGGCTAGAAAAATTAGGCACAAACCTTCTATAGAAGCTAGCTAACCCATGAAAACTTCTTACATCACTTACATTTTGTGGAGTTGGCCACTCTTGGATGGCTTTGATTTTCTCGGGATCTACATGTACCCCCGTTTTGTTTACTATAAAGCCTAAAAAGACTACACTATCTACACCAAAGGTACACTTATCCCTATTTGCAAAAAGACTATTTTTCCTAAGAACTAGAAAGACTTCCCTAAGGTGACTTAGATGGTCTTCTAGGGTTTTACTATATACTAAGATATCATCAAAGTAAACTACTACATATTTACCTATACAATCCCTCAAGGTGTGATTCATAAGCCTCATGAATGTGCTTGGAGCGTTAGTGAGTCCAAAGGGCATCACCAACCACTCATATAATCCAAATTTGGTCTTAAAAGCGGTTTTCCACTCATCACCCTCCTTGATTCGAATTTGGTGATATCCACTTTTAAGGTCAATTTTGGAGAATAGAGTTGACCCATGCAATTCATCAAGCATGTCATCAAGCCTTGGGATTGGATGCCTATACTTGATGGTGATGTTGTTGATTGCTCTACAATCACAACACATGCGCCATTTTCCATCTTTTTTAGGCACCAACAAGACAGGTACAGCACAAGGGCTTAGACTCTTTTGAACCCAACCCTTCTCCAACAAGTCTTGAACTTGTGATTCTATCTCCTTTGTTTCCTCGGGGTTGGTTCTATAAGCAGGCCTATTTGGTAGGCTTGCCCCCGGAATGAAGTCAATTTGATGTTCTATCCCCCTAAGAGGAGGAAGCCCATTGGGTCCTTCTTGTGAGAATAGATCGTCAAATTCACTCAAAAGGTTTTCTATTTGAGGAGGTAAAACCGTGAGTTCATTACTTGTGGCAGTGCATGTAAGTGCTCCTTTACAAAAGATAAGGCTTGGTTGTTCAACAAGAAGCAAGTTTTCTAAAACATTTTCAAAAGGCTTTTCTTGTAGACCAACCTTGTGGGAAGGAACACTCTTCTCCCACGCCTTCCTATCCCTAAGGATTTTCTCTTTTTCTAGCACTCTTTTTTTTTTGTTTTCCTCATCCCTCTTTTGTTTCATTTGTATTTGGTCTTTCACCACTTGAGAATGTGGTAAAGGACTAAGTACAAACTTCTTATATTTATGGGTGAAGGAAATCTCGTTAGTGAGACCATCATGCAAGGTTTTCTTGTCAAATTGCCATGGCCTCCCTAATAAGATATGGCAAGCTTCCATAGGCACTACATCACATAAAACTTTATCTTTGTATTTCCCTATGGAAAACTTGATTTCCACTTGCTTATCTACATGTAGTTCCCCATTTTCATTAAGCCATTGAAGTTTGTAAGGTTTTGGGTGAGGAACCACTTGTAGCTTAAGCTTTTCAACCATCCTAGCACTACAACAATTACAACTAGATCCACTATCCACAATGAGGGAACATATATTTTCTAAAACATTGCATCTTGTATGAAATATGTTCTCCCTTTGTGTTTCAATGGATGTGCTAGGGTGATTGTTGAGGGTTCTCCTAATCATAAGCAATTCTCCCTCTAATGGAGCTACCCTCTCATCCTCTCCCCCTTCCTCTTTCTCACTAAGCTCATCCTCGCCACTAGTGTATTCGTCTACACCTTTAAGAAACAAAGTCCTTTGGTTTGGACATTGTGCTTGCACATGCCCCCTACCATAGCACTTAAAACATTTAACATCTCTAGCTCGGATGGGTGGGGTTGAGGTTTCTTTGGTGAAGGGTTTGGTAGGTTCTTTTGGTTTTTCCTTAGATGTACTACCCTCCCTTTTAAACTCTCTCTTGGGATAAAAGTTAGAATAGGGGCTCACCTTTTGACTTGATGTTTTGCGCAAATTTTGTTGCTCAACTTTAATGCAAAGTTGAACCAAATCATTCAAGTCTTGATAAGGTAAGAGCTCTACTCTATCTCTTATCTCAAGTGATAGGCCACTAAGGAACCTAGATATGGTGGTTTCCTCTTCCTCTCTAATAGAGGCTCTCATCATATAGAGCTCCATCTTTTGCCTATACTCTTCTACACTCATATTCTTTTGTTGGAGTCTTTGGAGCTTGTCCATCAACTCCCTATGGTAGTAAGAAGGTATATGTCGACGTCTTAGGGCTCCCCTAAGGTCATTCCAATATTCTATGGGAGGTTCCCTATGAAGACGTCGGTCTCTTTCTAAAGAGGTCCACCAATACATGGCATTTCCTTGGAAACTAAGGGTGGCTAAGGGTACTTTTCGTTCCTCACTTACCCTATGGCAAGCAAAGAGTTGCTCTACCTTCATCTCCCAATCTAGATATATTTCTACATTTTCCTTTCCATGAAAATGAGGCAGGTCTACTCTAGTTTCCCTTGGCACCTCTTGTTCCCTTTGCCTAGTTCTTCTAGGGGGTGGTTGGTAGTAGTCATTAATTCTAAGGCTTCCCTCCCCTAGAGTTGCAATGCTTTGGGATGCATGAGTATTTGTTTTTTTTGATTTTTGAGATTTTTGGGATTTCTCTTCTTGAGCTCTAGCCAACTCATTAATCTTGTTTTCATTCTCCAATTGCCTAGAAGAGATTAATTGTACCGCTTGGGATACCTCTTTCAAAAGGGTTTTCAAAGATTTTACTTCACATTCTATAGACTTTGGAGAATGAGAAGAAGAAGACATGGCTAGAACTTTGTGTATTTAGGCGTTTTTACTTTGAGAAAGATTAGGGAAGATAAAGAAGGTAGTTTTCCAGGTAAGGGAGGTGAGTCTCAAATGACTACTTAAGTACCAAGCCTTTTCCTTGCCAAAAACTAGTCTCCAATGCCTTCTCACAAAAAATTCTCTTAGTGAAACACTTAAAACACAAGAAGTTGAGAAATCAAAAAGCAATAAAACTATGTAAGCTAAAAAAAAAAAAAGATATGCAACAAACTAGTCGGTTTTAGCACAAATTAAACTAAACTAATCATGCAAAACGTTTCTACCAAAACAATAGAAAACAAGTTCAAACAAGCAACAAATTACTAAGCAAAAAATTTACTATGCTATTCGGCCCTAGGTGAGGCTTCTTGGACACTTTGAGCCCTTGAAGACACACTCACCGTCTAAACGTAATTAAAGAGGTAATTAACAATAAACCAAGTTGCAAAGGAAAAGAAGACTCCCTTTGTTGATCCTCTTTTGGGTTAGTGCACTTCCTTGTTGTCTTGAATTTTTTTTTTTTTGATCTTCTAGGTGTTTGTATTGTTTGTTTCAAGTAACCTTGTTTCGGCTTTAGCTTTGTCTCCTCCTTAAAATGATGGCTTTAATTCTCCAATTTCCAGCACCTATTCACAAGAGCTAAACCTAAACCAAGTCAAGTTCCATGCACATATGCACCAAGGAGAATTAAATTCCAGCACCCAAAAGAGAGGTCAAGAAACAAAAGCAAGAAACAAATTTAATTGAATAAAAACAGTACCACCAAAAGGATTTATAATATGACAACTTAGAAAGAGAGTCAAGAAATTAAAGCAAACAATTAAAGGTACTCAAAAAAAAGTTGGCACACAAAAGGAATTCCTAAAGAAAAGCACTAGATTAGATGACCAAATAAAATAAAAAAAAACAGCACCACTGAAAATTGTTGTGGGCCAGAAAACGTGTTTGTTCCCCGATTTATGCTGAGCTGTATTTTTAAAATTTGTCTCTGAAATTTATATGCAAGAAAATTCAGGATCTTATCTAAACAATGGCTTTGGAATCACCTAAAACGCATGCACCATTTTTTTTTAATAATTTTTGCAAATTTGGTGTGCAGTTAGGCCAGCTGGAGCGCTCAAGATTTGCACTCTGATTTTGTAAGATTTATCATATTTTTTCTGTTGCCTTTTTTGATCTGATTTTTTTTTTGTCCTTTTTGTAACACTTCAAACTTGCATTTTCCAGAGAATCACAAATTTCCTATGAGTGGAAATAATTTTTGAAACAAAAAACAGCCAGACAGAGAGAGAAACAGGGGAAATCTGGAAAACTGGAAAAAAAAAAGCAAGATACCAAAATTTAACACAAAGGAAAATGTAAGAAGGAAATTGTGTAAGAACTAAGACACAATTATGAACTCAAACTAAAATTAAAAAGGCAGCAAAGGATCAAAATAACAGCAGATTAAGGCAAATTAAAGAGACCCAAAAACAAGAAACAATCAAGCCAAAAATAAGACTACTAAGAATTGATGACAATTATGGATTCACATGACTTGACACAACATTTATAGATTCAGAAAATAAAGACTCAAAGCATAAAATGAAGCAATTATAAGAAAGCAATAAAGACTCAAATTCCTAAAAGAAAACAGCCACTCAATGTGTAAGGAATCCTATCACAATTGCACAAGAAAATGTTCAAGATCAATTGAACACATGTGCTTCGGTTGGATCTTCCATAAGCACACCAAGAACAATTTAAAATGTAAAAGAAACAGCAAGACAATTATGGAATTGAAATGACAAGATGAAAATAAAGAAGAACTGAAAATTTAAAAAGACAAGCTACTCATCTTGAAGAACCAAAAGCTCATGATACCAAATGATGGCATTTTCATGTGTTCTTCTTGAATCAAAGTAGAAATAGATGGAGCGGAAGCAATGGATGAGTGAAACAAGACCCTCCTAGGAGTTGTGTTGGTCTTGAAGGTGCATGATGAGTATGGGTTGAGTGGTTCAGCCAGCTCAAGGGAGAAGGTGAAAGGATTGAAGTTTATAGCCTAGATTTCTAGGAGGAGTAAAGCTTGTGCACAAAAATGGCAGCATAACATTACTCAAATAAACTTGAAAATACATGAGGTAGGCCTCCTTATTTATAGATTTAGGAGCCTTGGTGAGCAAGCTTAAAGGGTAGGGATGGAAATACAAAAAGTGGGGGCTGCCTAGGGTATTGACTTTAGTCAAACCACACCATCATCCTAATATTCTAGAAGATAGGTCAAAAATGCAACATTTGATAGTACACCCCTCCCTCTTTTGCTAAAGGCACCTATTTGCTAGCACACCCCTCCTTCTATTGCTAAGGGCACCTTTTTGATAGCACACCCCTAAGTTAGCAAGTTTTGCTTTCTACACTACACTAATCTACTAAGCTACCCCTAATGGGCCTCCAAGTAGCATGTACAAGGTCTTCTCCCTCCCATCCGTGGCTTCTTCTATGTGTGCTTGGATATGTTTAGCCATGGATCTTGTGAGAGGTCCTAGACGGTCTAGCTCCATGGATAGCCTCCCTCCTTCACGTCCTAGACGCTCACTTCTTGGAGCTAGACGCTCCTCTTGGTCTAGACGGTCTTCTTGGTTTGGGCCTTGGCTTCCTTGGTTAGATGTGCTTGGCCCTCCTCCATCAGTACTGCGTCGGACCCTCCTGACAACATCATCTGCGTGTGGAAAGCAGTGAGATGCATTTCAGGATCCTCTTTCCCAGTGAACACGGTCTTAGGTCCTACAAAGGTGGCTGGGACCACTGTGTTCATAATTGCTTGGGAGAAAGGCATGGGAAAGGCCCTTGGGGGCACTGGTGGGGCTCGATCATCTTCCCCACGATCTCCAGCTTGTTGTATGTGCTGCAAATTCACGCGCAGCTCCTCATTTGCTCGGTGTAACTCTTCATTCCTGGCCTGTGAGGCGGCCAGGTCTTCCTGCATACGCGCCTGATGCGCTCGAGATTCCGCCACCGTCTCCTGGAGGGCGCGCATCGTTTCCATCAGCTGTTGCATGGTAACGCTGTCGCCTCCGTTTGGTGGAATGGACCCGTGTCTTGTATTCCTCATCTTCCGTAGTTCTTACTCTCACTTTTGTGTATGGGACCTTGTTTTACTCCGGCCCCACGGTGGGCGCCAAATGTTCTTGCCGGTTGACCCGCCTGTCGGTTGACTCACGACACTCACACGCCTCCTTCCTCACGTTGATATGTGCTTGGTCCTTTCGAAGCAATATGCACCTGCAAAAGAGAAAGGGGGCGCCCTAGAGGCCGTTTGCACTCCGACGCTCAAGTCAGTGTAGGCAAGGAACACCAAGTGTATTGAGTTTCTCTCTGTGTGTTTAGGTCTAGAAACTGCGTACCTTTGTGAAGTATCTTACTGTCCCTTATATAGTCTAGGGTTTACTGTGCCGCTAGCCCCAATTAGGGTTCACTGCGCTACTAGCCATATTTAGGGTTTACTGGAATACCCTTGCGCCGCTATCACCCAATCTTAGGATAATCTAGCACATAAGGTTTCCTTCTCTGGAGTGCGAACTTTCACAGGGTGACCACCTGGGTGCCTCCTTGTGCACCTAGTCTCTGGGGCCACCTGTTCTGGGAGTGCCTTTACTGTTCACGTGCCATGCATGTAGCTTCACTGGGAACCCTAGTTCTGATGAGTACTCGACCCCTCAGGACTCTGCACCTAACTGTGCTCTCCCTGCTACCCGCATGGGCACTTCGTGATCCAGGCCTCTCCCTAACTCTGGGTATTTAACTGGCCATTGGCCCACTCTGGGAACCAATCTTAGCTGTTCTGTTTACGCTGTTCAAATCACCCAAGGCCGATGTCACCTCGCCACACCCTGTGGCCGAGGACTCCTCGACCTACTGAGTGACAATGACACCTCCGCCCATCCTGGTGAGCTGACAACTACTCACCTGCCTCTGTAGGGTGATGACTCATCACCCCTCTCTGTAGGCTGATGACTAATCACCCTTCTCTGTAGGCTGATGACTAATCACCCCTCTCTGTAGGCTGATGACTAATCACCCTTCTCTGTAGGCTGATGACTAATCACCCCTCTCTGTAGGCTGATGACTAATCACCCTTCTCTGTAGGTTGATGACTAATCACCCCTCTTTGTAGGCTGATGACTAATCACCCTTCTCTGTAGGCTGATGACTAATCACCCCTCTTTGTAGGCTGATGACTAATCACCCCTCTTTGTAGGCTGATGACTAATCACCCCTCTTTGTAGGCTGATGACTAATCACCCCTCTCTGTAGGCCGATGACTAATCACCCCTCTCTGTAGGCCGATGACTAATCGCCCTTTCCTGTTCAATACCCCCTACGGGGTCCACTCCACGTGGCTTTGGCCCATGCTGTGGGACCCAGCTGACGTCCGAGGACTGGCCAGTACACAAGCCCCCCAGTCTCAAGCTGTTGACTTGTTTCAGCGAAGAGACTAAGTGATGGACGAGGACTGATCGGTACACAAGCCCCCTTAGTCTCGAGCTGTTAACTTGTTCCAGCGTAGGGACTAAGTCATTGACTTGGGCGGCCTACGTGGTTCTGCGCATAAGTACATGAACAGTGCAATGAAAAGACACTTCACCAACCCCCTTTCATCCGCTAACACGTGGCTGCATCAACGGTTTGAGATTCATAACGTTCGCGCTCCCTAGGGCTACGTTAAACCTCTTCAAAACCCCGCGCCACTTCACTGTTTCATCACTTTGCATCCTCAACTTCTGCAAACTCTATCTTCCAACGCACGCTCTCCTCCTCTCACCAAGCTTTTCAAACTTCTCCGCCCTCGTTCAACCAAAGGTATGATTTTTACGTCTTCTTCACATTCGTGACATAATCTCTGTTCTCCATATTGCATGCTGCTGTTCTGGGCCTGTGTGTGGTTTATGCATTCTAGGGTTTTGTTCTTCTTTTCTGGGTTTGTTCTACCTTCGAGTCTTCGTCCACCATTGTTTTCTTCTGAGCCTCTCTTCTTTTCCTGCCTCTCATTTGTTTAGATTCGAGATGGCCAGAACCAAAACTACCTCCAACCCTCCTCCAACCGTTGCGGTCGATTACAGGGCCCTCTACCCATGGGCTTCTGAGGATCTCCTTGCCGAGACCTCTAAACTCACATCCTGCGAGGATCTTCGCAAGCATAGGGATGATGAGAATGAGATTAAAGGACGCGTCTTCGGCAGGGAAACTGACGCGTACGTCTCTATGCGCCCCAGTACAGCGAACGAGCCCGTGTGTGCCGATGATCGCTGCAACGATGGGGAACCGTTCTTCTTCTTCTACGCCACCATTTTTAAAAGAGTCAAAGGGATGACTAATCACCCCTCTTTGTAGGCTGATGACTAATCACCCCTCTTTGTAGGCTGATGACTAATCACCCCTCTTTGTAGGCTGATGACTAATCACCCCTCTTTGTAGGCTGATGACTAATCACCCCTCTCTGTAGGCCGATGACTAATCGCCCTTTCCTGTTCAATACCCCCTACGGGGTCCACTCCACGTGGCTTTGGCCCATGCTGTGGGACCCAGCTGAGGTCCGAGGACTGGCCAGTACATTCCCCAAACCCCAAACTACTGACGAATCGGCACAAAACATGCAAATACGCCACGCGCCATTTCGAGCCACTATCATTTTTTAGGCGTGTTGATCGGACTTCTCTGTCAAAATCTATGGCCATTATAAGTTTGTATACCCTAATATTCACTAAATGAAGTTTCCCCAAACCCTTAACTACTGACGAATCGGCATAAAACATTCAGATACACCATGCCCCGTTTGGAGCCACTTTCATTTTTGACGCGTTTTGATCGGACTTATCTGTCAAAATCTATCGCCATTTGAAGGCAGTATAACCTAATATTCACTAAATGAAGTTTCCCCAAACCCCAAACTACTGACGAATCGGCACAAAAGATGCAGATACGCCACGCCCCGTTTCGAGCCACCATCATTTTTGAAGCGTCTTGATCGGACTTCTCTGCCAAAATGTATCATGATTTGAAGTTTGTATACCCTAATATTCACTAAATGAAGTTTCCCCAAACCCCAATCCACTGACAAATCGGCACAAAACATGCAGATACACCACGCCCCGTTTCGAGCCACTTTCATTTTTGAGGCGTCTTGATCGGACTTCTCTGTCAAAATCTATCGCCATTTGAAGTTTCTATACCCTAATATTCACTAAATAAAGTTTCCCCAAACCCCAAATTACTGACGACCTGGCACAAAAGATGCAGATACGCCCGCCCCGTTTCCAGCGACTTTCATTTTTGAGGCGTCTTGATCGGACTTCTCTGTCAGAATCTATCGCCATTTTAAGTTTGTATACCCTAATATGGACTAAATGAACTTTCCCCAAATCCCAAACTACTGACGAATCGGCACAAAACATGCAGATATGCCACGCGCCGTTTCGAGCGACTATCATTTTTTAGGCGTGTTGATCTGACTTCTCTGTCAAAATCTATCGCCATTAGAAGTTTGTATACCCTAATATTCACTAAATAAAGTTTCCCCAAACCCCAAACTACTGACGAATCGGCATAAAACATGCACATACACCATGCCCCGTTTGGAGCCACTTTCATTTTTTAAGCGTTTTGATCGGACTTATCTGTCAAAATCTATCGCCATTTGAAGGCAGTATACCCTAATATTCAATAAATGAAGTTTCCCCAAACCCCAAACTACTGACGAATCGGCACAAAAGATGCAGATACGCCACGCCCCGTTTCGAGCCACCATCATTTTTGAGGCGTCTTGATCGGACTTCTCTGTCAAAATGTATCATGATTTGAAGTTAATATACCCTAATATTCACTAAATGAAGTTTCCCCAAACCCCAATCCACTGACGAATTGGCACAAAACATGCAGATACGCCACGCCTCGTTTCGATCCACTTTCATTTTTGAGGCGTCTTGATCGGACTTCTCTGTCAAAATCTATCGCCATTTGAAGTTTGTATACCCTAATAATCACTAAATGAAGTTTCCCCAAACCCCAAACTACTGACAAATCGACACAAAACATGCAGATACGCCACGCCCTGTTTCGAGCCACTTTCATTTTTGAGGCGTCTTGATCGGACTTCTCTGTCAAAATCTCTCGCCATTTGAAGTTTGTATACCCTAATATTCACTAAATGAAGTTTCCAAACTATTGACAAATCGGCACAACACATGCAGATACGCCACGCCCCGTTTCGAGCCACTTTCATTTTTGAGGCGTCTTGATCGGACTTCTCTGTCAAAATCTATCGCCATTTGAAGTTTGTATACCCTAATATTCACTAAATGAAGTTTCCCCAAACCCCAAACTACTAACGAATCAGCACAAAACATGTAGATACGCAACTCCCAGTTTCGAGCCCCTTTCAAATTTGAGGCGTCTTGATCGGACTTCTCTGTCAACATCTATCGCCATTTGAAGTTTGTATACCCTAATAATCATTAAATAGAGTTTCCCCAAACCCCAAAATACTGAAGAATTGGCACAAAACATGCAGATACGCCACGCCCCGTTTCTAGCCACTTTCATTTTTGAGGCGTCTTGATCGGACTTCTCTGTCAAAATCTATCGCGATTTGAAGTTTGTATACCCTAATATTCACTAAATGAAGTTTCCCCAAACCCCAAACTACTGACGAATGTACACTAAACATGCAGATACGCCACGCCCCGTTTTGAGCCACTTGCATTTTTTAGGCGTCTTGATCGGACTTCTCTGCAAAATCTATCGCCATTTGAAGTTTGTATACCCTAATATTCACTAAATGAAGTTACCCCAAACCCCAATTTACTGACGAATCGGCACAAAACATGCAGATACGCCACACCCCGTTTCGAGCCACTTTCATTTTTTAGGCGTCTTGATCGGACTTCTCTGTCAAAATCTATCGCCATTTGAAGTTTGGATACCCTAATATTCACTAAATGAAGTTTCCCCAAACTGCAAACTACTGACGAATCGGCGTAAAACATGCAGATACGCCACGCCTCGTTTTGAGCCACTTTCATTTTCGAGGAGTCTTGATCGGACCTCTCTGTCAAAATCTATCGCCATTTGAAGTTTGTATACCCTAATATTCACTAAATGAAGTTTCCCCAAACCCACAAACTACTGACGAATCGGCACAAAACATGCAGATACGCCACGCCCCGTTTCGAGCCACTTTCATTTTTTAGGCGTCTTGATCGGACCTCTCTGTCAAAATCTATCGCCATTAGAAGTTTGTATACCCTAAAATTTACTAAATGAAGTTTCCCCAAACCCCAAACTACTGACGAATCGCCACAAAATATGCAGATACACCACGCCCCGTTTCGAGCCACTTTCATTTTTTAAGCGTCTTGAACGGACTTCTCTGCAAAATCTATCGCCATTTGAAGTTTGCATACCCCAATAATCACTAAATGAAATTTCCCCCAACCCCAAACTACTGAGGAATCGGCACAAAACATGCAAATACGCCACGCCCCGTTTCGAGCCACTTTCATTTTTTAGGCGTTTTGATCGAACTTCTCTGTCAAAATCTATCGTCATTTGAAGTTTGTATACCCTAATATTCACTAAATGAAGTTTCCCCAAACCCCAAACTATTGACGAATCGGCACAGAAAATGCAGATACGCCACGCCCCGTTTTGATCCACTTTCATTTTTGAGGCGTCTTGATCGGACCTCTCTGTCAAAATCTATCGCAATTTGAAGTTTCTATACCCTAATATTCACTAAATGAAGTCTCCCCAAACCCCAAACTACTGACGAATCGGCACAAAACATGCATATACGCCACGCCCAATTTCGAGCCACTTTCAAATTTCAGGCGTCTTGATCGGACCTCTCTGTCAAAATCTATCGCCATTTGAAGTTTGTATACCCTAATATTCACTAAATGAAGTTTCCCCAAACCCCAAATTACTGACCAATTGGCACAAAACATGCACATACGCCACGCCCCGTTTCGAGCCACTTTCACTTTTTAGGCGTCTTGATCAGGCTTCTCTGTCAAAATCTATCGCCATTTGAAGTTTGTATACCCTAATATTCACTAAATGAAGTTTCCCCAAACCCCAAACTACTGACGAATCGGCACAAAACATTTACATACGCCACACCCCGTTTTGAGCCACTTTCAGTTTTGAGGCGTCTTGATCGATCTTCTCTGCCAAAATCTTTCACCATTTGAAGTTTGTATACCCTAATATTCACTAAATGAAGTTTCCCCAAACCCCAAACTACTGACGAATCGGCACAAAACATTTAGATACGCCACACCCCGTTTTGAGCCACTTTCAATTTTGAGGCGTCTTGATCGATCTTCTCTGCCAAAATCTCTCGCCATTTGAAGTTTGTATACCCTAATATTCAGTAAATGAAGTTTCCCCAAACCCCAAACTACTGACGAATCGGCACAAAACATGCAGATACGCCACGCCCCGTTTCGAGCCACTTTCATTTTTTAGGCGTCTTGATCGGACTTCTCTGTCAAAATCTATCGCCATTTGAAGTTTTTATACCCTAATATTCACTAAATGAAGGTTCCCCAAACCCCCAACTACTGACGAATCGGCACAAAACATGCAGATACGCCACGCCCCGTGTCGAGCCACTTTCATTTTTGAGGCGTCTTGATCGGACCTCTCTATCAAAATCTATCGCCATTTGAAGTTTGTATACCCTAATATTCACTAAATGAAGTTTCCCCAAACCCCAACATACTGACGAATCGGCACAAATCATGCAGATATGCAACGCCCAATTTCGAGCCACTTTCAAATTTGAGGCGTCTTGATCGGACTTCTCTGTCAAAATCTATCGCCATTTGAAGTTTGTATACCCTAATATTCACTAAATGAAGCTTCCCCAAACCCCAAAGTACTGACCAATTGGCACAAAACATGCACATACGCCACCCCCCGTTTCGAGCCACTTTCATTTTTTAGGCTTCTTGATCGGACTTCTCTGTGAAAATCTATCGCCATTTGAAGTTTGTATACCCTAATATTCACTAAATGAAGTTTTCCCAAACCCCAAACTACTGACGAATCGGCACAAAACATGTAGATACGCCACGCCCCGTTTTGAGCCACTTTCAATTTTGAGGCGTCTTGATCGGACTTCTCTGTCAAAATCTATCGCCATTTGAAGTTTGTATACCCTAATATTCACTAAATGAAGTTTCCCCAAACCCCAAACTACTGATGAATCGGCACAAAACATGCAGATACGCCACGCCCCGTTTCGAGCCACTTTCATTTTTTAGGCGTCTTGATCGGACTTCTCATTCAAAATCTATCGCCATTTGAAGTTTGTATACCCTAATATTCACGAAATGAAGTTTCCCCAAACCCCAAACTACTGACGAATCGGCACAAAACATGCAGATACGCTACGCCCCGTTTCGAGCCACTTTTGTAACGCCCCTCAAAATATCGTTCATTTTTATATAATGAAATAAAGGTGAAACGATAATATCAAAACTTAACATAGATATATACATAATATAATTCATCCATTAATACAAATGTGCTTCAAAATAATATCCCTTTTCAAGGAAGTTTTAATACATCTCCATAGAGGAGTTTTCAAAATAAAACAAAACAACAACATTCAAAAACCGGCGATCTCCTCCTCCAGAAAATGCTCACTGAGGAGCTCTACTACCTGCAACCTCATCTGCTCCCGTGCAAATATACACGATCATCACAGGTTTAAGAAAAACAACCACGATACAAAACAAAAGGGTAAGCTAGATATTTTTAAAACTTTAAAACATGAAACTTGATATTAACGTAAACCATCAAATATTCACACATTTCACAATTCCCTCAAGTGTCATTCATTTCACATAAACCATCAAGTGTCTATCACATTTTCCATATTCATCTTTCTCACGTCAGACTTCCACTGACTCATCACACATAGACACTTGACACTACTTCCGGAAGACTCGTGCATTGACTAGACTCAGAGATCTGCACCTGTCATACTACATTGCTGTAAAGTTCCCACAGCCATGCGCATAAACATAATCTCAATCTCAATCTCATCACTCTCCTAGTATGACAGGGTTAATCCATACAACAGGTCAAGTAGTTATCTTTCAAACCACTTACCCATACATATGAACCTCCATCGACTCTCAACGCCTGAATAACTTCATCTATATGATTCCATTATATCAGGAGAGTCAGGATATCTCATTATAGAAATCACCGATCAATGCACATTCTACAAAATCTTACACAGTATTTTCTTTCCTGAAAATACTATGCCTTGATTCCACATTCACAACATTCAACACATCATATAACACTTAAATGAACGATTCCAATCACAGCAACAATCATTCCAAGGTTCAGATTTTCGAATATCATATGCATTTCACATTTCAATCTCAAACAGTTTCAAACGACACTAAAACAGGGGAGTTCGAAATCAACATTTAAAATCGGCGATCACGTCGCCCCACACATAAAAATAGAGCATAGTGAAATAGAATATGAAACCGGCGACCACGTCGCCCTCACTTCAGAACCTACTCGCCTAAAGTTTTTATAAACGAAAATGCTAGCTTCCCTTACCTGAACTTGCGCAAAAACACCAAGAGCTCCAAAACCCACCGAAGCTTAAAGATGCCTTAACTCTGTTTTAGCGTCCAGTTTGGAGAACTTGCAGAGAACCTCCCAGGTGCTCTATGGTAGTCGCTGATAGCCAACTGGTGCGCTAGGACTTCTGAACGCAGGGAGAAGGAGAGGAAAGAAACAGGGAACCAAAGCTAACTCACTCAATCACTCTCGAACCACAGCAACGTCCACTGCCTCTCAGGAGTGAGTTTTGAATCTAAGCCAACTTACCCAGAAATGCCGCTGCCCCCCGCCCACTCTGCAGGAAAGCTTGCGTGCACACTTCCTTGAACAGTATGACCACGTGGGTTTCTGCGCATACCAACTCCCTGACGCTAACTATTCTGAAACACCCTTTCTGTCTACGTGTCACGCATGCAGGACGTCTCATGCTGGGAGCCTGGGTCCCACCTTATCTGTGTGAAACACGACATCGCGCGATAACCTTCCACTGATGACTGTTCGCGCGATGACTATCCACCGATGTCTCATCCTGGTGGACGAACGATGTCTCTCCCTGGAAGATGACCGATGTCTCTCCCTGGAAGACAACCGATGTCTCTCTCTGGAAGACGACCGATGTCTATCCCTGGCGATGACCGCATGTCTCTCGCCCTGGCGATGACCGCATGTCTCTCGCCTTGGCGATGCCCGCATGTCTCTTGCCCTGGCGATGCCCGCATGTGATGGAAGAAGCCCAAGCCCAAGCCTAAGCCCAAGCTCAGGCCCAACAACTAGGTCCATGGAAAAGAGTATTTAAGAAAATTGGGACTCTGCTACTGATGGCAGAGAAACTTTTCTTTACATATTCAAAGACCCCTCAGAGGACCACAAGGAGTAGAGCCCAAGCCATGGGAGCTGAGCATCAATTAATTTCAATTTATTTGTAATGTCAGTAGAGTAGGGTTCATTTAGCACAATAGGGGGTATATTTAACAATTTAGCTTGTACCTAGGCCTTTTAGGGTAGGAATGTAGCCCTACCTTCTAGAAGCATGCTAAGGGGCTGCATTGACCTTTGGTCAACACCCTAGCAGCCCCCTCTTTTATGTATTCCCCATCCTACCCTTGCTCCTTACTCTCCAAGGCACCATCTCCTATAAATAGGGTGCTTTGGCTCATGTTTTTTTAAGATCAATTTATATGAGTAAATGCTGCCAAAATTATGCTAGCTTCTACTCTTTGTCTAGTCACTCTAGGTTAGACACTTTGATCTTCATCTTCACCTTCCTCCAAGTGATTTGGCCTAACCTATCACTCTCCATACCTTTCATGCACCTACAAGGAACCCATAGCTCTATATGAGTCATCCTTGACCCATATCATCCATAGCTTCCACCACCTTTTTACCTCATATTTTAAGAAGAACAAATGGTCATGAAGAACAACCCATCATTTGGTATCTAGAGCTTTGGTTCTTCAAGAGATAAGTGTTCTCTTCATTTTATTTTTTGAGTCTTCTTTATTCCATGTTGTTCATCATATCCTTAAATGTCTTGCTGTTTTTAATTTCTTTTTAAGTTGGTGTTGCTGTTTTTTAAATTTCTATTTGGTATTTTTGGTTCAACTTGATCTTGAACTTCCATTTTTCAAACTGTTTTAGGTTCCTTTTGTGTTTGCTGTTCTGTTTTTATTTTATTGAGTCTTATTGATGTTTTTAATCGGTGCAAAGTGTTTGTGGTTGAGTCATTTTGATTTTTGAATCCATACAAGTTTTGTCAAAGTCATGTTCATCCTACAATGTCAAAAATTCCAAGTGGTTCCTTTTATTGTTGATTTGGTTGCTTGATTTTGTTTTGAGTGCAGTTTATATTTCTGGTTTTGAAGCTTTGGTGCCTTTTATATTTTCATATTTGAGTTCATACTTGTGTGTTAGTTCCATACAAGTTCGTTTCCAATCATTTCCATTGTGTTTTTGAAGTTTCTTTACCGTTTTCTAATTCCAAGTTAGGATTTCTCTGTTTTCACTGCTACTGTGCTGGCTGGAATCATTCCCAGAAATTACATTTGTTGGTAAAAAATTCTGAAATTTTGGATTTGAGTAGTTTGATGTGTTAAGAAAAAGTGAAAAAAAGAAGCACATCAAAATTCAAAATACAAAAAAAATGATAAATGAAATACGAACAGAGTGCAAAAATCCTGACTCTGAAAAAACGCTGACGCGGCAGTGATTTCGGAAAAATTATTACAATTATTTAGCTCACTGTTTTGGTGAAATTCCAACGCCTATATTGAGCTAAAACATTGAAGTTTCTGTGGTTAAAATTTCAAGCTCAAATTTGAAGTATTCTGTCCAGCATAAAATTGGAAAGTTGTGAAAAATTTACACAAAAAAATTCTGTAGTGCTGTTTTGGTTTTATTCATCTATTCTAGTTCCATTCACTAGGATTCCACTTTGTGTGCTACCTTTTCTTGTGTGCCTTAATTTTTTGCTTGTCAAATTTTATTGAATACTCTTTCAAGTCTTGTCAAATATCAACTCCATTTGCAGAAGTCCTTGATTTTAAATTTGAGTTTTGTTGCTTTAAAACTTGCTTGACCTCTCTTTGGTGGATTTGACCTAAAAAGTGCTTTGGTGAGTGTGGAGCTAAAATTTTGTTTTGGTGAAAGCCATATCACTAAAGAGGAGCTGGATTAAAGATTTAAGGTTGAATAACCTAAGGAGACAAAGCAAGGGACAGCAACAACCTCATTGAAAAATACACAAATATACACAAAGGAGCTACAAGTGAAGGAGTGCATAGAATAGGACTTTAAATTTTTGTGCATCAAAATTTGTTAACCTAATTTCTTTGTATTTCTTTGAGTTGTAATTTGCCAGGACATTGATTAATTAGTGGATTAATACGTCTTAGACGGTGAGTGTGTCTTCAAGGTTCCAAAGTGCCAAGAAGCCTCACCTTAGGATTCGACTAGTTTTAAAAGCTTTCTAGATAGCAATTTTCATTTGTGTTTTATTGCTTTATATAGTTTTTTCTTGCATAAAAATTTTGTTTTTATCTTTGATTGTGCTCTAAGTAAATTGCTTAGAGAAAGGTTTGTGAAAGTGCTGTGGGATAGTATCTGGCTAAGGAAAGGCTTGGTACTTAAGAGATCCTAGTGATCCACCTCCCTTTCCTAGGAAATTACCTACTTCACTCCACTTATCTTTCTTTTTGAAAATTACTTTTATCACAAACCCTAAACATGTCTACTCATTCTTCAAGTCATAGTGAAAGTGATAGAAAATCCACAAAATCTCTTTTGAAACAATTGGCTAGAGATTTTCAATCACTATCACTAAGACAATTGCAACATGAGGCTCAAATTTTGGAAGATAAAAAAGAAAGAGATGCCCATCTTGCAATTTTGAAAGAAGTGTTGAAGATTGGCAAGGAAAAAGATGAATACATTAGAAAATTAAAAAAACCCCGGCATCACATGCATCTAGTTCTAGGTCAAATGACTCACATGCTAAGGGGAGTTTGAGAGTTAATGATTATTATCAACCTCCACCTAGAAGAACTAGAAGAGAAAAAGAGTTTAAAGAAAAATTACAAGCTCTTATCAGAAAGAAAGAAGAGAAAGACAAAAGAGAAAGAGAGGAGAATGAAAGGAAAGATAGAGAAGAGAAAGAAAAGAGAGAAAAAGTGAGGATAGAAAAGGAAAGTACAAAAAATCCTTTGTTTGGAGTTGAACCAAACATTGACTTAAATTCTTCTTCCATAGAAAACCCTTGTGAGAATATGCTTGAAGAAAAATCTGTGTCTGAAGCTGAACCAGATATAGATATCAATCTTTCCTGCACAGAAAAGCCAAGTGAGTGGTTATTTGAAAAAGAAGAGGAATCTAGAAAGAATGAAGAGTATCTTACAACATCTCCTACAAGCATAGTGGGAAAAGAACCCTTAAAGGGGGATTGCAATACTTTGAACTCTTCTTTTCCTTTGAATCATGATGCTTACTCTTATTCTCAAAAATCACAAAAACAACACTTTGTGATGTTGCTTATCTTGGGCAATGAACAACACAAAGGAAGCAAAAATATTGTTGAAAAGGGCCCTATTTCTTTCAACCAAAACTTTTATAAAAATAGAAAAGGGCCTTATTTCCTTACTATTTTATTTGAATACACTAGTCTTAATTTTCTTATCTCACTTTTCTATAATGTTTACTGTAGGTTAATATTTGATCCTGGAGGATGAGCATAGTTTTCAAAGCAGCAATAAGGCTGCTGTTTGAGATCAACCCTGTAGATCTGAGGACAGATCCTCTCAAGAAGGAGGGGATGATGGAAGAAGCCCAAGCCCAAGCCTAAGCCCAAGCTCAGGCCCAACAACTAGTTCCATGGAAAAGAGTATTTAAGAAAATTGGGACTCTGCTACTGATGGCAGAGAAACTTTTCTTTACATATTCAAAGACCCCTCAGAGGACCACAAGGAGTAGAGCCCAAGCCATGGGAGCTGAGCATCAATTAATTTCAATTTATTTGTAATGTCAGTAGAGTAGGGTTCATTTAGCACAATAGGGGGTATATTTAACAATTTAGCTTGTACCTAGGCCTTTTAGGGTAGGAATGTAGCCCTACCTTCTAGAAACATGCTAAGGGGCTGCATTGACCTTTAGTCAACACCCTAGCAGCCCCCTCTTTTATGTATTCCCCATCCTACCCTTGCTCCTTACTCTCCAAGGCACCATCTCCTATAAATAGGGTGCTTTGGCTCATGTTTTTTTAAGATCAATTTATATGAGTAAATGCTGCCAAAATTATGCTAGCTTCTACTCTTTGTCTAGTCACTCTAGGTTAGACACTTTGATCTTCATCTTCACCTTCCTCCAAGTGATTTGGCCTAACCTATCACTCTCCATACCTTTCATGCACCTACAAGGAACCCATAGCTCTATATGAGTCATCCTTGACCCATATCATCCATAGCTTCCACCACCTTTTTACCTCATATTTTAAGAAGAACAAATGGTCATGAAGAACAACCCATCAGCATGTCTCTCGCCCCGGCGATGCCCGCATGTCTCTCGCCCTGGCGATGCCTGTAAGGACCTGGAAAATCTTATTGGAATAAAAGTGATATATTTTAAGTGAATTCTAAGTATGTTTTTATTTAAAATAAAAATGAAGGAAAGTGTAGTTAGAAAGCCATGAGATCGACTGGAACATGATCGCCAGGGCGCGAGAGGCATGCGGACATCGCCAGGGCGCGAGGCATGCGGGCATCGCCAGGGCGCGAGAGACATGCGGGCATCGCCAGGACGCGAGATGCATGTGGGCTTTGCCCGGGCGCGAGAGGCATGCGGGCGTCGCCAAGAGGAGACCTCGGTCGGTCTCCAGGAAGAGGAGACCTCGGTCGGTCTCCAGGAGGAGGAGACCTCGGTCGGTCTCCAGGAGGAGGAGACATCGGTCGTTTTCCAGAGAGAGACATCGGTCGTCCTCCAGGATGGGTCATCGGTGGAGAGTCTTCGCGAGGAAGGTCATCGGTGGATTGTCATCGCGCGAGAGGTCATCGGTGGATTGTCTTTGCGCGAGTGGTCATCGGCGAAAGGTTATCGCGCGATGTCGTGTTTCACGCAGATGAAGTGGGGCCCTGGTTTCCAGGATGAACGTGCTGCATGTGCGACATGTAGGCAGTGAAAGTCCTTCGGAACAGTAGCTCCATGTGCGCAGAGACGCCACGTGGCCATACTGTCAGGTTTGCATTTAATTCGAGGAAGAAAACCCACACGGAAGGGTTAGTTAGAGAGTAGGTAATGATAGCTACATGGCAGGCCTATGTTCCTAGTATCGGAATGCACCGCCTCTTAGTGAGTTTAGAAACGCAGTGAGAGTATAAAAGGTGACAGAGTGAGTTCACCTTCATCTTTCTCTTTTCTCTCCTTTGCGCTGCGACTCAGTAATTCCAGGCACCCGTTTATTTACCAGCGATTGCCATAGAGCATTTGAGAAGGTTCTCTACAAGTTTTACCGATTAGAACGCTTAGGCGGAGTTCAGGCATCCTTTACGTTCGGTGGTTAGAGCTTGAAGTGAGTTTCACGCTGATCCAAGTAAGGGAAGCTAGTCTTTTTCCAACGATAACTGGATATTTGATGTTTGTGATGATAGGGCGACGTGGTCGCCGGTTTTACTTCGCTTTCACGGTGTTTGATGTTGAAATGTGAGATGTTTACGATAACAGTTCTGTTTGGATGTTGGGGGCGACGTGGGCGCCGGTTTTAAAAATGTTCTTGTAAAAACCCAGTTTTGTTCGTGATCGCCGGTTTCTGGAGGTGATCGCCGGTTTTTCATCTGTTATTGAAATATCCCCCGTTTTATGCTGTTTTAAAAGTGTTTGAGATTTTAAATGTGGTTTTTCGAAAATCTGAACCTTGGTATGAGTTTTGCTGTGATTGAAATCGTTCATTGAAGTGTTATGTGATGTGTTGAATGTTGTGATTGTGGATCGAGGCATAGTATTTTCAGGAAAGAAAATACCGTGTAAGGTCGTGTAAGAGGTGTATTGATCGGTGATCCTATAATGAGACATCCTGACTCTACTGAGGTAATGAAATCACATAGAGGAAGTTACTCAGTTGTGGAGAGTCGATGGAGGTTCATACGTATGGGTGTCTCGTGTGAAACAGAACGAGTTCGGCCTGCTGTATGGATTAACCTTGTCATACCGTGATAATGAGAATATTGAGATGGTGTGATGCGCATGGCTGTGGGAACTTTCCAGCCTTTTGGTATGACAGGTGCGAATCTCTGGGTCTAATCAACGCACGAGTCTCCGGAAATAGTGGTCAAGTGTCTGGTGTGATGAGTCAGTGGAAAGTCTGACGTGAGAAATGAGAAATTGAATTAATAGACACTTGATTGCTGATGTGAATTGAAATACTCTTGGATTGATTTGTGAAATATGGGATTTCCTGATAGTCTTGTGGAATATGGAAATGTGATGGCTGATATTGATATGGTTCATGGATGTTGTGAAGTTCTTATGTATGATCTTGATTCAAAGTTTTCTTAAATATATAGCTTACCCTGTATTTTGTTTCTGTGGCTGTTTTTCTTAAACCTGTGATGATCGTGTATCTTTACACGGGAGCAGATGAGGTTGCAGGAAGTGGATTTCCCCTGTGAGTGATCGCCGTATGTGGTCGCCTGTTTTCTGTTCTTGCTGGGCGATCGCCCCCTTTTGCCATTTCTGATAGGCGATCTCCGTTTTCTGTTAGGAGATCGGTAGTTTTTGTATTTTGCTGTCTTTATGTTTAAGTTTTGGAAAACGACCGCTTTGTATTAAACTCCCTGCGAGGAGAACTCCTTTGTATATATATACAATTATGTTTATTTCAATATATTTGTTTTACCGTTATTTCATATTACGAAAATGCAAAAAAAAAAAAAATGCGAAATGTATTTGGCGGGATGTTACAATGCCCGCATGTCTCTCGCCC
This sequence comes from Phaseolus coccineus, assembly GCA_037954025.1. Lineage (NCBI taxonomy): Eukaryota > Viridiplantae > Streptophyta > Magnoliopsida > Fabales > Fabaceae > Phaseolus > Phaseolus coccineus. The sequence continues at coordinate 16,754,393 of CM075686.1, read as the reverse complement.
CGGTGATGCCCGCATGTCTCTCGCCCCGGCGATGCCCGCATGTCTCTCATCCCGGCGATGACTGATGACACATCGCCACGCCTTGCTGAAGGTTCTTCATCCCACTATGTTACGTCCAAGGTATCACCTCCACATTACTTGGTGACGTCGGTAGCTTCACATTTCCAAGAATAGATCAGCACTACACCTCGTGCGCCCATGCATGCAACACTAAGGACGATTTCTTATGCTCAAGCATAGAGCTTCGCATGCACAGCGTATCTAAGGCTTAACCCACACCTCGATACGCGTGGTTTTTTGAACCCACTATGGTTGATCCAGCATCTTGACCACATACTAAGTGCACTCCCCGCGATCACGTACACCATAGGCGATTGGCGATCATGTGTACTCTAGGCTACAGGCGATTATGTGCCAGAGAAGTCGGAGATCGCCTCCATCTTCAACAACGGCGATCTCGTAGACTTCTAAGCTACACTTTTCTTCCTTTACTCTTCTTGATCCACATGTCTTCCTCGAGCACACCCACGTGATTACCTCACGATAAAGTCATCGCACCTGACTACTTGGTTAAAACAATGGTGAGCCGACCGACCTCTACCAGCTGACCCCAGACCTTGGGCGACGTCCGAGGTCCGACTACTACGAAACTTCTATTACCACCTCTTTGTATTTTAAATAATAACATCTTCTGAAATTATTTAAATATAACACTTTTATTCCAATTAAAGTTTCTAGGTCCTTACAACTTTCATTTTTGAGGCGTCTTGATCGGACATCTCTGTCAAAATCTCTCGCCATTTGAAGTTTGTATACCCTAATATTCACTAAATGAAGTATCCCCAAACCCCAAACTACTGACGAATCGACACAAAACATGAAGATATGCCACGCCCCGTTACGAGCCACTTTCATTTTTGAGGCATCTTGGTTGGACTTCTCTGTCAAAATCTATCGCCATTTGAAGTTTGTATACCCTAATATTCACTAACTGAAGTTTCCCCAAACCCCAAACTACTGACGAATCGGCACAAAACATGCAGATACGCTACGCCCCGTTTTGAGCCACTTTCCTTTTTGAGGCGTCTTGATCGGACTTCTCTGTCAAAATCTATCGCGATTCGAAGTTTGTATACCCTAATATTCACTAAATGAAGTTTCCCCAAACTACTGAGGAATCGGCACAAAACATGCAGATACGCCACACCCCATTTCGAGCCACTTTCATTTTTGAGGCGTCTTGATCGGACTTCTCTGTCAAAATCAATCGCCATTTGAAGTTTCTATACCCTAATAATCACTAAATGAAGTTTCCCGAAACCCCAAACTACTGACAAATCGGCTCAAAACATGCAGATACGCCACGCCCCGTTTCTAGCCACTTGCATTTTTTAGGCGTCTTGATCGGACTTCTCTCTCAAAATCTATCGCCATTTGAGATTTGTATACCCTAATATTCACTCAATGAAGTTTCCCCAAACCCCAACATACTGACGAATCGGCACAAAAGATGCAGATACGCCACGCCCCGTTTCCAGCCACCTTTATTTTTTAGGCGTCTTGATCAGACTTCTCTGTAAAAATCTATCGCCATATGAAGTTTGTATACCCTAATATTCACTAAATGAAGTTTCCCCAAACCCCAAACTACTGACGAATCGGCACAGAAGATTCAGATACGACACGCCTCGTTTCGAGCCACTTTAATTTTTGAGGAGTCTTGACCGGACTTCTTTGTCAAAATCTATTGCCATTTGACGTTTGTATACCCTAATATTCACTAAATGAAGTTTCCCCAAACCCCAAACTACTAACGAATCGGCACAAAACATGCAGATACGCCACGCCCCGTTTTGAGCAACTTTCAAATTTGAGGCGGGTTGATCGGATTTCTCTGTCAAAATCTATCGCCATTTGAAGTTTGTATACCCTAATATTCAGTAAATGAAGTTTCCCCAAACCCCAAACTACGGACGAATCGGCACAAAACATGCGGATACGCCACGCCCCGTTTTGAGCCAGTTTCCTTTTTGAGGCGTCTTGATCGGACTTCTCTGTCAAAATCTATCGCGATTTGAAGTTTGTATACCCTAATATTCACTAATTGAAGTTTCCCCAAACCCCAAACTACTGACGAATCGGCACAAAACATGCAGATACGCCACGCCCCGTTTCGAGCCACTTTCATTTTTTAGGCGTCTTGATCGGACTTCTCTGTCAAAATCAATCGCCATTTGAAGTTTGTATACCTTAATAATCACTAAATGAAGTTTCCCCAAACCCCAAACTACTAACAAATCGGCACAAAACATGTAGATAAGCCACGCCCCGTTTCGAGCATCTTTCATTTTTTAGGCGTCTTGATCGGACTTCTCTGTCAAAATCTATCGCCATTTGAAGTTTGTATACCCTAATATTCACTAAATGAAGTTTCCCAATCCCCAAACTACTAACGAATCGGCACAAAACATGCAAATACGCCACGCCCCGTTTCGAGCCACTTTCAAATTTGAGGCGTCTTGATCGGACCTCTCTGTCAAAATCTATCGCCATTTGAAGTTTGTATACCCTAATATTCGCCAAATGAAGTTTCCCCAAACCCCAAACTATTGACGAATCGGCACAGAACATGCAGATACGCCACGCCCCGTTTTGCGACACTTTCAATTCTGAGGCGTCTTGATCGGACTTCTCTGTCCAAATCTATCGCCATTTGAAGTTTGTATACCCTAATATTCACTAAATGAAGTTTCCCCAAAGCCCAAACGACTGATGAATTGGCAAAAAACATGCAGATACGCCACGCCCCGTTTCGAGCCACTTTCATTTTTGAGGCGTCTTCATCGGACTTCTCTGTCAAAATCTATTGCCATTTGAAGTTTGTATACCCTAATATTCACTAAATGAAGTTTCCCCAAACCACAAACTACTAACGAATCGGCACAAACCATGCAGATACACCACGCCCCGTTTGGAGCAACTTTCATTTTTGAGGCGTTTTGATCAAACTTCTCTGTCAAAATCTATCGCCATTTGAAGTTTGTATACCCTAATATTCACTAAATGAAGTTTCCCCAAACCCCAAACTACTGAGGAATGGGCACAAAACATGCAGATACGCCACGCCCCGTTTGGAGCCACTTGCATTTTTTAAGCGTCTTGATCGGACTTCTCTCTCAAAATCTATCGCCATTTGAGGTTTGTATACCCTAATATTCACTAAATGAAGTTTCCCCAAACCCCAACATACTGACTAATCGGCACAAAAGATGCAGATTCACATTTCCAAGAATAGATCGGCACTACTCCTCGTGCGCCCATGCATGCAACACTAAGGACGATTTCTTATGCTCAAGCATAGAGCTTCGCATGCACAGCGTATCTAAGGCTTAACCCACACCTCGATACGCGTGGTTTTTGGAACCCACTATGGTTGATCCAGCATCTTGACCACATACTAAGTGCACTCCCGGCGATCACGTACACCATAGGCGATTGGCGATCATGTGTACTCTAGGCTACAGGCGATTATGTGCCAGAGAAGTCGGAGATCGCCTCCATCTTCAACAACGGCGATCTCGTAGACTTCTAAGCTACACTTTTCTTCCTTTACTCTAATTGATCCACATGTCTTCCTCGAGCACACCCACGTGATTACCTCACGATAAAGTCATCGCACCTGACTACTTGGTTAATACAATGGTCAGCCGACCGACCTCTACCAGATGACCCTAGACCTTGGGCGAACGTCCGAGGTCCGACTACTACGAAACTTCTATTACCACCTCTTTGTATTTTAAATAATAACATCTTCTGAAATTATTTAAATATAACACTTTTATTCCAATTAAAGTTTCTAGGTCCTTACATCTTTCACTTTTGAGGCGTCTTGATCGGACTTCTCTGTCAAAATCAATCGCCATTTGAAGTTTGTATACCCTAATAATCACTAAATGAAGTTTCCCCAAACCCCAAACTACTGACAAATCGGCTCAAAACATGCAGATACGCCACGCCCCGTTTGGAGCCACTTGCATTTTTTAAGCGTCTTGATCGGACTTCTCTCTCAAAATCTATCGCCATTTGAGGTTTGTATACCCTAATATTCACTAAATGAAGTTTCCCCAAACCCCAACATACTGACGAATTGGCACAAAAGATGCAGATATGCCACGCCCCGTTTCGAGCCACTTTCATTTTTGAGGCGTCTTGATCGGACCTCTCTGTAAAAATCTATCGCCATTTGAAGTTTGTATACCCTAATATTCACTAAATGAAGTTTCCCCAAACCCCAAACAACTGAGGAATTGGCACAAAACATGCAGATACGCCACGCCCAGTTTCGAGCCACTTTCAATTTTGAGGCGTCTTGATCGGACTTCTCTGTCAAAATCTTGTTAGATATTATGGCTTTAAACTAGAGGGGGGTTGAATTGTTTAAAGAGGTTTTCGCAATCTTTTTAAAGCTAGAATGAGTTTATCTCAAAAACCAATTGATCAAGCAATTCAGTTAGTCAAAACAGTAAGCAAAACTGCACTGTCAGAAAAACAATCGGTTGTTTCTTCGAAACAATCGGTTGTTTTTATCAGCAAACAACAAACAAACTGAATTTAAAGAGTAAGGGATAGAGAGATTGTACACAGATGTTTATACTGGTTCACTCCAACCCAGAGCTACATCCAGTCTTCTCAGAACCCTGAGGAAATCCACTAAGCAATCAACACTAGATTACTTACACACAACCAAGAAAGTGACCTTGAACACCCTCAAGAAACACACTTTCCTTGGTCAGCACACCACACTAAGAAAGCTGATCTTGATCCCCTCAAGAACACACAGCTCTTCTTAGCAACAGCACAAAACGAATGTTCACAGAATTTACAAGGATTACACTTGTTACAGAAGCAATCTGAAATCAGTACAAGAGAATCCTATCTCAGCACTTTGATCAATCTCTTTAGCTCTTAAGCAATCTCAGCAATTTTCCAAAACTCTCTTAGCAGCCCATTGTCAAAAGCATTCTAAACCTTTTAAAAGAGATTTCTGAATTATATAAAAGGAAGTTTGTTTATCAAATCTTAACAAACCCATAAAAGCTTTCAGAAAGATTGGTCAAAGCATTTAATGACTGGAGCGTAAACAGTTTCAAATCATTTAAAGCTCAGTCAAAGTCAAAACTGTTTTCTGTTATAAAAACATAACAAACAATCGATTGTTTCCTCGAATCAATCGGTTGTTTTGTTACTTAACCAATTTTCACACTTTAAAACAGTTTTCAAAACACCTAAGCTTAAACAATCGGTTGTTTCGATAAAACAATCGGTTGTTTTAACTCAGTTTGAAAAAACACTTTACATTGTTGAAAGTTGAGATGCTTGAGCTTTAGATTCAATCAAAGGTTGAGTTACACAACTCAAACTACCCAGATCCTAACTAAACCAGCACAGCAACAGCAAGCACAGCAAAAGCTTCATCATCCTTCAAAGGATTTGGATTCTTCAAAACCTTGAACACCACTTGGTTCAACAAATCTATCGCCATTTGAAGTTTGTATACCCTAATATTCACTATATGAAGTTTCCCCAAACCCCAACCAACTAACGAATCGGCACAAAACATGCAGATACATCACGCCCAGTTTCGAGCCACTTTCAAATTTGAGGCGTCTTATCGGACTTTTCTGTCAAAATGTATCGCCATTTGAAGTTTGTATACCCTAATATTCACTAAATGAAGTTTCCCCAAACCCCAAACGACTGACGAATTGGCACCAAACATGCAGATACGCCACTCCCCGTTTTGACCAACTTTCATTGTTGAGGCGTCTTCATCGGACTTCTATTTCAAAATCTATCGCCATTTGAAGTTTGTATACCCTAATATTCACTAAATGAAGTTTCCCCAAACCCCAAACTACTGACGAATCGGCACAAAACATGCAGATACGCCATGCCCCGTTTCGAGCCACTTTAATGTTTCAGACGTCTTATCGGACTTTTCTGTCAAAATCTAACGCCATTTGAAGTTTGTATACCCTAATATTCACTAAATGAAGTTTCCCCAAACCCCAAACTACTCACAAATCGGCACAAAAGATCCAGAGACGCCCCGCCCCGTTTCGAGCCACTTTCATTTTTTAGGCGTCTTGATCGGACTTCTCTGTCAAAATCTATCGCCATTTTAAGTTTATATACCCTAATATTCACTAAATGAAGTTTCCCCAAACCCCAAACTACTGACGAATCGCCACAAAACATGCAGATACGCCACGCCCCGTTTCGAGCCACTTTCATTTTTCAGGCGTCTTGATCGGACTTCTCTGTCAAAATCTATCGCCATTTGACATTTTTATAGCCTAATATTCACTAAATCAAGTTTGCCCAAACCCCAAACTACTGATGAATCGGCACAAAAGATGCAGATACGCCACACCCCGTTTCGAGCCACTTTCATTTTTTAGGCGTCTTGATCGGACTTCTGTGTCAAAATCTATCGCCATTTGAAGTTTGTATACCCTAATATTCACTAAATGAAGTTTCCCCAAACCCCAAATTACTGACGAATCGGCACAAAACATGTAGATCCGCCACGCCCCGTTTCGAGCCACTTTCAATTTTGAGGCGTCTTCATCGGACTTCTCTGTCAAAATCTATCGCCATATGAAGTTTGTATACCCTAATATGCACTAAATGAAGTTTCCCCAAACCCCAAACTACTGACGAATCGGCACAAAACATGCAGATACGCCACGCCCCGTATCGAGCTACTTTCATTTTTTAGGCTTCTTGATCGGACTTCTCTGTCAAAATCTATCACCATTTGAAGTTTGTATACCCTATTATTCACTAAATGAAGTTTCCCCAAGCCCCAAACTACTGACGAATCGGCACAAAAGATGCAGATACGCCAGGCCCCGTTTCGAGCCACTTTCATTTTTGAGGCGTCTTGATCGGACTTCTCTATCAAAATCAATCGCCATTTGAAGTTTGTATACCCTAATATTCACTAAATGAAGTTTCCCCAAACCCCAAACTACTGACAAATCGGCACAAAACATGCAGATACGCCACGCCCCGTTTCGAGCCACTTTCATTTTTTAGGCGTCTTGATCGGCCTTCTCTGTCAAAATCTTTCGCCATTTGAAGTTTGTATACCCTAATATCCACTAAATGAAGTTTCCCCAAACCCCAAACTACTGACGAATCGGCACAAAACATGCAGATACGCCACGCCCCGTTTCGAGCCACTTTCATTTTTGAGGCGTCTTGATCGGGCTTCTCTGTCAAAATCTATCGGCATTTGAAGTTTTTATACCCTAATATTCACTAAATGAAGTTTCCCCCAACCCCAAACTACTGACGAATCGGTACAAAACATGCAGATATGCCACGCCCAGTTTCGAGCCACTTTCATTTTTTAGGCGTCCTGATCGGACTTCTGTGTCAAAATCTATCTCCATTTGAAGTTTGTATACCCTAATATTAACTAAATGAAGTTTCCTCAAACCCCAATCTACTGACGAATCGGCAAAAAAGGTTCGGACACGCCACGCACCGTTTCGAGGCACTTTAATTTTTGAGGCGTCTTGATCGGACTTCTCTGTCAAAATCTATCACCATTTGAAGTTTGTATACCCTAATATTCACTAAATGAAGTTTCCCCAAACCCCAAACGACTGATGAATCGGCACAAATCATGCAGATACGCCACGCCCCATTTCGAGCCACTTTCATTGTTGAGGCGTCTTGATCGGACTTCTCGGTCAAAATCTATCGCCATTTGAAGTTTCTATACCCTAATATTCACTAAATGAAGTTTCCCCAAACCCCAAACGACTGACGAATCGGCACAAAACATGCAGATACGCCACGCACCGTTTCGAGCCACTTTCATTGTTGAGGCATCTTCAACGGACTTCTATTTCAAAATCTATCGCCATTTGAAGTTTCTATACCCTAATATTAACTAAATGAAATTTCCCCAAACCCCAAACTACTGACGAATCGGCACAAAACATGCAGATACGCCAAGCCCCGTTTCGAGCCACTTTCATTGTTGAGGCGTCTTCATCGGACTTTTGTGTCAAAATCTATCCCCATTTGAAGTTTGTATACCCTAATATTCACTAAATGAAGTTTCCTCAAACCCCAAACTACTGACGAATCGGCACATAAGATGCAGACAGGCCACGTACCGTTACCAGGCACTTTAATTTTTGAGGCGTATTGATCTGACTTCTCTGTCAAAATCAATCGCCATTTGAAGTTTGTATACCTTCATAATCACTAAATGAAGTTTCCCCAAACCCCAAACTATTGACGAATCGGCACAAAACATGCAGATACGGCACGCCCCGTGTCGAGCCACTCTCATTTTTTAGGCGTTTTGATCGGACTTCTCTGTCAAAATCAATCGCCATTTGAAGATTGTATACCCTAATATTCACTAAATGAAGTTTCTTCAAACCCCCAACTACTGACGAATCGGCATAAAAGATGCAGATACGCCACGCACCGTTTCGAGGCACTTTAATTTTTGAGGCATCTTGATCGAACTTCTCTCTGAAAATCAATCGCCCTTTGAAGTTTGTATACCCTAATATTAACTAAATGAAGTTTCCTCAAACCAAAAAGGACTGACGAATTGGCACAAAAAATGTAGATACGCCACTCCCCGTTTCGAGCCACTTTCATTGTTGAGGCGTCTTCATCGGACTTCTCTATCAAAATAATCACTTTAATTTTTGAGGCGTCTTGATCGGACTTCTCTGTCAAAATCAATCGACATTTGAAGTGTGTATACCTTAATAATCACTAAATGAAGTTTCCCCCAACCCCAAACTACTGACAAATCGGCACAAAAGATGCAGATACACGACGTCCCGTTTCGAGCCACTTTCATTTTTAAGGCGTCTTGATCGGACTTCTCTGTCAAAATCTATTTCCATTTGAAGTTTGTATACCCTAATATTCACTAAATGAAGTTTCCCCAAACCCAAACTACTGAAAAATCGGCACAAAACATGCAGATACGCCACGCCCCGTTTCTAGCAGCTTGCATTCTTGAGGCGTCTTGATCGGACTTCTCTGTCAAAATCTATCGCCATTTGAAGTTTGTATAACCTAATATTCACTAAATGAAGTTTCCCCAAACCCCAAACTACTAACGAATCGGCACAAAAGATGCAGATACGCCACTCCCCATTTCGAGCCACTTTAATTTTTGAGGCGTCTTGATCGGAGTTCTCTGTCAAAATCTATCGTCATTTGAAGTTTGTATACCGAAATATTCACTAAATGAAGTTTGCCCAAACCCCCAACTACTAACGAATCGGCACAAAACATGCAGATACGCCACGCCTAGTTTCAAGCCACTTTGAATTTGGAGGCATCTTTATCGGACTTCTCTGTCAAAATCTATCGCCATTTGAAGTTTGTATACCCTAATATTCACTAAATGAAGTTTCCCAAAACCCCAAACTACTGACGAATCGGCACAAAACATGCAAATACGCCAGGCCCCGTGCGAGCCACTTTTTTTTTTGAGGTGTCTTGATCAGACTTCTCTGTCAACATCTATCGCTATTTGAGGTTTGTATACCCTAATATTCATTAAATGAAGTTTCCCCAAACTCCAAACTACTGATGAATCGGCACAAAACATACAGATACGCCACGCCCTGTTTCGAGCCACTTTCCTTTTTGAGGCGTCTTGATCGGACTTCTCTGTCAAAATCTACCGCCATTTGAAGTTTGTATACCCTAATAATCACTAAACGAAGTTTCCCCAAACCCAAAGTACTGACAAATCGGCACAAAACATGATGATACGCCACGCCCCGTTTCTAGCCACTTTGATTTTTTAGGCGTCTTGATCGGACTTCTCTGTCAAAATCTATCGCCATTTGAAGTTTGTATACCCTCATATTCACTAAATGAAGTTTCCCAAAACCCCAAACTACTGACGAATCGGCATTAAGGATGCAGATACGCCACGCCCCGTTTCGAGGAACTTTCATTTTTTAGGCGTCTTTATCGGACTTCTCTTTCAAAATCTATCGCCATTTGAATTTTGTATAGCCTAATATTCACTAAATGAAGTTTCCCCAAACCCCAAACTACTCACGAATCGGCACAAAAGATCCAGATACGCCACGCCCCGTTTCGCGCCACTTTTATTTTTGAGGCGTCTTCGTCGGACTTCTCTGTCAAAATCTATCGCCATTTCAAGTTTGTATACCTTAATATTCACTAAATGAAGTTTCCCCAAAACCCAAACTACTCACGAATCGGCACAAAAGATCCAGATACGCCACGCCCCATTTCGAACCACTTTTATTTTGAAGGCATCTTGATCGGACCTTTCTGTCAAAATCAATCGCCATTTGAAGTTTGTATACCCTAATATTCACTAAATGAAATTTCCCCAAACCCCAAATTACTGCCGAATCGGAACAAAACATGTAGATACGCCACGCCCCGTTTCGAGCCACTTTCAATTGTGAGGCATCTTCATCGGACTTCTCTGTCAAAATCTATCGCCATTTGATATTTGTATACCCTAATATTCACTAAATGAAGTTTCCCCAAATTCCAAACTACTGACGAATCAGCACAAAAGATGCAGATATACCACGCCTCGTTTCGAGCCACTTTCATTTTTTAGGGGTCTTCATCGGACTTCTCTGTCAAAATCTATCGCCATTTGAAGTTTCTATACCCTAATATTAACTAAATGACGTTTCCCCAAACCCCAAACTACTGACGAATCGACACAAAACATGCAGATACACCATGCCCCGTTTCGAGCCACTTTCATTGTTGAGGCGTCTTGATCGGACTTCTCTGTCAAAATCTATTGCCATTTGAAGTTTGTATACCCTAATATTTACTAAATGAAGTTTCCCCAAACCCAAAACTACTGACGAATCGGCACAAAACATGCAAATACGCCACGCCCCGTTTCGAGCCACTTTTATTTTCGAGGCGTCTTGATCGGACTTCTCTGTCAAAATCTATCGCCATTTGAAGTTTGTATACCCTAATATTCACTAAATGAAGTTTCCCCAAACCCGAAACTACTGACGAATCGGCACAAAAGATGCAGATACGCCACGCCCCGTTTGGAGCCACTTTCATTTTTGAGGCGTCTTGATCGGACTTCTTTGTCAAAATCTATCGCAATTTAAAGTTTGGATACCCTAATATTCACTAAATGAAGTTTCCTCAAACCCCAAACTACTGACGAATTGGCACAAAACTTGCAGCTACGCCAGGCCTCGTTTCGAGCCACCTTTCTTTTTTAGGTGTCTTGATCAGAGTTCTCTGTCCAAATCTATCGCCATTTGAACTTTGTGTACCCTAATATTCACTAAATGAAGTTTCCCCAAACCCCAAACTACTGATGAATCGGCACAAAACATACTGATACGCCACGCCCCGTTTCGAGCCATTTTCATTTTTGAGGCGTCTTGATCGGATTCTCTGTCAAAATCTATCGCCATTTGAAGTTTGTATACCCTAATATTCACTAAATGAAGTTTTCCTAAACCCCAAACTACTAATGAATCGACACTGGTGCAGAAACGTAGAACAAATGCGGTTATTTTCATTTTATAAATGCGGTTATACAACCGCATTTGATCAACACGCATTTGTAAATCTTACAAATGCGGTTATAAAGAACCGCATCTATAAATACTATTTACAAATGCGGTTGTAGTAAACAACCGCATCTGTAAATCACATTTACAAATGCGGTTGTAGTAAACAACCGCATCTGTAAATCACATTTACAAATGCGGTTGTAGTAAACTACCGCATCTGTAAATCACATTTACAGATGCGGTTGTAGTAAACAACCGCATCTGTAAATCAATTCCTTGATTTACAGATGCGGTTAAGGTAAACAACCGCATCTGTAAATCAGGTTTTTTTTTTTAGAGTATCTGTGCAGTTTCATTATACCCAGCCAACTAGACAGATAAACAGATTTAGATAGTTATAAAAGTTTAGGAAATATGCGGACGAAGATTGTCTCACATATGTCATGGCTTCCGAACTCATGGGTGGGTTCCTCATCCGTGAAGAATTACATTTCAAAATAGGTTGATAAATCTCTAATTTATGCTAGAAAATTTTAGAAATTTTAGAAATTTCTAACAAGTGTAAATATAAGAACTAAAACCTCAAAATATCCAAAAAAAGACCTAAATAATACTAAAAAATAAAAAAGTGATAGTAAATGGTGGAATTTTGAAATTTTCGGGGATTGGCCATGGCGTTCGTTACCTCATTTCGAGCAACTTTCATTTTTTATGCGTCTCCATCCGACTTCTCCATCAAAAGTTATGGTCGTTTGAAATTTTCCTACAAATTTTTCACATTAAATCCTAAACATACACACACTAAACACATAAACACACTACAAATCAAGTTTTAAACATACATCCAAATCCAAATATCAATATTTATTTATTATAAAATTAATTAAAAAATTTAAAACCGTAAACCCTAAAAAAACTAACCTTCTATAGTTGTGGGTGCAACCAAGTCCCCAAGGTGTTGCCGCACGGTGTTGCCGGCCAGAAGACTTGGCGGAGGTTTACGGTGGTGGAGATGGAGCGAGAGGCGCGGAAGAGATATGGCTCAAGTAAGACGCGGTGGTGAAGGGAAAGGGTAAGTGTGGAGAGAGCACTGACGGGCAAAGGGTGGAGAAGGAGAGGACAAGAAGAAGAAATGGAGCACAGCAGGGGTCTTAGCGTTTTTTATTTGCGGTTGTGTGTATAACCGCATCTGTAAATGAAAAGCTTTTCATTTACAAATGCGGTCATACAGATAACCGCATTTGTAAATGAAAAGCTTTCATTTACAAATGCGGTTTTAACCAATAACCGCATTTGTAAAACAAACTAATTTCAAAAATGCCACCGCGTTTTTAATAAATGCGTTTTAACGCGAAACCGCACTTGGAAATGAGTCTTCCTTTCATCATTTTGCACTAGTGCGAGACAAAACATGCAGATACGCCACGCCCCGTTTCGAGCCACTTTCTTTTTTCAGGCGTCTTGATCGAATTCTCTGTCAAAATCTATCGCCATTTGAAATTTGTATACCCTAACAATCACTAAATGAAGTCTCCCCAAACCCCAAACTACTGACAAATCGGCACAAAACATGATGATAAGCCACGCCCCGTTTCGAGCCACTTTCATTTTTTAGGCCTCTTGATCGGACTTCTCTGTCAAATCTATCGCCATTTGAGGTTTGTATACCCTAATATTACTTAAATTAAGATTCCCCAAACCCAAAACTACTGACGAATCGCCACAAAACATGCAGATACGCCATGGCTCGTTTCTAGCCACTTGCATTTTTAAGGCGTCTTGATCGGGCTGCTCTGTCAAAATCTATTGCCATTTGAAGTTTGTATAGCCTAAAATTCACTAAATGAAGTTTCCCCAAACCCCAAACTACTGACGAATCGGCACAAAACATGCAGATACGCCACGCCCCATTTCGAGCCACTTTCATTTTTTAGGCGTCTTGATCGGACTTCCCTGTCAAAAATCCATCGCCATTTGAATTTTGTATAGCCTAATATTCACTAAATGAAGTTTCCCCAAACCCCAAACTACTGCCGAATCGGCACAAAAGATGCAGATACGCCACGCCCCGTTTCGAGCCACTTTCATTTTTTAGGCGTCTTGATCAGACTTCTCTGTCAAAATCTATCGCCATTTGAAGTTTGTATACCCTAATATTCACTAAATGAAATTTCCCCAAACCCCAAATTACTTACGAATCGGCACAAAACATGTAGATACGCCACGCCCCATTTCGAGCCACTTTCAATTTTGAGGCATCTTCATCGGACTTCTCTATCAAAATCTATCGCCATTTGAAGTTTGTATACCCTAATAATCACTAAATGAAGTTTCCCCAAACCCCAAACTACTGACGAATCGGCACAAAACATGCAGGTACGCCACGACCCGTTTCGAGCCACATTCATTTTTTAGGCATCTTGATTGGACTTCTCTGTCAAAATCTATCGCCATTTGAAGTTTGTATACCCTAATATTCACTAAATGAAGTTTCCTCAAACCCCAAACTACTGACGAATCGGCACATAAGATGCAGATACGCCACGTACCGTTTTGAGGCACTTTAATTTTTGAGGTGTCTTGATCGGACTTCTCTATCAAAATCAATCGCCATATGAAGTTCGTATACCCTAATATTCACTAAATGAAGTTTCCCCAAACCCCAAACTACTGATGAATTGGCACAAAACATTCTGATACACCACGCCCTGTTTCGAGCCACTTTCATTTTTGAGGCGTCTTGATCGTATTCTCTGTCAAAATCTATCGCCATTTGAAGTTTGTATACCCTAATATTCACTAAATGATGTTTCCACAAACCCCAAACTACTGATGAATCGGCACAAAACATGCTAATACGCCACACCCCGTTTCGAGCCACTTTATTTTTTCAGGCATCTTGATCGGACTTCTCTGTCAAAATCTATCGCCATTTCAAGTTTGTATACCCTATTAATCACTAAATGAAATTTCCCCAAACCCCAAACTACTGACAAATCAGCACATAACATGCAGCTACGCCACGCCACGTTTCAAGCCTCTTTCAATTTTGAGGTGTGTTGATCGGACTTCTCTGTCGAAATCTATCGCCATTTGAAGTTTGTATACCCTAATATTCACTAAATGAAGTCTCCCCAAACCCCAAACTACTGACAAATCGGCACAAAACATGATGATACGCCACCCCCCGTTTCGAGCCACTTTAATTTTTGAGGCGTCTTAATCGGACTTCTCTGTCAAAAATCTATCGCCATTTGAAGTTTGTATACCCTAATATTCAGTAAATGAAGTTTCCCAAAACCCCAAACTACTGACGAATCGGCACAAAACATGCAGATACGCCACGCCCCGTTTCGAGCCACTTTCATTTTTGAGGCGTCTTGATTGGACTTCTCTGTCAAAATCTATTGCCATTTCAAGTTTGTATACCCTAATATTCACTAAATGAAGTTTCCCCAAACCCAAAACTACTGACGAATCAGCACAAAATATGCAGATACGCAACGCCCTGTTTCGAGCCACTTTAAATTTTGAGGCGTCTTGATCGGTCTTCTCTGTCAAAATCTATCGCCATTTGAAGTTTGTATACCCTAATATTCACTAAATGAAGTTTCCCCAAACCCCAAACTACTGACGAATCGTCTTAAAAGATGTAGCTACGCCACGCCCCGTTTCGAGCCACTTTCATTTTTTAGGCGTCTTGATCGGACTTCTCTGTCAAAATCTGTCACCATTTGATGTATACCCTTATAATCACTAAATGAAGTTTCCCCAAACCCCAAACTACTGACGAATCGGCACAAAAGATGCAGGTACGCCACGACCCGTTTCGAGCCACTTTTATTTTTGAGGCGTCTTGATCGGACTTCTCTGTCAAAATCAATCGCCATTTGAAGTTTGTATGCCGTAATAATCACTAAATGAAGTTTCCCCAAACCCCAAACTACTGACAAATCGGCACAAAACATGCAGATACGCCACGCCCCGTTTCTAGCCACTTGCATTCTTCAGGCGTCTTGATCGGACTTCTCTGTCAAAATCTATCGCCATTTGCAGTTTGTATACCCTAATATTCATTAAATGAAGTTTCCCCAAACCCGAAACTACTGACGAATCGGCACAAAAGATGCAGATACGCCACGCCCCGTTTCGAGCCACTTTCATTTTTGAGGCGTCTTGATCGGACTTCTTTGCCAAAATCTATCACCATTTGAAGTTTGTATACCCTAATATTCACTAAATGAAGTTTCCTCAAACCCCAAACTACTGATGAATCGGCACAAAACATGATGATACGCCACCCCCCGTTTCGAGCCACTTTCATTTTGTAGGCGTCTTAATCGGACTTCTCTGTCAAAAATCTATCGCCATTTGAAGTTTGTATACCCTAATATTCACTAAATGAAGTTTCCCCAAACCCCAAACTACTAACGAATCGGCACAAAACATGCAGATACGCCACGCCCCGTTTCGAGCCACTTTCATTTTTGAGGCGTCTTGATTGGACTTCTCTGTCAAAATCTATTTCCATTTGAAGTTTGTATACCCTAATATTCACGAAATGAAGCTTCCCCAAACCCAAAACTACTGACGAATCAGCACAAAATATGCAGATACGCAACGCCCTGTTTCGAGCCACTTTAAATTTTTAGGCGTCTTGATCGGACTTCTCTGTCAAAATCTATCGCCATTTGAAGTTTGTATACCCTAATATTCACTAAATGAAGTTTCCCCAAACCCCAAACTACTGACGAATCGGCTTAAAAGATGCAGATACGCTGATGGGTTGTTCTTCATGACCATTTGTTCTTCTTAAAATATGAGGTAAAAAGGTGGTGGAAGCTATGGATGATATGGGTCAAGGATGACTCATATAGAGCTATGGGTTCCTTGTAGGTGCATGAAAGGTATGGAGAGTGATAGGTTAGGCCAAATCACTTGGAGGAATGTGAAGATGAAGATCAAAGTGTCTAACCTAGAAAGACTAGACAAAGAGTAGAAGCTAGCATAATTTTGGCAGCATTTACTCATATAAATTGATCTTAAAAAAAAACATGAGCCAAAGCACCCTATTTATAGGAGATGGTGCCTTGGAGAGTAAGGAGCAAGGGTAGGATGGGGAATACATAAAAGAGGGGGCTGCTAGGGTGTTGACTAAAGGTCAATGCAACCCCTTAGCATGCTTCTAGAAGGTAGGGCTACATTCCTACCCTAAAAGGCCTAGGTACAAGCTAAATTGTTAAATACACCCCCTATTGTGCTAAATGAACCCTACTCTACTGAAATTACAAATAAACTGAAATTAATTGATGCTCAGCTCCCATGGCTTGGGCTCTACTCCTTGTAGACCTCTGAGGGGTCCTTGAATATGTAAAGAAAAGTTTCTCTGCCATCAGTAGCAGAGTCCCAATCTTCTTAAATACTCTTTTCCATGGACCTCGTTGTTGGGCCTGAGCTTGGGCTTTTGCTTGGGCTTGGGCCTCTTCCATCATCCCCTCCTTCTTGAGAGGATCTGTCCTCAGATCTACAGGGTTGATCTCAAACAACAGCCTTATTCCTGCTTTGAAAACTATGCTCGTCCTCCAGGATCAAATATTAACCTACAGTAAACATTATAGAAAAGTGAGATAAGAAGATTAAGACTAGTGTATTCAAATAAAACAGTAAGGAAATAAGGCCCTTTGCTATTTTTATAAAAGTTTTGTTTGAAAGAAATAGGGCCCTTTTCAAAAATATTTTTGCTTCCTTTGTGTTGTTCATTGCCCAAGATAAGCAACAACATGCAAAGTGTTGTTTTTGTGATTTTTGAGAATAAGAGTAAGCATCATGATTCAAAGGAAAATGAGAGTTCAAAGTATTGCAATCTCTGTTTAAGGATTCTTTTCCCACTATTCTTGTAGGAGTTGTTGTAAGATACTCTTCATTCTTTCTAGATTCCTCTTCTTCTTTTTCAAACAATCCCTCACTTGGCTTTTCTGTGGAGGAAAGATTTATATTTATATCTGGTTCAGCTCCAGACACAAATTTTTCTTCAAGCATATTCTCACAAGGGTTTTCTATGGAAGAAGAATTTAAGTCAATGTCTGGTTCAACTCCAAACAAAGGATTTTTTGTACTTTCCTTTTCTATCCTCACTTTTTCTCTCTTTTCTTTCTCTTCTCTATCTTTCCTTTCATTCTCCTCTCTTTCTCTTTTGTCTTTCTCTTCTTTCTTTGTGACAAGAGCTTGTAATTTTTCTTTAAACTCTTTTTCTCTTCTAGTTCTTCTAGGTGGAGGTTGATAATAATCATTAACTCTCAGACTCCCCTCAGCATGTGAGTCATTTGACCTAGAACTAGATGCATGTGATGCCTGGGATTTTTTTAATTTTCTAATGTATTCATCTTTTTCCCTACCAATCTTCAACACTTCATTCAAAACTGCAAGATAGGCATCTCTTTCTTTTTTATCTTCCAAAATTTGAGCCTCATGTTGCAATTGTCTTAGTGATAGTGATTGAAAATCTCTAGCCAATTGTTTCAAAAGAGATTTTGTGGATTTCCTATCACTTTCACTATGACTAGAAGAATGAGTAGACATGTTTAGGGTTTGTGATAAAAGTAATTTTCAAAAAGAAAGATAGGTGGAGTGAAGTAGGTAATTTCCCAGGAAAGGGAGGTGAATCACTTGGATCACTTAAGTACCAAGTCTTTCCTTAGCCAGATACTATCCCACAACACTTTTGTAACATCCCGCCAAATCCTTTTCATAATTATAAAACGAAGTAGAGATAAAATAATAATATTGAAGTGAACATAATCGTATATATGTAATGAAGTTTTCTCCTCGCAGGGAGTTTAATACAAGGTCGGTCGGTTTTCCAAAAACGTAAACTAAATACAGCAAAATAAGTAAAAACAGGCGATCTCCCAACAGAATAGGCGATCTCCTATCAGAAAAGGGCGATCTCCCTTCAGAATACAGAAAAGGGTGATCGCCTAACACAAACGTAAATGGGCGATCTGCTTCCGGCGACCACTCACTGAGGAGCACTACCACCTGCAACCTCGTCTGCTCCCGTGTACAAATACACGATCATCACAGGTTTAAGAAAGCAATCACAACAACAGATAAAAGGGGTAAGCTAGATGTTTTAAAAACTTTAAATCCATAGAAAACATGAATTTCCACTCCATACATAAGCCATATCAAATGCAACCATCAAGATTTCCATAATCTACATACTCGTCAAGTGTCTCTTTGCTACATTCAGTATTCAAGATTCACATGTCAGACTTTCCACTGACCCACAATGCATAGACACATGACTCTACTTCCGGATTGACTCGTGCGTTGACTCAGGCTCAGAGATCTGCACCTGTCATACCATACCACTGTGAAATCCACACAGGGTCGCTGTGAAATCCACACAGCATGCGCATATATAATCTCAATGTTATCACTCTCCCGGTATGACAAGGTTAATTCATATAACAGGCCGAGCTCGTTCTTTTTCACACTACTCGCCCATTCATATGAACCTCCTCCGACTCTCCACAACTGAATAACTTCATCTACGTGATTCCATTATATCAGCAGAGTCAGGATATCTCCTTCTAGACAAGCCCCTAGTCAATACACATTACACAAATGATCTTACACGGTATTTCCTTTCCTGAAAATACTATGCCTTGATCTCACATTCACAACATTCAAAACATCATACCACTCAATCGAATGATTCAAATCACAGCAACAATCATTTCAAAGGTTCAAACTTTCGAATATCACATTTAAATCTCAAGCAGTCTCAAAACAACACCAAAAACAGGGGAGTTCGCAAAACAACGCCAAAACCGGCGATCTGATTCAAAAGCAGGGGATTTCGAAATCTGTATTTAAAACCGGCGACCACGTCGCCCAGACACATAGAACAGAGCATTCACGAAGATGAAAACGAAACCGGCGACCACGTCGCACTCACTTCAGAAACAGCTAATCTATGGCTTGTATTGAAAATGAAGGCTAGCTTCCCTTACCTGGACTTGCGCAAAACACCAGGAGCTCCGAAACCCAACGAAGCTTAAAGAATGCCTTGGCTCTGTTTTTGCGTCTGGTTTGAAGGACTTGCAGAGAACTTCCCAGGTGCTCTAATGGTGGCTGTCGCTCGTCGTACTCTTGTGTGAAGGTGCCAGAATCGCGGCGCGAAGGAGAGAAATGGAGAAGAATGGAGGTAAACTCACTCTTTTGCTCTTGAACCACTGCAACGTTTCTTTTTCTCAGAAGTGGGTTTTTGAATCTTAAACCAACTTGCCCACAAAAGCCGCTGCCACCACCCACTCTGCAGGGGAGTTTGCGTGTACGCTTCCCTGAACAGTACGACTACGCGTGCCTCTGCGCAGGCTAACACTCTGAGGTCACTATTCTGAACCACCCCTTTTGTCTACGTGGCGCGCGTGCAGGACGTTTCATGCTGGGAGTCTGGGTCCCACCCTTTTCTGCGTGCAACTCGACATCGCGCGATAACCTTTCGCCGATGACCACTGGCGCGAAGACAATCCACCGATGACCTCTCGCGCGAAGACTATCCACCGATGACCTCTCGCGCGAAGACAATCCCCCGATGACCTCTCGCGCGAAGACTATCCACCGATGACCTCTCGCGCGAAGGCTATCCACCGATGACCTCTCGCGCGAAGGCTATCCACCGATGACCTCTTCCTGGCGGATAACCGATGTCTCCCCCTGGAAGATGCCCGCATGCCTCACGCCCTGGCGACGTCTGCATGCCTCGCGCCCTGGCGATGACGTGTAGTCTAGGCGACCGGCGATTATGTACTAACAAGGAAATCTTATAATCTACTAAACTACACTTTCCTTCCTTTTCATTTTAAATAAAAACATACTTAGAATTCATTTAAAATATACCCTTTTATTCCAATTTAATTTTACAGGTCCTTACATTCTCCCCATCAAGAAAAATTTTCGTCCCCGAAAATTGAATTACAAGGAAAAGAGGTATGGATAAGTTTCTCTCATGGGTTCTTCTAACTCCCAAGTTGAATCCCCCGATCTCTCATCCCACACCAC
Organism: Phaseolus coccineus; assembly: GCA_037954025.1. Taxonomy (NCBI): domain Eukaryota; kingdom Viridiplantae; phylum Streptophyta; class Magnoliopsida; order Fabales; family Fabaceae; genus Phaseolus; species Phaseolus coccineus. The sequence continues at coordinate 16,733,718 of CM075686.1, read as the reverse complement.
TTTCACCATGTCGATGGTCTTGCCTCTGAGCTGTTTACTTTGCCGATCGTCAATCCTAACTGGTTTTGCTTCAAAGGACAAGTCATCCCTGATCTGCACATCGTCCACTTCCAGCACATGACTAGGGTCTGCCATGTACTTCCTCAGCTGTGATACGTGAAAGACATTGTGCAGATTCGCTAAATGGGGAGGTAGGGCGATCTCATAAGCCACTGGACCAATCCTTCTTAAGATCTGATATGGTCCCACGAACTTAGGGGACAACTTCTTTGACCTGATCGCCCGTCCTACACCCTTGGTTGGTGTCACTTTCATGAACACGTGGTCTCCAGCAACAAACTCCAAAGGCTTTCTTCTCTGATCTGCATAGGACTTCTGCCTACTTTGAGAAGCTTTCATCCTGCTTTGTATCTGTTGCACCTTCTCGGTCGTCTGCTGAATCAATTCTGGCCCAACCAAGACTGCTTCGCCCTCCTGGTACCAACATAAGGGAGTTCTGCATTTCCTCCCATACAGGGTTTCATATGGTGCCATCCCAATACTGGCGTGGTAACTATTATTATAGGTAAACTCCACCAGCGGCAATACCTCATCCCAACTTCCCAATTGATCCAAGACGCACGCCCTCAGCAGATCCTCCAAGGATTGGATTGTTCTCTCTGACTGTCCATCTGTTTGGGGATGATATGCAGAGCTCATCCTCAACTTAGTTCCCAAGCAATCTTGTAAGGTATGCCAAAACCGTTAAGTGAATCTGGGATCTCTATCCGAAATGATGCTGGAAGGCACTCCATGCAACCTCACAATTTCTTGGATGTATAATTGTGCCAACTTGGCCATAGGCATTTTCATATTCACTGGAAGAAAGTGGGCACTCTTCGTCAGCCTATCAATGATGACCCAAATCGCATCATGACCCTTTACCGATCTGGGTAAGTGGGTGACAAAATCCATGGCGATGCTGTCCCATTTCCACTCAGGGATATCCAGCTGCTGTAACAACCCGCTAGGTCTTTGGTGTTCTACCTTTGCCTTCTGACACGTCAAGCAGGTAGCAACATACTGGGCGATGTCTCTCTTCATGCCCGACCACCAAAATGACTCCTTCAAGTCATGGTACATCTTGTTCATGCCTGGATGTAGGTTAAGGCGACTCTTGTGACCTTCATCTAGGATCATCTTCTTCAATTCTTCATTTGCAGGTATGCAAATTCTGCCATTAAATCTCAAGATCCCATCATCGCCCATCACAAAGTCTCTAGCCTGATCTGTCCCTAGTGACTCCACAGTACGCTTCAGACTAGGGTCCTCCAACTGCTTATCCCTCAACATCCCAAGGAAGTCATTAGTTATAGCCAGCTTACTACAACTAATGTGATTTACGTGAAATTCTACCCCAAGGTTTAAGTCTCTGAACTGCTCGATCAGTTTCTGTTCTTCCATCATCATGGTGGCGACTTGTATTGCTTTTCTACTCAAAGCATCTGCCACTACATTGGCCTTCCCTGGATGATACATGAGTTGAAAATCGTAGTCCTTTAGAAACTCCATCCACCTTCTTTGTCTCATGTTTAGTTCCTTCTGATCGAACAGGTATTTCAGGCTCTTATGGTCACTGAACACCTGGAACCGAGCTCCATATAAATAGTGCCTCCAGATCTTCAAGGCAAATACCACAGCCGCCAACTCCAAGTCATGCGTAGGGTAGTTTCTCTCATGAACCTTGAGTTGCCTCGAAGCATATGCAACTGCTCTTTTCTCTTGCATCAAAACACATCCCAAACCCTGATGTGAAGCATCACAGTAGACATCAAAAGGTCTTCCTACCTCGGGGATCACCAGCACTGGAGCACTAGTCAACCTCTCCTTTAATTTCATGAAGCTCTGCTCACATCGGTCGGTCCAAGCAAAAGGTTGATCCTTGCGGGTCAGCTGTGTTAAAGGAGCCACTACCTTGGAAAAGTCCTCAATAAACCTCCGATAGTAGCCCGCCAAACCCACAAAGCTCCTTATCTCAGTGACTGTCTTAGGACGTTCCCACTGCAGCACTGCCTCTACCTTGGCTGGATCCACCGAGATCCCCTGGGCAGATATCACGTGTCCTAAGAAGTTGACTTCCTTCAGCCAGAACTCACACTTAGAGAACTTGGCATAGAGTTGCTTCTCCCTCAGTATCACCAATACTGTCCTCAGGTGTTCTTCATGTTCTTCCTCGGTCCTTGAATAAATGAGGATGTCGTCTATGAAGACCACCACAAACTTATCCAAGAAAGGGCGAAAAATCCTATTCATGTAGTCCATGAACAGAGCTGGAGCATTTGTGACTCCAAACGGCATCACTACATACTCGTAGTGCCCATACCGAGACCTGAAAGCTGTCTTTTGAACATCTTCAGCCTTTACCAAAATTTGGTGGTACCCCGATCTCAGATCAATCTTGGAGAACACTGAGGCCCCATGTATTTGGTCCATCAAATCGTCAATTCTGGGTAGGGGGTACTTGTTCTTGATGGTCAACTTGTTCAACTGCCTGTAATCTATACACAGCCGAGACCCTCCATCCTTCTTCTTAACTAGGAGTACTGGAGCCCCCCATGGAGATACACTGGGTCTGATGAATTGTTTCTCCAGCAACTCTTCCACTTGCTTCTTTAATTCCACCAACTCGGCTGGTGCCATCCTGTAGGGCGCCATAGACACTGGTCCAGCCCCAGGTACCAAATCAATAGAGAATTCCACTTCTCTCTTAGGGGGTAACCCAGGTACTTCTTCTGGAAATACCTCCGTGAAATCTTTCACCACGTGTATTCTGCTTACGTCCCCTTCATTCTTTACTTCCAACCGAGCTAGCATCACGAAGCACCTCGCTCCTCCTTCCAACTCTGACTGCCCTTGCTGAGCAGATAACACATCAGATGCTGGGAGGTCTGGAAACGCTATCTTCTGACTACCGCAGTCTATGAGGACGTGATTGGCAGCTAGCCAATCCATTCCCAGGATAACATCTAGGTCCTGAAGAGGTAGGCAGATCAAGTTCACTTTGAATCTGCGTCCCTCTACTATCACTGGACATTCGGGGCAAACTGTAGAGGTCAACACCTGTCCTGACGCAGGTGTAGAGACCAACAGTTCGAAGGGTAACTCCTTCACTAGAAGACCCAACTCGGCTACACACAGGCTTGACACAAAGGAGTGTGTCGCTCCCGAATCAAACAAAGCTTTTACACCTCTACCAGCTATAAAACAAACACCTTGTATGAGGTTACCTGACTGAGATGCTTCTGCTCCAGACATGGCAAACACTCTTCCTGTCGCCTGAGGTCTGCTGCCTTCGTTTCTCATCTGCTGAGAGCCACTGGGTTGGGTCGCCCCATTCCGGTTAGGGCACTCTCTAGCAACGTGCCCCGTCTTTTGGCAGGTGTAGCACCTTTTCTCTGAACTCCTCTTGAAGCACGCGTTGGAGGCGTGTGGTCCACCACAATGGAAACACTTGGGTTTCCAAGGTTGCTGCTGCTGAAACTGGGATGACGTTGTTCCCGCCCGATGTGGTGGAGGTCTCGCATATGGCTTGCTGTGTGGATGCTGCACCTTAGTCTTCCCACTGGAAGAACCTCCTTGGTGTGACCTGACCACCCGAGAATCACCCTTTTCCAGGGTCTCCACCATCTTCGCCTTCTCCACTAAGGCGTGAAATTCCCTGATGCACATCGGGGCTATGGTCCTCTTCAGTCCATGCTTCAGCCCCTCTTCGAATTTCCTACACCTCCAGGCCTCGGAGGTCGCCTGGGTATAGAATCGGGCGAGGTACTCAAACCGAGCAGCATAGGCGTTCACAGACATATCCCCCTGCTCCAACTTTAGGAACTCAGCTTCCCTCGCAAACCTTGCGCTGTCTGGGAAGTATTTCTCTAAGAACCTCACCCTGAAGCTCTCCCAATCCAACACATCCTCTCGGGCCTCCATCATCTGCTGAGCTCCCATCCACCAGAACTCAGCTTCTCCTGATAGCAGATAGGTGGCGAACAACAATTTCTTCTCTTCAGGGCAGGAGGTCGCCCTAAAGATTTTCTCCAACTCTCTGACCCACTGATCTGCTTGATCAGGGGTGGCATTCCCACTGAACTTAGGTGGGTTGTGCCTGAGGAACTCGGTCAGTCCCATCTGCTCCTGAGGCTGACTAGCGTGAGAGGCTGTTTCAGCCGACCGAGCAGTCTCCCAGTGTTGCATTGTAGCTTGATGGTTTTGAGCCATCGCTGCATTCTGTTGCTGAATGGCAGTTGCCATCATCTCGATGGCCTTGGCAATCTGGCTCATTTCTGAAGAAGGTTGGGGAGGGGTAGAAGGTCTACGTGCCATCTTTCTTCGTTCTCGGATTCTGAATCTATAGGTTTTCTATATTCCCTACAACTACAAGAATGAGATCGATAAGAAATCAATTCATTCAGGAGGTAACATCTAGACCTTACAAAGGTCAGCATCTCAAAATCATTAAGAATTTGAGCTCATCAACAGAAACATAATACTTATAACCTCAAACAAAACACCAGGACAGTCATTGGTGTACAATCATCATTTCAAACAACCACTCTCAGTCAATTACAATAACACTCAATAAATCACACCAGAATTCAATGTAGGCTAAACATCAAACCTTTGGAATTAAGATTGAGAATTATCTCGATCCAGTTATGAGTGTGCACCCTCATTACTTTATCAAGATCCTCTCATTCTTAATACTAAGATTTTCAATTAGGGCATACATTCACTAAGACACACACAAAATTTCAATACAAAAACGTTTTGAAAACCTTTCACTATAGTTGTTATTCAAAACTCAAATAGATTTTATGAGCAGAAGAAACACAATGGATCCACAGCCCTCAGGTCATCCTAAGGACGAACTGCTCTGATACCATTAATGTAACATCCCGCCAAATCCTTTTCATAATTATAAAACGAAGTAGAGATAAAATAATAATATTGAAGTGAACATAATCGTATATATGTAATGAAGTTTTCTCCTCGCAGGGAGTTTAATACAAGGTCGATCGGTTTTCCAAAAACGTAAACTAAATACAGCAAAATAAGTAAAAACAGGCGATCTCCCAACAGAATAGGCGATCTCCTATCAGAAAAGGGCGATCTCCCTTCAGAATACAGAAAAGGGTGATCGCCTAACACAAACGTAAATGGGCGATCTGCTTCCGGCGACCACTCACTGAGGAGCACTACCACCTGCAACCTCGTCTGCTCCCGTGTACAAATACACGATCATCACAGGTTTAAGAAAGCAATCACAACAACAGATAAAAGGGGTAAGCTAGATGTTTTAAAAACTTTAAATCCATAGAAAACGTGAATTTCCACTCCATACATAAGCCATATCAAATGCAACCATCAAGATTTCCATAATCTACATACTCGTCAAGTGTCTCTTTGCTACATTCAGTATTCAAGATTCACACGTCAGACTTTCCACTGACCCACAATGCATAGACACATGACTCTACTTCCGGATTGACTCGTGCGTTGACTCAGGCTCAGAGATCTGCACCTGTCATACCATACCACTGTGAAATCCACACAGGGTCGCTGTGAAATCCACACAACATGCGCATATATAATCTCAATGTTATCACTCTCCCGGTATGACAAGGTTAATTCATATAACAGGCCGAGCTCGTTCTTTTTCACACTACTCGCCCATTCATATGAACCTCCTCCGACTCTCCACAACTGAATAACTTCATCTACGTGATTCCATTATATCAGCAGAGTCAGGATATCTCCTTCTAGACAAGCCCCTAGTCAATACACATTACACAAATGATCTTACACGGTATTTCCTTTCCTGAAAATACTATGCCTTGATCTCACATTCACAACATTCAAAACATCATACCACTCAATCGAATGATTCAAATCACAGCAACAATCATTTCAAAGGTTCAAACTTTCGAATATCACATTTAAATCTCAAGCAGTCTCAAAACAACACCAAAAACAGGGGAGTTCGCAAAACAACGCCAAAACCGGCGATCTGATTCAAAAGCAGGGGATTTTGAAATCTGTATTTAAAACCGGCGACCACGTCGCCCAGACACATAGAACAGAGCATTCACGAAGATGAAAACGAAACCGGCGACCACGTCGCACTCACTTCAGAAACAGCTAATCTATGGCTTGTATTGAAAATGAAGGCTAGCTTCCCTTACCTGGACTTGCGCAAAACACCAGGAGCTCCGAAACCCAACGAAGCTTAAAGAATGCCTTGGCTCTGTTTTTGCGTCTGGTTTGAAGGACTTGCAGAGAACTTCCCAGGTGCTCTAATGGTGGCTGTCGCTCGTCGTACTCTTGTGTGAAGGTGCCAGAATCGCGGCGCGAAGGAGAGAAATGGAGAAGAATGGAGGTAAACTCACTCTTTTGCTCTTGAACCACTGCAACGTTTCTTTTTCTCAGAAGTGGGTTTTTGAATCTTAAACCAACTTGCCCACAAAGCCGCTGCCACCACCCACTCTGCAGGGGAGTTTGCGTGTACGCTTCCCTGAACAGTACGACTACGCGTGCCTCTGCGCAGGCTAACACTCTGAGGTCACTATTCTGAACCACCCCTTTTGTCTACGTGGCGCGCGTGCAGGACGTTTCATGCTGGGAGTCTGGGTCCCACCCTTTTCTGCGTGCAACTCGACATCGCGCGATAACCTTTCGCCGATGACCACTGGCGCGAAGACAATCCACCGATGACCTCTCGCGCGAAGACTATCCACCGATGACCTCTCGCGCGAAGACAATCCCCCGATGACCTCTCGCGCGAAGACTATCCACCGATGACCTCTCGCGCGAAGGCTATCCACCGATGACCTCTCGCGCGAAGGCTATCCACCGATGACCTCTTCCTGGCGGATAACCGATGTCTCCCCCTGGAAGATGCCCGCATGCCTCACGCCCTGGCGACGTCTGCATGCCTCGCGCCCTGGCGATGACGTGTAGTCTAGGCGACCGGCGATTATGTACTAACAAGGAAATCTTATAATCTACTAAACTACACTTTCCTTCCTTTTCATTTTAAATAAAAACATACTTAGAATTCATTTAAAATATACCCTTTTATTCCAATTTAATTTTACAGGTCCTTACAACTTTCACAAACCTTTCTCTAAGCAATTTACTTAGAGCACATTCAAAGATGAAAACAAAATTTTTATGCAAGAAAAACTATATAAAGCAATAAAACACAAATGAAAATTGCTATCTAGAAAGCTTTTAAAACTAGTCGAATCCTAAGGTGAGGCTTCTTGGCACTTTGGAACCTTGAAGACACACTCACCGTCTAAGACGTATTAATCCACTAATTAATCAATGTCCTTGAAAATTACAACTCAAAGAAATACAAAGAAATTAGGTCAACAAATTTTGATGCACAAAAATTTAAAGTCCTATTCTATGCACTCCTTCACTTGTAGCTCCTTTGTGTATATTTGTGTATTTTTCAATGAGGTTGCTGCTGTCCCTTGCTTTGTCTCCTTAGGTTATTCAACCTTAAATCTTTAATCCAGCTCCTCTTTAGTGATATGACTTTCACTAAAACAAAATTTTAGCTCCACACTCACCAAAGAACTTTTTAGGTCAAATCCACCAAAGAGAGGTCAAGCAAGTTTTAAAGCAACAAAACTCAAATTTAAAATCAAGGACTACTGCAAATGGAGTTGATATTTGACAAGACTTGAAAGAGTATTCAATAAAATTTGACAAGAAAAAAATTAAGGCACACAAGAAAAGGTAGCACCCAAAGTGGAATCCTAGTGAATGGAACTAGAATAGATGAATAAAACCAAAACAGCACTACAGAATTTTTTGTGTAAACTTTTTCACAACTTTCCAATTTTATGCTGGACAGAATACTTCAAATTTGAGCTTGAAATTTTAACCACAGAAACTTCAATGTTTTAGCTCAATATAAGCCTTGGAATTTCACCAAAACAGTGAGCCAAATAATTGTAATAATTTTTCCAAAATCACTGCCGCGTCAGCGTTTTTTCAGAGTCAGGATTTTTGCACTCTGTTCGTATTTCATTTATCATTTTTTTTGTATTTTGAATTTTGATGTGCTTCTTTTTTTCACTTTTTCTTAACACATCAAACTACTCAAATCCAAAATTTCAGAATTTTTCACCAACAAATGTAATTTCTGGGAACGATTCCAGCCAGCACAGTAGCAGTGAAAACAGAGAAATCCTAACTTGAAATTAGAAAACGGTAAAGAAACTTCAAAAACACAATGGAAATGATTGGATACGAACTTGTATGGAACTAACACACAAGTATGAACTCAAATACGAAAGTATAAAAGGCACCAAAGCTTCAAAACCAGAAATATAAACTGCACTCAAAACAAAATCAAGCAACCAAATCAACAATAAAAGGCACCACTTGGAATTTATGACATTGTAGGATGAACATGACTTTGAATAAACTTGTATGGATTCAAAAATCAAAATGACTCAACCACAAATACTTTGCACCGATTAAAAACATCAATAAGACTCAAATAAAATAAAAACAGAACAGCCAACACAAAAGGAACCTAAAACAGTTTGAAAAAAGGAAGTTCAAGATCAAGTTGAACCAAAAATACCAAATAGAAATTTAAAAAACAGCAACACCAACTTAAAAAGAAATTAAAAACAGCAAGACATTTAAGGATATGATGAACAACATGGAATAAAGAAGACTCAAAAAATAAAATGAAGAGAACACTTATCTCTTGAAGAACCAAAGCTCTAGATACCAAATGATAGGATTGTTCTTCATGACCATTTGTTCTTCTTGAAATATGAGGTAAAAAGGTGGTGGAAGCTATGGATGATATGGGTCAAGGATGGCTCATATAGAGCTATGGGTTCCTTGTAGGTGCATGAAAGGTATGGAGAGTGATAGGTTAGGCCAAATCACTTGGAGGAAGGAGAAGATGAAGATCAAAGTGTCTAACCTAGAAAGACTAGACAAAGAGTAGAAGCTAGCATAATTTTGGCAGCATTTACTCATATAAATTGATCTTAAAAAAAAACATGAGCCAAAGCACCCTATTTATAGGAGATGGTGCCTTGGAGAGTAAGGAACAAGGGTAGGATGGGGAATACATAAAAGAGGGGGCTGCTAGGGTGTTGACTAAAGGTCAATGCAGCCCCTTAGCATGCTTCTAGAAGGTAGGGCTACATTCCTACCCTAAAAGGCCTAGGTACAAGTTAAATTGTTAAATACACCCCCTATTGTGCTAAATGAACCCTACTCTACTGAAATTACCAATAAACTGAAATTAATTGATGCTCAGCTCCCATGGTTTGGGCTCTACTCTTTGTGGACCTCTGAGGGGTCCTTGAATATGTAAAGAAAAGTTTCTCTGCCATCAGTAGCAGAGTCCCAATCTTCTTAAATACTCTTTTCCATGGACCTAGTTGTTGGGCCTGAGCTTGGGCTTTGGCTTGGGCTTGGGCCTCTTCCATCATACGCCACGCCCCGTTTCGAGCCACTTTCATTTTTTAGGCGTCTTGATCGGACTTCTCTGTCAAAATCTATCACCATTTGATGTATACCCTAATAATCACTAAATGAAGTTTCCCCAAACCCCAAACTACTGACGAATCGGCACAAAACATGCAGGTACGCCACGACCCGTTTCGCGCCCCTTTTATTTTTGAGGCGTCTTGATCGGACTTCTCTGTCAAATTCAATCGCCATTTGAAGTTTGTATGCCGTAATAATCACTAAATGAAGTTTCCCCAAACCCCAAACTACTGACAAATCGGCACAAAACATGCAGATACGCCACGCCCCGTTTCTAGCCACTTGCATTCTTGAGGCGTCTTGATCGGACTTCTCTGTCAAAATCTATCGCCATTTGCAGTTTTTATACCCTAATATTCACTAAATGAAGTTTCCCCAAACCCGAAACTACTGACGAATCGGCACAAAAGATGCAGATACGCCACGCCCCGTTTCGAGCCACTTTCATTTTTGAGGCGTCTTAATCGGACTTCTTTGCCAAAATCTATCGCCATTTGAAGTTTGTATACCCTAATATTAACTAAATGAAGTTTCCTCAAACCCCAAACTACTGACGAATCGGCACATAAGATGCAGATACGCCACGTACCGTTTCGAGGCACTTTTATTTCTGAGGCGTCTTGATCGGACTTCTCTATCAAAATCCATCGCCATTTGAAGTTGTTCTACCCTTATATTCACTAAATGAAGTTTCCCCAAACCCCAAACTACTGATGAATCGGCACAAAACATATTGATACGCCACGCCCCGTTTCGAGCCACTTTCATTTTTGAGGCGTCTTGATCGTATTCTCTGTCAAAATCTATCGCCATTTGAAGTTTGTATACCCTAATATTCACTAAATGAAGTTTCCCCAAACCCCAAACTACTGACGAATCGGCACAAAACATGCTAATATGCCACAACCCGTTTCGAGCCACTTTCATTTTTCAGGCATCTTGATCGGACTTCTCTGTCAAAATCTATGACCATTTTAAGTTTGTATACCCTAATAATCCCTAAATGTAGTTTCCCCAAACCCCAAACTACTGACAAATCGGCACAAAACATGTAGATACGCCACGCCACGTTTCAAGCCACTTTCAATTTTGAGGTCTCTTGATCGGACTTCTCTGTCAAAATCTATCGCCATTTGAAGTTTGTATACCCTAATATTCAGTAAATAAAGTTTCCCCAAACCCCAAACTACTGACGAATCGGCACAAAACATGCAGATACGCCACGCCCCGTTTCGAGCCACTTTCATTTTTGAGGCGTCTTGATTGGACTTCTCTGTCAAAATCTATTGCCATTTGAAGTTTGTATAACCTAATATTCACTAAATGAAGTTTCCCCAAACCCAAAACTACTGACGAATCAGCACAAAATATGCAGATACGCAACGCCCTGTTTCCAGCCACTTTAAATTTTGAGGCGTCTTGATCGGACTTCTCTGTCAAAATCTATCGCCATTTGAAGTTTGTGTACCCTAATATTCACTAAATGAAGTTTCCCCAAACCCCAAACTACTGACGAATCGGCTTAAAAGATGCAGATACGCCACGCCCCGTTTCGAGCCACTTTCATTTTTTAGGCGTCTTGATCGGACTTCTCTGTCAAAATCTATCACCATTTGATGTATACCCTAATAGTCACTAAATGAAGTTTCCCCAAACCCCAAACTACTGACGAATCGGCACAAAACATGCAGGTACGCCACGACCCGTTTCGAGCCACTTTTATTTTTGAGGCGTCTTGATCGGACTTCTCTGTCAAAATCAATCGCCATTTGAAGTTTGTATACCGTAATAATCACTAAATGAAGTTTCCCCAAACCCCAAACTACTGAAAAATCGGCACAAAACATGCAGATACGCCACGCCCCGTTTCTAGCAGCTTGCATTCTTGAGGCGTCTTGATCGGACTTCTCTGTCAAAATCTATCGCCATTTGAAGTTTGTATAACCTAATATTCACTAAATGATGTTTCCCCAAACCCGAAACTACTGACGAATCGGCACAAAAGGTGAAGATACGCCACGCCCCGTTTCGAGCCACTTTCATATTTGAGGCGTCTTGATCGGACTTCTTTGTCAAAATCTATCGCCATTTGAAGTTTGTATACCCTAATTGATGGCCTTCACATGTTGAGCTCTCCTTGGATGTTGAATATGGTGCGGAAGCAATGGTTTAAATGAGCAAGACCCTCCTAGGAGTGATGGTGATCTTGAAGGTGCATGATGTGTATGAAAATGAGAGAGGTTTGGCCAGCTCTCTTTGGTGGTGAAGGAGTGAAGATTAAAACCATAAATCAAGAGATTTAGGCAAGGGAGTAAGTATGGCACAAATTTGGCAGCACAACTTTACTCAAATTAATCTTGAAAATACATGAGGTAGGCCTCCTTATTTATAGATTTAGGAGCCTTGGTGAGCAAGCTTAAAGGGTAGGGATGGAAATACAAAAAGTGGGGCTGCCTAGGGTATTGACTTTAGTCAAACCACACCATCATCCTAATATTCTAGAAGATAGGTCAAAAATGCAACATTTGATAGTACACCCCTCCTTCTTTTGCTAAAGGCACCTATTTGCTAGCACACCCCTCCTTCTATTGCTAAGGGCACCTTTTTGATAGCACACCCCTAAGTGAGCAAGTTTTGCTTTCTACACTACACTATTCTGCTAAGCTACCCCTAATGGGCCTCCAAGTAGCATGTACAAGGTCTTCTCCCTCCCATCCGTGGCTTGACTTATTTGGGCGTGAATGTGCTTGGCCATGGACCTTGTGAGAGGTCCTAGACGGTCTAGGCTCCCTCCTAGACACTCCTCATGTAGCTCCCCCTTGTCTTGTGCTAGACGCTCTCCATGTTGTTCTAGACGGTCTAGTCTTGGCCCTTGGCTTTCATGGTGGGGTGAGCTTGGCCTCTCTCCATCATCCCCTCCCCCTTGGAAAGGATTTGTCCTCAAATCCAAGTCTTCATTGGTACCTACAAATGGAGATAGGTCAATTACATTAAATGTGTCATGCACTCCATATTCAAGAGGTAGGTCCAACTTGTATGCATTGTTGTTGACTCTCTTGAGGACTTGAAAGGGTCCATCTCCTCGGGGACTTAGTTTGGACTTCCTTTGAGTGGGAAATCTATCTTTTCGAAGATGAAGCCAAACTAAGTCTCCTTCCTCAAAAATCATTTCCCTCTTCCCCTTATTGTGGTATTTTGCATACTTCTCATTTTGTTGTTGTATTTGAAGTTTAACCTTCTCATGAATTTTCTTAACAAAATCGGCCTTGATTGCTCCTTCCTTATGCACAAAATCTTGTGGATTAGGAAGGGATAACAAGTCCATAGGTGTGAGAGGATTAAATCCATATACTACTTCAAAAGGAGAAGCATTAGTAGTCTTGTGGACTACTCTATTATAAGCAAACTCAATGTGGGGAAGGTGCTCATCCCAAGACTTGTGGTTTCCCTTCATGATAGCCCTAAGCATAGTTCCTAGAGATCTATTGACTACTTCGGTTTGACCATCCGTTTGAGGATGACAAGAAGTGGAAAATTGTAGTCTTGTTCCAAGTTTACTCCAAAGAGTTTTCCAAAAGTGGCTTATAAACTTGGGATCTCTATCGGACACTATACTTCTAGGTATACCATGGAGTCTCACCACTTCTCTAAAGAAGAGCCTAGAAATATTTTGAGCATCATCTACCTTGTGGCATGGAATAAAATGGGACATTTTGCTAAAACGGTCCACTACCACAAAGATAGAGTCATGGCCTCTTGCAGTCCTAGGGAGTCCTAAAATGAAATCCATGCTAATGTCTTCCCAAGGAGCATTTGCAATCGGCAAGGGAGTGTAGAGTCCATGAGGCATTGCTCTAGATTTTGCTTTCAAACATGCTATGCATCTAGAACAATGTCTTTGGACATCTTTCCTCATGTGTGGCCAACAAAATTTTACTTTCAAAATGTCTAGAGTCTTATCAACTCCAAAATGGCCCATGAGTCCCCCCTCATGTGATTCTTTGACAAGGAGTTTCCTATGTGTGCCTTGGGGAATGCAAAGTTTTCCTTCTTTAAAAAGATATCCCTCGGACACATAGTAACCTCCTTGCGCTCTATGTTGACATTGGGCATAGATGGATGAAAATTCTTGATCATCTTGATAAAGCTCTCTTATGTGATCAAATCCAAGAATTTGAGCACCCAATTTTGAAAAGAGTGTGTGCCGTCTTGAAAGAGCATCGGCCACTATATTGGTGCTTCCTTTCTTGTACTTGATTACATAAGGAAATTGTTCAAGAAATTCCATCCATTTAGCATGTCTCTTGTTGAGCTTGTGTTGGCCCTTTAGATATTTTAAAGACTCGTGATCACTATGGATTACAAATTCTTTGGTCACAAGGTAGTGTTCCCAAGTCTTTAGGGCTTTCACAAGAGCATAAAGCTCTTTGTCATAGGTGGGGTAATTGAGGGTGGCACCATGGAGTTTTTCACTAAAATATGCAATGGGGTGACCACCTTGCAATAATACCGCACCTATGCCTACTCCCGATGCATCACATTCTATCTCAAAAGTTTTGGAAAAATTTGGGAGAGCTAGAATTGGTGCATTGGTGAGTTGAGCTTTTAGCCTTTGGAAGGCTTGCTCATGCTTATCATTCCAACAAAATGCAACATTCTTTTTCACAAGTTCATTCAAAGGAGAAGCTAGACTTGAAAAATTAGGCACAAACCTTCTATAAAAGCTAGCTAACCCATGGAAACTTCTTACATCACTTACATTTTGTGGAGTGGGCCACTCTTGGATGGCTTTGATTTTCTCGGGGTCAACATGCACCCCCTTTTGGTTGACTATGAAACCTAAAAACACTACACTATCTACACAAAAAGTGCATTTATCTATATTGGCAAACAAACTATTTTTCCTAAGCACTAAAAGAACCTCCCTAAGGTGACTTAGGTGGGACTCTAGGCTTTGACTATATACTAAGATATCATCAAAATAGACTACTACATACTTACCTATGCAATCCCTAAAGACATGATTCATAAGCCTCATGAAAGTGCTAGGTGCATTAGTGAGTCCAAAAGGCATCACTAACCACTCATATAGTCCAAATTTGGTCTTAAAAGCAGTTTTCCACTCATCACCTTCTTTAATTCTAATTTGGTGATATCCACTTTTAAGGTCAATTTTGGAAAACATGGTGGACCCATGCAATTCATCAAGCATGTCATCAAGCCTTGGGATTGGATGCCTATACTTGATGGTGATGTTGTTGATTGCTCTACAATCACAACACATGCGCCATTTTCCATCTTTTTTGGGCACCAACAATACAGGTACAACACAAGGGCTTAGGCTCTTTTGAACCCAACCCTTCTCCAACAAGTCTTGAACTTGTGACTCTATCTCCTTGGTCTCCTCGGGGTTAGTTCTATAGGCGGGCCTATTTGGTAGGCTTGCCCCCGGAATCAAGTCAATTTGGTGTTCTATACCTCTAATGGGAGGGAGTCCATTGGGCCCCTCATTAGAGAATACATCATCAAATTCACTTAAAAGTTTTTCTACTTTAGGAGGTAGACTCATAAGTTCACTACTTGTGGCAGTGCATGCAAGTGTTCCTTTACAAAAGACAAGGCTTGGCTGTTCAACAAGAAGCAAATTTTCCAAGATGTTTTCACAAGGCTTCTCTTGTTGAGCAACCTTGGGGGAAGGAACACTCTTCTCCCTCTCCTTCCTATCCCTAAGGACCTTTTCTTTTTCAAGCTTTCTTTTCTTTTTCTTTTCCTCATCCCTCTTTTCTTTCATTTGTATTTGATCTTTCACCACTTGGGAATGTGGTAAAGGACTAAGTACAAACTTTTTATGCTTATGGGTGAAGGAAATCTCATTAGTAAGACCATCATGCAAGGTTTTTTTATCAAATTGCCATGGTCTTCCTAAGAGAATATGGCAAGCTTCCATAGGCACTACATCACATAAAACCTTGTCTTTGTAGTTCCCTATGGAAAACTTGATTTCCACTTGCTTATCTACACTTAGTTCCCCATTTTCATTTATCCATTGCAACTTGTATGGCTTAGGATGAGGAACTACTTGTAGATTGAGCTTTTCAATCATTCTAGAGCTACAACAATTGCAGCTTGATCCACTATCCACAATGAGAGAACATATATTTTCTAAAACTTTACATCTTGTGTGAAAGATGTTCTCTCTTTGTGTCTCCATAGATGCACTAGGATGATTGTTGAGGGTTCTCCTAATCATTAGCAATTCTCCCTCTAATGGATCTACCCTCTCATCCTCTCCCCCTTCCTCTCTTTCACTTGGCTCATCCTCGCCACTAGTGTATTCATCGACACCTTTCAAAAACAAAGTCCTTTGGTTTGGGCATTGTGCTTGCACATGCCCTCTTCCATGGCACTTAAAGCACTTAACGTCTCTAGCTCGGATGGGTGGGGTGGAGGCATCTTTGGCTAAGGGTTTGGTAGTTTCCCTAGGTTTTTCTTTTGATGTACTACCCTCCCTTCTATATTCTCTCTTGGGATAGAGGTTAGAGTAGGATCCAACCTTTAGACTTGAAGTTTTGCGCAAATTTTGTTGCTCAACTTTAATGCAAAGTTGGACCAAGTCATTCAAGTCTTGGTATGGAAGGAGTTCTACTCTATCCCTTATCTCGAGCGAGAGGCCACTAAGGAACCTAGCTATGGTGATATGCTCCTCTTCTCTAATGGAGGCTCTCATCATGTAGAGCTCCATTTTTTGTCTATACTCCTCAACACTCATATTGTTTTGCCTGAGTCTTTGGAGCTTGTCCATCAACTCCCTATGGTAGTATGAGGGTATGTGGCGACGTCTTAGGGCTCCCCTAAGGTCATTCCAATATTCAATTGGAGGTTCCCTATGAAGACGTCTTTCTCTTTCGAGAGAGGTCCACCAATACATGGCGTTCCCTTGGAAGCTAAGGGTGGCTAGAGGTACCTTGCGTTCTTCACTCACCCTATGGCAAGCAAAGAGTTGCTCTACTTTCATCTCCCAATCTAGGTAGGTTTCTACACTCTCCTTACCATGGAAATGAGGTAGGTCTACTCTAACCTCCCTTGGGCCCTCTTGCTCCCTTTGCCTATTTCTTCTAGGGGGTGGTTGGTAGTAGTCATACATTCTAAGGCTTCCCTCCCCTAGAGACTCTTGGACTTGTGAATGAGATGCATGAGTTTGAGATTTTTTTGATTTTTGTGACTTCTCTTCTTGGGCTTTAGTCAACTCATTAATTTTAGACTCATTCTCCAATTGTCTAAAAGAAATCATTTGCACGGCTTGTGAAACTTCTTCCAAAAGAGTTTTCATAGATTTTAATTCATTTTCAATAGGCTTTGGAGAATGAGAAGAAGAAGACATGACTAAAGCTTTGTGTGTAGAAGTATTTTACCTTGAGAAAATTTAGGGAAGTCAAAGAAGGTAGTCTTCCAGGTAAGGGAGGTGAGTCACAATGGACTACTTAAATACCAAGCCTTGCCTTAGCCAAAGACTATTCCTCAATGTCTTCACACAAAGTTTTCTCTTAGTAAACCACTTAAAACACAATTAAGTTGAAGAAATCCTTTTTGATGCAAGAAAACAATGCAAACTAGCTAATTAACCAAGCAAAGAATTAACAAACTTAAACAAGGAAAGACAATTAGCAAACGTAATTAATTAAGCAAGGAAAACAATTAAAAACAATTAACACATGCTAAACCAATTAAAGTCTATACTAGTCGGCCCTAGGTGAGGCTTCTTGGACACTTGGAGCCCTTGAAGACACACTCACCGTCTAATCACGTAATTAAAGAAGTAATTAAAAAGGTTAAGTTGCAAAGAAGATTAAGAAAACCCCCTTTTGTTGATCCTTGTTTTGCTATTGGCACTCCCTTGGTTGTCTTTTTCTTTGTTGGGCCCTCCAAGTGTTTGTGGTGTTTTTTTTTTTTTTTTTGGGTAATATTTGTTTGCTGCCCTTGCTTTGGCTCCTCTTAGAATTAGGAAATTAATTCTCCAATCCAGCACCTATCACACAAGCTAGACCTCACTCAAGTTAAATTTCTACTCAAATAGGCACCATTTGAGAAACAATTCCAGCACCAAATTTAGAGGCCAAAGGATTAAAGCAAGAAACAAATTAATTGCAAAAAATAGGACCACACAAATGGAGTTATAATGTGACACAACTAGGAAGAGTTGCAATAAAATGTGACAAGCAAATAAAAGGTACACAAATAAAGTGGGCACACAAAAGGAATCCTAGAATGGTACTAGAATTGATTTGAAAAACCAAAACAGCACTACTGAAAAAGTTTCCCTGGCACAAAAAGCGTCACTTAAAACGTGTGTACTGAGCTGGATATTCTGACTTTGCTTTTGAAATTTGAGACACAATTAGGTCAAGATCTTAACAAACTTTTGGAGTTGGTTTCACGCCAAACGCATGCACCAATTAATTTTGATAAATGTTTTACTACCAGTGCTCATTTTCCGCCAGCTGGAACAACAGATTGCACACTTTTTTTGTATGATTTATCATTTTTTTTCTATTTGTTTTTTTGACCTGATTCTTTTTGTATTCTTTTGCTAAGATCTCAAGTGACTCAAATCCAGAGGCTCATAAATTTCTTGTGACGTATTTAATTTTAACACATAAAAACAGCCAGGCCAGTTGCAGTGAAAACAGGGGATCCTAAAGCTGGAACCAAAAACAGCAAAAAAAAATTTTCAAGAACACAATGGAGTGAAGATATAGGAATTTGCGTGGATCTAACACCCAAATATGAACTCAAACTAAAAGAAAAATGCACCAAAAGATCATCCAAAACAGCAAAATAAAAACTGGACCCAAAATAAAGCAAGAAACCAAATCATCAAGAACAAGTACCACTAAGATTTTGATGACAAATTTGGAAACACATGACTTAGAAAAAACATATGGATTCATAAAATAAAAAGACTCAAAGCATCATATGACCCAAAAGAAAATAAAAACAAGCAAGACTCAAATACCTAAAAATAAAAACAGCAACACAAAGGTGTATGGAATCCTACCAAAAATTGCACAAAGATTGCTCAAGAACAATTGAACAAGATGCACCAATTGGAATTTCCAAACAGCACACCAATGCAAATTAAAAATTAAAAAAACAGCAAGACAAGTATGGAAAACAAAGATGAACAACAAGGATTAAAGAAGAACTCAAAATGAAAAAGGACCAAGAACTACTCATCTTTGAAGAACCCCATGCTCATGATACCAAATGATAGGATTCCTATGAGCTCTTCTTTGGATTTTGGAGTTCCTTGGTGATGATGGATGCGGAAGCTTATGGAGGAGGTGAGCAAGACCTTCCTAGGAAGCATGGGTGCCTTGAAGGTGCATGAAGAGTGAGGAAATGGGGAGGTTTGGCCAGCCCCTTTGGTAGTGATGAATTGAAGACTAAAACCTAAGTGTTAGGCAAGGAGTAGTGTATGGCACAATTTGGGCAGCATAACAATACTCTATTTAATCTTGAAAATACATGAGGTAGGCCTCCTTATTTATAGATTTAGGAGCCTTGGTGAGCAAGCTTAAAGGGTAGGGATGGAAATACAAAAAGTGGGGCTGCCTAGGGTATTGACTTTAGTCAAACCACACCATCATCCTAATATTCTAGAAGATAGGTCAAAAATGCAACATTTGATAGTACACCCCTCCTTCTTTTGCTAAAGGCACCTATTTGCTAGCACACCCCTCCTTCTATTGCTAAGGGCACCTTTTTGATAGCACACCCCTAAGTGAGCAAGTTTTGCTTTCTACACTACACTATTCTACTAAGCTACCCCTAATGGGCCTCCAAGTAGCATGTACAAGGTCTTCTCCCTCCCATCCGTGGCTTGACTTATTTGGGCGTGAATGTGCTTGGCCATGGACCTTGTGAGAGGTCCTAGACGGTCTAGGCTCCCTCCTAGACGCTCCTCATGTAGCTCCCCCTTGTCTTGTGCTAGACGCTCTCCATGTTGTTCTAGACGGTCTAGTCTTGGCCCTTGGCTTTCATGGTGGGGTGAGCTTGGCCTCTCTCCATCACTAATATTCACTAAATGAAGTTTCCTCAAACCCCAAACTACTGACAAAACGGCACATAAGATGCAGATACGCCACGTACCGTTTCGAGGCACTTTTATTTCTGAGGCGTCTTGATCGGACTTCTCTATCAAAATCAATCGCCATTTGTAGTTGTTATACCCTAATATTCACTAAATGAAGTTTCCCCAAACCCCAACCTACTGATGAATCGACACAAAACATACTGATACGCCACGCCCCGTTTCGAGCCACTTTCATTTTTGAGGCGTCTTCATCGGACTTCTCTGTCAAAATCTATCGCCATTTGAAGTTTGTATACCCTAATATTCACTAAATGAAGTTTCCCCAAACCCCAAACTACTAACGAATCGGCACAAAACATGCTAATACACCACAACCCGTTTCGAGCCACCTTCATTTTTCAGGCATCTTGATCGGACTTCTCTGTCAAAATCTATCGCCATTTTAAGTTTGTATACCCTAATAATCACTAAATGTAGTTTCCCCAAACCCCAAACTACTGACAAATCGGCACAAAACATGCAGATACGCCAGGCCACGTTTCAAGCCACTTTCAATTTTGAGGTCTCTTGATCGGACTTCTCTTTCAAAATCTATCGCCATTTGAAGTTTGTATACCCTAATATTCACTAAATGAATTCTCCCCAAACCTCAAACTACTGACAAATCGGCACAAAACATGTAGATACGCCACGCCACGTTTCAAGCCACTTTCAATTTTCAGGTCTCTTGATCGGACTTCTCTGTCAAAATCTATCGCCATTTGAAGTTCGTATACCCTAATATTCACTAAATGAAGTTTCCCCAAACCCCAAAGTACTGACGAATCGGCACAAAACATGCAGATAGGCTACACCCCGTTTCGAGCCACTTTCATTTTTTAGGCGTCTTGATCGGACTTCTCTGTCAAAATCTATCGCCATTTGAAGTTTGTATGCCCTAATATTCACTAAATGAAGTTTCCCCAAACCCCAAACTACTGACGAATCGGCACAAAACATGCAGATACGCCACGCCCCATTTCGAGCCACTTTCATTTTTTAGGCGTCTTGATCGGACTTCTTTGTAGAGATCTATCGCCATTTGAAGTTTGTATACCTTAATATTCACTAAATGAAGTTTCCCAAACCCCAAAGTACTGACGAATCGGCACAAAACATGCGGATAGGCCACGCCCCGTTTCGAGCAACATTCATTGTTTAGGCGTCTTGATCGGACTTCTCTGTCAAAATCTATCGCCATTTGAAGTTTGTATACCCTAATATTCATTAAATGAAGTTTCCCCAAACCCCAAACTACTGACGAATCGGCACAAAACATGCAGATACGTCACGCCTCATTTCGAGCCACTTTCATTTTTGAGGCGTCTTCATCGGACTTCTCTGTCAAAATCTATCGTCATTTGAAGTTTGTATACCCTAATATTCACTAAATGAAGTTTCCCCAAACCCCAAAGTACTGACGAATTGGCACAAAACATGCAGATAGGCTACACCCCGTTTCGAGCCACTTTCATTTTTTAGGCGTCTTGATCGGACTTCTTTGTCAAAATCTATCGCCATTTGAAGTTTGTATGCCCTAATATTCACTAAATGAAGTTTCCCCAAACCCCAAACTACTGACGAATCAGCACAAAACATGCAGATACGCCACGCCCCATTTCGAGCCACTTTCATTTTTTAGGCGTCTTGATCAGACTTCTTTGTAGAGATCTATCGCCATTTGAAGTTTGTATACCTTAATATTCACTAAATGAAGTTTCCCAAACCCCAAAGTACTGACGAATCGGCACAAAACATGCGGATAGGCCACGCCCCGTTTCGAGCCACATTCATTGTTTAGGCGTCTTGATCGGACTTCTCTGTCAAAATCTATCGCCATTTGAAGTTTGTATACCCTAATATTCATTAAATTAAGTTTCGCCAAACCCCAAACTACTGACGAATCAGCACAAAACATGCAGATACGTCACGCCTCATTTCGAGCCACTTTCATTTTTGAGGCGTCTTCATCGGACTTCTCTGTCAAAATCTATCGTCATTTGAAGTTTGTATACCCTAATATTCACTAAATGAAGTTTCCCCAAACCCCAAAGTACTGACGAATTGGCACAAAACATGCAGATAGGCTACACCCCGTTTCGAGCCACTTTCATTTTTTAGGCGTCTTGATCGGACTTCTCTGTCAAAATCTATCGCCATTTGAAGTTTGTATGCCCTAATATTCACTAAATGAAGTTTCCCCAAACCCCAAACTACTGACGAATCGGCACAAAACATGCAGATACGCCACGCCCCGTTTCGAGCCACTTTCATATTTTAGGCGTCTTGATCGGACTTCTTTGTAGAGATCTATCGCCATTTGAAGTTTGTATACCCTAATATTCACTAAATGAAGTTTCCCCAAACCCCAAACTACTCACGAATTGGCACAAAACATGCAGATCCACCACACCCCGTTTCGAGCCACTTTCATTTTTAAGGCGTCTGGATCGGACTTCTCTGTCAAAATCTATTACCATTTGAAGTTTGTATACCCTAATATTAACTAAATGAAGTTTCCCCAAACCCCAACCTACTGGCGAATCGGCACAAAACATGCAAATACGCCACGCCCCGTTTCGACCCACTTTCATTTTTTAGGCGTATTGATCGGACTTCTCTGTCAAAATCAATCGCCATTTGAAGTTTGTATACCTTAATATTCACTAAATGAAGTTTCCCCAAACCCCAAAGTACTGACTAATCGGCACAAAACATGAAGATACGCCACGCCCCGTTTCGAGCCACTTTCATTTTTTAGGCGTCTTAATCGAACTTCTCTGTCAAAATCTATCGCCATTTGAAGTTTGTATACCCTTATATTCACTAAACGAAGTTTCCCCAAACCCCAAAGTACTGACGAATCGGCACAAAACATACATATACGCCACGCCCCATTTCGAGCCAATTTCATTTTTCAGGCGTCTTCATGGGACTTCTCTGTCAAACTCTATCGCCATTTGAAGTTTGTATACCCTAATATTCACTAAATGAAGTTTCCCCAAACCCAAAAGTACTGGCGAATCGGCACAAAACATGCAGATAGGCCACGCCCCGTTTCGAGCCACTTTCATTTTTAAGGCATCTTGATCGGACTTCTCTGTCAAAATCTATCGCCATTTGAAGTTTGTATACCCTAATATTCATTAAATGAAGTTTCCCCAAACCCGGAACTACTGACGAATCGGCACAAAACATGCAGATAAGCCACGCCCCGTTTCGAGCCACTTGCATTTTTTAGGCGTGTTGATCGGACTTCTTTTTCAACATCGATCGCCATTTGAAGTTTGTATACCCTAATATTCACTAAATGAAGTTTCCCCAAACCCCAAACTACTCACGAATTGGCACAAAACATGCAGATCCGCCACGCCCCGTTTCGAGCTACTTTCATTTTTATGGCGTCTTGATCGGACTTCTCTATCAAAATCTATCACCATTTGAAGTTTGTATACCCAAATATTCACTAAATGAAGTTTCCCCAAACCCCAACCTACTGGCCAATCGGCACAAAACATCCAAATACGCCACGACCCGTTTCGACCAATTTTCATTTTTGAGGCATATTGATCGGACTTCTCTGTTAAAATATATCGCCATTTGAAGTTTGTATACCCTAATATTCACTAAATGACGTTTCCCCAAACCCCAATGTACTGACGAATCGGCATAAAACATGAAGATACGCCATGCCCCCTTTCGAGCCACTATCACTTTTGAGGCGTCTTAATCGGACTTCTCTGTCAAAATCTATCGCCATTTGAACTTTGTATACCGTAATATTAACTGAATGAAGTTTCCCTAAACCATAACCTACTGACGAGTCGGCACAAAACATGCAGATACGCCAGGCCCCGTTTCGAGCCACTTTCATTTTTTAGGCGTCTTGATCGGACTTCTTTGGTAAAATCTATCGCCATTTGAACTTTGTATACCCTAATATTCACTAACTAAAGTTTTCCCAAACCCCAAACTACCGACGAATCGGCACAAAACATGCAGATACGCCACGCCCCATTTCGAGCCACTTTCATTTTTTAGGCGTCTTGAACGGACTTTTTTGTCAACATCTATCGCCATTTGAAGTTTGTATACCCTAATATTGACTAAATGAAGTTTCCCCAAACGCCAAAGTACTGACAAATCGGCACCAAACATGCAGATAGGCAATGCCCCGTTTCGAGCCACTTTCATTTTTTAGGCGTCTAGATCGGACTTCTCTGTAAAAATCTATCACCATTTGAAGTGTGTATACCCTAATATTCACTAAATGAAGTTTCCCCAAACCCCAAACTACTCACGAATTGGCACAAAATATGCAGATCCGCCACGCCCCATTTCGAGCCACTTTCTTTTTTGAGGCGTCTTCATCGCACTTTTCTGTCAAAATCTATCGCCATTTGAAGTTTGTATACCCTAATATTCACTAAATGAAGTTTCCCCAAACCCCAAAGTACTGACGAATTGGCACAAAACATGCGGATAGCCCACGCCCCGTTTCGAGCCACTTTCATTTTTTAGGCGTCTTGATCGGACTTCTCTGTAAAAATCTATCGCCATTTGAAGTTTGTATACCCTAATATTCACTAAATGAAGTTTCCCAAAACCCCAAACTACTGATGAATCGGCACAAAACATGCAGATACGCCACGCCCCGTTTCGAGGCACTTTCATTTTTGAGACGTCTTGATCGGACTTCTCTGTCAAAATCTATCGCCATTTGAAGTTTGTATGCCCTAATAGTCACTAAATGAAGTTTCCCCAAACCCATAAGTACTGATGAATCGGCACAAAACATGCGGATAGGCCACGCCCCGTTTCAAGCCACTTTCATTTTTTAGGCGTCTTGATCGGACTTCTCTGTCAAAATCTATCACCAATTGCAGTTTGTATACCCTAATATTCACTAAATGAAGTTTCCCTAAACCCCAAACTACTGACGAATCGGCACAAAACATGTAGATACGCCACGCCCCATTTCGAGCAACTTTCATTTTCTAGGCGTCTTGATCGGACTTCTTTGTGAACATCTATCGCCATTTGAAGTTTGTATACCCTAATATTGACTAAATGAAGTTTCCCCAAACCCCAAAGTACTGACGAATCGGCACAAAACATGCAGATACGCCATGCCCCGTTTGGAGCCACTTTCATTTTTGAGGCGTCTTGATCAGACTTCTCTGTCAAAATCTATTGCCATTTGAAGTTTGTATACCCTAATATTCACTAAAAGAAGTTTGCCCAAACGCCAAAGTATTGACGAATCGGCACAAAATATGCGGATAGGCCACGCCCCGTTTCAAGCCACTTTCATTTTTTAGGCCTGTTGATCAGACTTCTCTGTCAAATCTATCGCTATTTGAAGTTTGTATACCCTAATATTCACTAAATGAAGTTTCCCCAAACCCCAAACTACTCACGAATTGGTACAAAATATGCAGATCCGCCACGCCCCGTTTCGAGCTACTTTCATTTTTGAGGGGTCTTGATCGGAATTCTCAGTCAAACTCTATCGCATTTGATGTTTGTATACCCTAATATTCAGTAAATGAAGTTTCCCCAAACCTCAAACTACTGACGAATCGAGACAAAGCATGCAGATACGCCACGGCCCGTTTCGAGCCAATTTCCTTTTTTAGGCGTCTTGATCGGACTTCTCTGTCAAAATCTATAGCCATTTGAAGTTTGTATACCCTAATATTAACTGAATGAAGTTTCCCTAAACCGTAACCTGTAAGGACCTAGAAACTTTAATTGGAATAAAAGTGTTATATTTAAATAATTTCAAAAGATGTTATTATTTAAAATACAAAGAACTGGTAATAGAAGTTTCATAGTAGTCAGACCTCGGACGTCGCCCAAGGTCTGGGGTCAGCTGGTAGAGGTCGGTTGGCTGACCATTGTATTAACCAAGTAGTCAGGTGCGATGACTTTATCGTGAGGTAATCACGTGGGTGTGCTCGAGGAAGACATGTGGATCAAGAAGAGTAAAGGAAGAAAAGTGTAGCTTAGAAGTCTATGAGATCGCCGTTGTTGATGACGGAGGCGATCTCTGACTTCTCTGGCACATAATCGCCTGTCGCCTAGATTACACATGAACGCCAATCGCCCATAGTGTACATGATCGCCGAAAGTGCACTTAGTATGTGGTCAAGATACTGGATCAACCATAGTGGGTTCCAAAAACCACGCGTATCGAGGTGTGGGTTAAGCCTTAGATACGCTGTGCATGCGAAGCTCTATGCTTGAGCATAAGAAATCGTCCTTAGTGTTGCATGCATGGGCGCACGAGGAGTAGTGCTGATCTATTCTTGGAAACGTGAAGCTACCGACGTCACCAAGTCATGTGGAGGTGATACCTTGGACGTAACATAGTGGGATGGAGAACCTTCAGCAAGGCATGGCGATGTGTCATCAGTCATCGCCGGGATGAGAGACATGCGGGCATCGCCAGGGCGAGAGACATGCGGGCATCGCCAGGGCGAGAGACACGCGGGCAACGCCAGGGCGAGAGACACGCGGGCATCGCCAGGGCGAGAGACAGACGGGCATCGCCAGGGCGAGAGACAGACGGTCATCGCCAGGATGAGGGGAGACATCGGTCGTCTTCCAGGGAGAGACATCGGTCGTCTTCCAGGGAGAGACATCGGTCGTCTTCCAGGAAGAGACATCGGTCGTCTTCCAGGGAGAGACATCGTTCGTCCGCCAGGATGAGACATCGGTGGATAGTCATCGCGCGAGAAGTCATCGGTGGAAGGTTATCGCGCGATGTCGTGTTTCACACAGATAAGGTGGGACCCAGGCTCCCAGCATGAGACGTCTTGCAGGCGTGACAC
This sequence comes from Phaseolus coccineus, assembly GCA_037954025.1. Lineage (NCBI taxonomy): Eukaryota > Viridiplantae > Streptophyta > Magnoliopsida > Fabales > Fabaceae > Phaseolus > Phaseolus coccineus. Next base: position 16,707,186 of record CM075686.1, on the reverse strand, counting down.
GTAGACAGAAAGGGTGTTTCAGAATAGTTAGCGTCAGGGAGTTGGTATGCGCAGAAACCCACGTGGTCATACTGTTCAAGGAAGTGTGCACGCAAGCTTTCCTGCAGAGTGGGTGGTGGCAGCGGCAATTGTGGACAAGTTGGTTTAGATTCAAAAACTCACTTCGGAAAGGCAAAGAACGTTGCTGTGGTTCAAGAGTGACAGAGTGATTTTACCTTCATCCTTCTCTTTTCTCTCCTTCGTGCTGCGATTCAGGCATCCTCAAGCACCAGTACGACGAGCGACGACTGCCCTTGGACTCCTGGGAAGTTCTCTGCGAGTTTTCAGATCAGGACGCTAAAACAAAGTTCGGGTATCCTTAAGTTCGGTGGGTTAGAGCTCGTAGTGAGATTTTACGCAAGTCCAGGTAAGGGAAGCTAGCCTTATTTCCAACGAAAACCTTAAGTTAGATGATTTTGATGATGGGGCAACGTGGTCGCCGGTTTTCAACTGTTATTGCATAGTCCCCTGTTTTTGGATGTGATCGCCGGTTTTAATGTTGTTTTCGAACTCCCCTGTTTTAGTGTCGCTGTGAACTTGTTGAGATTGAAATGGAAAATGTATATGCTATTCGAAAACCTGAACGGTGGTATGCTTGTTTTTGTGAGTGGGGTTGTTTAAGACAAGATTCAAAGTATTCTATGATGGAATTGTTCTTATTGTGTGGTATGATGTATGGATTGTGGTGAATGTGGGATCAAGGCATAGTATTTTCAGGAAAGAAAATACCGTGTAAGATCGTGTAGAGTGTGCATTGACCGGTGATTCGTTTATTATGAGATATCCTGACTCTCCTGATATAATGGAATCATATAGATGAAGTTATTCAGGCGTTGAGAGTCGAAGGAGGTTCATATGTATGGGTGAGTTGTTTGAAAGAGAACGAGCTTGACCCGTTGTATGGATTAACCCTGTCATGCTAGGATAGTGATGATATTGAGATTCATTTATACGCTTGTGAATGTGTGTGATTTCACAGCGACCCTGTGAATGTGCGTGATTTCACAGTGGTGCAGTATGACAGGTGCAGATCTCTGAGTCTAGTCAATGCACGTGTCTTCCGGAAGTAGTGTCAAGTGTCTATGTGTGATGAGTCAGTGGAAGTTTGACGTGAGAAATGAGAAACACTGAAATTGATAGACACTTGATGGATTATGTGAATTGAATGACTCTTGAGGAAATTGTGAAATATGTGATTACTTGATGGTCATGTGAAGGGAATGAGAAAGTTGATGGTTTTTACGTGGGTGCCTTAAATTGGTTTTATCTTGATTTTAAAGTTTCATATCTAAATTCTCTTTAAAATATCTAGCTTACCCTGCGTTTTTGTTTTGTGGATGTTTTCTTAAACCTGTGATGATCGTGTATAATTTACACGGGAGCAGATGATGTTGCAGGAAGTAGAGCTTCACAGTGAGTGGTCGCCGGAAGGAGATCGCCTGTTTTCTATTTTGCTGTATTTTGTTTAAGTTTTAGAAACTGACTGGATATGTATTAAACTCCCTGTGAGGAGAAATTTCATTACATATATATATATATGTTCACTTCGATATTATTTTTTTACCTTTATTTCATTATATAAACATGAAAAGGATTTGGCGGGATGTTACATAACCTACTGTCGAATCGGCACAAAACGTGCAGATACGCCACGCCACGTTTTGACCAACTTTCATTTTTTAGGTGTCTTGATCGGACTTCTCTGTCAAAACCTATCACCATTTGAAGTTTGTATACCCTAATATTGACTAAGTGATGTTTCCCCAAACCCCAAACTACTGACGAATCGGCACAAAACATGCAGATACGCCACGCCCCATTTCGAGCCACTTTCATTTTTTAGGCGTCTTGATCGGACTTCTCTGTCAAAATCTATCGACATTTGAAGTTTGTATACCCTAATATTCAGTAAATGAAGTTTCCCCAAACCCCAAACTACTAACGAATCGGCACAAAACATGCAGATACGCTACGCCCCGTTTCGAGCCACTTTCATTTTTTAGGCGTCTTGATCAGACTTCTCTGTCAAAATCTATCGCCATTTGAAGTTTGTATACCCTAATATTCACTAAATGAAGTTTCCCCAAACCCCAAACTACTGACGAATCGGCACAAAACATGCAGATACGCCACGCCCCGTTTGGAGCCACTTTCATTTTTGAGGCGTCTTGATCAGACTTCTCTGTCAAAATCTATCGCCATTTGAAGTTTGTATACCCTAATATTCACTAAAAGAAGTTTCCCCAAAGGCCAAAGTACTGACGAATCGGCACAAAACATGCGGATAGGCCACGCCCCGTTTCAAGCCACTTTCATTTTTTAGGAGTGTTGATCGGACTTCTCTGTCAAAATCCATCGCCATTTGAAGTTTGTATACCCTAATATTTACTAAAGGAAGTTTCCCCCAACCCAAAACTACTGACGAATCGGCACAAAACATGCAGATACGGCACGCCTCGTTTCGAGCCACTTTCGTTTTTTATGCGTCTTGATCGGACTTCTCTGTCAAAATCTATCGCCATCTGAAGTCTTTATACCCTAATATTCACTAAATGAAGTTTCCCCAAACCCCAAACTACTGACGAATCGGCACAAAACATGCAGATATACCACACCCCGTTTCGGGCTAGTTTATTTTGGAGGCGTCTCAATCAGACTTCTCTGTCAAAATCTATCGCCATTTGAAGTTTTTATACCCTGATATTCACTAAATGAAGTTTCCCCAAACCCCAAACTACTTTCGAATCGGCACAAAACATGCAGATACGCCCCGTTTCGAGCCACTTTCATATTTGAGGCGTCTTGATCAGACTTCTCTGTCAGAATCTATCGCCATTTGAAGTCTGAATACCCTAATATTGACTAAATGAAGTTTCCCCAAACCCCAAACTACTGACGAATCGGCACAAAACATGCAGATACGCCACCCCCCGTTTCGAGCCACTCTCATTTTTTAGGCGTCTTGATTTGACTGCTCTGTCAAAATCTATCACCATTTGAAGTTTGAATTCCCTAATATTCACAAAATGAAGTTTCCTCAAACCCCAAACTATTCACGAATCGACACAAACATGCAGATATGAGACCCCCCGTTTTGAGCCACTTTCATTTTTAAGCCGTCTTGCTCGGACTTCTCTGTCAAAATCTATCACCATTTGAAGTTTCTATACCCTAATATTGTCAAAATGAAGTTTCCCCAAACCCTAAACAACTGACAAATCAGCACAAAACATGCAGATATGCCACGCCCCGTTGCGAGCCACTTTAATTTTTTAGGCGTCTTGATCGGACTTCTCTGTCAAAATGTATCGCCATTTGAAGTTTGTATACCCTAATATTCATTAAATGAAGTTTCCCCAAACCCCAAACTACTAACGAATCGGCACAAAACATGCAGATACGCCACGCCTCGTGTTGAGCCACTTTCATTTTTTAGGCGTCTTGATCGGACGTCTCTGTCCAAATCTATCGCCATTTCAAGTTTGTATACCCTAATATTCACTAAATGATGTTTCCCCAAACCCCAAACTACTGACGAATCGGCACAAATCATGCAGATCCGCGACGCCCCATATCGAGCCACTTTAATTTTTAAGGCGTTTTGATCGAACTTTTCTGTCAATATCTATCGCTTTTTGAAGTTTTTATACCCTAATATTCACTAAATGAAGTTTCCCCAAACCACAAACTACTGACGAATCGGCACAAAACATGCAGATACGCCACGCCCCATTTCGAGCCACTTTCATTTTTGAGGCGTCTTGATCAGAGTTCTCCATCAAAATATATCACCATTTGAAGTTTGTATACCCTAATATTCACAAAATGATGTTTCCCCAAACCCCAAACTACTGACGAATCGGCACAAAACATGCAGATATGCCACGCCCCGTTTTGAGCCACTTTCATTTTTTTGGGGTCTTGATCGGACATCTCAATCAAAATGTATCGCCATTTGAAGCTTGTATACCCTAATATTTACTAAATGAAGTTTCCCCAAACCCGAAACTACTGATGAATCGGCACAAAACATGCAAATACGCCACTCCACGTTTCGAGCCATTTTCATTTTGGAGGCGTCTTGATCGGACTTCTCTGTCAAAATCTATCGCCATTTGAAGTTTGTATACCCTAATATTCACTAAATGATGTTTCCCCAAATCCCAAACTACTGACGAATCGGCACAAAACATGCAGATACGCCACGCCCCGTTTCGAGCCACTTTTAGTTTTTAGGCGTCTTGATCGGACTTCTTTGTCAAAATCTATCGCCATTTAAAGTTTGTATACCTTAATATTCACTAAATGAAGTTTCCCCAAACCCCAAACTACTGACGAATTGGCACAAAACATGCAGATACACCATGCCCCGCTTCGAGCCACTTTCATTTTTGAGGCATCTTGATCGGATTTCTCTGTCAAAATCTATCGCCATTTGAAGTTTTTATACCCTAATATTCACTAAATGAAGTTTCCCCAAACCACAAACTACTGACGAATCGGCACAAAATATGCCGATACGCCACCCCCCGTTTCGAGCCACTTTCATTTTTGAGGCGTCTAGATCAGACTTCTCTGTCAAAATCTATTGCCATTTGAAGTTTGTATACCGTAATATTCATGAAATGATGTTTCCCCAAACCCCAAACTACTGACGAATTGGCTCAAAACATGCAGATACGCCACGCCCCGTTTCGAGCACTTTCATTTTTTAGGCGTCTGTATCGGACTTCTCTGTCAAAATCTATCGCCATTTGAAGTTTGTATACCCTAATATTCATTGAATGAAGTTTCCCCAAACCCCAAACTACTGACGAATCGGCACAAAACATGCAGATAAGCCACGACCCGTTTCGATCCAGTTTCATTTTTTAGGCGTCTTGATCAGACTTCTCTGCCAAAATCTATCGCCATTTGAAGTTTGTATACCTTAATATTTACTGTTCTTGCCGGTTAACTCGCCTGTCAGTTGACTCCACGACAGTCACGCGCCTCCTTCCTCACGTTGATACATGCTCGAATCTTGCGAAACAATCTGCACCTGCAAAAGAGAAAGGGGCGCCCTAGAGGCCGTTTGCACTCCGACGCTCAAGTCAATAGGGGGCAAGTAACACCAAGTGTATTGAGTTTCTCTGTGTTTAGGTCTAGAAACTGCGTACCTTTATGAAGTATTTTACTGTCCCTTATATAGTCTAGGGTTTGCAGCGCCGCTAGCCCTAATTAGGGTTCACTGCGCTACTAGCCATATTTAGGGTTTACTGGAATACCCTTGTGCCGCTATCACCCAATCTTAGGGTAGTCTAGCACATAAGGTTTCCTTCTCTGGAGTGCAAACTCTCACAGGGTGACCACCTGGGTGCCTCCTTGTGCACCTAGTCTCTGGGGCCACCTGTTCTGGGAGTGCCTTCACTGTTCACGTGCCATGCATGTAGCTTTACTGGGAAACCCTAGGTCTGATGAGTACTTGACCCGTCAGGACTTTGCACCTAACTGTGGTCTCCCTGCTACCCGCATAGGCTCTTCGTGATTCAGGCCTCTCCCTACCTCTGGGTATTTAACTGGTCATTGGCCCACACTGGGAACCAATCTTAGTTGTTCTGTCTACGCTGTTCAAATCACCTAAGACCGATGTCACCTCGTCACACTCTATTGCCGAGGACTGATCACCCTGCGGAGTGACGAGGACACATCAGCCCTTTCTGGTGATCGTCACGTTGATGACTAATCGCCCTTCTCTGTGGGAACATGTTGATGACTAATCACCCTTCTCTGAGGGGACACACCGATGACTGATGACCCTTCTCTCAGGGGACACACCGATGACTGATCATCCTTCTCTCAGGGGACACACCGATGACTGATCACCCTTCTCTAAGGGAACACACTGATGACTGATCACCCTCTTCTGATTGGACACACCGATGATTGATCACCCTCTAATCCAAGCTGCCTGCGGGGTTCACTCCACGTGGCTTTGGCTCATGCCGTGGGACCCAGCTGACGTGGTTCGCCCCCTTTACAAACTGTCCTACACAAGCCCCCCAGTCTCAAGCTGTTAACTTGTTTCAGCAAAGGGACTAAGTCATGGGTGAGGACTGATCGGCACACAAGCCCCCTAGTCTCAAGCTGTTAACTTGTTTCAGCGAGGAGACTAAGTCATTGGCTCGGGCGACCTACGTGGCTCTGCACATAAGTACATGATCAGTGCGGTGAAAGGACATCTCACCACCTTGTCATCGCCCACATCTCTTAACCCTCTGAGGACTTCATTGGGGAGCTCTCTGCTTGAATTGAGGACTTCTTTCTCAACAAAGAGGTGTTAATCACCCTTCTCCCCGATGCTTCATTACCTCTCGCGCTCTGCTGTCAGGCGCTCATCTAGGAACTGATCTGCTGGTGGTGGTCACTTTAGCGACCGATCACCGTTCTGAGTGATCTCCTCTTTGATTCACCTGCTATCTTCTACCACATGTCACCCTATGAATGGTCCATGTGGTCATCTGCTGCTGACGTCATCGACTACCGATGACCGACCGGATCACAAGCCCCCCACTCTCAAGCTGTGGACTCATTCTCAGCGAAGGGACTAAGTGGTCGATGGCAAGATCATTCCTCCTCCTTGAGCTTCTCCCCTTGCAACTTCTTCTTTTCTGTAATTTCTTTGTCTGCCGCCTGACTTATGTATAAACCTTTTAGCTGTAAAGGCTCTCTGTGTTGACTTCAATATGAATGAAATCTATTTGCTTCAGCTACTTGTCTCTCTCCATCTTTAACTCTTTGCATGTGACTAACTATTAATCTAGCTTAGGCTTTAGCGCGATCTCACTGTAACTCTTCACTGACTTGATCACGACTAACTGTTACCTTAGCATTCTCTTCAACAGTCTTTATGCATAACTTCATGTTGGATGACCGACTTAATGGGGCCTAAATGCTTCGGCTTATCGCACAAGAACTTGCCTGGAAAAACTTTCTTACTCAAATCTTTTACCACCGACCACTAACTAGCATGTTAGTGCACCACCGATCAGTCATCGCGCTTCAGGCTTTGCTTTACTTCTTTGTCACTCCAGCGCTAAGTGCATTGAGGGCCTGAGCGCTAAAGATGATGCCTTGTTGTGGGGAGGAAGAGTGTTTCTCGATGACCCCTCTTGCCTGCCGATAAGCTTCAGAAGACCTCCTCCTTATACTGGGAGATGGGAGATTCCTCCTGAGTCGACCTTGACTAACAAGCCAAGGAAAGCCTTAACTCGATCGATCTTAACTCATCAAGGAAGACCTCCTGGTGGGTCGACCTCGAGTGCTATATTGAGGTGGACAGTACTATTCTTTCTCGCCTCAGCCTCACTGTAAGAAGTCGAGGGTGAGGTTTTTTTCTCTCGCCTCAGCCTCGCTGTAAGAAGTCGAGGGTGAGGTCTTTTTTCTCTTGCCTCAGCCTCGCTGTAAGAAGTCGAGGGTGAGGACTTCTTCTCTCGCCTCAGCCTCGCTGTAAGAAGTCGAGGGTGAGGTCTTTTTTCTCTTGCCTCAGCCTCGCTGTAAGAAGTCGAGGGTGAGGACTTCTTCTCTCGCCTCAGCCTCGCTGTAAGAAGTCGAGGGTGAGGACTTCTTCTCTTGCCTTAGCCTCGTAGTAAGAAGTCGAGGGTGAGGACTTCTTCTCTCGCTTCAGCCTCGCTGTAAGAAGTCAAGGGTGAGGACTTCTTTTTCTCTTGCCTCAGCCTCGCTGTACAAAGTCAAGGGTGAGGACTTCTTCTCTCACCTCAGCCTAGCTGTAAGAAGTCGAGGGTGAGGACTTCTTCTCGCGCCTCAGCCTCGCTGTAAGAAGTCGAGGGTGAGGAATTCTTTTTCTCTCGCCTCAGCCTCGCTGTAAGAAGTCGAGGGTGAGGACTTCTCTCGCCTCAGCCTCGCTGTAAGAAGTCGAGGGTGAGGACTTCTTTTTCTCTCGCCTCAGCCTCGCTGTAAGAAGTCGAGGGTGAGGACTTCACTGGTGAACCTTTCTTTCAAGTTGGGAGTTCTCACTCGAAGAGGAGGTGCTCCTTACGAATCTTTCTTCCTACTTACGAGACCTCTAACCCCCATTGACAGATTCTAACTGACCTCACATCGCTCATAGGCGAGGGAGGATTTCACTGGGCGAACCCTTCTTTCACGTTGGAAGTTCTCACTCGAAGGGGAGGTGTTCTCTACGAACCTACCTCTCCGCTTACGAGACCTCTAACTCCAAGTGACAGGCTGTAACTGACCTCACATCGCTTATAGGTGAGGGAGGATTTCACTGGGCAAACCCTTCTTTCACGTTGGAAGTTCTCACTCGAAGGGGAGGTGTTCTCTATGAACCTACCTCTCCGCTTACGAGACCTCTAACTCCAAGTGACAGGTTCTCCCTGACCTCACTTCGCTCATAGGCGAGGGAGGATTTCACTGGGTGAACCCTTCTTTCACGTTGGAAGTTCTCACTCGAAGGGGAGGTGTTCTCTACGAACCTACCTCTCCGCTTACGAGACCTCTAACTCCAAGTGACAGGCTCTAACTGACCTCACATCGCTCATAGGCGAGGGAGGATTTCACTGTACGCATGTCATACCTAAAGGGCCTTTGCGCTTTTCTCTGTGCGCCTAAGTTATTCCCTTGGGAAGTAACTCAGCGCGTTTGTTCCCTCTGAGCGAGTCGCATGCTCCCACGAGAGCACCAGAGGTGATTGGTGTAAACACACTCGCCAGGCGCTGCATCCTGCATGCACGATCTCCCCGCACAGTGCCATGCACGTAATGGGTTAAGAGAGTCACCGATCACTGACCAGCTTACTAGCTTTCTTACACCATCCTCATGCACAACCCTACTGGCGAGCAACTCTTCTTCTTCTGGTTTGGAATCATGCGAGGTGAATGCGTAACGCTCTCGCTGGGAGCCTGGGTCCCAGTTTAACTGCGTGTAGCAAGAAACACCCATGACCATACACCGATGACGGATCTGTGATGATGGAAGAGGGCCAAGCACAACCTTCCATGAAAGGCAAGAGCCAAGTTAAGAGCGTCTAAGACCAAGTTAGGAGCGTCTAAGACAAGCTAGGAGCGTCTAGGACGAGAAGGCCAAGCTAGAAGCGTCTAGGACAAGAAGACTTGGATCAAAGCTATGAATGGGAGAGTGGCATACTAGCACATATTCCGTGAAGGCCCATCAAATGTAGTTTAGCTTTAATTGGGGTGTAAATAGCATAGCCATGTTGACAAATGTTTATTTTTCTGCACATTAGAATTAAGGAGAAGTTAACCTTCCCACTATTCTAGAAAGCCCATGGAGAGGGTAAACTTACAAACTAGACACACCCCTCCCCATGTGCTCACACTTTCCATGTGGCCCATGTGCTTCACATTTACATTTCATTTGGCTAGCATTAGGGTTGCATTATGGTCCTCCTTAGCCTATAAAAGGAGGAGCCTACACCTTGTATTTTCAAGATTAATTTGAGTAAAGTTATGCTGCCAAATTTGTGCCATACTTACTCCCTTGCCTAAATCTCTTGATTTATGGTTTTAATCTTCACTCCTTCACCACCAAAGAGAGCTGGCCAAACCTCTCTCATTTTCATACACTTCATGCACCTTTAAGATCACCATCACTCCTAGGAGGGTCTTGCTCACCTCCTCCATAAGCTTCCGCATCCATCATCACCAAGGAACTCCAAAATCCAAAGAAGAACTCATAGGAATGCTATCATTTGGTATCAGAGCTATGGTTCTTCAAAGATGAGTATCTCTTTTCATTTTCTTTTTGAGTTCTTCTTTTCTCCAAGTTGTTCATCTTTATTCCAAGTTGTCTTGCTGTTTTTTGTGTTTTAATATGATTTGAATGCTGGTTTATTCATTTCATTTGGTAGGTTTGTTCAAACTTGTGCTTGAACATCTATTTTCAATTTTGTGTAGGATTCTTGATATATTTGTGTTGCTATTTTTATTTTTAGTTATTTGAGTCTTGCTTGAAATTTCATTTGGGTCATATGATGTTCTTGTGTCTTTTCATTTTATGAATCCATAAGTTTTGTCTAAGTCATGTGTTTCCATATTTGTCATCAAATCCTAGTAGTACTCTTTTTGATTTATTTGTTTCTTGTTTTTGGTCTGAATGTTTGATCTGAAATCTGTTTTGTGTTGATCCTTTGGTGCATTTTTAATTTCAGTTTGACTTCTTATTTGTGTGTTAGATCCACACAAATTCCATCATATTAACTCCATTGTGTTTTTAAGGTATATCATTCTGTTTTTCATTCCAGTTTTCAGAACCCCTTGTTTTTCACTTTTCTGTGCTGACTGTTTTGATTTATGAAAATCACATACATCATCAAAAATTTCTGAGCCTCTGGATTTCACAAATTTGAGGTGTTAGCAAAGACAAAAAAAGAACCATCTGAAAATAAGAAATAGAAAAAAAAAGATAAATATTACAAAAAAAGTGTGCAATCCTGACGTTCCAGCTGGCAGCTCTGAGCACTGATTTTATAAAATTTACCAAAATTAATTGGTACATGCGTTTGGAGTGAAACCAATGCCAAAAGTTTGTTAAGATCTTGTTCTGATTGTGTCTCAATTTTCAGAAGCAAATACAAAAGGGTAAGCTCAGCATAAATCTTTTAAAGATACACTTTCTGGACCACAACAATATGTGCTTTTCTGTGGTGCTGTTTTTTGGTTTTTAAATCAAATCTAGTGCTATTCCTAGGTTCCTTTTTGTGTGCCATCCATTATTTGAGTACCTTTTATTTGCTTGTCTAATTTCATTTGAACTCTTTCTAGTTGTGTCACATTTAAATTCCATTTGTGTGGTACTGTTTTTCAAATTAATTTGTTTCTTGCTTTCTTTCTTTGGCCTCTAAGCTTGTTGGTGGATTAAATATCAATTGGTACTTGTTGAGTGAGAATTTGACTTGAGGGGAGTCTAGCTTGCTTAATAGGTGCTGGATTGAAGATTTTATTGACCTAATTCCAAGAGGAACAAAGGCAAATGATGGCCTTCACATGTTGAGCTCTCCTTGGATGTTGATGGATGCGGAAGCTTATGGAGGAGGTGAGCAAGGCCTTCCTAGGAAGCATGGGTGCCTTGAAGGTGCATGAAGAGTGAGGAAATGGGGAGGTTTGGCCAGCCCCTTTGGTAGTGATGAATTGAAGACTAAAACCTAAGTGTTAGGCAAGGAGTAGTGTATGGCACAATTTGGGCAGCAACAAACACCATACTACAAATACACCACACACTTTGGAAGGCCCAACAAGTAGAAAAGCAACAAAAGGGGTGCAACTAGAAGAACAACAAAAGGGGTGCAAATAGTAAAAGCAACAAAGGGAGTGTCATTTAATTTCTTTGCAATCTTGCTTGTGTTAATTACCTTTTAATTACGTTATTAGACGGTGAGTGTGTCTTCAAGGGCTCCAAGTGTCCAAGAAGCCTCACCTAGGGCCGACTAGTGTAGACCTTACTTGTTTTAGCATGTGTTAATTGTTTTAATTGCTTTCCTTGCTTAATTAGTTACGTTTGGTAATTGTTTTGTTTTGTTTAAGTTCGTTAATTCTTTTGCTTGGTTAATTAGCTAGTTTGCATTGTTTTCTTGCTTCAAAATTTGATTTCTTCAACCTAATTATGTTTTAAGTGGTTTACTAAGAGAAAGCTTTGTGTGAAGACATTGAGGAATAGTCTTTGGCTAAGGCAAGGCTTGGTATTTAAGTAGTCCATTGTGACTCACCTCCCTTACCTGGAAGACTACCTTCTTTGACTTCCCTAAATTTTCTCAAGGTAAAATATTTCTATACACAAAGGTCTAGTCATGTCTTCTCATTCCTTTAAATCTCTTAAAAGTGAGGTGAAATCCTTGAAATCTCTTTTGGAACAACTTTCCAAGAATATTCAATCAATTTCATCTAAACAATTGGAGAATGAGGCCAAAACTAATGAATTGACTAAATCAAAGGATGAGAAGTCTCACATTTCAAAAAAATTACCTTCTCATGCATCTATCTCTAAAAAGCATGATTCTTTTGGGGAGGGAAGACATGGAAGAGATAGAAAAGAACAAGAAAGCCCAAGAGAGGTTAGGGTAGACCTACCCCATTCCCATGGAAAAGAAAATATAGAAACTTGCCTAGATTGGGAAATGAGGGTAGAAAAATTGTTTGCTTCCCATAAAGAAAGAAAGGAAAGAAAGATACAAAAGAAAAGAGAGGAAGCCGAAAGGGAAGCTAAAGAAAAAGAAAAAGAAAAAGAAAAGCATGAGAAGACCCTTGAGAAACAAAAGGCGTGGGAGAATAGTGTTCCTTCTCACAAGGTCATTCAACAAGACAAAAGATTTAAAAATACCTTTGAAAATATGCGTCTTGTTGAACAACCTAGCCTTTCCTTTTGTAAAGGAACACTTGCAAGCATAGTAACAAAAAAAGAGTCTTTAAAAGAAGCTTGCATAGATAAAGATAAAGTGGATTATTTCTCATATGTGCTAGGATATCACCAAGTGAATGTCAAGTTATTTACAAGCATCTACAAAAACAAATTTTTATGTGAAGTAGTGCCTAAAGAAACTTGTCATGTCCTATTGAGACAACCATTGCCAAGTGTGCAACTTCTCATAAACAATGGTTGTAACAACAAGACTATCTTTACACATAAGAGAAAAATTCTTCATGAAGGAGAACTCATGGACCAAATTATAGTTGATAAAACTCTAGAGCTTTTAAAAGGAAAACTTTTGTCACCCATGAGAAAAGATGTTCAAAGACATTACCCTAGATACATTTCTTATTTTAAAAATACACCTAAGGTGATGTCTCATGAACTCTATACTCCTTTACCTTTTGCAAATGATCCTTGGGAAGACATAAACCTCAATTTTATCTTAGAGCTTCCTAGGACAACAAAAGGTTTTGATTCCATTTTTATGGATATGGATAATCTCTTCTATATAGAAGTGACAAGTCTTCATGGTTTATCTTCAAGCATAGTATTGGATAGAGCTCCAAAATTTGAAAACCATCATTTGAGGAATCTTTTAGAAAAACTTGAAATTAATTTGTACTCTTCAAATTTTTATCCTCAAAAGAATGGTCAAAATAAATTTGAAAACATAGCTCTTTTTACTATGCCTAGAGAAATCATGAAAGACAATCACAATTCTTGGGATGAGTATCCTTTTGAGCATGCATACAATGGAGTAGTCCACAAGACTACTAATATTTCTACATTTGAAATTGCATGTGGACTTAATCCTCTTTCGCTTTTTAAGTTGTTACTGATGGCATTTTCATGTGTTCTTCTTGAATCAAAGTAGAAAATAGATGGAGCGGAAGCAATGGATGAGTGAAACAAGACCCTCCTAGGAGTTGTGTTGGTCTTGAAGGTGCATGATGAGTATGGGTTGAGTGGTTCGGCCAGCTCAAGGGAGAAGGTGAAAGGATTGAAGTTTATAGCCTAGATTTCTAGGAGGAGTAAAGCTTGTGCACAAAAATGGCAGCATAACATTACTCAAATAAACTTGAAAATACATGAGGTAGGCCTCCTTATTTATAGATTTAGGAGCCTTGGTGAGCAAGCTTAAAGGGTAGGGATGGAAATACAAAAAGTGGGGGCTGCCTAGGGTATTGACTTTAGTCAAACCACACCATCATCCTAATATTCTAGAAGATAGGTCAAAAATGCAACATTTGATAGTACACCCCTCCCTCTTTTGCTAAAGGCACCTATTTGCTAGCACACCCCTCCTTCTATTGCTAAGGGCACCTTTTTGATAGCACACCCCTAAGTTAGCAAGTTTTGCTTTCTACACTACACTAATCTACTAAGCTACCCCTAATGGGCCTCCAAGTAGCATGTACAAGGTCTTCTCCCTCCCATCCGTGGCTTCTTCTATGTGTGCTTGGATATGTTTAGCCATGGATCTTGTGAGAGGTCCTAGACGGTCTAGCTCCATGGATAGCCTCCCTCCTTCACGTCCTAGACGCTCACTTCTTGGAGCTAGACGCTCCTCTTGGTCTAGACGGTCTTCTTGGTTTGGGCCTTGGCTTCCTTGGTTAGATGTGCTTGGCCCTCCTCCATCATCCCCTCCCCCTTGGAAAGGATTTGTCCTCAAATCCAGCTCGTCATCGTCATTGGTACCTACAAATGGAGAAAGATCAATTACATTAAATGTGTCATGTACTCCATATTCAAGAGGTAGGTCCAATTTATATGCATTGTTGTTGACTCGCTTAAGGACTTGGAAGGGTCCCTCACCTCGGGGACTTAGTTTGGACTTCCTTTGATTTGGAAATCTTTCTTTTCGAAGATGAAGCCAAACTAAGTCTCCTTCCTCAAAAATTATTTCTCTCTTCCCTTTGTTGTTGTGTTTTGTGTACTTCTCATTTTGTTGTTGTATTTGAATTTTAATCTTCTCATGCATTTTCTTGACAAAATCAGCCTTGATTACTCCTTCCTTATGCACAAAATCTTGTGGATTAGGAAGAGGAATTAAATCCATGGGCGTGAGAGGATTAAAACCATATACTACCTCAAAAGGAGAAGCATTAGTAGTCTTGTGAACTACTCTATTGTAAGCAAATTCAATGTGGGGAAGGTACTCATCCCAAGATTTGTGGCTGCCCTTCATGATAGCCCTAAGCATAGTTCCAAGAGATCTATTGACTACTTCGGTTTGCCATCCGTTTGAGGATGACAAGAAGTTGAGAAATGTAGTCTTGTTCCAAGTTTACCCCAAAGAGTTTTCCAAAAGTGACTTATAAACTTGGGATCTCTATCGGACACTATACTTCTAGGGAGACCATGGAGTCTCACCACTTCTCTAAAGAAGAGTTTAGAAATATTTTGAGCATCATCTACTTTGTGGCATGGAATAAAGTGAGACATTTTGCTAAAACGGTCCACTACCACAAAGATAGAGTCATGGCCTCTTGCAGTCCTAGGAAGTCCTAAAATGAAATCCATGCTAATGTCTTCCCAAGGAGCATTTGCAATCGGCAAAGGGGTGTAGAGTCCATGCGGCATTGTTCTAGACTTTGCTTTTAAACATGAGATACATCTAGAGCAATGGCGTTGGACATCTTTCCTCATGTGTGGCCAACAAAATTTTGCTTTCAAAAGATCTAGAGTCTTATCAACTCCAAAATGGCCCATGAGTCCCCCTTCATGTTATTCTTTGACAAGGAGTTTTCTATGTGTTCCTTGGGGAATGCAAAGTTTTCCTTCTTTAAAAAGATATCCCTCGGACACATAGTAACCTCCTTGCGCTCTATGTAGACATTGGGCATAGATGGATGAAAGTTCTTGATCTTCTTGGTAAAGCTCTCTTATGTGGTCAAATCCAAGAATTTGGGCACCCAATTTTGAAAAGAGTGTGTGGCGTCTTGAAAGAGCATCGGCCACTATATTGGTGCTTCCTTTCTTGTATTTGATTACATAAGGAAATTGTTCAAGAAATTCCATCCATTTTGCATGTCTCTTATTGAGCTTGTGTTGGCCCTTTAAATATTTTAAAGACTCGTGATCACTATGGATAACAAATTCTTTAGACACAAGATAGTGTTCCCAAGTCTTTAGGGCTCTCACAAGAGCATAGAGCTCTTTGTCATAAGTGGGGTAGTTGAGGGTGGCACCATGGAGTTTTTCACTAAAATAAGCAATGGGGTGTCCACCTTGCAACAATACCGCGCCTATGCCTACTCCCGATGCATCACACTCTATCTCAAAAGTTTTGGAAAAATTTGGGAGAGATAGGATGGGTGCATTGGTGAGTTGAGCTTTTAGCCTTTGAAAGGCTTGCTCATGCTTTTCATTCCAACAAAATGCAACATCTTTTTTAACAAGTTCATTCAAAGGAGAAGCTAGGCTAGAAAAATTAGGCACAAACCTTCTATAGAAGCTAGCTAACCCATGAAAACTTCTTACATCACTTACATTTTGTGGAGTTGGCCACTCTTGGATGGCTTTGATTTTCTCGGGATCTACATGTACCCCCGTTTTGTTTACTATAAAGCCTAAAAAGACTACACTATCTACACCAAAGGTACACTTATCCCTATTTGCAAAAAGACTATTTTTCCTAAGAACTAGAAAGACTTCCCTAAGGTGACTTAGATGGTCTTCTAGGGTTTTACTATATACTAAGATATCATCAAAGTAAACTACTACATATTTACCTATACAATCCCTCAAGGTGTGATTCATAAGCCTCATGAATGTGCTCGGAGCGTTAGTGAGTCCAAAGGGCATCACCAACCACTCATATAATCCAAATTTGGTCTTAAAAGCGGTTTTCCACTCATCACCCTCCTTGATTCGAATTTGGTGATATCCACTTTTAAGGTCAATTTTGGAGAATAGAGTTGACCCATGCAATTCATCAAGCATATCATCAAGCCTTGGGATTGGATGCCTATACTTGATGGTGATGTTGTTGATTGCTCTACAATCACAACACATGCGCCATTTTCCATCTTTTTTAGGCACCAACAAGACAGGTACAGCACAAGGGCTTAGACTCTTTTGAACCCAACCCTTCTCCAACAAGTCTTGAACTTGTGATTCTATCTCCTTTGTTTCCTCGGGGTTGGTTCTATAAGCAGGCCTATTTGGTAGGCTTGCCCCCGGAATGAAGTCAATTTGATGTTCTATCCCCCTAAGAGGAGGAAGCCCATTGGGTCCTTCTTGTGAGAATAGATCGTCAAATTCACTCAAAAGGTTTTCTATTTGAGGAGGTAAAACCGTGAGTTCATTACTTGTGGCAGTGCATGTAAGTGCTCCTTTACAAAAGATAAGGCTTGGTTGTTCAACAAGAAGCAAGTTTTCTAAAACATTTTCAAAAGGCTTTTCTTGTAGACCAACCTTGTGGGAAGGAACACTCTTCTCCCACGCCTTCCTATCCCTAAGGATTTTCTCTTTTTCTAGCACTCTTTTTTTTTTTTTTTCCTCATTCCTCTTTTGTTTCATTTGTATTTGGTCTTTCACCACTTGAGAATGTGGTAAAGGACTAAGTACAAACTTCTTATATTTATGGGTGAAGGAAATCTCGTTAGTGAGACCATCATGCAAGGTTTTCTTGTCGAATTGCCATGGCCTCCCTAATAAGATATGGCAAGCTTCCATAGGCACTACATCACATAAAACTTTATCTTTGTATTTCCCTATGGAAAACTTGATTTCCACTTGCTTATCTACATGTAGTTCCCCATTTTCATTAAGCCATTGAAGTTTGTAAGGTTTTGGGTGAGGAACCACTTGTAGCTTAAGCTTTTCAACCATCCTAGCACTACAACAATTACAACTAGATCCACTATCCACAATGAGGGAACATATATTTTCAAAAACATTGCATCTTGTATGAAATATGTTCTCCCTTTGTGTTTCAATGGATGTGCTAGGGTGATTGTTGAGGGTTCTCCTAATCATAAGCAATTCTCCCTCTAATGGAGCTACCCTCTCATCCTCTCCCCCTTCCTCTTTCTCACTAAGCTCATCCTCGCCAGTAGTGTATTCGTCTACACCTTTAAGAAACAAAGTCCTTTGGTTTGGACATTGTGCTTGCACATGCCCCCTACCATAGCACTTAAAACATTTAACATCTCTAGCTCGGATGGGTGGGGTTGAGGTTTCTTTGGTGAAGGGTTTGGTAGGTTCTTTTGGTTTTTCCTTAGATGTACTACCCTCCCTTTTAAACTCTCTCTTGGGATAAAAGTTAGAATAGGGGCTCACCTTTTGACTTGATGTTTTGCGCAAATTTTGTTGCTCAACTTTAATGCAAAGTTGAACCAAATCATTCAAGTCTTGATAAGGTAAGAGCTCTACTCTATCTCTTATCTCAAGTGATAGGCCACTAAGGAACCTAGATATGGTGGTTTCCTCTTCCTCTCTAATAGAGGCTCTCATCATATAGAGCTCCATCTTTTGCCTATACTCTTCTACACTCATATTATTTTGTTGGAGTCTTTGGAGCTTGTCCATCAACTCCCTATGGTAGTAAGAAGGTATATGTCGACGTCTTAGGGCTCCCCTAAGGTCATTCCAATATTCTATGGGAGGTTCCCTATGAAGACGTCGGTCTCTTTCTAAAGAGGTCCACCAATACATGGCATTTCCTTGGAAACTAAGGGTGGCTAAGGGTACTTTTCGTTCCTCACTTACCCTATGGCAAGCAAAGAGTTGCTCTACCTTCATCTCCCAATCTAGATATATTTCTACATTTTCCTTTCCATGAAAATGAGGTAGGTCTACTCTAGTTTCCCTTGGCACCTCTTGTTCCCTTTGCCTAGTTCTTCTAGGGGGTGGTTGGTAGTAGTCATTAATTCTAAGGCTTCCCTCCCCTAGAGTTGCAATGCTTTGGGATGCATGAGTATTTGTTTTTTTTTATTTTTGAGATTTTTGGGATTTCTCTTCTTGAGCTCTAGCCAACTCATTAATCTTGTTTTCATTCTCCAATTGCCTAGAAGAGATTAATTGTACCGCTTGGGATACCTCTTTCAAAAGGGTTTTCAAAGATTTTACTTCACATTCTATAAACTTTGGAGAATGAGAAGAAGAAGACATGGCTAGACCTTTGTGTATTTAGGCGTTTTTACTTTGAGAAAGATTAGGGAAGATAAAGAAGGTAGTTTTCCAGGTAAGGGAGGTGAGTCTCAAATGACTACTTAAGTACCAAGCCTTTTCCTTGCCAAAAACTAGTCTCCAATGCCTTCTCACAAAAATTTCTCTTAGTGAAACACTTAAAACACAAGAAGTTGAGAAATCAAAAAGCAATAAAACTATGTAAGCTAAAAAAAAAGATATGCAACAAACTAGTCGGTTTTAGCACAAATTAAACTAAACTAATCATGCAAAACGTTTCTACCAAAACAATAGAAAACAAGTTCAAACAAGCAACAAATTACTAAGCAAAAAATTTACTATGCTATTCGGCCCTAGGTGAGGCTTCTTGGACACTTTGAGCCCTTGAAGACACACTCACCGTCTAAACGTAATTAAAGAGGTAATTAACAATAAACCAAGTTGCAAAGGAAAAGAAGACTCCCTTTGTTGATCCTCTTTTGGGTTAGTGCACTTCCTTGTTGTCTTGAATTTTTTTTTGATCTTCTAGGTGTTTGTATTGTTTGTTTCAAGCAACCTTGTTTGTTTTTAATAATTTTTTCAAATTTGGTGTGCAGTTAGGCCAGCTGGAACGCTCAAGATTTGCACTCTGATTTTGTAAGATTTATCATATTTTTTCTGTTGCCTTTTTTGATCTGATTCTTTTTTTTGTCCTTTTTGTAACACTTCAAACTTGCATTTTCCAGAGAATCACAAATTTCCTATGAGTAGAAATAATTTTTGAAACAAAAAACAGCCAGACAGAGAGAGAAACAGGGGAAAACTGGAAAACTGGAAAAAAAAAACAGCAAGATACCAAAATTTAACACAAAGGAAAATGTAAGAAGGAAATTGTGTAAGAACTAAGACACAATTATGAACTCAAACTAAAATTAAAAAGGCAGCAAAGGATCAAAATAACAGCAGATTAAGGCAAATTAAAGAGACCCAAAAACAAGAAACAATCAAGCCAAAAATAGGACTACTAAGAATTGATGACAATTATGGATTCACATGACTTGACACAACATTTATAGATTCAGAAAATAAAGACTCAAAGCATAAAATGAAGCAATTATAAGAAAGCAATAAAGACTCAAATTCCTAAAAGAAAACAGCCACTCAATGTGTAAGGAATCCTATCACAATTGCACAAGAAAATGTTCAAGATCAATTGAACACATGTGCTTCGGTTGGATCTTCCATAAGCACACCAAGAACAATTTAAAATGTAAAAAAAAAAAACAGCAAGACAATTATGGAATTGAAATGACAAGATGAAAATAAAGAAGAACTGAAAATTTAAAAAGACAAGCTACTCATCTTGAAGAACCAAAAGCTCATGATACCAAATGATGGCATTTTCATGTGTTCTTCTTGAATCAAAGTAGAAATAGATGGAGCGGAAGCAATGGATGAGTGAAACAAGACCCTCCTAGGAGTTGTGTTGGTCTTGAAGGTGCATGATGAGTATGGGTTGAGTGGTTCGGCCAGCTCAAGGGAGAAGGTGAAAGGATTGAAGTTTATAGCCTAGATTTCTAGGAGGAGTAAAGCTTGTGCACAAAAATGGCAGCATAACATTACTCAAATAAACTTGAAAATACATGAGGTAGGCCTCCTTATTTATAGATTTAGGAGCCTTGGTGAGCAAGCTTAAAGGGTAGGGATGGAAATACAAAAAGTGGGGGCTGCCTAGGGTATTGACTTTAGTCAAACCACACCATCATCCTAATATTCTAGAAGATAGGTCAAAATTGCAACATTTGATAGTACACCCCTCCCTCTTTTGCTAAAGGCACCTATTTGCTAGCACACCCCTCCTTCTATTGCTAAGGGCACCTTTTTGATAGCACACCCCTAAGTTAGCAAGTTTTGCTTTCTACACTACACTAATCTACTAAGCTACCCCTAATGGGCCTCCAAGTAGCATGTACAAGGTCTTCTCCCTCCCATCCGTGGCTTCTTCTATGTGTGCTTGGATATGTTTAGCCATGGATCTTGTGAGAGGTCCTAGACGGTCTAGCTCCATGGATAGCCTCCCTCCTTCACGTCCTAGACGCTCACTTCTTGGAGCTAGACGCTCCTCTTGGTCTAGACGGTCTTCTTGGTTTGGGCCTTGGCTTCCTTGGTTAGATGTGCTTGGCCCTCCTCCATCAGTTGGTGCCCAAAAAAGATGGAAAATGGCGCATGTGTTGTGATTGTAGAGCAATCAACAACATCACCATCAAGTATAGGCATCCAATCCCAAGGCTTGATGACATGCTTGATGAATTGCATGGGTCCACCATGTTTTCCAAAATTGACCTTAAAAGTGGTTATCACCAAATAAGAATCAAAGAGGGTGATGAGTGGAAAACCGCTTTTAAAACCAAATTTGGACTATATGAGTGGTTAGTGATGCCCTTTGGGCTCACTAATGCCCCTAGCACATTCATGAGGCTCATGAATCACACCTTAAGGGATTGTATAGGTAAATACGTAGTAGTGTATTTTGATGATATATTAGTGTATAGTAAAACCCTAGAAGACCATCTAAGTCACCTTAGGGAGGTCCTTCTAGTGCTTAGAAAAAATAGTTTGTTTGCCAATAGGGATAAGTGTACCTTTTGTGTAGATAGTGTAGTTTTCTTAGGTTTCATAGTCAACCAAAAGGGGGTGCATGTTGACCCCGAGAAAATCAAAGCCATCCAAGAGTGGCCCACTCCACAAAATGTAAGTGATGTAAGAAGTTTCCATGGGTTAGCTAGCTTTTATAGAAGGTTTGTGCCTAATTTTTCAAGTCTAGCTTCTCCTTTGAATGAACTTGTGAAAAAAATGTTGCATTTTGTTGGAATGATAAGCATGAGCAAGCCTTCCAAAGGCTAAAAGCTCAACTCACCAATGCACCAATTCTAGCTCTCCCAAATTTTTCCAAAACTTTTGAGATAGAATGTGATGCATCTGGAGTAGGCATAGGTGCGGTATTATTGCAAGGTGGTCACCCCATTACATATTTTAGTGAAAAACTCCATGGTGCCACCCTCAATTACCCCACCTATGACAAAGAGCTTTATGCTCTTGTGAGAGCCCTAAAGACTTGGGAACACTACCTTGTGACCAAAGAATTTGTAATCCATAGTGATCACGAGTCTTTAAAATATCTAAAGGGCCAACACAAGCTCAACAAGAGACATGCTAAATGGATGGAATTTCTTGAACAATTTCCTTATGTAATCAAGTACAAGAAAGGAAGCACCAATATAGTGGCCGATGCTCTTTCAAGACGGCACACACTCTTTTCAAAATTGGGTGCTCAAATTCTTGGATTTGATCACATAAGAGAGCTTTATCAAGATGATCAAGAATTCTCATCCATCTATGCCCAATGTCCACATAGAGCGCAAGGAGGTTACTATGTGTCCGAGGGATATCTTTTTAAAGAAGGAAAACTTTGCATTCCCCAAGGCACACATAGGAAACTCCTTGTCAAAGAATCACATGAGGGGGGACTCATGGGCCATTTTGGAGTTGATAAGACTCTAGACATTTTGAAAGTAAAATTTTGTTGGCCACACATGAGGAAAGATGTCCAAAGACATTGTTCTAGATGCATAGCATGTTTGAAAGCAAAATCTAGAGCAATGCCTCATGGACTCTACACTCCCTTGCCGATTGCAAATGCTCCTTGGGAAGACATTAGCATGGATTTCATTTTAGGACTCCCTAGGACTGCAAGAGGCCATGACTCTATCTTTGTGGTAGTGGACTGTTTTAGCAAAATGTCCCATTTTATTCCATGCCACAAGGTAGATGATGCTCAAAATATTTCTAGGCTCTTCTTTAGAGAAGTGGTGAGACTCCATGGTATACCTAGAAGTATAGTGTCCGATAGAGATCCCAAGTTTATAAGCCACTTTTGGAAAACTCGTTGGAGTAAACTTGGAACAAGACTACAATTTTCCACTTCTTGTCATCCTCAAACGGATGGTCAAACCGAAGTAGTCAATAGATCTCTAGGAACTATGCTTAGGGCTATCATGAAGGGAAACCACAAGTCTTGGGATGAGCACCTTCCCCACATTGAGTTTGCTTATAATAGAGTAGTCCACAAGACTACTGATCCGGTTGGTCATCGGTAGTCGATGACGTCAGCAGCAGATGACCACGTAGGCCAGTCACAGAGTGACGCGTGGCATGAGATAGCAGATGAACCAGGGTGGAGATCGTTCAAGAACGGTGATCAGTGGTCAGTTACCAAGTGACCACCACCAGCAGATCAGTTCCTACATGAGCGCCTGGAAGCAGAGCGCGAGAAGTGATGAAGCACCGACCAGTCATCGGTGCATGCAGAGCGATCAGTCGTCGGGGGTCCTTGCCAACGCGTGTTAAATTGGGACCCAGGCTCCCAGCGAGAACGTTACCCAAGGACCACGCCTGATTCCATAAGCAGAGCACGACAACGTAAAGAAGCGCCATCGGTCATCGGTCAGGGTGACACATCGATCACCGGCCAGGATGAGACATCGGCCATCGGTCAGGATGAGAGACACCTCGGTCATCGGTATGTGTCGAGGTGACATCGGCCGTGGCGATGTGAACAACGCGACCAGTGATCAGTAAAGCGCCCAGAGGCAGGGAGTGGCCTTAGTCGCGAGACGACCATGCATGAAGATGGGAAGACGCAGTTAGGTGCAGAATCCTGCTGGGACAAGAACCCATCAAGGTTAGAGTCTCCCAGTGAGGTTGCATGCATGCCACGTGGACCGTGAAGGTGTTCCCAGAGATTAGGTAGGGCAGTTGGGCACAGAAATTGAGGGGTACAGAGGTACCCATGCGGCCTCCCCTGTCAGACTTTGCACTCAAGTGAGGAAGGCCTGCACGCAAGGTAGCCTTGGGGGGTGGATAACAGCGGTGCAGAGTAATCAAGTGGCCCTAGAGGTAGCCAGTAGGGGGCGACGCGGGATTATATGAGGAAGAAGAACGCTGAACTAGGTACGCAATTCTTGCCACATAATACACAACACAAACCGAAAACACTCAGTTTTCGAATCAAAGAAGACTGAGGGCACACACGAGTCTCACACAGATAGATCCGAGAGAGAGTTTTGGTGTTCCCGTTGCCTGACTTGAGCGTCGGAGCTACAACGGCCGCTAGAGGCGCCGTCTGTGTGTTTTGTAGGCATCATTTGGAGTTCCGACGAAGGTTCCTGGAGCCTCCCTTGCAGAACGCGCAGCAGTTAGAAGGCTAGACGAAGGAGTGACGAGGCCCTTTCTGATGGAAGAGGGCCAAGCACAACCTTCCATGAAAGGCAAGAGCCAAGTCAAGAGCGTCTAAGACCAAGCTAGGAGCGTCTAAGACAAGCTAGGAGCGTCTAGGACGAGAAGGCCAAGCTAGAAGCGTCTAGGACAAGAAGACTTGGATCAAAGCTATGAATGGGAGAGTGGCATACTAGCACATATTCCGTGAAGGCCCATAAAATGTAGTTTAGCTTTAATTGGGGTGTAAATAGCATAGCCATGTGGACAAATGTTTATTTTTCTGCACATTAGAATTAAGGAGAAGTTAACCTTCCCACTATTCTAGAAAGCCCATGGAGGGGGTGAACTTACAAACTAGACACACCCCTCCCCATGTGCTCACACTTTCCATGTGGCCCATGTGCTTCACATTTACATTTCATTTGGCTAGCATTAGGGTTGCATTATGGTCCTCCTTAGCCTATAAAAGGAGGAGCCTACACCTTGTATTTTCAAGATTAAATAGAGTATTGTTATGCTGCCCAAATTGTGCCATACACTACTCCTTGCCTAACACTTAGGTTTTAGTCTTCAATTCATCACTACCAAAGGGGCTGGCCAAACCTCCCCATTTCCTCACTCTTCATGCACCTTCAAGGCACCCATGCTTCCTAGGAAGGCCTTGCTCACCTCCTCCATAAGCTTCCGCACCCATCATCACTAAGGAACTCCAAAATCCAAAGAAGAGCTCATAGGAATGCTATCATTTGGTATCATGAGCTATGGTTCTTCAAAGATGAGTGTCTCTTCATTTTATTTTTTTTGAGTTCTTCTTTCTCCAAGTTGTTTATCTTTATTCCAAGTTGTCTTGCTGTTTTTTGTGTTTTAATATGATTTGAATGCTTGTTTATTCATTTCATTTGGTGGGTTTGTTCAAACTTGTGCTTGAACATCTATTTTCAATTTTGTGTAGGATTCTTGATATATTTGTGTTGCTGTTTTTATTTTTAGGTATTTGAGTCTTCCTTGAAATTTCATTTGGGTCATATGATGTTCTTGAGTCTTTTCATTTTATGAATCCATAAGTTTTGTCTAAGTCATGTGTTTCCATATTTGTCATCAAATCCTAGTAGTACTCTTTTTGATTTATTTGTTTCTTGTTTTTGGTCTGAATGTTTGATCTGAAATCTGTTTTGTGTTGATCCTTTGGTGCATTTTTAATTTTAGTTTGAGTTCTTATTTGTGTGTTAGATCCACACAAATTCCATCATATTAACTCCATTGTGTTTTTAAGGTATATCATTCTGTTTTTCATTCCAGTTTTCAGAACCCCTTGTTTTTCACTTTTCTGTGCTGACTGTTTTGATTTATGAAAATGACATACATCATCAAAATTTTCTGAGCCTCTGGATTTCACAAATTTGAGGTGTTAGCAAAAGGACAAAAAAAGAACCATCTGAAAAGAAGAAATAGAAAAAAAAAGATAAATATTACAAAAAAAGTGTGCAATCCTGACGTTCCAGCTGGTAGCTCTGAGCACTGATTTTATAAAATTTACCAAAATTAATTGGTATATGCGTTTGGAGTGAAACCAACGCCAAAAGTTTTTTAAGATCTTGTTCTGATTGTGTCTCAATTTTCAGAAGCAAATACAAAAGGGTCAGCTCAGCATAAATCTTTTAAAGATACGCTTTCTGGACCACAACAATTTGTGCTTTTCTGTGGTGCTGTTTTTTGGTTTTTAAATCAAATCTAGTGCTATTCCTAGGTTCCTTTTTGTGTGCCATCCATTATTTGAGTACCTTTTATTTGCTTGTCTAATTTCATTTGAACTCTTTTCTAGTTGTGTCACATTTAAATTCCATTTGTGTGGTACTGTTTTTCAAATTAATTTGTTTCTTGCTTTCTTTCTTTGGCCTTTAAGCTTGTTGGTGGATTAAATATCAATTGGTACTTGTTGAGTGAGAATTTGACTTGAGGGGAGTCTAGCTTGCTTAATAGGTGCTGGATTGAAGATTTTATTGACCTAATTCCAAGAGGAACAAAGGCAAAGGGCAACAACAAACACCATACTACAAATACACCACACACTTTGGAAGGCCCAACAAGTAGAAAAGCAACAAAAGGGGTGCAACTAGAAGAACAACAAAAGGGGTGCAAATAGTAAAAGCAACAAAGGGAGTGTCATTTAATTTCTTTGCAATCTTGCTTGTGTTAATTACTTGTTAATCACGCAATTAGTCGGTGAGTGTGTCTTCAAGGGCTCCAAGTGTCCAAGAAGCCTCACCTAGGGCCGTCTAGCTTAATTTGTTTTTGTTAATTGCTTTAATTGAACCAACTTGCTTTAATCACTTCGTTAATTTCTTGTTTAATCTTGTTTAAGGCTTTCATAGCTTGCATTGTTTTCTTGCATTAAAAATTTGATTTCTTCAACCTAATTGTGTTTTAAGTGGTTTACTAAGAGAAAGCTTTGTGTGAAGACATTGAGGGATAGTCTTTGGCTAAGGCAAGGCTTGGTATTTAAGTAGTCCATTGTGACTCACCTCCCTTACCTGGAAGACTACCTTCTTTGACGCCCCTAAATTTTCTCAAGGTAAAATATTTCTATACACAAAGGTCTAGTCATGTCTTCTCATTCCTTTAAATCTCTTAAAAGTGAGGTGAAATCCTTGAAATCTCTTTTGGAACAACTTTCCAAGAATATTCAATCAATTTCATCTAAACAATTGGAGAATGAGGCCAAAACTAATGAATTGACTAAATCAAAGGATGAGAAGTCTCACATTTCAAAAAAATTACCTTCTCATGCATCTATCTCTAAAAAGCATGATTCTTTTGGGGAGGGAAGACATAGAAGAGATAGAAAAGAACAAGAAAGCTCAAGAGAGGTTAGGGTAGACCTACCCCATTCCCATGGAAAAGAAAATATAGAAACTTGCCTAGATTGGGAAATGAGGGTAGAAAAATTGTTTGCTTCCCATAAAGAAAGAAAGGAAAGAAAGATACAAAAGAAAAGAGAGGAAGCCGAAAGGGAAGCTAAAGAAAAAGAAAAAGAAAAAAAAAAGCATGAGAAGACCCTTGAGAAACAAAAGGCGTGGGAGAATAGTGTTCCTTCTCACAAGGTCATTCAACAAGACAAAAGATTTAAAAATACCTTTGAAAATATGTGTCTTGTTGAACAACCTAGCCTTTCCTTTTGTAAAGGAACACTTGCAAGCATAGTAACAAAAAAAGAGTCTTTAAAAGAAGCTTGCATAGATAAAGATAAAGTGGATTATTTCTCATATGTGCTAGGATATCACCAAGTGAATGTCAAGTTATTTACAAGCATCTACAAAAACAAATTTTTATGTGAAGTAGTGCCTAAAGAAACTTGTCATGTCCTATTGAGACAACCATTGCCAAGTGTGCAACTTCTCATAAACAATGGTTGTAACAACGAGACTATCTTTACACATAAGAGAAAAATTCTTCATGAAGGAGAACTCATGGACCAAATTAGAGTTGATAAAACTCTAGAGCTTTTAAAAGGAAAACTTTTGTCACCCATGAGAAAAGATGTTCAAAGACATTACCCTAGATACATTTCTTGTTTTAAAAATACACCTAAGGTGATGTCTCATGAACTCTATACTCCTTTACCTTTTGCAAATGATCCTTGGGAAGACATAAACCTCAATTTTATCTTAGAGCTTCCTAGGACAACAAAAGGTTTTGATTCCATTTTTATGGATATGGATAATCTCTTCTATATAGAAGTGACAAGTCTTCATGGTTTATCTTCAAGCATAGTATTGGATAGAGCTCCAAAATTTGAAAACCATCATTTGAGGAATCTTTTAGAAAAACTTGAAATTAAGTTGTACTCTTCAAATTTTTTTCCTCAAAAGATTGGTCAAAATAAAATTGAAAACATAGCTCTTTTTACTATGCCTAGAGAAATCATGAAAGACAATCACAATTCTTGGGATGAGTATCCTTTTGAGCATGCATACAATGGAGTAGTCCACAAGACTACTAATATTTCTACATTTGAAATTGCATGTGGACTTAATCCTCTTTCGCTTTTTAAGTTGTTACCCTTTCCTAAAGGTATTATGCCTAAGGAAAAGGTAACCAATATTGAAAATTTTCAAATACATAGGAGGATTAGAGAACACATACAACCATCAAAAGAGAAATATTGTACAAAGTTGCCAAAAACAAAAGAAAAACAAAAATGGCAACTTCATACAATTAAGTTCTCTCCAATTGCTCACACTAACACCTTTACTTTGTTTGATGATTTCCATAGGTGGACGTTTGATCCGGGAGGACAAGCCTTGCCGAAACAATAGGTTGCTATCCGAGATCAAATCTGTAGATCTGAGGATAGATCTTCTCAAAGGAGGAGGAGATTATGGACACCATCCAGCCCCATCCATCCTCCTAGTTGAAGACAAAGCAAGGGATTTGAGGACAAATCCTTTTTCAAGAGGGAGGGGATGATGGAAGAGGGCCAAGCACAACCTTCCATGAAAGGCAAGAGCCAAGTCAAGAGCGTCTAAGACCAAGCTAGGAGCGTCTAAGACAAGCTAGGAGCGTCTAGGACGAGAAGGCCAAGCTAGAAGCGTCTAGGACAAGAAGACTTGGATCAAAGCTATGAATGGGAGAGTGGCATACTAGCACATATTCCGTGAAGGCCCATAAAATGTAGTTTAGCTTTAATTGGGGTGTAAATAGCATAGCCATGTGGACAAATGTTTATTTTTCTGCACATTAGAATTAAGGAGAAGTTAACCTTCCCACTATTCTAGAAAGCCCATGGAGGGGGTGAACTTACAAACTAGACACACCCCTCCCCATGTGCTCACACTTTCCATGTGGCCCATGTGCTTCACATTTACATTTCATTTGGCTAGCATTAGGGTTGCATTATGGTCCTCCTTAGCCTATAAAAGGAGGAGCCTACACCTTGTATTTTCAAGATTAAATAGAGTATTGTTATGCTGCCCAAATTGTGCCATACACTACTCCTTGCCTAACACTTAGGTTTTAGTCTTCAATTCATCACTACCAAAGGGGCTGGCCAAACCTCCCCATTTCCTCACTCTTCATGCACCTTCAAGGCACCCATGCTTCCTAGGAAGGCCTTGCTCACCTCCTCCATAAGCTTCCGCATCCATCATCACCAAGGAACTCCAAAATCCAAAGAAGAGCTCATAGGAATGCTATCAATT
This sequence comes from Phaseolus coccineus, assembly GCA_037954025.1. Taxonomy (NCBI): domain Eukaryota; kingdom Viridiplantae; phylum Streptophyta; class Magnoliopsida; order Fabales; family Fabaceae; genus Phaseolus; species Phaseolus coccineus. The sequence continues at coordinate 16,678,129 of CM075686.1, read as the reverse complement.
AGTGTAGTGTAGAAAGCAAAACTTGCTCAGTTAGGGGTGTGCTATCAAAAAGGTGCCCTTAGTGATCCGGTCGGTCATCAGTAGTTGATGACGTCAGCAGCCGTTGACTACGTGGACCATGAACAGGGTGGCATGTCGTAGAAAGAGCAAGTGAATCAGGGAGGAGATCACCTAGAATGGTGATCGGTAGTCAGATATCAAGTGGCCACCACTCCCAGTTCAGAGCATAGATAAGCGCCTGAAAGCCCCGCACGGACGTCGGTGGATATTCAGGAGGCACCGCACGGACGTCGGTGGCAAGTCATGAGGGACCGCCCGGGTGTCGGTGGCAGGTCATGAGGCACCGCACGGACGTCGGTGGATATTCAGGAGGCACCGCACGGACGTCGGTGGCAAGTCATGAGGGACCGCCCGGGTGTCGGTGGCAGGTCATGAGGCACCGCACGGATGTCGGTGGCAGGTCATGAGGCACCGCACGGACGTCGGTGGCAAGTCATGAGGGACCGCCCGGGTGTCTGCATGAGGAGCGCGATCGGGCGTTAAGAGGGAGATCGGTCGTGATTGCATGCAGAGGGAGGTCGGTCATCGGGGTTCCCAGCAAGAACGCTACGCATGCACCTCGCATGATGCCCCACTCAGAGGACGTACGGCGAGGCCATGCAGGCAGGATGTGCCTGGCGCTCTCCTGGGAGCATGCGGCCCGCACAGAGAGAAGCGCAGAAGCCCTCCGGGTGTGACGCGTGTACGGTAGATTCAAGCTGGTGACTCCACGTGTCACCATCTGGGAGTGAGACGCGGCTCAGGTATAAAGCTCTCCACATCATGTAAAGTAAGGGGATTCCTTTCATTCTTTTCCAAGTTTACACAGGCCTCTACACTGGGATTCTGAGTCACTGTGAGAGCGTTTTTACACGTGGCACAGTGATAACAGAAAACAGTTATAGAGAGAGAAAGTGGATCTGAGAGCAGACACGAGTCTCACAGAGAGATTCAGTGATAGATTTGGTGTTCCTGTTGCCTGACTTGAGCGTCGGAGCTACAACGGCCGCTAGAGGCGCCGTTCGTGTGTTTTGCAGGCAGCGTTTGGAGTTCCGGTGGTGGTTCTTGGAGCGTTCCTGCAGACCAGAGGGCTAGACGAAGGAGTGACGAGGCAATCCTCCACGTTCGAGTCAAGCGGCCGGATCACTTAGCAATAGAAGGAGGGGTGTGCTAGCAAATAGGTGCCTTTAGCAAAAGAAGGAGGGGTGTACTATCAAATGTTGCATTTTTGACCTATCTTCTAGAATATTAGGATGATGGTGTGGTTTGACTAAAGTCAATACCCTAGGCAGCCCCCACTTTTTGTATTTCCATCCCTACCCTTTAAGCTTGCTCACCAAGGCTCCTAAATCTATAAATAAGGAGGCCTACCTCATGTATTTTCAAGATTAATATGAGTAAAGTTATGCTGCCAAATTTGTGCCAAGCTTTGCTCTCACCTAGTTTCTAGGAATTGATCTTCATCTCCTTCACCTCACCAAGAGTTGGCCGAACCTCCCTACTCCCATACACATGATGCACCTTCAAGATCACCATCACTCCTAGGAGGATCTTGCTCATTTCAACCATTGCTTCAGCACCATCTTCAACATCCAAGCAGAGCTCAACATGTGTAGGCCATCACCAAACTACTGACGAATCGGCACAAACCATGCAGATACGCCACGCCCCGTTTCGAGCCACTTTCATTTTTGAGGCGTCTTGATCGGACTTCTCTTTCAAAATCTATCGCCATTCGAAGTTTGTATACCCTAATATTCACTAAATGAAGTTTCCCCAAACCCGAAACTACTGACGAATCGACACAAAACATGCAGATACGCCACGCCCTGTTTCGAGGAACTTTCATTTTTTAGGCCTCTTGATCGAACTTCTCTGTCAAAATCTATCGCCATTTGAAGTTTGTATACCCTAATATTCACTAAATGAAGTTACCCCAAACCCCAATTTACTGACGAATCGGCACAAAACATGCAGATACGCCACACCCCGTTTCAAGCCACTTTCATTTTTGAGGCATCTTGATCAGACTTCTCTGTCAAAATCTATCGCCATTTGAAGTTTGTATACCCTAATAATCACTAAATGAAGTTTCCCCAAACCCCAAAGTACTGACGAATCAGCACAAAACATGCACATATGCCACGCCCTGTTTCGAGCCACTTTCATTTTTTAGGCTTCTTGATCGGACTTCCCTGTCAAAATCTATCGCCATTTGAAGTTTGTATACCCAAATATTCACTAAATGAGGTCTCCCCTAACCCCAAACATCTGACGAATCGGCACAAAACATGCAGATACGCCACGCCCCATTTCGAGCCACTTTCATTTTTTAGGCGTCTTGATCGGACTTCTCTGTCAAAATCTATCGCGGTTTGAAGCTTGTATACCCTAATATTCACTAAATGAGGTCTCCCCAAACCCCAAACTACTGACGAATCGGCACAAAACATGCATATACGCAACGCCGCATTTCGAGCCACCTTCATTTTTTAGGCGTCTTGATCGGTTTTCTCTGTCAAAATCTATCGCCATTTGAAGTTTGTATACTCTAATATTCACTAAATGAAGTTTCCCCAAACCCGAAACTACTGACGAATCGGCACAAAACATGCAGATATGCCACGCCTTGTTTCGAGCCACTTTCATTTTTTAGACCTCTTGATCGGACTTCTCTGTCAAAATCGATCGTCAATTGAAGTTTGTATACCCTAATATTTACAAAATGAAGTTTCCCCAAACCCCAAACTACTGCCGAATCGGCACAAAACATGCAGATACGCCGCGCCTCGTTTCGAGCCACTTTCATTTTTGAGGCGTCTTGATCGGACTTCTCTGTCATATTCTATCCCAATTTGAAGTTTGTATACCCTAATATTCACTAAATGAAGTTTCCCCAAACCCGAAACTACTGACGAATCCGCACAAAACATGCAGATACGCCACGCCCTGTTTCGAGCCACTTTCATTTTTGAGGCCTCTTGATCGGACTTCTCTGTCAAAATCGATCATCATTTAAAGTTTGTATACCCTAATATTTACAAAATGAAGTTTCCCCAAACCCCAAACTACTGACGAATCGGCACAAAACTTGCAGATACGCCACGCCCCGTTTCATGCCACTTTCATTTTTTAGGCGTCTTGATCGGACTTCTCTGTCAAAATCAATCGCCATTTGAAGTTTGTATACCCAAATATTCACTAAATGAGGTCTCCCCAAACCCCAATTTACTGACGAATCGGCACAAAATATGCAGATACGCCACGCCCCATTTCGAGCCACTTTCATTTTTGAGGCGTCTCGATCGGACTTCTCTGTCAAAATCTTTCGCCATTTGAAGTTTGTATACCCAAATATTCACAAAATAAAGTCTCCCCAAACCCCAGTTTACTGACGAATCGGCACAAAACATGTAGATACGCCACACATTGTTTCGAGCCACTTTTGTTTTTGAGGCATCTTGATCGGACATCTCTGTCAAAATCTATCGCCATTTGACGTTTGTATACCCTAATACTCACTAAATGAAGTTTCCCCAAACCCGAAACTACTGACGAATCGGCACAAAACATGCAGACACGCGGGGCCCCGTTTCGAGCCACTTTTATTTTTTTCGGCGTCTTGATTGGACTTCTCTGTCAAAATCTATCGCCATTTGAAGTTTGTATGCCCTAATATTCACTAAATGAAGTTTCCCCCAAACACCAAACTACTGACGAATCGGCACCAAACATGCAGATACGCCAAGCCCCGTTTTGAGCCACTTTCATTTTTGAGGCCTCTTAATCGGACTTCTCTGTCTAAATCTATCGCCATTTGAAGTTTGTATACCCTAATATTCACTAAATGAGGTCTCCCCAAACCCCAAACTATTGACGAATCGGCACAAAACATGCAGATACGCCACGCCCCGTTTCGAGCCACTTTCATTTTTTAGGCGTCTTGATCGGACTTCTATGTCAAAATCTATCGCCATTTGAAGTTTGTATACCCTAATATTCACTAAAGGAAGTTTCCCAAAACCCCAAACTACTGACGAATCGGCAAAAAACATGCAGATACGCCACGCCCCGTTTCTAGCCACTTTCATTTTTGAGGCGTCTTGATCGGACATCTCTGTCAAAATCTATCACCATTTGAAGTTTATATACCCAAATATTCACTAAATGAGGTCTCCCCAAACTCCAAACTACTGACGAATCGGCACAAAATATGCAGATACGCCACGCCGCGTTTCGAGCACTTTCATTTTTTAGGATTCTTGATCGGACTTCCCTGTCAAAATCTATCGCCATTTGAATTTTGTATACCCTAATATTCACTAAATGAAGTTTCCCCAAACCCCAAACTACTGACGAATCGGCACAAAACATGCACATATGCCACGCCCCGTTTCGAGCCACTTTCATTTTTTAGGCTTCTTGATCAGACTTCTCTGTCAAAATCTATCGCCATTTGAAGTTTTTATACCCTAATATTCACTAAAGGAAGTTTCCCCAAACCCCAAACTACTGACGAATCAGCACAAAACATGCAGATACGCCATGCCCCGTTTCGAGCAACTTTCATTTTTGACGCGTCTTGATCGGAATTCTCAGTCAAAATCTATCGCGATTTGAATTTTGTGTAGCCTAATTTTTAGTAGATGAAGCTTTCCCAAATGCCAAACTATTGACGATTTAGCACAAAACATGCAAATACGCCACGCCCCATTTGGTGCCAGTTTCATTTTTTACGCGTCTTGATCGGACTTCATTGTCAAATTCTATCGCCATTCGAAGTTTGTACACCCTAATATTTACTGAATGAAGCTTCCCTAAACCGCAAACTACAGCAGAATCGACACAAAATATCCAGATACGCCACGCCCCGTTTCGAGCCACTTTCATTTTTGGCGAGTCTTGATCGGACTTCTATGTCAAAATCTATTGCCATTTGAAGTTTGTATACTCTAAGATTGACTAAATGAAGCTTCCCCAACCCCAAACTACTGACGAATGGGCACAAAACATGTAGATACGCCACGCCCTGATGGCCTTCACATGTTGAGCTCTCCTTGGATGTTGAAGATGGAGCGGAAGCAATGGTTTAAATGAGCAAGACCCTCCTAGGAGTGATGGTGATCTTGAAGGTGCATGATGTGTATGAAAATGAGAGAGGTTTGGCCAGGTCTCTTTGGTGGTGAAGGAGTGAAGATTAAAACCACAAATCAAGAGATTTAGGCAAGGGAGTAAGTATGGCACAAATTTGGCAGCACAACTTTACTCAAATTAATCTTGAAAATACAAGGTGTAGGCTCCTCCTTTTATAGGCTAAGGAGGACCATAATGCAACCCTAATGCTAGCCAAATGAAATGTAAATGTGAAGCACATGGGCCACATGGAAAGTGTGAGCACATGGGGAGGGGTGTGTCTAGTTTGTAAGTTCACCCCCTCCATGGGCTTTCTAGAATAGTGGGAAGGTTAACTTCTCCTTAATTCTAATGTGCAGAAAAATAAACATTTGTCCACATGGCTATGCTATTTACACCCCAATTAAAGCTAAACTACATTTGATGGGCCTTCACGGAATATGTGCTAGTATGCCACTCTCCCATTCATAGCTTTGATCCAAGTCTTCTTGTCCTAGACGCTTCTAGCTTGGCCTTCTCGGCCTAGACGCTCCTAGCTTGTCTTAGACGCTCCTAGCTTGGTCTTAGACGCTCTTGACTTGGCTCTTGCCTTTCATGGAAGGTTGTGCTTGGCCCTCTTCCATCATCCCCTCCCTCTTGAAAAAGGATTTGTCCTCAAATCCCTTGCTTTGTCTTCAACTAGGGGGATGGATGGGGCTGGATGGTGTCCATCATCTCCTCCTCCTTTGAGAAGATCTATCCTCAGATCTACAGATTTGATCTCGGATAGCAGCCTATTGTTTCGGCAAGGCTTGTCCTCCCGGATCAAACGTCCACCTATGGAAATCATCAAACAAAGTAAAGGTGTTAGTGTGAGCAATTGGAGAGAACTTAATTGTATGAAGTTGCCATTTTTGTTTTTCTTTTGTTTTTGGCAACTTTGTACAATATTTCTCTTTTGATGGTTGTATGTGTTCTCTAATCCTCTTATGTATTTGAAAATTTTCAATATTGGTTACCTTTTCCTTAGGCACAATACCTTTAGGAAAGGGTAACAACTTAAAAAGCGAAAGAGGATTAAGTCCACATGCAATTTCAAATGTAGAAATATTAGTAGTCTTGTGGACTACTCCATTGTATGCATGCTCAAAAGGATACTCATCCCAAGAATTGTGATTGTCTTTCATGATTTCTCTAGGCATAGTAAAAAGAGCTATGTTTTCAATTTTATTTTGACCATTCTTTTGAGGATATAAATTTGAAGAGTACAACTTAATTTCAAGTTTTTCTAAAAGATTCCTCAAATGATGGTTTTCAAATTTTGGAGCTCTATCCAATACTATGCTTGAAGATAAACCATGAAGACTTGTCACTTCTATATAGAAGAGATTATCCATATCCATAAAAATGGAATCAAAACCTTTTGTTGTCCTAGGAAGCTCTAAGATAAAATTGAGGTTTATGTCTTCCCAAGGATCATTTGCAAAAGGTAAAGGAGTATAGAGTTCATGAGACATCACCTTAGGTGTATTTTTAAAACAAGAAATGTATCTAGGGTAATGTCTTTGAACATCTTTTCTCAAGGGTGACAAAAGTTTTCCTTTTAAAAGCTCTAGAGTTTTATCAACTCTAATTTGGTCCATGAGTTCTCCTTCATGAAGAATTTTTCTCTTATGTGTAAAGATAGTCTCGTTGTTACAACCATTGTTTATGAGAAGTTGCACACTTGGCAATGGTTGTCTCAATAGGACATGACAAGTTTCTTTAGGCACTACTTCACATAAAAATTTGTTTTTGTAGATGCTTGTAAATAACTTGACATTCACTTGGTGATATCCTAGCACATATGAGAAATAATCCACTTTATCTTTATCTATGCAAGCTTCTTTTAAAGACTCTTTTTTTGTTACTATGCTTGCAAGTGTTCCTTTACAAAAGGAAAGGCTAGGTTGTTCAACAAGACACATATTTTCAAAGGTATTTTTAAATCTTTTGTCTTGTTGAATGACCTTGTGAGAAGGAACACTATTCTCCCACGCCTTTTGTTTCTCAAGGATCTTCTCATGCTTTTTTTTTTCTTTTTCTTTTTCTTTAGCTTCCCTTTCGGCTTCCTCTCTTTTCTTTTGTATCTTTCTTTCCTTTCTTTCTTTATGGGAAGCAAACAATTTTTCTACCCTCATTTCCCAATCTAGGCAAGTTTCTATATTTTCTTTTCCATGGGAATGGGGTAGGTCTACCCTAACCTCTCTTGGGCTTTCTTGTTCTTTTCTATCTCTTCTATGTCTTCCCTCCCCAAAAGAATCATGCTTTTTAGAGATAGATGCATGAGAAGGTAATTTTTTTGAAATGTGAGACTTCTCATCCTTTGATTTAGTCAATTCATTAGTTTTGGCCTCATTCTCCAATTGTTTAGATGAAATTGATTGAATATTCTTGGAAAGTTGTTCCAAAAGAGATTTCAAGGATTTCACCTCACTTTTAAGAGATTTAAAGGAATGAGAAGACATGACTAGACCTTTGTGTATAGAAATATTTTACCTTGAGAAAATTTAGGGAAGTCAAAGAAGGTAGTCTTCCAGGTAAGGGAGGTGAGTCACAATGGACTACTTAAATACCAAGCCTTGCCTTAGCCAAAGACTATCCCTCAATGTCTTCACACAAAGCTTTCTCTTAGTAAACCACTTAAAACACAATTAGGTTGAAGAAATCAAATTTTTAATGCAAGAAAACAATGCAAGCTATGAAAGCCTTAAACAAGATTAAACAAGAAATTAACGAAGTGATTAAAGCAAGTTGGTTCAATTAAAGTAATTAACAAAAACAAATTAAGCTAGACGGCCCTAGGTGAGGCTTCTTGGACACTTGGAGCCCTTGAAGACACACTCACCGACTAATTGCGTGATTAACAAGTAATTAACACAAGCAAGATTGCAAAGAAATTAAATGACACTCCCTTTGTTGCTTTTACTATTTGCACCCCTTTTGTTGTTCTTCTAGTTGCACCCCTTTTGTTGCTTTTCTACTTGTTGGGCCTTCCAAAGTGTGTGGTGTATTTGTAGTATGGTGTTTGTTGCTGCCCTTTGCCTTTGTTCCTCTTGGAATTAGGTCAATAAAATCTTCAATCCAGCACCTATTAAGCAAGCTAGACTCCCCTCAAGTCAAATTCTCACTCAACAAGTACCAATTGATATTTAATCCACCAACAAGCTTAGAGGCCAAAGAAAGAAAGCAAGAAACAAATTAATTTGAAAAACAGTACCACACAAATGGAATTTAAATGTGACACAACTAGAAATATTTCAAATGAAATTAGACAAGCAAATAAAAGGTACTCAAATAATGGATGGCACACAAAAAGGAACCTAGGAATAGCACTAGATTTGATTTAAAAACCAAAAAACAGCACCACAGAAAAGCACATATTGTTGTGGTCCAGAAAGCGTATCTTTAAAAGATTTATGCTGAGCTGACCCTTTTGTATTTGCTTCTGAAAATTGAGACACAATCAGAACAAGATCTTAACAAACTTTTGGCGTTGGTTTCACTCCAAACGCATGTACCAATTAATTTTGGTAAATTTTATAAAATCAGTGCTCAGAGCTGCCAGCTGGAACGTCAGGATTGCACACTTTTTTTGTAATATTTATCTTTTTTTTTCTATTTCTTATTTTCAGATGGTTCTTTTTTTGTCCTTTTTCTAACACCTCAAATTTGTGAAATCCAGAGGCTCAGAAATTTTTGATGATGTATGTGATTTTCATAAATCAAAACAGTCAGCACAGAAAAGTGAAAACAGGGGTTCTGAAAACTGGAATCAAAAACAGAATGATATACCTCAAAAACACAATGGAGTTAATATGATGGAATTTGTGTGGATCTAACACACAAATAAGAACTCAAACTAAAATTAAAAATGCACCAAAGGATCAACATAAAACAAATTTCAGATCAAACATTCAGACCAAAAACAAGAAACAAATAAATCAAAAAGAGTACTACTAGGATTTGATGACAAATATGGAAACACATGACTTAGACAAAACTTATGGATTCATAAAATGAAAAGACTCAAGAACATCATATGACCCAAATGAAATTTCAAGCAAGACTCAAATACCTAAAAATAAAAACAGCAACACAAATATATCAAGAATCCTACACAAAATTGAAAATAGATGTTCAAGCACAAGTTTGAACAAACCCACCAAATGAAATGAATAAACAAGCATTCAAATCATATTAAAACACAAAAAACAGCAAGACAACTTGGAATAAAGATGAACAACTTGGAGAAAAGAAGAACTCAAAAAGAAAATGAAAAGAGATACTCATCTCTGAAGAACCATAGCTCTAGATACCAAATGATGGCCTTCACATGTTGAGCTCTCCTTGGATGTTGAAGATGGTGCGGAAGCAATGGTTTAAATGAGCAAGACCCTCATAGGAGTGATGGTGATCTTGAAGGTGCATGATGTGTATGAAAATGAGAGAGGTTTGGCCAGCTCTCTTTGGTGGTGAAGGAGTGAAGATTAAAACCATAAATCAAGAGATTTAGGCAAGGGAGTAAGTATGGCACAAATTTGGCAGCACAACTTTACTCAAATTAATCTTGAAAATACAAGGTGTAGGCTCCTCCTTTTATAGGCTAAGGAGGACCATAATGCAACCCTAATGCTAGCCAAATGAAATGTAAATGTGAAGCACATGGGCCACATGGAAAGTGTGAGCACATGGGGAGGGGTGTGTCTAGTTTGTAAGTTCACCCCCTCCATGGGCTTTCTAGAATAGTAGGAAGGTTAACTTCTCCTTAATTCTAATGTGCAGAAAAATAAACATTTGTCCACATGGCTATGCTATTTACACCCTAATTAAAGCTAAACTACATTTGATGGGCCTTCACGGAATATGTGCTAGTATGCCACTCTCCCATTCATAGCTTTGATCCAAGTCTTCTTGTCCTAGACGCTTCTAGCTTGGCCTTCTCGGCCTAGACGCTCCTAGCTTGTCTTAGACGCTCCTAGCTTGGTCTTAGACGCTCTTGACTTGGCTCTTGCCTTTCATGGAAGGTTGTGCTTGGCCCTCTTCCATCACGCCCCGTTTCGAGCTACTTTCAATTTTTACGTGTCTTGATCGGATTTCTATGTCAAAATCTATCGAGATTTGAAGTTTCTATACCCTAATATTCACTAAATGAAGCTTCCCTGATCCAGCCGCTTGACTCGAACGTCAACACTCCTCCACTCAGCTCCAAACCCTCCAATAAACCTGAAAGAACAGAAAGGCGCCTCTGCGGCCGGTGTAGCTCCGACGCTCAAGTCAGTGTGGACAAATCAACAAATTCTCTCAAAGAAAACTCGGAACCGTGCAAGTGAGTTGTTACTAAAATGAATCCCCCTCCAATACCGTTAGGAATTCTGTATATATACCTGTGTTTTTCTCTCTCCTGACGGTTATTCCTCTCGACACGTGGACCGCATCTGGTCGTACACGTGTCACCATCTGGAGTACCTGCAACTGAAACATTACTTTCCCTTTACTCCTGCGACTAAGTTATCCACATAGGGAGTAACTTAGCATGCAGGCTACTCTGGTCACAGCCTTAAAGCTGGCTAACACTGGTTATTACGGTTCTCAGAGCACACGGGCCAATATACCACTTATCTCCTGTATTTAGACCATGTAATAAACGTTCACCAAGTCTTCTCCAATACCCGGCGATGTCATCTTCCGGCGATGTCCTCTCTCGGCGATGTCCTCACATACGGCGATCACGTGCAATCCAGGCGTTTACTGATCTCATACGAGAGAAGTAGGAGACCGCCGCTTTCTTCAACAAACGGCGATTCCCTCAACTTCCAAGCTACATTCTCTCTTCTCTTGCCCTTCTTGATCCATGCATTCTCCCGCCATGTCGTTCCACGTGGCACTCTGTGATTGGTCCACGTGGCAATCTACTGCTGAAGTCATCGACTACCGATGACCGACCGTATCAGTTCTCGCCGGGAACCTTGGTCTCCACTTAACATGCGTTGGCAAGAACCCCGATTACCGATCGCCCTCTGCATGCGCTTACGACCGACCGGTGCCTCATAACTATCCACCGACGTCCGTGTGGTGCCTGATGACTGTCCACCGACCTCCGTGCGGTGCCTCATGACCATCCACCGACGTCTGTGCGGTGCCTCCTGACTAACCACCGACGTCCATGCGGTGCCTTCTGACTATCCACCGACGTCCGTGTGGTGCCTCATAACTTCCCCCGATGACCGGGCAGTGCCTCGTGCCTATCCACCGACGTTCGTGCAGTAGCTCATGACTATCCACCGACGCCCGTGTGGTGCCTCATAACTTCCCCCGATGACCAGGCGGTGCCTCGTGCCTATCCACCGACGTCCGTGCGGTGGCTCATGACTATCCACCGACGCCCGTGCGGTGCTTCCAGGTGCTTATCTAGGCACCGCTCTGGGGGTGGCGGCCACTAGGTATCTGACTACCGATCACCGTTGTAAGCAATATCCTCCCTGATTCACTTGCTCTTTCTACCACGTGCCACTCTGTGTATGGTCCATGTGGTCACCTGCTGCTGACGTCATCAACTACTGATGACCGACTGGAACACAAGCCCCCCAGTCTCGAGCTGTGAACCTGTTCACAGCAAAGAGGCTAAGAAGTCGTCTTCTGGCGGTCTACAGGAGTGCACACTCTGGCAATAACACTGTTTCATTTCTTCTTCTTCGCCTTCAGACATTCAAAGCATCTCTCTGTGACACCTTTCGACTTCTTCAACCTCCAACCTTCGTCCGACGTCCTTCTGATCACCCAAAGGTAACCTCTTATCTCTTCTACTGACGACTGATCACCCGCTAATCCAAGCTGCCTGCTAGGTCCACTCCACGTGGCTTTGGTCCATGCTGCGGGACCTAGCTGACATGGATCACCCTTTGCTATCTGTTCTCGACGACCGAGGTCTGGCCACTACACAAGCCCCCCAGGCTCGAGTTGTAACTTGTCTCAACGAAGAGCCTTACAACTCGCCTGATCTGATGGAGGAGGTCCAAGCACATCTAACCAAGGAAGCCAAGGCCCAAACCAAGAAGACCGTCTAGACCAAGAGGAGCGTCTAGCTCCAAGAAGTGAGCGTCTAGGACGTGAAGGAGGGAGGCTATCCATGGAGCTAGACCGTCTAGGACCTCTCACAAGATCCATGGCTAAACATATCCAAGCACACATAGAAGAAGCCACGGATGGGAGGGAGAAGACCTTGTACATGCTACTTGGAGGCCCATTAGGGGTAGCTTAGTAGATTAGTGTAGTGTAGAAAGCAAAACTTGCTAACTTAGGGGTGTGCTATCAAAAAGGTGCCCTTAGCAATAGAAGGAGGGGTGTGCTAGCAAATAGGTGCCTTTAGCAAAAGAGGGAGGGGTGTACTATCAAATGTTGCATTTTTGACCTATCTTCTAGAATATTAGGATGATGGTGTGGTTTGACTAAAGTCAATACCCTAGGCAGCCCCCACTTTTTGTATTTCCATCCCTACCCTTTAAGCTTGCTCACCAAGGCTCCTAAATCTATAAATAAGGAGGCCTACCTCATGTATTTTCAAGTTTATTTGAGTAATGTTATGCTGCCATTTTTATGCACAAGCTTTACTCCTCCTAGAAATCTAGGCTATAAACTTCAATCCTTTCACCTTCTCCCTTGAGCTGGCCGAACCACTCAACCCATACTCATCATGCACCTTCAAGACCAACACAACTCCTAGGAGGGTCTTGTTTCACTCATCCATTGCTTCCGCTCCATCTATTTCTACTTTGATTCAAGAAGAACACATGAAAATGCCATCATTTGGTATCATGAGCTTTTGGTTCTTCAAGATGAGTAGCTTGTCTTTTTAAATTTTCAGTTCTTCTTTATTTTCATCTTGTCATTTCAATTCCATAATTGTCTTGCTGTTTTTTTTTTTTACATTTTAAATTGTTCTTGGTGTGCTTATGGAAGATCCAACCGAAGCACATGTGTTCAATTGATCTTGAACATTTTCTTGTGCAATTGTGATAGGATTCCTTACACATTGAGTGGCTGTTTTCTTTTAGGAATTTGAGTCTTTATTGCTTTCTTATAATTGCTTCATTTTATGCTTTGAGTCTTTATTTTCTGAATCTATAAATGTTATGTCAAGTCATGTGAATCCATAATTGTCATCAATTCTTAGTAGTCCTATTTTTGGCTTGATTGTTTATTGTTTTTGGGTCTCTTTAATTTGCCTTAATCTGCTGTTATTTTGATCCTTTGCTGCCTTTTTAATTTTAGTTTGAGTTCATAATTGTGTCTTAGTTCTTACACAATTTCCTTCTTACATTTTCCTTTGTGTTAAATTTTGGTATCTTGCTGTTTTTTTTTTTCCAGTTTTCCAGTTTTCCCCTGTTTCTCTCTCTGTCTGGCTGTTTTTTGTTTCAAAAATTATTTCCACTCATAGGAAATTTGTGATTCTCTGGAAAATGCAAGTTTGAAGTGTTACAAAAAGGACAAAAAAAAAGAATCAGATCAAAAAAGGCAACAGAAAAAATATGATAAATCTTACAAAATCAGAGTGCAAATCTTGAGCGCTCCAGCTGGCCTAACTGCACACCAAATTTGCAAAAATTATTAAAAAAAAATGGTGCATGCGTTTTAGGTGATTCCAAAGCCATTGTTTAGATAAGATCCTGAATTTTCTTGCATATAAATTTCAGAGACAAATTTTAAAAATACAGCTCAGCATAAATCGGGGAACAAACACGTTTTCTGGCCCACAACAATTTTCAGTGGTGCTGTTTTTTTTTTTTTTGGTCATCTAATCTAGTGCTTTTCTTTAGGAATTCCTTTTGTGTGCCAACTTTTTTTGAGTACCTTTAATTGTTTGCTTTAATTTCTTGACTCTCTTTCTAAGTTGTCATATTATAAATCCTTTTGGTGGTACTGTTTTTATTCAATTAAATTTGTTTCTTGCTTTTGTTTCTTGACCTCTCTTTTGGGTGCTAGAATTTAATTCTCCTTGGTGCATATGTGCATGGAACTTGACTTGGTTTAGGTTTAGCTCTTGTGAATAGGTGCTGGAAATTGGAGAATTAAAGCCATCATTTTAAGGAGGAGACAAAGCTAAAGCCGAAACAAGGTTGCTTGAAACAAACAATACAAACACCTAGAAGATCAAAAAAAAATTCAAGACAACAAGGAAGTGCACTAACCCAAAAGAGGATCAACAAAGGGAGTCTTCTTTTCCTTTGCAACTTGGTTTATTGTTAATTACCTCTTTAATTACGTTTAGACGGTGAGTGTGTCTTCAAGGGCTCAAAGTGTCCAAGAAGCCTCACCTAGGGCCGAATAGCATAGTAAATTTTTTGCTTAGTAATTTGTTGCTTGTTTGAACTTGTTTTCTATTGTTTTGGTAGAAACGTTTTGCATGATTAGTTTAGTTTAATTTGTGCTAAAACCGACTAGTTTGTTGCATATCTTTTTTTTTAGCTTACATAGTTTTATTGCTTTTTGATTTCTCAACTTCTTGTGTTTTAAGTGTTTCACTAAGAGAAATTTTTGTGAGAAGGCATTGGAGACTAGTTTTTGGCAAGGAAAAGGCTTGGTACTTAAGTAGTCATTTGAGACTCACCTCCCTTACCGGGAAAACTACCTTCTTTATCTTCCCTAATCTTTCTCAAAGTAAAAACGCCTAAATACACAAAGGTCTAGCCATGTCTTCTTCTTCTCATTCTCCAAAGTCTATAGAATGTGAAGTAAAATCTTCGAAAACCCTTTTGAAAGAGGTATCCCAAGCGGTACAATTAATCTCTTCTAGGCAATTGGAGAATGAAAACAAGATTAATGAGTTGGCTAGAGCTCAAGAAGAGAAATCCCAAAAATCTCAAAAATCAAA
Organism: Phaseolus coccineus; assembly: GCA_037954025.1. Classification (NCBI taxonomy): domain Eukaryota; kingdom Viridiplantae; phylum Streptophyta; class Magnoliopsida; order Fabales; family Fabaceae; genus Phaseolus; species Phaseolus coccineus. The sequence goes on along the minus strand of CM075686.1, from coordinate 16,663,068 downwards.
AAAAACAAATACTCATGCATCCCAAAGCATTGCAACTCTAGGGGAGGGAAGCCTTAGAATTAATGACTACTACCAACCACCCCCTAGAAGAACTAGGCAAAGGGAACAAGAGGTGCCAAGGGAAACTAGAGTAGACCTACCTCATTTTCATGGAAAGGAAAATGTAGAAATATATCTAGATTGGGAGATGAAGGTAGAGCAACTCTTTGCTTGCCATAGGGTAAGTGAGGAACGAAAAGTACCCTTAGCCACCCTTAGTTTCCAAGGAAATGCCATGTATTGGTGGACCTCTTTAGAAAGAGACCGACGTCTTCATAGGGAACCTCCCATAGAATATTGGAATGACCTTAGGGGAGCCCTAAGACGTCGACATATACCTTCTTACTACCATAGGGAGTTGATGGACAAGCTCCAAAGACTCCAACAAAAGAATATGAGTGTAGAAGAGTATAGGCAAAAGATGGAGCTCTATATGATGAGAGCCTCTATTAGAGAGGAAGAGGAAACCACCATATCTAGGTTCCTTAGTGGCCTATCACTTGAGATAAGAGATAGAGTAGAGCTCTTACCTTATCAAGACTTGAATGATTTGGTTCAACTTTGCATTAAAGTTGAGCAACAAAATTTGTGCAAAACATCAAGTCAAAAGGTGAGCCCCTATTCTAACTTTTATCCCAAGAGAGAGTTTAAAAGGGAGGGTAGTACATCTAAGGAAAAACCAAAAGAACCTACCAAACCCTTCACCAAAGAAACCTCAACCCCACCCATCCGAGCTAGAGATGTTAAATGTTTTAAGTGCTATGGTAGGGGGCATGTGCAAGCACAATGTCCAAACCAAAGGACTTTGTTTCTTAAAGGTGTAGACGAATACACTAGTGGCGAGGATGAGCTTAGTGAGAAAGAGGAAGGGGGAGAGGATGAGAGGGTAGCTCCATTAGAGGGAGAATTGCTTATGATTAGGAGAACCCTCAACAATCACCCTAGCACATCCATTGAAACACAAAGGGAGAACATATTTCATACAAGATGCAATGTTTTAGAAAATATATGTTCCCTCATTGTGGATAGTGGATCTAGTTGTAATTGTTGTAGTGCTAGGATGGTTGAAAAGCTTAAGCTACAAGTGGTTCCTCACCCAAAACCTTACAAACTTCAATGGCTTAATGAAAATGGGGAACTACATGTAGATAAGCAAGTGGAAATCAAGTTTTCCATAGGGAAATACAAAGATAAAGTTTTATGTGATGTAGTGCCTATGGAAGCTTGCCATATCTTATTAGGGAGGCCATGGCAATTTGACAAGAAAACCTTGCATGATGGTCTCACTAACGAGATTTCCTTCACCCATAAATATAAGAAGTTTGTACTTAGTCCTTTACCACATTCTCAAGTGGTGAAAGACCAAATACAAATGAAACAAAAGAGGAATGAGGAAAAAAAAAAAAAAAAGAGTGCTAGAAAAAGAGAAAATCCTTAGGGATAGGAAGGCGTGGGAGAAGAGTGTTCCTTCCCACAAGGTTGGTCTACAAGAAAAGCCTTTTGAAAATGTTTTAGAAAACTTGCTTCTTGTTGAACAACCAAGCCTTATCTTTTGTAAAGGAGCACTTACATGCACTGCCACAAGCAATGAACTCACGGTTTTACCTCCTCAAATAGAAAACCTTTTGACTGAATTTGACGATCTATTCTCACAAGAAGGACCCAATGGGCTTCCTCCTCTTAGGGGGATAGAACATCAAATTGACTTCATTCCGGGGGCAAGCCTACCAAATAGGCCTGCTTATAGAACCAACCCCGAGGAAACAAAGGAGATAGAATCACAAGTTCAAGACTTGTTGGAGAAGGGTTGGGTTCAAAAGAGTCTAAGCCCTTGTGCTGTACCTGTCTTGTTGGTGCCTAAAAAAGATGGAAAATGGCGCATGTGTTGTGATTGTAGAGCAATCAACAACATCACCATCAAGTATAGGCATCCAATCCCAAGGCTTGATGATATGCTTGATGAATTGCATGGGTCAACTCTATTCTCCAAAATTGACCTTAAAAGTGGATATCACCAAATTCGAATCAAGGAGGGTGATGAGTGGAAAAACCGCTTTTAAGACCAAATTTGGATTATATGAGTGGTTGGTGATGCCCTTTGGACTCACTAACGCTCCAAGCATATTCATGAGGCTTATGAATCACACCTTGAGGGATTGTATAGGTAAATATGTAGTAGTTTACTTTGATGATATCTTAGTATATAGTAAAACCCTAGAAGACCATCTAAGTCACCTTAGGGAAGTCTTTCTAGTTCTTAGGAAAAATAGTCTTTTTGCAAATAGGGATAAGTGTACCTTTGGTGTAGATAGTGTAGTCTTTTTAGGCTTTATAGTAAACAAAACCGGGGTACATGTAGATCCCGAGAAAATCAAAGCCATCCAAGAGTGGCCAACTCCACAAAATGTAAGTGATGTAAGAAGTTTTCATGGGTTAGCTAGCTTCTATAGAAGGTTTGTGCCTAATTTTTCTAGCCTAGCTTCTCCTTTGAATGAACTTGTTAAAAAAGATGTTGCATTTTGTTGGAATGAAAAGCATGAGCAAGCCTTTCAAAGGCTAAAAGCTCAACTCACCAATGCACCCATCCTATCTCTCCCAAATTTTTCCAAAACTTTTGAGATAGAGTGTGATGCATCGGGAGTAGGCATAGGCGCGGTATTGTTGCAAGGTGGACACTGTAACATCCCGCCAAATACATTTCGCATTTTTGCATTTTCGTAATATGAAATAACGGTAAAAACAAATATATTGAAATAAACATAATTGTATATATATACAAAGGAGTTCTCCTCGCAGGGAGTTTAATACAAAACGGTCGTTTTCCAAAACTTAAACATAAAGACAGCAAAATACAAAACTACCGATCTCCTAACAGAAAACGGAGATCGCCTATCAGAAAATGGCAAAAGGGGGCGATCGCCCAGCAAGAACAGAAAACAGGCGACCACATACGGCGATCACTCACAGGGGAATTCCACTTCCTGCAACCTCATCTGCTCCCGTGTAAAGATACACGATCATCACAGGTTTAAGAAAACAGCCACAGAAACAAAATACAGGGTAAGCTATATATTTAAGAAAACTTTGAATCAAGAGCATACATAAGAACTTCCCAACATCCATGAACCATATCAATATCAGCCATCACATTTCCATATTCCACAAGACTATCAGGAAATCCCATATTTCACAAATCAATCCAAGAGTATTTCAATTCACATCAGCAATCAAGTGTCTATTAATTCAATTTCTCATTTCTCACGTCAGACTTTCCACTGACTCATCACACCAGACACTTGACCACTATTTCCGAAGACTCGTGCGTTGATTAGACCCAGAGATTCGCACCTGTCATACCAAAGGGCTGGAAAGTTCCCACAGCCATGCGCATCACACCATCTCAATATTCTCATTATCACGGTATGACAAGGTTAATCCATACAACAGGCCGAACTCGTTCTGTTTCACACGAGACACCCATACGTATGAACCTCCATCGACTCTCCACAACTGAGTAACTTCCTCTATGTGATTTCATTACCTCAGTAGAGTCAGGATGTCTCATTATAGGATCACCGATCAATACACCTCTTACACGACCTTACACGGTATTTTCTTTCCTGAAAATACTATGCCTCGATCCACAATCACAACATTCAACACATCACATAACACTTCAATGAACGATTTCAATCACAGCAAAACTCATACCAAGGTTCAGATTTTCGAATATCACATTTAAATCTCAAACAGTTTTCAAACAACACAAAAACAGGAGATCATTCAGTAACAGATGAAAACCGGCGATCACCTCCAGGAACCGGCGATCACGAACAAAACTGGGTTTAAAGCAAGAACAGTTTGAACACCCGGCGACCACGTCGCCCCCAACATCAAAATCATCACACATACAGTTTTCATTAGAAGTAAGGCTAGCTTCCCTTACCTGGACTTGCGCAAAACACCAGGAGCTCCGAAACCCAACGAAGCTTAAAGAATGCCTTGGCTCTGTTTTTGCGTCTGGTTTGAAGGACTTGCAGAGAAGTTCCCCGGTGCTCTAATGGTGGCCGTCGCTCGTCGTACTCTTGTGTGAAGGTGCCAGAGTCGCAGCGCGAAGGAGAGAAATGGAGGAGAAAGGAGGTAACTCACTCTTTGGCTTTTGAACAACTGAAATGTTTTCTTTCCCTCAGCAGTGGGTTTTTTCCCTCTTAAACCAACTATTCCACAAAAGCCGCTGCCACCAACCACTCTGCAGGGAAGTTGCGTGTACGCTGCACTGAATAGTACTACTAAGCGTGCCTCTGCGCAGGCTAACACTCTGAGGTCACTATTCTGAACCACCCTTTTTGTCTACGTGGCGCACGTGCAGGACGTTCCATGCTGAGAGTCTGGGTCCCACCTTCTCTACGTACAACTCGACATCGCGCGATAACCTTCCACCGATGTCTCTCTCTGGAAGACGACCGATGTCTCTCTCTGGAAGACGACCGATGTCTCTCTCTGGAAGACGACCGATGTCTCTCTCTGGAAGACGACCGATGTCTCTCTTTGGAAGACGACCGATGTCTCTCTCCCTGGCGATGTCTGCATGTGTCTCGCCCCCTGGCGATGCCCGCATGTCTCTCGCGCCCTGGCGATGCCCACATGCCTCGCGCCCTGGCGATGTCTGTGTGCCTCTCGCGCCCCGGCGATGTCCACATGCCTCGCGCCATGGCGATGTCCCTGTGCCTCTCGCGCCCCGGCGATGCCCACATGCCACGCGCCCTGGCGATGTCCACATGCCTCGCGCCATGGCGATGTCCGCATGCCTCTCGCGCGCTGGCGAAGTCTTCATGTCTCCTCCTCCTGGAGATCGACCGAGGTCTCTTCCTCCTGGAGACCGACCGAGGTCTCCTCTTGGCGACGCCCGCATGCCTCTCGCGCCCGGGCAAAGCCCACATGCATCTCGCGCCCTGGTGATCATGTTCCAGGCGATCTCATGGCTTTCTAACTACACTTTCCTTCATTTTTATTTTAAATAAAAACATACTTAGAATTCACTTAAAATATATCACTTTTATTCCAATAAGATTTTCCAGGTCCTTACAGACACCCCATTGCTTATTTTAGTGAAAAACTCCATGGTGCCACCCTCAACTACCCCACTTATGACAAAGAGCTCTATGCTCTTGTGAGAGCCCTAAAGACTTGGGAACACTATCTTGTGTCCAAAGAATTTGTTATCCATAGTGATCACGAGTCTTTAAAATATTTAAAGGGCCAACACAAGCTCAATAAGAGACATGCAAAATGGATGGAATTTCTTGAATAATTTCCTTATGTAATCAAATACAAGAAAGGAAGCACCAATATAGTGGCCGATGCTCTTTCAAGAAGCCACACACTCTTTTCAAAATTGGGTGCCCAAATTCTTGGATTTGACCACATAAGAGAGCTTTACCAAGAAGATCAAGAACTTTCATCCATCTATGCCCAATGTCTACATAGAGCGCAAGGAGGTTACTATGTGTCCGAGGGATATCTTTTTAAAGAAGGAAAACTTTGCATTCCCCAAGGAACACATAGAAAACTCCTTGTCAAAGAATCACATGAAGGGGGACTCATGGGCCATTTTGGAGTTGATAAGACTCTAGATCTTTTGAAAGCAAAATTTTGTTGGCCACACATGAGGAAAGATGTCCAACGCCATTGCTCTAGATGTATCTCATGTTTAAAAGCAAAGTCTAGAACAATGCCGCATGGACTCTACACCCCTTTGCCGATTGCAAATGCTCCTTGGGAAGACATTAGCATGGATTTCATTTTAGGACTTCCTAGGACTGCAAGAGGCCATGACTCTATCTTTGTGGTAGTGGACCGTTTTAGCAAAATGTCTCACTTTATTCCATGCCACAAAGTAGATGATGCTCAAAATATTTCTAAACTCTTCTTTAGAGAAGTGGTGAGACTCCATGGTCTCCCTAGAAGTATAGTGTCCGATAGAGATCCCAAGTTTATAAGTCACTTTTGGAAAACTCTTTGGGGTAAACTTGGAACAAGACTACAATTCTCAACTTCTTGTCATCCTCAAACGGATGGGCAAACCGAAGTAGTCAATAGATCTCTTGGAACTATGCTTAGGGCTATCATGAAGGGCAGCCACAAATCTTGGGATGAGTACCTTCCCCACATTGAATTTGCTTACAATAGAGTAGTTCACAAGACTACTAATGCTTCTCCTTTTGAGGTAGTATATGGTTTTAATCCTCTCACGCCCATGGATTTAATTCCTCTTCCTAATCCACAAGATTTTGTGCATAAGGAAGGAGTAATCAAGGCTGATTTTGTCAAGAAAATGCATGAGAAGATTAAAATTCAAATACAACAACAAAATGAGAAGTACACAAAACACAACAACAAAGGGAAGAGAGAAATAATTTTTGAGGAAGGAGACTTAGTTTGGCTTCATCTTCGAAAAGAAAGATTTCCAAATCAAAGGAAGTCCAAACTAAGTCCCCGAGGTGAGGGACCCTTCCAAGTCCTTAAGCGAGTCAACAACAATGCATATAAATTGGACCTACCTCTTGAATATGGAGTACATGACACATTTAATGTAATTGATCTTTCTCCATTTGTAGGTACCAATGACGATGACGAGCTGGATTTGAGGACAAATCCTTTCCAAGGGGGAGGGGATGATGGAGGAGGGCCAAGCACATCTAACCAAGGAAGCCAAGGCCCAAACCAAGAAGACCGTCTAGACCAAGAGGAGCGTCTAGCTCCAAGAAGTGAGCGTCTAGGACGTGAAGGAGGGAGGCTATCCATGGAGCTAGACCGTCTAGGACCTCTCACAAGATCCATGGCTAAACATATCCAAGCACACATAGAAGAAGCCACGGATGGGAGGGAGAAGACCTTGTACATGCTACTTGGAGGCCCATTAGGGGTAGCTTAGTAGATTAGTGTAGTGTAGAAAGCAAAACTTGCTAACTTAGGGGTGTGCTATCAAAAAGGTGCCCTTAGCAATAGAAGGAGGGGTGTGCTAGCAAATAGGTGCCTTTAGCAAAAGAGGGAGGGGTGTACTATCAAATGTTGCATTTTTGACCTATCTTCTAGAATATTAGGATGATGGTGTGGTTTGACTAAAGTCAATACCCTAGGCAGCCCCCACTTTTTGTATTTCCATCCCTACCCTTTAAGCTTGCTCATCAAGGCTCCTAAATCTATAAATAAGGAGGCCTACCTCATGTATTTTCAAGTTTATTTGAGTAATGTTATGCTGCCATTTTTGTGCACAAGCTTTACTCCTCCTAGAAATCTAGGCTATAAACTTCAATCCTTTCACCTTCTCCCTTGAGCTGGCCGAACCACTCAACCCATACTCATCATGCACCTTCAAGACCAACACAACTCCTAGGAGGGTCTTGTTTCACTCATCCATTGCTTCCGCTCCATCTATTTCTACTTTGATTCAAGAAGAACACATGAAAATGCCATCATGATCGCTATCGGACCTACCGGGCTGACGGGCTCTCACCTTTTTGCCGATGACCAAGGTCATGTAACAAATGAATGATAAATCTTGTCTTTACAATTCGAAGTACTCTTTCTCCTTTACAACTCAACTTTCACCTTGTGTGGGTTGTTTGTAAAGGTCATCTTCCGCTCTCTTCTCTTAGCCTTGTTTCTTTGTGTGTTTGACTGTCATGCCAAGTGTTTTGCATCATCGCCAGAAATTCCTCTGATCTGGTACTCGCCGAATTAAATTCGGGCGATGTTGCCTTCTTTACCCAAATAAGACGTCCTCTGTGGGATCACCTTTTGCAACCTTCTATTCACTTTTTCACCTGTCATTCCTTTATACGAACTCCTCTTGCCTGCACCTGCTCGAAGGCAAGGAGAACTTCTCCTTTCTCGCCTGCACTTGCTCAAAGGCAAGGAGGTCTTCCTCTGTTCTCGCCTGCACTTGCTCAAAGGCAAGGAGGACTTCCTCTGGTGCCTACACTTGCTCAAAGCCAAGGAGGTCTTCCTCTGGTGCCTACACTTGCTCAAAGGCAAGGAGGTCTTCCTCTGGTGCCTACACTTGCTCAAAGGCAAGGAGGTCTTCCTCTGGTGCCTACACTTGCTCAAAGGCAAGGAGGTCTTCCTCTGGTGCCTACACTTGCTCAAAGGCAAGGAGGACTTTGAACTTCGCTGGATGCCTCCGATCGCCAAAGGACGATGAGGACTTTAAAAAACTTTCACTTGTGCCCCTGATCGCCTAAGGGCGATGAGGACTTTTAAAACTTTTCACTTGTGCCTCTCATCGCCTGAGGGCGATGAGGACTTTTAAAACTTTTCACTTGTGCCTCTCATCGCCCTCAGGCGATGAGGACTTTAAAACTTTTCACTTGTGCCTCTCATCGCCTGAGGGCGATGAGGACTTTAAAACTTTTTCACTTGAAGCGTGCGCACTTATTTTACTTCTACCTTGAATCACTTTAGGTGATAAGGTTTTTTTCAAAAACTTCTTTAAATCGATAAGCACTCACACTTTAGTATACTTCAAAATTTCAATTTTGACTTTCTTATTTCTTGGGTGGCCTCGTTAAAAACCCTCCTTAGGGAAAAAAGAGTGCCCCCTTTGCATCTGTTTTTACAAAACTGTTAATGATTCCTCTGAGTTTGTACTACTTACAAAGCTTTAACTGAAATAAAACTTGAGGTGAGTGGCGTTCCAAGTACGAGGAATTGCCCCTCCTTCTAGTGTCTCCAAGCGGTAGGCGCCGTTCCCGAGTGCTTCGGTTATTCTAAACGGTCCTGTCCACTTGGGCGACAACTTATTCTCCATCTCGTACTGGTGGGCTTTCCTCATCACCAGATCGCCGGTTTTAAACTGCCTCTGTATTACCTTAGAATTGTATCTTCGTTCAATTCTTCTTTTCACCGCTTCAGCTTTCACTCTTGCTTCCTCTCTGACCTCATCTAGTAAATCCAGGTTCATTCTTCTCTCTTCATTTGATTCTTCTGCTACAAAGTGTTGAAATCTCGGCGAGCTCTCCTGGATCTCAACTGGAATCATTGCGTCACAGCCATACACTAAACTAAAAGGAGTTTCGTGGGTACCTGACTGCTCAGTTGTGTGGTATGCCCAAATTATGCGAGGTACCTCATCAGCCCACAATCCTTTAGCTTTCTCTAACCTCTTCTTCAAACCTCTCAACAGAACCCGATTAGCGGATTCTACCTGGCCATTCGTCTGTGGGTGCTCCACGGATGCAAACACTTGTTGAATTCCCACATCCTCACACAGCTTCTTCAACAGGTGGCTTGCAAACTGAGTCCCATTGTCCGATACTAGACGCTTAGGCACCCCAAATCGGCACACAATGTTCTTCCACACAAAGTTTTCGATCTTGGGTGCCGTGATTTGGGCAACTGGCTCCGCTTCAATCCACTTAGTGAAGTACTCGATCGCCACCACCAAGTACTTCCTCTGCCTGATCGCCATCGGGAAGGGCCCCAGAATATCGATTCCCCATGTATGAAATGGCCAAGGGCTATAAATTGACTTAAGCTCTTCTGGGGGCGACTTATGCCAATCGGCGTGTTGCTGGCACTGCTTGCAGCACTGGGCGTACTTCTTGCAATCCTCTCTCATCGACGGCCAATAATATCCTGCACGAAGAGTTCTAGCGACTAGAGCTCGACCCCCGATGTGACTTCCGCAAATACCTTCATGGAGCTCAGCCATAATCCTTGTGCATTTCTCCCCGTGTATACATACCAGGAGTGGGTGTGTGAACCCGAACCTGTACAACTCACCATCTACCAGGGTGAACCTGGTAGAGTTCTTCTTGATCTTCCTGGACTCTACTGGATCCCTTGGAAGCACACCATCGGCTAAGTAACGCTGGTACTGCGTAATCCACGTATCTGGCTTATGTGTGGCACAGACCTGCGCGACATTCACTCCCACCACAGGGAATGCCCTTATCCTTGGCGTTCTCAAGGTCTCCTGAGTCAAAGACCTGTGACTCCTCGCCGTTCCCCCCTTCGACTTGGTCACCTGAAACACCTGGTGATCTGCCACGAACGCCCTTGGCGTCTTCAATGTTTCTTGAATAACAGTCCTCTGCCTACCTCCCTTGCCTGAACTGGCGAGCTTGGCAAGCAAGTCAGCTCGGGCATTTTGCTCCCTTGGCACGTGCACTACCTCAAACGAGGTAAAAGAACCCTTCAACTCCTGCACATATGCCAAGTAAGCCGCCATCTGCGGGTCCTTGGCCTGGAACTCGCCCACTACCTGCCCTGTGACCAGCATCGAGTCACTTTTGGCCACTGATCCTGCCGCTTGACTCGAACGTGGAGGATTGCCTCGTCACTCCTTCGTCCAGCCCTCTGGTCTGCAGGAACGCTCCAAGAACCACCACCGGAACTCCAAATGCTGCCTGCAAAACACACGAACGACGCCTCTGGCGGCCGTTGTAGCTCCGACGCTCAAGTCAGGCAACAAGAACACCAAATCTATCACTGAATCTCTCTGTGAGACTCGTGTGTGCTCTCAGATCCACTTTCTCTCTCTATAACTGTTTTCTGTTATCACTGTGCCACGTGTAAGAACGCTCTCACAGTGACTCAGAATCCCAGTGTAGAGAGCCTGTGTAAACTTGGAAAAGAATGAAAGGAAATCCCCTTACCTTACATGATGTGGAGAGCTTTATACCTGAGCCGCGTCTCACTCCCAGATGGTGACACGTGGAGGCACCAGCTTGAATCTACCGTACACGCGTCACACCTGGAGGGCTTCTGCGCTTCTCTCTGTGCGGGCCGCATGCTCCCAGGAGAGCGCCAGGCACATCCTGCCTGCATGGCCTCGCCGCACGTCCTCTGAGTGGGCATCATGCGAGGTGCATGCGTAGTGTTCTTGCTGGGAACCCCGATGACCGACCTCCCTCTGCATGCAATTACGACCGATCTCCCTCTTAACGCCCGATCGCGCTCCTCATGCAGTCACACCCGGGCGGTCCCTCATGACTTGCAACCGACGTCCGTGCGGTGCCTCATGAATATCCACCGACGTCCGTGCGGTGCCTCATGACCTGCCACCGACATCCATGCGGTGCCTCATGACCTGCCACCGACACCCGGGCGGTCCCTCATGACTTGCCACCGACGTCCGTGCGGTTCCTCATGAATATCCACCGACGTCCGTGCGGGGCTTTCAGGCGCTTATCTATGCTCTGAACTGGGAGTGGTGGCCACTTGATATCTGACTACCGATCACCATTCTAGGTGATCTCCTCCCTGATTCACTTGCTCTTTCTACCACATGCCACCCTGTTCATGGTCCACGTGGTCAACGGCTGCTGACGTCATCAACTACTGATGACCGACCGGATCACAAGCCCCCCAGTCTCGAGCTGTGAACTTGTTCTCAGCGAAGAGACTAAGTAGTCGCGCCCTCGGCCCACGTGGCAAGTGGGGCCACGCCATATGCTGCTCACGTATCTGCTCCTCGGCGTCACGGCTTCCATACTTTATCTCTCGACACATGGACACAGTAATAGCCCCCACTGAGTGTCGCTACCGTTTCCTTCATTCAACAGAAGCATGCGCATCCCTCTGGATCATCTAGAGATTCACCCTCTCTGTTTTCTTCTTCTCAAACGCGCTAGGGTTCACTGTGTTTCTCCTCTTTAACTCTCTGCATGTGACTAACTGTTAACTAGCTTAGGCTTTAGCGCGATCCCACTGCAACCCCTCAAACTTGGCTTCTGACTTGATCGCGGCTAACTGTTACCTTAGCATTACCTTCAACATAACTTATGCTGGATGACTGACTTTACAAGGCCTAAACGCTTCGGCTTCACGCAGCAGAACTTCCTTCTACCACCGACCACCGACTAGCGTGTTAGTGCACCACCGATCAGTCATCGCGCCTCTGGCTTCGCTACACTTCTCTGCCACACCAGCGCTGAGTGCATAGAGGGCCTGAAAACCAACTATGACGCCTGTGTTTTGAGGAAGAAAAGTGCTTCTCGGTGACCCCTCTTGTCCCAACCTTGCTGTAAGAAGTCGTGGGTGAGGTCTTGCTTCTCCCACCTCAGCCTTGCTGTAAAAAGCAGAGGGAAGGGACCTAGTTCTCTTGCCTCAACCTTGCTGTAAGAAGCAGAGGAAGAGGACTTGGTTCTCTCGCCTCAACCTTGCTGTAAAAAGCAGAGGAAAAGGACTTGATCTCTTGCCTCAACCTCGCTGTAAAAAGTCGAGGAAAAGGACTTGATCTCTTGCCTCAACCTCGCTGTAAAAAGTCGAGGTGAGGACTTTCACTCGCCTACACCTCGCTGTACAAAGTCGAGGGAGGACTTTCTTCTTTCTCGCCTGCACTCGCTCAAAGGCAAGGAGGTCTTCCTCTGGTGCCTACACTTGCTCAAGGGCAAGGAGGTCTTCCTCTTTTCTCGCCTGCACTTGCTCAAAGGCAAGGAGGACTTCCTCTGGTGCCTACACTTGCTCAAAGGCAAGGAGGACTTCCTCTGGTGCCTGCACTTGCTCAAAGGCAAGGAGGACTTCCTCTGTTCTCGCCTGCACTTGCTCAAAGGCAAGGAGGTCTTCCTCTGGTGCCTACACTTGCTCAAGGGCAAGGAGGACTTCCTCTGTTCTCGCCTGCACTTGCTCAAAGGCAAGGAGGACTTTCTCTAGTGCCTACACTTGCTCAAGGGCAAGGAGGACTTCCTCTGTTCTCGCCTGCACTTGCTCAAAGGCAAGGAGGACTTCCTCTTTTCTCGCCTGCACTTGCTCAAAGGCAAGGAGGACTTCCTCTTGCCTCAACCTTGCTGTACAAAGCAGAGGTGAGGACTTTCTCTGTTGCCTCAACCTTGCTGTAAAAAGCAAAGGAAAAGGACTTCCTCTCGCCTGCACCTCGCTGTACAAAGTCGAGGGAGGACTTTCTCGTGGGTGAACGCTCCCAGGGGGGCGCCAGGCATGGCTGTCTAAGCGCACACACTGGGCGCGCCCTGGCTGCATTGCCTCATCGCGCGTTCACCGACGTCCCGATCGGCGAGGACCTCTTCTTCTGGAATCATACGAGGTGCATGCTTAACGCTCTCACTGGGAACTTGGGTCCCAGCTTAACACGTGTTAGCAAGACCCCGATGACCGTGCACCGACCGAGCACTCACTCTCTACATGCACCGACGGCTGATCGCGGTCTGCAGGCACTGATGGCTGATCGCGCTCTGCATCCCAGCGCTTATCTAGGGGCTGATCTGCGGGTGGTGGCCACTCGGTAACTCACCACCGATCACCTGGTCTTGCACCTGGGGCAAGGAGAACTTTAAACTGGGAACACTCGCACACTTTATGATGGCATTTTCATGTGTTCTTCTTGAATCAAAGTAGAAATAGATGGAGCGGAAGCAATGGATGAGTGAAACAAGACCCTCCTAGGAGTTGTGTTGGTCTTGAAGGTGCATGATGAGTATGGGTTGAGTGGTTCGGCCAGCTCAAGGGAGAAGGTGAAAGGATTGAAGTTTATAGCCTAGATTTCTAGGAGGAGTAAAGCTTGTGCACAAAAATGGCAGCATAACATTACTCAAATAAACTTGAAAATACATGAGGTAGGCCTCCTTATTTATAGATTTAGGAGCCTTGATGAGCAAGCTTAAAGGGTAGGGATGGAAATACAAAAAGTGGGGGCTGCCTAGGGTATTGACTTTAGTCAAACCACACCATCATCCTAATATTCTAGAAGATAGGTCAAAAATGCAACATTTGATAGTACACCCCTCCCTCTTTTGCTAAAGGCACCTATTTGCTAGCACACCCCTCCTTCTATTGCTAAGGGCACCTTTTTGATAGCACACCCCTAAGTTAGCAAGTTTTGCTTTCTACACTACACTAATCTACTAAGCTACCCCTAATGGGCCTCCAAGTAGCATGTACAAGGTCTTCTCCCTCCCATCCGTGGCTTCTTCTATGTGTGCTTGGATATGTTTAGCCATGGATCTTGTGAGAGGTCCTAGACGGTCTAGCTCCATGGATAGCCTCCCTCCTTCACGTCCTAGACGCTCACTTCTTGGAACTAGACGCTCCTCTTGGTCTAGACGGTCTTCTTGGTTTGGGCCTTGGCTTCCTTGGTTAGATGTGCTTGGCCCTCCTCCATCATCCCCTCCCCCTTGGAAAGGATTTGTCCTCAAATCCAGCTCGTCATCGTCATTGGTACCTACAAATGGAGAAAGATCAATTACATTAAATGTGTCATGTACTCCATATTCAAGAGGTAGGTCCAATTTATATGCATTGTTGTTGACTCGCTTAAGGACTTGGAAGGGTCCCTCACCTCGGGGACTTAGTTTGGACTTCCTTTGATTTGGAAATCTTTCTTTTCGAAGATGAAGCCAAACTAAGTCTCCTTCCTCAAAAATTATTTCTCTCTTCCCTTTGTTGTTGTGTTTTGTGTACTTCTCATTTTGTTGTTGTATTTGAATTTTAATCTTCTCATGCATTTTCTTGACAAAATCAGCCTTGATTACTCCTTCCTTATGCACAAAATCTTGTGGATTAGGAAGAGGAATTAAATCCATGGGCGTGAGAGGATTAAAACCATATACTACCTCAAAAGGAGAAGCATTAGTAGTCTTGTGAACTACTCTATTGTAAGCAAATTCAATGTGGGGAAGGTACTCATCCCAAGATTTGTGGCTGCCCTTCATGATAGCCCTAAGCATAGTTCCAAGAGATCTATTGACTACTTCGGTTTGCCCATCCGTTTGAGGATGACAAGAAGTTGAAAATTGTAGTCTTGTTCCAAGTTTACCCCAAAGAGTTTTCCAAAAGTGACTTATAAACTTGGGATCTCTATCGGACACTATACTTCTAGGGAGACCATGGAGTCTCACCACTTCTCTAAAGAAGAGTTTAGAAATATTTTGAGCATCATCTACTTTGTGGCATGGAATAAAGTGAGACATTTTGCTAAAACGGTCCACTACCACAAAGATAGAGTCATGGCCTCTTGCAGTCCTAGGAAGTCCTAAAATGAAATCCATGCTAATGTCTTCCCAAGGAGCATTTGCAATCGGCAAAGGGGTGTAGAGTCCATGCGGCATTGTTCTAGACTTTGCTTTTAAACATGAGATACATCTAGAGCAATGGCGTTGGACATCTTTCCTCATGTGTGGCCAACAAAATTTTGCTTTCAAAAGATCTAGAGTCTTATCAACTCCAAAATGGCCCATGAGTCCCCCTTCATGTGATTCTTTGACAAGGAGTTTTCTATGTGTTCCTTGGGGAATGCAAAGTTTTCCTTCTTTAAAAAGATATCCCTCGGACACATAGTAACCTCCTTGCGCTCTATGTAGACATTGGGCATAGATGGATGAAAGTTCTTGATCTTCTTGGTAAAGCTCTCTTATGTGGTCAAATCCAAGAATTTGGGCACCCAATTTTGAAAAGAGTGTGTGGCGTCTTGAAAGAGCATCGGCCACTATATTGGTGCTTCCTTTCTTGTATTTGATTACATAAGGAAATTGTTCAAGAAATTCCATCCATTTTGCATGTCTCTTATTGAGCTTGTGTTGGCCCTTTAAATATTTTAAAGACTCGTGATCACTATGGATAACAAATTCTTTGGACACAAGATAGTGTTCCCAAGTCTTTAGGGCTCTCACAAGAGCATAGAGCTCTTTGTCATAAGTGGGGTAGTTGAGGGTGGCACCATGGAGTTTTTCACTAAAATAAGCAATGGGGTGTCCACATTGCAACAATACCGCGCCTATGCCTACTCCCGATGCATCACACTCTATCTCAAAAGTTTTGGAAAAATTTGGGAGAGATAGGATGGGTGCATTGGTGAGTTGAGCTTTTAGCCTTTGAAAGGCTTGCTCATGCTTTTCATTCCAACAAAATGCAACATCTTTTTTAACAAGTTCATTCAAAGGAGAAGCTAGGCTAGAAAAATTAGGCACAAACCTTCTATAGAAGCTAGCTAACCCATGAAAACTTCTTACATCACTTACATTTTGTGGAGTTGGCCACTCTTGGATGGCTTTGATTTTCTCGGGATCTACATGTACCCCGGTTTTGTTTACTATAAAGCCTAAAAAGACTACACTATCTACACCAAAGGTACACTTATCCCTATTTGCAAAAAGACTATTTTTCCTAAGAACTAGAAAGACTTCCCTAAGGTGACTTAGATGGTCTTCTAGGGTTTTACTATATACTAAGATATCATCAAAGTAAACTACTACATATTTACCTATACAATCCCTCAAGGTGTGATTCATAAGCCTCATGAATATGCTTGGAGCGTTAGTGAGTCCAAAGGGCATCACCAACCACTCATATAATCCAAATTTGGTCTTAAAAGCGGTTTTTCCACTCATCACCCTCCTTGATTCGAATTTGGTGATATCCACTTTTAAGGTCAATTTTGGAGAATAGAGTTGACCCATGCAATTCATCAAGCATATCATCAAGCCTTGGGATTGGATGCCTATACTTGATGGTGATGTTGTTGATTGCTCTACAATCACAACACATGCGCCATTTTCCATCTTTTTTAGGCACCAACAAGACAGGTACAGCACAAGGGCTTAGACTCTTTTGAACCCAACCCTTCTCCAACAAGTCTTGAACTTGTGATTCTATCTCCTTTGTTTCCTCGGGGTTGGTTCTATAAGCAGGCCTATTTGGTAGGCTTGCCCCCGGAATGAAGTCAATTTGATGTTCTATCCTCCTAAGAGGAGGAAGCCCACTGGGTCCTTCTTGTGAGAATAGATCGTCAAATTCACTCAAAAGGTTTTCTATTTGAGGAGGTAAAACCGTGAGTTCATTACTTGTGGCAGTGCATGTAAGTGCTCCTTTACAAAAGATAAGGCTTGGTTGTTCAACAAGAAGCAAGTTTTCTAAAACATTTTCAAAAGGCTTTTCTTGTAGACCAACCTTGTGGGAAGGAACACTCTTCTCCCACGCCTTCCTATCCCTAAGGATTTTCTCTTTTTCTAGCACTCTTTTTTTTTTTTGTTTTCCTCATCCCTCTTTTGTTTCATTTGTATTTGGTCTTTCACCACTTGAGAATGTGGTAAAGGACTAAGTACAAACTTCTTATATTTATGGGTGAAGGAAATCTCGTTAGTGAGACCATCATGCAAGGTTTTCTTGTCAAATTGCCATGGCCTCCCTAATAAGATATGGCAAGCTTCCATAGGCACTACATCACATAAAACTTTATCTTTGTATTTCCCTATGGAAAACTTGATTTCCACTTGCTTATCTACATGTAGTTCCCCATTTTCATTAAGCCATTGAAGTTTGTAAGGTTTTGGGTGAGGAACCACTTGTAGCTTAAGCTTTTCAACCATCCTAGCACTACAACAATTACAACTAGATCCACTATCCACAATGAGGGAACATATATTTTCTAAAACATTGCATCTTGTATGAAATATGTTCTCCCTTTGTGTTTCAATGGATGTGCTAGGGTGATTGTTGAGGGTTCTCCTAATCATAAGCAATTCTCCCTCTAATGGAGCTACCCTCTCATCCTCTCCCCCTTCCTCTTTCTCACTAAGCTCATCCTCGCCACTAGTGTATTCGTCTACACCTTTAAGAAACAAAGTCCTTTGGTTTGGACATTGTGCTTGCACATGCCCCCTACCATAGCACTTAAAACATTTAACATCTCTAGCTCGGATGGGTGGGGTTGAGGTTTCTTTGGTGAAGGGTTTGGTAGGTTCTTTTGGTTTTTCCTTAGATGTACTACCCTCCCTTTTAAACTCTCTCTTGGGATAAAAGTTAGAATAGGGGCTCACCTTTTGACTTGATGTTTTGCGCAAATTTTGTTGCTCAACTTTAATGCAAAGTTGAACCAAATCATTCAAGTCTTGATAAGGTAAGAGCTCTACTCTATCTCTTATCTCAAGTGATAGGCCACTAAGGAACCTAGATATGGTGGTTTCCTCTTCCTCTCTAATAGAGGCTCTCATCATATAGAGCTCCATCTTTTGCCTATACTCTTCTACACTCATATTCTTTTGTTGGAGTCTTTGGAGCTTGTCCATCAACTCCCTATGGTAGTAAGAAGGTATATGTCGACGTCTTAGGGTTCCCCTAAGGTCATTCCAATATTCTATGGGAGGTTCCCTATGAAGACGTCGGTCTCTTTCTAAAGAGGTCCACCAATACATGGCATTTCCTTGGAAACTAAGGGTGGCTAAGGGTACTTTTCGTTCCTCACTTACCCTATGGCAAGCAAAGAGTTGCTCTACCTTCATCTCCCAATCTAGATATATTTCTACATTTTCCTTTCCATGAAAATGAGGCAGGTCTACTCTAGTTTCCCTTGGCACCTCTTGTTCCCTTTGCCTAGTTCTTCTAGGGGGTGGTTGGTAGTAGTCATTAATTCTAAGGCTTCCCTCCCCTAGAGTTGCAATGCTTTGGGATGCATGAGTATTTGTTTTTTTTGATTTTTGAGATTTTTGGGATTTCTCTTCTTGAGCTCTAGCCAACTCATTAATCTTGTTTTCATTCTCCAATTGCCTAGAAGAGATTAATTGTACCGCTTGGGATACCTCTTTCAAAAGGGTTTTCAAAGATTTTACTTCACATTCTATAGACTTTGGAGAATGAGAAGAAGAAGACATGGCTAGACCTTTGTGTATTTAGGCGTTTTTACTTTGAGAAAGATTAGGGAAGATAAAGAAGGTAGTTTTCCAGGTAAGGGAGGTGAGTCTCAAATGACTACTTAAGTACCAAGCCTTTTCCTTGCCAAAAACTAGTCTCCAATGCCTTCTCACAAAAATTTCTCTTAGTGAAACACTTAAAACACAAGAAGTTGAGAAATCAAAAAGCAATAAAACTATGTAAGCTAAAAAAAAAAGATATGCAACAAACTAGTCGGTTTTAGCACAAATTAAACTAAACTAATCATGCAAAACGTTTCTACCAAAACAATAGAAAACAAGTTCAAACAAGCAACAAATTACTAAGCAAAAAATTTACTATGCTATTCGGCCCTAGGTGAGGCTTCTTGGACACTTTGAGCCCTTGAAGACACACTCACCGTCTAAACGTAATTAAAGAGATAATTAACAATAAACCAAGTTGCAAAGGAAAAGAAGACTCCCTTTGTTGATCCTCTTTTGGGTTAGTGCACTTCCTTGTTGTCTTGAATTTTTTTTTTTGATCTTCTAGGTGTTTGTATTGTTTGTTTCAAGTAACCTTGTTTCGGCTTTAGCTTTGTCTCCTCCTTAAAATGATGGCTTTAATTCTCCAATTTCCAGCACCTATTCACAAGAGCTAAACCTAAACCAAGTCAAGTTCCATGCACATATGCACCAAGGAGAATTAAATTCCAGCACCCAAAAGAGAGGTCAAGAAACAAAAGCAAGAAACAAATTTAATTGAATAAAAACAGTACCACCAAAAGGATTTATAATATGACAACTTAGAAAGAGAGTCAAGAAATTAAAGCAAACAATTAAAGGTACTCAAAAAAAGTTGGCACACAAAAGGAATTCCTAAAGAAAAGCACTAGATTAGATGACCAAATAAAAAAAAAAAAAAAACAGCACCACTGAAAATTGTTGTGGGCCAGAAAACGTGTTTGTTCCCCGATTTATGCTGAGCTGTATTTTTAAAATTTGTCTCTGAAATTTATATGCAAGAAAATTCAGGATCTTATCTAAACAATGGCTTTGGAATCACCTAAAACGCATGCACCATTTTTTTTTAATAATTTTTGCAAATTTGGTGTGCAGTTAGGCCAGCTGGAGCGCTCAAGATTTGCACTCTGATTTTGTAAGATTTATCATATTTTTTCTGTTGCCTTTTTTGATCTGATTCTTTTTTTTTGTCCTTTTTGTAACACTTCAAACTTGCATTTTCCAGAGAATCACAAATTTCCTATGAGTGGAAATAATTTTTGAAACAAAAAACAGCCAGACAGAGAGAGAAACAGGGGAAATCTGGAAAACTGGAAAAAAAAAACAAGATACCAAAATTTAACACAAAGGAAAATGTAAGAAGGAAATTGTGTAAGAACTAAGACACAATTATGAACTCAAACTAAAATTAAAAAGGCAGCAAAGGATCAAAATAACAGCAGATTAAGGCAAATTAAAGAGACCCAAAAACAAGAAACAATCAAGCCAAAAATAGGACTACTAAGAATTGATGACAATTATGGATTCACATGACTTGACACAACATTTATAGATTCAGAAAATAAAGACTCAAAGCATAAAATGAAGCAATTATAAGAAAGCAATAAAGACTCAAATTCCTAAAAGAAAACAGCCACTCAATGTGTAAGGAATCCTATCACAATTGCACAAGAAAATGTTCAAGATCAATTGAACACATGTGCTTCGGTTGGATCTTCCATAAGCACACCAAGAACAATTTAAAATGTAAAAGAAACAGCAAGACAATTATGGAATTGAAATGACAAGATGAAAATAAAGAAGAACTGAAAATTTAAAAAGACAAGCTACTCATCTTGAAGAACCAAAAGCTCATGATACCAAATGATGGCATTTTCATGTGTTCTTCTTGAATCAAAGTAGAAATAGATGGAGCGGAAGCAATGGATGAGTGAAACAAGACCCTCCTAGGAGTTGTGTTGGTCTTGAAGGTGCATGATGAGTATGGGTTGAGTGGTTCGGCCAGCTCAAGGGAGAAGGTGAAAGGATTGAAGTTTATAGCCTAGATTTCTAGGAGGAGTAAAGCTTGTGCACAAAAATGGCAGCATAACATTACTCAAATAAACTTGAAAATACATGAGGTAGGCCTCCTTATTTATAGATTTAGGAGCCTTGGTGAGCAAGCTTAAAGGGTAGGGATGGAAATACAAAAAGTGGGGGCTGCCTAGGGTATTGACTTTAGTCAAACCACACCATCATCCTAATATTCTAGAAGATAGGTCAAAAATGCAACATTTGATAGTACACCCCTCCCTCTTTTGCTAAAGGCACCTATTTGCTAGCACACCCCTCCTTCTATTGCTAAGGGCACCTTTTTGATAGCACACCCCTAAGTTAGCAAGTTTTGCTTTCTACACTACACTAATCTACTAAGCTACCCCTAATGGGCCTCCAAGTAGCATGTACAAGGTCTTCTCCCTCCCATCCGTGGCTTCTTCTATGTGTGCTTGGATATGTTTAGCCATGGATCTTGTGAGAGGTCCTAGACGGTCTAGCTCCATGGATAGCCTCCCTCCTTCACGTCCTAGACGCTCACTTCTTGGAACTAGACGCTCCTCTTGGTCTAGACGGTCTTCTTGGTTTGGGCCTTGGCTTCCTTGGTTAGATGTGCTTGGCCCTCCTCCATCACTTTATGTACTGAAAATCTTTTATTGGGTGGCATCGTTAAAAAGAGTGCCCCTGATCTGCTCAACTGTTTTAATACACTAGGTATGTGTACAGCGCGATAGCGCATCTACTTTACAACTTAACGAGAGTAGGAAAGAAGCGTGTAGCGTCCTGGGTTCTGGGAATAGTCGTTACGTCCAGAGTCACCAGCCGATAAGCTCCATTCTCCAACGTCTCAACCACTCTGGATGGGGTCTCCTTTAACCGGCGATGACCGCCCTGGCAATGCACACACGTGGGGCGATCATGCCTTCCGCTTCAGCTCTGGGAGCCCCCCTAGTGTAGCCTCTTCCATCACCTCACCTCCCCAAACACAGGGAGTTCATGCTGCTGGTCGCCTTCCTGGGACCCCGAAGCGCGATCACCTTGTGTCTTCTGCAGGTAATTGGTCAGGAACCCTGTCTCCACCAACTCAGCAAGCTGACGCCCCAACGCCAGGCAGTTACAGAGTGTATGTCCATAAGCTTGATGGAATTCACACCACTCATCCTTCCTCCCTCCAAGTACCCTGTCGGTTTTCTCTGGCACATGGAGTCTTGCTGCCACAGCAGGGATGGCGATCAGCTCCGCCAAACTTATCATGAAATCATACCTGGGGGGTGCGTTGCTTGCACGCCCCCTGGTCTGGTCCTTCCTTGGTGCATAAGGGCGAGACCTTCCCTGCTCCTTCCTCCCTTCCTTGATCTCATGCACCCGCGCCTGTTGCTGCTGATTCCCCTGACATCCACGTGGCTTCGACGGTGCAGCACTTCCTCTCTTCTCAGAGACCTCTGTCTCTGCTACTATGTGTGCCACCGCACGTCGCCGTATCTCGGTGAAGGTGGCAGGGTGGCTCCTGATGAGCGATTCACTGAAAGGACCAGGGAGGAAACCTCTCTTGAACGCATGCACCAGCATGTCTTCATCCTTGACGGGCAATCTCACCACCTGCGCCCCAAAGCGATTGAGGTAGTCCCTCAACAGCTCCCCCTGATACTGGCGCACGTCAAACAGGTCGTAGGACACCACTGGTGCAGGTCGGTTAATGATGTACTGCTCCGTGAACAGCTTCGCAAACTGATGGAAGGAAGTGAGGCGGCCCTCTGGCAGGCTCACGAACCACTCCATAGCCACTCCGCTCAGTGTACTCATGAACATCTTGCAGTACACAGCATCTGAACCTCCAGTCAGCATCATCTGAGTGTGGAAAGCTGTCAGGTGTGCTTCTGGATCTTCAACCCCCGTGAACGACGCTTTCAGTCCCACCAGATTGGGAGGCACCACCGTGTTCATGATCTCGGGGGAGAAAGGCATAGGGAATACTCTAGGAGGCGATTGCGGCGTCGACGTCCTCTCTTCAACTGCGCGCTCCTTCTGCGCCTGCAATTCCCTACGCAGCTCTTCATTCATACGGTTCAACTCTTCGTTTCTTCTCTGCGATGCAGTCAGCTCTGCACGCATTTTCTCCTGATCAGCTCTCGATTCCGCGACGCTATCTTGCAACGCGCGCATCATCTCCACTGCCTGCGCCATGGTAACAGCTCCTTCTTCAGAAGATGGCGCAGGTGAGGTTTGCCTGGTTCTTCTTCTCATCTTCTCAACACTTCGACGTAACTTCACTTCGACCAAATAGTCAAGAAGCTCCAAGAAACCTCAAGAAACTTCAAGAACTGCAACGTGGATGGGAACAAAATTCACACGCGCCCCACGGTGGGCGCCTAATGATCCTGCCGCTTGACTCGAACGTGGAGGATTGCCTCGTCACTCCTTCGTCCAGCCCTCTGGTCTGCAGGAACGCTCCAAGAACCACCACCGGAACTCCAAATGCTGCCTGCAAAACACACGAACGGCGCCTCTGGCGGCCGTTGTAGCTCCGACGCTCAAGTCAGGCAACAGGAACACCAAATCTATCACTGAATCTCTCTGTGAGACTCGTGTGTGCTCTCAGATCCACTTTCTCTCTCTATAACTGTTTTCTGTTATCACTGTGCCACGTGTAAGAACGCTCTCACAGTGACTCAGAATCCCAGTGTAGAGAGCCTGTGTAAACTTGGAAAAGAATGAAAGGAAATCCCCTTACCTTACATGATGTGGAGAGCTTTATACCTGAGCCGCGTCTCACTCCCAGATGGTGACACGTGGAGGCACCAGCTTGAATCTACCGTACACGCGTCACACCTGGAGGGCTTCTGCGCTTCTCTCTGTGCGGGCCGCATGCTCCCAGGAGAGCGCCAGGCACATCCTGCCTGCATGGCCTCGCCGCACGTCCTCTGAGTGGGCATCATGCGAGGTGCATGCGTAGCGTTCTTGCTGGGAACCCCGATGACCGACCTCCCTCTGCATGCAATTATGACCGATCTCCCTCTTAACGCCCGATCGCGCTCCTCATGCAGTCACACCCGGGCGGTCCCTCATGACTTGCAACCGACGTCCGTGCGGTGCCTCATGAATATCCACCAACGTCCGTGCGGTGCCTCATGACCTGCCACCGACATCCATGCGGTGCCTCATGACCTGCCACCGACACCCGGGCGGTCCCTCATGACTTGCCACCGACGTCCGTGCGGTTCCTCATGAATATCCACCGACGTCCGTGCGGGGCTTTCAGGCGCTTATCTATGCTCTGAACTGGGAGTGGTGGCCACTTGATATCTGACTACCGATCACCATTCTAGGTGATCTCCTCCCTGATTCACTTGCTCTTTCTACCACATGCCACCCTGTTCATGGTCCACGTGGTCAACGGCTGCTGACGTCATCAACTGTAACATCCCGCAAAATTCTTTTCATATTTATATAATAAAATAAGCGTAGACATTTATTTATAAAATCAACATATGTATATATATATTGAAAGTACATCATCCCATACATTGTATCCCAACAACTGTAACGTCCCTCTTATAGGGTATTGACTTTAGTCAAACCACACCATCATCCTAATATTCTAGAAGATAGGTCAAAAAATGCAACATTTGATAGTACACCCCTCCCTCTTTTGCTAAAGGCACCTATTTGCTAGCACACCCCTCCTTCTATTGCTAAGGGCACCTTTTTGATAGCACACCCCTAAGTTAGCAAGTTTTGCTTTCTACACTACACTAATCTACTAAGCTACCCCTAATGGGCCTCCAAGTAGCATGTACAAGGTCTTCTCCCTCCCATCCGTGGCTTCTTCTATGTGTGCTTGGATATGTTTAGCCATGGATCTTGTGAGAGGTCCTAGACGGTCTAGCTCCATGGATAGCCTCCCTCCTTCACGTCCTAGACGCTCACTTCTTGGAGCTAGACGCTCCTCTTGGTCTAGACGGTCTTCTTGGTTTGGGCCTTGGCTTCCTTGGTTAGATGTGCTTGGCCCTCCTCCATCACCGGCGATCTGGTCTTGTGCTTCACGATCCAGAGATTTTCCCAGCTTGAAGACCTTGCCTTGTATTTTCCTCTCAACCCACTCCTCCACTGGTTGAGGCCTCCTTTCACTGGCGATCACCGCTTTGGCGATCCCTGTAGCCTTAGCCTCTTCTGGGGATCGGCATTACTAACTCCTTCCCCAACATATGCCACGTGTGCATTCCCCTCGGCGATCACCTCCATCGCAACATCAACTGCTTCCCCCCCTCGCCGCCTAGACTCCACGCCGGGAGGCGGTGTGGTTGAGATGTAGCTTATTGATCGCTTATTCTTGAGGCTGTTTTCGTAACACTTCTTTGCCTCCTTTTGATCAGACCGCAGGGTTATTACAACACCTCCCATTGAAGGGAGCTTAACCTTTATGTGCCTTGTTGAAGGCACCGCCCCTATCCGGTTGAGAGTTGGCCTCCCTAACAGGATGTTGTATGCTGAGGGGGCATTCACGACAAGGTATTTGATTTTCTCTGTTCTTGAAGCCGCCCCATCCGTGAAGGTGGTTCTCAACTCAATATACCCCCTGACCTCCACCTGATCGCCGGTGAAACCATACAAGCAACCTCCATAAGGTCTCAACTGATCAAGGGGTAACTGCAACTTGTTGAAAGTTGGCCAGAACATTACATCGGCCGAACTTCCCTGATCAACCAGCACCCGATGGATCCTCATTCCTGCCGTGACAAGAGAAATCACTATAGGATCGTTGTCATGCGGTACAACATCCCTTCGGTCTTCTTTGGTAAACGTGATGTCCACATCGGGCGAGTGATCCTCAAACGCTTCCACTGCCATCACGGACCGAGCATACCTCTTGCGCTGTGATGCGGTGCACCCACCTCCTGAGAAACCCCCAGCTATAGTGTGAATTTCCCCGTGAATGGGCACTTCGTGCTGTTGGCTCTCACTGCTCGCCGGATGGGAGATCGACGTACTGGCTGCCTTCTTCTCCAGCAAATAGTCTTTCAGAAATCCACTTTTCACCAGCTCGTCGAGTTGGTATCCCAACAACAGGCAGGAGTCAAGGGCATGACCAAAACTTTTGTGGAATTCACACCACGCGTCTGGCTTTGGCCCCAACACCTTATCCGACACCTTCTCAGGCACCTTCAGCTTGGCGGCTATATCGGGAATGGCGATCAGGTCCGCCAATCCCATCACGAACTCATGCCTTGGAGGGCGCTTGAAATCCCTCTGGCGACCTGGCGCTCTTCCTCTACTATTGCCATCGCCTTTGTTTCTCTTTAGGTCATAAGGACGGTATGTCCTTTCATCCTTCTTCACCGTCGCCGTCTCCAATACCCTCTGGGGCTGAGGTTTGGTTTGGGCGCGTGGCTTCGCAGGAGCCGCATTCCCTCTCTTCTCTATTACTTCATTCTCGGCGGCGATGTGAGCCACAGCACGTCGCCGAATCTCTGCAAACGTGTCAGGGTGGCTCCTGATCAATGACTCGCTGAAGGGTCCAGGCAGCACGCCCTTCTTAAAGGCGTGCACAAACATCTCCTCATCTTTACCTGGCAGTCGAACTATCTGAGCTCAAAATCTATTCAAGTAGTCCTTCAAAGATTCCCCCTGAAACTGCCTCACATCGAACAGGTCATACGACACCATGGGCGGCGCCTTATTCACAATGTACTGATCGACGAACAGCTTGGAGAATTGTTGAAAACTGGAAATGTATCCAGTAGGTAAGCTCACAAACCAATCCAACGCGGTGCTGTGGAGGGTGCTCATGAACATCTTACAATAGGCTGCATCAGATCCTCCCGACAGCATCATCTGCGTATGGAACGCAGTAAGGTGGACCTCTGGATCTTCCACTCCAGTAAAAGAGGCCTTCACCGCCGCGACATTCGCAGGAATCGCAGCGTCCATGATCGCCTGCGAAAACGGCATTGGGAAAACTCGTGGTGGAGACGGTGGCGCGCCTCCACTAGTCGCAGCACTCTCCCTTTGCTCCTGAAGAGCCTTGCGTAACTCTTCATTAACCTTGCTCAGCTCCTCGTTCCTGGCCTGAGAAGCGACCAGGTCATCGTGCATCTTCGTCTGTTCGACACGCGACGCCGCCACATTTTCTTGCAAAGTACGCATCATCTCCAGCATTTGCGCCATCGTCACGGTGTTCTCTCCAGACTGCGCCGCGACTGAACTTGATCTGGTTGTCCTCATCTTCCTCATGAAACTTCTACCACATTCTCACAGCTACCTTTCAGCACGCAAAAGTTATCTCGCAACAGCGCTCAAGAAACGCCTCAACTTCCTTCGCACAACGATCGATTCAGTAATCAATCGGTAGAAACCTCCAGAAACAATTCTTCACCGATTAAACGCAACTCAAACGGTTAACACCTCCAAAAACCGATTGCGACAGCAAGCAATCGAACAGAAATCACCGAAAACCTCACAAACTCAACAGTGGATGGGAATCACAGTTTACACGGCCCCACGGTGGGCGCCTGATGATCCAGCCGCTTGACTCGAATGTCAACACTCCTCCACTCAGCTCCAAACCCTCCAATAAACCTGAAAGAACAGAAAGGCGCCTCTGTGGCCGGTGTAGCTCCGACGCTCAAGTCAATGGACAAATCAACAAATTCTCTCAAAGAAAACTCGGAACCGTGCAAGTGAGTTGTTACTAAAATGAATCCCCCTCCAATATCGTTAGGAATTCTGTATATATACTTGTGTTTTTCTCTCTCCTGACGGTTATTCCTCTCGACACGTGGACCGCATCTGGTCGTACACGTGTCACCATCTGGAGTACCTGCAACTGAAACATTACTTTCCCTTTAGTCCTGCGACTAAGTTATCCACATAGGGAGTAACTTAGCATGCAGGCTACTCTGGTCACAACCTTAAAGCTGGCTAACACTGGTTATTACGGTTCTCAGAGCACACGGGCCAATATACCACTTATCTGCTGTATCTAGACCATGTAATAAACGTTCACCAAGTCTTCTCCAATACCCGGCGATGTCATCTTCCGGCGATGTCCTCTCTCGGCGATGTCCTCACATACGGCGATCACGTGCAATCCAGGCGTTTATTGATCTCATACGAGAGAAGATGATGGAAGAGGCCCAAGCCCAAGCCTAAGCCTAAGCTCAGGCCCAACAACTAGGTCCATGGCAAAGAGGATTCAAGAAGAGTGGGACTCTGCTACTGATGGCAGAGAAACTTTTCTCTACATATTCAAAGACCCTTCAGAGGACTACAAGGAGTAAAGCCCAAGCCATGGGAGCTGAGCATAAATTAATTTTAGTTTATTTATAATTTTAGTAGAGTAGGGTTCATTTAGCACAATCGGGGGTGTATTTAACAATTTAGCTTGTACCTAGGCCTTTTAGGGTAGGAATGTAGCCCTACCTTCTAGAAGCATGCTAAGGGGCTGCATTGACCTTTAGTCAACACCCTAGCAGCCCCCTCTTTTATGTATTCCCCATCTTACCCTTGTTCCTTACTCTCCAAGGCACCATCTCCTATAAATAGGGTGCTTTGGCTCATGTTTTTTTAAGATCAATTTATATGAGTAAATGCTGCCAAAATTATGCTAGCTTCTACTCTTTGTCTAGTCTTTCTAGGTTAGACACTTTGATCTTCATCTTCACCTTCCTCCAAGTGATTTGGCCTAACCTATCACTCTCCATACCTTTCATGCACCTACAAGGAACCCATAGCTCTATATGAGCCATCCTTGACCCATATCATCCATAGCTTCCACCACCTTTTTACCTCATATTTCAAGAAGAACAAATGGTCATGAAGAACAACCCATCATTTGGTATCTAGAGCTTTGGTTCTTCAAGAGATAAGTGTTCTCTTCATTTTATTTTTTGAGTCTTCTTTATTCCATGTTGTTCATCATATCCTTAAATGTCTTGCTGTTTTTAATTTCTTTTTAAGTTGGTGTTGCTGTTTTTTAAATTTCTATTTGGTATTTTTGGTTCAACTTGATCTTGAACTTCCATTTTTTCAAACTGTTTTAGGTTCCTTTTGTGTTGGCTGTTCTGTTTTTATTTTATTTGAGTCTTATTGATGTTTTTAATCGGTGCAAAGTGTTTGTGGTTGAGTCATTTTGATTTTTGAATCCATACAAGTTTTGTCAAAGTCATGTTCATCCTACAATGTCATAAATTCCAAGTGGTGCCTTTTATTGTTGATTTGGTTGCTTGATTTTGTTTTGAGTGCAGTTTATATTTCTGGTTTTGAAGCTTTGGTGCCTTTTATATTTTCATATTTGAGTTCATACTTGTGTGTTAGTTCCATACAAGTTCGTTTCCAATCATTTCCATTGTGTTTTTGAAGTTTCTTTACCGTTTTCTAATTCCAAGTTAGGATTTCTCTGTTTTCACTGCTACTGTGCTGGCTGGAATCATTCCCAAAAATTACATTTGTTGGTAAAAAATTCTGAAATTTTGTATTTGAGTAGTTTCATGTGTTAAGAAAAATTGAAAAAAAGAAGCACATCAAAATTCAAAATACAAAAAAAATGATAAATGAAATACGAACAGAGTGCAAAAATCCTGACTCTGAAAAAACGCTGACGCGGCAGTGATTTCGGAAAAATTATTACAATTATTTGGCTCACTGTTTTGGTGAAATTCCAACGCCTATATTGAGCTACAACATTGAAGTTTCTGTGGTTAAAATTTCAAGCTCAAATTTGAAGTATTCTGTCCAGTATAAAATTGGAAAGTTGTGAAAAATTTTACACAAAAAATTCTGTAGTGCTGTTTTGGTTTTATTCATCTATTCTAGTTCCATTCACTAGGATTCCACTTTGTGTGCTACCTTTTTCTTGTGTGCCTTAATTTTTTGCTTGTCAAATTTTATTGAATACTCTTTCAAGTCTTGTCAAATATCAACTCTATTTGCAGTAGTCCTTGATTTTAAATTTGAGTTTTGTTGCTTTAAAACTTGCTTGACCTCTCTTTGGTGGATTTGACCTAAAAAGTGCTTTGGTGAGTGTGGAGCTAAAATTTTGTTTTGGTGAAAGCCATATCACTAAAGAGGAGCTGGATTAAAGATTTAAGGTTGAATAACCTAAGGAGACAAAGCAAGGGACAGCAGCAACCTCATTGAAAAATACACAAATATACACAAAGGAGCTACAAGTGAAGGAGTGCATAGAATAGGACTTTAAATTTTTGTGCATCAAAATTTGTTGACCTAATTTCTTTGTATTTCTTTGAGTTGTAATTTTCAAGGACATTGATTAATTAGTGGATTAATACGTCTTAGACGGTGAGTGTGTCTTCAAGGTTCCAAATTTCCAAGAAGCCTCACCTTAGGATTCGACTAGTTTTAAAAGCTTTCTAGATAGCAATTTTCATTTGTGTTTTATTGCTTTATATAGTTTTTCTTGCATAAAAATTTTGTTTTCATCTTTGAATGTGCTCTAAGTAAATTGCTTAGAGAAAGGTTTGTGAAAGTGTTGTGGGATAGTATCTGGCTAAGGAAAGACTTGGTACTTAAGTGATCCAAGTGATCCACCTCCCTTTCCTGGGAAATTACCTACTTCACTCCACCTATCTTTCTTTTTGAAAATTACTTTTATCACAAACCCTAAACATGTCTACTCATTCTTCTAGTCATAGTGAAAGTGATAGGAAATCCACAAAATCTCTTTTGAAACAATTGGCTAGAGATTTTCAATCACTATCACTAAGACAATTGCAACATGAGGCTCAAATTTTGGAAGATAAAAAAGAAAGAGATGCCCATCTTGCAGTTTTGAATGAAGTGTTGAAGATTGGTAGGGAAAAAGATGAATACATTAGAAAATTAAAAAAATCCTAGGCATCACATGCATCTAGTTCTAGGTCAAATGACTCACATGCTGAGGGGAGTCTGAGAGTTAATGATTATTATCAACCTCCACCTAGAAGAACTAGAAGAGAAAAAGAGTTTAAAGAAAAATTACAAGCTCTTGTCACAAAGAAAGAAGAGAAAGACAAAAGAGAAAGAGAGGAGAATGAAAGGAAAGATAGAGAAGAGAAAGAAAAGAGAGAAAAAGTGAGGATAGAAAAGGAAAGTACAAAAAATCCTTTGTTTGGAGTTGAACCAGACATTGACTTAAATTCTTCTTCCATAGAAAACCCTTGTGAGAATATGCTTGAAGAAAAATTTGTGTCTGGAGCTGAACCAGATATAAATATAAATCTTTCCTCCACAAAAAAGCCAAGTGAGGGATTGTTTGAAAAAGAAGAAGAGGAATCTAGAAAGAATGAAGAGTATCTTACAACAACTCCTACAAGAATAGTGGGAAAAGAATCCTTAAACAGAGATTGCAATACTTTGAACTCTCATTTACCTTTGAATCATGATGCTTACTCTTATTCTCAAAAATCACAAAAACAACACTTTGTGATGTTGTTGCTTATCTTGGGCAATGAACAACACAAAGGAAGCAAAAATATTTTTGAAAAGGGCCCTATTTCTTTCAAACAAAACTTTTATAAAAATAGCAAAGGGCCTTATTTCCTTACTATTTTATTTGAATACACTAGTCTTAATTTTCTTATCTCACTTTTCTATAATGTTTACTGTAGGTTAATATTTGATCCTGGAGGATGAGCATAGTTTTCAAAGCAGGAATAAGGCTGCTGTTTGAGATCAACCCTGTAGATCTGAGGACAGATCCTCTCAAGAAGGAGGGGATGATGGAAGAGGCCCAAGCCCAAGCCTAAGCCTAAGCTCAGGACCAACAACTAGGTCCATGGCAAAGAGGATTCAAGAAGAGTGGGACTCTGCTACTGATGGCAGAGAAACTTTTCTCTACATATTCAAAGACCCTTCAGAGGACTACAAGGAGTAAAGCCCAAGCCATGGGAGCTGAGCATAAATTAATTTTAGTTTATTTATAATTTTAGTAGAGTAGGGTTCATTTAGCACAATCGGGGGTGTATTTAACAATTTAGCTTGTACCTAGGCCTTTTAGGGTAGGAATGTAGCCCTACCTTCTAGAAGCATGCTAAGGGGCTGCATTGACCTTTAGTCAACACCCTAGCAGCCCCCTCTTTTATGTATTCCCCATCCTATCCTTGCTCCTTA
Source organism: Phaseolus coccineus (assembly GCA_037954025.1). Taxonomy (NCBI): domain Eukaryota; kingdom Viridiplantae; phylum Streptophyta; class Magnoliopsida; order Fabales; family Fabaceae; genus Phaseolus; species Phaseolus coccineus. Next base: position 16,631,266 of record CM075686.1, on the reverse strand, counting down.
CTCTTCAAGGCACCATCTCCTATAAATAGGGTGCTTTGGCTCATGTTTTTTTAAGATCAATTTATATGAGTAAATGCTGCCAAAATTATGCTAGCTTCTACTCTTTGTCTAGTCTCTCTAGGTTAGACACTTTGATCTTCATCTTCACCTTCCTCCAAGTGATTTGGCCTAACCTATCACTCTCCATACCTTTCATGCACCTACAAGGAACCCATAGCTCTATATGAGCCATCCTTGACCCATATCATCCATAACTTCCACCACCTTTTTACATCATATTTCAAGAAGAACAAATGGTCATGAAGAACAACCCATCATAGGAGACCGCCGCCTTCTTCAACAAACGGCGATTCCCTCAACTTCCAAGCTACATTCTCTCTTCTCTTGCCCTTCTTGATCCATGCATTCTCCCGCCATGTCGTTCCACTTGGAACTCTGTGATTGGTCCACGTGGCAATCTACTGCTGAAGTCATCGACTACCGATGACCGACCGTATCAGTTCTCGCCGGGAACCTTGGTCTCCACTTAACATGCGTTGGCAAGAACCCCGATGACCGATCGCCCTCTGCATGCGCTTACGACCGACCGGTGCCTCATAACTATCCACCGACGTCCGTGTGGTGCCTGATGACTGTCCACTGACCTCCGTGCGGTGCCTCATGACCATCCACCGACGTCCATGCGGTGCCTCCTGACTATCCACCGACGTCCGTGTGGTGCCTCATAACTTCCCCCGATGACCGGGCGGTGCCTCGTGCCTATCCACCGACGCCCGCGTGGTGCCTCATAACTTCCCCCGATGACCGGGCGGTGCCTCGTGCCTATCCACCGACGTCCGTGCGGTGGCTCATGACTATCCACCAACGCCCGTGCGGTGCTTCCAGGTGCTTATCTAGGCACCGCTCTGGGGGTGGCGGCCACTAGGTATCTGACTACCGATCACCGTTGTAAGCAATATCCTCCCTGATTCACTTGCTCTTTCTACCACGTGCCACTCTGTGTATGGTCCATGTGGTCACCTGCTGCTGACGTCATCAACCACTGATGACCGATTGGAACACTGTGATCCGGTCGGTCATCGGTAGTCGATGACATCAGCAGCAGTTGACCACGTGGACCATTCACAGAGTAACACATGGTAGAGGATAGCGGGCGAATCAGGGAGGCGATCACTCAGAATGGTAATCGCCTATCGCCTTAAGGATGAGTAATCGCCTATCGCCTTAAGGATGAGTAATCGCCTATCGCGTTGAGGTGAGTAATCGCCTATCGCCTTGAGGTGAGTAATCGCCTATCGGCTTGAGGATGAGTAATCGCTCATCGCCGGTATGGATCAGTAATCGCCCAGATTGCACATGATCGCCGTGTGTTAAGGTTAGGAGATCAGGTGGTCAGCAAGTCGCCGAAAGAGCACATCGCCGGGTGTTTGAGAAGACTTGGCAAGCACTTGTTGTATGGTCTAAGTACAGAGGATAAGTGGCATATCTGCCACCATGTGTAGTGTGAGCTGCAATGCCCAGGGTTAACCAGCTCGCCATGTTAAGGTTGCGCCCAGAGTAGCCTGCGTACTAAGCTACTCCCTGTGTGGATAACTCAATCACCGGGGGCACAGTGGAAGTAACTTTTCAGCTGCAGATACTCCAGATGGTGACACGTGTACGACCAGATGTTATCCACGTGTCAAGAGGAATAACCGTCAGGAGAGAGAAAGACTCAGGTATATATACAAACTCTTAACGAAATTGAGGGAGGTTTTTTGAGATTCTTACAGCTTACACATTTGAGAGTTTCAGTGACACACGAGTCTCACAGAGAGATTCACATTTGACGCGTCTTGATCGGAATTCTCTGTCAAAATCTATCGCCATTTGAAGTTTGTGTAGCCTAATTTTTAGTAGATGAAGCTTTCCCAAATGCCAAACTATTGACGATTCGGCACAAAACATGCAAATACGCCACGCCCCATTTGGTGCCAATTTCATTTTTGACGCGTCTTGATTGGACTTCATTGTCAAATTCTATCGCCATTCGAAGTTTGTACACCCTAATATTTACTGAATGAAGCTTCCCTAAACCGCAAACTACAGCAGAATCGACACAAAATATCCAGATACGCCACGCCCCGTTTCGAGCCACTTTCATTTTTGGCGAGTCTTGATCGGACTTCTATGTCAAAATCTATTGCCATTTGAAGTTTGTATACTCTAAGATTGACTAAATGAAGCTTCCCCAACCCCAAACTACTGACGAATGGGCACAAAACATGTAGATACGCCACGCCCCGTTTCGAGCTACTTTCAATTTTTACGTGTCTTGATCGGATTTCTATGTCAAAATCTATCGAGATTTGAAGTTTCTATACCCTAATATTCACTAAATGAAGCTTCCCCAAATGCCAAACTACTGACGAATCGGCACAAAACGTGTAGATACGCCACGCCCCAGTTCGAGTCACTTTCATTTTTGACGCGTCTCGATCGGACTTCTCTATCAAAATCTATCGCCATTTGAAGATTGTGTACCCTAATATTCCCTAAATGAAGCTTCCGAAAATCCCAAACTATTGACGAATCGGCACAAAACATGCAGATACACCACGCCCCGTTTCGAGCCACTTTCATTTCTGACGCGACTTGTTCGGACTTCTCTGTGAAAATCTACCGCCATTTGAAGTTTGTATGCCCTGATATTAACTAAATGAAGCTTCCCCAAACCCCAAACTACCAACTAATCGGCACAAAACATGCAGATACGCCATGCCCCCTTTCGAGCCACTTTTATTTTTTACGCGAGTTGATCGGACTTCTATATCAAAATCTATCGACATTTGAAGTTTGTATACCCTAATATTCACTAAATGAAGCTTCCCCAAAACCCCAAACTACCGACAAATTTGCACAAAACATGGAGATACACCACACCTTGTTTCGAGCAACTTTCATTTTTGACGCGTCTTGATCGAACTTCTCAGTTAAAATCTATTGCCTTTTGAAGTTTGTATATCCTAATATTACCTAAATGAAGCTTCCCCAATCCTCAAACTACTGACGAATCGGGACAGAACATGCAAATACGCCACGCCCCGTTTCGAGCCACTTTCATTTTTGACGCGTCTTGATCGGACTTCTCTGTCAAAATCTATCGCCATTTGAAGTTTGTCTACCCTAATATTCACTAAATGAAGCTTCCGCAAATTCCAAACTACTGACGACTCGGCAAAAAACTTGCAGATACGCCACGTCCCGTTTCGAGCCACTTCCATTTTTTACGTGTCTTGATCGGACTTCTATGTCAAAATCTATCGACATTTCAACTTTGTATACCCTAATATTCACTAAATAAAGTTTCCCCAAACGCCAAACTACTGAGGAATCGGCACAAAACATGCAGATACACCACGCCCCGTTTCGAGCCACTTTCATTTTTGATGCGTCTTGATCCGACTTCTTTGTGAAAATCTATCACCATATGAAGTTTGGATGCCCTAATATTCACTAAATGAAGCTTCCGCAAATCCCAAACTACTGACGAATCGGCACAAAACTTGCAGATACGCCACACCCCATTTCGAGCCACTTTCATTTTTGACGCGTCTTGATCGGACTTCTCTGTCAAAATCTATCGCCATTTGAAGTTTGTCTACCCTAATATTCACTAAATGAAGGTTCCGCAAATTCCAAACTACTGACGAATCGGCACAAAACTTGCAGATATGCCATGCCCCGTTTCGAGCCACTTCCATTTTTGACGCGTCTTGATCAGACATCTTTGTGAAAATCTATCACGATAAGAAGTTTGTATGCCCTAATATTACCTAAATGAAGCTTCCCCAAACCCCAAACTACTGACGAATCGGGACAGAACATGCAAATACGCCACGCCCCGTTTCGAGCCACTTTCATTTTTTACGCGTCTTGATCGGACTTCTCTGTCAAAATCTATCGCCATTTCAAGTTTGTCTACCCTAATATTCACTAAATGAAGCTTCCGCAAATCCCAAACTACTGACGACTCGGCAAAAAACTTGCAGATACGCCACGTCCCGTTTCGAGCCACTTCCATTTTTTACGCGTCTTGATCAGACTTCTATGTGAAAATCTATCATGATATGAAGTTTGTATGCCCTAATATTACCTAAATGAAGCTTCCCCAAACCCCAAACTACTGACGAATCGGGTACGCCACGCCCCGTTTTGAGCCACTTTCATTTTTTACGCGACTTGATTGGACTTCTCTGTGAAAATCTATTGCTATTTATAGTTTGTCTACCCTAATATTCACTAAATGAAGCCTCCGCAAATTCCAAACTACTGACGAATCGGCACAAAACATGCAGATACGCCACGCCCCGTTTCGAGCCACTTCGATTTTTGACGCGTCTTGATCAGACATCTTTGTGTAAATCTATCACGATAAGAAGTTTGTATGCCGTAATATTACCTAAATGAAGCTTCCCCAAACCCAAACTACTGACGAATCGGGACAGAACATGCAAATACGCCACGCCTCGTTTCGAGCCACTTTCATTTTTTACGCGACTTGATCGGACTTCTCTGTGAAAATCTATTGCCAATTGAAGTTTGTCTACCCTAATATTCACTAAATGAAGCTTCCGGAAATCCCAAACTACTGACGAATCGGCACAAAACTTGCAGATACGCCACGCCCCGTTTCGACCCACTTCCATTTTTGACGTGTCTTGATCAAACTTCTTTGTGAAAATCTATCACCATATGAAGTTTGTATGCCCTAATATTACCTAAATGAAGCTTCCCCAAACCCCAAACTACTGACGAATCGGGACAGAACATGCAAATACGCCGCACCCCATTTCGAGCAACTTTCATTTTTGACGCGTCTTCATCGGACTTCTCTGTCAAAATCTATCGCAATTTGAAGTTTTGCTACCCTAATATTCACTAAATGAAGCTTCCGCAAATCCCAAACTACTGACGAATCGGCACAAAACTTGCAGATACGCCACGCCCCGTTTCGAGCCACTTTCGTTTTTGACGCTTCTAGATTGGACTACTCTATCAATAACTACCGCCATTTGAAGTTTGTATACCCTAATATTCACTAAATGAAGCTTCCCAAAACCCCAAAGTACTGACTAATCACCACAAAACATGCAGATATGCCACGCCCCGTTTTGAGCCACTTTCATTTTTGACGCGTCTAGATCGGACTTCTCTATCAAAATCTACCGCCATTTGAAGTTTGTATACCCTAATATTCACTAAATGAAGCTTCCTCAAACCTCAAACTACTGACGAATCGACACAAAGCACACAAATACTCCATACCCCGTTTCGAGCCACTATAATTTTTTACGAGTCTTGATCGGACTTCCCTGTCAATATCTATCGCCATATCAAGTTTGTATACCCTAATATTCACTAACTGAAGCTTCCCCAAACCCCAAACTACCAATTAATTGGCACAAAACATGCAAATACGCCACGCCCCGTTTCGAGCCACTTTCATATTTGAGGCGTCTTGATCGGACTTCTCCGTCAAAATCTATCGCCATTTGAAGTTTGTATACCGTAATATTCACTAAATGAAGTTTCCCCGAAGCCGAAACTTTTGACGAATCGGCACAAAACATGCAGATACGCCACGCCCCGTTTCGAGCCATTTTCATTTTTTAGGCATCTTGATCGGACTTCTCTGTCAAAATCTATCGCCATTTGGAATTTGTATACCCTAATATTCACTAAATAATGTTTCCCCAAACCCCAAACTACTGACGAATCAGCACAAAACATGCAGATACGCCAGCCCCATTTCGAGTCACTTTCATATTTGAGGGGTCTTAATCAGACTTCTCTGTCAAAATCTATCGCCATTTGAAGTTTCTATACCCTAATATTCACTAAATTAAGTTTCCCCAAATCCCAAACTACTTACGAATCGGCACAAGACATGGAGATACGCCACTTTCGTTTCGAGCCACTTTCATTTTTGAGGCGTCTTGATCGGAATTCTCTGTCGAAATCTATCGCCATTTGAAGTTTGTATACCCTAATATTCACTAAATGAAGTTTCCCCAAACCCCAAACTACTGACGAATCGGCACAAAACATGCAGATACGCCATGCCCCGTTTCGAGCCACTTTCATTTTTGAGGCGTCTTGATTGGACTTCTTTGTCAAAATCTATCGCCAGTTGGAGTTTGTATACCCTAATATTCACTAAATGAAGTTTCCCCAAACCCCAAACTACTGACGAATTGGCACAAAACATGCAGATACGCCACGCCCCGTTTCGAGCCAATTTCATTTTTTAAGCGTCTTGATCGGACTTCTGTTTCAAAATCTATCGCCATTTGAAGTTTGTATAGCCTAATATTCACTAAATGAAGTTTCCCCAAACCCCAAACTACTGACGAATCGGCACAAAACATGCAGATACGCCTCGCCCCATTTCGAGCCACTTTCATTTTTGAGGCGTCTTGATCGGACTTCTCTGTGAAAATCTATCGCCATTTGAAGTTTGTATACCCTAATATTCCCGAAATGAGGTTTCCCTAAACCCCAAACTACTGACGAATCGGCACAAAACATACAGATACGCCATGCTTCGTTCCCAGCTAGTTTCATTTTTCACGCGTCTTCATCGGAGTTCTTTGTCGAAATCTATTGTGATCTGAAGTTTGTATACTCGAGCATTCAGTAATTGATATTTCCATAAATCCCAAACTACTGATGAATCAGCACAAAACTTGCAGATACACCACGCCTCATTTTCAGCCACCTTCATTTTTTACACATCTTGATCGGAATTATCTGTCGAAATCTATCACCATTTGAACTTTGTATACCCTTAATATTCACTGAATCAAGTATACACAAACCCCAAACTACTGACGAATCGACACAAAACATGCACATATGCCACATCCCGTTTCCAGGCAGTTTCTTTTTTGACATGTCTCGATCGGACATCTTTGTCGAAATCTATCACCATTTGAAGTTTGTATACCCTAATATTCACAAAATGAAGTTTCTACAGACCCCGAACTACAGAAGAATCGACACAAAACATGCAGATACACCACGCCCCGTTTTGAGCCACTTCCATTTTTTAGGCTTCTTTATCGGACTGCTCTGTCGAAATCTATCGCCATTTGAAGCTTCTATACCCTAATATTCACTAAATGAATTTTCCCAAAACCCCAAACTACTGAGGAATAGGCACAAAACATGCTGATACGCCACGCCCCGTTTTGAGCCACTTTCTTTTTTGACGCCTCTTGATCGGACTTCTCTGTCAAAATCTATCACTATTTGAAGTTTGTATACCTTAATTTTCACTAAATGAAGTTTCCACAAACCACAAACTACTGACGAATCGGCAACAAACTTGGAGATACGCAAACCATCATTCCGAGCCTCTTTCATTTTTGACGCGTCTTGATCGGACTTCTATATCGAAATCTATCTTCATTTGAAGTTTGTGTACCCAAATATTCACTAAATGAAGTTTTCACAAACCACAAACTACAAATGAATTGGCACAAAACATGCAGATACGCCACGCCCCGTTTGGACCCACTTTCATTTCGGACATGTCTTGATCGGACTTCTCTGTCAAAATCTATTGCCATTTGAAGTTTGTATATCCTAATATTGACTCAATGAACTTTCCCCAAACCCCAAACTACTCACGAATTGGCACAAATCATGCAGATACGCCACGCCCCATTTCGAGCCACTTTCATTTTTGACGCGTCCTTCTCGGACTTCTATGTCGAAATCTATCGCCATTTGAAGTTTGTTTTGCCCCAATATTCACCAAATGAAGTTTCCACAAACCCCAAACTACTGACGAATCGGCACAAAATATGAAGATACACCACGCCTCGTTTTGAGCCACTTTGATTTTTCACGCGTCTTGGTCAGATTTCTCTGTCAAAATCTATCACCTTTTGAACTTTGTATACCCTAATATTCACTTAACGAAGTTTCCAAAAGCCCCAAACTATTGATGAATCGGCACAAAACATGCAGATACGCCTCGCCCCATTTCGAACCACTTTCATTTTTTACGCGTCTTGATCGGCCTTCTTTGTCGAAGACCATTGCTATTTGAAGTTTGTATACCCTAATATTCACTAAATGAAGTTTCCCTAAACCCCAAACTACTGACGAATCGGCACAAAACATGCAGATATGCCAAGCCCCGTTTTAAGCCACTTTCATTTTTGACGTGTCTTGATCGGACTTCTCTGTCAACATCTATCACCATTTGAAGTCTGTATACCCTAATACTCACGAAATGATGTTTCCACAAAGCCCAATCTACTGAAAAATTAGCACAAAAAATGAAGATGAGCCATGCCCCATTTCGAGCCACTTTCATTTTTTACACGTCTAGATCGAACGTCTCTGTCGGAATGAATCGCCATTTAAAGTTTGTATACCCTAATATTCACTAAATGAAGCTTCCCCAAATGCCAAACTACTGACGAATCGGCACAAAACATGCAGATACGCCACGCCACGTTTCGAGCCACTTTCATTTTTTATGCGTCTTGATCGGACTTCTCTGTCAAAATCTATCGCCATTTGAAGTTTGTATACCCCGATATACACTAAATAAAGTTTCCCAAAACTCCAAAGTATTGACGAATGGGCACAAAATATGCAGATACGCCACACCCCGCTTCGAGCAACTTTCATTTTTTACGCGTGTTGATCGGACTTCTCTGTCGAAATCTATCGCCATTTTAAGTTTGTATACCCTACTATTCGCTAATTGATGTTTCCACCAACCCTTAAGCACCGAAGAATTAACACAAAACATGCAGATATGCCACGCCTCATTTTGAGCCACTTTCATTTTTTACGCATCTTGATCGGAATTCTCTGTCAAAATCTATCGCCATTTGAAGTTTGTATACCCTAATATTTACTAAATGAAGTTTCCAAAAGCCCCAAACTACTAACGAATCGGCATAAAACATGGACATACACCATGCCCTGTTTTGAGCAACTTTTATTTTTGACGCGTCTTGATCGTACTTCTCTGTCAAAATCTATCGCCATTTAATGTTTATATACTGTAATATTCACTAAATGAAGTTTTCACAAACCCCAAACTACTGACGAATCGGCACAAAACATGCAGATATGTCTCTCTCCGTTCGGAGCCACTTTCATTTTTGACACGTCTTAATCAGAAGTCTCTGTCGAGATCTATCACCATTTTGAAGTTTGTATACCCTAGTATTCAGTCAATGAAGTTTCCAAAAACCCCAAACTACTGACAAATCAGCACAAAAAATGAAGATACGCCACACCCCATTTTGAGCTAGTTTCATTTTTTATGCGTCATGATCGGACTTCTCTGTCAAATCCTATCGCCATTTGAAGTTTTTATTCCCTAATATTTACTAAATGAAGATTCCACTTACTTTAAACTACTGAAGAATCGGCACAAAACATGCAGATATGCCACGCCCCGTTTCGAGCCACTTTCATTTTTGACTCGTCTTGATCAGACTTCTCTGTCAAAATCTATCGCCATCTGAAGTTTGTATACCCTAATATTCACTCAATGAAGTTTCCCAAAACTCTAATATATGGATAGGGAAATCTTATAGTTACTAACCATGTTTAACCGTTCATATGCTTGTTTCTAACCTATAAAAAATGTGTATGGAGGAATATTTTATTGTTTGAGAACTCATGAAGGCAAGATGGGGAATTTTCTTGTAAGGATAGGTTTCCATTAAGACTCATCTTTGATTTCATGTTTAATTTGGTTCTCGATGTGCGTACCAGAGACAATAAAAATTATTCTTAAATAATGTTTTATGTCGACATTATAGTTTTAATGGAGGAAGCAAGGTAGAGGTTGACTATAAATTTGGGTATTGGAGATTGGCATTAAAACCAAAGGTTTTTCCTTGAGTAGGAGTGGTATGCAATATTCAATTCTTTAGCCAAAAAAAAAATAGGCAAATTACTTGAAAGTAGAAATTGGAAATGTCTGACTGCAACGTAGGTCAATATTATAGAATGTTTAGGAAATTAATGAAGATGTCATACAAAGTGATCCTGCCACTTGACTCGAACGTGGAGGATTGTGATGGAGGAGGGCCAAGCACATCTAACCAAGGAAGCCAAGGCCCAAACCAAGAAGATCGTCTAGACCAAGAGGAGCGTCTAGCTCCAAGAAGTGAGCATCTAGGACGTGAAGGAGGGAGGCTATCCATGGAGCTATACCGTCTAGGACCTCTCACAAGATCCATGGCTAAACATATCCAAGCACACATAGAAGAAGCCACGGATGGGAGGGAGAAGACCTTGTACATGCTACTTGGAGGCCCATTAGGGGTAGCTTAGTAGATTAGTGTAGTAAGCAAAACTTGCTAACTTAGGGGTGTGCTATCAAAAAGGTGCCCTTAGCAATAGAAGGAGGGGTGTGCTAGCAAATAGGTGCCTTTAGCAAAAGAGGGAGGGGTGTACTATCAAATGTTGCATTTTTTGACCTATCTTCTAGAATATTAGGATGATGGTGTGGTTTGACTAAAGTCAATACCCTAGGCAGCCCCCACTTTTTGTATTTCCATCCCTACCCTTTAAGCTTGCTCACCAAGGCTCCTAAATCTATAAATAAGGAGGCCTACCTCATGTATTTTCAAGTTTATTTGAGTAATGTTATGCTGCCATTTTTGTGCACAAGCTTTACTCCTCCTAGAAATCTAGGCTATAAACTTCAATCCTTTCACCTTCTCCCTTGAGCTGGCCGAACCACTCAACCCATACTCATCATGCACCTTCAAGACCAACACAACTCCTAGGAGGGTCTTGTTTCACTCATCCATTGCTTCCGCTCCATCTATTTCTACTTTGATTCAAGAAGAACACATGAAAATGCCATCATTTGGTATCATGAGCTTTTGGTTCTTCAAGATGAGTAGCTTGTCTTTTTAAATTTTCAGTTCTTCTTTATTTTCATCTTGTCATTTCAATTCCATAATTGTCTTTCTGTTTTTTTTTTTTACATTTTAAATTGTTCTTGGTGTGCTTATGGAAGATCCAACCGAAGCACATGTGTTCAATTGATCTTGAACATTTTCTTGTGCAATTGTGATAGGATTCCTTACACATTGAGTGGCTGTTTTCTTTTAGGAATTTGAGTCTTTATTGCTTTCTTATAATTGCTTCATTTTATGCTTTGAGTCTTTATTTTCTGAATCTATAAATGTTGTGTCAAGTCATGTGAATCCATAATTGTCATCAATTCTTAGTAGTCCTATTTTTGGCTTGATTGTTTCTTGTTTTTGGGTCTCTTTAATTTGCCTTAATCTGCTGTTATTTTGATCCTTTGCTGCCTTTTTAATTTTAGTTTGAGTTCATAATTGTGTCTTAGTTCTTACACAATTTCCTTCTTACATTTTTCCTTTGTGTTAAATTTTGGTATCTTGCTGTTTTTTTTTTCCAGTTTTCCAGTTTTCCCCTGTTTCTCTCTCTGTTTGGCTGTTTTTTTGTTTCAAAAATTATTTCCACTCATAGGAAATTTGTGATTCTCTGGAAAATGCAAGTTTGAAGTGTTACAAAAAAGACAAAAAAAAAGAATCAGATCAAAAAAGGCAACAGAAAAAATATGATAAATCTTACAAAATCAGAGTGCAAATCTTGAGTGCTCCAGCTGGCCTAACTGCACACCAAATTTGCAAAAATTATTAAAACAAAATGGTGCATGCGTTTTAGGTGATTCCAAAGCCATTGTTTAGATAAGATCCTGAATTTTCTTGCATATAAATTTCAGAGACAAATTTTAAAAATACAGCTCAGCATAAATCGGGGAACAAACACGTTTTCTGGCCCACAACAATTTTCAGTGGTGCTGTTTTTTTTTATTTGGTCATCTAATCTAGTGCTTTTCTTTAGGAATTCCTTTTGTGTGCCAACTTTTTTTGAGTACCTTTAATTTTTTGCTTTAATTTCTTGACTCTCTTTCTAAGTTGTCATATTATAAATCCTTTTGGTGGTACTGTTTTTATTCAATTAAATTTGTTTCTTGCTTTTGTTTCTTGACCTCTCTTTTGGGTGCTGGAATTTAATTCTCCTTGGTGCATATGTGCATGGAACTTGACTTGGTTTAGGTTTAGCTCTTGTGAATAGGTGCTGGAAATTGGAGAATTAAAGCCATCATTTTAAGGAGGAGACAAAGCTAAAGCCGAAACAAGGTTGCTTGAAACAAACAATACAAACACCTAGAAGATCAAAAAAAAAATTCAAGACAACAAGGAAGTGCACTAACCCAAAAGAGGATCAACAAAGGGAGTCTTCTTTTCCTTTGCAACTTGGTTTATTGTTAATTACCTCTTTAATTACGTTTAGACGGTGAGTGTGTCTTCAAGGGCTCAAAGTGTCCAAGAAGCCTCACCTAGGGCCGAATAGCATAGTAAATTTTTTTTGCTTAGTAATTTGTTGCTTGTTTGAACTTGTTTTCTATTGTTTTGGTAGAAACGTTTTGCATGATTAGTTTAGTTTAATTTGTGCTAAAACTGACTAGTTTGTTGCATATCTTTTTTTTTTTTAGCTTACATAGTTTTATTGCTTTTTGATTTCTCAACTTCTTGTGTTTTAAGTGTTTCACTAAGAGAAATTTTTGTGAGAAGGCATTGGAGACTAGTTTTTGGCAAGGAAAAGGCTTGGTACTTAAGTAGTCATTTGAGACTCACCTCCCTTACCTGGAAAACTACCTTCTTTATCTTCCCTAATCTTTCTCAAAGTAAAAACGCCTAAATACACAAAGGTCTAGCCATGTCTTCTTCTTCTCATTCTCCAAAGTCTATAGAATGTGAAGTAAAATCTTTGAAAACCCTTTTGAAAGAGGTATCCCAAGCGGTACAATTAATCTCTTCTAGGCAATTGGAGAATGAAAACAAGATTAATGAGTTGGCTAGAGCTCAAGAAGAGAAATCCCAAAAATCTCAAAAATCAAAAAAAACAAATACTCATGCATCCCAAAGCATTGCAACTCTAGGGGAGGGAAGCCTTAGAATTAATGACTACTACCAACCACCCCCTAGAAGAACTAGGCAAAGGGAATAAAATGATGGCATTTTCATGTGTTCTTCTTGAATCAAAGTAGAAATAGATGGAGCGGAAGCAATGGATGAGTGAAACAAGACCCTCCTAGGAGTTGTGTTGGTCTTGAAGGTGCATGATGAGTATGGGTTGAGTGGTTCGGCCAGCTCAAGGGAGAAGGTGAAAGGATTGAAGTTTATAGCCTAGATTTCTAGGAGGAGTAAAGCTTGTGCACAAAAATGGCAGCATAACATTACTCAAATAAACTTGAAAATACATGAGGTAGGCCTCCTTATTTATAGATTTAGGAGCCTTGGTGAGCAAGCTTAAAGGGTAGGGATGGAAATACAAAAAGTGGGGGCTGCCTAGGGTATTGACTTTAGTCAAACCACACCATCATCCTAATATTCTAGAAGATAGGTCAAAAAATGCAACATTTGATAGTACACCCCTCCCTCTTTTGCTAAAGGCACCTATTTGCTAGCACACCCCTCCTTCTATTGCTAAGGGCACCTTTTTGATAGCACACCCCTAAGTTAGCAAGTTTTGCTTACTACACTAATCTACTAAGCTACCCCTAATGGGCCTCCAAGTAGCATGTACAAGGTCTTCTCCCTCCCATCCGTGGCTTCTTCTATGTGTGCTTGGATATGTTTAGCCATGGATCTTGTGAGAGGTCCTAGACGGTCTAGCTCCATGGATAGCCTCCCTCCTTCACGTCCTAGACGCTCACTTCTTGGAGCTAGACGCTCCTCTTGGTCTAGACGGTCTTCTTGGTTTGGGCCTTGGCTTCCTTGGTTAGATGTGCTTGGCCCTCCTCCATCAGATTGCCTCGTCACTCCTTCGTCTAGCCTTCTGTTCTGCAGGAACGCTCCAAGAACCACCGCCGGAACTCCAAACGCTGCCTGCAAAACACACAGACGGCGCCTCTGGCGGCCGTGGTAGCTCCGACGCTCAAGTCAGGCACCAGGAACACCAAAACTATATCTGAATCTCTCTGTGAGACTCGTGTGTCACTGAAACTCTCAAATGTGTAAGCTGTAAGAATCTCAAAAAACCTCCCCTCAATTTCGTTAAGAGTTTGTATATATACCTGAGTCTTTCTCTCTCCTGACGGTTATTCCTCTTGACACGTGGATAACATCTGGTCGTACACGTGTCACCATCTGGAGTATCTGCAGCTGAAACGTTACTTCCACTGTGCCCTCGGTGACTGAGTTATCCACACAGGGAGTAGCTTAGTACGCAGGCTACTCTGGGCGCAACCTTAACATGGCGAGCTGGTTAACCCTGGGCATTGCAGCTCACACTACACATGGTGGCAGATATGCCACTTATCCTCTGTACTTAGACCATACAACAAGTGCTTGCCAAGTCTCCTCAAACACCCGGCGATGTGCTCTTTCGGCGACTTGCTGACCACCTGATCTCCTAACCTTAACACACGGTGATCATGTCCCACTGGGCAATTACTGATCCATACCGGCGATGAACGATTACTCATCCTCAAGCCGATAGGCGATTACTCATCCTCAAGGCGATAGGCGATTACCTATCTCCAAGGCGATAGGCGATTACTCAACATCACAGGCGATAGGCGATTACCATTCTGAGTGGTCGCCTCCCTGATTCGCCTGCTATCCTCTACCACGTGTTACTCTGTGAATGGTCCACGTGGTCAACTGCTGCTGATGTCATCGACTACCGATGACCGACCGGATCACAAGCCCCCCAGTCTCGAGCTGTGAACTTGTTCTCAGCGAAGAGACTAAGAAATCGTCTTCTGACGGTCTATAGGAGCGCACACTCTGGTACTAACACTGTTTCATTCCTTCTTCTTCGCCTTCAAACATTCAAAGCATCTCTCTGGATCATCTAGAGATTCACCTTCCCTGTTTTCTTCTTCTCAAACGCGCTAGGGTTTGCTGTGTTTCTTCTCTTTAACTCTCTGCATGTGACTACCTGTTACCTAGCTTAGGCTTTAGCGCGATCTAACTGCAACCCCTCACACTTGGCCTCTGACTTGATCGCGGCTGACTGTTACCTTAGCATTGCCTTCAACATAACTTCATGCTGGATGACTGACTTAACGGGCCTAAACGCTTCGGCTTCACGCAGCAGAACTTGCTTCTACCACCGACCACCGACTAGCATGTTAGTGCACCACCGATCAGTCATCGCGCTTCTGGCTTCACTGCACTTCTCTGCCACACCAGCGCTGAGTGCATAGAGGGTCTGAACACCAACTATGCCGCCTGTGTTTTGGGGAAGAAAAGTGCTTCTCGACGACCCCTCTTGCCTCAACCTCACTGTAAGAAGTCGTGGGTGAGGTCTTGCCTCTCTCACCTCAGCCTCGCTGTAAAAAGCAGAGGGAAGGGACTTGGTTCTCTTGCCTCAACCTTGCTGTAAGAAGCAGAGGAAGAGGACTTGGTTCTCTCGCCTCAACCTTGCTGTAAGAAGCAAAGGGAGAGGACTTTCTCTCTTGCCTCAGCCTCGCTGTAAAAAGCAGAGGGAAAGGACTTGGTTCTCTTGCCTCAACCTTGCTGTAAGAAGCAGAGGAAGAGGACTTGGTTCTCTCGCCTCAACCTTGCTGTAAGAAGCAAAGGGAGAGGACTTTCTCTCTTGCCTCAGCCTCGCTGTACAAAGTCGAGGTGAGGACTTTCACTCGCCTGCACCTCGCTGTACAAAGTCGAGGGAGGACTTTCTTCTTTCTCGCCTGCACTCGCTCAAAGGCAAGGAGGTCTTCCTCTGTTGCCTACACTTGCTCAAAGGCAAGGAGGACTTCCTCTGTTCTCGCCTGCACTTGCTCAAAGGCAAGGAGGACTTCCTCTGGTGCCTGCACTTGCTCAAAGGCAAGGAGGACTTCCTCTGTTCTCGCCTGCACTTGCTCAAAGGCAAGGAGGACTTCCTCTGGTGCCTGCACTTGCTCAAAGGCAAGGAGGACTTCCTCTGTTCTCGCCTGCACTTGCTCAAAGGCAAGGAGGACTTCCTCTGGTGCCTGCACTTGCTCAAAGGCAAGGAGGACTTCCTCTGGTGCCTGCACTTGCTCAAAGGCAAAGAGGACTTCCTCTGGTGCCTGCACTTGCTCAAAGGCAAGGAGGACTTCCTCTGTTCTCGCCTGCACTTGCTCAAAGGCAAGGAGGACTTCCTCTGGTGCCTGCACTTGCTCAAAGGCAAGGAGGACTTCCTCTGTTCTCGCCTGCACTTGCTCAAAGGCAAGGAGGACTTCCTCTGGTGCCTGCACTTGCTCAAAGGCAAGGAGGACTTCCTCTGTTCTCGCCTGCACTTGCTCAAAGGCAAGGAGGACTTCCTCTGGTGCCTGCACTTGCTCAAAGGCAAGGAGGACTTCCTCTTGCCTCAACCTTGCTGTATAAAGCAGAGGTGAGGACTTTCTCTGTTGCCTCAACCTTGCTGTAAAAAGCAAAGGAAGAGGTCTTTCTCTGTTGCCTCAACCTTGCTGTAAAAAGCAAAGGAAAAGGACTTCCTCTCGCCTGCACCTCGCTGTACAAAGTCGAGGGAGGACTTTCTCGTGGGTGCACGCTCCCAGGGGGGCGCCAGGCATGGCTGTCTAAGCGCACACACTGGGCGCGCCCTGCCTGCATTGCCTCATCGCGCGTTCACCGACGTCCCGACCGGCGAGGACCTCTTCTTCTGGAATCATACGAGGTGCATGCTTAACGCTCTCACTGGGAACTTGGGTCCCAGCTTAACATGTGTTAGCAAGACCCCGATGACCGTGCACCGACCGAGTACTCACTCTCTACATGCACCGACGGCTGATCGTGGTCTGCATGCACTGATGGCTGATCGCGCTCTACATCCCAGCGCTTACCTAGGGGCTGATCTGCGGGTGGTGGCCACTTGGTAACTCATCACCGATCACCTGGTCTTGCACCTGGGGCAAGGAGAACTTTAAACAGGGAACACTCGCACACTTTATGTACTGAAAATCTTTTATTGGGTGGCATCGTTAAAAAGAGTGCCCCTGATCTGCTCAACTGTTTTAATACACTAGGTATGTGTACAGCGCGATAGCGCATCTACTTTACAACTTAACGAGAGTAGGAAAGAAGCGTCTAGCGTCCTGGGTTCTGGGAATAGTCGTTACGTCCAGAGTCACCAGCCGACAAGCTCCATTTTCCAACGTCTCAACCACTCTGGATGGGATCTCCTTTAACCGGCGATGACCGCCCTGGCGATGCACACACGTGGGGCGATCATGCCTTCCGCTTCAGCTCTGGGAGCCCCCCCACAGTGTAGCCTCTTCCATCACCTCACCTCCCCAAACACAGGGAGTTCATGCTGCTGGTCGCCTTCCTGGGACCCCGAAGCGCGATCACCTTGTGTCTTCTGCAGGTAATCGGTCAGGAACCCTGTCTCCAGCAACTCAGCAAGCTGACGCCCCAACGCCAGGCAGTTACGGAGTGTATGTTTATAAGCTTGATGGAATTCACACCACTCATCCTTCCTCCCTCCAAGTACCCTGTCGGTTTTCTCTGGCACATGGAGTCTTGCTGCCACAGCAGGGATGACGATCAGCTCCGCCAAGCTTATCATGAAATCATACCTGGGGGGTGCATTGCTTGCACGCCCCCTGGTCTGGTCCTTCCTTGGTGCATAAGGGCGAGACCTTCCCTGCTCCTTCCTCCCTTCCTTGATCTCATGCACCCGCGCCTGTTGCTGCTGATTCCCCTGACCTCCACGTGGCTTCGACGGTGCAGCATTTCCTCTCTTCTCAGAGACCTCTGTCTCTGCTACTATGTGTGCCACCGCACGTTGCCGTATCTCGGTGAAGGTGGCAGGGTGGCTCCTGATGAGCGATTCACTGAAAGGACCAGGGAGGACACCTCTCTTGAACGCATGCACCAGCATGTCTTCATCCTTGACGGGCAATCTCACCACCTGTGTAAGGACCTGTAAAATTAAATTGGAATAAAAGGGTATATTTTAAATGAATTCTAAGTATGTTTTTATTTAAAATGAAAAGGAAGGAAAGTGTAGTTTAGTAGATTATAAGATTTCCTTGTTAGTACATAATCGCCGGTCGCCTAGACTACACATCATCGCCAGGGCGTGAGGCATGCGGGCATCATCAGGGCGCGAGGCATGCGGGCATCGCCAGGGCGTGAGGCATGCGGGCATCTTCCAAGGGGAGACATCGGTTATCCGCCAGGATGAGGTCATCGGTGGATAGCCTTCGCGCGAGAGGTCATCGGTGGATAGCCTTCGCGCGAGAGGTCATCGGTGGATAGCCTTCGCGCGAGAGGTCATCGGTGGATAGCCTTCGCGCGAGAGGTCATCGGTGGATAGTCTTCGCGCGAGAGGTCATCGGTGGATTGTCTTCGCGCCAGTGGTCATCGGCGAAAGGTTATCGCGCGATGTCGAGTTGCACGCAGAAAAGGTGGGACCCAGACTCCCAGCATGAAACGTCCTGCACGCGCGCCACGTAGACAAAAAGGGTGGTTCAGAATAGTGACCTCAGAGTGTTAGCCTGCGCAGAGGCACGCTTAGTAGTACTGTTCAGTGCAGCGTATACGCAACTTCCCTGAAGAGTGGGTGGTGGCAGCGACTTTTGTGGACAATTTAGTTTAAGATGCAAAAACCCACTTCTGAGAGGAAAAAGGAACGTTGCAGTTGTTCAAGAACGAAAGAGTGAGCTACCTCCTTTCTCCTCCATTTCTCTCCTTCGCGCTGCGATTCTGGCACCTTCACACAAGAGTACGACGAGCGACAGCCACCATTAGAGCACCTGGGAAGTTCTCTGCAAGTCCTTCAAACCAGACGAAAAAACAGAGCCAAGGCATTCTTCAAGCTTCGTTGGATTTAGGAGCTCTTGGTATTTTGCGCAAGTCCAGGTAAGGGAAGCTAGCCTTCATTTTCAATACAAGCCATAGATTAGCTGTTTCTGAAGTGAGGGCGACGTGGTCGCCGGTTTCGTTTTCATCTTCGTGAATGCTCTGTTCTATGTGCCTGGGCGACGTGGTCGTCGGTTTTTAAAATCCTATTGTCACGATGCTCTGTTTTGGTGATGGGGCGACGTGGTCGCCGGTTTTTCAACTGTTATTGCAAAATCCCCTGCTTTTGAATCAGATCGCCGGTTTTGGCGTTGTTTTGCGAACCCCCTGTTCTTGGTGTTGTTTTGAGACTGCTTGAGATTTAAATGTGATATTCGAAAGTTTGAACCTTTGAAATGATTGCTGCTGTGATTTGAATCATTCATTTGAGTGTTGAATGTTGTGAATGTGAGATCAAGGCATAGTATTTTCAGGAAAGGAAATACCGTGTAAGATCATTTGTGTAATGTGTATTGACTAGGGGCTTGTCTAGAAGGAGATATCCTGACTCTGCTGATATAATGGAATCACGTAGATGAAGTTATTCAGTTGTGGAGAGTCGGAGGAGGTTCATATGAATGGGCGAGTAGTGTGAAAAAGAACGAGCTCGGCCTGTTATATGAATTAACCTTGTCATACCGGGAGAGTGATAACATTGAGATTATATATGCGCATGCTGTGTGGATTTCACAGCGACCCTGTGTGGATTTCACAGTGGTATGGTATGACAGGTG
Organism: Phaseolus coccineus; assembly: GCA_037954025.1. Taxonomy (NCBI): domain Eukaryota; kingdom Viridiplantae; phylum Streptophyta; class Magnoliopsida; order Fabales; family Fabaceae; genus Phaseolus; species Phaseolus coccineus. The sequence continues at coordinate 16,611,645 of CM075686.1, read as the reverse complement.
CAGATCTCTGAGCCTGAGTCAACGCACGAGTCAATCCGGAAGTAGAGTCATGTGTCTATGCATTGTGGGTCAGTGGAAAGTCTGACGTGTGAATCTTGAATACTGAATGTAGCAAAGAGACACTTGACGAGTATGTGGATTATGGAAATCTTGATGGTTGCATTTGATATGGCTTATGTATGGAGTGGAAATTTACGTTTTCTATGGATTTAAAGTTTTAAAAACATCTAGCTTACCCCTTTTATCTGTTATTGTGATTGCTTTCTTAAACCTGTGATGATCGTGTATTTTTACACGGGAGCAGACGAGGTTGCAGGTGGTAGTGCTCCTCAGTGAGTGGTCGCCGGAAGCAGATCGCCCATTTACGTTTGTGTTAGGCGATCACCCTTTTCTGTATTCTGAAGGGAGATCGCCCTTTTCTGATAGGAGATCGCCTATTCTGTTGGGAGATCGCCTGTTTTTACTTATTTTGCTGTATCTAGTTTACGTTTTTTGGAAAACTGACCGATTTTGTATTAAACTCCCTGCGAGGAGAAAACTTCATTACATATATACGAGTATGTTCACTTCAATATTATTATTTTATCTCTACTTCGTTTTATAATTATGAAAAGAATTTGGCGGGATGTTACAACCTGTGCCCCAAAGCGATTGAGGTAGTCCCTCAACGGCTCCCCCTGATACTGGCGCACGTCAAATAGGTCGTAGGACACCACTGGTGCAGGTCGGTTAATGATGTACTGCTCCGTGAACAGCTTCGCAAACTGATGGAAGGAAGTGAGGTGGCCCTCTGGCAGGCTCACGAACCATTCCATAGCCACTCCGCTCAGTGTACTCATGAACATCTTGCAGTACACAGCATCTGAACCTCCAGTCAGCATCATCTGAGTGTGGAAGGCTGTCAGGTGTGCTTCTGGATCTTCAACCCCCGTGAACGACGCTTTCAGTCCCACCAGATTGGGAGGCACCACCGTGTTCATGATCTCGGGGGAGAAAGGCATAGGGAATACTCTAGGAGGCGATTGCGGCGTCGACGTCCTCTCTTCAACTGCGCGCTCCTTCTACGCCTGCAATTCCCTACGCAGCTCTTCATTCATACGGTTCAACTCTTCGTTTCTTCTCTGCGATGCAGTCAGCTCTGCACGCATTTTCTCCTGATCAGCTCTCGATTCCGCGACGCTATCTTGCAACGCGCGCATCATCTCCACTGCCTGCGCCATGGTAACAGCTCCTTCTTCAGCAGATGGCGCAGGTGAGGTTTGCCTGGTTCTTCTTCTCATCTTCTCAACACTTCGACGTAACTTCACTTCGACGAAATAGTCAAGAAGCTCCAAGAAACCTCAAGAAACTTTAAGAACTGCAACGTGGATGGGAACAAAATTCACACGGGCCCCACGGTGGGCGCCTAATGATCCTGCCGCTTGAGTTGAACGTGGAGGATTGCCTCGTCACTCCTTCTTCTAACCTTCTGTTCTGCAGGAACGCTCCAAGAACCACCGCCGGAACTCCAAACGCTGCCTGCAAAACACACAGACGGCGCCTCTGGCGGCCGTGGTAGCTCCGACACTCAAGTCAGGCACCAGGAACACCAAAACTATATCTGAATCTCTCTGTGAGACTCGTGTGTCACTGAAACTCTCAAATGTGTAAGCTGTAAGAATCTCAAAAAACCTCCCCTCAATTTTGTTAAGAGTTTGTATATATACCTGAGTCTTTCTCTCTCCTAACGGTTATTCCTCTTGACACGTGGATAACATCTGGTCGTACACGTGTCACCATCTGGAGTATCTGCAGCTGAAACGTTACTTCCACTGTGCCCCCGGTGACTGAGTTATCCACACAGGGAGTAGCTTAGTACGCAGGCTACTCTGGGCGCAACCTTAACATGGCGAGCTGATTAACCCTGGGCATTGCAGCTCACACTACACATGGTGGCAGATATGCCACTTATCCTCTGTACTTAGACCATACAACAAGTGCTTGCAAGTCTCCTCAAACACCCGGCGATGTGCTCTTTCGGCGACTTGCTGACCACCTGATCTCCTAACCTTAACACACGGCGATCATGTCCCACTGGGCGATTACTGATCCATACCGGCGATGAACGATTACTCATCCTCAAGCCGATAGGCGATTACTCATCCTCAAGGCGATAGGCGATTACCTATCTCCAAGGCGATAGGCGATTACTCAACATCACAGGCGATAAGCGATTACCATTCTGAGTGGTCACCTCCCTGATTCGCCTGCTATCCTCTACCACGTGTTACTCTGTGAATGGTCCACGTGGTCAACTGCTGCTGATGTCATCGACTACCGATGGCCGACCGGATCACAAAGGAGAAAACATTGAGAGTTATATGTCAGCACAAAGCTCCTACCAAGCTAAAAGAGAAGTTTTTTTCGTATTGCAGTATGATAGTAATATCTATAGTTGTGAATCTTAAGCTTTTAAGAAATAGTGAGGGAGAAAAATTAGAGTAGTAAAAATGAGTTTGTTAAGATGAATGTGTTGTTGTAAAAAAAAAGGATATAATACAGGATGATTGTGATGGAAGAAAGCCCAAGCCCAAGTCCAAGCCCAAACCCATGTTCAAGTCCAAGACCTAGCTCAAGCCCACGAAATAGAAGATATGGGCCAACTACAAGGGCTATGGCAAGAAGAATACAAGAGGATTGGGACACTGCTACTGATGGCAGAGAGACTTTCCTCTACATGATAAAGATGCCATAAGTTTAGTGTAGAAGTAGAATTTAATTTTCTTGTCAAAATTAGAATAGGAAAATAATTGTAATTTTCTTAGAATTAATTTTGGCACCTAAAACACCAACCTAGGATAATTTAGGGTTTTTAAAACCACTAAATTAACCAAGGCCGGTTTGGAAAGCCTAGAGAGGGTGAGCGTGAAATACTAATCACACCCCTCCCATGTGCTCTCATTTTTAGGCTCCACCTTGAGGAGAATTTCATTTTGAATTTCCCTCCACTTTCATTTGAATTTTCAGCCCTCTAAACACTATAAATAAGAGGGCTTGGCTCATGTAATTCTCAAGATTAATTTGAGTGAAATTGCTACCAACTTTGTGCCAATTATCACTCTTGTCTCCTCCTCTAGGATAGACACCTTAGTCTTCATTCTTCATCTTTTCCAAGTGAGATGACCTCACCACTCACTCTCCACACCTAACACTTCACCTTCAAGGTTTCCACAACTCCTAGGAGTGCCTTGCACGCTTCCAACCATTGCTTCTGCCACCTTCAAATTCGTTTTCAGCTCATGGAAGAAAGCACTCAAACTAGGCTACATCAGATTGTATAAGAAAAGATATTGGTGGTAAATTAAGTGTGACAATGATTGAGGAAAATATAATATAAAATCAGTTTATATGGTTCGGATATGTGCAAAGGTAGCCACTGGTGAGGAGAGTGGATCTCATGGTTTTTACTTTAAGAAGGGACAGAGGGAGGCTAGAATTGCATTGTAGGAAATTATTAAAAAGGATCTCATGCTGAATAATGTTCCTAAGAATTTGGATTTCAATTGAGCCTAATTATATTATGTTAGCCATGTAGCTGATCTCTTGTGAAATAAAGCTAATTTTGCTGAGAACTACATTTTCTCTAGTTTTTATTTCATTTTTATCTAATTTAGGAGAGGGAAATTTTCATACCAAGCAGTGGCACTCAAGGTTAGTTCAGACTTATCAGTCTTCTATAGGTTCAGACTTTTTTACTCACATTTTAACTACTATACATTTGCAGTTTTAGGGAATAGATATTTGTGATGATACGGTTGCAGGAAATCCAATATTATAAGAGATATCTCTGGTAGATGAAAGAAATGTGTTACAATAGGTAGTACAAGCCAGATTTCATCCTTGAAGTTTATCATGTTTAGTCACCTCAACAAATTAATTGTGTCAGAATCCTTCACAGTTATAAATCTATAAATGCAGGGGAGATGGTGGTTGGACCAACTTGAGGAATTATCTTTGATGAAGCCAGTAAGGAGTTATCTCAAACTGTAATTAAAATGGTGGTGAGAATATCATATGAGTATAATTCTCAAGTCTGATAATTTTTTCCTAACCCTGTATATCTCTTCCAGGGTGGATCCAACTTAAGGAAGCAAAAGAGTTGAAGGAAAATTGATTTTCAAATTGATTTTACTAAGGTCATGTTTAAATACAATTTATATACACAGGATGACTATAAAGTTAATGTTTTAACATTTAATGGCTATGATGACCAGGGAGACTAAGGATGGCTCCACATCTACTGCATTTCCTGCTTTCGAGATGCTATCAACACTTTCATCACATTGTCGATTGAGGCTTTCTCCACCATGCTCGCAAGTTTTTTCTGTCCATCAACAAGTGTAAGAGTTTGTACCAAAGTTTAAATGCAAAATTTAACTCATTTTATTTTTCAATAATTATTTAACAAAAATTCTACTCATCCCATTATTATATTAATGCAAAACTTTATTTCTGTAACCATTTTTAGAGGAGACAAACAAGAAAAAAAGTGAACTGCCCTGCACAAGTTTAAGCAATAGAGAAGTTGTATGGAGAGTTTCTACACATTAACGTATGAATTAGTTAATTTCTACTTCTGGGGAAATTACTTTTAATTTTTCTTGTTATCTTTTAATCTAAAATGTGTTTATTTAGAATTTCAGAAAATATCTAATGCTAATATTAACCCCCATGTTTGGTAGAGTGGGGAGGATGAGAAATAATTAATTTTGTTGAATGGGTGAATGGAAGCTGCTGGATGGAAGAAAAGGAAAATCAAGAGAAGTAAGTGCATAAAGATAACAAGAAGGCATTATTATTATGAAGTGGCTGATATGAAACAACTGCTCAAGGATTATGAATCTCCCATACACTATGTAACTATATAAGAGATATATTCTAACACCCTTTGCTTTTTATACAAATATAAATATCTTATCACAGTTTTGGGCTGGGTATTTGTAAGGACCTGTAAAATTAAATTGGAATAAAAGGAATATATTTTAAATGAATTCTAAGTATGTTTTTATTTAAAATAAAAAGGAAGGAAAGTGTAGCTTAGAAGTCTACGAGATCGCCGTTGTTGAAGACGGAGGTGACCTCCGACTTCTCTGGTACATAATCGCCTGTCGCCTAGAGTACACATGATTCGCCAATCGCCTATGGTGTACATGATCGCCGAAAGTGCACTTAGAATGTGGTCAAGATGCTGGATCAACCATAGTGGGTTCCAAAAACCACTCGTGTCAAGGCGTGGGTTAAGCCTTAGATACGCTGTGCATGCGAAGCTCCATGCTTGAGCATAAGAAATCGTCCTTAGTGTTGCATGCATGGGCACGCGAGGAGTAGTGCTGATCTATTCTTGGAAATGTGAAGCTACCGACGTCACCAAGTCATGTGGAGATGATACCTTGGACGTAACATAGTCGGATGAAGAACCTTCAGCAAGGCGTGGCGATGTGTCATCAGTCATCGCCAGGGCGCGAGACATGCGGACATCACCAGGGCGCGAGGCATGCGGACATCGCCAGGGCGCGAGGCATGCAGACATCGCCAGGGCGCGAGGCATGCGGGCATCGCTAGGGCGCGAGAGACATGCGGACATCGCCAGGGCGCGAGGCATGCGGGCATCGCCTGATGGAAGAGGGCCAAAATCCAAAGAAGAGCTCATAGGAATGCTATCATTTGGTATCAGAGCATTCCTATGAGCTCTTCTTTGGATTTTGGAGTTCCTTGGTGATGATGGATGCGGAAGCTTATGGAGGAGGTGAGCAAGGCCTTCCTAGGAAGCATGGGTGCCTTGAAGGTGCATGAAGAGTGAGGAAATGGGGAGGTTTGGCCAGCCCCTTTGGTAGTGATGAATTGAAGACTAAAACCTAAGTGTTAGGCAAGGAGTAGTGTATGGCACAATTTGGGCAGCATAACAATACTCTATTTAATCTTGAAAATACAAGGTGTAGGCTCCTCCTTTTATAGGCTAAGGAGGACCATAATGCAACCCTAATGCTAGCCAAATGAAATGTAAATGTGAAGCACATGGGCCACATGGAAAGTGTGAGCACATGGGGAGGGGTGTGTCTAGTTTGTAAGTTCACCCCGTCCATGGGCTTTCTAGAATAGTGGGAAGGTTAACTTCTCCTTAATTCTAATGTGCAGAAAAATAAACATTTGTCCACATGGCTATGCTATTTACACCCCAATTAAAGCTAAACTACATTTGATGGGCCTTCACGGAATATGTGCTAGTATGCCACTCTCCCATTCATAGCTTTGATCCAAGTCTTCTTGTCCTAGACGCTTCTAGCTTGGCCTTCTCGTCCTAGACGCTCCTAGCTTGTCTTAGACGCTCCTAGCTTGGTCTTAGACGCTCTTGACTTGACTCTTGCCTTTCATGGAAGGTTGTGCTTGGCCCTCTTCCATCATCGCCAGCGCGAGAGACATGCGGACATCGCCAGGGCGCGAGGCATGCGGGCATCGCCAGGGCGAGAGACATGCGGACATCGCCAGGGCGAGAGACATGCGGGCATCGCCAGGGCGCGAGACTTGCGGACATCGCCAGGGCGCGAGACATGCGGGCGTCGCCAGGGATAGACATCAGTCGTCTTCCAGAGAGAGACATCGGTCGTCTTCCAGAGAGAGACATCGGTCGTCCACCAGGATGAGTCATCGGTGGAAGGTTATCGCGCGATGTCGTGTTTCACACAGATAAGGTGGGACCCAGGCTCCCAGCATGAGATGTTCTGCACGCGCGACACGTAGACAAAAAGGGTGTTTCAGAATAGTTGGCATCAGAGAGTTGGTATGCGCAGAGACACACGTGGCCGTACTGTTCAAGGAAGTGTGCACGCAAGCTTTCCTGCAGAGTGGGTGGTGGCAGCGGCAATTGTGGACAAGTTGGGTTAGATTCAAAAATTCACTTCTGAGAGGAAAAAGAACGTTGCTGTGGTTCAAGAGTGACAGAGTGAGTTTACCTTCATCCTTCTCTTTTCTCTCCTTCGCGCTGCGATTCAGGCATCCTCAAGCACCAGTACGACGAGCGACAACTGCCCTTGGACTCCTGGGAAGTTCTCTGCGAGTTTTTCGATCAGGACGCTAAAACAGAGTTCGGGTATCCTTAAGTTCGGTGGGTTAGAGCTCGTAGTGAGATTTTACGCAAGTCCAGGTAAGGGAAGCTAGCCTTATTTCCAACGAAAACCTTAAGTTAGATGATTTTGATGATGGGGCGACGTGGTCGCCGGTTTTCAACTGTTATTGCATAATCCCCTATTTTTGGATGTGATCGCTGGTTTTAATGTTGTTTTCGAACTCCCCTGTTTTAGTGTCGCTGTGAACTTGTTGAGATTGAAATGGAAAATGTATATGCTATTCGAAAACCTGAACGGTGGTATGCTTGCTTTTGTGAGTGGGGTTGTTTAAGAAAAGATTCAAAGTATTCTATGATGGAATTGTTTTTATGTGTGGTATGATGTATGGAATGTGGTGAATGTGGGATCAAGGCATAGTATTTTCAGGAAAGAAAATACCGTGTAAGATCGTGTAGAGTGTGCATTGACCGGTGATTCGTTTATTATGAGATATCCTGACTCTCCTGATATAATGGAATCATATAGATGAAGTTATTCAGGCGTTGAGAGTCGAAGGAGGTTCATATGTATGGGTGAGTTGTTTGAAAGAGAACGAGCTTGACCCGTTGTATGGATTAACCCTGTCATGCTAGGATAGTGATGATATTGAGATTCATTTATACGCTTGTGAATGTGTGTGATTTCACAGCGACCCTGTGAATGTGTGTGATTTCACAGTGGTGCAGTATGACAGGTGCAGATCTCTAAGTCTAGTCAATGCACGTGTCTTCCGGAAGTAGTGTCAAGTGTCTATGTGTGATGAGTCAGTGGAAGTCTGACGTGAGAAATGAGAAACATTGAAATTGATAGACACTTGATGGATTATGTGAATTGAACGACTCTTGAGGAAATTGTGAAATATGTGATTACTTGATGGTCATGTGAAGGGAATGAGAAAGTTGATGGTTTTTACGTGGGTGTCTTAAATTTGTTTTATCTTGATTTTAAAGTTTCATATCTAAATTCTCTTTAAAATATCTAGCTTACCCTGCGTTTTTGTTTTGTGGATGTTTTCTTAAACCTGTGATGATCGTGTATAATTTACACGGGAGCAGATGATGTTGCAGGAAGTAGAGCTCCTCAGTGAGTGGTCGCCGGAAGGAGATCGCCTATTTTCTGTTTCTGTTAGGAGATCGCCTGTTTTCTGTTTCTGTTAGGAGATCGCCTGTTTTTCTATTTTGTTGTATTTTTGTTTAAGTTTGGAAACTGACTGGATATGTATTAAACTCCCTGTGAGGAGAAATTTCATTACATATATATATATATATGTTCACTTCGATATTATTGTTTTACCTTTATTTCATTATATATAAATATGAAAAGGTTTTGGCGGGATGTTACATTAATGGTATCAGAGCAGTTCGTCCTTAGGATGACCTGAGGGTTGTGGATCCATTGTGTTTCTTCTGCTCATAAAATTTATTTGAGTTTTAAATAAAAACTATAGTGAAAGGTTTTCAAACGTTTTTGTATTGAAATTTTGTGTGTGCTTTAGTGAATATATGCCCTAACTGAAAATCTTAGTATTAAGAATGAAAGGATCTTGATAAAGTAGTGAGGGTGCACACTCATAACTGGATCAAGATGATTCTCAATCTTAAATTCTGAAAGTTTGATGTTTAGCATATATTGAATTCTGGTGTGTTTTATTTCAGTTTATTGAGTGTTTTTGTGTTGATTGAAAGTGGTCGTTTGAATTGATGGTTTTATACCAGTAGCTATTTTGGTGATGTGCTTGTATAAGTATATTGATCTTGCTGATAAACTCAAATTCTAGATGGATTTGAGATGCTGGCCTTTGTAAGACCTAGTGTGGTCTTCTAAATGAATTGATTCTTTATCAAGTTCATTTTATAGGAATATGAGTAGAGAATAATAGTTTTTTTTCCTAATCTTCTACAGAGAAGAATGGCTCCTAGACAACCTACCCCTCCCCAACCTTCTGCTGAAATGGGCCAGATCGCCAGGGCCATTGAGATGATGGCGAGTGCCATCCAGCAGCAGAATGCGGCGATGTCTCAGAATCACCAAGCTACAATGCAGCATTGGGAGACCACCAGATCGGCTGCAACAGCTCCCAACGTCGGTCAGCCTCAGGAGCAGATGGGACTGACCGAGTTCCTCAGGCACAACCCACCTAATTTTAGTGGGAATGCTACCCCTGATCAAACAGATCAATGGGTCAGGGGTTTAGAGAAAATCTTCAGGGCGACCTCCTGCCCTGAAGATAAGAAGCTGGTATTCGCCACATATCTTCTGTCTGAAGAAGCTGAGTTCTGGTGGATGGGAACTCAGCAGATGATGGAGGCCCGAGAGGAAGTGTTGGATTGGGAGAGCTTCAAGGTGAGGTTCCTGGAGAAATACTTCCCAGACAGCGCAAGGTTTGCGAAGGAAGCTGAGTTCCTAAGGTTGGAGCAGGGGGATATGTCTGTGAACGCCTATGCTGCTCGATTTGAGTACCTCGCCCGATTCTATACCCAAGCTACCTCTGAGGCTTGGAGGTGCAGGAAATTTGAAGAAGGACTGAAGCATGAACTAAAGAGGACCATAGCACCTATGTGCATAAGAGAATTTCATGCCTTGGTGGAGAAGGCGAAGATGGTGGAGACTCTAGAAAAGGGTGAGTCTCGGGTGATCAGGTCATGCCCAGGGGATTCTTCCAGTAGGAAGGCCAGGGTGCAGCAACAACAGAATAAGTCTTATGCGAGACCTCCACAGCATAGGGCAAGAGCAGCACCGCCCCAGTCTCAGCAGCAACAACCCTGGAAACTTAAATGTTTCCATTGTGGTGGACCACACACAGCCAATGTGTGCCCCAAGAGAGATTCAGAGAGAAGATGTTTTGTCTGCCAGAAGACGGGACACGTTGCTAGAGATTGTCCTACCCAGAATAGGATGACTTAATCCGGTGGTTCCCAACAGATGAGGAATGAAGGCAGCAGACCTCAGGCAGCAGGGAGAGTGTTTGCCATGACAGGAGCAGAGGCGTCTCAGTCAGGTAACTTGGTGCAAGGTGCTTGTTTTATAGCTGATAGATGCGTTAGAGTTTTGTTTGATTTTGGAGCGACACACTCCTTTGTGTCAAGCCTGTGTGTAGCCGAGTTGGGCCTTCTAGTGAAGGAGTTACCGTTTGAACTGCTGGTCTCCACACCTGCATCAGGACAGGTGTTGACCTCCACAGTTTGCTCTGAATGTCCAGTGATAGTAGAGGGACGCAGGTTCAAAGTAAACTTGGTCTGCCTACCTCTTCAGGATCTGGATGTTATCCTAGGAATGGATTGGCTATCTGCCAATCACGTTCTCATAGATTGCGGTAGCCAGAAGGTGGTGTTCCCCGATCTCCAAGAGTCAGATGTGATATCTGCTCAGCATGTGAGGTCGGAGTTGAAAGAAGGGGCGACGTGTTTTGTGATCCTAGCTAAAGGGGGAGTGAAGAATGAAGAAGAGATGGGCTGTATACATGTGGTTAAGGACTTCATGGATATATTTCCAGAAGAAATACCTGGACTACCTCCTAAGAGAGAAGTGGAATTCTCTATTGATTTGGTACCTGGAGCTGGACCAGTGTCAATGGCGCCCTACAGAATGGCTCTAGCCGAGTTGGTAGAGTTAAAGAAACAAGTGGAAGAGTTGTTGGAGAAACGATTCATCAGGCCTAGTGTATCTCCATGGGGGGCTCCAGTGCTTCTAGTTAAGAAAAAGGATGGAGGGTCTCGGTTATGTGTGGACTACAGGCAGTTGAATAAGCTGACTATCAAGAACAAGTACCCTCTGCCAAGAATTGATGATTTGATGGATCAACTGCATGGAGCCTCAGTGTTCTCAAAGATTGATCTGAGAACGGGATACCACCAAATTTTGGTGAAAGCTGAAGATGTGCAAAAGACGGCATTTAGGTCTCGTTATGGACACTATGAATATGTGGTGATGCCGTTTGGAGTGACAAATGCTCCAGCTCTGTTCATGGACTACATGAATAGGATTTTTCGTCCTTTCTTGGATAAGTTTGTTGTAGTCTTTATAGACGACATACTTATTTATTCAAGGACTGAGGAAGAACATGAGCAACATCTGAGGACGGTGTTGGGGATCCTGAGGGAGAAGCAACTCTATGCCAAGTTCTCTAAGTGTGAGTTCTGGCTTAAGGAAGTTAACTTCTTAGGACATGTGATATCTGCTCGGGGGATCTCAGTGGATCCAGCCAAGGTGGAGGCAGTGCTTCAGTGGGAACGTCCTAAGACAGTCACAGAAATAAGGAGTTTTGTGGGTCTAGCTGTGATGGAAGAGGGCCAAGCACAACCTTCCATGAAAGGCAAGAGCCAAGTCAAGAGCGTCTAAGACCAAGCTAGGAGCGTCTAAGACAAGCTAGGAGCGTCTAGGACGAGAAGGCCAAGCTAGAAGCGTCTAGGACAAGAAGACTTGGATCAAAGCTATGAATGGGAGAGTGGCATACTAGCACATATTCCGTGAAGGCCCATCAAATGTAGTTTAGCTTTAATTGGGGTGTAAATAGCATAGCCATGTGGACAAATGTTTATTTTTCTGCACATTAGAATTAAGGAGAAGTTAACCTTCCCACTATTCTAGAAAGCCCATGGAGGGGGTGAACTTACAAACTAGACACACCCCTCCCCATGTGCTCACACTTTCCATGTGGCCCATGTGCTTCACATTTACATTTCATTTGGCTAGCATTAGGGTTGCATTATGGTCCTCCTTAGCCTATAAAAGGAGGAGCCTACACCTTCTATTTTCAAGTTTATTTGAGTAATGTTATGCTGCCATTTTTGTGCACAAGCTTTACTCCTCCTAGAAATCTAGGCTATAAACTTCAATCCTTTCACCTTCTCCCTTAAGCTGGCCGAACCACTCAACCCATACTCATCATGCACCTTCAAGACCAACACAACTCCTAGGAGGGTCTTGTTTCACTCATCCATTGCTTCCGCTCCATTTATTTCTACTTTGATTCAAGAAGAACACATGAAAATGCCATCAAGCTGGCTACTATCGGCGGTTTATTGAGGACTTTTCCAAGGTAGTGGCTCCTTTAACACAGTTGACCCGCAAGGATCAACCTTTTACTTGGACCGACCGATGTGAGCGGAGCTTCATGGAACTAAAGGAAAGGTTGACTAGTGCTCCAGTGCTGGTGATCCCAGATGTAAGAAGACCTTTTGATGTCTACTGTGATGCTTCACATCAGGGTTTGGGATGTGTTTTGATGCAAGAGAAAAGAGTGGTTGCATATGCTTCAAGGCAACTCAAGGTTCATGAGAGAAACTATCCTACTCATGATGGAAGAGGGCCAAGCACAACCTTCCATGAAAGGCAAGAGCCAAGTCAAGAGCGTCTAAGACCAAGCTAGGAGCGTCTAGGACGAGAAGGCCAAGCTAGAAGCGTCTAGGACAAGAAGACTTGGATCAAAGCTATGAATGGGAGAGTGGCATACTAGCACATATTCCGTGAAGGCCCATCAAATGTAGTTTAGCTTTAATTGGGGTGTAAATTGTAACATCCCGCCAAATTCTTTTCATAATTATAAAACGAAGTAGAGATAAAATAATAATATTGAAGTGAACATAATCGTATATATGTAATGAAGTTTTCTCCTCGCAGGGAGTTTAATACAAGGTCGGTCGGTTTTCCAAAAACGTAAACTAAATACAGCAAAATAAGTAAAAACAGGCGATCTCCCAACAGAATAGGCGATCTCCTATCAGAAAAGGGCGATCTCCCTTCAGAATACAGAAAAGGGTGATCGCCTAACACAAACGTAAATGGGCGATCTGCTTCCGGCGACCACTCACTGAGGAGCACTACCACCTGCAACCTCGTCTGCTCCCGTGCAAAAATACACGATCATCAAAGGTTTAAGCAAACAATCACAATACCAGATAAAAGGGTAAGCTAGATGTTTCAAAAACTTTAAATCCATAGAAAACGTGAATTTCCACTCCATACATAAGCCATATCAAATGCAACCATCAAGATTTCCATAATCCACATACTCGTCAAGTGTCTATCTGCTACTTTCAATATTCAAGATTCACACGTCAGACTTTCCACTGACCCACAATGCATAGACACATGACTCTACTTCCGGATTGACTCGTGCGTTGACTCTGGCTCAGAGATCTGCACCTGTCATACCATACCACTGTGAAATCCACACAGGGTCGCTGTGAAATCCACACAGCATGCGCATATATAATCTCAATGTTATCACTCTCCCGGTATGACAAGGTTAATTCATATAACAGGCCGAGCTCGTTCTTTTTCACACTACTCGCCCATTCATATGAACCTCCTCCGACTCTCCACAACTGAATAACTTCATCTACGTGATTCCATTATATCAGCAGAGTCAGGATATCTCCTTCTAGACAAGCCCCTAGTCAATACACATTACACAAATGATCTTACACGGTATTTCCTTTCCTGAAAATACTATGCCTTGATCTCACATTCACAACATTCAACACTCAAATGAATGATTCAAATCACAGCAGCAATCATTTCAAAGGTTCAAACTTTCGAATATCACATTTAAATCTCGAGCAGTCTCAAAACAACACCAAAAACAGGGGGTTCGCAAAACAACGCCAAAACCGGCGATCTGATTCAAAAGCAGGGGATTTCGAAATCTGTATTTAAAACCGGCGACCACGTCGCCCAAACGCATAAGAACAGAACATCATGAAAAAGGGATTTAAAACCGGCGACCACGTCGCCCAACCACATAGAACAGAGCATCGCGAAAAAGAATATGAAACCGGCGACCACGTCGCCCAAAATCATAGAACAGAGCATCACGAAAAAGAGTTTAAAACCGGCGACCACGTCGCCCTCACTTCAGAAACAGCTAATCTACGGCTTTTATTGAAAATAAAGCTAGCTTCCCTTACCTGCACTTGCGCAAAACACCAAGAGCTCCAAAATCCAACGAAGCTTGAAGAATGCCTTGGCTCTGTTTTTTCGTCTGGTTTGAAGGACTTGCAGAGAACTTCCCAGGTGCTCTAATGGTGGCTGTCGCTCGTCGTACTCTTGTGTGAAGGTGCCAGAATCGCAGCGCGAAGGAGAGAAATGGAGGAGAAAGGAGGTAGCTCACTCTTTCGCTCTTGAACAACTGCAATGTTTCTTTCCCTCAGCAGTGGGTTTTTCCATCTTAAACCAACTATTCCACAAAAGCCGCTGCCACCACCCACTCTGCAGGAAAGGTTGCGTGTACGCTTCCTGAACAGTACGACTACGCATGTCTCTGCGCAGGCTAAAACTCTGAGGTCACTATTCTGAACTACCCTTTTTGTCTACGTGTCGCGCGTGCAGTACGTCTGATGCTGAGAGCCTGGGTCCCAACTTATCTGCATGAAACTCGACATCGTGCGTTAACCTTCCACCGATGACTCAACCTGGAAGACGACCGATCTCTCTCTCTGGAAGACGACCGATCTCTCTCTCTGGGAGAGGACCGATGTCTATCCCTGGCGACGCCCGCATGCCTCTCGCGTCCCGGCGATGCCCGCATGCCTCTCGCGCCCTGGCGATGTCCGCATACCTCGCGCCCTGGCGATGTCCGCATACCTCGCGCCCTGGCGGTGCCCGACGACACATCGCCACGCCTTCCTGAAGGTTCTTCATTCCACTATGTTACGTCAAATGTATTATCTCCACATGACTCGGGGACGTCGGTAGCTTCACATTCCAAGAGAAGATCAGCACCACTCCTCTTGCGCCCATGCATGCAACACTAAGGACGATCTCTTTTGCTCAAGCATAGAGCTTCGCATGCACAGCGTATCTAAGGCTTAACCCACACCTTGATACGCGTGGTTGTTGGAACCCACTCTGGTTGATCCAGTATCTTGACCACATACTACGTGCACTCCCATCGATCACGTACGCCCTAAACGATTGGCGGTCATGTCTCCTCTAGGCAACAGGCGATTATGTGCTAGAGAAGTCGGAGATCGCCTCCGTCTTCACTAACGGCGATCTCGTAGAAGACTTCTTAGCTACACTTTTCCTACTTTACTCTTCTTGATCCACATGTCAGTCGACCGACCTCTACCAGCTGACCCCAGACCTTGGGCGACGTCTGATGTCCGACTACTACGAAGCTTCATTTACCAACTCTTTGTATTTTAAATAATGACATCTTCTGAAATTATTTAAGTATAACACTTTTATTCCAATTTAATTTTACAGGTCCTTACATTCTCCCCATCAAGAAAAATTTTCGTCCCCGAAAATTGAATTACAAGGAAAAAAAGTAGGGATATGCTCCTCTCATGGTTTCTTCAAATTTCCATGGTGAATCGCCCGATCTGCACGTCGTCCACTTCCAACACGTGACTAGGGTCTGCAAGATACTTCCTTAGCTGTGATACGTGAAATACATTATGCAGGTTTGCTAATTGGGGAGGTGGGACGATCTCATAAGCCACTGGACTGATCCCCCTACCACTGCCCTTAGCTGCAGTTACAACGCCTTCCCACCATCCATCACACCACCAGGCATACACTGCTGATTCAAACTCAAGAGGGCGACCTGAAAGGCGTTCAGGGGAGCATGGCTTGACTATTAAGCGGTCCCTCTTTATCAAGCAAATCATCGTACTGGACCTTCAGCAGCCTTGGAGGCACACTCCAGATTTTTCATCTAAACCAGCATTCTCTAACGCCACCATCACGTCAGAGTACCCCTATGCTAGCACCGACCTGGATTAGCAGATTAGGCTTTGGTCCACATTTTGTCAGTTTATTGGTAGGAGTAGAGTCTTGCAGACTAGAAAACCTTTCTCAAATACTTGATCCTTACAACTTCTAATTCCTCTTGTTTTAGATGTCCTTCATTGGCATGAACTGATCTGCAATGACTTGGGTTGACATCGACATTATTATTCTGTCTAGAAACTACAGAGATGGAGTTTCTTCCAGGATTTTCTTTTCAGTTCAGAAACAATCGGTTTGTAGCTTGACTCCACATTAGGCACCATTTCTTGTCAAACCGATGGTGAAACAGCAAAAGCTTGAGGGAACACGGTTCCTTTCTTCAGGCGCCCCTCTGGTTCGTTTCTCCTTTGGTTACTAATAGTAGATCAGGAAAAACCCACCCTTTTTGCAGATGGTTGGGGTTTCAGAGCTGCTAACTCAGGAATTCCAATGGATGTATCCGTATTAGCATTGCATGGGGTCTCAAGGTGCTCAGTATACAACACGCAGATCGTAACTCCCTCACTGTGTTCAGGGTGAGGACTTGTTGCCACCGCTGACAATGCAGCATTGTTTCTAGGATCAGAACCGAAACGTTGACCACCACAACTGCCCATTTAAAGGATTGGCTGCAAATCCCATCCCATTAGGAACACAAGGCACGGAAGTTCCGCTTCCACATCCAACTTTCTGAAATTTACCACATCGCTAGAAGAACTCAACGTCATCATGACACGGTTTACCCTCATTCTCATCCACAGCCATTACCCCCTTCCCTTCTACATTCACAGTCCGAACTGCATCTTCATTTGCCAAATTTAGGAGGCTTACGGCTTCGGAAGCCTTTTATCTCAACCCACCATTTCCATAATCATCTTTCAAATCACGATCAACAAAACAGTATCCATCCTGCGTGAAGCTTAAGCTAGAATCATCTCGTGCTGTTTCATCGACATGAACATCTTCCAAGCTTCAAAAGAAAAATTCATTCTTTCATTCTTGGAACCTAACTCTGGTACTTCCCATGGATACACATGCTTAAGCTTTAAACCCCCAACATACTGCTTATTTACTCTCCATAACTTATATGTAGCTGAAACTAAACCTTGGTACAACTAGATCTAACTTACACTTGCTTCTTTAATTCCATCTATTCAGCTGGGCCATTATGTAGGGAGCCATGGACACTGGTCCAGCTCCAGGTACCAAACAATAGAGAATTCCATCTCTCTCTTAGGAGGTAGTCCAGGTATTTCTTCTGGAACTACATCCATGAAATTCTTCACCACGGTATACAGCCCATCTCTTCATCATTCCTCCCTCCCCCTTGAGCTAGGATTACAAGGCACGCCGCCCTTCTATCAACCCCGACCATACACACTGAGCAGATGTCATATCTGACTCTCGGAGATCTGGAAACACCACTTCCTGCCTACTGCAATCTATGAGAATGTGATTGGCAGATAGCTAATCCATTCCCAGGATAACATCCAGATCCTGAAGAGGTAGACAGATCAAATTCACTTTGAACCTGCGTCCCTCTACTATCACTGGACATTCAGAGCAAACTGGGGAGGTCAAAACCTGTCCTGATGCAGGTGTAGAGATCAACCGTCCAAACGACAGCTCCTTCACTAGAAGGCCCAGTTCGGTTGCACACCGATTTGACACAAAAGAGTGTGTCGCTCCAGAATCAAACAAAACTCTAACGTATCTACCAGCTATAAACAAGCACCTTGTACTAGGTTACCTGACTGAGATGCTTCTGCTCCAGACATGGCAAACACTCTTCCTGTCGCCTGAGGTCTGCTGCCTTCGTTTCTCATCTGCTGAGAGCCACTGGGTTGGGTCGCCCCATTCCGGTTAGGGCACTCTCTAGCAACGTGCCCCGTCTTTTGGCAGGTGTAGCACCTTTTCTCTGAACTCCTCTTGAAGCACGCGTTGGAGGCGTGTGGTCCACCACAATGGAAACACTTGGGTTTCCAACGTTGCTGCTGCTGAAACTGGGATGACGTTGTTCCCGCCCGATGTGGTGGAGGTCTCGCATATGGCTTGCTGTGTGGATGCTGCACCTTAGCCTTCCCACTGGAAGAACCTCCTTGGTGTGACCTGACCACCCGAGAATCACCCTTTTCCAGGGTCTCCACCATCTTCGCCTTCTCCACTAAGGCGTGAAATTCCCTGATGCACATCGGGGCTATGGTCCTCTTCAGTCCATGCTTCAGCCCCTCTTCGAATTTCCTACACCTCCAGGCCTCGGAGGTCGCCTGGGTATAGAATCGGGCGAGGTACTCAAACCGAGCAGCATAGGCGTTCACAGACATATCCCCCTGCTCCAACTTTAGGAACTCAGCTTCCCTCGCAAACCTTGCGCTGTCTGGGAAGTATTTCTCTAAGAACCTCACCCTGAAGCTCTCCCAATCCAACACATCCTCTCGGGCCTCCATCATCTGCTGAGCTCCCATCCACCAGAACTCAGCTTCTCCTGATAGCAGATAGGTGGCGAACAACAATTTCTTCTCTTCAGGGCAGGAGGTCGCCCTAAAGATTTTCTCCAACTCTCTGACCCACTGATCTGCTTGATCAGGGGTGGCATTCCCACTGAACTTGGGTGGGTTGTGCCTCATGAACTCGGTCAGTCCCATCCGTTCCTGAGGCTGACCGACGTGGGAATTTGTTTCAGCAGATCGAGCAGTTTCCCAGTGTTGCATTGTAGCTTGATGGTTTTGAGCCATCGCTGCATTCTGTTGCTGAATGGCAGTTGCCATCATCTCGATGGCCTTGGCAATCTGGCTCATTTCTGAAGAAGGTTGGGGAGGGGTAGAAGGTCTACGTGCCATCTTTCTTCGTTCTCGGATTCTGAATCTATAGGTTTTCTATATTCCCTACAACTACAAGAATGAGATCGATAAGAAATCAATTCATTCAGGAGGTAACATCTAGACCTTACAAAGGTCAGCATCTCAAAGTCATTAAGAATTTGAGCTCATCAACAGAAACATAATACTTATAACCTCAAACAAAACACCAGGACAGTCATTGGTGTACAATCATCATTTCAAACAACCACTCTCAGTCAATTACAAGAACACTCAATAAATCACACCAGAATTCAATGTAGGCTAAACATCAAACCTTTGGAATTAAGATTGAGAATTATCTCGATCCAGTTATGAGTGTGCACCCTCATTACTTTATCAAGATCCTCTCATTCTTAATACTAAGATTTTCAATTAGGGCATACATTCACTAAGACACACACAAAATTTCAATACAAAAACGTTTTGAAAACCTTTCACTATAGTTGTTATTCAAAACTCAAATAGATTTTATGAGCAGAAGAAACACAATGGATCCACAGCCCTCAGGTCATCCTAAGGACGAACTGCTCTGATACCATTAATGTAACATCCCGCCAAATTCTTTTCATAATTATAAAACGAAGTAGAGATAAAATAATAATATTGAAGTGAACATAATCGTATATATGTAATGAAGTTTTCTCCTCGCAGGGAGTTTAATACAAGGTCGGTCGGTTTTCCAAAAACGTAAACTAAATACAGCAAAATAAGTAAAAACAGGCGATCTCCCAACAGAATAGGCGATCTCCTATCAGAAAAGGGCGATCTCCCTTCAGAATACAGAAAAGGGTGATCGCCTAACACAAACGTAAATGGGCGATCTGCTTCCGGCGACCACTCACTGAGGAGCACTACCACCTGCAACCTCGTCTGCTCCCGTGCAAAAATACACGATCATCACAGGTTTAAGCAAACAATCACAATACCAGATAAAAGGGTAAGCTAGATGTTTCAAAAACTTTAAATCCATAGAAAACGTGAATTTCCACTCCATACATAAGCCATATCAAATGCAACCATCAAGATTTCCATAATCCACATACTCGTCAAGTGTCTATCTGCTACTTTCAATATTCAAGATTCACACGTCAGACTTTCCACTGACCCACAATGCATAGACACATGACTCTACTTCCGGATTGACTCGTGCGTTGACTCTGGCTCAGAGATCTGCACCTGTCATACCATACCACTGTGAAATCCACACAGGGTCGCTGTGAAATCCACACAGCATGCGCATATATAATCTCAATGTTATCACTCTCCCGGTATGACAAGGTTAATTCATATAACAGGCCGAGCTCGTTCTTTTTCACACTACTCGCCCATTCATATGAACCTCCTCCGACTCTCCACAACTGAATAACTTCATCTACGTGATTCCATTATATCAGCAGAGTCAGGATATCTCCTTCTAGACAAGCCCCTAGTCAATACACATTACACAAATGATCTTACACGGTATTTCCTTTCCTGAAAATACTATGCCTTGATCTCACATTCACAACATTCAACACTCAAATGAATGATTCAAATCACAGCAGCAATCATTTCAAAGGTTCAAACTTTCGAATATCACATTTAAATCTCGAGCAGTCTCAAAACAACACCAAAAACAGGGGGTTCGCAAAACAACGCCAAAACCGGCGATCTGATTCAAAAGCAGGGGATTTCGAAATCTGTATTTAAAACCGGCGACCACGTCGCCCAAACGCATAAGAACAGAACATCATGAAAAAGGGATTTAAAACCGGCGACCACGTCGCCCAACCACATAGAACAGAGCATCGCGAAAAAGAATATGAAACCGGCGACCACGTCGCCCAAAATCATAGAACAGAGCATCACGAAAAAGAGTTTAAAACCGGCGACCACGTCGCCCTCACTTCAGAAACAGCTAATCTACGGCTTTTATTGAAAATAAAGCTAGCTTCCCTTACCTGCACTTGCGCAAAACACCAAGAACTCCAAAATCCAACGAAGCTTGAAGAATGCCTTGGCTCTGTTTTTTCGTCTGGTTTGAAGGACTTGCAGAGAACTTCCCAGGTGCTCTAATGGTGGCTGTCGCTCGTCGTACTCTTGTGTGAAGGTGCCAGAATCGCAGCGCGAAGGAGAGAAATGGAGGAGAAAGGAGGTAGCTCACTCTTTCGCTCTTGAACAACTGCAATGTTTCTTTCCCTCAGCAGTGGGTTTTTCCATCTTAAACCAACTATTCCACAAAAGCCGCTGCCACCACCCACTCTGCAGGAAAGGTTGCGTGTACGCTTCCTGAACAGTACGACTACGCATGCCTCTGCGCAGGCTAAAACTCTGAGGTCACTATTCTGAACTACCCTTTTTGTCTACGTGTCGCGCGTGCAGTACGTCTGATGCTGAGAGCCTGGGTCCCAACTTATCTGCATGAAACTCGACATCGTGCGTTAACCTTCCACCGATGACTCAACCTGGAAGACGACCGATCTCTCTCTCTGGAAGACGACCGATCTCTCTCTCTGGGAGAGGACCGATGTCTATCCCTGGCGACGCCCGCATGCCTCTCGCGTCCCGGCGATGCCCGCATGCCTCTCGCGCCCTGGCGATGTCCGCATACCTCGCGCCCTGGCGATGTCCGCATACCTCGCGCCCTGGCGGTGCCCGACGACACATCGCCACGCCTTCCTGAAGGTTCTTCATTCCACTATGTTACGTCAAATGTATTATCTCCACATGACTCGGGGACGTCGGTAGCTTCACATTCCAAGAGAAGATCAGCACCACTCCTCTTGCGCCCATGCATGCAACACTAAGGACGATCTCTTTTGCTCAAGCATAGAGCTTCGCATGCACAGCGTATCTAAGGCTTAACCCACACCTTGATACGCGTGGTTGTTGGAACCCACTCTGGTTGATCCAGTATCTTGACCACATACTACGTGCACTCCCATCGATCACGTACGCCCTAAACGATTGGCGGTCATGTCTCCTCTAGGCAACAGGCGATTATGTGCTAGAGAAGTCGGAGATCGCCTCCGTCTTCACTAACGGCGATCTCGTAGAAGACTTCTTAGCTACACTTTTCCTCCTTTACTCTTCTTGATCCACATGTCAGTCGACCGACCTCTACCAGCTGACCCCAGACCTTGGGCGACGTCTGATGTCCGACTACTACGAAGCTTCATTTACCAACTCTTTGTATTTTAAATAATGACATCTTCTGAAATTATTTAAGTATAACACTTTTATTCCAATTTAATTTTACAGGTCCTTACATTCTCCCCATCAAGAAAAATTTTCGTCCCCGAAAATTGAATTACAAGGAAAAAAAGTAGGGATATGCTCCTCTCATGGTTTCTTCAAATTTCCATGGTGAATCGCCCGATCTGCACGTCGTCCACTTCCAACACGTGACTAGGGTCTGCAAGATACTTCCTTAGCTGTGATACGTGAAATACATTATGCAGGTTTGCTAATTGGGGAGGTGGGACGATCTCATAAGCCACTGGACTGATCCCCCTACCACTGCCCTTAGCTGCAGTTACAACGCCTTCCCACCATCCATCACACCACCAGGCATACACTGCTGATTCAAACTCAAGAGGGCGACCTGAAAGGCGTTCAGGGGAGCATGGCTTGACTATTAAGCGGTCCCTCTTTATCAAGCAAATCATCGTACTGGACCTTCAGCAGCCTTGGAGGCACACTCCAGATTTTTCATCTAAACCAGCATTCTCTAACGCCACCATCACGTCAGAGTACCCCTATGCTAGCACCGACCTGGATTAGCAGATTAGGCTTTGGTCCACATTTTGTCAGTTTATTGGTAGGAGTAGAGTCTTGCAGACTAGAAAACCTTTCTCAAATACTTGATCCTTACAACTTCTAATTCCTCTTGTTTTAGATGTCCTTCATTGGCATGAACTGATCTGCAATGACTTGGGTTGACATCGACATTATTATTCTGTCTAGAAACTACAGAGATGGAGTTTCTTCCAGGATTTTCTTTTCAGTTCAGAAACAATCGGTTTGTAGCTTGACTCCACATTAGGCACCATTTCTTGTCAAACCGATGGTGAAACAGCAAAAGCTTGAGGGAACACGGTTCCTTTCTTCAGGCGCCCCTCTGGTTCGTTTCTCCTTTGGTTACTAATAGTAGATCAGGAAAAACCCACCCTTTTTGCAGATGGTTGGGGTTTCAGAGCTGCTAACTCAGGAATTCCAATGGATGTATCCGTATTAGCATTGCATGGGGTCTCAAGGTGCTCAGTATACAACACGCAGATCGTAACTCCCTCACTGTGTTCAGGGTGAGGACTTGTTGCCACCGCTGACAATGCAGCATTGTTTCTAGGATCAGAACCGAAACGCTGACCACCACAACTGCCCATTTAAAGGATTGGCTGCAAATCCCATCCCATTAGGAACACAAGGCACGGAAGTTCCGCTTCCACATCCAACTTTCTGAAATTTACCACATCGCTAGAAGAACTCAACGTCATCATGACACGGTTTACCCTCATTCTCATCCACAGCCATTACCCCCTTCCCTTCTACATTCACAGTCCGAACTGCATCTTCATTTGCCAAATTTAGGAGGCTTACGGCTTCGGAAGCCTTTTATCTCAACCCACCATTTCCATAATCATCTTTCAAATCACGATCAACAAAACAGTATCCATCCTGCGTGAAGCTTAAGCTAGAATCATCTCGTGCTGTTTCATCGACATGAACATCTTCCAAGCTTCAAAAGAAAAATTCATTCTTTCATTCTTGGAACCTAACTCTGGTACTTCCCATGGATACACATGCTTAAGCTTTAAACCCCCAACATACTGCTTATTTACTCTCCATAACTTATATGTAGCTGAAACTAAACCTTGGTACAACTAGATCTAACTTACACTTGCTTCTTTAATTCCATCTATTCAGCTGGGCCATTATGTAGGGAGCCATGGACACTGGTCCAGCTCCAGGTACCAAACAATAGAGAATTCCATCTCTCTCTTAGGAGGTAGTCCAGGTATTTCTTCTGGAACTACATCCATGAAATTCTTCACCACGGTATACAGCCCATCTCTTCATCATTCCTCCCTCCCCCTTGAGCTAGGATTACAAGGCACGCCGCCCTTCTATCAACCCCGACCATACACACTGAGCAGATGTCATATCTGACTCTCGGAGATCTGGAAACACCACTTCCTGCCTACTGCAATCTATGAGAATGTGATTGGCAGATAGCTAATCCATTCCCAGGATAACATCCAGATCCTGAAGAGGTAGACAGATCAAATTCACTTTGAACCTGCGTCCCTCTACTATCACTGGACATTCAGAGCAAACTGGGGAGGTCAAAACCTGTCCTGATGCAGGTGTAGAGATCAACCGTCCAAACGACAGCTCCTTCACTAGAAGGCCCAGTTCGGTTGCACACCGATTTGACACAAAAGAGTGTGTCGCTCTAGAATCAAACAAAACTCTAACGTATCTACCAGCTATAAACAAGCACCTTGTACTAGGTTACCTGACTGAGATGCTTCTGCTCCAGACATGGCAAACACTCTTCCTGTCGCCTGAGGTCTGCTGCCTTCGTTTCTCATCTGCTGAGAGCCACTGGGTTGGGTCGCCCCATTCCGGTTAGGGCACTCTCTAGCAACGTGCCCCGTCTTTTGGCAGGTGTAGCACCTTTTCTCTGAACTCCTCTTGAAGCACGCGTTGGAGGCGTGTGGTCCACCACAATGGAAACACTTGGGTTTCCAAGGTTGCTGCTGCTGAAACTGGGATGACGTTGTTCCCGCCCGATGTGGTGGAGGTCTCGCATATGGCTTGCTGTGTGGATGCTGCACCTTAGCCTTCCCACTGGAAGAACCTCCTTGGTGTGACCTGACCACCCGAGAATCACCCTTTTCCAGGGTCTCCACCATCTTCGCCTTCTCCACTAAGGCGTGAAATTCCCTGATGCACATCGGGGCTATGGTCCTCTTCAGTCCATGCTTCAGCCCCTCTTCGAATTTCCTACACCTCCAGGCCTCGGAGGTCGCCTGGGTATAGAATCGGGCGAGGTACTCAAACCGAGCAGCATAGGCGTTCACAGACATATCCCCCTGCTCCAACTTTAGGAACTCAGCTTCCCTCGCAAACCTTGCGCTGTCTGGGAAGTATTTCTCTAAGAACCTCACCCTGAAGCTCTCCCAATCCAACACATCCTCTCGGGCCTCCATCATCTGCTGAGCTCCCATCCACCAGAACTCAGCTTCTCCTGATAGCAGATAGGTGGCGAACAACAATTTCTTCTCTTCAGGGCAGGAGGTCGCCCTAAAGATTTTCTCCAACTCTCTGACCCACTGATCTGCTTGATCAGGGGTGGCATTCCCACTGAACTTGGGTGGGTTGTGATGGAGGAGGGCCAAGCACATCTAACCAAGGAAGCCAAGGCCCAAACCAAGAAGACCGTCTAGACCAAGAGGAGCGTCTAGTTCCAAGAAGTGAGCGTCTAGGACGTGAAGGAGGGAGGCTATCCATGGAGCTAGACCGTCTAGGACCTCTCACAAGATCCATGGCTAAACATATCCAAGCACACATAGAAGAAGCCACGGATGGGAGGGAGAAGACCTTGTACATGCTACTTGGAGGCCCATTAGGGGTAGCTTAGTAGATTAGTGTAGTGTAGAAAGCAAAACTTGCTAACTTAGGGGTGTGCTATCAAAAAGGTGCCCTTAGCAATAGAAGGAGGGGTGTGCTAGCAAATAGGTGCCTTTAGCAAAAGAGGGAGGGGTGTACTATCAAATGTTGCATTTTTGACCTATCTTCTAGAATATTAGGATGATGGTGTGGTTTGACTAAAGTCAATACCCTAGGCAGCCCCCACTTTTTGTATTTCCATCCCTACCCTTTAAGCTTGCTCACCAAGGCTCCTAAATCTATAAATAAGGAGGCCTACCTCATGTATTTTCAAGTTTATTTGAGTAATGTTATGCTGCCATTTTTGTGCACAAGCTTTACTCCTCCTAGAAATCTAGGCTATAAACTTCAATCCTTTCACCTTCTCCCTTGAGCTGGCCGAACCACTCAACCCATACTCATCATGCACCTTCAAGACCAACACAACTCCTAGGAGGGTCTTGTTTCACTCATCCATTGCTTCCGCTCCATCTATTTCTACTTTGATTCAAGAAGAACACATGAAAATGCCATCATTTGGTATCATGAGCTTTTGGTTCTTCAAGATGAGTAGCTTGTCTTTTTAAATTTTCAGTTCTTCTTTATTTTCATCTTGTCATTTCAATTCCATAATTGTCTTGCTGTTTCTTTTACATTTTAAATTGTTCTTGGTGTGCTTATGGAAGATCCAACCGAAGCACATGTGTTCAATTGATCTTGAACATTTTCTTGTGCAATTGTGATAGGATTCCTTACACATTGAGTGGCTGTTTTCTTTTAGGAATTTGAGTCTTTATTGCTTTCTTATAATTGCTTCATTTTATGCTTTGAGTCTTTATTTTCTGAATCTATAAATGTTGTGTCAAGTCATGTGAATCCATAATTGTCATCAATTCTTAGTAGTCCTATTTTTGGCTTGATTGTTTCTTGTTTTTGGGTCTCTTTAATTTGCCTTAATCTGCTGTTATTTTGATCCTTTGCTGCCTTTTTAATTTTAGTTTGAGTTCATAATTGTGTCTTAGTTCTTACACAATTTCCTTCTTACATTTTCCTTTGTGTTAAATTTTGGTATCTTGTTTTTTTTTTTCCAGTTTTCCAGATTTCCCCTGTTTCTCTCTCTGTCTGGCTGTTTTTTGTTTCAAAAATTATTTCCACTCATAGGAAATTTGTGATTCTCTGGAAAATGCAAGTTTGAAGTGTTACAAAAAGGACAAAAAAAAAATCAGATCAAAAAAGGCAACAGAAAAAATATGATAAATCTTACAAAATCAGAGTGCAAATCTTGAGCGCTCCAGCTGGCCTAACTGCACACCAAATTTGCAAAAATTATTAAAAAAAAATGGTGCATGCGTTTTAGGTGATTCCAAAGCCATTGTTTAGATAAGATCCTGAATTTTCTTGCATATAAATTTCAGAGACAAATTTTAAAAATACAGCTCAGCATAAATCGGGGAACAAACACGTTTTCTGGCCCACAACAATTTTCAGTGGTGCTGTTTTTTTTTTATTTGGTCATCTAATCTAGTGCTTTTCTTTAGGAATTCCTTTTGTGTGCCAACTTTTTTTGAGTACCTTTAATTGTTTGCTTTAATTTCTTGACTCTCTTTCTAAGTTGTCATATTATAAATCCTTTTGGTGGTACTGTTTTTATTCAATTAAATTTGTTTCTTGCTTTTGTTTTTGGGTGCTGGAATTTAATTCTCCTTGGTGCATATGTGCATGGAACTTGACTTGGTTTAGGTTTAGCTCTTGTGAATAGGTGCTGGAAATTGGAGAATTAAAGCCATCATTTTAAGGAGGAGACAAAGCTAAAGCCGAAACAAGGTTACTTGAAACAAACAATACAAACACCTAGAAGATCAAAAAAAAAAAAATTCAAGACAACAAGGAAGTGCACTAACCCAAAAGAGGATCAACAAAGGGAGTCTTCTTTTCCTTTGCAACTTGGTTTATTGTTAATTACCTCTTTAATTACGTTTAGACGGTGAGTGTGTCTTCAAGGGCTCAAAGTGTCCAAGAAGCCTCACCTAGGGCCGAATAGCATAGTAAATTTTTTGCTTAGTAATTTGTTGCTTGTTTGAACTTGTTTTCTATTGTTTTGGTAGAAACGTTTTGCATGATTAGTTTAGTTTAATTTGTGCTAAAACCGACTAGTTTGTTGCATATCTTTTTTTTTTTAGCTTACATAGTTTTATTGCTTTTTGATTTCTCAACTTCTTGTGTTTTAAGTGTTTCACTAAGAGAAATTTTTGTGAGAAGGCATTGGAGACTAGTTTTTGGCAAGGAAAAGGCTTGGTACTTAAGTAGTCATTTGAGACTCACCTCCCTTACCTGGAAAACTACCTTCTTTATCTTCCCTAATCTTTCTCAAAGTAAAAACGCCTAAATACACAAAGGTCTAGCCATGTCTTCTTCTTCTCATTCTCCAAAGTCTATAGAATGTGAAGTAAAATCTTTGAAAACCCTTTTGAAAGAGGTATCCCAAGCGGTACAATTAATCTCTTCTAGGCAATTGGAGAATGAAAACAAGATTAATGAGTTGGCTAGAGCTCAAGAAGAGAAATCCCAAAAATCTCAAAAATCAAAAAAAACAAATACTCATGCATCCCAAAGCATTGCAACTCTAGGGGAGGGAAGCCTTAGAATTAATGACTACTACCAACCACCCCCTAGAAGAACTAGGCAAAGGGAACAAGAGGTGCCAAGGGAAACTAGAGTAGACCTGCCTCATTTTCATGGAAAGGAAAATGTAGAAATATATCTAGATTGGGAGATGAAGGTAGAGCAACTCTTTGCTTGCCATAGGGTAAGTGAGGAACGAAAAGTACCCTTAGCCACCCTTAGTTTCCAAGGAAATGCCATGTATTGGTGGACCTCTTTAGAAAGAGACCGACGTCTTCATAGGGAACCTCCCATAGAATATTGGA
Organism: Phaseolus coccineus; assembly: GCA_037954025.1. Taxonomy (NCBI): domain Eukaryota; kingdom Viridiplantae; phylum Streptophyta; class Magnoliopsida; order Fabales; family Fabaceae; genus Phaseolus; species Phaseolus coccineus. The sequence continues at coordinate 16,583,367 of CM075686.1, read as the reverse complement.
ATGACCTTAGGGGAGCCCTAAGACGTCGACATATACCTTCTTACTACCATAGGGAGTTGATGGACAAGCTCCAAAGACTCCAACAAAAGAATATGAGTGTAGAAGAGTATAGGCAAAAGATGGAGCTCTATATGATGAGAGCCTCTATTAGAGAGGAAGAGGAAACCACCATATCTAGGTTCCTTAGTGGCCTATCACTTGAGATAAGAGATAGAGTAGAGCTCTTACCTTATCAAGACTTGAATGATTTGGTTCAACTTTGCATTAAAGTTGAGCAACAAAATTTGCGCAAAACATCAAGTCAAAAGGTGAGCCCCTATTCTAACTTTTATCCCAAGAGAGAGTTTAAAAGGGAGGGTAGTACATCTAAGGAAAAACCAAAAGAACCTACCAAACCCTTCACCAAAGAAACCTCAACCCCACCCATCCGAGCTAGAGATGTTAAATGTTTTAAGTGCTATGGTAGGGGGCATGTGCAAGCACAATGTCCAAACCAAAGGACTTTGTTTCTTAAAGGTGTAGACGAATACACTAGTGGCGAGGATGAGCTTAGTGAGAAAGAGGAAGGGGGAGAGGATGAGAGGGTAGCTCCATTAGAGGGAGAATTGCTTATGATTAGGAGAACCCTCAACAATCACCCTAGCACATCCATTGAAACACAAAGGGAGAACATATTTCATACAATATGCAATGTTTTAGAAAATATATGTTCCCTCATTGTGGATAGTGGATCTAGTTGTAATTGTTGTAGTGCTAGGATGGTTGAAAAGCTTAAGCTACAAGTGGTTCCTCACCCAAAACCTTACAAACTTCAATGGCTTAATGAAAATGGGGAACTACATGTAGATAAGCAAGTGGAAATCAAGTTTTCCATAGGGAAATACAAAGATAAAGTTTTATGTGATGTAGTGCCTATGGAAGCTTGCCATATCTTATTAGGGAGGCCATGGCAATTTGACAAGAAAACCTTGCATGATGGTCTCACTAACGAGATTTCCTTCACCCATAAATATAAGAAGTTTGTACTTAGTCCTTTACCACATTCTCAAGTGGTGAAAGACCAAATACAAATGAAACAAAAGAGGGATGAGGAAAACAAAAAAAAAAGAGTGCTAGAAAAAGAGAAAATCCTTAGGGATAGGAAGGCGTGGGAGAAGAGTGTTCCTTCCCACAAGGTTGGTCTACAAGAAAAGCCTTTTGAAAATGTTTTAGAAAACTTGCTTCTTGTTGAACAACCAAGCCTTATCTTTTGTAAAGGAGCACTTACATGCACTGCCACAAGTAATGAACTCACGGTTTTACCTCCTCAAATAGAAAACCTTTTGAGTGAATTTGACGATCTATTCTCACAAGAAGGACCCAATGGGCTTCCTCCTCTTAGGGGGATAGAACATCAAATTGACTTCATTCCGGGGGCAAGCCTACCAAATAGGCCTGCTTATAGAACCAACCCCGAGGAAACAAAGGAGATAGAATCACAAGTTCAAGACTTGTTGGAGAAGGGTTGGGTTCAAAAGAGTCTAAGCCCTTGTGCTGTACCTGTCTTGTTGGTGCCTAAAAAAGATGGAAAATGGCGCATGTGTTGTGATTGTAGAGCAATCAACAACATCACCATCAAGTATAGGCATCCAATCCCAAGGCTTGATGATATGCTTGATGAATTGCATGGGTCAACTCTATTCTCCAAAATTGACCTTAAAAGTGGATATCACCAAATTCGAATCAAGGAAGGTGATGAGTGGAAAACCGCTTTTAAGACCAAATTTGGATTATATGAGTGGTTGGTGATGCCCTTTGGACTCACTAACGCTCCAAGCACATTCATGAGGCTTATGAATCACACCTTGAGGGATTGTATAGGTAAATATGTAGTAGTTTACTTTGATGATATCTTAGTATATAGTAAAACCCTAGAAGACCATCTAAGTCACCTTAGGGAAGTCTTTCTAGTTCTTAGGAAAAATAGTCTTTTTGCAAATAGGGATAAGTGTACCTTTGGTGTAGATAGTGTAGTCTTTTTAGGCTTTATAGTAAACAAAACGGGGGTACATGTAGATCCCGAGAAAATCAAAGCCATCCAAGAGTGGCCAACTCCACAAAATGTAAGTGATGTAAGAAGTTTTCATGGGTTAGCTAGCTTCTATAGAAGGTTTGTGCCTAATTTTTCTAGCCTAGCTTCTCCTTTGAATGAACTTGTTAAAAAAGATGTTGCATTTTGTTGGAATGAAAAGCATGAGCAAGCCTTTCAAAGGCTAAAAGCTCAACTCACCAATGCACCCATCCTATCTCTCCCAAATTTTTCCAAAACTTTTGAGATAGAGTGTGATGCATCGGGAGTAGGCATAGGCGCGGTATTGTTGCAAGGTGGACACCCCATTGCTTATTTTAGTGAAAAACTCCATGGTGCCACCCTCAACTACCCCACTTATGACAAAGAGCTCTATGCTCTTGTGAGAGCCCTAAAGACTTGGGAACACTATCTTGTGTCCAAAGAATTTGTTATCCATAGTGATCACGAGTCTTTAAAATATTTAAAGGGCCAACACAAGCTCAATAAGAGACATGCAAAATGGATGGAATTTCTTGAACAATTTCCTTATGTAATCAAATACAAGAAAGGAAGCACCAATATAGTGGCCGATGCTCTTTCAAGACGCCACACACTCTTTTCAAAATTGGGTGCCCAAATTCTTGGATTTGACCACATAAGAGAGCTTTACCAAGAAGATCAAGAACTTTCATCCATCTATGCCCAATGTCTACATAGAGCGCAAGGAGGTTACTATGTGTCCGAGGGATATCTTTTTAAAGAAGGAAAACTTTGCATTCCCCAAGGAACACATAGAAAACTCCTTGTCAAAGAATCACATGAAGGGGGACTCATGGGCCATTTTGGAGTTGATAAGACTCTAGATCTTTTGAAAGCAAAATTTTGTTGGCCACACATGAGGAAAGATGTCCAACGCCATTGCTCTAGATGTATCTCATGTTTAAAAGCAAAGTCTAGAACAATGCCGCATGGACTCTACACCCCTTTGCCGATTGCAAATGCTCCTTGGGAAGACATTAGCATGGATTTCATTTTAGGACTTCCTAGGACTGCAAGAGGCCATGACTCTATCTTTGTGGTAGTGGACCGTTTTAGCAAAATGTCTCACTTTATTCCATGCCACAAAGTAGATGATGCTCAAAATATTTCTAAACTCTTCTTTAGAGAAGTGGTGAGACTCCATGGTCTCCCTAGAAGTATAGTGTCCGATAGAGATCCCAAGTTTATAAGTCACTTTTGGAAAACTCTTTGGGGTAAACTTGGAACAAGACTACAATTCTCAACTTCTTGTCATCCTCAAACGGATGGGCAAACCGAAGTAGTCAATAGATCTCTTGGAACTATGCTTAGGGCTATCATGAAGGGCAGCCACAAATCTTGGGATGAGTACCTTCCCCACATTGAATTTGCTTACAATAGAGTAGTTCACAAGACTACTAATGCTTCTCCTTTTGAGGTAGTATATGGTTTTAATCCTCTCACGCCCATGGATTTAATTCCTCTTCCTAATCCACAAGATTTTGTGCATAAGGAAGGAGTAATCAAGGCTGATTTTGTCAAGAAAATGCATGAGAAGATTAAAATTCAAATACAACAACAAAATGAGAAGTACACAAAACACAACAACAAAGGGAAGAGAGAAATAATTTTTGAGGAAGGAGACTTAGTTTGGCTTCATCTTCGAAAAGAAAGATTTCCAAATCAAAGGAAGTCCAAACTAAGTCCCCGAGGTGAGGGACCCTTCCAAGTCCTTAAGCGAGTCAACAACAATGCATATAAATTGGACCTACCTCTTGAATATGGAGTACATGACACATTTAATGTAATTGATCTTTCTCCATTTGTAGGTACCAATGACGATGACGAGCTGGATTTGAGGACAAATCCTTTCCAAGGGGGAGGGGATGATGGAGGAGGGCCAAGCACATCTAACCAAGGAAGCCAAGGCCCAAACCAAGAAGACCGTCTAGACCAAGAGGAGCGTCTAGTTCCAAGAAGTGAGCGTCTAGGACGTGAAGGAGGGAGGCTATCCATGGAGCTAGACCGTCTAGGACCTCTCACAAGATCCATGGCTAAACATATCCAAGCACACATAGAAGAAGCCACGGATGGGAGGGAGAAGACCTTGTACATGCTACTTGGAGGCCCATTAGGGGTAGCTTAGTAGATTAGTGTAGTGTAGAAAGCAAAACTTGCTAACTTAGGGGTGTGCTATCAAAAAGGTGCCCTTAGCAATAGAAGGAGGGGTGTGCTAGCAAATAGGTGCCTTTAGCAAAAGAGGGAGGGGTGTACTATCAAATGTTGCATTTTTGACCTATCTTCTAGAATATTAGGATGATGGTGTGGTTTGACTAAAGTCAATACCCTAGGCAGCCCCCACTTTTTGTATTTCCATCCCTACCCTTTAAGCTTGCTCACCAAGGCTCCTAAATCTATAAATAAGGAGGCCTACCTCATGTATTTTCAAGTTTATTTGAGTAATGTTATGCTGCCATTTTTGTGCACAAGCTTTACTCCTCCTAGAAATCTAGGCTATAAACTTCAATCCTTTCACCTTCTCCCTTGAGCTGGCCGAACCACTCAACCCATACTCATCATGCACCTTCAAGACCAACACAACTCCTAGGAGGGTCTTGTTTCACTCATCCATTGCTTCCGCTCCATCTATTTCTACTTTGATTCAAGAAGAACACATGAAAATGCCATCAGGTTGTGCCTCATGAACTCGGTCAGTCCCATCCGTTCCTGAGGCTGACCGACGTGGGAATTTGTTTCAGCAGATCGAGCAGTTTCCCAGTGTTGCATTGTAGCTTGATGGTTTTGAGCCATCGCTGCATTCTGTTGCTGAATGGCAGTTGCCATCATCTCGATGGCCTTGGCAATCTGGCTCATTTCTGAAGAAGGTTGGGGAGGGGTAGAAGGTCTACGTGCCATCTTTCTTCGTTCTCGGATTCTGAATCTATAGGTTTTCTATATTCCCTACAACTACAAGAATGAGATCGATAAGAAATCAATTCATTCAGGAGGTAACATCTAGACCTTACAAAGGTCAGCATCTCAAAGTCATTAAGAATTTGAGCTCATCAACAGAAACATAATACTTATAACCTCAAACAAAACACCAGGACAGTCATTGGTGTACAATCATCATTTCAAACAACCACTCTCAGTCAATTACAAGAACACTCAATAAATCACACCAGAATTCAATGTAGGCTAAACATCAAACCTTTGGAATTAAGATTGAGAATTATCTCGATCCAGTTATGAGTGTGCACCCTCATTACTTTATCAAGATCCTCTCATTCTTAATACTAAGATTTTCAATTAGGGCATACATTCACTAAGACACACACAAAATTTCAATACAAAAACGTTTTGAAAACCTTTCACTATAGTTGTTATTCAAAACTCAAATAGATTTTATGAGCAGAAGAAACACAATGGATCCACAGCCCTCAGGTCATCCTAAGGACGAACTGCTCTGATACCATTAATGTAACAACCCGCCAAATTCTTTTCATAATTATAAAACGAAGTAGAGATAAAATAATAATATTGAAGTGAACATAATCGTATATATGTAATGAAGTTTTCTCCTCGCAGGGAGTTTAATACAAGGTCGGTCGGTTTTCCAAAAACGTAAACTAAATACAGCAAAATAAGTAAAAACAGGCGATCTCCCAACAGAATAGGCGATCTCCTATCAGAAAAGGGCGATCTCCCTTCAGAATACAGAAAAGGGTGATCGCCTAACACAAACGTAAATGGGCGATCTGCTTCCGGCGACCACTCACTGAGGAGCACTACCACCTGCAACCTCGTCTGCTCCCGTGCAAAAATACACGATCATCACAGGTTTAAGCAAACAATCACAATACCAGATAAAAGGGTAAGCTAGATGTTTCAAAAACTTTAAATCCATAGAAAACGTGAATTTCCACTCCATACATAAGCCATATCAAATGCAACCATCAAGATTTCCATAATCCACATACTCGTCAAGTGTCTATCTGCTACTTTCAATATTCAAGATTCACACGTCAGACTTTCCACTGACCCACAATGCATAGACACATGACTCTACTTCCGGATTGACTCGTGCGTTGACTCTGGCTCAGAGATCTGCACCTGTCATACCATACCACTGTGAAATCCACACAGGGTCGCTGTGAAATCCACACAGCATGCGCATATATAATCTCAATGTTATCACTCTCCCGGTATGACAAGGTTAATTCATATAACAGGCCGAGCTCGTTCTTTTTCACACTACTCGCCCATTCATATGAACCTCCTCCGACTCTCCACAACTGAATAACTTCATCTACGTGATTCCATTATATCAGCAGAGTCAGGATATCTCCTTCTAGACAAGCCCCTAGTCAATACACATTACACAAATGATCTTACACGGTATTTCCTTTCCTGAAAATACTATGCCTTGATCTCACATTCACAACATTCAACACTCAAATGAATGATTCAAATCACAGCAGCAATCATTTCAAAGGTTCAAACTTTCGAATATCACATTTAAATCTCGAGCAGTCTCAAAACAACACCAAAAACAGGGGGTTCGCAAAACAACGCCAAAACCGGCGATCTGATTCAAAAGCAGGGGATTTCGAAATCTGTATTTAAAACCGGCGACCACGTCGCCCAAACGCATAAGAACAGAACATCATGAAAAAGGGATTTAAAACCGGCGACCACGTCGCCCAACCACATAGAACAGAGCATCGCGAAAAAGAATATGAAACCGGCGACCACGTCGCCCAAAATCATAGAACAGAGCATCACGAAAAAGAGTTTAAAACCGGCGACCACGTCGCCCTCACTTCAGAAACAGCTAATCTACGGCTTTTATTGAAAATAAAGCTAGCTTCCCTTACCTGCACTTGCGCAAAACACCAAGAACTCCAAAATCCAACGAAGCTTGAAGAATGCCTTGGCTCTGTTTTTTCGTCTGGTTTGAAGGACTTGCAGAGAACTTCCCAGGTGCTCTAATGGTGGCTGTCGCTCGTCGTACTCTTGTGTGAAGGTGCCAGAATCGCAGCGCGAAGGAGAGAAATGGAGGAGAAAGGAGGTAGCTCACTCTTTCGCTCTTGAACAACTGCAATGTTTCTTTCCCTCAGCAGTGGGTTTTTCCATCTTAAACCAACTATTCCACAAAAGCCGCTGCCACCACCCACTCTGCAGGAAAGGTTGCGTGTACGCTTCCTGAACAGTACGACTACGCATGCCTCTGCGCAGGCTAAAACTCTGAGGTCACTATTCTGAACTACCCTTTTTGTCTACGTGTCGCGCGTGCAGTACGTCTGATGCTGAGAGCCTGGGTCCCAACTTATCTGCATGAAACTCGACATCGTGCGTTAACCTTCCACCGATGACTCAACCTGGAAGACGACCGATCTCTCTCTCTGGAAGACGACCGATCTCTCTCTCTGGGAGAGGACCGATGTCTATCCCTGGCGACGCCCGCATGCCTCTCGCGTCCCGGCGATGCCCGCATGCCTCTCGCGCCCTGGCGATGTCCGCATACCTCGCGCCCTGGCGATGTCCGCATACCTCGCGCCCTGGCGGTGCCCGACGACACATCGCCACGCCTTCCTGAAGGTTCTTCATTCCACTATGTTACGTCAAATGTATTATCTCCACATGACTCGGGGACGTCGGTAGCTTCACATTCCAAGAGAAGATCAGCACCACTCCTCTTGCGCCCATGCATGCAACACTAAGGACGATCTCTTTTGCTCAAGCATAGAGCTTCGCATGCACAGCGTATCTAAGGCTTAACCCACACCTTGATACGCGTGGTTGTTGGAACCCACTCTGGTTGATCCAGTATCTTGACCACATACTACGTGCACTCCCATCGATCACGTACGCCCTAAACGATTGGCGGTCATGTCTCCTCTAGGCAACAGGCGATTATGTGCTAGAGAAGTCGGAGATCGCCTCCGTCTTCACTAACGGCGATCTCGTAGAAGACTTCTTAGCTACACTTTTCCTCCTTTACTCTTCTTGATCCACATGTCAGTCGACCGACCTCTACCAGCTGACCCCAGACCTTGGGCGACGTCTGATGTCCGACTACTACGAAGCTTCATTTACCAACTCTTTGTATTTTAAATAATGACATCTTCTGAAATTATTTAAGTATAACACTTTTATTCCAATTTAATTTTACAGGTCCTTACATTCTCCCCATCAAGAAAAATTTTCGTCCCCGAAAATTGAATTACAAGGAAAAAAAGTAGGGATATGCTCCTCTCATGGTTTCTTCAAATTTCCATGGTGAATCGCCCGATCTGCACGTCGTCCACTTCCAACACGTGACTAGGGTCTGCAAGATACTTCCTTAGCTGTGATACGTGAAATACATTATGCAGGTTTGCTAATTGGGGAGGTGGGACGATCTCATAAGCCACTGGACTGATCCCCCTACCACTGCCCTTAGCTGCAGTTACAACGCCTTCCCACCATCCATCACACCACCAGGCATACACTGCTGATTCAAACTCAAGAGGGCGACCTGAAAGGCGTTCAGGGGAGCATGGCTTGACTATTAAGCGGTCCCTCTTTATCAAGCAAATCATCGTACTGGACCTTCAGCAGCCTTGGAGGCACACTCCAGATTTTTCATCTAAACCAGCATTCTCTAACGCCACCATCACGTCAGAGTACCCCTATGCTAGCACCGACCTGGATTAGCAGATTAGGCTTTGGTCCACATTTTGTCAGTTTATTGGTAGGAGTAGAGTCTTGCAGACTAGAAAACCTTTCTCAAATACTTGATCCTTACAACTTCTAATTCCTCTTGTTTTAGATGTCCTTCATTGGCATGAACTGATCTGCAATGACTTGGGTTGACATCGACATTATTATTCTGTCTAGAAACTACAGAGATGGAGTTTCTTCCAGGATTTTCTTTTCAGTTCAGAAACAATCGGTTTGTAGCTTGACTCCACATTAGGCACCATTTCTTGTCAAACCGATGGTGAAACAGCAAAAGCTTGAGGGAACACGGTTCCTTTCTTCAGGCGCCCCTCTGGTTCGTTTCTCCTTTAGTTACTAATAGTAGATCAGGAAAAACCCACCCTTTTTGCAGATGGTTGGGGTTTCAGAGCTGCTAACTCAGGAATTCCAATGGATGTATCCGTATTAGCATTGCATGGGGTCTCAAGGTGCTCAGTATACAACACGCAGATCGTAACTCCCTCACTGTGTTCAGGGTGAGGACTTGTTGCCACCGCTGACAATGCAGCATTGTTTCTAGGATCAGAACCGAAACGCTGACCACCACAACTGCCCATTTAAAGGATTGGCTGCAAATCCCATCCCATTAGGAACACAAGGCACGGAAGTTCCGCTTCCACATCCAACTTTCTGAAATTTACCACATCGCTAGAAGAACTCAACGTCATCATGACACGGTTTACCCTCATTCTCATCCACAGCCATTACCCCCTTCCCTTCTACATTCACAGTCCGAACTGCATCTTCATTTGCCAAATTTAGGAGGCTTACGGCTTCGGAAGCCTTTTATCTCAACCCACCATTTCCATAATCATCTTTCAAATCACGATCAACAAAACAGTATCCATCCTGCGTGAAGCTTAAGCTAGAATCATCTCGTGCTGTTTCATCGACATGAACATCTTCCAAGCTTCAAAAGAAAAATTCATTCTTTCATTCTTGGAACCTAACTCTGGTACTTCCCATGGATACACATGCTTAAGCTTTAAACCCCCAACATACTGCTTATTTACTCTCCATAACTTATATGTAGCTGAAACTAAACCTTGGTACAACTAGATCTAACTTACACTTGCTTCTTTAATTCCATCTATTCAGCTGGGCCATTATGTAGGGAGCCATGGACACTGGTCCAGCTCCAGGTACCAAACAATAGAGAATTCCATCTCTCTCTTAGGAGGTAGTCCAGGTATTTCTTCTGGAACTACATCCATGAAATTCTTCACCACGGTATACAGCCCATCTCTTCATCATTCCTCCCTCCCCCTTGAGCTAGGATTACAAGGCACGCCGCCCTTCTATCAACCCCGACCATACACACTGAGCAGATGTCATATCTGACTCTCGGAGATCTGGAAACACCACTTCCTGCCTACTGCAATCTATGAGAATGTGATTGGCAGATAGCTAATCCATTCCCAGGATAACATCCAGATCCTGAAGAGGTAGACAGATCAAATTCACTTTGAACCTGCGTCCCTCTACTATCACTGGACATTCAGAGCAAACTGGGGAGGTCAAAACCTGTCCTGATGCAGGTGTAGAGATCAATCGTCCAAACGACAGCTCCTTCACTAGAAGGCCCAGTTCGGTTGCACACCGATTTGACACAAAAGAGTGTGTCGCTCCAGAATCAAACAAAACTCTAACGTATCTACCAGCTATAAACAAGCACCTTGTACTAGGTTACCTGACTGAGATGCTTCTGCTCCAGACATGGCAAACACTCTTCCTGTCGCCTGAGGTCTGCTGCCTTCGTTTCTCATCTGCTGAGAGCCACTGGGTTGGGTCGCCCCATTCCGGTTAGGGCACTCTCTAGCAACGTGCCCCGTCTTTTGGCAGGTGTAGCACCTTTTCTCTGAACTCCTCTTGAAGCACGCGTTGGAGGCGTGTGGTCCACCACAATGGAAACACTTGGGTTTCCAAGGTTGCTGCTGCTGAAACTGGGATGACGTTGTTCCCGCCCGATGTGGTGGAGGTCTCGCATATGGCTTGCTGTGTGGATGCTGCACCTTAGCCTTCCCACTGGAAGAACCTCCTTGGTGTGACCTGACCACCCGAGAATCACCCTTTTCCAGGGTCTCCACCATCTTCGCCTTCTCCACTAAGGCGTGAAATTCCCTGATGCACATCGGGGCTATGGTCCTCTTCAGTCCATGCTTCAGCCCCTCTTCGAATTTCCTACACCTCCAGGCCTCGGAGGTCGCCTGGGTATAGAATCGGGCGAGGTACTCAAACCGAGCAGCATAGGCGTTAACATACATACTGAATATATATATATATATATATATATATATATATGCAAAATGAATTTGGATCAGATAAAAGAATGAATGAAAACAAAACGCTCTTAGTTCAGTTCGGCAGAACGTGGGTCTCCAAAACCCGATGTCGTAGGTTCAAATCCTACAGAGCGTGATTCTAGTCTTGTTCGCCTGATAATTACACTGAAATAATTGAACATTCAAAAGAAAGAAAGTCTGAATTTTATCCTTGTCGATTAGGATTAAAACTAAATAAATAGGGAATCCACAAAAAAAGAGACATTAATGAATCAAAGATCCAACTGATCACCTCGTCGGTATTGTAAATATGCAGTTACAAATAATCCAGCCAAAGTAATAGGAATTAACCCTAAAACGATTCCAAATAGAAAGACTTCAATCATTTTTCTTTGTTCGGAAAGTAAAAAGAAAGGTAATATCTATCCTTCAATATTAATCTGTATTGATCATGAATCTCAACGACCGAGAATTGGAAATTTACATAGTAAGGAATGATAGAATGTCTTATACCAAAATGGACTATTCCTCTCCTCTCAAAATTACAAATCAAATAAGTTGTATTTTACTAAGACCAATAAATAGAGACGAGGTTATAATTAAAACCGCTAGTAAAAAACCGAAATAACTAGTGATAATGGGCATATAGAAACTAAATGAAATATGGTCGTTATTTTGATACATATGTTTATAAAGCACTTCCCTAAATTTCCATTTTTGAGAGAAAAAAGAATAAGATAAAAAAATCCTACTTGAAAGATCAAATTAAAAATTGGTGATTCATCACTAAATTATTACAGACCAATAAAAAGAAATAGAGTATCATAATTTAGAAATCAATTACTCATCTGTTACATCTACCCATCCTGTGATTCCAAATCAACAGACTTCTTCATCAACTCAGGAATTAAGTAAACTGATCTAATGAAAATATTTAGTATTCTTCTATAGATATCCAATAGAATTATCTTTATAAAAGAAAAATTATGAATATTCAAACAAAGAATAATAACTTTGTTATTTCATTTTATTTCACTTCGAATTCATGTAGAAGAAAATAGAAAAAAAATCTTCAACAACCACAAAAAATATATTTATTGATTTGGCATAGAATTGAATTATTAAAATAGAAAATCTCCTTTATTAATTATTAGAAACCCTTTTCTCATATTCCGATTTGAATCAATCTTGAGTTTCTAATCCAAAACTAACAATCTGAAATGTTAAGAACCTTTTTTATTATTACTAAAAAAATTGACTATCAAAAATTTTTGATATGCCCAAACTTTGGAAAATTTTCTATCAGATTTTTTACTACATCGAGACAATCTATGAAGAAAGAAGAAAAAAATCTAGTATTTGATTTTGACACTGATTGCGAAATTTCATTGCTCTGTTAGAAGAAGGATAGCTATACTGATTCGGTATACTCAAAAGACACCGTTGGTACAAAATGGACGATCTAACAAGGATTACATTTCAGTAAATTTTGAATTACTGATCTCGTTTTTTATGGAATCGATCCCCCCCCCCCTTTTGACTGTACAAGAATATGTGGAGTTTAAGATGTCTGGAAGCACAGGAGAACGTTCTTTTGCTGATATTATTACCAGTATCCGATACTGGATTATTCATAGCATTACTATACCCTCCCTATTCATTGCAGGTTGGTTATTTGTCAGTACGGGTCTAGCTTACGATGTATTTGGAAGTCCCCGCCCAAACGAGTATTTTACAGAGAACCGACAAGGAATTCCTTTAATAACTGGCCATTTTGATCCTTTGGAACAATTTGATGAATTTAGTAGATCTTTTTAGGAGGCTCCAATGACTATAGATAGGACCTATCCAATTTTTACAGTACGATGGTTAGCTGTTCACGGACTAGCGATACCCACTGTTTCTTTTTTGGGATCAATATCAGCAATGCAGTTCATCCAACGATAAACCTAATTTGAATTATAGAGCTATGACACAATCAAACCCAAATGAACAAAATGTTGAATTGAATCGTACCAGTCTCTACTGGGGGTTATTACTTATTTTTGTACTTGTTGTTTTATTTTCAAATTATTTCTTCAATTAATTAGAATTAATAAAAGAAATTGGAATAGTGAATAATATATATCTATTAGCAATTCTTTTATCCCATTTGGAAGGATATCATTTCAGAATTATCTATTACTGTTTATGTCTTTAGCATGACTGACTACGTGATTAAATGTGGAGGAAAGTGGGATAAATGGCCGATACTACTGGAAGAATTCCTCTTTGGATAATAGGTACTGTAACTGGTATTACTGTGATCGGTTTAATTGGTATTTTCTTTTATGGTTCGTATTCCGGATTGGGCTCATCTCTGTAGTCATCGTATTCTAATTGGGTTTTTGAAATGAAAGCGTAAGAACTCAAAAGGGATCCACTCTTTCTTTGACGAATGCAAGTGGATCCCCTTGAGTTCTTAAAAATTCGAATCTTTTTTTCATATAAATGACTGCTTCTTCTGATGTTTCAAAAAATTCCATTTCATTCTTCTTTTTTTTTCACTACATATTATATACAATAAAAGATTATCTGGCAGACAGATTCTAAGTTGGAAAAAATAGAAACTAAGATATGGGATTTTTTAGGAAGGGATTCAAAAAGATTATTTTATTTCTATTTTTAGAATATTTCGATTTCAACACAAACAATAAAGGAATAAGAATCGGATTCTAGGAAAGGACAAAGAAAAAACAAAGAATTCCCCTTACAGTAACTTTTCCATATTTGAATATATATATATATATTTTCTATTATACAGATATAGAATTACAAAAATTATCAAAAAATGTTGATAAATACGCGGAACTAGAAATTCATTTCGAACAATTGAACCTTCTCAAATTGTTTCTTCTTAAGAACTAAAAAAAATTGTGCTAAAATAATAGATGTCAAGAAGAACAAGAGACCTTGGACACGTAATGGATCTTGAAGTACTATTTCCGCATCCCCCTGACCAAATCCACCAACATTAGGATTACTTGTTAATGGCTGATCAAGTTTGATAGATTCACCTTCTGAAACAAGAAGTTCTGGTCCTGGAGGTATAATATCAATCACTTCATGCTCATCCAATGTATCCTATAATTCTAATCTTAAAATGAACCTCTAGCAGTAAAGGGGTCCTCTTCTACATTGACTAAGAATGTTTATCCCTTAAGCTTCTACCTTTGCACTCCTTCACACCTTAATCTCTTTTATAAACTTCTAACTAATAGCGTTGCCAAGCCAAGTTTATCATCATTTTGTTCCTTAAGTACCTTCAAAGTGCTGCTCTTATTGATACAAGGTGATCCTGCCGCTTGACTCGGACGTGGAGGATTGCCTCGTCACTCCTTCGTCTAGCCTTTTGTTCTGCAGGAACGCTCCAAGAACCACCACCGGAACTCCAAACGCTGCCTGCAAAACACACAGACGGCGCCTCTGGCAGCCGTTGTAGCTCCGACGCTCAAGTCAGGCAACAGGAACACCAAAACTATAACTGAATCTCTCTGTGAGACTCGTGTGTGCTCTCAGATCCACTTTCTCTCTCTATAACTGTTTTCTGTTATCATTGTGCCACGTGTAAGAACGCTCTCACAGTGACTCAGAAACTCAGTGTAGTGAGCATGTGTAAACTTGTAATCTGAAAAGGAATCCCTTACCTTACATGATGTGGAGTGCTTTATACCTGAGCTGCGCCTCTCTCCCAGATGGTGACACGTAGAGGCATGCAGCTGGCATCTACCGTACACGCGTCACATCTAGAGGGCTTCTGCGCTTCTCTCTGTGCGGGTCGCATGCTCCCAGGAGAGCGCCAGGCGCATCCTGCCTGCATGGCCTCGCCGCACGTCCTCTGAGTGGGCATCATGCGAGGTGCATGCGTAGCGTTCTCGCTGGGAACCCTGATGACCGATCGCCCTCTACATGCACTTACGACCGACCTCCCTCTTAACGCCCGATCGCGCTCGTCATGCAGTCACACTCGATCGGTCCATCATAACTTCCACCGATGACCGGGCGGTGCCTCATAACTTCCCCTGATGACCGGGCGGTGCCTCATGACCATCCACCGATGTCCGTGCGGTGCCTCATGACTATCCACCGACGTCCGTGCGGTGCCTCCAAGCGCTTATCTATGCTCTGAACTGGGAGTGGTGGCCACTTGTTATCTGACTACCGATCACCGTTCTAGGTGATCTCCTCCCTGATTCACTTGCTCTTTCTACCACGTGCCACCCTGTGCATGGTCCACGTGGTCAACGGCTGCTAATGTCATCAACTACTGATGACCGACCGGATCACAAGCCCCCCAGTCTCGAGCTGTGAACTTGTTCTCAGCGAAGAGACTAAGTGGTCGCGCCCTCGGTCCACGTGGCAAGTGGAGCCAGGCCACGTGCTGCTCTCGTATCTGCTCCTCGGCGTCACAGCTTCCATACTCTTATCTCTCGACACATGGACGCACCAATGGCCCCCACTGAGTGTCGCTACCGTTTCCTTCATTCAACAGAAGCGTGCGCATCCCTCTGGATCATCTAGAGATTCACCTTCTCTGTTTTCTTCTTCTCAACCGCGCTAGGGTTCGTTGCGTTTCTCCTCTTTAACTCTCTGCATGTGACTAACTGTTAACTAGCTTAGGATTTAGCGCGATCTCACTGCAACCCCTCAAACTTGACTTCTGACTTGATCGCGGCTAACTATTACCTTAGCATTGCCTTCAACATAACTTCGTGCTGGATGACTGACTTAACGGGGCCTAAACGCTTCGACTTCACGCAGCAGAACTTGCTTCTACCACCGACCACCGACTAGCATGTTAGTGCACCACCGATCAGTCATCGCGCTTCTGGCTTCGCTACACTTCTCTGCCACACCAGCGCTGAGTGCATAGAGGGCCTGAACACCAACTATGACGCTTGTGTTTTGGGGAAGAAAAGTGCTTCTCGACGACCCCTCTTGCCTCAACCTCGCTGTAAGAAGTCGTGGGTGAGGTCTTGCTTCTCTCACCTCAGGCTCGCTGTAAAAAGCAGAGGGAAGGGACTTGGTTCTCTTGCCTCAACCTTGCTGTAAGAAGCAGAGGAAGAGGACTTTTCCTCATGCCTCAGCCTCGCTGTACAAAGTTGAGGTGAGGACTTTCTCTGTTGCCTCAACCTTGCTGTAAGAAGCGAAGGAGAAGGACTTTTCTTCTTGCCTCAACCTTGCTGTAAAAAGAAGAGGAAGAGGACTTGATTCTCTTGCCTCAACCTTGCTGTAAGAAGCAGAGGAAGAGGACTTTTCTGTCGCCTCAACCTTGCTGTGAAAAGCAGAGGAAGAGGACTTTTCCTCATGCCTCAGCCTCGTTATAAAAAGTCGAGGTGAGGACTTTCTCTGTTGCCTCAACCTTGCTGTAAGAAGCGAAGGAGAAGGACTTTTCTTCTTGCCTCAACCTTGCTGTAAAAAGCAGAGGAAGAGGACTTTCTCTCTTGCCTCAGCCTCGCTGTACAAAGTCGAGGTGAGGACTTTCACTCGCCTGCACCTCGCTGTACAAAGTCGAGGGAGGACTTTCTTCTTTCTCGCCTGCACTCACTCAAAGGCAAGGAGGACTTCCTCTGTTGCCTGCACTTGCTCAAAGGCAAGGAGGACTTCCTCTGTTCTCGCCTGCACTTGCTCAAAGGCAAGGAGGACTTCCTCTGTTGCTTGCACTTCCTCTGTTGCTTGCACTTCCTCTGTTGCCTGCACTTGCTCAAAGGCAAGGAGGACTTCCTCTATTGCCTCAACCTTGCTGTAAAAAGTAAAGGAAGAGGACTTTCTCTTGCCTCAACCTTGCTGTATAAAGCAGAGGTGAGGACTTTCTCTGTGGCCTGCACTTGCTCAAAGGCAAGGAGGTCTTCTGATGGAGAGAGGCCAAGCTCACCCCACCATGAAAGCCAAGGGCCAAGACTAGACCGTCTAGAACCACATGGAGAGCGTCTAACACAAGACAAGGGGGAGCTACATGAGGAGTGTCTAGGAGGGAGCCTAGACCGTCTAAGACCTCTCACAAGGTCCATGGCCAAGCACATTCACGCCCAAACAAGTCAAGCAACGGATGGGAGGGAGAAGACCTTGTACATGCTACTTGGAGGCCCATTAGGGGTAGCTTAGTAGATTAGTGTAGTGTAGAAAGCAAAACTTGCTCACTTAGGGGTGTGCTATAAAAAAGGTGCCCTTAGCAATAGAAGGAGGGGTGTGCTAGCAAATAGGTGCCTTTAGCAAAAGAAGGAGAGGTGTACTATTAAATGTTGCATTTTTGACCTATCTTCTAGAATATTAGGATGATGGTGTGGTTTGACTAAAGTCAATACCCTAGCAGCCCCCACTTTTTGTATTTCCATCCCTACCCTTTAAGCTTGCTCACCAAGGCTCCTAAATCTATAAATAAGGAGGCCTACCTCATGTATTTTCAAGATTAATTTGAGTAAAGTTGTGCTGCCAAATTTGTGCCATACTTACTCCCTTGCCTAAATCTCTTGATTTATGGTTTTAATCTTCACTCCTTCACCACAAAAGAGAGCTGGCCAAACCTCTCTCATTTTCATACACATCATGCACCTTCAAGATCACCATCACTCCTAGGAGGGTCTTGCTCATTTAAACCATTGCTTCCGCACCATCTTCAACATCCAAGGAGAGCTCAACATGTGAAGGCCATCATTTGGTATCATGAGCATGGGGTTCTTCAAAGATGAGTAGTTCTTGGTCCTTTTTCATTTTGAGTTCTTCTTTAATCCTTGTTGTTCATCTTTGTTTTCCATACTTGTCTTGCTGTTTTTTTAATTTTTAATTTGCATCGGTGTGCTGTTTGGAAATTCCAATTGGTGCATCTTGTTCAATTGTTCTTGAGCAATCTTTGTGCAATTTTTGGTAGGATTCCATACACCTTTGTGTTGCTGTTTTTATTTTTAGGTATTTGAGTCTTGCTTGTTTTTATTTTCTTTTGGGTCATATGATGCTTTGAGTCTTTTTATTTTATGAATCCATATGTTTTGTCTAAGTCATGTGTTTCCAAATTTGTCATCAAAATCTTAGTGGTACTTGTTCTTGATGATTTGGTTTCTTGCTTTATTTTGGGTCCAGTTTTTATTTTGCTGTTTTGGATGATCTTTTGGTGCATTTTTCTTTTAGTTTGAGTTCATATTTGGGTGTTAGATCCACGCAAATTCCTATATCTTCACTCCATTGTGTTCTTGAAAAATTTTCTTTGCTGTTTTTGGTTCCAGCTTTAGGATCCCCTGTTTTCACTGCAACTGGCCTGGCTGTTTTTATGTGTTAAAATTAAATACGTCACAAGAAATTTATGAGCCTCTGGATTTGAGTCACTTGAGATCTTAGCAAAAGAATACAAAAAGAATCAGGTCAAAAAAACAAATAGAAAAAAAATGATAAATCATACAAAAAAAAGTGTGCAATCTGTTGTTCCAGCTGGCGGAAAATGAGCACTGGTAGTAAAACATTTATCAAAATTAATTGGTGCATGCGTTTGGCGTGAAACCAACTCCAAAAGTTTGTTAAGATCTTGACCTAATTGTGTCTCAAATTTCAAAAGCAAAGTCAGAATATCCAGCTCAGTACACACGTTTTAAGTGACGCTTTTTGTGCCAGGGAAACTTTTTCAGTAGTGCTGTTTTGGTTTTTCAAATCAATTCTAGTACCATTCTAGGATTCCTTTTGTGTGCCCACTTTATTTGTGTACCTTTTATTTGCTTGTCACATTTTATTGCAACTCTTCCTAGTTGTGTCACATTTTAACTCCATTTGGTGGTACTGTTTTTCTAATTAATTTGTTTCTTGCTTTAATCCTTTGGCCTCTAAATTTGGTGCTGGAATTGTTTCTCAATTGGTGCCTATTTGAGTAGAAATTTAACTTGAGTGAGGTCTAGCCTGTGTGATAGGTGATGGATTGGAGAATTAATTTCCTAATTCTAAGAGGAGCCAAAGCAAGGGCAGCAAACAAATATTACCCAAAAACACCACAAACACTTGGATGGCCCAACAAAGAAAAAGACAACCAAGGGAGTGCCAATAGCAAAACAAGGATCAACAAAAGGGGGTTTTCTTAATCTTCTTTGCAACTTAACCTTGTTAATTACTTCTTTAATTACGTGATTAGACGGTGAGTGTGTCTTCAAGGGCTCCAAGTGTCCAAGAAGCCTCACCTAGGGCCGACTAGTGTAGACTTTAATTGGTTTAGCATGTGTTAATTGTTTTTAATTGTTTTCCTTGCTTAATTAATTACGTTTGCTAATTTGTTTTACCTTGTTTAAGTTTGTTAATTCTTTGCTTGGTTAATTAGCTAGTTGCATTGTTTTCTTGCATCAAAAAGGATTTCTTCAACTTGATTGTGTTTTAAGTGGTTTACTAAGAGAAAGCTTTGTGTGAAGACATTGAGGGATAGTCTTTGGCTAAGGTAAGGCTTGGTATTTAAGTAGTCCATTGTGACTCACCTCCCTTACCTGGAAGACTACCTTCTTTGACTTCCCTAAATTTTCTCAAGGTAAAGTACCTCTACACACAAAACTTTAGTCATGTCTTCTTCTTCTCATTCTCCAAAGTCTATTGAAAATGAATTAAAATCTATGAAAACTCTTTTGGAAGAAGTTTCACAAGCCGTCAAATGATTTCTTTTAGACAATTGGAGAATGAGTCTAAAATTAATGAGTTGACTAAAGCCCAAGAAGAGAAGTCACAAAAATCAAAAAAATCTCAAACTCATGCATCTCATTCACAAGTCCAAGAGTCTCTAGGGGAGGGAAGCCTTAGAATGTATGACTACTACCAACCACCCCCTAGAAGAAATAGGCAAAGGGAGCAAGAGGGCCCAAGGGAGGTTAGAGTAGACCTACCTCATTTCCATGGTAAGGAGAGTGTAGAAACCTACCTAGATTGGGAGATGAAAGTAGAGCAACTCTTTGCTTGCCATAGGGTGAGTGAAGAACGCAAGGTACCTCTAGCCACCCTTAGCTTCCAAGGGAACGCCATGTATTGGTGGACCTCTCTCGAAAGAGAAAGACGTCTTCATAGGGAACCTCCAATTGAATATTGGAATGACCTTAGGGGAGCCCTAAGACGTCGCCACATACCCTCATACTACCATAGGGAGTTGATGGACAAGCTCCAAAGACTCAGGCAAAACAATATGAGTGTTGAGGAGTATAGACAAAAAATGGAGCTCTACATGATGAGAGCCTCCATTAGAGAAGAGGAGCATATCACCATAGCTAGGTTCCTTAGTGGCCTCTCGCTTGAGATAAGGGATAGAGTAGAACTCCTTCCATACCAAGACTTGAATGACTTGGTCCAACTTTGCATTAAAGTTGAGCAACAAAATTTGCGCAAAACTTCAAGTCTAAAGGTTGGATCCTGCTCTAACCTCTATCCCAAGAGAGAATATAGAAGGGAGGGTAGTACATCAAAAGAAAAACCTAGGGAAACTACCAAACCCTTAGCCAAAGATGCCTCCACCCCACCCATCCGAGCTAGGGACGTTAAGTGCTTTAAGTGCCATGGAAGAGGGCATGTGCAAGCACAATGCCCAAACCAAAGGACTTTGTTTTTGAAAGGTGTCGATGAATACACTAGTGGCGAGGATGAGCCAAGTGAAAGAGAGGAAGGGGGAGAGGATGAGAGGGTAGATCCATTAGAGGGAGAATTGCTAATGATTAGGAGAACCCTCAACAATCATCCTAGTGCATCCATGGAGACACAAAGAGAGAACATCTTTCACACAAGATGTAAAGTTTTAGAAAATATATGTTCTCTCATTGTGGATAGTGGATCAAGCTGCAATTGTTGTAGCTCTAGAATGATTGAAAAGCTCAATCTACAAGTAGTTCCTCATCCTAAGCCATACAAGTTGCAATGGATAAATGAAAATGGGGAACTAAGTGTAGATAAGCAAGTGGAAATCAAGTTTTCCATAGGGAACTATAAAGACAAGGTTTTATGTGATGTAGTGCCTATGGAAGCTTGCCATATACTCTTAGGAAGACCATGGCAATTTGATAAAAAAACCTTGCATGATGGTCTTACTAATGAGATTTCCTTCACCCATAAGCATAAAAAGTTTGTACTTAGTCCTTTACCACATTCCCAAGTGGTGAAAGACCAAATACAAATGAAAGAAAATAGGGATGAGGAAAAGAAAAAGAAAAGAGAGCTTGAAAAGAAAAAAGTCCTTAGGGATAGGAAGGAGGGAGAGAAGAGTGTTCCTTCTCCCAAGGTTGCTCAACAAGAGAAGCCTTTTGAAAACATCTTGGAAAATTTGCTTCTTGTTGAACAACCAAGCCTTGTCTTTTGTAAAGGAACACTTGCATGCACTGTCACAAGTAGTGAACTTATGAGTCTACCTCCTAAAGTAGAAAAACTTTTAAGTGAATTTGATGATGTATTCTCCAATGAGGGACCCAATGGACTCCCTCCCATTAGAGGTATAGAACACCAAATTGACTTGATTCCGGGGGCAAGCCTACCAAATAGGCCCGCCTATAGAACTAACCCCGAGGAGACTAAGGAGATAGAGTCACAAGTTCAAGACTTGTTGGAGAAGGGTTGGGTTCAAAAGAGCCTAAGCCCTTGTGCTGTACCTGTCTTGTTGGTGCCCAAAAAAGATGGACCCTTTCAAGTCCTCAAGAGAGTCAACAACAATGCATACAAGTTGGACCTACCTCTTGAATATGGAGTGCATGACACATTTAATGTAATTGACCTATCTCCATTTGTAGGTACCAATGACGACTTAGATTTGAGGACAAATCCTTTCCAAGGGGGAGGGGATGATGGAGAGAGGCCAAGCTCACCCCACCATGAAAGCCAAGGGCCAAGACTAGACCGTCTAGAACCACATGGAGAGCGTCTAACACAAGACAAGGGGGAGCTACATGAGGAGCGTCTAGGAGGGAGCCTAGACCGTCTAAGACCTCTCACAAGGTCCATGGCCAAGCACATTCACGCCCAAACAAGTCAAGCAACGGATGGGAGGGAGAAGACCTTGTACATGCTACTTGGAGGCCCATTAGGGGTAGCTTAGTAGATTAGTGTAGTGTAGAAAGCAAAACTTGCTCACTTAGGGGTGTGCTATAAAAAAGGTGCCCTTAGCAATAGAAGGAGGGGTGTGCTAGCAAATAGGTGCCTTTAGCAAAAGAAGGAGAGGTGTACTATTAAATGTTGCATTTTTGACCTATCTTCTAGAATATTAGGATGATGGTGTGGTTTGACTAAAGTCAATACCCTAGCAGCCCCCACTTTTTGTATTTCCATCCCTACCCTTTAAGCTTGCTCACCAAGGCTCCTAAATCTATAAATAAGGAGGCCTACCTCATGTATTTTCAAGATTAATTTGAGTAAAGTTGTGCTGCCAAATTTGTGCCATACTTACTCCCTTGCCTAAATCTCTTGATTTATGGTTTTAATCTTCACTCCTTCACCACCAAAGAGAGCTGGCCAAACCTCTCTCATTTTCATACACATCATGCACCTTCAAGATCACCATCACTCCTAGGAGGGTCTTGCTCATTTAAACCATTGCTTCCGCACCATCTTCAAATTCCAAGGAGAGCTCAACATGTGAAGGCCATCATCTTCCTCTGTTGCCTGCACTTGCTCAAAGGCAAGGAGGACTTCCTCTTTCTCGCCTGCACTTGCTCAAAGGCAAGGAGGTCTTCCTCTGTTGCCTGCACTTGCTCAAAGGCAAGGAGGTCTTCCTCTGTTGCCTGCACTTGCTCAAAGGCAAGGAGGACTTCCTCTGTTGCCTGCACGTGCTCAAAGGCAAGGAGGACTTCGTCTTTCTCGCCTGCACTTGCTCAAAGGCAAGGAGGACTTTAAACTGGGAACACTCGCACACTTTATGTACCGAAAATCTTTTATTGGGTGGCATCGTTAAAAAGAGTGCCCTTGATCTGCTCAACGTTTTACTACACTAAGTGTGTGTACAGCGCGATAGCGCATCTACTTTACAACTTAACCAAAGTAGGAAAGAAGCGTGTAGCGTCCTGGGTTCTGGGAATAGCTGTTCCATCCAGAGTCACCAGCCGACAAGCTCCATTCTCCAACGTCTCAACCACTCTGGATGGGGTCTCCTTTGATCGGTGATTACCGCCCTGGCGATGCACACACGTGGGGCGATCATGCCTTCCGCTTCAGCTCTGGGAGCCCCCCCAGTGTAGCCTCTTCCATCACCTCACCTCCCCAAACACAGGGAGTTCATGCTGCTGGTCTCCTGCCTGGGACCCCGAAGCGCGATCACCTTGTGTCTTCTGCAGGTAATCGGTCAGGAACCCTGTCTTCACCAACTCAGCAAGCTGACGCCCCAACGCCAGGCAGGTACGGAGTGTATGTCCATAAGCTTGATGGAATTCACACCACTCATCCTTCCTCCTTCCAAGTACCCTGTCCGTTTTCTCTGGCACATGGAGTCTTGCTGCCACAGCAGGGATGGCGATCAGCTCCGCCAAACTTATCATGAAATCATACCTGGAGGGTGTGTTGCTTGCACGCCCCCTGGTCTGGTCCTTCCTGGGTGCATAAGGGCGAGACCTTCCCTGCTCCTTCCTCCCTTCCTTGATCTCATGCACCCGCGCCTGTTGCTGCTGATTCCCCTGACCTCCACGTGGCTTCGACGGTGCAGCACTTCCTCTCTTCTCAGAGACCTCTGTCTCTGCTACTATGTGTGCCACCGCGCGTCGCCGTATCTCGGTGAAGGTGGCAGGGTGGCTCCTGATGAGAGATTCACTGAAAGGACCAGGGAGGACACCTCTCTTGAACGCATGCACCAGCATGTCCTCGTCCTTGCCGGGCAATCTCACCACCTGCGCCCCAAAGCGATTGAGGTAGTCCTTCAACGGCTCCCCCTGATACTGGCGCACGTCAAACAGGTCGTAGGACACCACTGGCGCCGGTCGATTGATGATGTACTGCTCCGTGAACAGCTTTGCAAACTGATGGAAGGAAGTGACGTGGCCCTCTGTGATGGAAGAGGGCCAAGCACAACCTTCCATGAAAGGCAAGAGTCAAGTCAAGAGCGTCTAAGACCAAGCTAGGAGCGTCTAAGACAAGCTAGGAGCGTCTAGGACGAGAAGGCCAAGCTAGAAGCGTCTAGGACAAGAAGACTTGGATCAAAGCTATGAATGGGAGAGTGGCATACTAGCACATATTCCGTGAAGGCCCATCAAATGTAGTTTAGCTTTAATTGGGGTGTAAATAGCATAGCCATGTGGACAAATGTTTATTTTTCTGCACATTAGAATTAAGGAGAAGTTAACCTTCCCACTATTCTAGAAAGCCCATGGAGGGGGTGAACTTACAAACTAGACACACCCCTCCCCATGTGCTCACACTTTCCATGTGGCCCATGTGCTTCACATTTACATTTCATTTGGCTAGCATTAGGGTTGCATTATGGTCCTCCTTAGCCTATAAAAAGAGGAGCCTACACCTTGTATTTTCAAGATTAAATAGAGTATTGTTATGCTGCCCAAATTGTGCCATACACTACTCCTTGCCTAACACTTAGGTTTTAGTCTTCAATTCATCACTACCAAAGGGGCTGGCCAAACCTCCCCATTTCCTCACTCTTCATGCACCTTCAAGGCACCCATGCTTCCTAGGAAGGCCTTGCTCACCTCCTCCATAAGCTTTCGCATCCATCATCACCAAGGAACTCCAAAATCCAAAGAAGAGCTCATAGGAATGCTATCATTTGGTATCATGAGCTATGGTTCTTCAAAGATGACTGTCTCTTCATTTTATTTTTTGAGTTCTTCTTTTCTCCAAGTTGTTCATCTTTATTCCAAGTTGTCTTGCTTTTTTTTGTGTTCTAATATGATTTGAATGCTTGTTTATTCATTTCATTTGGTGGGTTTGTTCAAACTTGTGCTTGAACATCTATTTTCAATTTTGTGTAGGATTCTTGATATATTTGTGTTGCTGCTTTTATTTTTAGGTATTTGAGTCTTGCTTGAAATTTCATTTGGGTTATATGATGTTCTTGTGTCTTTTCATTTTATGAATCCATAAGTTTTGTCTAAGTCATGTGTTTCCATATTTGTCATCAAATCCTAGTAGTACTCTTTTTGATTTATTTGTTTCTTGTTTTTGGTCTGCATGTTTGATCTGAAATCTGTTTTGTGTTGATCCTTTGGTGCATTTTTAATTTTAGTTTGAGTTCTTATTTGTGTGTTAGATCCACACAAATTCCATCATATTAACTCCATTGTGTTTTTAAGGTATATCATTCTGTTTTTCATTCCAGTTTTCAGAACCCCTTGTTTTTCACTTTTCTGTGCTGACTGTTTTGATTTATGAAAATCACATACATCATCAAAATTTTCTGAGCCTCTGGATTTCACAAATTTTAGGTGTTAGCAAAAGGACAAAAAAAGAACCATCTGAAAAGAAGAAATAGAAAAAAAAAGATAAATATTACAAAAAAAGTGTGCAATCCTGACGTTCCAGCTGGCAGCTCTGAGCACTGATTTTATAAAATTTACCAAAATTAATTGGTATATGCGTTTGGAGTGAAACCAACGCCAAATGTTTTTTAAGATCTTGTTCTGATTGTGTCTCAATTTTCAGAAGCAAATACAAAAGGGTCAGCTCAGCATAAATCTTTTAAAGATACGCTTTCTGGACCACAACAATTTGTGCTTTTCTGTGGTGCTGTTTTTTGGTTTTTAAATCAAATCTAGTGCTATTCCTAGGTTCCTTTTTGTGTGCCATCCATTATTTGAGTACCTTTTATTTGCTTGTCTAATTTCATTTGAACTCTTTTCTAGTTGTGTCACATTTAAATTCCATTTGTGTGGTACTGTTTTTCAAATTAATTTGTTTCTTGCTTTCTTTCTTTGGCCTTTAAGCTTGTTGGTGGATTAAATATCAATTGGTACTTGTTGAGTGAGAATTTGACTTGAGGGGAGTCTAGCTTGCTTAATAGGTGCTGGATTGAAGATTTTATTGACTTAATTCCAAGAGGAACAAAGGCAAAGGGCAGCAACAAACACCATACTACAAATACACCACACACTTTGGAAGGCCCAACAAGTAGAAAAGCAACAAAAGGGGTGCAACTAGAAGAACAACAAAAGGGGTGCAAATAGTAAAAGCAACAAAGGGAGTGTCATTTAATTTCTTTGCAATCTTGCTTGTGTTAATTACTTGTTAATCACGCAATTAGTCGGTGAGTGTGTCTTCAAGGGCTCCAAGTGTCCAAGAAGCCTCACCTAGGGCCGTCTAGCTTAATTTGTTTTTGTTAATTGCTTTAATTGAACCAACTTGCTTTAATCACTTCGTTAATTTCTTGTTTAATCTTGTTTAAGGCTTTGATAGCTTGCATTGTTTTCTTGCATTAAAAATTTGATTTCTTCATCCTAATTGTGTTTTAAGTGGTTTACTAAGAGAAAGCTTTGTGTGAAGACATTGAGGGATAGTCTTTGGCTAAGGCAAGACTTGGTATTTAAGTAGTCCATTGTGACTCACCTCCCTTACCTGGAAGACTACCTTCTTTGACTTCCCTAAATTTTCTCAAGGTAAAATATTTCTATACACAAAGGTCTAGTCATGTCTTCTCATTCCTTTAAATCTCTTAAAAGTGAGGTGAAATCCTTGAAATCTCTTTTGGAACAACTTTCCAAGAATATTCAATCAATTTCATCTAAACAATTGGAGAATGAGGCCAAAACTAATGAATTGACTAAATCAAAGGATGAGAAGTCTCACATTTCAAAAAAATTACCTTCTCATGCATCTATCTCTAAAAAGCATGATTCTTTTGGGGAGGGAAGACATAGAAGAGATAGAAAAGAACAAGAAAGCCCAAGAGAGGTTAGGGTAGACCTACCCCATTCCCATGGAAAAGAAAATATAGAAACTTGCCTAGATTGGGAAATGAGGGTAGAAAAATTGTTTGCTTCCCATAAAGAAAGAAAGGAAAGAAAGATACAAAAGAAAAGAGAGGAAGCCGAAAGGGAAGCTAAAGAAAAAGAAAAAGAAAAAGCAAAAAGCATGAGAAGACCCTTGAGAAACAAAAGGCGTGGGAGAATAGTGTTCCTTCTCACAAGGTCATTCAACAAGACAAAAGATTTAAAAATACCTTTGAAAATATGCCTCTTGTTGAACAACCTAGCCTTTCCTTTTGTAAAGGAACACTTGCAAGCATAGTAACAAAAAAAGAGTCTTTAAAAGAAGCTTGCATAGATAAAGATAAAGTGGATTATTTCTCATATGTGCTAGGATATCACCAAGTGAATGTCAAGTTATTTACAAGCATCTACAAAAACAAATTTTGATGTGAAGTAGTGCCTAAAGAAACTTGTCATGTCCTATTGAGACAACCATTGCCAAGTGTGCAACTTCTCATAAACAATGGTTGTAACAACGAGACTATCTTTACACATAAGAGAAAAATTCTTCATGAAGGAGAACTCATGGACCAAATTAGAGTTGATAAAACTCTAGAGCTTTTAAAAGGAAAACTTTTGTCACCCATGAGAAAAGATGTTCAAAGACATTACCCTAGATACATTTCTTGTTTTAAAAATACACCTAAGGTGATGTCTCATGAACTCTATACTCCTTTACCTTTTGCAAATGATCCTTGGGAAGACATAAACCTCAATTTTATCTTAGAGCTTCCTAGGACAACAAAAGGTTTTGATTCCATTTTTATGGATATGGATAATCTCTTCTATATAGAAGTGACAAGTTTTCATGGTTTATCTTCAAGCATAGTATTGGATAGAGCTCCGAAATTTGAAAACCATCATTTGAGGAATCTTTTAGAAAAACTTGAAATTAAGTTGTACTCTTCAAATTTTTATCCTCAAAAGAATGGTCAAAATAAAATTGAAAACATAGCTCTTTTTACTATGCCTAGAGAAATCATGAAAGACAATCACAATTCTTGGGATGAGTATCCTTTTGAGCATGCATACAATGGAGTAGTCCACAAGACTACTAATATTTCTACATTTGAAATTGCATGTGGACTTAATCCTCTTTCGCTTTTTAAGTTGTTACCCTTTCCTAAAGGTATTGTGCCTAAGGAAAAGGTAACCAATATTGAAAATCTTCAAATACATAAGAGGATTAGAGAACACATACAACCATCAAAAGAGAAATATTGTACAAAGTTGCCAAAAACAAAAGAAAAACAAAAATGGCAACTTCATACAATTAAGTTCTCTCCAATTGCTCACACTAACACCTTTACTTTGTTTGATGATTTCCATAGCTGGACGTTTGGTCCGGGAGGACAAGCCTTGCCGAAACAATAGGCTGCTATCCGAGATCAAATATGTAGATCTGAGGATAGATCTTCTCAAAGGAGGAGGAGATGATGGACACCATCCAGCCCCATCCATCCCCCTAGTTGAAGACAAAGCAAGGGATTTGAGGACAAATCCTTTTTCAAGAGGGAGGGGATGATGGAAGAGGGCCAAGCACAACCTTCCATGAAAGGAAAGAGCCAAGTCAAGAGCGTCTAAGACCAAGCTAGGAGCGTCTAAGACAAGCTAGGAGCGTCTAGGACGAGAAGGCCAAGCTAGAAGCGTCTAGGACAAGAAGACTTGGATCAAAGCTATGAATGGGAGAGTGGCATACTAGCACATATTCCGTGAAGGCCCATCAAATGTAGTTTAGCTTTAATTGGGGTGTAAATAGCATAGCCATGTGGACAAATGTTTATTTTTCTGCACATTAGAATTAAGGAGAAGTTAACCTTCCCACTATTCTAGAAAGCCCATGGAGGGGGTGAACTTACAAACTAGACACACCCCTCCCCATGTGCTC
Organism: Phaseolus coccineus; assembly: GCA_037954025.1. Classification (NCBI taxonomy): domain Eukaryota; kingdom Viridiplantae; phylum Streptophyta; class Magnoliopsida; order Fabales; family Fabaceae; genus Phaseolus; species Phaseolus coccineus. The sequence goes on along the minus strand of CM075686.1, from coordinate 16,554,456 downwards.
ACACTTTCCATGTGGCCCATGTGCTTCACATGTACATTTCATTTGGCTAGCATTAGGGTTGCATTATGGTCCTCCTTAGCCTATAAAAGGAGGAGCCTACACCTTGTATTTTCAACATTAAATAGAGTATTGTTATGCTGCCCAAATTGTGCCATACACTACTCCTTGCCTAACACTTAGGTTTTAGTCTTCAATTCATCACTACCAAAGGGGCTGGCCAAACCTCCCCATTTCCTCACTCTTCATGCACCTTCAAGGCACCCATGCTTCCTAGGAAGGCCTTGCTCACCTCCTCCATAAGCTTCCGCATCCATCATCACCAAGGAACTCCAAAATCCCAAGAAGAGCTCATAGGAATGCTATCACTCTGGCAGGCTCACGAACCACTCCTAATGGAAGAGGGCCAAGCACAACCTTCCATGAAAGGGAAGGGCCAAGTCAAGAGCGTCTAAGACCAAGCTAGGAGCGTCTAAGACAAGCTAGGAGCGTCTAGGACGAGAAGGCCAAGCTAGAAGCGTCTAGGACAAGAAGACTTGGATCAAAGCTATGAATGGGAGAGTGGCATACTAGCACATATTCCGTGAAGGCCCATCAAATGTAGTTTAGCTTTAATTGGGGTGTAAATAGCATAGCCATGTGGACAAATGTTTATTTTTCTGCACATTAGAATTAAGGAGAAGTTAACCTTCCCACTATTCTAGAAAGCCCATGGAGGGGGTGAACTTACAAACTAGACACACCCCTCCCCATGTGCTCACACTTTCCATGTGGCCCATGTGCTTCACATTTACATTTCATTTGGCTAGCATTAGGGTTGCATTATGGTCCTCCTTAGCCTATAAAAGGAGGAGCCTACACCTTGTATTTTGGAAGATTAAATAGAGTATTGTTATGCTGCCCAAATTGTGCCATACACTACTCCTTGCCTAACACTTAGGTTTTAGTCTTCAATTCATCACTACCAAAGGGGCTGGCCAAACCTCCCCATTTCCTCACTCTTCATGCACCTTCAAGGCACCCATGCTTCCTAGGAAGGCCTTGCTCACCTCCTCCATAAGCTTCCGCATCCATCATCACCAAGGAACTCCAAAATCCAAAGAAGAGCTCATAGGAATGCTATCATTTGGTATCTAGAGCTATGGTTCTTCAAAGATGAGTATCTCTTTTCATTTTCTTTTTGAGTTCTTCTTTTCTCCAAGTTGTTTATCTTTATTCCAAGTTGTCTTGCTGTTTTTTGTGTTTTAATATGATTTGAATGCTTGTTTATTCATTTCATTTGGTGGGTTTGTTCAAACTTGTGCTTGAACATCTATTTTCAATTTTGTGTAGGATTCTTGATATATTTGTGTTGCTGTTTTTATTTTTAGGTATTTGAGTCTTGCTTGAAATTTCATTTGGGTCATATGATGTTCTTGAGTCTTTTCATTTTATGAATCCATAAGTTTTGTCTAAGTCATGTGTTTCCATATTTGTCATCAAATCCTAGTAGTACTCTTTTTGATTTATTTGTTTCTTGTTTTTGGTCTGAATGTTTGATCTGAAATCTGTTTTGTGTTGATCCTTTGGTGCATTTTTAATTTTAGTTTGAGTTCTTATTTGTGTGTTAGATCCACACAAATTCCATCATATTAACTCCATTGTGTTTTTAAGGTATATCTTTCTGTTTTTCATTCCAGTTTTCAGAACCCCTTGTTTTTCACTTTTCTGTGCTGACTGTTTTGATTTATGAAAATCACATACATCATCAAAAATTTCTGAGCCTCTGGATTTCACAAATTTGAGGTATTAGCAAAAGGACAAAAAAAGAACCATCTGAAAAGAAGAAATAGAAAAAAAAAGATAAATATTACAAAAAAAGTGTGCAATCCTGACGTTCCAGCTGGCAGCTCTGAGCACTGATTTTATAAAATTTACCAAAATTAATTGGTATATGCGTTTGGAGTGAAACCAACGCCAAAAGTTTTTTAAGATCTTGTTCTGATTGTGTCTCAATTTTCAGAAGCAAATACAAAAGGGTCAGCTCAGCATAAATCTTTTAAAGATACGCTTTCTGGACCACAACAATTTGTGCTTTTCTGTGGTGCTGTTTTTTGGTTTTTAAATCAAATCTAGTGCTATTCCTAGGTTCCTTTTTGTGTGCCATCCATTATTTGAGTACCTTTTATTTGCTTGTCTAATTTCATTTGAACTCTTTCTAGTTGTGTCACATTTAAATTCCATTTGTGTGGTACTGTTTTTCAAATTAATTTGTTTCTTGCTTTCTTTCTTTGGCCTCTAAGCTTGTTGGTGGATTAAATATCAATTGGTACTTGTTGAGTGAGAATTTGACTTGAGGGGAGTCTAGCTTGCTTAATAGGTGCTGGATTGAAGATTTTATTGACCTAATTCCAAGAGGAACAAAGGCAAAGGGCAGCAACAAACACCATACTACAAATACACCACACACTTTGGAAGGCCCAACAAGTAGAAAAGCAACAAAAGGGGTGCAACTAGAAGAACAACAAAAGGGGAGCAAATAGTAAAAGCAACAAAGGGAGTGTCATTTAATTTCTTTGCAATCTTGCTTGTGTTAATTACTTGTTAATCACGCAATTAGTCGGTGAGTGTGTCTTCAAGGGCTCCAAGTGTCCAAGAAGCCTCACCTAGGGCCGTCTAGCTTAATTTGTTTTTGTTAATTGCTTTAATTGAACCAACTTGCTTTAATCACTTCGTTAATTTCTTGTTTAATCTTGTTTAAGGCTTTGATAGCTTGCATTGTTTTCTTGCATTAAAAATTTGATTTCTTCAACCTAATTGTGTTTTAAGTGGTTTACTAAGAGAAAGCTTTGTGTGAAGACATTGAGGGATAGTCTTTGGCTAAGGCAAGGCTTGGTATTTAAGTAGTCCATTGTGACTCACCTCCCTTACCTGGAAGACTACCTTCTTTGACTTCCCTAAATTTTCTCAAGGTAAAATATTTCTATACACAAAGGTCTAGTCATGTCTTCTCATTCCTTTAAATCTCTTAAAAGTGAGGTGAAATCCTTGAAATCTCTTTTGGAACAACTTTCCAAGAATATTCAATCAATTTCATCTAAACAATTGGAGAATGAGGCCAAAACTAATGAATTGACTAAATCAAAGGATGAGAAGTCTCACATTTCAAAAAAATTACCTTCTCATGCATCTATCTCTAAAAAGCATGATTCTTTTGGGGAGGGAAGACATAGAAGAGATAGAAAAGAACAAGAAAGCCCAAGAGAGGTTAGGGTAGACCTACCCCATTCCCATGGAAAAGAAAATATAGAAACTTGCCTAGATTGGGAAATGAGGGTAGAAAAATTGTTTGCTTCCCATAAAGAAAGAAAGGAAAGAAAGATACAAAAGAAAAGAGAGGAAGCCGAAAGGGAAGCTAAAGAAAAAGAAAAAGAAAAAGCAAAAAGCATGAGAAGACCCTTGAGAAACAAAAGGCGTGGGAGAATAGTGTTCCTTCTCACAAGGTCATTCAACAAGACAAAAGATTTAAAAATACCTTTGAAAATATGCCTCTTGTTGAACAACCTAGCCTTTCCTTTTGTAAAGGAACACTTGCAAGCATAGTAACAAAAAAAGAGTCTTTAAAAGAAGCTTGCATAGATAAAGATAAAGTGGATTATTTCTCATATGTGCTAGGATATCACCAAGTGAATGTCAAGTTATTTACAAGCATCTACAAAAACAAATTTTGATGTGAAGTAGTGCCTAAAGAAACTTGTCATGTCCTATTGAGACAACCATTGCCAAGTGTGCAACTTCTCATAAACAATGGTTGTAACAACGAGACTATCTTTACACATAAGAGAAAAATTCTTCATGAAGGAGAACTCATGGACCAAATTAGAGTTGATAAAACTCTAGAGCTTTTAAAAGGAAAACTTTTGTCACCCATGAGAAAAGATGTTCAAAGACATTACCCTAGATACATTTCTTGTTTTAAAAATACACCTAAGGTGATGTCTCATGAACTCTATACTCCTTTACCTTTTGCAAATGATCCTTGGGAAGACATAAACCTCAATTTTATCTTAGAGCTTCCTAGGACAACAAAAGGTTTTGATTCCATTTTTATGGATATGGATAATCTCTTCTATATAGAAGTGACAAGTTTTCATGGTTTATCTTCAAGCATAGTATTGGATAGAGCTCCGAAATTTGAAAACCATCATTTGAGGAATCTTTTAGAAAAACTTGAAATTAAGTTGTACTCTTCAAATTTTTATCCTCAAAAGAATGGTCAAAATAAAATTGAAAACATAGCTCTTTTTACTATGCCTAGAGAAATCATGAAAGACAATCACAATTCTTGGGATGAGTATCCTTTTGAGCATGCATACAATGGAGTAGTCCACAAGACTACTAATATTTCTACATTTGAAATTGCATGTGGACTTAATCCTCTTTCGCTTTTTAAGTTGTTACCCTTTCCTAAAGGTATTGTGCCTAAGGAAAAGGTAACCAATATTGAAAATTTTCAAATACATAAGAGGATTAGAGAACACATACAACCATCAAAAGAGAAATATTGTACAAAGTTGCCAAAAACAAAAGAAAAACAAAAATGGCAACTTCATACAATTAAGTTCTCTCCAATTGCTCACACTAACACCTTTACTTTGTTTGATGATTTCCATAGCTGGACGTTTGATCCGAGAGGACAAGCCTTGCCGAAGCAATAGGCTGCTATCCGAGATCAAATATGTAGATCTGAGGATAGATCTTCTCAAAGGAGGAGGAGATGATGGACACCATCCAGCCCCATCCATCCCCCTAGTTGAAGACAAAGCAAGGGATTTGAGGACAAATCCTTTTTCAAGAGGGAGGGGATGATGGAAGAGGGCCAAGCACAACCTTCCATGAAAGGAAAGAGCCAAGTCAAGAGCGTCTAAGACCAAGCTAGGAGCGTCTAAGACAAGCTAGGAGCGTCTAGGACAAGAAGGCCAAGCTAGAAGCGTCTAGGACAAGAAGACTTGGATCAAAGCTATGAATGGGAGAGTGGCATACTAGCACATATTCCGTGAAGGCCCATCAAATGTAGTTTAGCTTTAATTGGGGTGTAAATAGCATAGCCATGTGGACAAATGTTTATTTTTCTGCACATTAGAATTAAGGAGAAGTTAACCTTCCCACTATTCTAGAAAGCCCATGGAGGGGGTGAACTTACAAACTAGACACACCCCTCCCCATGTGCTCACACTTTCCATGTGGCCCATGTGCTTCACATTTACATTTCATTTGGCTAGCAATAGGGTTGCATTATGGTCCTCCTTAGCCTATAAAAAGAGGAGGCTACACCTTGTATTTTCAAGATTAAATATAGTATTGTTATGCTGCCCAAATTGTGCCATACACTACTCCTTGCCTAACACTTAGGTTTTAGTCTTCAATTCATCACTACCAAAGGGGCTGGCCAAACCTCCCCATTTCCTCACTCTTCATGCACCTTCAAGGCACCCATGCTTCCTAGGAAGGCCTTGCTCACCTCCTCCATAAGCTTCCGCATCCATCATCACCAAGGAACTCCAAAATCCAAAGAAGAGCTCATAGGAATGCTATCATTTGGTATCTAGAGCTATGGTTCTTCAAAGATGAGTATCTCTTTTCATTTTCTTTTTGAGTTCTTCTTTTCTCCAAGTTGTTTATCTTTATTCCAAGTTGTCTTGCTGTTTTTTGTGTTTTAATATGATTTGAATGCTTGTTTATTCATTTCATTTGGTGGGTTTGTTCAAACTTGTGCTTGAACATCTATTTTCAATTTTGTGTAGGATTCTTGATATATTTGTGTTGCTGTTTTTATTTTTAGGTATTTGAGTCTTGCTTGAAATTTCATTTGGGTCATATGATGTTCTTGAGTCTTTTCATTTTATGAATCCATAAGTTTTGTCTAAGTCATGTGTTTCCATATTTGTCATCAAATCCTAGTAGTACTCTTTTTGATTTATTTGTTTCTTGTTTTTGGTCTGAATGTTTGATCTGAAATCTGTTTTGTGTTGATCCTTTGGTGCATTTTTAATTTTAGTTTGAGTTCTTATTTGTGTGTTAGATCCACACAAATTCCATCATATTAACTCCATTGTGTTTTTAAGGTATATCTTTCTGTTTTTCATTCCAGTTTTCAGAACCCCTTGTTTTTCACTTTTCTGTGCTGACTGTTTTGATTTATGAAAATCACATACATCATCAAAAATTTCTGAGCCTCTGGATTTCACAAATTTGAGGTATTAGCAAAAGGACAAAAAAAGAACCATCTGAAAAGAAGAAATAGAAAAAAAAAGATAAATATTACAAAAAAAGTGTGCAATCCTGACGTTCCAGCTGGCAGCTCTGAGCACTGATTTTATAAAATTTACCAAAATTAATTGGTATATGCGTTTGGAGTGAAAACAACGCCAAAAGTTTTTTAAGATCTTGTTCTGATTGTGTCTCAATTTTCAGAAGCAAATACAAAAGGGTCAGCTCAGCATAAATCTTTTAAAGATACGCTTTCTGGACCACAACAATTTGTGCTTTTCTGTGGTGCTGTTTTTTGGTTTTTAAATCAAATCTAGTGCTATTCCTAGGTTCCTTTTTGTGTGCCATCCATTATTTGAGTACCTTTTATTTGCTTGTCTAATTTCATTTGAACTCTTTCTAGTTGTGTCACATTTAAATTCCATTTGTGTGGTACTGTTTTTCAAATTAATTTGTTTCTTGCTTTCTTTCTTTGGCCTCTAAGCTTGTTGGTGGATTAAATATCAATTGGTACTTGTTGAGTGAGAATTTGACTTGAGGGGAGTCTAGCTTGCTTAATAGGTGCTGGATTGAAGATTTTATTGACCTAATTCCAAGAGGAACAAAGGCAAAGGGCAGCAACAAACACCATACTACAAATACACCACACACTTTGGAAGGCCCAACAAGTAGAAAAGCAACAAAAGGGGTGCAACTAGAAGAACAACAAAAGGGGAGCAAATAGTAAAAGCAACAAAGGGAGTGTCATTTAATTTCTTTGCAATCTTGCTTGTGTTAATTACTTGTTAATCACGCAATTAGTCGGTGAGTGTGTCTTCAAGGGCTCCAAGTGTCCAAGAAGCCTCACCTAGGGCCGTCTAGCTTAATTTGTTTTTGTTAATTGCTTTAATTGAACCAACTTGCTTTAATCACTTCGTTAATTTCTTGTTTAATCTTGTTTAAGGCTTTGATAGCTTGCATTGTTTTCTTGCATTAAAAATTTGATTTCTTCAACCTAATTGTGTTTTAAGTGGTTTACTAAGAGAAAGCTTTGTGTGAAGACATTGAGGGATAGTCTTTGGCTAAGGCAAGGCTTGGTATTTAAGTAGTCCATTGTGACTCACCTCCCTTACCTGGAAGACTACCTTCTTTGACTTCCCTAAATTTTCTCAAGGTAAAATATTTCTATACACAAAGGTCTAGTCATGTCTTCTCATTCCTTTAAATCTCTTAAAAGTGAGGTGAAATCCTTGAAATCTCTTTTGGAACAACTTTCCAAGAATATTCAATCAATTTCATCTAAACAATTGGAGAATGAGGCCAAAACTAATGAATTGACTAAATCAAAGGATGAGAAGTCTCACATTTCAAAAAAATTACCTTCTCATGCATCTATCTCTAAAAAGCATGATTCTTTTGGGGAGGGAAGACATAGAAGAGATAGAAAAGAACAAGAAAGCCCAAGAGAGGTTAGGGTAGACCTACCCCATTCCCATGGAAAAGAAAATATAGAAACTTGCCTAGATTGGGAAATGAGGGTAGAAAAATTGTTTGCTTCCCATAAAGAAAGAAAGGAAAGAAAGATACAAAAGAAAAGAGAGGAAGCCGAAAGGGAAGCTAAAGAAAAAGAAAAAGAAAAAGCAAAAAGCATGAGAAGACCCTTGAGAAACAAAAGGCGTGGGAGAATAGTGTTCCTTCTCACAAGGTCATTCAACAAGACAAAAGATTTAAAAATACCTTTGAAAATATGCCTCTTGTTGAACAACCTAGCCTTTCCTTTTGTAAAGGAACACTTGCAAGCATAGTAACAAAAAAAGAGTCTTTAAAAGAAGCTTGCATAGATAAAGATAAAGTGGATTATTTCTCATATGTGCTAGGATATCACCAAGTGAATGTCAAGTTATTTACAAGCATCTACAAAAACAAATTTTGATGTGAAGTAGTGCCTAAAGAAACTTGTCATGTCCTATTGAGACAACCATTGCCAAGTGTGCAACTTCTCATAAACAATGGTTGTAACAACGAGACTATCTTTACACATAAGAGAAAAATTCTTCATGAAGGAGAACTCATGGACCAAATTAGAGTTGATAAAACTCTAGAGCTTTTAAAAGGAAAACTTTTGTCACCCATGAGAAAAGATGTTCAAAGACATTACCCTAGATACATTTCTTGTTTTAAAAATACACCTAAGGTGATGTCTCATGAACTCTATACTCCTTTACCTTTTGCAAATGATCCTTGGGAAGACATAAACCTCAATTTTATCTTAGAGCTTCCTAGGACAACAAAAGGTTTTGATTCCATTTTTATGGATATGGATAATCTCTTCTATATAGAAGTGACAAGTTTTCATGGTTTATCTTCAAGCATAGTATTGGATAGAGCTCCGAAATTTGAAAACCATCATTTGAGGAATCTTTTAGAAAAACTTGAAATTAAGTTGTACTCTTCAAATTTTTATCCTCAAAAGAATGGTCAAAATAAAATTGAAAACATAGCTCTTTTTACTATGCCTAGAGAAATCATGAAAGACAATCACAATTCTTGGGATGAGTATCCTTTTGAGCATGCATACAATGGAGTAGTCCACAAGACTACTAATATTTCTACATTTGAAATTGCATGTGGACTTAATCCTCTTTCGCTTTTTAAGTTGTTACCCTTTCCTAAAGGTATTGTGCCTAAGGAAAAGGTAACCAATATTGAAAATTTTCAAATACATAAGAGGATTAGAGAACACATACAACCATCAAAAGAGAAATATTGTACAAAGTTGCCAAAAACAAAAGAAAAACAAAAATGGCAACTTCATACAATTAAGTTCTCTCCAATTGCTCACACTAACACCTTTACTTTGTTTGATGATTTCCATAGCTGGACGTTTGATCCGGGAGGACAAGCCTTGCCGAAACAATAGGCTGCTATCCGAGATCAAATATGTAGATCTGAGGATAGATCTTCTCAAAGGAGGAGGAGATGATGGACACCATCCAGCCCCATCCATCCCCCTAGTTGAAGACAAAGCAAGGGATTTGAGGACAAATCCTTTTTCAAGAGGGAGGGGATGATGGAAGAGGGCCAAGCACAACCTTCCATGAAAGGCAAGAGCCAAGTCAAGAGCGTCTAAGACCAAGCTAGGAGCGTCTAAGACAAGCTAGGAGCGTCTAGGACGAGAAGACCAAGCTAGAAGCGTCTAGGACAAGAAGACTTGGATCAAAGCTATGAATCGGAGAGTGGCATACTAGCACATATTTCGTGAAGGCCCATCAAATGTAGTTTAGCTTTAATTGGGGTGTAAGTAGCATAGCCATGTGGACAAATGTTTATTTTTCTGCACATTAGAATTAAGGAGAAGTTAACCTTCCCACTATTCTAGAAAGCCCATGGAGGGGGTGAACTTACAAACTAGACACACCCCTCCCCATGTGCTCACACTTTCCATGTGGCCCATGTGCTTCACATGTACATTTCATTTGGCTAGCATTAGGGTTGCATTATGGTCCTCCTTAGCCTATAAAAGGAGGAGCCTACACCTTGTATTTTCAACATTAAATAGAGTATTGTTATGCTGCCCAAATTGTGCCATACACTACTCCTTGCCTAACACTTAGGTTTTAGTCTTCAATTCATCACTACCAAAGGGGCTGGCCAAACCTCCCCATTTCCTCACTCTTCATGCACCTTCAAGGCACCCATGCTTCCTAGGAAGGCCTTGCTCACCTCCTCCATAAGCTTCCTCATCCATCATCACCAAGGAACTCCAAAATCCAAAGAAGAGCTCATAGGAATGCTATCAACTCCATAGCCACTCCGCACAGCGTACTCATGAACATCTTGCAGTACACAGCATCTGAACCTCCAGTCAGCATCATCTGAGTGTGGAAGGCTGTCAGGTGTGCTTCTTGATCTTCCACCCCCATGAACGACGCTTTCAGTCCCACCAGATTGGGAGGCACCACCGTGTTCATGATTTCGGGGGAGAAAGGCATAGGGAATGCTCTCGGAGGCGATGGCAGCGTCGAAGTCCTCTCTTCAACTGCGCGCTCCTTCTGCGCCTGCAATTCCCTACGCAGCTCTTCATTCATACGGTTCAACTCTTCGTTTCTTCTCTGCGATGCAGTCAGCTCTGCACGCATCCTCTCTTGCTCAACTCTTAATGTCGCGACACTATCTTGCAGCGCGCGCATCATCTCCATGACCTGCGCCATGGTAACAGCACCTTCTTCAACAGGTGGCGTAAGTGAGGTTGTAACATCCCACCAAAATACATTTCACATTTATATAATGAAATAAAGATAAAACAAAAAATTTCGAAGTGAACATATATTTAATGAAAATGCTCCCCACAGGGAAAATTAATACATATCCAGTCAGTTTTCCAAACTTAACAAAATACAGCCAAATAAAATGAAACCGGCGGTCTCCCAATATAAAACAGGCGATCTCCTATCAGAAGACCCAAAACAGCCGATCTGCTATCAGAACAGCAAACAGGCGATCACCACATAGAGACAGAAACAGGCGATCTCCTTCCGGCGACCACTAACTGAGGAGCTCTACTCCCTGGAAGATCATCTGCTCCCGTGTAAAATACACGATCATCATAGTTTTAAGAAAACATCCACACAACAAAAACACAGGGTAAGCTAGATATTTTTTTTTAAAACTTTAAATTATAAACTGGACAACCAACGTAGATCAGCCCTTTTTAAACATTCACAAGAGTCCATCACTTTCTCATTCATATCACACAAGCATCAAGTGTCTATCAACAATTCTCAATATTTCACATTTCTCACGTCAGACTTCCACTGACTCATCACACATAGACACTTGACACTACTTCCGGAAGACACGTGCATTGACTAGACTCAGAGATCTGCACCTGTCATGCTGCACCACTGTGAAATCACACACATTCACAGGGTCGCTGTGAAATCACACACATTCACAAGCGTATAAATGAATCTCAATATTATCACTATCCTAGCATGACAGGGTTAATCCACACAACGGGTCGAGCTCGTTCTCTTTCACACAACTCACCCATACTTGTGAACCTCCTTCGACTCTCAACGCCTGAATAACTTCATCTATGTGATTCCATTACATCAGGAGAGTCAGGATATCTCATAAAACGAATCACCGATCATTGCACACTCTACACGATCTTACACGGTATTTTCTTTCCTGAAAATACTATGCCTTGATCCCACATCCACAACATTCAAAGCATCATTCCACACATAAAGAATAAATCCATCATAGAATACCTTGAATCTTTTCTTAAACAACCCCACTCACAAGAACAAGCATACCACCGATCAGGTTTTCGAATAGCATATACATTTTTCATTTCAATCTCAACAAGTTCAGAGCGACATTAAACAGGGGAGTTCGAACAACAATATTAAAACCGGCGATCACGTCGCCCAAATACATAAAAACAGAACATCGTGAAATAGAGTTTAAAACCGGCGACCACGTCGCCCAAACACATAGAACAGAGCATCGTGAAATAGAGTTTAAAACCGGCGACCACGTCGCCCAAACACATAGAACAGAGCATCACGAAATAGAGCTTAAAACCGGCGACCACGTCGCCCTCACTTCAGAAACAGCTTATCTACGGCTTTTATTGAAAAACAAAGCTAGCTTCCCTTACCTGGACTTGCGCAAAACACCAGGAGTTCCAAAACCCGTCGAAGCTTAAAGATGCCTTAGCTCTGTTTTAGCGTTTGGTTTGGAGAACTTGCAGAGAACCTCCCAGGTGCTCTAAGGGCAGTCGTCGTTCGTCGTACTGGTGCTTGAGGATGCCTGAATCGCACTGTGAAGGAGAGAAAAGAGAAGAATGGAGGTAAACTCACTCTTTCACTCTTGAACCACTGCAACGTTCTTTTCCCCTCAGAAGTGGGTTTTTAAAACTAGACCAACTTGTTCCACAATTTCCGCTGCCACCGCCCACTCTGCAGGAAAAGCTTGCCTGCACCCTTCCTTGAACAGTGTGGCCACGTGGGTTTTGGGTCACTTTCCGTACCAATTCCCTGGAGCCACTGTTCTGAAGTACGCTCCCTGACTACGTGTCGCGCATGCAAGGCGCTCATGCTGGGGGCCTGGGCCCCACTTCATCTGCGTGAAATACGACATCGTGCGTTAACCTTCCACCGATGACTCAACCTGGAAGACGACCGATCTCTCTCTCTCTGGAAGACGACCGATCTCTCTCTCTGGGAGACGACCGATGTCTCTCTGGGAGACGACCGATGTCTCTCTCTGGGAGACGAACGATGTCTATCCCTGGCGACGCCCGCATGTCTCTCGCGCCCTGGCGATGCCCGCATGCCTCGCGCCCTGACGATGCCCGCATGCCTCTCGTGCCCCGGCGATGCCCGCATGCCTCTCGCGCCCTGGCGATGCCCGCATGCTTCGCGCCCTGGCGATGTCCGCATACCTCGCGCCCTGGCGATGTCCGCATACCTCGCGCCCTGGCAATGTCCGCATACCTCACGCCCTGGCGATGTCCGCATACCTCGCGCCCTGGCGACGTCCGCATACCTCGCGCCCTGGCGACGTCTGCATGGGTAGTTTAGGCGACAGGCGATTATGTACTAACCAGGCGATCTCATAGTCTTCTAAGCTACACTTTCCTCCCTTTTTATTTTAAATAAAAACATACTTAGAATTCATTTAAAATATATTCCTTTTATTCCAATTTAATTTTACAGGTCCTTACATTCTCCCGAACAAGAAAAATTTTCGTCCTCGAAAATTGAATTACAAGGAAAAGAGGTATGGATAAGCTTCTCTCATGGGTTCTTCTAACTCCCAAGTTGAATCACCCAATCTCTCATCCCACACCACTTTCACCACGTTGGTGGTCTTGCCTCTGAGCTGTTTACTCTGCCGATCGTCAATCCTAACTGGTTTTGCTTCAAAAGACAAGTCATCCTTGATCTGTACATCGTCCACTTCCAGCACGTGACTAGGGTCTGCCATGTACTTCCTTAGCTGTGATACATGAAAGACATTATGCAGGTTTGCTAATTGGGGAGGTGGGGCGATCTCATAAGCCACTAGACCGATCCTCCTCAGGATCTGATATGGCCCAACAAACTTAGGGGACAACTTCTTTGATCTGATAGCTCGTCCTACACCCTTGGTTGGGGTCACTTTCATAAACACATGATCTCCAGCTGCAAACTCCAAAGGTTTTCTCCTCTGATCTGTATAAGATTTCTGCCGACTTTGAGAAGCTTTCATTCTGTCTTTTATCTGTCTCACCTTCTCGGTTGTCTGCTGAACCAACTCTTACTACTCCAATACTTCATCAAATTCCATTCTACATCCCTGCATATGGAATATGCTGCTCCATTGAGCGCCAACTCCAGCATTCACACTCTACTTCCAACCTTGAAGACTTGGTCGAGCAAGTCCAGAACTAGGCCCTTAACAGAACCAGGACTAGCTCCTTTAGAGAAAAGTGAGCAAGATCCCTTCATCGGAAGGAAAGGGGATAACTGACTACTGCTCATGCCCCCTAGCCAAATCAAACTAGGATCCGAAATATCCTTCTAGGAATCAACTTCTGCGTCTTAATCAAAGCCATCCATCGACCTCCCAACTGCTGATCTAATTCTCACACTCCCTAAAGGAACACCTTTGGTTCACCACTATACTACATAATTCTGCACCTTATAAAGACAAAGTTCCTGTTGCTATTACTTTCTAAATCATTATTATGACTTCTTTTGCCAACTCGGCTTCCTGCTCCCATTATGACCTCCTCTTTCAATGTATACATTGAATGCATTGATTTGGGTTCAGGTGCCAATCCCAAAAGGCATACGAGAACGAACGCACCCTATATCTCAACCACAACCATACAAGTAGTGGAGCCGATTGGAAGATTTCCTCTGCATCCGGAATTTCTTGCTTAAAGACAACTCTATTCTTCTTCTCCCCGATATAACAGACTATTGCCACCCACATTCCCTTCCACACCTGATTCTACTTGGATGACATATGTATAAAATAAAAGTTCTCAAGGTGAGACCTCAAATCCTTATGTTGAACAAATAGAACACCTAACCACTTGAAGCACATAGACCAGCCACGTTGCGCAATGGTACAATCCAAGAAAAGTGTTGAGTGAATTCTTCTGACTCCCTACCCAGTGCACATGTAGAAGAATTTATTGCCACCCCTCTCCTGAGAAGGTTGAAACTTAGTTGAAATTTTGTCCAGTAGGATTCTCCACCCAGTGATTAGTGTTTTAGGCATTTCTTTTGCTTGCCATGGGCTGGAGAAAACTCCACCCGTAGGTTTGGTTAGCCAAGCGAACGTAAGCTGATTTCACAGGAAAGACCCCTTTGGTATCCCCTCTCCCAACAAGACGATCCTTGGATTCCTTGTTGATGTTGCCCCTGTTTATGTACGTCAACAAATTTTCCTCCAAGCCCAATTCCCATCCAAATCTATCCCTCTCCCAATTTAGCCGCCATTGCCAACCAGAATCCTCCCAAAAACTTACTTTTCTCATCGTCTTGCCTTGGTCCATAGAAATGGAGTAAAGTCTAGGGAACAAAGATTTAAAGTTAAAGTTAGTGGCCCACGCATCTTCCTAAAATCTCACATCCCCTCCGCCTCCAACTTTCCAAACAATAACTTTTTGGAACCAACCATCATCTTCACCCTCCTCGCCCACCTTACATACATCTCTCCACCACCACGATTGATATTTCAAATGAGCTCGGCTTCTCCCAAGTTCCGAGCCATATTTGGATACAAGAATATTTTTCCATTTCCCTTTTTCATCACTCATCATCCACCATTTCCATTTCGCCAGAAGAGCAAAGTTAAATTTTCTGTTATCTCTTAAATTCTTCATTTGCTAGTATGCAAATTCTGCCATTAATCTTAATATCTCATCTTCACCCATTACAAAGCCTTTAGCCTGATCGGTGCCTAGTAATTCCACAATACGTTTCAGACTAGGATCCTCTAATTGTTCAATCAAAACTGGTTAACCCTCCTGGTTCCAATAATAAGGGAGTTCTGCATTTCCCTCCCATACAAAGCTTCATACAATTACTGTCTTCAAATCTTCATAACAATACTGATGGAGGAGGGCCAAGCACATCTAACCAAGGAAGCCAAGGCCCAAACCAAGAAGACCGTCTAGACCAAGAGGAGCGTCTAGCTCCAAGAAGTGAGCGTCTAGGACGTGAAGGAGGGAGGCTATCCATGGAGCTAGACCGTCTAGGACCTCTCACAAGATCCATGGCTAAACATATCCAAGCACACATAGAAGAAGCCACGGATGGGAGGGAGAAGACCTTGTACATGCTACTTGGAGGCCCATTAGGGGTAGCTTAGTAGATTAGTGTAGTGTAGAAAGAAAAACTTGCTAACTTAGGGGTGTGCTATCAAAAAGGTGCCCTGAGCAATAGAAGGAGGGGTGTGCTAGCAAATAGGTGCCTTTAGCAAAAGAGGGAGGGGTGTACTATCAAATGTTGCATTTTTTTGACCTATCTTCTAGAATATTAGGATGATGGTGTGGTTTGACTAAAGTCAATACCCTAGGCAGCCCCCACTTTTTGTATTTCCATCCCTACCCTTTAAGCTTGCTCACCAAGGCTCCTAAATCTATAAATAAGGAGGCCTACCTCATGTATTTTCAAGTTTATTTGAGTAATGTTATGCTGCCATTTTTGTGCACAAGCTTTACTCCTCCTAGAAATCTAGGCTATAAACTTCAATCCTTTCACCTTCTCCCTTGAGCTGGCCGAACCACTCAACCCATACTCATCATGCACCTTCAAGACCAACACAACTCCTAGGAGGGTCTTGTTTCACTCATCCATTGCTTCCGCTCCATCTATTTCTACTTTGATTCAAGAAGAACACATGAAAATGCCATCATTTGGTATCATGAGCTTTTGGTTCTTCAAGATGAGTAGCTTGTCTTTTTAAATTTTCAGTTCTTCTTTATTTTCATCTTGTCATTTCAATTCCATAATTGTCTTGCTGTTTTTTTTTTTTTTACATTTTAAATTGTTCTTGGTGTGCTTATGGAAGATCCAACCGAAGCACATGTGTTCAATTGATCTTGAACATTTTCTTGTGCAATTGTGATAGGATTCCTTACACATTGAGTGGCTGTTTTCTTTTAGGAATTTGAGTCTTTATTGCTTTCTTATAATTGCTTCATTTTATGCTTTGAGTCTTTATTTTCTGAATCTATAAATGTTGTGTCAAGTCATGTGAATCCATAATTGTCATCAATTCTTAGTAGTCCTATTTTTGGCTTGATTGTTTCTTGTTTTTGGGTCTCTTTAATTTGCCTTAATCTGCTGTTATTTTGATCCTTTGCTGCCTTTTTAATTTTAGTTTGAGTTCATAATTGTGTCTTAGTTCTTACACAATTTCCTTCTTACATTTTTTCCTTTGTGTTAAATTTTGGTATCTTGCTGTTTTTTTTTTTTCTAGTTTTCCAGTTTTCCCCTGTTTCTCTCTCTGTTTGGCTGTTTTTTGTTTCAAAAATTATTTCCACTCATAGGAAATTTGTGATTCTCTGGAAAATGCAAGTTTGAAGTGTTACAAAAAGGACAAAAAAGAATCAGATCAAAAAAGGCAACAGAAAAAATATGATAAATCTTACAAAATCAGAGTGCAAATCTTGAGCGCTCCAGCTGGCCTAACTGCACACCAAATTTGCAAAAATTATTAAAAAAAAATGGTGCATGCGTTTTAGGTGATTCCAAAGCCATTGTTTAGATAAGATCCTGAATTTTCTTGCATATAAATTTCAGAGACAAATTTTAAAAATACAGCTTAGCATAAATCGGGGAACAAACACGTTTTCTGGCCCACAACAATTTTCAGTGGTGCTGTTTTTTTTTATTTGGTCATCTAATCTAGTGCTTTTCTTTAAGAATTCCTTTTGTGTGCCAACTTTTTTTGAGTACCTTTAATTGTTTGCTTTAATTTCTTGACTCTCTTTCTAAGTTGTCATATTATAAATCCTTTTGGTGGTACTGTTTTTATTCAATTAAATTTGTTTCTTGCTTTTGTTTCTTGACCTCTCTTTTGGGTGCTGGAATTTAATTCTCCTTGGTGCATATGTGCATGGAACTTGACTTGGTTTAGGTTTAGCTCTTGTGAATAGGTGCTGGAAATTGGAGAATTAAAGCCATCATTTTAAGGAGGAGACAAAGCTAAAGCCGAAACAAGGTTGCTTGAAACAAACAATACAAACACCTAGAAGATCAAAAAAAAAATTCAAGACAACAAGGAAGTGCACTAACCCAAAAGAGGATCAACAAAGGGAGTCTTCTTTTCCTTTGCAACTTGGTTTATTGTTAATTACCTCTTTAATTACGTTTAGACGGTGAGTGTGTCTTCAAGGGCTCAAAGTGTCCAAGAAGCCTCACCTAGGGCCGAATAGCATAGTAAATTTTTTTTGCTTAGTAATTTGTTGCTTGTTTGAACTTGTTTTCTATTGTTTTGGTAGAAACGTTTTGCATGATTAGTTTAGTTTAATTTGTGCTAAAACCGACTAGTTTGTTGCATATCTTTTTTTTTTTAGCTTACATAGTTTTATTGCTTTTTTATTTCTCAACTTCTTGTGTTTTAAGTGTTTCACTAAGAGAAATTTTTTTGAGAAGGCATTGGAGACTAGTTTTTGGCAAGGAAAAGGCTTGGTACTTAAGTAGTCATTTGAGACTCACCTCCCTTACCTGGAAAACTACCTTCTTTATCTTCCCTAATCTTTCTCAAAGTAAAAACGCCTAAATACACAAAGGTCTAGCCATGTCTTCTTCTTCTCATTCTCCAAAGTCTATAGAATGTGAAGTAAAATCTTTGAAAACCCTTTTGAAAGAGGTATCCCAAGCGGTACAATTAATCTCTTCTAGGCAATTGGAGAATGAAAACAAGATTAATGAGTTGGCTAGAGCTCAAGAAGAGAAATCCCAAAAATCTCAAAAATCAAAAAAAACAAATACTCATGCATCCCAAAGCATTGCAACTCTAGGGGAGGGAAGCCTTAGAATTAATGACTACTACCAACCACCCCCTAGAAGAACTAGGCAAAGGGAACAAGAGGTGCCAAGGGAAACTAGAGTAGACCTACCTCATTTTCATGGAAAGGAAAATGTAGAAATATATCTAGATTGGGAGATGAAGGTAGAGCAACTCTTTGCTTGCCATAGGGTAAGTGAGGAACGAAAAGTACCCTTAGCCACCCTTAGTTTCCAAGGAAATGCCATGTATTGGTGGACCTCTTTAGAAAGAGACCGACGTCTTCATAGGGAACCTCCCATAGAATATTGGAATGACCTTAGGGGAACCCTAAGACGTCGACATATACCTTCTTACTACCATAGGGAGTTGATGGACAAGCTCCAAAGACTCCAACAAAAGAATATGAGTGTAGAAGAGTATAGGCAAAAGATGGAGCTCTATATGATGAGAGCCTCTATTAGAGAGGAAGAGGAAACCACCATATCTAGGTTCCTTAGTGGCCTATCACTTGAGATAAGAGATAGAGTAGAGCTCTTACCTTATCAAGACTTGAATGATTTGGTTCAACTTTGCATTAAAGTTGAGCAACAAAATTTGCGCAAAACATCAAGTCAAAAGGTGAGCCCCTATTCTAACTTTTATCCCAGGAGAGAGTTTAAAAGGGAGGGTAGTACATCTAAGGAAAAACCAAAAGAACCTACCAAACCCTTCACCAAAGAAACCTCAACCCCACCCATCCGAGCTAGAGATGTTAAATGTTTTAAGTGCTATGGTAGGGGGCATGTGCAAGCACAATGTCCAAACCAAAGGACTTTGTTTCTTAAAGGTGTAGACGAATACACTAGTGGCGAGGATGAGCTTAGTGAGAAAGAGGAAGGGGGAGAGGATGAGAGGGTAGCTCCATTAGAGGGAGAATTGCTTATGATTAGGAGAACCCTCAACAATCACCCTAGCACATCCATTGAAACACAAAGGGAGAACATATTTCATACAAGATGCAATGTTTTAGAAAATATATGTTCCCTCATTGTGGATAGTGGATCTAGTTGTAATTGTTGTAGTGCTAGGATGGTTGAAAAGCTTAAGCTACAAGTGGTTCCTCACCCAAAACCTTACAAACTTCAATGGCTTAATGAAAATGGGGAACTACATGTAGATAAGCAAGTGGAAATCAAGTTTTCCATAGGGAAATACAAAGATAAAGTTTTATGTGATGTAGTGCCTATGGAAGCTTGCCATATCTTATTAGGGAGGCCATGGCAATTTGACAAGAAAACCTTGCATGATGGTCTCACTAACGAGATTTCCTTCACCCATAAATATAAGAAGTTTGTACTTAGTCCTTTACCACATTCTCAAGTGGTGAAAGACCAAATACAAATGAAACAAAAGAGGGATGAGGAAAACAAAAAAAAAAGAGTGCTAGAAAAAGAGAAAATCCTTAGGGATAGGAAGGCGTGGGAGAAGAGTGTTCCTTCCCACAAGGTTGGTCTACAAGAAAAGCCTTTTGAAAATGTTTTAGAAAACTTGCTTCTTGTTGAACAACCAAGCCTTATCTTTTGTAAAGGAGCACTTACATGCACTGCCACAAGTAATGAACTCACGGTTTTACCTCCTCAAATAGAAAACCTTTTGAGTGAATTTGACGATCTATTCTCACAAGAAGGACCCAATGGGCTTCCTCCTCTTAGGGGGATAGAACATCAAATTGACTTCATTCCGGGGGCAAGCCTACCAAATAGGCCTGCTTATAGAACCAACCCCGAGGAAACAAAGGAGATAGAATCACAAGTTCAAGACTTGTTGGAGAAGGGTTGGGTTCAAAAGAGTCTAAGCCCTTGTGCTGTACCTGTCTTGTTGGTGCCTAAAAAAGATGGAAAATGGCGCATGTGTTGTGATTGTAGAGCAATCAACAACATCACCATCAAGTATAGGCATCCAATCCCAAGGCTTGATGATATGCTTGATGAATTGCATGGGTCAACTCTATTCTCCAAAATTGACCTTAAAAGTGGATATCACCAAATTCGAATCAAGGAGGGTGATGAGTGGAAAACCGCTTTTAAGACCAAATTTGGATTATATGAGTGGTTGGTGATGCCCTTTGGACTCACTAACGCTCCAAGCACATTCATGAGGCTTATGAATCACACCTTGAGGGATTGTATAGGTAAATATGTAGTAGTTTACTTTGATGATATCTTAGTATATAGTAAAACCCTAGAAGACCATCTAAGTCACCTTAGGGAAGTCTTTCTAGTTCTTAGGAAAAATAGTCTTTTTGCAAATAGGGATAAGTGTACCTTTGGTGTAGATAGTGTAGTCTTTTTAGGCTTTATAGTAAACAAAACGGGGGTACATGTAGATCCCGAGAAAATCAAAGCCATCCAAGAGTGGCCAACTCCACAAAATGTAAGTGATGTAAGAAGTTTTCATGGGTTAGCTAGCTTCTATAGAAGGTTTGTGCCTAATTTTTCTAGCCTAGCTTCTCCTTTGAATGAACTTGTTAAAAAAGATGTTGCATTTTGTTGGAATGAAAAGCATGAGCAAACCTTTCAAAGGCTAAAAGCTCAACTCACCAATGCACCCATCCTATCTCTCCCAAATTTTTCCAAAACTTTTGAGATAGAGTGTGATGCATCGGGAGTAGGCATAGGCGCGGTATTGTTGCAAGGTGGACACCCCATTGCTTATTTTAGTGAAAAACTCCATGGTGCCACCCTCAACTACCCCACTTATGACAAAGAGCTCTATGCTCTTGTGAGAGCCCTAAAGACTTGGGAACACTATCTTGTGTCCAAAGAATTTGTTATCCATAGTGATCACGAGTCTTTAAAATATTTAAAGGGCCAACACAAGCTCAATAAGAGACATGCAAAATGGATGGAATTTCTTGAACAATTTCCTTATGTAATCAAATACAAGAAAGGAAGCACCAATATAGTGGCCGATGCTCTTTCAAGACGCCACACACTCTTTTCAAAATTGGGTGCCCAAATTCTTGGATTTGACCACATAAGAGAGCTTTACCAAGAAGATCAAGAACTTTCATCCATCTATGCCCAATGTCTACATAGAGCGCAAGGAGGTTACTATGTGTCCGAGGGATATCTTTTTAAAGAAGGAAAACTTTGCATTCCCCAAGGAACACATAGAAAACTCCTTGTCAAAGAATCACATGAAGGGGGACTCATGGGCCATTTTGTAGTTGATAAGACTCTAGATCTTTTGAAAGCAAAATTTTGTTGGCCACACATGAGGAAAGATGTCCAACGCCATTGCTCTAGATGTATCTCATGTTTAAAAGCAAAGTCTAGAACAATGCCGCATGGACTCTACACCCCTTTGCCGATTGCAAATGCTCCTTGGGAAGACATTAGCATGGATTTCATTTTAGGACTTCCTAGGACTGCAAGAGGCCATGACTCTATCTTTGTGGTAGTGGACCGTTTTAGCAAAATGTCTCACTTTATTCCATGCCACAAAGTAGATGATGCTCAAAATATTTCTAAACTCTTCTTTAGAGAAGTGGTGAGACTCCATGGTCTCCCTAGAAGTATAGTGTCCGATAGAGATCCCAAGTTTATAAGTCACTTTTGGAAAACTCTTTGGGGTAAACTTGGAACAAGACTACAATTCTCAACTTCTTGTCATCCTCAAACGGATGGGCAAACCGAAGTAGTCAATAGATCTCTTGGAACTATGCTTAGGGCTATCATGAAGGGCAGCCACAAATCTTGGGATGAGTACCTTCCCCACATTGAATTTGCTTACAATAGAGTAGTTCACAAGACTACTAATGCTTCTCCTTTTGAGGTAGTATATGGTTTTAATCCTCTCACGCCCATGGATTTAATTCCTCTTCCTAATCCACAAGATTTTGTGCATAAGGAAGGAGTAATCAAGGCTGATTTTGTCAAGAAAATGCATGAGAAGATTAAAATTCAAATACAACAACAAAATGAGAAGTACACAAAACACAACAACAAAGGGAAGAGAGAAATAATTTTTGAGGAAGGAGACTTAGTTTGGCTTCATCTTCGAAAAGAAAGATTTCCAAATCAAAGGAAGTCCAAACTAAGTCCCCGAGGTGAGGGACCCTTCCAAGTCCTTAAGCGAGTCAACAACAATGCATATAAATTGGACCTACCTCTTGAATATGGAGTACATGACACATTTAATGTAATTGATCTTTCTCCATTTGTAGGTACCAATGACGATGACGAGCTGGATTTGAGGACAAATCCTTTCCAAGGGGGAGGGGATGATGGAGGAGGGCCAAGCACATCTAACCAAGGAAGCCAAGGCCCAAACCAAGAAGACCGTCTAGACCAAGAGGAGCGTCTAGCTCCAAGAAGTGAGCGTCTAGGACGTGAAGGAGGGAGGCTATCCATGGAGCTAGACCGTCTAGGACCTCTCACAAGATCCATGGCTAAACATATCCAAGCACACATAGAAGAAGCCACGGATGGGAGGGAGAAGACCTTGTACATGCTACTTGGAGGCCCATTAGGGGTAGCTTAGTAGATTAGTGTAGTGTAGAAAGAAAAACTTGCTAACTTAGGGGTGTGCTATCAAAAAGGTGCCCTTAGCAACAGAAGGAGGGGTGTGCTAGCAAATAGGTGCCTTTAGCAAAAGAGGGAGGGGTGTACTATCAAATGTTTCATTTTTGACCTATCTTCTAGAATATTAGGATGATGGTGTGGTTTGACTAAAGTCAATACCCTAGGCAGCCCCCACTTTTTGTATTTCCATCCCTACCCTTTAAGCTTGCTCACCAAGGCTCCTAAATCTATAAATAAGGAGGCCTACCTCATGTATTTTCAAGTTTATTTGAGTAATGTTATGCTGCCATTTTTGTGCACAAGCTTTACTCCTCCTAGAAATCTAGGCTATAAACTTCAATCCTTTCACCTTCTCCCTTGAGCTGGCCGAACCACTCAACCCATACTCATCATGCACCTTCAAGACCAACACAACCCCTAGGAGGGTCTTGTTTCACTCATCCATTGCTTCCGCTCCATCTATTTCTACTTTGATTCAAGAAGAACACATGAAAATGCCATCAAATACTACCACTGCCGATTCTAAATCATAAGTAGAATAATTTTCTCTCATGAAATTTGAGTTGCATTGAACATATACAACTCCTGTAGTCCATACACAATTGAGGTCCTTCATCTTCCCTTTTAACCAACAACGCTGGAAACCCCAAGGAGATATATTGGGCTTGACTAACTGCGTCTCTAACAACTCTTCCACTTATTTTCTTCAATTTAATCAACTCGGCTGAACTTTGGAAACACTATCTTTCGTTGAGCATAACCTTTGAAAACGTGATTGACAGATCGCCAATCCCTTTTCTGGAATAACATCCAATTCATCTCCTACATACTCAACATAAACTAGGGTCCAAATTTCGAATCACATACTGCTTTCAAATCCAAATCAATTAAACAACATCCATTCTACGTGAAACTTTCTCTCTCATCCAAGCAATTTCTCCGCCTGTTGCTTTTCAACAATTTTCTTTGCCTAACTGTAACTTTAAACACAATTAAGATATTTCATCTTTCCTCTTTCCCAAAATCATTGATACATCTCAAGATGATATAATCATCTTGTAAACTTATTCTCCACCAAATCTCAAATTTCCTTTTAAGCCTTGTTGTCCAGCTAGAGCCATCTTATGTTGTGTTATTGACACTAACATCTTCCAAGCTCCAGGTCAAAGAAAATTCCTACTTTCATCTTGGAACTTAACTCCAGTACTCCCTATAGAAGCACGTGCTTAAATCTTTAAACCCTCAATATACTGCTGATTTACTCTTCATGTCTTATATCTATCTGAAACTAAATCATGGCGCAACTAAATCTAACTTGCACTTGCTTTACACTTATTGGGTAACTATCCATTTTACTTTCTAGAGATCCTGAAACTATTGTTTTCCATATTCTCTACAACTATAAGGATGAAATCGATAAGAAATCAATTCATTCAGGAGGTGACATTTTGACCTTACAAAGGTCAGCATCTCAAATTCATTTAGAATTTGAGTTCATCAACAGAATCATAATACTCAAAAGAGAAAGCATAACACCGAACAACTACTGGTATACCACCATCAATCCAAACAACCACTTTCAATCAATTACAAAAACACTCAATAGAATGAAATAATTCACACCAGAATTCATTGTATGCTAAACATCAACCTTTAGAATTAAGATTGAGAACATCTCGATCCAGTTATGAGTGTGCACCCTCACTACTTTATCAAGATCCTTTCATTCTCAAAACTAAAATTTTCAGTTAGAGCATATATTCACTACAGCACACACAAAATTTCAATACAAAAACGTTTGAAAGCCTTTCACCATAGTTTTTGTTTAAAACTCAAATAAATTTTATGAGCAGAAGAAACACAATGGATCCACAGCCCTCAGGTCATCCATGTGGCCCATGTGCTTCACATTTACATTTCATTTGGCTAGCATTAGGGTTGCATTATGGTCCTCCTTAGCCTATAAAAAGAGGAGGCTACACCTTGTATTTTCAAGATTAAATAGAGTATTGTTATGCTGCCCAAATTGTGCCATACACTACTCCTTGCCTAACACTTAGGTTTTAGTCTTCAATTCATCACTACCAAAGGGGCTGGCCAAACCTCCCCATTTCCTCACTCTTCATGCACCTTCAAGGCACCCATGCTTCCTAGGAAGGCCTTGCTCACCTCCTCCATAAGCTTCCTCATCCATCATCACCAAGGAACTCCAAAATCCAAAGAAGAGCTCATAGGAATGCTATCAACTCCATAGCCACTCCGCACAGCGTACTCATGAACATCTTGCAGTACACAGCATCTGAACCTCCAGTCAGCATCATCTGAGTGTGGAAGGCTGTCAGGTGTGCTTCTTGATCTTCCACCCCCATGAACGACGCTTTCAGTCCCACCAGATTGGGAGGCACCACCGTGTTCATGATTTCGGGGGAGAAAGGCATAGGGAATGCTCTCGGAGGCGATGGCAGCGTCGAAGTCCTCTCTTCAACTGCGCGCTCCTTCTGCGCCTGCAATTCCCTACGCAGCTCTTCATTCATACGGTTCAACTCTTCGTTTCTTCTCTGCGATGCAGTCAGCTCTGCACGCATCCTCTCTTGCTCAACTCTTAATGCCGCGACACTATCTTGCAGCGCGCGCATCATCTCCATGACCTGCGCCATGGTAACAGCACCTTCTTCAACAGGTGGCGTAAGTGAGGTTGTAACATCCCACCAAAATACATTTCACATTTATATAATGAAATAAAGATAAAACAAAAAATTTCGAAGTGAACATATATTTAATGAAAATGCTCCCCACAGGGAAAATTAATACATATCCAGTCAGTTTTCCAAACTTAACAAAATACAGCCAAATAAAATGAAACCGGCGGTCTCCCAATATAAAACAGGCGATCTCCTATCAGAAGACCCAAAACAGCCGATCTGCTATCAGAACAGCAAACAGGCGATCACCACATAGAGACAGAAACAGGTGATCTCCTTCCGGCGACCACTAACTGAGGAGCTCTACTCCCTGGAAGATCATCTGCTCCCGTGTAAAATACACGATCATCACAGTTTTAAGAAAACATCCACACAACAAAAACACAGGGTAAGCTAGATATTTTTTTTTAAAACTTTAAATTATAAACTGGACAACCAACGTAGATCAGCCCTTTTTAAACATTCACAAGAGTCCATCACTTTCTCATTCATATCACACAAGCATCAAGTGTCTATCAACAATTCTCAATATTTCACATTTCTCACGTCAGACTTCCACTGACTCATCACACATAGACACTTGACACTACTTCCGGAAGACACGTGCATTGACTAGACTCAGAGATCTGCACCTGTCATGCTGCACCACTGTGAAATCACACACATTCACAGGGTCGCTGTGAAATCACACACATTCACAAGCGTATAAATGAATCTCAATATTATCACTATCCTAGCATGACAGGGTTAATCCACACAACGGGTCGAGCTCGTTCTCTTTCACACAACTCACCCATACCTGTGAACCTCCTTCGACTCTCAACGCCTGAATAACTTCATCTATGTGATTCCATTACATCAGGAGAGTCAGGATATCTCATAAAACGAATCACCGGTCATTGCACACTCTACACGATCTTACACGGTATTTTCTTTCCTGAAAATACTATGCCTTGATCCCACATCCACAACATTCAAAGCATCATTCCACACATAAAGAATAAATCCATCATAGAATACCTTGAATCTTTTCTTAAACAACCCCACTCACAAGAACAAGCATACCACCGATCAGGTTTTCGAATAGCATATACATTTTTCATTTCAATCTCAACAAGTTCAGAGCGACATTAAACAGGGGAGTTCGAACAACAATATTAAAACCGGCGATCACGTCGCCCAAATACATAAAAACAGAACATCGTGAAATAGAGTTTAAAACCGGCGACCACGTCGCCCAAACACATAGAACAGAGCATCGTGAAATAGAGTTTAAAACCGGCGACCACGTCGCCCAAACACATAGAACAGAGCATCACGAAATAGAGCTTAAAACCGGCGACCACGTCGCCCTCACTTCAGAAACAGCTTATCTACGGCTTTTATTGAAAAACAAAGCTAGCTTCCCTTACCTGGACTTGCGCAAAACACCAGGAGTTCCAAAACCCGTCGAAGCTTAAAGATGCCTTAGCTCTGTTTTAGCGTCTGGTTTGGAGAACTTGCAGAGAACCTCCCAGGTGCTCTAAGGGCAGTCGTCGTTCGTCGTACTGGTGCTTGAGGATGCCTGAATCGCACTGTGAAGGAGAGAAAAGAGAAGAATGGAGGTAAACTCACTCTTTCACTCTTGAACCACTGCAACATTCTTTTCCCCTCAGAAGTGGGTTTTTAAAACTAGACCAACTTGTTCCACAATTTTCGCTGCCACCGCCCACTCTGCAGGAAAAGCTTGCCTGCACCCTTCCTTGAACAGTGTGGCCACGTGGGTTTTGGGTCACTTTCCGTACCAATTCCCTGGAGCCACTGTTCTGAAGTACGCTCCCTGACTACGTGTCGCGCATGCAAGGCGCTCATGCTGGGGGCCTGGGCCCCACTTCATCTGCGTGAAATACGACATCGTGCGTTAACCTTCCACCGATGACTCAACCTGGAAGACGACCGATCTCTCTCTCTGGAAGACGACCGATCTCTCTCTCTGGGAGACGACCGATCTCTCTCTGGGAGACGACCGATCTCTCTCTCTGGGAGACGACCGATGTCTATCCCTGGCGACGCCCGCATGTCTCTCGCGCCCTGGCGATGCCCGCATGCCTCGCGCCCTGACGATGCCCGCATGCCTCTCGCGCCCCGGCGATGCCCGCATGCCTCTCGCGCCCTGGCGATGCCCGCATGCTTCGCGCCCTGGCGATGTCCGCATACCTCGCGCCCTGGCGATGTCCGCATACCTCGCGCCCTGGCGATGTCCGCATACCTCGTGCCCTGGCGATGTCCGCATACCTCGTGCCCTGGCGACGTCCGCATACCTCGCGCCCTGGCGACGTCCGCATGGGTAGTCTAGGCGACAGGCGATTATGTACTAACCAGGCGATCTCATAGTCTTATAAGCTACACTTTCCTCCCTTTTTATTTTAAATAAAAACATACTTAGAATTCATTTAAAATATATTCCTTTTATTCCAATTTAATTTTACAGGTCCTTACAGAGGTTCGTCTGGTTCTTCTACTCATCTCCTCTACACTTTGACGTAACTTCACTTCGACGAAATGATCAAGAAGCTCCACAAAACTTCAAGAAACCTCAAGAAACTTCAAGAACTGCGACGTGGATGGGAACAAAATTCACACGGGCCCCACGGTGGGCGCCAATGATCCTGCCGCTTGACTCGAACGTGGAGGATTGCCTCGTCACTCCTTCGTCTAGCCTTCTGTTCTGCAGGAACGCTCCAAGAACCACCACTAGAACTCCAAACGCTGCCTGCAAAACACACAGACGGCACCTCTGGCGGCCGTTGTAGCTCCGACGCTCAAGTCAGGCAACAAGAACACCAAAACTATCACTGAATCTCTCTGTGAGACTCGTGTGTGCTCTCAGATCCACTTTCTCTCTCTATAACTGTTTTCCGTTATCACTGTGCCACGTGTAAGAACGCTCTCACAGTGACTCAGAAACTCAGTGTAGTGAGCATGTGTAAACTTGTAATCTGAAAAGGAATCCCTTACCTTACATGACGTGGAGTGCTTTATACCTGAGCCGCGTCTCTCTCCCAGATGGTGACACGTGGAGGCATGCAGCTGGCATCTACCGTACACGCGTCACACCTGGAGGGCTTCTGCACTTCTCTCTGTGCGGGCCGCATGCTCCCAAGAGAGCGCCAGGCGCATCCTGCCTGCATGGCCTCGCCGCACGTCCTCTGAGTGGGCATCATGTGAGGTGCATGCGTAGCGTTCTCGCTGGGAACCCCGATGACCGATCGCCCTCTGCATGCACTTACGACCGACCTCCCTCTTAACGCCCGATCGCGCTCGTCATGCAGTCACACCCGATCGGTCCATCATAACTTCCACCGATGACCGGGCGGTGCCTCATAACTTCCCCTGATGACCGGGCGGTGCCTCATGACCATCCACCGACGTCTGTGCGGTGCCTCATGACTATCCACCGACGTCCGTGCGGTGCCTCCAGGCGCTTATCTATGCTCTGAACTGGGAGTGGTGGCCACTTGTTATCTGACTACCGATCACCGTTCTAGGTGATCTCCTCCCTGATTCACTTGCTCTTTCTACCACGTGCCACCCTGTGCATGGTCCACGTGATCAACGGCTGCTGATGTCATCAACTACTGATGACCGAATGGATCACAAGGCATCACTATAAACTACACCATAGTTCTGAAACACCAACATTATGCAACACCAAAATCATGCAGCAAAAAAATATCTAATGGACCCAGGGCTATTTTAGCGTTGCCTAAAGTACAAAATGCTGTAGTGCAACTATTCTTCATTGAGACCATTAACGGAGAGTATTTGCGATTATTGTTCTACAAATATGCAAAGCTTGTGATTTAAGTATAAAGCACAAAACAAACGTTATTCTTCTGTTGTAGGTAGCTTTTGAAGCTTAAATGTGATTACAGCAAAGGAGCATAATCATAATGACTTAAAATAACAGTTCTAATTCAAAAAAAGAATCTAAGTATAATATTTAGAGATCCGTGTCTAAGAGTGCAAATTGGGTATACCAAACTCTGGTCCTTAACAAATATTTAAAACTAGATATTATTTAGATTCCCAAACTTGAGAACTTGCAAGCAGTGATAGAAGAAATTTTAAAAAAAAGCAAGTTACTGCTTGTTTGGGTTTTAAGTACTCCACAAGTAAAAACTTGTAATGGTTGTAGTTTAGTAAATGTATATTCAATATATTTATATGAGCCTTTCATGCAGGTGGCAGCCACAGGTTTGAGGCCACTAAGGACTTTTCTTGGTGAAGAGAATAACTTAGAAGAAAAGGGGAGGCAACTTTTGTTCTATATATTTTTCAAATTACCTTTATCTGTTTCTTTAAAAATTTCAAAAACTCCTAAACCATACTATCCTGTGATATGCATGAACCATATCAATAAATCAGTTTTTTGACTACCTTTCTTCATTCTTCACTTAGTTAACAACCCATTAATCTTATTCTTCACACTAAATTAATAATACTGTTTTATTTAGCCTTGTCTATTTTAATATGATAAGTATAATCTTACTATTCATTTTATCCTAGCAGTGCCATCATGAACAGTCACCCCATGCAGTTTCTGAGAATGTTACATGCTTTCACAATTATATATTATGCAATATGCTATCTTACCTAGCTGTGAGAATGTTCTCCCTAGGCTATAATTAAACTTGGATTTAGTTCCTCTAGTATGACTCATGATAGGTTTAGAGTATAAAGTGTAAATTTATAACCATTGATTAAAAAATCAATGGAATAGGTTTGAACACTTTCGTGATTTATTTTACGAGTTAAAGTTAGTATCATCATATATCGAGCTTGGACAAAATCTAGTAACAATGTGACATTCTCAACCGTGGCCAATACCCAATTGGTAAAGTATACTTAACAGAGAAAGGAGATTTTGATTTTCTGAATTAGTGAGAAATCAAACCTGCTACGTATCTGTCTACTTCAACATGTGCACAGATTCATGCAGAAACAGTTAAATGTTGAGTTGAAAAAGTTACTTTAACACAGTGAAAAACACCAATTTTGTGAACATATAAACACTATTAGATGTTTGTTAATTACAAGAGAAAACAGTGCGAAAAGTTAACGTGAAACCAAAGCTCGGAGCCAAATAATTGTGCATCACTGAAGAAGGAACAGAAAAGTTAAATTCCATGGACAATATACTATTGGTAGCAGAGGGCAGAGGGGAGAACATGGCACTGGGGACAATAAGGAGGAGAGGAACTGATGGGTTGTTCTTCATGACCATTTATTCTTCTTGAAATATGAGATAAAAAGGTGGTGGAAGCTATGGATGATATGGGTCAAGGATGGCTCATATAGAGCTATGGGTTCCTTGTAGGTGAATGAAAGGTATGGAGAGTGATAGGTTAGGCCAAATCACTTGGAGGAAGGTGAAGATGAAGATCAAAGTGTCTAACCTAGAGAGACTAGACAAAGAGTAGAAGCTAGCATAACTTTGGCAACATTTACTCATATAAATTGATCTTAAAAAAACATGAGCCAAAGCACCCAATTTATAGGAGATGGTGCCTTGGAGAGTAAGGAACAAGGGTAGGATGGGGAATACATAAAAGAGGGGGCTGCTAGGGTGTTGACTAAAGGTCAATGCAGCCCCTTAGCATGCTTTTAGAAGGTAGGGCTACATTCCTACCCTAAAAGGCCTAGGTACAAGCTAAATTGTTAAATACACCCCCGATTGTGCTAAATGAACCCTACTCTACTAAAATTATAAATAAACTAAAATTAATTTATGCTCAGCTCCCATGGCTTGGGCTTTACTCCTTGTAGTCCTCTGAAGGGTCTTTGAATATGTAGAGAAAAGTTTCTCTGCCATCAGTAGCAGAGTCCCACTCTTCTTGAATCCTCTTTGCCATGGACCTAGTTGTTGGGCCTGAGCTTAGGCCTCTTCCATTAGGAACAAGACAAACATAAACTCATAAAATGTTATATGCATGTCTGAGATACTAATAATTAATTAAGTAATGAATGTACTGATGTGCATGTTTCAGTGAAAAGTACAGATATTAAATGCTAAACACTTGGATGATTAACAGCTTTTGAAATGCAGCAATTAAAGGGTAAGAATTAATAATAGTGTGAGTGGTGAGTGGTGTGTGAAGAAGGAGATAAGAGTCAAAAAAGGAAGAGCAGTTGGGTGGTGTTTGGAGTGTGTGAGAATTAATGGAGTGGTTCTAGAAAAAAGCTAAGGTAGGCCTGGATTTGGTATGTAGAAATTGGCAAAGGATTGAGAAGGGAAAGAGAAAAACAGGGATTAAAAATGGTAAGAGATGGGAAGGTAGCTAGCTAGCTTTATCGTGTAGAGTGTTGGAAGCAACAAGTGTGGGAATCCTGGTGTCAGATTTTAATGGACCCTCTTCCCCCCTTGGTTTTGTGCACTCATCAGTATTGCCTCTGCCTCCAATTGCAGTCTTGTTTCTGTGTTCTTATTCTTCTCTTTCTCTCTCTCTTCCTCTTTGTATGCAAGTGTCTCTCACGGTTAGATTCTACTCCATCACACTTCCCTTCAATTCTTTCTCTATATTTTCTGCAACCCTTTTCATCATTTTATCACATATATATACCACACTACCAGTAATCATCCAGATCCTAACAAAACAATCTCTTCTCTAGTTACAATTAACCAAACTTTTGCTTAATTTTTTTAAGGTGGTAGAATGGTTCTATGATTTGTTATGATTCACTACGAAAATAGAAGCAGATGCACTAATCAATTCGACCTAATTGACTCCTCCCACCTCGAACTCTCATTTAGCGCATTGACTTTAGCAAGAAAATATTCGGTAAAAACCCAAAAAGCGAAAGAAATCACCAACCTTTAGGGTTTCACCGCAAATGACGAACACTCTGCCTTCGTTTGGCTCCAGTGGTCACCGATTTCACCGAAACTGATGGAAGAGGCCCAAGCTCCAACCCAAGTTCAGGCCCAACACAAGGTCCATGGCCAAGCACATTCACGCCCAAATGAGTCAAGCCACGAATGGGAGGGAGAAGACCTTGTACATGCTACTTGGAGGCCCATTAGGGGTAGCTTAGTAGATTAGTGTAGTGTAGAAAGCAAAACTTGCTCACTTAGGGGTGTGCTATCAAAAAGGTGCCCTTAGCAATAGAAGGAGGGGTGTGCTAGCAAATAGGTGCCTTTAGCAAAAGAAGGAGGGGTGTACTATCAAATGTTGCATTTTTGACCTATCTTCTAGAATATTAGGATGATGGTGTGGTTTGACTAAAGTCAATACCCTAGGCAGCCCCCACTTTTTGTATTTCTATCCCTACCCTTTAAGCTTGCTCACCAAGGCTCCTAAATCTATAAATAAGGAGGCCTACCTCATGTATTAACAAGATTAATTTGAGTAAAGTTATGCTGCCAAATTTGTGCCATACTTACTCCCTTGCCTAAATCTCTTGATTTATGGTTTTAATCTTCACTCCTTCACCACCAAAGAGAGCTGGCCAAACCTCTCTCATTTTCATACACTTCATGCACCTTAAAGATCAACATCACTCCTAGGAGGGTCTTGCTCATTTCAACCATTGCTTTCGCACAATCTTCAACATCCAAGGAGAGCTCAACATGTGAAGGCCATCATTTGGTATCATGAGCTATGGTTCTTCAAAGATAAGTGTCTCTTCATTTTATTTTTTTTGAGTTCTTCTTTTCTCCAAGTTGTTTATCTTTATTCCAAGTTGTGTTGCTGTTTTTTGTGTTTTAATATGATTTGAATGCTTGTTTGTTCATTTCATTTGGTGGGTTTGTTCAAACTTGTGCTTGAACATCTATTTTCAATTTTGTGTAGGTGATATATTTGTGTTGCTGTTTTTATTTTTAGGTATTTGAGTCTTGGTTGAAATTTCATTTGGGTCATATGATGTTCTTGAGTCTTTTCATTTTATGAATCCATAAGTTTTGTCTAAGTCATGTGTTTCCATATTTGTCATCAAATCCTAGTAGTACTCTTTTTGATTTATTTGTTTCTTGTTTTTGGTCTGAATGTTTGATCTGAAATTTGTTTTATGTTGATACTTTGGTGCATTTTTAATTTTATTTTGAGTTCTTATTTGTGTGTTAGATCCACACAAATTCCATCATATTAACTCCATTGTGTTTTTGAGGTATATCATTATGTTTTTTATTCCAGTTTTCAGAACCCCTGTTTTCACATTTCTGTGCTGACTGTTTTGTCTTATGAAAATTACATACATCATCAAAAATTTCTGAGCCTCTGGATTTCACAAATTTGAGGTGTTAGCAAAAGGACAAAAAAAGAACCATCTGAAAAAAAGAAATAGAAAAAAAAAGATAAATATTACAAAAAAAGTGTGCAATCCTGACGTTCCAGCTGGCAGCTCTGAGCACTGATTTTATAAAATTTACCAAAATTAATTGGTACATGCGTTTGGAGTGAAACTAACGCCAAAAGTTTGTTAAGATCTTGTTCTGATTGTGTCTCAATTTTCAGAAGCAAATACAAAAGGGTCAGCTCAGCATAAATCTTTTAAATATACGCTTTCTGGACCACAACAATATGTGCTTTTCTGTGGTGCTGTTTTTTGGTTTTTAAATCAAATCTAGTGCTATTCCTAGGTTCCTTTTTGTGTGCCATCCATTATTTGAGTACCTTTTATTTGCTTGTCTAATTTGATTTGAACTCTTTCTAGTTGTGTCACATTTAATTCCATTTGTGTGGTACTGTTTTTCAAATTAATTTGTTTCTTGCTTTCTTTCTTTGGCCTCTAAGGTTGTTGGTGGATTAAATATCAATTGGTACTTGTTGACTGGGAATTTGACTTGAGGGGAGTCTAGCTTGCTTAATAGGTGCTGGATTGAAGATTTTATTGACCTAATTCCAAGAGGAACAAAGGCAAAGGGCAGCAACAAACACCATACTACAAATACACCACACACTTTGGAAGGCCCAACAAGTAGAAGAGCAACAAAAGGGGTGCAACTAGAAGAACAACAAAAGGGGTGCAACTAGAAGAACAACAAAAGGGGTGCAAATAGTAAAAGCAACAAAGGGAGTGTCATTTAATTTCTTTGCAATCTTGCTTGTGTTAATTACTTGTTAATCACGCAATTACTCGGTGAGTGTGTCTTCAAGGGCTCCAAGTGTCCAAGAAGCCTCACCTAGGGCCGTCTAGCTTAATTTGTTTTTGTTAATTGCTTTAATTGAACCAACTTGCTTTAATCACTTTGTTAATTTCTTGTTTAATCTTGTTTAAGGCTTTGATAATTTGCTTCATTTGCTAGATAGCTTGCATTGTTTTCTTGCATTAAAAATTTGATTTTTTCATCCTCATTGTGTTCTAAGTGTTTTACCTAAAGAAGGACTTGTGTAAAGGTTTTGGAGGGATAGTTTTTGGCTAAGGCAAGACTTGGTATTTAAGTAGTCCATTGTGACTCACCTCTCTTACCTGGAAAGCTACCTTCATTAACTTTCCTCTTCTTTCTTAAAAGTAAAACATTTCTATACACAAAGTTCTAGTCATGTCTACTCACTCTTCCAAGTCCATTGAAAGTGATGTAAGGTCCATAAAATCTCTTTTGAAACAACTTGCCAAGGATGTACAACATCTTTCATATAGACAATTGGAAAATGAATCTAAAATCAATGAATTGGCTAGAGCAAGGAAAGAGAAATCACAAAATTCAAAAAAATCTCATTCACATGCATCTCATTCTCAACTCCAAGAGTCTCTAGGAGAGGTAAGCATTAGAAACCATGAGTATTACCAACCACCACCTAGAAGACTTAGGCAAAGAGAGGAAGAAGCCCCAAGGGAAGTAAGGGTAGACCTACCACATTTCTATGGTAACGACAATGTAGAAGTTTACCTAGATTGGGAAATGAAAGTGGAACAACTCTTTGCTTGTCATAGGGTGAGTGAAGAGAGAAAGGTACCCTTAGCCACCCTTAGTTTTCAAGGAAATGCCATGTATTGGTGGACCTCTCTAGAGAGAGATAGACGTCTTCATAGGGACCCTCCCATAGAGTATTGGAATGACCTTAGGGGAGCCCTAAGACGTCGCCACATACCTTCCTACTACCATAGGGAGCTAATGGACAAGCTCCAAAGGCTCCAACAAAAGAACATGAGTGCGGAAGAGTATAGGCAAAAAATGGAGCTATACATGATGAGAGCCTCTATTAGAGAGGAAGAGGTCACCACCATATCTCAGTTTTTAAGTGGACTCAACTTTGAGATAAGAGATAAAGTAGAGCTTCTTCCCTACCAAAGAGAGGGTCTTGCTCATTTCAACCATTGCTTCCGCACCATCTTCAACATCCAAGGAGAGCTCAACATGTGAAGGCCATCAGAAACCCTCTAACCCCTCACCATTGCCCTAAGGTTTCCAATGCACACCGGCCAAGTCCAGAATTAGTGAAGAAGAACGCGCGCACAAAGAAGAAGAAGGGGATGAAATTTTAGCAGAAAAAGGCGCTGGAATTTGGGAAGAAGAAGACGCTCAGGGTTGGAGTGAGACCAGAGCGTGGGAGACGTGCGTTTTCAAGAGGGAAAATGAACGTGAGCAAAGCGTTTTCACGAGAGAGGGAAATAAGAGTTTCGCGCAAACTCTAATTTTGTTTAAATTTTATTTTAATTTTGTTTTAAACCAATTGGCCACATGTGAATAAACGTGGTTTAAAGGTGCTAACGGGTTTATAACCATGGCCTAAAACATCAACGGTTTTTTGCCCGTGGTTTTTTATAACTTTTAAGCCACATTTGTAAAACCGTGGTCTCTGCTATGTTTAGGCCACACTTTTGTACATGTGGTCTATTTTAGCGTTGCCTAAAGCAATAATTGTTGTAGTGAACTAAATGTAAGAGACATAGTGCACACAATATATAAATAGTATTACAATTTCAATATTTTACAAGAAATTCATAGCTGTATTAGAATTCTGGTTAATGTAGAATATGTTTCATTTTAGATATAAGTAAATATGCATTAGATGAAGAAGAAAACATTATATAAATTTTTTTAGATGATAGCATTGTTTATTTTCATAAATTTTGTTTGATAAAAATTATCAATATAATGAATTTATTTTTTTATAATGAATCAAACCTAAACCTTTTATTTTATTATTCTAATACCGATCACTAAATGAATCTTAATGAATAAGATGAATGAATTAATAAAGTAATATGTATTTCTTATATCAATGTAATTATTTTGTATTAATACAAAATTATACTTATATGATATTACGAAACTCTGGAAAGTAAATAAAAAAAAAGTTGAAGCACAATAGTGTATTAGTGTAAGGTTGTTTGAGAAAACCGCTTGGCTAATTTGGGTTCAACATTTTTATTATTTGGTACCTACTTTTTTATATATGCACCTCTTAGAAGTAGTGGGGCTTTTCAAACCGCCAAGAATAGCATGGGTTTTTAAACTGTTGAAAATAGTAGGCGTTTTCAAACCGTCAGGAATAGCAGGGGTTTTCAAACTGTCAGGAATAGCGGAGGTTTTCAAACCATCAGGAATAGTGGGGGTTTCCAAACCGTTGGAAAGTGATTATTTTCCAGGGGTTCGTAAAAATCGTCGATAATCACTTAGCAACGCTGGATCTTCCAGGGAAAAAACAAAACCACGGATAAAGCATTTAGCGGGGGTTAAAACCGCCGGTAATGCCAAATATAACCCTCGTTAAAAATAATTATTTTTGTAGTGTACTGGAATATTTGTAAAATTTTGTGACTTCAAAAAATTATGTTGATCTGGATAATTCAAATTTGAATTTGAAATTTAAACCACAGAAATTTCAAGATCTTAGCTCAAATTTGGCACTGGAATCACACCAAAATGAGGCACCAATTAATTGTGATAAATTTTTCAAATCTGATGTCACTTCACTATTTTTTTTTCGCGCCAGAATTGCACATTGATTGTATTTGATTTATCATTTTTTTCTATTTTGAATTTTGCTTCACTTTTTTTTTCACTTTTTTCTAACACATCAATCTATTCAGATCCAGAATTTCACAATTTTTAATAAACAGAATAAAATTATGTAAACAAAAATAGCCAACACAGTTTCAACAAAAAACAGAGGAAACCTAATTTGGAATTAAAACAATATTAAGAAACTTCAAAGACACAATAGAATTGATGTATATGAACTTGTATGGATTTATCACACAATCATGAACTCAAATCTAAAATTAAAATGCACCAAAGGCTCAACAAAACAGATTAGAAAGTGCACTCAAAATTAAAAGCAATCAACCAAAAATTATCAAGAAAAGTATTACATAGAAGTCATGACAATTTAGGAGAAACATGACTTGATAAACTTATATGGATTCAAAAATCAATTAATTTGCACCAATTAAAACAACAAGGAAAGACTCAAATTAAAGCAAAAAAAAAAAACAGAATAGCTAACACAACAAGGAACCTAAAAAAAATTATGCAAAAAAATAAAGTGCTGGAAAAGCAAATTGCTCGAAAGAAAGTGCCAATTCAACTTGTTCTTGTTGGTTGACCCTCCTGTCGGTTGACTCTATGACGATCACACACCTCCTTCCCTCGCCTTAAGTTATGCTTTGCTGTATTGAAACAACCTGCACCTACAAGATAGAAAGGGGCGCCCAAGAGGCCATTTGCACTCCGACGCTCAAGTCAATACTGGGCAAGCACACCAAGTCTTTTGAGTATTTGAGTTTAGGTCTAGAAAACTGCATACCTTTGTGAAGTGTTTCACTACCCTTTATATAGTCTAGGGTTTCCTCTGCGTCGCTACCCATATTTAAGGTTTACAGGAATACCCTTGCGCCGCTATTACCCAGACTTAGGGTAAACTAGCACGTAAGGCTTCCCTTAACTGGAGTGCAACTTCTAACAGGATTGCCACCTGGGTACCTCCTCGTGCACCTAATCTTTGGGGCCACCTGTCCTGGGAGTGCCCTCACTGTTCACGTGCCATGCATGTAGCTTCACTTG
This sequence comes from Phaseolus coccineus, assembly GCA_037954025.1. NCBI lineage: Eukaryota > Viridiplantae > Streptophyta > Magnoliopsida > Fabales > Fabaceae > Phaseolus > Phaseolus coccineus. The sequence goes on along the minus strand of CM075686.1, from coordinate 16,515,946 downwards.
GAAACCCTAATCCTGAGGGCACTCAAACCCTTCAGAACTCTACACCTAACTATGCTTTCCCTGCCACACGCATGGGTGCTTCGTGACTTAGGCTTCTCCCTACCTCTGGGCATTTTACTAATAACTGGTCTTCTCTCGGGACCTGATGGAAGAGGCCCAAGCCCAAGCCCAAGTCCAAGCCCAAACCCATGTTCAAGTCCAAGACCTAGCTCAAGCCCACCAAATAGAAGATATGGGCCAACTACAAGGGCTATGGCAAGAAGAATACAAGAGGATTGGGACACTGCTACTGATGGTAGAGAGACTTTCCTCTACATGATAAAGATGCCATAAGTTTAGTGTAGAAGTAGAATTTAATTTTCTTGTCAAAATTAGATTAGGAAAATAATTGTAATTTTCTTATAATTAATTTTGGCACCTAAAACACCAACCTAGGTTAATTTAGGGTTTTTAAAACCACTAAATTAACCAAGGCCGGTTTGGAAAGCCTAGAGAGGGAGAGCGTGAAATACTAATCACACCCGTCCCATGTGCTCTCATTTTTAGGCTCCACCTTGAGGAGAATTTCATTTTGAATTTCCCTCCACTTTCATTTGAATTTTCAGCCCTCTAAACACTATAAATAAGAGGGCTTGGCTCATGTAATTCTCAAGATTAATTTGAGTGAAATTGCTGCCAACTTTGTGCCAATTATCACTCTTGTCTCCTACCTCTAGGATAGACACCTTAGTCTTTATTCTTCATCTTTTCCAAGTGAGATGGCCTCACCACTCACTCTCCACACCTAACACTTCACCTTCAATGATGTGATTCCACTAGCCACAATAACATGATTCTTTGATATTCTATGGAATCAACTTGAGTTGGCAAAGATTAGGCACTTTTATAGAAGAGGATCAATGTTCTATATTTCAAGAACTCACCAAATCTTGCACCACAAACCAAACTCACATGGAAGATCCATTTACTATCAATTGAACCGAAAAGAATTCAAGGAAAACAGAAATGAACCAATCAAAACAAATAAAAGAAAGAATAGTTGCTGGAAAACTGAAAACAGAACCAAAAACTCAAGAAAACCAACTCAAAACATGAACAACTAAAGAGAAGAAAGGAAGGAGAATAGAAAACTTATGAAAATGGATGTAGATTGGTATGAACACGCCACTAGAAGTGATGGATGCTCCTAGATGAGTGTGTTGCCGCCACTTGAGGACACCATGGATCCTTCAAGATAAGACTAGAGAAGAAGGCTCAAGGCTCTCCAATGTTCTCTCAAAATTTGAGTAGAGTTTCTTTTCTATAAAATTCCAATCTGTATTTTACAAGAGCCCACACCTTTATTTATAGTGTGAGGGTGCTGAAAAATAGGTGGGAAAATTCAAAAGAAACTTTTTTTGAAATTCCCACCAAAACAAGTCACATGGGAGTCCACTCTGGTAGTCGACATGGTGATGACTAATCATCCCACTAGTCCACATTACCTGTGGGACCCAGTCCATGTGATCTTGGCCCATGTTGTGGGACCCAACTGACGTGGCTCACCATTACTAGCTGTCCTCAGTGTCTGAGGACTGGTCGGTACACAAGCCCCCCAGTCTCGAGTTGTTAACTTGTTCAGCAAAGAGACTAAGTCATTGGCTCGGGCGACGTATGTGGCACTGAGTGAAAGGACATAAACAGTGCACTGAAGGGACATCTCACCAACCCCCCCTTAATCTGTGAATATGTGCTTAGATCAATGGTTAGGGTTCCTTAACGTTTGCGCTCCCTTGCCTACATTAAACCCCTTCAAAACCCTGCGCCTCAGCACTGTTTCATCACTTTTTACTCAAACCTTCACGATCACTATCTTCTCTTGAACGCTTCCACTTCCACCATAACTCTCGCAATTGCTCGTCTTCACTACCGCAAAGGTATGATTTTTACTCTTCCTCTCGCCTTTGCTTTATGATTCTGCTACACCTTACATGCTATAACTGCTCTGGGCAAGTTTACGATTTCTGCATTTTAGGGTTTTTGTTCTTCTTTCCTGTTTGCGTTCTTCATCTCTGAGTCTCTGTCCGCCATTTGAAACACACCACCGCTTTCTTCTAAACCTTTCTTTTCTTTCTCCTTGCCTCTCATTTTGTTTTAGATTCGAGATGGCAAGAACCAAAACCACTTCCAACCCTCCTCCCGCCATTAACTACAAGACCCTCTACTCCTGGTGTAAGGACCTGTAAAATTAAATTGGAATAAAAGGAATATATTTTAAATGAATTCTAAGTATGTTTTTATTTAAAATAAAAAAGGAGGAAAGTGTAGCTTAGAAGACTATGAGATCGCCTGGTTAGTACATAATCGCCTGTCGCCTAGACTACCCATGCGGACATCGCCAGGGCGCGAGGTATGCGGACATTGCCAGGGCGCGAGGCATGCGGACATCGCCAGGGCGCGAGAGACATGCGGACATCGCCAGGGCGCGAGAGGCATGCGGGCATCGCCAGGGCGCGAGAGGCATGCGGGCATCGTCGGGGCGCGAGAGACATGCGGACATCGCCAGGGCGCGAGAGGCATGCGGGCATCGCCAGGGCGCGAGAGGCATGCGGGCATCACCGGGGCGCGAGAGACATGCGGGCGTCGCCTGGGATAGACATCGGTCGTCTCCCAGAGAGAGACATCGGTCGTCTTCCAGAGAGAGAGATCGGTCGTCTTCCAAGATGAGTCATCGGTGGAAGGTTATCGCGCGATGTCGTGTTTCACACAGATAAGGTGGGACCCAGGCTCCCAGCATGAAACGTCCTGCACGCGCGCCACGTGGACAAAAAGGGTGGTTCAGAATAGTGACATCAGAAAGTTGGCATGCGCAAGAGACACCCACGGCCGTACTGTTGAGGGAAGTGGTTGGCATGCGCAAGAGACACCGTGGTCGTACTGTTCAGGGAAACGTACACTCAGGCTTTCCTGCAAAGTGGGTGGTGGCAGCAGCATGTGTGGACAAGTTAGTGTAGATTCAAAAACCCACTTCGGGGAGGCAAAGAACGTTGCTGTGGTTCAAGAGTGACAGAGTGAGTCTACCTTCATCCTTCTCTTTTCTCTCCTTCGCGCTGCATTTCAGACATCCCCAAGCACCAGTACAACGAGCGACGACTGCACTTGGATACCTGGGGAGTTCTCTGCGAGTTTTCCGTTAGGACGCTAGAACAGAGTTAGGACATCTTTAAGCTTCGGTGGGTGTTGGAGCTCTTGGTGTTTTGCGCTAGTCCAGGTAAGGGAAGCTAGCCTTATTTCCAACGAAAACCTTACGTTAGATGATTTTGATGATGGGGCGACGTGGTCGCCGGTTTTCAACTGTTATTGCATAATCCCCTGTTTTTGGACGAGATCGCCGGTTTTGGCGTTGTTTTTCGAAATCCCCTGTTTTAGTGTCGTTTGAAATTGTTTGAGATTGAAATGTGATATTTTAAAGTCTGAACCTTGGAATGATTGTTGCTGTGATGGGAAATCGTTCATTTAAGTGTTATATGATGTGTTGAATGTTTGAATGTGGGATCAAGACATAGTATTTTCAGGAAAGGAAATACCGTGTTGAGATTAGTTATGAGGTGTATTGATCAGTGAGTATCCTGTGAATGAGACGATCCTGACTCTGCTAATATGATGGAGTCACATAGATGAAGTCATTCAGTTGGTGAGAGTCGAAGGAGGTCCATATGTATGGGTAAGTCGTTTGAAAGATAACTGACTTGACCTGTTATATGGATTAACCCTGTCATTCTGTGAGAGTGATGAGATTGAGATCGAGATTATGTTGATGCGCATGGCTGTGGGAACATTACAGCAATGAAGTATGACAGGTGCAGGTCTCTGGATGCTAAGTTCAACGCACGAGTCTTCCGGAAGTAGTGTCAAGTGTCGGTGTGTGATGAGTCAGTGGAAGTCTGACGTGAGAAATGAGAAACATTGAAATTGGTAGACACTTGATGAATTATGTGAATTGAAAGACTCTTGAGGAAATTGTGAAATATGTGACTACTTGATGGTCATGTGATGGGAATGAGAAAGTTGATGGTTTTTACGTGGGTGTCTTAAATTTGTTTTATCTTGATTTTAAAGTTTCATATCTAAATTCTCTTTAAAATATCTAGCTTACCCTGTGTTCTTGTTTGTGGATGTTTTCTTAAACCTGTGATGATCGTGTATGATTTTACACGGGAGCAGATGATGTTGCAGGAAGTAGAGCTCCTTAGTGAGTGGTCGCCGGAAGGAGATCGCCTGTTTCTGTTTCTGTTAGGCGATCACCCCTTTTTCTGTTTTCTGATAGGAGATCGCCTTATCTGTTAGGAGATCGCCGATTTCTGTTTTCTATCAGGAGATCGCCTGTTTTTTTTATTTTTTATTTTTTTTTTGCTGTATTTTGTTTAAGTTTTGGAATTGACCGATTATGTATTAAACTCCCTGTGAGGAGAAACTTCATTACATATATATAATTATGTTCACTCCAATATATTTGTTTACCTTTATTTTCATTATATAAATATGAAAAGCAATTTTGGCGGGATGTTACACCTGGGCCCCTGAGGAGCTCCTTGCTGAGACCTCAAAACTCACATCTTGTGAAGACTGGAGGAAACACAAGGATGATGAACATGAGATCAAAGGGCGCGTCTTTGGTATAGAAAGTGACGCGTATGTCTCAGTTCGACCCTGCACAGAGGGCGAACCCGTATGTGCCAATGACCGCTGCAATGACGGGGAACCCTTCTTCTTCCTCTATGCCACCGTCTTCAAACGAGTCAAGGTCCACCTGCCCTTCACTAGGTTCGAGAGGGCTCTGCTCACTAAACTCAACGTGGCTCCTGCCCAGCTGCACCCTAACAGTTGGGCTTTCATTAGGGCCTTTTCCATCTTGTGCAACAACCTAGGGTTCACTCCCTCCGTAGATGTCTTCCTCTACTTTTTCGAGGCGACGAGCCCCGGGAAGAGGATTTGGGTAAGCCTCAACGGGGTGGCGGGGAGAGTTCTGCTAACTCTCTTCCAGCATTCCTATAAGGGCTTCAAAGGGAAGTTCTTTAGGGTCTGCTGCAGCTCCTACCATTCCACCATGCTCGATGGGTTCCCCTTACATTGGGTGGAGAAGCTGAAATTCAAGAAACCCCGAGGACTCGAGGAGCTGACACCCTTTGACCGCGACCTGTGCCAACTTGCCAGCTGGGGGGTGGTGTTTAACACTGCCCAGCTGATCAGGCACGAGTATGATGCTGAAACTCTCAGCATCTACATTGGTACTTTACTTACTTCTTCTGATATCTGCTCGTATTTGCATTTAGTAACTGTGTGTCAATTCTCATTACTTGTTGTTTGTTGTAGATATGGTGCTAGATGTTGAGAAGAACAAAAGGCTGGCTGATCTGCTGGGTCGCAGTACAACAGGTGGCTCATGCCCTGCTGGCCCTTGTGAGAGGTCCTAGACGGTCTAGGCTCCCTCCTAGACGCTTCTCATGTAGCTCCTCCTTGTCTTGTGCTAGACGCTCTCCATGTGGTTCTAGACGGTCTAGTCTTGGCCCTTAGCTTTCATGGTGGGGTGAGCTTGGCCTCTCTCCATCATCCTACCCCTGAACTTCCTCCTCTTCAACAGCATACCCTCGCGCACTTGCCTTCCAAAGAGACGATGAAGGCCCTGGACAGGAGTTCACTAAGGGACCGAATAAGCCATGGCCTTGGTGAGTTTCTCGCCGCCTCCAACGTTCTGCTGACCCAAGGGGATGCTGAAATGGAGCTAAAAGAAGAGGTGGCCAACTGAAGAGGGAATTGGAGTAGAAGAAGGAGCTAGAGCTTCAAGTCCAACTGGCTGCTAAGCGTGAGACTGCTCTGAACCAGGAGCTGAGCAGTCTCCGCCAATCAGAAAAAGAAACCAAGAAGCTCCTCTTCACTAAGGGGCAGGAGACCCTCCAGCTTGAGGCCAAAATCCTCCCCCTTCGCAACAAAGTCATTGACCTAGAAGAACAGTTGGAGGGGGCCCAAACAAAAATGACCAAGCTGGAGGAGAAGGCTACAAACAAAGAAGTCCAACTGGGCAAGGTTGAGGAAGAGCTTGCTCAACAAGCCAAGCTGTTCAAGAAGACTGAGGCGGAGCTGAATGAAGATGCCGCCGACGCCTACGGGGAGAGGTTTGGCGATGCCCTTGCTCAGGTTGCTTGCGCGCATCCTAAGATGGACCTCTCGCCTTTCTCTGTATCTATGCGGTAGTCGACGGGCAAATAATGCTTAGATAGGTCTCTTGGGCAGCCATATTCCATGGCTGGACTTCTTGTAACATTCTTTTTGTAATCGCTCTTCCAATCTAATAAATATATTTAACTTTGTGTACATAAGCTTGTTCATCTTGGCACTTCATATCTTTCTTGCACAATTTCCATCTTTAGTACTCAGTAGTTGCTTGGATGCTTTTATTGTACTTACCTAACAACTTCGACTTCTTGCTATGTAGCACGATTAACTCTGATAAGAGGTGATGAGTGTGATTCTTTTTAGGATAGGAGACCACATCGTGGGCGAGCCTTGGCGAGTGAACTGCATCACCTAACTAACCTCCCCTTGCACCATGCCAAAGAGGATTTAAGTGATGACCCACCTCATTTAACCCTGGTGTTCTAACTCGAGTGGGAGGCGCCCTTTACGAACCCCCCTCTTCCACTTCGAGACTTCTAACACACAGGCTATTCTTAGGCTGACCTCTCATCGCCCATAGGCATGTCTGTGTTTCACTAGCAAACCCTGCTGTTCAACTTGGATGCTTTCACTCAAGGAGAAAGTGTTCTTCGCGAATCCTCCCTTTACCCCTTCAAGGTTTCCAGAACCAATGTGTATTCACCCGACCTGATGGAAGAGGCCCAAGCCCAAGCCAAAGCCCAAGCTTAGGCCCAACAACTAGGTCCATGGAAAAGAGTATTTAAGAAGATTGGGACTCTGCTACTGATGGCAGAGAAACTTTTCTTTACATATTCAAGGACCCCTCAGAGGACCACAAGGAGTAGAGCCCAAGCCATGGGAGCTGAGCATCAATTAATTTCAGTTTATTTGTAATTTCAGTAGAGTAGGGTTCATTTAGCACAATAGGGGGTGTATTTAACAATTTAGCTTGTACCTAGGCCTTTTAGGGTAGGAATGTAGCCCTACCTTCTAGAAGCATGCTAAGGGGCTGCATTGACCTTTAGTCAACACCCTAGCAGCCCCCTCTTTTATGTATTCCCCATCCTATCCTTGCTCCTTACTCTTCAAGGCACCATCTCCTATAAATAGGGTGCTTTGGCTCATGTTTTTTTAAGATCAATTTATATGAGTAAATGCTGCCAAAATTATGCTAGCTTCTACTCTTTGTCTAGTCTCTCTAGGTTAGACACTTTGATCTTCATCTTCACCTTCCTCCAAGTGATTTAGCCTAACCTATCACTCTCCATACCTTTCATGCACCTACAAGGAACCCATAGCTCTATATGAGCCATCCTTGACCCATATCATCCATAGCTTCCACCACCTTTTACCTCATATTTTAAGAAGAACAAATGGTCATGAAGAACAACCCATCATTTGGTATCTAGAGCTTTGGTTCTTCAAGAGATAAGTGTTCTCTTCATTTTATTTTTTGAGTCCTCTTTATTCCATGTTGTTCATCATATCCTTAAATGTCTTGCTGTTTTTAATTTCTTTTTAAGTTGGTGTTGCTGTTTTTTAAATTTCTATTTGGTATTTTTGGTTCAACTTGATCTTGAACTTCCATTTTTTCAAACTGTTTTAGGTTCCTTTTGTGTTGGCTGTTTTGTTTTTATTTTATTTGAGTCTTATTGATGTTTTTAATCGGTGCAAAGTGTTTGTGGTTGAGTCATTTTGATTTTTGAATCCATACAAGTTTTGTCAAAGTCATGTTCATCCTACAATGTCATAAATTCCAAGTGGTGCCTTTTATTGTTGATTTGGTTGCTTGATTTTGTTTTGAGTGCAGTTTATATTTCTGGTTTTGAAGCTTTGGTGCCTTTTATACTTTCATATTTGAGTTCATACTTGTGTGTTAGTTCCATACAAGTTCGTATCCAATCATTTCCATTGTGTTTTTGAAGTTTCTTTACCGTTTTCTAATTTCAAGTTAGGATTTCTCTGTTTTCACAGCTACTGTTCTGGATGGAATCGTTCCCAGAAATTACATTTGTTGGTAAAAAATTCTAAAATTTTGGATTTGAGTAGTTTGATGTGTTAAGAAAAAGTGAAAAAAAGAATCACATCAAAATTCAAAATACAAAAAAAATGATAAATGAAATACGAACAGAGTGCAAAAATCCTGACTCTGAAAAAACGCTGACGCGGCAGTGATTTTGGAAAAATTATTACAATTATTTGACTCACTGTTTTGGTGAAATTCCAACGCCTATATTGAGCTAAAACATTGAAGTTTCTGTGGTTAAAATTTCAAGCTCAAATTTGAAGTATTCTGTCCAGCATAAAATTGGAAATTTGTGAAAAATTTTACACAAAAAATTCTGTAGTGCTGTTTTGGTTTTATTCATCTATTCTAGTTCCATTCACTAGGATTCCACTTTGTGTGCTACCTTTTTCTTGTGTGCCTTAATTTTTTTCTTGTCAAATTTTATTGAATACTCTTTCAAGTCTTGTCAAATATCAACTCCATTTGCAGTAGTCCTTGATTTTAAATTTGAGTTTTGTTGCTTTAAAACTTGCTTGACCTCTCTTTGGTGGATTTGACCTAAAAAGTGCTTTGGTGAGTGTGGAGCTAAAATTTTGTTTTGGTGAAAGCCATATCACTAAAGAGGAGCTGGATTAAAGATTTAAGGTTGAATAACCTAAGGAGACAAAGCAAGGGACAGCAGCAACCTCATTGAAAAATACACAAATATACACAAAGGAGCTACAAGTGAAGGAGTGCATAGAATAGGACTTTAAATTTTTGTGCATCAAAATTTGTTAACCTAATTTCTTTGTATTTCTTTGAGTTGTAATTTGCAAGGACATTGATTAATTAGTGGATTAATACGTCTTAGATGTAAGGACCTAGAAACTTTAATTGGAATAAAAGTGTTATATTTAAATAATTTCAGAAGATGTTATTATTTAAAATACAAAGAGCTGGTAGAGGTCGGTCGGCTGACCAGTTTATTAACCAAGTAGTCAGGTGCGATGACTTTATCGTGAGGTAATCATGTGGAGGTGATACCTTGGACGTAACATTGTGGGATGAAGAACCTTCAGCCAGGCGTGGCGATTGTCATCAGTCATCGCCAGGGCGCGAGACATGAGGATTTCGCCAGCGCGCGAGAGGCATGCGGACATCGCCAGGGCGTGAGGCATGCGGGCATCGCCGGGGCGCGAGAGGCACACGAACATCGCCATGGCGCGAGGCATGCGGGCATCGCCAGGGAGAGACATCGGTCGTCTTCCAGAGAGAGACATCGGTCGTCATGCAGGGAGAGACATCGGTCGTCATGCAGGGAGAGACATCGGTCGTCATGCAGGGAGAGACATCGGTCGTCTTCCAGAGAGAGACATCGGTCTTTGCAGGGAGAGACATCGGTCGTTCGCCAGGATGAGTCATCGGTGGAAGGTTATCGCGCGATGTCGTGTTTCACACAGATAAGGTGGGACCCAGGCTCCCAGCATGAAACGTCCTGCACGCGCGACACGTAGACAAAAAGGGTGTTTCAGAAGAGTGACATCAGAGAGTTGGCATGCGCAGAGACACACGTGGCTGTACTGTTCAAGGAAGCGTGCACGCAAGCCTTCCTGCAGAGTGGGTGGTGACAGCGGCATTTGTGGACAAGTTGGTTTAGATTCAAAAACCACTTCTGAGAGGGAGAACGTTGCTGTGGTTCAAGAGGGACAGAGTGAGTCTACCTTCATCCTTCTCTTTTCTCTCCTTCACTCTACGATTCAGGCCTTATCACGTCCCTGCTTGGCTATCGACGACTGCCATAGAGCACCTGGGAGGTTCTCTGCAAGTCCCCCAAACCAGACGCTAAAGCAGAGTTAAGGCATCCTTGAAGCTCGTTGGGTTGGAACTCTTAGTGAAGTTTACGCAAGTCCAGGTAAGGGAAGCTAGCTTTATTTTCAATAAAAGCCGTAGGCTAGCTGTTTCTGAAGTGAGGGTGACGTGGTCGCCGGTTTCGTATTCTTTTCGCGATGCTCTGTTCTATGTGTTTGGGCGACGTGGTCGCCGGTTTTAAACCCCTTTTTCATGATGTTCTGTTCTTATGTGTTTGGGCGACGTGATCGCCGGTTTTAAATACAGATTTCGAAATCCCCTGTTTTGGACGTGATCGCCTGTGTTATTATTGATTTCGAACTCCCCTGTTTTAGTGTCGTTGAGACTGTTTGAGATTTAAATGTGAAATGCATGTGATATTCGAAAATCTGAACCGTGGAATGATTGTTGCTGTGTTCATTTAAGTGTTGTATGGTGCATTGGGTGAATTGATGTTAAGTAGCTGTCCTGTGTGGACTTCAGTAGCTGTCCTGTGTGGACTTCAGTAGCTGTCCTGTGTGGACTTCATCAGCTGTCCTGTGTGGACTTCATTAGCTGTCCTGTGTGGACTTCATCAGTTGTCCTGTGTGGACTTCATTACCTGTCCTGTGTGGACTTTACAGTGGTGTGGTATGTGTCTATGTGTGGTGAGTCCGTGGAAGTCGGACGTGAGAAAGCGAAATATTGAGATTTGATAGGCATTTGATGTTTTATGTGAAACAAATAACTCTTGATGAAATTGTGAAGTGTGTGAAATGAATGGGAAATTGATGGTTTTACGTGGGTGTCTTAAATTTGTTTTATCTTGATTTTAAAGTTTCATATCTAAATTCTCTTTAAAATATCTAGCTTACCCTACGTTTTTGTTCTGTGGCTGTTTTTCTTAAAACTGCGATGATCGTGTATTTTACACGGGAGCAGATGATGTTGCAGGTAGTCGAGCTCCTCAGTGAGCAGTTGGAGGAAGAGATCGCCTGTTTTCTTTTTATACTGTATTTTGGTTTTATTTTGAAACAGTTGATGGAATGTATTAAAACCCCTATAAGAGGGACGTTTCTTTTTGAGATACAATGTATGGGATGATGTACTTTCAATATATATACATATGTTGATTTTATAAATAAATGTTTACGCTTATTTTATTATATAAATATGAAAAGAATTTTGCGGGATGTTACATTAATGGTATCAGAGCAGTTCGTCCTTAGGATGACCTGAGGGCTGTGGATCCATTGTGTTTCTTCTGCTCATAAAATTTAATTGAGTTTTAAATAAAAACTATAGTGAAAGGTTTTCAAACGTTTTTGTATTGAAATTTTGTGTGTGCTTTAGTGAATATATGCCCTAACTGAAAATTTTAGTATTAAGAATGAAAGGATCTTGATAAAGTAGTGAGGGTGCACACTCATAACTGGATCAAGATGATTCTCAATCTTAGTCCTGAAAGTTTGATGTTTAGCATATATTGGATTCTGGTGTGAATTATTTCACTTTGTTGAGTGTCTTTGTAATTGATTGAAAGTGGTTGTTTGGACTGATGGTTTTATACCAGTGGCTGTTTTGGTGTTATGCTTGCTGCTGTAAGTATCATGATCGGCTGATAAACTCAAAATTCTTGATGAATTTGAGATGCTGGCCTTTGTAAGACCTAGATGTGGTCTTCTAAATGAATTGATTCCTCATCAAGTTCATTTTATAGGAATATGATTAGAGAATAATAGTTTCCTAATCTTACACAGAAGATGGCACGTAGACCTCCTACCCCTCCCCAACCTTCTTCGGAAATGGGCCAGATCGCCAGGGCCATTGAGATGATGGCGAGTGCTATCCAACAACAGAATGCAGCAATGGCTCAAAATCATCAAGCTGCAATGCACCATTGGGAAACTGCTCGGTCGGCTGAAACAACTTCTCACGTCGGTCAGCCTCAGGAACAGATGGGACTGACCGAGTTCATGAGGCACAACCCACCCAAGTTCAGTGGGAATGCTACCCCTGATCAAGCAGATCAGTGGGTCAGGGAGTTGGAGAAAATCTTTAGGGCGACCTCCTGCCCTGAAGAGAAGAAATTGGTATTCGCCACCTATCTGCTATCTGGAGAAGCCGAGTTCTGGTGGATGGGAGCTCAGCAGATGATGGAAGCCAGAGCTGATGTTTTAGACTGGGAGAGCTTCAGGGTGAGATTTCTGGAAAAATACTTCCCAGATAGTGCAAGGTTTGCGAAGGAAGCAGAATTCCTCAGGTTGGAGCAGGGGGAGATGTCAGTGAATGCTTATGCTGCTCGGTTAGAGTACCTCGCCCGATTCTATACCCAGGCGACCTCTGAGGCTTGGAGGTGTAGGAAATTTGAAGAAGGACTGAAGCATGAGCTGAAGAGGACCATAGCACCTATGTGCATAAGAGAATTTCACGCCTTAGTGGGGAAGGCGAAGATGGTGGAGACACTGGAGAAGAGTGACTCCCGGGTGATCAGGTCATACCCAGGGGGTTCTTCCAATGGGAAGGCCAAGGTGCAGCAACAGCAGAATAAGCCTTATGCGAGACCTCCACAGCATAGGGCAGAAGCAGCACCTCCCCAGTTTCAGCAGCAACAGCCCTAGAAACTCAGATGTTTCCATTATGGTGGACCACACACATCCAATGTGTGCCCCAAGAGAGATTCAGGGAGAAGATGCTACATCTGCCGAGAGACGGGACACCTTGCTAGAGAGTGTCCTAACGGGAATAGGGCGACTCAACCCAGTGGTTCCCAGCAGTTGAGGAACGAAGGCAGCAGACCTCAGGCAGCAGGGAGAGTGTTTGCCATGTCTGGAGCGGAGGCATCTCAGTCAGGTAACCTAGTACAAGGTGCTTGTTTATAGCTGGTAGATACGTTAGAGTTTTGTTTGATTCTGGAGCGACACACTCTTTTGTGTCAAATCGGTGTGCAACCGAACTGGGCCTTCTAGTGAAGGAGCTGTCGTTTGAACGGTTGATCTCTACACCTGCATCAGGACAAGTTTTGACCTCCCCAGTTTGCTCTGAATGTCCAGTGATAGTAGAGGGACGCAGGTTCAAAGTGAATTTGATCTGTCTACCTCTTCAGGATCTGGATGTTATCCTGGGAATGGATTAGCTATCTGCCAATCACATTCTCATAGATTACAGTAGGCAGGAAGTGGTGTTTCCAGATCTCCAAGAGACAGATATGATATCTGCTCAGCATGTATGGTCGGAGTTGAAAGAAGGGGCGACGTGCCTTGTGATCCTAGCTCAAGGGGGAGTGAAGAATGATGAAGATATGGGCAGTATACATGTGGTGAAGGATTTCATGGATGTATTTCCAGAAGAAATACCTGGACTACCTCCTAAGAGAGAGATGGAATTCTCTATTGTTTTGGTACCTGGAGCTGGACCAGTGTCAATGGCTCCAGCAGAGTTGATGGAATTAAAGAAGCAAGTGTAAGTTAGATTTAGTTGTACCAAGGTTTAGTTTCAGCTACATATAAGTTATGGAGAGTAAATAAGTTGAGGGTTTAAAGACTTAAGCATGTGTATCCATGGGAAGTACCAGGGTTAAGTTCCAAGAATGAAAGAATGAATTTTCTTTTAATTGAAGCTTGGAAGATGGTTATGTCGATGAAACAGCATGAGATGGCTCTAGCTTAACCACAAGCTTAAAAGGAAAGATGAGATATTGTATTTATGTCTAAAGTTCAATTAGACAGAGAAATTTGCTGAAAAATACTAGGTAGAGAAGTTACTGGGATAAGAGAGAAAGCTTCACGCAGAATGGATGCTGTTTTGTTGATCGTGATTCGAAAGATGAGTATGGAAATAGTGGGTTGAGACTAAAGGCTTCTGATGCCGTAGATCTCCTGAACTTGGCAAATGAGGATGCAGTTCTGCCTGTGAATGTAGAAGGGAAGGAGGTAATGGCTATGGATAAGAATAAGGGTAAGCCGTGTTATGATGATGTTGAGTTCTTCTAGCGATGTTAGTAAATTGCAGAAAGTTGGATGTGGAAGTAGAACTTTCCGTGCCTTGTGTTTCTAATGGGATGGGATTTACAGCTAATCCTTTAAATGGGCAGTTGTGGAGGTCAGCGTTTCGTTTCTGATCCTAAAAACACTGCTGCATTGTCAGCTGTGGCAACAAGTCCTCACCCTGAACACAGTGAGGGATTTATGATCTGCGTGTTGAATACTGAGCACCTTGAGAGCCCATGCAATGCTAATATGGATGTATCCATTGGAATTCCTGAGTTAGCAGCTCTGAAATCCCAACCATCTGTTAAAGGGGTGGGTTTTTCCTGATCTGCTATTAGTAATCAAAGAAGAGATGAACCAGAGGGGCGCCTGAAGAAAGAGACCGTGCTCCCTCAAGTTTTTGCTGTTCCACCATCGGTTTGACAAGAAACGGTGTCTAATGTGAAGCCAAGCTACAAACCGGTTGTTTCTGAACTGAAAAATGAAAATCCTGGAAGAAACTCCATCTCTGCAGTTTCTAGACAGAATAATAATGTTGATGTCACCCAAGTCATCGCAGATCAGTTCATGCCAATGAAGGACATCTAAAACAAGACGAATTAGGAGTTTTAAGGATCAAGTATTTGAGACAGGTTTTCTGGTCTGCAAGTCTCCACTTCAACCAATGAAATGACAGATCAGGGGATTCAACTTGGGAGTTAGAAGAAACCATGAGAGAAGCCTATCCCTACCTCTTTTCCTTGTAATTCAATTTTCGAGGACGAAAATTTTTCTTGTTGGGGAGAATGTAAGGACCTAGAAACTTTAATTGGAATAAAAGTGTTATATTTAAATAATTTCAGAAGATGTTATTATTTAAAATACAAAGAGCTGGTAGAGGTCGGTCGGCTGACCATTTTATTAACCAAGTAGTCAGGTGCGATGACTTTATCGTGAGGTAATCATGTGGAGGTGATACCTTGGACGTAACATTGTGGGATGAAGAACCTTCAGCCAGGCGTGGCGATTGTCATCAGTCATCGCCAGGGCGCGAGACATGAGGATTTCGCCAGTGCGCGAGAGGCATGCGGACATCGCCAGGGCGTGAGGCATGCGGGCATCGCCGGGGCGCGAGAGGCACACGGACATCGCCATGGCAAGAGGCATGCGGGCATCGCCAGGGAGAGACATCGGTCGTCTTCCAGAGAGAGACATCGGTCGTCATGCAGGGAGAGACATCGGTCGTCATGCAGGGAGAGACATCGGTCGTCTTCCAGAGAGAGACATCGGTCTTTGCAGTGAGAGACATCGGTCGTTCGCCAGGATGAGTCATCGGTGGAAGGTTATCGCGCGATGTCGTGTTTCACACAGATAAGGTGGGACCCAGGCTCCCAGCATGAAACGTCCTGCACGCGCGACACGTAGACAAAAAGGGTGTTTCAGAAGAGTGACATCAGAGATTTGGCATGCGCAGAGACACACGTGGTTGTACTGTTCAAGGAAGCGTGCACGCAAGCCTTCCTGCAGAGTGGGTGGTGGCAGCGGCATTTGTGGACAAGTTGGTTTAGATTCAAAAACCACTTCTGAGAGGGAGAACGTTGCTGTGGTTCAAGAGGGACAGAGTGAGTCTACCTTCATCCTTCTCTTTTCTCTCCTTCACTCTACGATTCAGGCCTTATCACGTCCCTGCTTGGCTATCGACGACTGCCATAGAGCACCTGGGAGGTTCTCTGCAAGTCCCCCAAACCAGACGCTAAAGCAGAGTTAAGGCATCCTTGAAGCTCGTTGGGTTGGAACTCTTAGTGAAGTTTACGCAAGTCCAGGTAAGGGAAGCTAGCTTTATTTTCAATAAAAGTCGTAGGCTAGCTGTTTCTGAAGTGAGGGTGACGTGGTCGCCGGTTTCGTATTCTTTTCGCAATGCTCTGTTCTATGTGTTTGGGCGACGTGGTCGCCGGTTTTAAACCCCTTTTTCATGATGTTCTGTTCTTATGTGTTTGGGCGACGTGATCGCCGGTTTTAAATACAGATTTCGAAATCCCCTGTTTTGGACGTGATCGTCTGTGTTATTATTGATTTCGAACTCCCCTGTTTTAGTGTCGTTGAGACTGTTTGAGATTTAAATGTGAAATGCATGTGATATTCGAAAATCTGAACCGTGGAATGATTGTTGTTGTGTTCATTTAAGTGTTGTATGGTGCATTGGGTGAATTGATGTTAAGTAGCTATCCTGTGTGGACTTCAGTAGCTGTCCTGTGTGGACTTCAGTAGCTGTCCTGTGTGGACTTCAGTAGCTGTCCTGTGTGGACTTCATCAGCTGTCCTGTGTGGACTTCATTAGCTGTCCTGTGTGGACTTCATCAGTTGTCCTGTGTGGACTTCATTACCTGTCCTGTGTGGACTTTACAGTGGTGTGGTATGTGTCGATGTGTGGTGAGTCCGTGGAAGTCGGACGTGAGAAAGCGAAATATTGAGATTTGATAGGCATTTGATGTTTTATGTGAAACAAATAACTCTTGATGAAATTGTGAAGTGTGTGAAATGAATGGGAAATTGATGGTTTTACGTGGGTGTCTTAAATTTGTTTTATCTTGATTTTAAAGTTTCATATCTAAATTCTCTTTAAAATATCTAGCTTACCCTACGTTTTTGTTCTGTGGCTGTTTTTCTTAAAACTGCGATGATCGTGTATTTTACACAGGAGCAGATGATGTTGCAGGTAGTCGAGCTCCTCAGTGAGCAGTTGGAGGAAGAGATCGCCTGTTTTCTTTTTATACTGTATTTTGGTTTTATTTTGAAACAGTTGATGGAATGTATTAAAACCCCTATAAGAGGGACGTTTCTTTTTGAGATACAATGTATGGGATGATGTACTTTCAATATATATACATATGTTGATTTTATAAATAAATGTTTACGCTTATTTTATTATATAAATATGAAAAGAATTTTGCGGGATGTTACATTAGACGGTGAGTGTGTCTTCAAGGTTCCAAAGTGCCAAGAAGCCTCACCTTAGGATTCGACTAGTTTTAAAAGCTTTCTAGATAGCAATTTTCATTTGTGTTTTATTGCTTTATATAGTTTTTCTTGCATAAAAATTTTGTTTTCATCTTTGAATGTGCTCTAAGTAAATTGCTTAGAGAAAGGTTTGTGAAAGTGTTGTGGGATAGTATCTGGCTAAGGAAAGACTTGGTACTTAAGTGATCCAAGTGATCCACCTCCCTTTCCTGGGAAATTACCTACTTCACTCCACCTATCTTTCTTTTTGAAAATTACTTTTATCACAAACCCTAAACATGTCTACTCATTCTTCTAGTCATAGTGAAAGTGATAGGAAATCCACAAAATCTCTTTTGAAACAATTGGCTAGAGATTTTCAATCACTATCACTAAGACAATTGCAACATGAGGCTCAAATTTTGGAAGATAAAAAAGAAAGAGATGCCCATCTTGCAGTTTTGAATGAAGTGTTGAAGATTGGTAGGGAAAAAGATGAATACATTAGAAAATTAAAAAAATCCCAGGCATCACATGCATCTAGTTCTAGGTCAAATGACTCACATGCTGAGGGGAGTCTGAGAGTTAATGATTATTATCAACCTCCACCTAGAAGAACTAGAAGAGAAAAAGAGTTTAAAGAAAAATTACAAGCTCTTGTCACAAAGAAAGAAGAGAAAGACAAAAGAGAAAGAGAGGAGAATGAAAGGAAAGATAGAGAAGAGAAAGAAAAGAGAGAAAAAGTGAGGATAGAAAAGGAAAGTACAAAAAATCCTTTGTTTGGAGTTGAACCAGACATTGACTTAAATTCTTCTTCCATAGAAAACCCTTGTGAGAATATGCTTGAAGAAAAATTTGTGTCTGGAGCTGAACCAGATATAAATATAAATCTTTCCTCCACAGAAAAGCCAAGTGAGGGATTGTTTGAAAAAGAAGAAGAGGAATCTAGAAAGAATGAAGAGTATCTTACAACAACTCCTACAAGAATAGCGGGAAAAGAATCCTTAAACGGAGATTGCAATACTTTGAACTCTCATTTTCCTTTGAATCATGATGCTTACTCTTATTCTCAAAAATCACAAAAACAACACTTTGTGATGTTGTTGCTTATCTTGTGCAATGAACAACATAAAGGAAGTGATCCGGCCGCTTGACTCGAGCGCTAGAACTTCGCCTTCTTTGACCTCGTCTCCACCAGCTTCACGCCAAATGCCTCAGTGACCTTCGCCTGAAGCTCCTCCAAGAAACCTGAAAGAACAAGATGGCGCCTCTGCGGCCGTTGTAGCTCCGACGCTCAAGTCAGTGATTGGATCATTCAAGAAAACTCAGAGAAAAGCTCAAGACCGCGTATCAGTGAAACACCAAAAAGTGCATCTCCTCTTCTTTCTGTTAAGGATTAGCTATATATACCTGAGTCTTTCTCTCTCCTGACGGTTACTCCTCTTGACACGTGGACATCATCTGGTCATTCACGTGTCACCATCTGGAGTACCTGCAGCTAAACGCTACTTTCACCTTGATCCTGCGACTAAGTTATCCACACAGGGAGTAGCTTAGTGCACAGGCTACTCTGGGCACAACCTTAACCTGGCGATCTGGTTAACACTGGGTATCACAGCTCACACAAGTCTTCTCAAACACTCGGCGATGTGCTCCTTTCGGCGACTTGCTGACAACCTGATCTCCTGATCTTCACACCCGGCGATCATGTGAACACCCGGCGATGTGAATGCCTGCAGGCGATAGGCGACCACTTATATCTTCACACACATGGCGATAGGCGATCACTTATATCTTCACACACATGGCGATAGGCGATCACTCATATCTTCACACACATGGCGATAGGCGATCACTCATATCTTCACACACATGGCGATAGGCGATCACTTATATCTTCACACATATGGCGATAGGCGATCACTACTCTTTACACGCGGTGATAGGCGACTACCGATCTGTGCTTCTTTACTTCTCGCGCTTTGCTTCCAGGCGCTCTCTTAACACTGGGTGATCGCCTTAGCCACTGACAACCAATCACCATTCTGGGTGATCGCCTCTCCAACTGGCTTACTATCCTCTACCACGTGACACCCCTTGAACAGTCAACATGGTCAATTGCTGGCGACGTCATCTATTACTGATGACGGACCGGATCACAAGCCCCCCAGGCTCGAGTTGTGACTTGTCTCAACGAAGAGTCTTACAACTCGCCTGATAGCTATTGACCCGACCGGGCTGTCACCTCTTGGCCGACGACCGAGGTCTTGCCACTACGTAAACGTTCTTACTTCTGCCTCTTTCCCTTCGACGACCATCATCTGCTTGTAATGAATTATAAACCTTGTCTTTACAACTTGAATCACTCTTTCTCCTTCATAGCTCAACCTTCACCTTGTGTGGGTTGCTTGGTGACCGTACTAACTGATGTGGTGCTATCTCTACTTCTTGACTCGTGCTGGTTTCCTTGGGCGATTAATCTTTGAAGCCCCCCTTCTCGACTGGCAAGCTCCAGAATACCTCTTGTTTATACTCTGGTGATGGGAGATTCCTCCTGAGTCGACCTTGGCTGATAAGCTAAGGAGAACCTCTTCAGTGGATGCCTCCCTGTTCTTGTTCGAAGCCAAAAATCCTGGAGATCACCTCTGGGTAAGCCTGAATGGGAATTGCTGTAACGTCCTTCTTCTTGGTGGCTTTCCCTTGCACTGGGTGGAGAAGGGAAATAAAAGCTCCAAGGATAGCTTCACGAGGGCAAGGAGTCCTGACAACGTGGGAGCACTGGACAGAGACCTCTACCCTTTCTTTTGCTCTCTTCACTCAGCCTTGTTACTTTGTACGTTTAACTGCATGCCAGGCGTTCTGCATCATCGCCGGGAATTCCTCTGATCTGGTACTCGCCGCCTTAATGTTGGGCGATGTTGCCTTCTTTATTCAAAATAAGGCGTCCATGGTGGGATCACCTTTTGCAACCTTCTATTCACCTTTTCACCTGTCGTTCTTTTATATGAACCCTTCTCGCCTGCACCATGGCTTTCCTCTGTCACCTACACTTGCTCAAAGGCAAGAAGGATTTCTTATATCTCGCCTACACTTGCTCAAAGGCAAGGAGGATTTCTTATATCTCGCCTACACTTGCTCAAAGGCAAGGAGGTCTTCCTCTGTTGCCTCCACTTGCTCAAAGGCAAGGAGGACTTCCTCTTCTCTCGCCTGCACTTGCTCAAAGGCAAGGAGGACTTCCTCTTCTCTCGCCTGATCGCCTGATGCCATCGACTACCGATGACCGATCAGAGGCGTTTGTTGCCTCAGGATGCGCGGGAGCCTTGAGGACTTGGAACTTCGCTGGATGCCTCCAATCGCCAAAGGACGATGAGGACTTTGGAAACTCTTCACTCGTGCCTCTGATCACCCAAGGGCGAGAGGACTTCCTCTGTTGCCTACACTTGCTCAAAGGCAAGGAGGACTCCCTCTTCTCTCGCCTGCACTTGCTCAAAGGCAAGGAGGTCTTCCTCTGTTGCCTCCACTTGCTCAAAGGCAAGGAGGACTTCCTCTTCTCTCGCCTGCACTTGCTCAAAGGCAAGGAGGTCTTCCTCTGTTGCCTCCACTTGCTCAAAGGCAAGGAGGACTTCCTCTTCTCTCGCCTGCACTTGCTCAAAGGCAAGGAGGACTTCCTCTTCTCTCGCCTGCACTTGCTCAAAGGCAAGGAGGTCTTCCTCTGTTGCCTCCACTTGCTCAAAGGCAAGGAGGACTTCCTCTTCTCTCGCCTGCACTTGCTCAAAGGCAAGGAGGACTTCCTCTTCTCTCGCCTGCACTTGCTCAAAGGCAAGGAGGACTTCCTCTTCTCTCGCCTGCACTTGCTCAAAGGCAAGGAGGTCTTCCTCTGTTGCCTCCACTTGCTCAAAGGCAAGGAGGACTTCCTCTTCTCTCGCCTGCACTTGCTCAAAGGCAAGGAGGACTTCCTCTGGTGCCTGCACTTGCTCAAAGGCAAGGAGGTCTTCCTCTGGTGCCTACACTTGCTCAAGGGCAAGGAGGTCTTCCTCTTTTCTCGCCTGCACTTGTTCAAAGGCAAGGAGGACTTCCTCTGGTGCCTGCACTTGCTCAAAGGCAAGGAGGTCTTCCTCTTCTCTCGCCTGCACTTGCTCAAAGGCAAGGAGGTCTTCCTCTTCTCTCGCCTGCACTTGCTCAATGGCAAGGAGGACTTCCTCTTCTCTCGCCTACACTTGCTCAAAGGCAAGGAGGTCTTCCTCTGGTGCCTACACTTGCTCAAAGGCAAGGAGGTCTTCCTCTTTTCTCGCCTGATCGCCTGATGCCATCGACTACCGATGACCGATCAGACCACACCTGTTGCCTCAAGATGCGCGAGAGCCTTGAGGACTTTGAACTTCGCTGGATGCCTCCAATCGCCAAAGGACGATGAGGACTTTGAAAACCTTCAACTTGTGCCTCTGATCGCCTAAGGGCGATGAGGACTTTGGAAACCTTCTCCTTGTGCCTTTGATCGCCTAAGGGCGATGAGGACTTTTACTAGAGGTCTCCGATCGCCTAAGGACGATGAGGTCTTAAAACTTTTACTTATAACGTGGGCAATCATTTTACCTCTACCTTGAATCACTTTAGGTGATAAGGTTTTTCCCTTCTTCACAACAATACACATACACACTTTAGATTGAATATCTTGTTTCTTGGGTGGCCTCGTTGAAAACCTTTCTTAGGGAACAAAGATAGCCCCCTTGCAACTGTTCTTACAAAACTGTTTATGATTACACTGAGTTCATAATGCTTACGAAGCTTTAACTGAAATGAGACATGAGGCGTGTGGCGTTCCTCATCACCAGATCGCCGCTTCTGGACTGCCTCGATATTCCTCTAAAACTGTATCTTCGTTCTATTCCTCTTTCACCGCTTTAGCTTTCACACTCACTTCCTCTCTGACCTCATCCAGTAAATCCAGGTTCATTCTTCTCTTTTCATTTGATTTCTCTGCTACAAAGTGTTGAAAATTCGGCGATCTCTCCTGGATTTCAACTGGAACCATCGCGTCACAGCTACGCACTAAACTGGAAGGGGTTTAGTGGTGTCCACATCTGACGAGTGGTCCTCGAATGCTTCCACTGCCATCACAGGTCGAGCACATTTCTTGTGCTGTGACGCAATGCACCCACCTCCTGAGTACCCCCAGCTATAGCGTGGATTTCCCCGTAGATAGGCACTTCATGTTGTTGGCCCTCACTGCTCGCCGGCTGGGAGCTCGACGCACTGGCCGCCTTCTTCTCCATCAAAAAGGCCTTCAGAAATCCACCTCTAACCAACTCGTCGAGCTGATATCCCAGTGACAGGCAGGAGCCAAGGGTGTGGCCAAAACCTTTGTGGAATTCACACCATGCGTCTGGCTTTGGCCCCAACATCTTATCTGACACCTTTTCAGGCGCCTTCAACTTTGCAGCTATATGGGGAATGGTGATCAGGTCCACCAATCCCATCACGAACTCATGCCTTGGAGGGCGCTTGAGTTCCCTCGGGCGACCTGGCCCTCTTCCTCTACTACTGTCATCACCTTTGCGTCATCGTCACGTTGTTCTCCCCAGATTGTGGCGCAGCTGAACCAGATCTCGTTGCCCTCATTTTCCTCATGAAACTTTTACCCACGCAGTTGCCTTTCAACACGCACGAGCTAACTCGTAACAACGCTAAAGAAACATTTCCACCTCCTTCGCACAACGATTCTTCCAAGATCGGTAGAAATCCCAGAAAATCACTCTTCACCGTTTGAACTTCGATTCAAACAGCTACAATTTCCAAAAAACAATTGCAGCAGCAAACAATCGAACAGAAACTACCGAAAACCTTACCAACTCAACTGTGGATGGGAATCACAATTTACACGGCCCCACGGTGGGCGCCAAATGATCCGGCCGCTTGACTCGAGCGCTAGAACTTCGCCTTCTTTGACCTCGTCTCCACCAGCTTCACGCCAAATGCCTCAGTGACCTTCGCCTGAAGCTCCTCCAAGAAACCTGAAAGAACAAGATGGCGCCTCTGCGGCCGTTGTAGCTCCGACGCTCAAGTCAGTGATTGGATCATTCAAGAAAACTCAGAGAAAAGCTCAAGACCGCGTATCAGTGAAACACCAAAAAGTGCATCTCCTCTTCTTTCTGTTAAGGATTAGCTATATATACCTGAGTCTTTCTCTCTCCTGACGGTTACTCCTCTTGACACGTGGACATCATTTGGTCATTCACGTGTCACCATCTGGAGTACCTGCAGCTAAACGCTACTTTCACCTTGATCCTGCGACTAAGTTATCCACACAGGGAGTAGCTTAGTGCACAGGCTACTCTGGGCACAACCTTAACCTGGCGATCTGGTTAACACTGGGTATCACAGCTCACACAAGTCTTCTCAAACACTCGGCGATGTGCTCCTTTCGACGACTTGCTGACAACCTGATCTCCTGATCTTCACACCCGGCGATCATGTGAACACCCGGCGATGTGAATGCCTGCAGGCGATAGGCGACCACTTATATCTTCACACACATGGCGATAGGCGATCACTTATATCTTCACACACATGGCGATAGGCGATCACTCATATCTTCACACACATGGCGATAGGCGATCACTCATATCTTCACACACATGGCGATAGGCGATCACTTATATCTTCACACATATGGCGATAGGCGATCACTACTCTTTACACGCGGTGATAGGCGACTACCGATCTGTGCTTCTTTACTTCTCGCGCTTTGCTTCCAGGCGCTCTCTTAACACTGGGTGATCGCCTTAGCCACTGACAACCAATCACCATTCTGGGTGATCGCCTCTCCAACTGGCTTACTATCCTCTACCACGTGACACCCCTTGAACAGTCAACATGGTCAATTGCTGGCGACGTCATCTATTACTGATGACGGACCGGATCAGGAAGCAAAAATATTTTTGAAAAGGGCCCTATTTCTTTCAAACAAAACTTTTATAAAAATAGCAAAGGGCCTTATTTCCTTACTATTTTATTTGAATACACTAGTCTTAATCTTCTTATCTCACTTTTCTATAATGTTTACTGTAGGTTAATATTTGATCCTGGAGGACAAGCATAGTTTTCAAAGCAGGAATAAGGCTGCTGTTTGAGATCAACCCTGTAGATCTGAGGACAGATCCTCTCAAGAAGGAGGGGATGATGGAAGAGGCCCAAGCCCAAGCCAAAGCCCAAGCTCAGGCCCAACAACTAGGTCCATGGAAAAGAGTATTTAAGAAGATTGGGACTCTGCTACTGATGGCAGAGAAACTTTTCTTTACATATTCAAGGACCCCTCAGAGGACCACAAGGAGTAGAGCCCAAGCCATGGGAGCTGAGCATCAATTAATTTCAGTTTATTTGTAATTTCAGTAGAGTAGGGTTCATTTAGCACAATAGGGGGTGTATTTAACAATTTAGCTTGTACCTAGGCCTTTTAGGGTAGGAATGTAGCCCTACCTTCTAGAAGCATGCTAAGGGGCTGCATTGACCTTTAGTCAACACCCTAGCTGATGGAGGGAGGCCAAGCTCACCCCACCATGAAAGCCAAGGGCCAAGACTAGACCGTCTAGAACCACATGGAGAGCGTCTAGCACAAGACAAGGGGGAGCTACATGAGGAGCGTCTAGGAGGGAGCCTAGACCGTCTAGGACCTCTCACAAGGTCCATGGCCAAGCACATTCACGCCCAAATGAGTCAAGGCACGGATGGGAGGGAGAAGACCTTGTACATGCTACTTGGAGGCCCATTAGGGGTAGCTTAGTAGATTAGTGTAGTGTAGAAAGCAAAACTTGCTCACTTAGGGGTGTGCTAGCAAATAGGTGCCTTTAGCAAAAGAAGGAGGGGTGTACTATCAAATGTTGCATTTTTGACCTATCTTCTAGAATATTAGGATGATGGTGTGGTTTGACTAAAGTCAATACCCTAGGCAGCCCCACTTTTTGTATTTCCATCCCTACCCTTTAAGCTTGCTCACCAAGGCTCCTAAATCTATAAATAAGGAGGCCTACCTCATGTATTTTCAAGATTAAATAGAGTATTGTTATGCTGCCCAAATTGTGCCATACACTACTCCTTGCCTAACACTTAGGTTTTAGTCTTCAATTCATCACTACCAAAGGGGCTGGCCAAACCTCCCCATTTCCTCACTCTTCATGCACCTTCAAGGCACCCATGCTTCCTAGGAAGGCCTTGCTCACCTCCTCCATAAGCTTCCGCACCCATCATCACCAAGGAACTCCAAAATCCAAAGAAGAGCTCATAGGAATGCTATCATTTGGTATCATGAGCTATGGTTCTTCAAAGATGAGTGTCTCTTCATTTTATTTTTTTTGAGTTCTTCTTTTCTCCAAGTTGTTCATCTTTATTCCAAGTTGTCTTGCTGTTTTTTGTGTTTTAATATGATTTGAATGCTTGTTTATTCATTTCATTTGGTGGGTTTGTTCAAACTTGTGCTTGAACATCTATTTTCAATTTTGTGTAGGATTCTTGATATATTTGTGTTGCTGTTTTTATTTTTAGGTATTTGAGTCTTGCTTGAAATTTCATTTGGGTCATATGATGTTCTTGTGTCTTTTCACTTTATGAATCCATAAGTTTTGTCTAAGTCATGTGTTTCCATATTTGTCATCAAATCCTAGTAGTACTCTTTTTGATTTATTTGTTTCTTGTTTTTGGTCTGAATGTTTGATCTGAAATTTGTTTTATGTTGATCCTTTGGTGCATTTTTAATTTTAGTTTGAGTTCTTATTTGTGTGTTAGATCCACACAAATTCCATCATATTAACTCCATTGTGTTTTTGAGGTATATCATTGTGTTTTTGATTCCAGTTTTTAGAACCCCTATTTTCACATTTCTGTGCTGACTGTTTTGTCTTATGAAAATTACATACATCATGAAAAATTTCTGAGCCTCTGGATTTAACAAATTTGAGGTGTTAGAAAAAGGAAAAAAAAAGAACCATCTGAAAAAAAGAAATAGAAAAAAAAAGATAAATATTACAAAAAAAGTGTGCAATCCTGACGTTCCAGCTGGCAGCTCTGAGCACTGATTTTATAAAATTTACCAAAATTAATTGGTACATGAGTTTGGAGTGAAACCAACGCCAAAAGTTTGCTAAGATCTTGTTTTGATTGTGTCTCAATTTTCAGAAGCAAATACAAAAGGGTCAGCTCAGCATAAATCTTTTAAAGATACGCTTTCTGGACCACAACAATATGTGCTTTTCTGTGGTGCTGTTTTTTGGTTTTTAAATCAAATCTAGTGCTATTCCTAGGTTCCTTTTTTTGTGCCATCCATTATTTGAGTACCTTTTATTTGCTTGTCTAATTTCATTTGAACTCTTTCTAGTTGTGTCACATTTAATTCCATTTGAGTGGTACTGTTTTTCAAATTACTTTGTTTCTTGCTTTCTTTCTTTGGCCTCTAAGCTTGTTGGTGGATTAAATATCAATTGGTACTTGTTGAGTGAGAATTTGACTTGAGGGGAGTCTAGCTTGCTTAATAGGTGCTGGATTGAAGATTTTATTGACCTAATTCCAAGAGGAACAAAGGCAAAGGGCAGCAACAAACACCATACTACAAATACACCACACACTTTGGAAGGCCCAACAAGTAGAAGAGCAACAAAAGGGGTGCAACTAGAAGAACAACAAAAGGGGTGCAAATAGTAAAAGCAACAAAGGGAGTGTCATTTAATTTCTTTGCAATCTTGCTTGTGTTAATTACTTGTTAATCACGCAATTAGTCGGTGAGTGTGTCTTCAAGGGCTCCAAGTGTCCAAGAAGCCTCACCTAGGGCCGTCTAGCTTAATTTGTTTTTGTTAATTGCTTTAATTGAACCAACTTGCTTTAATCACTTTGTTAATTTCTTGTTTAATCTTGTTTAAGGCTTTGATAATTTGCTTCATTTGCTAGATAGCTTGCATTGTTTTCTTGCATTAAAAATTTGATTTCTTCATCCTCATTGTGTTCTAAGTGTTTTACCTAAAGAAGGACTTGTGTAAAGGTTTTGGAGGGATAGTTTTTGGCTAAGGCAAGACTTGGTATTTAAGTAGTCCATTGTGACTCACCTCTCTTACCTGGAAAGCTACCTTCATTAACTTTCCTCTTCTTTCTTAAAAGTAAAACATTTCTATACACAAAGTTCTAGTCATGTCTACTCACTCTTCCAAGTCCATTGAAAGTGATGTAAGGTCCATAAAATCTCTTTTGAAACAACTCTCCAAGGACGTACAACACATTTCATATAGACAATTGGAAAATGAGTCTAAAATCAATGAATTAACTAGAGCAAAGGAAGAAAAATCTCAAAATTCAAAAAAAACACATACCCATGCATCTCAATCACAAATCCAAGAGTCTCTAGGGGAGGGAAGCCTTAGAATCAATGATTACTACCAACCACCCCCTAGGAGAAATAGGAGAAGAGAGGAAGAAGCCCCAAGGGAGGTTAGAGTAGACCTACCTCATTTCCATGGTAAGGAGAGTGTAGAAACCTACCTAGATTGGGAGATGAAAGTAGAGCAACTCTTTGCTTGCCATAGGGTGAGTGAAGAATGCAAGGTACCTCTAGCCACCCTTAGCTTCCAAGGGAACGCCATGTATTGGTGGACCTCTCTCGAAAGAGAAAGACGTCTTCATAGGGAACCTCCAATTGAATATTGGAACGACCTTAGGGGAGCCCTAAGACGTCGCCACATACCCTCATACTACCATAGGGAGTTGATGGACAAGCTCCAAAGACTCCGGCAAAACAATATGAGTGTTGAGGAGTATAGACAAAAAATGGAGCTCTACATGATGAGAGCCTCCATTAGAGAAGAGGAGCATATCACCATAGCTAGGTTCCTTAGTGGCCTCTCACTTGAGATAAGGGATAGAGTAGAACTCCTTCCATACCTAGACTTGAATGACTTGGTCCAACTTTGCATTAAAGTTGAGCAACAAAATTTATGCAAAACTTCAAGTCTAAAGGTTGGATCCTACTCTAACTCCTATCCCAAGAGAGAATATACAAGGGAGGGTAGTACATCAAAAGAAAAACCTAGGGAAACTACCAAACCCTTAGCCAAAGATGCCTCCACCCCACCCATCCGAGCTAGGGATGTTAAGTGCTTTAAGTGCTATGGAAGAGGGCATGTGCAAGCACAATGCCCAAACCAAAGGACTTTGTTTTTGAAAGGTGTAGATGAGTACACTAGTGGCGAGGATGAGCCAAGTGAAAGAGAGGAAGGGGGAGAGGATGAGAGGGTAGATCCATTAGAGGGAGAATTGCTAATGATTACGAGAACCCTCAAGAATCATCCTAGTGCATCCATGGAGACACAAAGAGAGAACATCTTTCACACAAGATGTAAAGTTTTAGAAAATATATGTTCTCTCATTGTGGATAGTGGATCAAGCTGCAATTGTTGTAGCTCTAGAATGATTGAAAAGCTCAATCTACAAGTAGTTCCTCATCCTAAGCCATACAAGTTGCAATGGATAAATGAGAATGGGGAACTAAGTGTAGATAAGCAAGTGGAAATCAAGTTTTCCATAGGGAACTACAAAGACAAGGTTTTATGTGATGTAGTGCCTATGGAAGCTTGCCATATACTCTTAGGAAGACCATGGCAATTTGATAAAAAAACCTTGCATGATGGTCTTACTAATGAGATTTCCTTCACCCATAAGCATAAAAAGTTTGTACTTAGTCCTTTACCACATTCCCAAGTGGTGAAAGACCAAATACAAATGAAAGAAAAGAGGGATGAGGAAAAGAAAAAGAAAAGAGAGCTTGAAAAGAAAAAAGTCCTTAGGGATAGGAAGGAGGGAAAGAAGAGTGTTCCTTCTCCCAAGGTTGCTCAACAAGAGAAGCCTTTTGAAAACATCTTGGAAAATTTGCTTCTTGTTGAACAACCAAGCCTTGTCTTTTGTAAAGGAACACTTGCATGCACTGCCACAAGTAGTGAACTTATGAGTCTACCTCCTAAAGTAGAAAAACTTTTAAGTGAATTTGATGATGTATTCTCTAATGAGGGACCCAATGAACTCCCTCCCATTAGAGGTATAGCACACCAAATTGACTTGATTCCAGGGGCAAGCCTACCAAATAGGCCCGCAACTAACCCCGAGCAGACCAAGGAGATAGAGTCACAAGTTCAAGACTTGTTGGAGAAGGGTTGGGTTCAAAAGAGCCTAAGTCCTTGTGCTGTACTTGTCTTGTCGGTGCCCAAAAAAGATAGACCCTTTCAAGTCCTCAAGAGAGTCAACAACAATGCATACAAGTTGGACCTACCTCTTGAATATGGAGTGCATGACACATTTAATGTAATTGACCTATCTCCATTTGTAGGTACCAATGAAGACTTGGATTTGAGGACAAATCCTTTCCAAGGGGGAGGGGATGATGGAGGGAGGCCAAGCTCACCCCACCATGAAAGCCAAGGGCCAAGACTAGACCGTCTAGAACCACATGGAGAGCGTCTAGCACAAGACAAGGGGGAGCTACATGAGGAGCGTCTAGGAGGGAGCCTAGACCGTCTAGGACCTCTCACAAGGTCCATGGCCAAGCACATTCACGCCCAAATGAGTCAAGGCACGGATGGGAGGGAGAAGACCTTGTACATGCTACTTGGAGGCCCATTAGGGGTAGCTTAGTAGATTAGTGTAGTGTAGAAAGCAAAACTTGCTCACTTAGGGGTGTGCTAGCAAATAGGTGCCTTTAGCAAAAGAAGGAGGGGTGTACTATCAAATGTTGCATTTTTGACCTATCTTCTAGAATATTAGGATGATGGTGTGGTTTGACTAAAGTCAATACCCTAGGCAGCCCCACTTTTTGTATTTCCATCCCTACCCTTTAAGCTTGCTCACCAAGGCTCCTAAATCTATAAATAAGGAGGCCTACCTCATGTATTTTCAAGATTAAATAGAGTATTGTTATGCTGCCCAAATTGTGCCATACACTACTCCTTGCCTAACACTTAGGTTTTAGTCTTCAATTCATCACTACCAAAGGGGCTGGCCAAACCTCCCCATTTCCTCACTCTTCATGCACCTTCAAGGCACCCATGCTTCCTAGGAAGGCCTTGCTCACCTCCTCCATAAGCTTCCGCACCCATCATCACCAAGGAACTCCAAAATCCAAAGAAGAGCTCATAGGAATGCTATCACTAGCAGCCCCCTCTTTTATGTATTCCCCATCCTATCCTTGCTCCTTACTCTTCAAGGCACCATCTCCTATAAATAGGGTGCTTTGGCTCATGTTTTTTTAAGATCAATTTATATGAGTAAATGCTGCCAAAATTATGCTAGCTTCTACTCTTTGTCTAGTCTCTCTAGGTTAGACACTTTGATCTTCATCTTCACCTTCCTCCAAGTGATTTGGCCTAACCTATCACTCTCCACACCTTTCATGCACCTACAAGGAACCCATAGCTCTATATGAGCCATCCTTGACCCATATCATCCATAGCTTCCACCACCTTTTTACCTCATATTTTAAGAAGAACAAATGGTCATGAAGAACAACCCATCACGACCTCTCCTTGTTCGAGACAAGGGAGGATTTCGCTGGTAAGAGTTGTCCTTGGTATTCTCACTCTGAAGGGGAGGTGATGGAGATCAAGCTCTAGTGGACATGGAGGCCAATCAACAAGATCAAGAAGAGGTAGAGGTGCAAATAGAGGACGCCCATGAAGATCAAAGCCCACCTCAAAGGCTTACAAGAAGCATGTTCAAAGTTTTAGGAGCTAGGGAACAATTATTCTCTCTTTTTGTAATTTCTTTGGTTGATGGTGCTTAGAGGGAAACATTAGAAACCTCTATTGTTATAGCATCTTTTAGTCTTTAGTTAGGAGTCTTAGGGGGGGTGTATTAGTAGATAGGTGTAGAAGTAAATAAGGAGGTGAAGTTATAAGTTTAGGCTTATGAAGTCCATTAGGGAAGGAAGGAAACCCTACCTTCTAGAAATGAGTGAAATGGTGTGGCATTGACCAAAGTCAATGACCTAGTCTGCACCATATTGTGTCTTCCCTTACTACCCTCACAACTTGTTCTCCAAGGCTCCTCATGCTATAAATAGGAGGCCTCTCTCATTTTATTTTCTAGATTGAAATTGATAGTAAAGAAACTCTACTCAAATTTTGAGAGAACATTGGAGAGCTTTGAGCCTTCTTCTCTAGTCTTATCTTGAAGGATCCATGGTGTCCTCAAGTGGCGGCAACACACTCATCTAGGAGCATCCATCACTTCTAGTGGCGTGTTCATACCAATCTACATCCATTTTCATAAGTTTTCTATTCTCCTTCCTTTTTTCTCTTTAGTTGTTCATGTTTTGAGTTGTTTTTCTTGAGTTTTTGGTTCTGTTTTCAGTTTTCCAGCAACTATTCTTCCTTTTCTTTGATTTTGAACGGCTCATTTTCTGTTTTCCTTCTTTCTTGTGCGGTTCAAACTTGTTTTCCAGCTTTTTAGTCGGTTCAATTGATAGTAAATGGAGCTTCCATGTGAGTTTGGTTTTTGGTGCAAGATTTGGTGAGTTCTTGAAATATAGAACATTGATCCTCTTCTATAAAAATGCCTAATCTTTGCCAACTCAAGTTGATTCCATAGAATATCAAAGAATCATGTTATTGTGGCTAGTGGAATCACATCATGCGGTATCATGAGTCTTAGGTTCATTCTTGTTAATTGTTGAGTTGTGTGCACTTTAATTCTTGATCTCTTTTAATTTTCTTGCACTTTATGTTTCTGTTTTAGGCTTACTTTGAGTTTTCTTGCTGTTTTTCTTTTGTTCCACCAAGTGTTTGTGAAAAGGTTTATGGCACTCATTGTTCATATGAGTTTGGTTGCTATTTTGGAATGGCATTCTCCTTCCTAGAGCTGACCTTAAGCTTCCTTTCACTTGTTATATCTTGTGATATGCTTTTTAATTTTGTAATCATGTCAAGTTTTGTCTTAAGTCATGTTATTCCATAATTGTCATTTCTTCTAGTAGTACTTTTATTGCTTAGATTGTTTCTTGCTTTGGTTTACATTCTGTTTTTGAGTTTATTGCTTGATCCTTTGTGCATTTTCATTTTTAGATTTGAGTTCATGCTTGTATTCTAGACCTATACAAGTTCCTTTACACAATTTCCATTATGTCTTTGCTATATCATACTGTTTTTCATTCCTAAATAGGATACTCTGTTTTCTTACAAATGTGCTACTGTTTTCAATTTACTGCAATTAATTGGCTTACTGGAAATTTGTGAAAATTTAGATTTACATTCTTGAAAGTGTTACAAAAGCATAGCAAAAAAAAGTACTCAAAAATTCCAAGTACACAAAATATGATAAATAAAATACGAAAAGTATACATTCCTGCCGAAAAAAAGACGGTAATTGGGCAGCAATTTTGAAAATTTTATTTCTCTCAATTGGCTTACTGGTTTTACCTCATTCCAGTGCCATTATTGAGTTGAGACATTGAAGTTTCTGTGGTAAATTTTTCACATTCCTTTTCGCTTCCAATCATTCCAGTTAACTCTGTAAAAATAGAACAGTTTGCATACAACAATTTTCTTGTAGTTCTGTTTTTGGTTTCTTAAATCTACTCTAGTACTTTTCTCTAGGACTCTTTTGGTGTGCCTTCTTTCTTCATTGAGTTCTTTATTTTCTTGCTTGTCTTTCATTCTTTACTCTTTGATTTTGTCTTACATATAGTATTCCTTTTCTTGTTTGTCTTTATTGATTCATTGGTTTTGTGGTGGTTGCTTTTGAGATTGGTGTGCTTGCTTTTACATCTTTCATTTGAGGACTCCATGGCCTCAAGATCAGATTAGTGCAAGGACATTTTCTTTGGAGTGCCCCATTCTTTCTGCCTCTATTCAATTCGGTTTTAATTTTACTTAACACACTCACTGTTTTTGCTAATTTTTGTGTCTTCCTTTGTTTGCTGTTTTTGTGTGTTGCTGTTTTTAATTACCAATGGCAGGATTTTCAAGTGATGCCTCATACAAGCAGAATTCTCCTTCCAAAGCTTCAATCCTTGGTGAATTAAATGAAGCACAACGAACCATTAGACGTTTGGAAGAGCAATTGCAAAAGCTAGAGGTGCAACAAGATAGACCATCTCCTTCAATCCATGATGAGCATCATTCACATAGACATTCCACAAGAGCCTCTTCAAATGATTTTGGCAGTGGAGATGCGCATAGGAGAAGGAGACCTCCACCCCAATTCCTTGGACGTAGACATCCCAACCAAGGGGAGAGACCTCACTATGGCAATGGCTACTATCAAGATGCAAAGGCTAGGCTACCTTCGGTCAAACTTCCTACTTTCAATGGCTCTAGTGATCCTAATGTGTATTTGGATTGGGAGGCTAAGTGTGAACAAATATTTGAGCTCCATGAGATCAAAGATGAACAACACAAGTATAAGCTAGCCACCTTAGAATTTGTAGATTATGCCATGAAATGGTGGCATGGTATTGTAAAGGACTTTATGTTTCACAAGGGTCCTCCTGTGGACTCTTGGAACTCTTTGAGATATCAAATGCGCGCTAGGTTTGTGCCTCCACATTTTAGGAAAGACCTCATGTTGAAACTCCAATTTCAACGGTTTCAACAAGGCACGCTAAATGTGGATGAATATTATAAAGAGTTAGAAACGCTTGTGCTTAAACTTGAATTAGAAGAAAGTGAGGAGGCTATGATTGCTAGGTTTGTAAGTGGTCTTAGGAAGGATATTCAAAACATTGTTGAGTTACAAGAGTATTCATCATTGGGATCTTTAGTTCATCTTGCAATGAAGGTGGAAGCCCAACTTGCTAAGAAAAACTCTTTCAGAAACATTTCCAATGATGGATACTACTCCAAGTCTTGGAGAAACAAAAATTCTTTTTCTAAACCTCCTTCCAAAGATTCTTCTTTCAAACCCAAGGAAACTAAGCCATCTACTTCTAGGCCTAAATCTCCCACTAGAACATCTAATACTAAATGCTTTAAATGTTTGGGTTATGGTCATATTGCTGCAAATTCTCCTTCTAAACGAAGTATGTACATACATGAGGGCATTGCAGTTAGTGAGCATGATTCGGATTCTCCTAAGCATTCATTGCATTCTCATGCATCTAGTGAGGAAGAGAGTGAGTGTCCACTTGAAGGAGATTTGTTAGTTGTGAGAAGACTTCTTGGGCAAGTTTCACAACCTTTTGATGAAAGTCAAAGGGAAAATATTTTCCACACAAGATGTCTTATTTAAAACAACATTTGTTCTTTGATAGTGGATGGGGGTAGTTGTTCAAATATGGCAAGTACAAGAGTGGTAGAGAAACTTGCTTTACCTACCATCTCTCATACAAAGCCCTATAAATTACAATGGCTTAGTGAAGTAGGAGAAATAGTTGTAAATAAACAAGTCCTCATCCATTTCTCCATTGGTAAATACAAAGATGAGGTATTATGTGATGTTGTGCCCATGGAAGCCACTCATGTTCTTTTGGGAAGGCCTTGGCAATTTGATAGAAAAGTTTTACATGATGGCTTTACCAACAAACTATCTTTTGAATTCCATGGTCACAAGGTTACTTTAAAATCTCTCTCTCCAAGAGAAGTCCATAAGGACCAAGTAATTATGAAGAAAAAGAGGGAGAATGAAAAGGATAAAAAAGATAACAAAGATAAGAGTTCTAAGCCTACACTCCTTGTGTCTAGGCATGAGCTTCATAGGGAATTAGTGGCACACCATCCTCTTTTCTTAGCCATCCCTAGAACTCTTCGGTTAGAACCACTTGTTGATAGTTCTCATGGCTTGGAAAATTTGGTAGAAGAATTTCAAGATGTGTTTCAAGATCCTCCAAACGGACTTCCACCTTTGAGAGGGATTGAGCACCAAATTGATTTGATTCTAGGATCTTCTTTCCCAAACCGTCCAGCATATAGAACCAATCCAAGTGATGCATGCCACATTGCAAACCTCTTCTTCCAAGAAGTGGTTCGCTTGCATGGGATCCCTAGATCTATAGTATCCGCTAGAGATCCCAAGTTCTTGAGTCACTTTTGGAAGATCTTGTGGGGCAAGCTTGGGACTAAGCTTTTATTTTCTACCACTTGCCACCCACAAACTGATAGTCAAACCAAGGTGGTGAATAGAACTTTGGGACAACTATTGCGATGTTTTATTTCGGGGAATCCTAGAGTGTGGGAGAATTTACTACCCCATGTTGAGTTTGCCTATAATCGTGTAGTAAATTCTACCATTTCACATTCTCCTTTTGAGGTTGTCTATGGGTTTAATCCCCTAACACCTCTTGATTTTCTTCCTATTCCTCTTCTTGGAGATGTCTTGTGCAAAGATGGGGATGAAAAGGCTTCTTTAGTGAAAACTTTGCATAAAGACATCAAGCAAAGAATTGAGAAGAAGGTTGCAAGTATGCTGAACTTGCCAATAAAAGGAGAAAAGCATTGTTGTTTGATGAGGGTGATTGGGTTTGGCTTCACTTGAGGAAGGATCGTTTTCCTACTCAAAGAAAGTCCAAGCTAATGCCCCGAGGGGATGGACCTTTCCAAATCCTCAAGAAGATTAATGACAATGCTTATGAGTTAGATATGCCTGATACATTCTTAGGTAGTCATACTTTTAATGTCAGCGATCTAACTCCTTTTTCTGTAGGTCTCCAGAATTCGTGGTCGAATTCTCTCCAACTCGGGGAGTATGATGGAGATCAAGCTCTAGTGGACATGGAGGCCAATCAACAAGATCAAGAAGAGGTAGAGGTGCAAATAGAGGACGCCCATGAAGATCAAAGCCCACCTCAAAGGCTTACAAGAAGCATGTTCAAAGTTTTAGGAGCTAGGGAACAATTATTCTCTCTTTTTGTAATTTCTTTGGTTGATGGTGCTTCGAGGGAAACATTAGAAACCTCTATTGTTATAGCATCTTTTAGTCTTTAGTTAGGAGTCTTAGGGGGGGTGTATTAGTAGATAGGTGTATAAGTAAATAAGGAGGTGAAGTTATAAGTTTAGGCTTATGAAGTCCATTAGGGAAGGAAGGAAACCCTACCTTCTAGAAATGAGTGAAATGGTGTGGCATTGACCAAAGTCAATGACCTAGTCTGCACCATATTGTGTCTTCCCTTACTACCCTCAAAACTTGTTCTCCAAGGCTCCTCATGCTATAAATAGGAGGCCTCTCTCATTTTATTTTCTAGATTGAAATTGATAGTAAAGAAACTCTACTCAAATTTTGGAGGGGATGATGGAGGAGGGCCACTTATGCAATCGGCAAAGGGGTGTAGAGTCCATGCGGCATTGTTCTAGACTTTGCTTTTAAACATGAGATACATCTAGAGCAATGGCGTTGGACATCTTTCCTCATGTGTGGCCAACAAAATTTTGCTTTCAAAAGATCTAGAGTCTTATCAACTCCAAAATGGCCCATGAGTCCCCCTTCATGTGATTCTTTGACAAGGAGTTTTCTATGTGTTCCTTGGGGAATGCAAAGTTTTCCTTCTTTAAAAAGATATCCCTCGGACACATAGTAACCTCCTTGCGCTCTATGTAGACATTGGGCATAGATGGATGAAAGTTCTTGATCTTCTTGGTAAAGCTCTCTTATGTGGTCAAATCCAAGAATTTGGGCACCCAATTTTGAAAAGAGTGTGTGGCGTCTTGAAAGAGCATCGGCCACTATATTGGTGCTTCCTTTCTTGTATTTGATTACATAAGGAAATTGTTCAAGAAATTCCATCCATTTTGCATGTCTCTTATTGAGCTTGTGTTGGCCCTTTAAATATTTTAAAGACTCGTGATCACTATGGATAACAAATTCTTTGGACACAAGATAGTGTTCCCAAGTCTTTAGGGCTCTCACAAGAGCATAGAGCTCTTTGTCATAAGTGGGGTAGTTGAGGGTAGCACCATGGAGTTTTTCACTAAAATAAGCAATGGGGTGTCCACCTTGCAACAATACCGCGCCTATGCCTACTCTCGATGCATCACACTCTATCTCAAAAGTTTTGGAAAAATTTGGGAGAGATAGGATGGGTGCATTGGTGAGTTGAGCTTTTAGCCTTTGAAAGGCTTGCTCATGCTTTTCATTCCAACAAAATGCAACATCTTTTTTAACAAGTTCATTCAAAGGAGAAGCTAGGCTAGAAAAATTAGGCACAAACCTTCTATAGAAGCTAGCTAACCCATGAAAACTTCTTACATCACTTACATTTTGTGGAGTTGGCCACTCTTGGATGGCTTTGATTTTCTCGGGATCTACATGTACCCCCGTTTTGTTTACTATAAAGCCTAAAAAGACTACACTATCTACACCAAAGGTACACTTATCCCTATTTGCAAAAAGACTATTTTTCCTAAGAACTAGAAAGACTTCCCTAAGGTGACTTAGATGGTCTTCTAGGGTTTACTATATACTAAGATATCATCAAAGTAAACTACTACATATTTACCTATACAATCCCTCAAGGTGTGATTCATAAGCCTCATGAATGTGCTTGGAGCGTTAGTGAGTCCAAAGGGCATCACCAACCACTCATATAATCCAAATTTGGTCTTAAAAGCGGTTTTCCACTCATCACCCTCCTTGATTCGAATTTGGTGATATCCACTTTTAAGGTCAATTTTGGAGAATAGAGTTGACCCATGCAATTCATCAAGCATATCATCAAGCCTTGGGATTGGATGCCTATACTTGATGGTGATGTTGTTGATTGCTCTACAATCACAACACATGCGCCATTTTCCATCTTTTTTTAGGCACCAACAAGACAGGTACAGCACAAGGGCTTAGACTCTTTTGAACCCAACCCTTCTCCAACAAGTCTTGAACTTGTGATTCTATCTCCTTTGTTTCCTCGGGGTTGGTTCTATAAGCAGGCCTATTTGGTAGGCTTGCCCCCGGAATGAAGTCAATTTGATGTTCTATCCCCCTAAGAGGAGGAAGCCCATTGGGTCCTTCTTGTGAGAATAGATCGTCAAATTCACTCAAAAGGTTTTCTATTTGAGGAGGTAAAACCGTGAGTTCATTACTTGTGGCAGTGCATGTAAGTGCTCCTTTACAAAAGATAAGGCTTGGTTGTTCAACAAGAAGCAAGTTTTCTAAAACATTTTCAAAAGGCTTTTCTTGTAGACCAACCTTGTGGGAAGGAACACTCTTCTCCCACGCCTTCCTATCCCTAAGGATTTTCTCTTTTTCTAGCACTCTTCTTTTTTTTTTGTTTTCCTCATTCCTCTTTTGTTTCATTTGTATTTGGTCTTTCACCACTTGAGAATGTGGTAAAGGACTAAGTACAAACTTCTTATATTTATGGGTGAAGGAAATCTCGTTAGTGAGACCATCATGCAAGGTTTTCTTGTCAAATTGCCATGGCCTCCCTAATAAGATATGGCAAGCTTCCATAGGCACTACATCACATAAAACTTTATCTTTGTATTTCCCTATGGAAAACTTGATTTCCACTTGCTTATCTACATGTAGTTCCCCATTTTCATTAAGCCATTGAAGTTTGTAAGGTTTTGGGTGAGGAACCACTTGTAGCTTAAGCTTTTCAACCATCCTAGCACTACAACAATTACAACTAGATCCACTATCCACAATGAGGGAACATATATTTTCTAAAACATTGCATCTTGTATGAAATATGTTCTCCCTTTGTGTTTCAATGGATGTGCTAGGGTGATTGTTGAGGGTTCTCCTAATCATAAGCAATTCTCCCTCTAATGGAGCTACCCTCTCATCCTCTCCCCCTTCCTCTTTCTCACTAAGCTCATCCTCGCCACTAGTGTATTCGTCTACACCTTTAAGAAACAAAGTCCTTTGGTTTGGACATTGTGCTTGCACATGCCCCCTACCATAGCACTTAAAACATTTAACATCTCTAGCTCGGATGGGTGGGGTTGAGGTTTCTTTGGTGAAGGGTTTGGTAGGTTCTTTTGGTTTTTCCTTAGATGTACTACCCTCCCTTTTAAACTCTCTCTTGGGATAAAAGTTAGAATAGGGGCTCACCTTTTGACTTGATGTTTTGCGCAAATTTTGTTGCTTAACTTTAATGCAAAGTTGAACCAAATCATTCAAGTCTTGATAAGGTAAGAGCTCTACTCTATCTCTTATCTCAAGTGATAGGCACTAAGGAACCTAGATATGGTGGTTTCCTCTTCCTCTCTAATAGAGGCTCTCATCATATAGAGCTCCATCTTTTGCCTATACTCTTCTACACTCATATTCTTTTGTTGGAGTCTTTGGAGCTTGTCCATCAACTCCCTATGGTAGTAAGAAGGTATATGTCGACGTCTTAGGGCTCCCCTAAGGTCATTCCAATATTCTATGGGAGGTTCCCTATGAAGACGTCGGTCTCTTTCTAAAGAGGTCCACCAATACATGGCATTTCCTTGGAAACTAAGGGTGGCTAAGGGTACTTTTCGTTCCTCACTTACCCTATGGCAAGCAAAGAGTTGCTCTACCTTCATCTCCCAATCTAGATATATTTCTACATTTTCCTTTCCATGAAAATGAGGTAGGTCTACTCTAGTTTCCCTTGGCACCTCTTGTTCCCTTTGCCTAGTTCTTCTAGGGGGTGGTTGGTAGTAGTCATTAATTCTAAGGCTTCCCTCCCCTAGAGTTGCAATGCTTTGGGATGCATGAGTATTTGTTTTTTTTGATTTTTGAGATTTTTGGGATTTCTCTTCTTGAGCTCTAGCCAACTCATTAATCTTGTTTTCATTCTCCAATTGCCTAGAAGAGATTAATTGTACCGCTTGGGATACCTCTTTCAAAAGGGTTTTCAAAGATTTTACTTCACATTCTATAGACTTTGGAGAATGAGAAGAAGAAGACATGGCTAGACCTTTGTGTATTTAGGCGTTTTTACTTTGAGAAAGATTAGGGAAGATAAAGAAGGTAGTTTTCCAGGTAAGGGAGGTGAGTCTCAAATGACTACTTAAGTACCAAGCCTTTTCCTTGCCAAAAACTAGTCTCCAATGCCTTCTCACAAAAATTTCTCTTAGTGAAACACTTAAAACACAAGAAGTTGAGAAATCAAAAAGCAATAAAACTATGTAAGCTAAAAAAAAAAGATATGCAACAAACTAGTCGGTTTTAGCACAAATTAAACTAAACTAATCATGCAAAACGTTTCTACCAAAACAATAGAAAACAAGTTCAAACAGGCAACAAATTACTAAGCAAAAAATTTACTATGCTATTCGGCCCTAGGTGAGGCTTCTTGGACACTTTGAGCCCTTGAAGACACACTCACCGTCTAAACGTAATTAAAGAGGTAATTAACAATAAACCAAGTTGCAAAGGAAAAGAAGACTCCCTTTGTTGATCCTCTTTTGGGTTAGTGCACTTCCTTGTTGTCTTGAATTTTTTTTTTTTTGATCTTCTAGGTGTTTGTATTGTTTGTTTCAAGCAACCTTGTTTCGGCTTTAGCTTTGTCTCCTCCTTAAAATGATGGCTTTAATTCTCCAATTTCCAGCACCTATTCACAAGAGCTAAACCTAAACCAAGTCAAGTTCCATGCACATATGCACCAAGGAGAATTAAATTCCAGCACCCAAAAGAGAGGTCAAGAAACAAAAGCAAGAAACAAATTTAATTGAATAAAAACAGTACCACCAAAAGGATTTATAATATGACAACTTAGAAAGAGAGTCAAGAAATTAAAGCAAACAATTAAAGGTACTCAAAAAAAGTTGGCACACAAAAGGAATTCCTAAAGAAAAGCACTAGATTAGATGACCAAATAAAAAAAAAAAAAAAACAGCACCACTGGAAATTGTTGTGGGCCAGAAAACGTGTTTGTTCCCCGATTTATGCTGAGCTGTATTTTTAAAATTTGTCTCTGAAATTTATATGCAAGAAAATTCAGGATCTTATCTAAACAATGGCTTTGGAATCACCTAAAACGCATGCACCATTTTTTTTTAATAATTTTTGCAAATTTGGTGTGCAGTTAGGCCAGCTGGAGCGCTGAAGATTTGCACTCTGATTTTGTAAGATTTATCATATTTTTTCTGTTGCCTTTTTTGATCTGATTCTTTTTTTTGTCCTTTTTGTAACACTTCAAACTTGCATTTTCCAGAGAATCACAAATTTCCTATGAGTGGAAATAATTTTTGAAACAAAAAACAGCCAGACAGAGAGAGAAACAGGGGAAAACTGGAAAACTGAAAAAAAAAACAGCAAGATACCAAAATTTAACACAAAGGAAAATGTAAGAAGGAAATTGTGTAAGAACTAAGACACAATTATGAACTCAAACTAAAATTAAAAAGGCAGCAAAGGATCAAAATAACAGCAGATTAAGGCAAATTAAAGAGACCCAAAAACAAGAAACAATCAAGCCAAAAATAGGACTACTAAGAATTGATGACAATTATGGATTCACATGACTTGACACAACATTTATAGATTCAGAAAATAAAGACTCAAAGCATAAAATGAAGCAATTATAAGAAAGCAATAAAGACTCAAATTCCTAAAAGAAAACAGCCACTCAATGTGTAAGGAATCCTATCACAATTGCACAAGAAAATGTTCAAGATCAATTGAACACATGTGCTTCGGTTGGATCTTCCATAAGCACACCAAGAACAATTTAAAATGTAAAAAAAAAAAAACAGCAAGACAATTATGGAATTGAAATGACAAGATGAAAATAAAGAAGAACTGAAAATTTAAAAAGACAAGCTACTCATCTTGAAGAACCAAAAGCTCATGATACCAAATGATGGCATTTTCATGTGTTCTTCTTGAATCAAAGTAGAAATAGATGGAGCGGAAGCAATGGATGAGTGAAACAAGACCCTCCTAGGAGTTGTGTTGGTCTTGAAGGTGCATGATGAGTATGGGTTGAGTGGTTCGGCCAGCTCAAGGGAGAACGTGAAAGGATTGAAGTTTATAGCCTAGATTTCTAGGAGGAGTAAAGCTTGTGCACAAAAATGGCAGCATAACATTACTCAAATAAACTTGAAAATACATGAGGTAGGCCTCCTTATTTATAGATTTAGGAGCCTTGGTGAGCAAGCTTTAAAGGGTAGGGATGGAAATACAAAAAGTGGGGGCTGCCTAGGGTATTGACTTTAGTCAAACCACACCATCATCCTAATATTCTAGAAGATAGGTCAAAAATGCAACATTTGATAGTACACCCCTCCCTCTTTTGCTAAAGGCACCTATTTGCTAGCACACCCCTCCTTCTATTGCTAAGGGCACCTTTTTGATAGCACACCCCTAAGTTAGCAAGTTTTGCTTTCTACACTACACTAATCTACTAAGCTACCCCTAATGGGCCTCCAAGTAGCATGTACAAGGTCTTCTCCCTCCCATCCGTGGCTTCTTCTATGTGTGCTTGGATATGTTTAGCCATGGATCTTGTGAGAGGTCCTAGACGGTCTAGCTCCATGGATAGCCTCCCTCCTTCACGTCCTAGACGCTCCTCTTGGTCTAGACGGTCTTCTTGGTTTGGGCCTTGGCTTCCTTGGTTAGATGTACTTGGCCCTCCTCCATCACACTCCATATTCAAGAGGTAGGTCCAACTTGTATGCATTGTTGTTGACTCTCTTGAGGACTTGAAAGGGTCCATCTCCTCGAGGACTTAGTTTGGACTTCCTTTGAGTGGGAAATCTATCCTTTCGAAGATGAAGCCAAACTAAGTCTCCTTCCTCAAAAATCATTTCTCTCTTCCCCTTATTGTGGTATTTTGCATACTTCTCATTTTGTTGTTGTATTTGAAGTTTAACCTTCTCATGAATTTTCTTAACAAAATCGGCCTTGATGGCTCCTTCCTTATGCACAAAATCTTGTGGATTAGGAAGGGGTAACAAGTCCATAGGTGTGAGAGGATTAAATCCATATACTACTTCAAAAGGTCATGAAGAACAACCCATCAACAAATCTTGGAATGAGTACCTGATGGAGATTAAGTAGAAGAGGATTTCACTAATGGAGGAAGAGGCCATCCACCCAAGCATTTAAAGTTCTTCCTTCTAGTCTTCTCAAAAAAATAAAGAAGAATTAAAATTAAGAGAGGACAAAGCCCAAAGCCAACAAGAAAACTACAAGCATTCAAGAATGACTCCAATTAATATCTCTCTTTGTAATTTCTTTTGTATAAATTTGTAAATAATATAGAAATAGCTTTAGGATGTGCCAAAGAGGAAAACCAAAAGACACCTCTCTTGTACAAAGGCACATAAGTGCTAGTTTTAGTAGGAAGGGACTAGAAGAGTGCCTTTTCACACTCCTTTTCTCTTTAGGCGCTAGAATGACTAAGAAGGAGCTAGGAAGTGTCTCTTCCAACTCCCTCCTTTGTAAACCCAAATCTGGTCTTCCTCATTATAAATAGGAGACCTTGGTTCATAAATAATAGAAGTTGAAAGTTAGAAGTAAAGAAACTATCTTGAAATTGAGAGATAGTGACTTTGTGAGACTTGTTTCTTCTTCTCCTCTATGTCTTATCTTGTGAGCTTTGGAGACTCTCAAGTGGTGGCACCACCCACTCATCTTGGAAGAACTACCCTCCAAGTGGCATGAATCACATCTCCAAAAGGCTACAACCACATAAGTCATTTCTATTCATCTTCTAAAAATACCCATTTTTGTTCTACTTGTTTGTTTTCAATTCTAATCGGTTCATTCTATTCCTTGTGATGTCCTCTATCATTTGATGTGTTGTTCTTCCATTTTAATCGGCTCAAACTTGTTATAGCAACCTATTTTTGGTTCGGTTTCCATGGGTATTATGGTTCATGTTGTTTTCTTGAATTTCCAATAGCAGGTTGTGTTCTTGTTGTGTTACTATTACTAGTTTCAATTCTTGCTGTGTTCATGTTTTAATTCTTGTTTCTTTGTACTGTTTTTGTGTTGTTACTGCACTTTGGTTGCTGTTCTTGAATTACCCATTCATATTCCATTGTTATCTTACACTGCAAGTTCCCTATTCATGTGTTTTTAGTATGAACCTTTGTTTTTCTTGAGTAGAAACTCTATTAATTGTTCTTTAGAATTTTGATCCTAATTCTTGAAAGTGTCATGAATACAATGAAACCTATATCAACTCAACCCAAACCAAGAAAGGTTCATAAGAGACTCACATCAGTACCTTCCCTATATTGAGTTTGCTTATAACAAGGTAGTCCATAAAACTACCAATATTTCTCCATTTGAAGTTGTATATGGGTTTAATCCTCTTACACCTTTAGATTTGTTGCCTCTTCCTAATCCACAAGAGTTTGTGCATAAGGAAGGAGCAGCAAAAGCTGAATTTGTTAAGAAAATGCATGAGAGGATTAAAGAACAAATACAACGGCAAACAGAGAAGTATATAAAACATAGCAATAAGGGGAAGCAAGAGATAATTTTTTAGGAAGGAGATTGGGTTTGGCTACACCTTAGAAAGGATAGATTTTCAACTAAGAGAAAATGTAAGCTTAGCCCCCGGGGAGATGGACCCTTCCAAGTTCTCAAAAGAATCAACAACAATGCATACATTCTTGATTTACCTTAAGAATATGAAGTTCATA
This sequence comes from Phaseolus coccineus, assembly GCA_037954025.1. Lineage (NCBI taxonomy): Eukaryota > Viridiplantae > Streptophyta > Magnoliopsida > Fabales > Fabaceae > Phaseolus > Phaseolus coccineus. Next base: position 16,471,470 of record CM075686.1, on the reverse strand, counting down.
ATACTTTCAATGTTATGGACCTAATGCCTTTTTCAGGAATCAATGAAGAAGAAGAAGTAAAAGCATTGGATTTTAGGACAAATCCTTTCCAAGAGGGAGGGGATGATGGAAGAGGCCCAAGCCCAAGCCCAAGCCCAAGTCCAAGCCCAACAAATAGAAGATCTGGACCAACTATAAGAGCTATGGCAAGAAGGATCCAAGAGGATTGGTACACTGCTACTGATGGTAGAGAAACTTTCCTCTATATGTTTAAAAATGTCATAAGTTTAGTGTAGGGTAGAATTTAATTTTTTGTTAAAATAGAATAGGAAATTTTATTTGTAATTTTTCTTAGAGTTAATTTTGGCACCTAATTACTAGCCTAGATTAAATTAGGGTTTCTAAAACACCTAATTTAATTAAGGTCAGTCATGAGAAGGCCCATGGAGGGGTGAATGAGAAACGCTAGTCACACCTCCCTAGTCACACCTTCCAATGTGCTCTCTTTTAGGTGCCAATTTAGCTTTCATTTCATTTGAATTTGGTTTTGTAATTCCAGCTCTCCAATGCTATAAAAGGAGGTGCTTGGCTCATGATTATGTCAAGATTAATGAAGAGTGAATTGCTACCAAATTGTGCCAATTTCACTAATTGTCTCCTATCTCTTTAGGATAGACACTTTAGTCTTCATTCTTCACCTATTCCAAGTGAGATGGCCTCACCACTCACTTTCCACACCTAGCATGCACCTTCAAGGAGTCCACATCTCTATGTGAGCTTTTGATGTGAGTTGATTTTAGATTGATTCATTAGGTGACACTTTATAAAATTAGGATCAGAATTCTTAAGCAATTTAGGTGAGAAGTCTAAGGAAAATTCTCACTGGAAATTAACTTAACAAGTGTTAAGTAGATGTGAAGGTTCATTTCCATAAGACCAAAGGAAAAACACAGTTATAGGTGATGAATGAATGAAAATTAGGTACGGTACAAAACATAATTGAAATGCAACAAGAATCAAAAGAAGAACACTAAACAAGAACATAAACCGAATTGAAACAAGACAACAAAACAAGACATATGGAAGCTTTGAAGAGTTTCACGCCACATGGAATGGTGATTTGCTCCAAGATAAGTGATGATTCCGCCGCTTGAGAGTCTCCAAACACTCACAAGATAAGACTAAGCTAGGAGAAACAAGTCTCACTAATCTCACACAATTTGTGCAGAATTTCTTTCCTCAATTTAAACTTGTAATTATATGAGCCAAGCACCTCCTTATATAGCTTTAGAGGGTCAGTTTTCACAAGAGATAAAGGTGGGAAATTCAAATACAAAGCCATTTGAAAATGGCACCTAAAGTGAGTCACATGGAGGGTGTGACTTGTTGCCTTTTCTATTCATAGGCCCCAAACTTCTATCCACACCTTCCTTTTATGTTCAATTAAAACTACTCTAAAAAAATTACAAAACGAGATGCTCATCACCCAAAGTCTTTGCCTTGCTCCTAGAAAACCTCTGAGGCATGGTGGGTGCCGAGATCATGAGTTGGGCTTGGGCTTGTTGGGCTTGGGTCCTCTCCATTTTATTCTACTATTTAGAACCCTCAAGAGAGCCCAAATTATTTACACAATATTATAATCTTTAAGAAGACTAGCAGGAAGAACTTTAGGCACTCTGGTGTATGACCCATTCTTCCTTTGGTGAGGTCCTCCTTTGATTGTTGAAATCACCCTTCATATTTGTCATCCTTGGCCATCTTCATGTGGTCTTGGTTTACATCAGCTTTGCTCTTCTAACTCATCTTGTAAAGAATAATACAATGAGTTAATATAATAATATCTAATGATAAGTTTGTAACACTAAAAATATGACATGTAATTATGAACTTACAATACATTAGGAAATCTCTAATGATTTCTCAGATGTCATTTGACCCCCTACTTTAGTTCTAGCCAACTTCCATTTCTCATGTCGACTAGGAGGGGATGGAGGATAGATAAGTTTACCAGAACCAGATTGTGCTTGTTATTTCTTTAACTTTTCTTCTACTATTCTTCTCTCTAGCAAATCATAACCTCCCGGAGACAGTCTGTGGGGGGTAGCATTTTTATGTGAAATGATAGAGCTTTCTTCCTCTTTTCCTGTAAGTACATCATACACATAAATTATGAATTCCATGATAAGATTTAATAACATATATAATGAAATGTTCACAAACCTGCCATAAGGGATTCATTCGACTCTGAACAAATTAAGACCATGTTTCTTCATCTATAGAATATTTCCCACAAGGAGACTTGTCCTTGTATTTACCAAAGATGTAACGGGTTGTCAGATTTGTGATGTAGCCTAGCTTGAGTGCTTTCTTCCATGAGCTGAAAACGAATTTGAAGGTGGTGGAAGCTATGGTTGAAGACGTGCAAGGAGCTCCTAGGAGTTGTGGTTTCCTTGAAGGTGAAGTGTTAGGTGTGGAGAGTGAGTGGTGAGGCCATATCACTTGACTAGATGAAGAATGAAGACTAAAGGTGTCTATCCTAGAGGTAGGAGACAAGAGTGATAATTGGCACAAAGTTGGCAGCAATTTCACTTAAATTAATCCTGAGAATTACATGAGCCAAGCCCTCTTATTTATAGTGTTTAGAGGGCTGAAAATTTAAATCAAAATGGAGGGAAATTCAAAATGAAATTCTCCTCAAGGTGGAACCTAAAAATGAGAGCACATGGGAGGGGTGTGATTAGTGTTTCACGCTCACCCTCTCTAGGCTTTCCAAACCGGCCTTGGTTAATTTAGTGGTTTTAAAAACCCTAAATTAACCTAGGTTGGTGTTTTAGGTGCCAAAATTAATTCTAAGAAAATTACAATTATTTTCCTATTCTAATTTTGACAAGAAAATTAAATTCTACTTCTACACTAAACTTATGGCATCTTTATCATGTAGAGGAAAGTCTCTCTGCCATCAGTAGTAGTGTCCCAATCCTCTTGTATTCTTCTTGCCATAGCCCTTGTAGTTGGCCCATATCTTCTATTTGGTGGGCTTGAGCTTGGTCTTGGACTTGAACATGGTTTTGGGCTTGACTTGAGCTTGGGCTTGGGCCTCTTCCATCATCCCCTCCCTCTTGAAAAGGATTTGACCTCAAATCCAATGCTTCTGCCTCTTCTTCATCATTACCTTATTATGTGGTTGTGTGTGGCTGGATGGTTTCCTTCATCCCCTCCTTCTTGAGAGGATCTATTCTTAGATTTATAGGGTTGATCTCGAACAGCAGCCTTATTCCTGCTTTGAAAATTATGCTACTCTAGGATCAAATGTCCATCTGTTGGAGTCATCAAACAAATCAAAGTTAGTTTCAGTAGTTGCATAAAAATCACTCTTTTTAAGTTATCATTCCTCTTGTTTTTCTATGGTTTTTGGTAACTTTCCCAAGATTTCTTTAGAGAGGAATACATAATTTTTGTTTTTAAGTTTTTCCTCCCTTGTTTTGGATTTTTGTTACTAGACTCTCTAGACACTACCTTTTGTTCTAAAAGAGCTAGCAATTTCTTAGTTTTTATTTTCTTTCCTTCTTTTTTTGATTTTCATTTGTACTTGATTCTGTATCACTTGGGAATATGATAAGGGATAAAGTATAAAATTCTTTTCTTTATGGGTGAAAGTAATCTCATTGGTAAAACCATTGTGCATAGTTTTTTTTTTTTCAGCAAAGAATAAAATTAATAAAATTAAAGCAGAGCATTTTAGGGATGCTCTAACCCTTATACAGTCTAAAACCTTACATACCAAATGTTCTCAGAGAGATTACAAACACATAAAAATAACACTTTCTAACACATACTTCTAAACACATAAAAAATTACACGTTGATATAAGAATGGTTAAAGATTTGCAACACCTCATAATCTGCTATGCCTATACCTTCTTAAAGATTGTCTTTTGGTGCAGCGTACATCCCTTTTTCCCAAAACTAAACTACTTCTAATCACTAAAAATACTTACACCAATCCTTTTAGGAACCTCTCATATTGTAGAGTAGCTCTCCTCATAACATCCTGTCTTCCTTTCTCCATACTTTTCCTCCATCCTTCCTCAAATAAGCCAACCAGGTACACCTTCTTTTGCCTCTGCTTCCCAATGCAGTCTCCTTTGCCGTAACTTATTCATTGCACAACTATAGTAAAACCTGCGCTAAAAAAACTTAACCTTCCATACCTCTCAGCTAGCTCAAAGATATAAAACCAACCCATACCATTGTGCATAGTTTTCTTGTCAAATTGCCAAGGTCTACCCAATAAGATGTGACAAGCTTCCATGGGAACTACATCACATAAAACTTTGTCTTTATAGTTTCCCATAGATAACTCGACTTTCACTTGCTTATCTATAGTTAATGCCCCATCTTCGTTTATCCACTGAAGTTTATAAGTTTTAGGATGAGGTATTACCCATAGATTCAGCTTTTCAACCAACCTGTTGCTACAACAATTTCAGCAAGAACCACTATCCACAATGAGAGAATACACATTTTCAAAAACTTTACATCTTGTATAGAAAATGCTCTCCTTTTGTGTCTGTTGGTCCACACTAGGTTAGTTGTTGAGGGTTCTACGAATCATCATTAACTCGCCCTCATATGGATATACTCCCTCACTTTTTCCTTTTCCTTCCTCCCCACTAGCTTCATCACTTTGGCTGATATATTCCTATTTGGACACCGGACAACTATATGACCTCTACCAAAGCATTTAAAACATTTGGTATCTCTGCTACGGGGTTGTGAGCTGGAGTTATCTATTTCTACCTTCTTAGGAGTTTCTTTTGGTTTTTCCTGTATGGTTTCCTCCCTGTTATACTCTCTCTTGGGAGAAGAGTTAGAATATGAACCTTTCCTATGACTTGATAATTTTCTCAAATTTTGTTGTTCAACTTTAATGCAAAATTGAATTAAATCATTCAAGTCTCTGTAGGGTAGAAGTTCAACTCTATCTCTAATCTAAAGATTGAGTCCACTCAAGAATCTAGCTATGGTGGTGGTCTCATCTTCCCTAATGGAAGCTCGCATCATATATAATTCCATCTTCTACCTATACTCTTCTACACTCATGGTTTTCTGTTGGAGTCTCTGGAGCTTGTCCATCAACTCCCTATTATAATATGCAGGTATATGTCAGCGTCTTAAGGCTCCCCTAAGGTCATTCCAATATTCTATGGGAGGATCCTTATGAAGGCGCTTGTCTCTTTCTAAGGCAGTCCACCAATACATAGCATTTCCTTGAAAGCTAAGGGTAGCTAGGGGTACCTTTCGTTCTTCACTTACTCTATGGCAAGCAAATAACTGTTCTACCTTCATTGCCTAGTCTAAGTAGGCTTCTACGTTCTCTTTCCCATGGAAATAAGGCAGATCTACCCTAACCTCCTTAACACTTTCTTTTTCTTCCTTTCTCTTCTAGTTCTCTTAGGGGGTGGTTGATAGTATTCATTTATCCTAAGGCTATCTTCCCCAAAAGAATCATTACCCCTATAACTAGATGCATGTCAACTTTTTTTAGATTTATGAGTGTATTCATCCCTTTCTTTAACTATTTTCAGTTCTTTTTCCATCTAGGTCTTACAAAGGCCAGCATCTCAAATTCATCAAGAATTTTGAGTTTATCAGCCGATCATGATACTTACAGCAGCAAGCATAACACCAACACAGCCACTGGTATAAAACCATCAGTCCAAACAACCACTTTCAATCAATTACAAAGACACTCAACAAAGTGAAATAATTCACACCAGAATCCAATATATGCTAAACATCAAACTTTCAGGACTAAGATTGAGAATCATCTTGATCCAGTTATGAGTGTGCACCCTCACTACTTTATCAAGATCCTTTCATTCTTAATACTAAAATTTTCAGTTAGGGCATATATTCACTAAAGCACACACAAAATTTCAATATAAAAACGTTTGAAAACCTTTCACTATAGTTTTTATTTAAAACTCAATTAAATTTTATGAGCAGAAGAAACACAATGGATCCACAGCCCTCAGGTCATCCTAAGGACGAACTGCTCTGATACCATTAATGTAACATCCCGCAAAATTCTTTTCATATTTATATAATAAAATAAGCGTAGACATTTATTTATAAAATCAACATATGTATATATATTGAAAGTACATCATCCCATACATTGTATCTAAAAAAGAAACGTCCCTCTTATAGGGGTTTTAATACATTCCATCAACTGTTTCGAAATAAAACCAAAATACAGTATAAAAAGAAAACAGGCGATCTCTTCCTCCAACTGCTCACTGAGGAGCTCGACTACCTGCAACATCATCTGCTCCCGTGTAAAATACACGATCATCACAGTTTTAAGAAAAACAGCCACAGAACAAAAACGTAGGGTAAGCTAGATATTTTAAAGAGAATTTAGATATGAAACTTTAAAATCAAGACAAAACAAATTTAAGACACCCACGTAAAACCATCAATTTCCCATTCATTTCACACACTTCACAATTTCATCAAGAGTTATTTGTTTCACATAAAACATCAAATGCCTATCAAATCTCAATATTTCGCTTTCTCACGTCCGACTTCCACGGACTCACCACACATAGACACATACCACACCACTGTAAAGTCCACACAGGACAGGTAATGAAGTCCACACAGAACAACTGATGAAGTCCACACAGGACAGCTAATGAAGTCCACACAGGACGGCTGATGAAGTCCACACAGGACAGCTACTGAAGTCCACACAGGACAGCTACTGAAGTCCACACAGGACAGCTACTGAAGTCCACACAGGACAGCTACTTAACATCAATTCACCCAATGCACCATACAACACTTAAACGAACACAGCAACAATCATTCCACGGTTCAGATTTTCGAATATCACATGCATTTCACATTTAAATCTCAAACAGTCTCAACGACACTAAAACAGGGGAGTTCGAAATCAATAATAACACAGGCGATCACGTCCAAAACAGGGGATTTCGAAATCTGTATTTAAAACCGGCGATCACGTCGCCCAAACACATAAGAACAGAACATCATGAAAAAGGGGTTTAAAACCGGCGACCACGTCGCCCAAACACATAGAACAGAGCATCGCGAAAAGAATACGAAACCGGCGACCACGTCACCCTCACTTCAGAAACAGCTAGCCTACGGCTTTTATTGAAAATAAAGCTAGCTTCCCTTACCTGGACTTGCGTAAACTTCACTAAGAGCTCCAACCCAACGAGCTTCAAGGATGCTTTAACTCTGTTTTAGCGTCTGGTTTGGAGGACTTGCAGAGAACCTCCCAAGTGTCCAAGGGCAGTCGTCGCTTGTCTACTGGTGCTTGAGGTTGCCTGAATCGCAGCGCGAAGAGGAGAAAAGAGAGGGATGAAGATGCACTCGCTCTTTCACTCTTGAGCCACTGCAACGTTCTTTGCCTCCCCGCAGTGGGTTTTTGAATCCAAGCCTACTTGTCCACGCATGCTGCTGCCACCACCCCCTCTGCAGGAAAGCCTGAGTGTACGTTTCACTGAACAGTACAGCCACGGTTGTCTCTTGCGCAGGCCAACTTTCTGATGTCACTATTCTGAACCACCCTTTTTGTCTATGTGGCGCGCCTGCAGGACGTTTCATGCTGGGAGTCTGGGTCCCACTTTAACTGTGTGAAACACGACATCGCGCGATAACCTTCCACCGATGACTCATCCTGGCGAACGACCGATGTCTCTCCCTGCAAAGACCGATGTCTCTCTCTGGAAGACGACCGATGTCTCTCCCTGCATGACGACCGATGTCTCTCCCTGCATGACGACCGATGTCTCTCTCTGGAAGACGACCGATGTCTCTCCCTGGCGATGCCCGCATGCCTCACGCCCTGGCGACGTCCGCATGCCTCTCGCGCGCTGGCGATATCCTCATGTCTCGCGCCCTGGCGATGACTGATGACAATCGCCACGCCTGGCTGAAGGTTCTTCATCCCACAATGTTACGTCCAAGGTATCACCTCCACATGATTACCTCACGATAAAGTCATCGCACCTGACTACTTGGTTAATAAAATGGTCAGCCGACCGACCTCTACCAGCTCTTTGTATTTTAAATAATAACATCTTCTGAAATTATTTAAATATAACACTTTTATTCCAATTAAAGTTTCTAGGTCCTTACACCAAGAATGTCCTCCGTGGCTTAACGTCCAAGGCTGAGGCACGTAAGTGAGCCTCTCCTACCTTGTTAAAGAAAGGTGGAGAATAGTATGGTTCCAAGTAAAGACCTGCATGGCCTAACAGCCGAGGTCGAGGCACATAAAAGTCCTCTTCCTCAACTTTTTATAGTGAGGTTGAGGCAAGTTAAAAAGCTCTTCCTCAACTTTTTACAGCAAGGTTGAGGCAAGTTAAAGACCTCTTCCTCGACTTTTTTACAGCGAGATTGAGGCAACTTAAAGACCTCTTCCTTGACTTTTTACAGCATGGTCGAGGGAAGTTAAAGACCTCTTCCTTGACTTTGTACAGCGAGGTCAAGGCAAGTGAAGTCTTCCTTGGCTTATCAGTCGAGGTCGATAGAGAGAGGTCTTCCTTAGCTTATTAGTCGAGGTCGACAAAGATGAGATCTTCCTTGGCTTATTAGTCGAGGTCGACAGAGATGAGGTCTTCCTTGGCTTATCGGTCGAGGTCGACAAAGATGAGATCTTCCTTGGCTTATCAGTCGAGGTCGACAAAGATGAGGTCTTCCTTGCCTTATCAGTCGAGGTCAACAAAGATAAGGTTTTCCTTGGCCTATTAGTCGAGGTCGATAGAGATGAAGTTTTCCTTGGCTTATCTGATGGAAGAGGCCCAAGCTCCAACCCAAGTTCAGGCCCAACACAAGGTCCATGGCCAAGCACATTCACGCCCAAATGAGTCAAGCCACGGATGGGAGGGAGAAGACCTTGTACATGCTACTTGGAGGCCCATTAGGGGTAGCTTAGTAGATTAGTGTAGTGTAGAAAGCAAAACTTGCTCACTTAGGGGTGTGCTAGCAAAAAGGTGCCCTTAGCAATAGAAGGAGGGGTGTGCTAGCAAATAGGTGCCTTTAGCAAAAGAAGGAGGGGTGTACTATCAAATGTTGCATTTTTGACCTATCTTCTAGAATATTAGGATGATGGTGTGGTTTGACTAAAGTCAATACCCTAGGCAGCCCCCACTTTTTGTATTTCCATCCCTACCCTTTAAGCTTGCTCACCAAGGCTCCTAAATCTATAAATAAGGAGGCCTACCTCATGTATTAACAAGATTAATTTGAGTAAAGTTATGCTGCCAAATTTGTGCCATACTTACTCCCTTGCCTAAATCTCTTGATTTATGGTTTTAATCTTCACTCCTTCACCACCAAAGAGAGCTGGCCAAACCTCTCTCATTTTCATACACTTCATGCACCTTCAAGATAACCATCACTCCTAGGAGGGTCTTGCTCATTTCAACCATTGCTTCCGCACCATCTTCAACATCCAAGGACAGCTCAACATGTGAAGGCCATCATTTGGTATCAGAGCTATGGTTCTTCAAAGATGAGTGTCTCTTCATTTTATTTTTTTTGAGTTCTTCTTATATTCAAGTTGTTCATCTTGGATCCAAGTTGTCTTGCTGTTTTTTGCTTTTTATTTTTGCATTGGATGCTATTCTTGGCATTTCAATCGGTAGAATTGTTCAATTTGTGCTTGAGCATCTCTTGTCAAATTTTTTTGTAGGTTTCTTGCTATATTTGTGTGGCTGTCTTTTATTTTTTAGGTATTTGAGTCTTGCTTGAAATTTCATTTGGATCATATGATGTTCTTTAGTCTTTTCATTTTATGAATCCATAAGTTTTGTCTAAGTCATGTGTTTCCATATTTGTCATCAAATCCTAGTAGTACTCTTTTTGATTTATTTGTTTCTTGTTTTTGGTCTGAATGTTTGATCTGAAATTTGTTTTATGTTGATCCTTTGGTGCATTTTTAATTTTAGTTTGGGTTCTTATTTGTGTGTTAGATCCACACAAATTCCATCATATTAACTCCATTGTGTTTTTGAGGTATATCATTCTGTTTTTGATTCCAGTTTTCAGAACCTCTGTTTTCACATTTCTGTGCTGACTGTTTTGTCTTATGAAAATTACATACATCATCAAAAATTTCTGAGCCTCTGGATTTCACAAATTTGAGGTGTTAGAAAAAGGAAAAAAAAAGAACCATCTGAAAAAAAGAAATAGAAAAAAAAAGATAAATATTACAAAAAAAGTGTGCAATCCTGACGTTCCAGCTGGCAGCTCTGAGCACTGATTTTATAAAATTTACCAAAATTAATTGGTACATGCGTTTGGAGTGAAACCAACGCCAAAAGTTTTTTAAGATCTTGTTTTGATTGTGTCTCAATTTTCAGAAGCAAATACAAAAGGGTCAGCTCAGCATAAATCTTTTAAAGATACGCTTTTTGGACCACAACAATATGTGCTTTTCTGTGGTGCTGTTTTTTGGTTTTTAAATCAAATCTAGTGCTATTCCTAGGTTCCTTTTTGTGTGCCATCCATTATTTGAGTACCTTTTATTTGCTTGTCTAATTTCATTTGAACTCTTTCTAGTTGTGTCACATTTAATTCCATTTGAGTGGTACTGTTTTTCAAATTAATTTGTTTCTTGCTTTCTTTCTTTGGCCTCTAAGCTTGTTGGTGGATTAAATATCAATTGGTACTTGTTGAGTGGGAATTTGACTTGAGGGGAGTCTAGCTTGCCTAATGGGTTCTGGATTGAAGATTTTATTGACCTAATTCCAAGAGGAACAAAGGCAAAGGGCAGCAACAAACACCATACTACAAATACACCACACACTTTGGAAGGCCCAACAAGTAGAAGAGCAACAAAAGGGGTGCAACTAGAAGAACAACAAAAGGGGTGCAAATAGTAAAAGCAACAAAGGGAGTGTCATTTAATTTCTTTTCAATCTTGCTTGTGTTAATTACTTGTTAATCACGCAATTAGTCGGTGAGTGTGTCTTCAAGGGCTCCAAGTGTCCAAGAAGCCTCACCTAGGGCCGTCTAGCTTAATTTGTTTTTGTTAATTGCTTTAATTGAACCAACTTGCTTTAATCACTTTGTTAATTTCTTGTTTAATATTGTTTAAGGCTTTGATAATTTGCTTCATTTGCTAGATAGCTTGCGTTGTTTTCTTGCATTAAAAATTTGATTTCTTCATCCTCATTGTGTTCTAAGTGTTTTACTTAAAGAAGGACTTGTGTAAAGGTTTTGGAGGGATAGTTTTTGGCTAAGGCAAGACTTGGTATTTAAGTAGTCCATTGTGACTCACCTCTCTTACCTGGAAAGCTACCTTCATTAACTTTCCTCTTCTTTCTTAAAAGTAAAACATTTCTATACACAAAGTTCTAGTCATGTCTACTCACTCTTCCAAGTCCATTGAAAGTGATGTAAGGTCGATAAAATCTCTTTTGAAAAAATTGCCAAGGATGTACAACATCTTTCATATAGACAATTGGAAAATGAATCTAAAATCAATGAATTGGCTTGAGCAAGGAAAGAGAAATCACAAAATTCAAAAAAATCTCATTCACATGCATCTCATTCTCAACTCCAAGAGTCTCTAGGAGAGGTAAGCATTAAAAACCATGAGTATTACCAACCACCACCTAGAAGACTTAGGCAAAGAGAGGAAGAAGCCCCAAGGGAAGTAAGGGTAGACCTACCACATTTCTATGGTAAGGACAATGTAGAAGTTTACCTAGATTGGGAAATGAAAGTGGAACAACTCTTTGCTTGTCATAGGGTGAGTGAAGAAAGAAAGGTACCCTTAGCCACCCTTAGTTTTCAAGAAAATGCCATGTATTGGTGGATCTCTCTAGAGAGAGATAGACGTCTTCATAGAGACCCTCCCATAGAGTATTGGAATGACCTTAGGGGAGCCCTAAGACGTCGCCACATACCTTCCTACTACCATAGGGAGCTAATGGACAAACTCCAAAGGCTCCAACAAAAGAACATGAGTGTGGAAGAGTATAGGCAAAAAATGGAGCTATACATGATGAGAGCCTCTATTAGAGAGGAAGAGGTCACCACCATATCTCGGTTTTTAAGTGGACTCAACCTTGAGATAAGAGATAAAGTAGAGCTTCTTCCCTACCAAGACTTGAATGATTTGGTTCAACTTTGCATTAAAGTTGAACAACAAAATTTGCGCAAAACTTCAAGTCAAAGGGTGGGAATCTACTCTAACTCTTATCCCAAGAGAGAGTATAGAAGAGAAAGGGAGGATAGTTTTTCAAAGGATAAATCCAAAAGAAACTCCCAAGAGTGTAGGGAAAGATGTGTCTACCTCACAACCCCGCAGTAGAGACACCCAGTGCTTCAAGTGTTTTGGTAGAGGCCATATAGCATCCCAGTGCCCAAATAGGAGAACCATGATCTTAAGAGGGAGGGATGAGTATAGCAGCCAAGATGAAGAGTCTAGTGGGGAAGAAGAGAAGGAAAGTAGTGAGGGTACATATCCTTGTGAGGGAGAATTAATGATGATCAGAAGAACCCTCAACAATCAACCTAGTGTGAACCATGAAACATAGAGAGAGAACATCTTTCATACAAGATGTAAAGTTTCAGAAAACATTTGTTCTCTCATTGTGGATAGTGGCTCTTGCTGCAATTGTTGTAGCACTAGGATGGTTGAAAAGCTTAATCTACAATTAATACCTCATCCAAAACCTTACAAACTTCAGTGGATAAATGAAGATGGGGAATTAACTGTAGATAAGCGGGTAAAAATCAGTCTTTCTGTGGGGAACTATAAAGATGAGATTTTATGTGATGTAGTACCCATGGAAGCCTGCCACATCTTATTGGGAAGACCATGGCAATTTGACAAGAAAAATGGTCTTACCAACGAGATAACTTTTACCCATAGGGAGAAAAAGTTTGTACTCTATCCTTTAACACCTTCACAAGTGGTAAAAGACCAAGTACAAATGAAAATAAAAAGAGAAAATGAGAAAAAGAAAAAAGAATTAAAGGAAAATCCTTTGTTTGGAGTTGAACCAGGCATTGACTTAAATTCTTCTTCCACAGAAAACCCTTGTGAGAATATGCTTGAAGATAAATTTGTGTCTGGAGCTGAACCAGATATAGACTAGGCAATGAAGGTAGAACAGTTATTTGCTTGCCATAGAGTAAGTGAAGAACGAAAGGTACCCCTAGCTACCCTTAGCTTTCAAGGAAATGCTATGTATTGGTGGACTGCCTTAGAAAGAGACAAGCGCCTTCATAAGGATCCTCCCATAGAATATTGGAATGACCTTAGGGGAGCCTTAAGACGCTGACATATACCTGCATATTATAATAGGGAGTTGATGGACAAGCTCCAGAGACTCCAACAGAAAACCATGAGTGTAGAAGAGTATAGGTAGAAGATGGAATTATATATGATGCGAGCTTCCATTAGGGAAGATGAGACCACCACCATAGCTAGATTCTTGAGTGGACTCAATCTTTAGATTAGAGATAGAGTTGAACTTCTACCCTACAGAGACTTGAATGATTTAATTCAATTTTGCATTAAAGTTGAACAACAAAATTTGAGAAAATTATCAAGTCATAGGAAAGGTTCATATTCTAACTCTTCTCCCAAGAGAGAGTATAACAGGGAGGAAACCATACAGGAAAAACCAAAAGAAACTCCTAAGAAGGTAGAAATAGATAACTCCAGCTCACAACCCCGTAGCAGAGATACCAAATGTTTTAAATGCTTTGGTAGAGGTCATATAGTTGTCCGGTGTCCAAATAGGAATATATCAGCCAAAGTGATGAAGCTAGTGGGGAGGAAGGAAAAGGAAAAAGTGAGGGAGTATATCCATATGAGGGCGAGTTAATGATGATTCGTAGAACCCTCAACAACTAACCTAGTGTGGACCAACAGACACAAAAGGAGAGCATTTTCTATACAAGATGTAAAGTTTTTGAAAATGTGTATTCTCTCATTGTGGATAGTGGTTCTTGCTGAAATTGTTGTAGCAACAGGTTGGTTGAAAAGCTGAATCTATGGGTAATACCTCATCCTAAAACTTATAAACTTCAGTGGATAAACGAAGATGGGGCATTAACTATAGATAAGCAAGTGAAAGTCGAGTTATCTATGGGAAACTATAAAGACAAAGTTTTATGTGATGTAGTTCCCATGGAAGCTTGTCACATCTTATTGGGTAGACCTTGGCAATTTGACAAGAAAACTATGCACAATGGTATGGGTTGGTTTTATATCTTTGAGCTAGCTGAGAGGTATGGAAGGTTAAGTTTTTTTAGCGCAGGTTTTACTATAGTTGTGCAATGAATAAGTTACGGCAAAGGAGACTGCATTGGGAAGCAGAGGCAAAAGAAGGTGTACCTGGTTGGCTTATTTGAGGAAGGATGGAGGAAAAGTATGGAGAAAGGAAGACAGGATGTTATGAGGAGAGCTACTCTACAATATGAGAGGTTCCTAAAAGGATTGGTGTAAGTATTTTTAGTGATTAGAAGTAGTTTAGTTTTGGGAAAAAGGGATGTACGCTGCACCAAAAGACAATCTTTAAGAAGGTATAGGCATAGCAGATTATGAGGTGTTGCAAATCTTTAACCATTCTTATATCAACGTGTAATTTTTTATGTGTTTAGAAGTATGTGTTAGAAAGTGTTATTTTTATGTGTTTGTAATCTCTCTGAGAACATTTGGTATGTAAGGTTTTAGACTGTATAAGGGTTAGAGCATCCCTAAAATGCTCTGCTTTAATTTTATTAATTTTATTCTTTGCTGAAAAAAAAAAAACTATGCACAATGGTTTTACCAATGAGATTACTTTCACCCATAAAGAAAAGAATTTTATACTTTATCCCTTATCATATTCCCAAGTGATACAGAATCAAGTACAAATGAAAATCAAAAAAAGAAGGAAAGAAAATAAAAACTAAGAAATTGCTAGCTCTTTTAGAACAAAAGGTAGTGTCTAGAGAGTCTAGTAACAAAAATCCAAAACAAGGGAGGAAAAACTTAAAAACAAAAATTATGTATTCCTCTCTAAAGAAATCTTGGGAAAGTTACCAAAAACCATAGAAAAACAAGAGGAATGATAACTTAAAAAGAGTGATTTTTATGCAACTACTGAAACTAACTTTGATTTGTTTGATGACTCCAACAGATGGACATTTGATCCTAGAGTAGCATAATTTTCAAAGCAGGAATAAGGCTGCTGTTCGAGATCAACCCTATAAATCTAAGAATAGATCCTCTCAAGAAGGAGGGGATGAAGGAAACCATCCAGCCACACACAACCACATAATAAGGTAATGATGAAGAAGAGGCAGAAGCATTGGATTTGAGGTCAAATCCTTTTCAAGAGGGAGGGGATGATGGAAGAGGCCCAAGCCCAAGCTCAAGTCAAGCCCAAAACCATGTTCAAGTCCAAGACCAAGCTCAAGCCCACCAAATAGAAGATATGGGCCAACTACAAGGGCTATGGCAAGAAGAATACAAGAGGATTGGGACACTACTACTGATGGCAGAGAGACTTTCCTCTACATGATAAAGATGCCATAAGTTTAGTGTAGAAGTAGAATTTAATTTTCTTGTCAAAATTAGAATAGGAAAATAATTGTAATTTTCTTAGAATTAATTTTGGCACCTAAAACACCAACCTAGGTTAATTTAGGGTTTTTAAAACCACTAAATTAACCAAGGCCGGTTTGGAAAGCCTAGAGAGGGTGAGCGTGAAACACTAATCACACCCCTCCCATGTGCTCTCATTTTTAGGTTCCACCTTGAGGAGAATTTCATTTTGAATTTCCCTCCATTTTGATTTAAATTTTCAGCCCTCTAAACACTATAAATAAGAGGGCTTGGCTCATGTAATTCTCAGGATTAATTTAAGTGAAATTGCTGCCAACTTTGTGCCAATTATCACTCTTGTCTCCTACCTCTAGGATAGACACCTTTAGTCTTCATTCTTCATCTAGTCAAGTGATATGGCCTCACCACTCACTCTCCACACCTAACACTTCACCTTCAAGGAAACCACAACTCCTAGGAGCTCCTTGCACGTCTTCAACCATAGCTTCCACCACCTTCAAATTCGTTTTCAGCTCATGGAAGAAAGCACTCAAGCTAGGCTACATCACAAATCTGACAACCCGTTACATCTTTGGTAAATACAAGGACAAGTCTCCTTGTGGGAAATATTCTATAGATGAAGAAACATGGTCTTAATTTGTTCAGAGTCGAATGAATCCCTTATGGCAGGTTTGTGAACATTTCATTATATATGTTATTAAATCTTATCATGGAATTCATAATTTATGTGTATGATGTACTTACAGGAAAAGAGGAAGAAAGCTCTATCATTTCACATAAAAATGCTACCCCCCACAGACTGTCTCCGGGAGGTTATGATTTGCTAGAGAGAAGAATAGTAGAAGAAAAGTTAAAGAAATAACAAGCACAATCTGGTTCTGGTAAACTTATCTATCCTCCATCCCCTCCTAGTCGACATGAGAAATGGAAGTTGGCTAGAACTAAAGTAGGGGGTCAAATGACATCTGAGAAATCATTAGAGATTTCCTAATGTATTGTAAGTTCATAATTACATGTCATATTTTTAGTGTTACAAACTTATCATTAGATATTATTATATTAACTCATTGTATTATTCTTTACAAGATGAGTTAGAAGAGCAAAGCTGATGTAAACCAAGACCACATGAAGATGGCCAAGGATGACAAATATGAAGGGTGATTTCAACAATCAAAGGAGGACCTCACCAAAGGAAGAATGGGTCATACACCAGAGTGCCTAAAGTTCTTCCTGCTAGTCTTCTTAAAGATTATAATATTGTGTAAATAATTTGGGCTCTCTTGAGGGTTCTAAATAGTAGAATAAAATGGAGAGGACCCAAGCCCAACAAGCCCAAGCCCAACTCATGATCTCGGCACCCACCATGCCTCAGAGGTTTTCTAGGAGCAAGGCAAAGACTTTGGGTGATGAGCATCTCTTTTTGTAATTTTTTTAGAGTAGTTTTAATTGAACATAAAAGGAAGGTGTGGATAGAAGTTTGGGGCCTATGAATAGAAAAGGCAACAAGTCACACCCTCCATGTGACTCACTTTAGGTGCCATTTTCAAATGGCTTTGTATTTGAATTTCCCACCTTTATCTCTTGTGAAAACTGACCCTCTAAAGCTATATAAGGAGGTGCTTGGCTCATATAATTACAAGTTTAAATTGAGGAAAGAAATTCTGCACAAATTGTGTGAGATTAGTGAGACTTGTTTCTCCTAGCTTAGTCTTATCTTGTGAGTGTTTGGAGACTCTCAAGCGGCGGAATCATCACTTATCTTGGAGCAAATCACCATTCCATGTGGCGTGAAACTCTTCAAAGCTTCCATATGTCTTGTTTTGTTGTCTTGTTTCAATTCGGTTTATGTTCTTGTTTAGTGTTCTTCTTTTGATTCTTGTTGCATTTCAATTATGTTTTGTACCGTACCTAATTTTCATTCATTCATCACCTATAACTGTGTTTTTCCTTTGGTCTTATGGAAATGAACCTTCACATCTACTTAACACTTGTTAAGTTAATTTCCAGTGAGAATTTTCCTTAGACTTCTCACCTAAATTGCTTAAGAATTCTGATCCTAATTTTATAAAGTGTCACCTAATGAATCAATCTAAAATCAACTCACATCAAAAGCTCACATAGAGATGTGGACTCCTTGAAGGTGCATGCTAGGTGTGGAAAGTGAGTGGTGAGGCCATCTCACTTGGAATAGGTGAAGAATGAAGACTAAAGTGTCTATCCTAAAGAGATAGGAGACAATTAGTGAAATTGGCACAATTTGGTAGCAATTCACTCTTCATTAATCTTGACATAATCATGAGCCAAGCACCTCCTTTTATAGCATTGGAGAGCTGGAATTACAAAACCAAATTCAAATGAAATGAAAGCTAAATTGGCACCTAAAAGAGAGCACATTGGAAGGTGTGACTAGGGAGGTGTGACTAGCGTTTCTCATTCACCCCTCCATGGGCCTTCTCATGACTGACCTTAATTAAATTAGGTGTTTTAGAAACCCTAATTTAATCTAGGCTAGTAATTAGGTGCCAAAATTAACTCTAAGAAAAATTACAAATAAAATTTCCTATTCTATTTTAACAAAAAATTAAATTCTACCCTACACTAAACTTATGACATTTTTAAACATATAGAGGAAAGTTTCTCTACCATCAGTAGCAGTGTACCAATCCTCTTGGATCCTTCTTGCCATAGCTCTTATAGTTGGTCCAGATCTTCTATTTGTTGGGCTTGGACTTGGGCTTGGGCTTGGGCTTGGGCTTGGGCTTGGGCCTCTTCCATCATCCCCTCCCTCTTGGAAAGGATTTGTCCTAAAATCCAATGCTTTTACTTCTTCTTCTTCATTGATTCCTGAAAAAGGCATTAGGTCCATAACATTGAAAGTATTATGAACTTCATATTCTTAAGGTAAATCAAGAATGTATGCATTGTTGTTGATTCTTTTGAGAACTTGGAAGGGTCCATCTCCCCGGGGGCTAAGCTTACATTTTCTCTTAGTTGAAAATCTATCCTTTCTAAGGTGTAGCCAAACCCAATCTCCTTCCTAAAAAATTATCTCTTGCTTCCCCTTATTGCTATGTTTTATATACTTCTCTGTTTGCCGTTGTATTTGTTCTTTAATCCTCTCATGCATTTTCTTAACAAATTCAGCTTTTGCTGCTCCTTCCTTATGCACAAACTCTTGTGGATTAGGAAGAGGCAACAAATCTAAAGGTGTAAGAGGATTAAACCCATATACAACTTCAAATGGAGAAATATTGGTAGTTTTATGGACTACCTTGTTATAAGCAAACTCAATATAGGGAAGGTACTGATGTGAGTCTCTTATGAACCTTTCTTGGTTTGGGTTGAGTTGATATAGGTTTCATTGTATTCATGACACTTTCAAGAATTAGGATCAAAATTCTAAAGAACAATTAATAGAGTTTCTACTCAAGAAAAACAAAGGTTCATACTAAAAACACATGAATAGGGAACTTGCAGTGTAAGATAACAATGGAATATGAATGGGTAATTCAAGAACAGCAACCAAAGTGCAGTAACAACACAAAAACAGTACAAAGAAACAAGAATTAAAACATGAACACAGCAAGAATTGAAACTAGTAATAGTAACACAACAAGAACACAACCTGCTATTGGAAATTCAAGAAAACAACATGAACCATAATACCCATGGAAACCGAACCAAAAATAGGTTGCTATAACAAGTTTGAGCCGATTAAAATGGAAGAACAACACATCAAATGATAGAGGACATCACAAGGAATAGAATGAACCGATTAGAATTGAAAACAAACAAGTAGAACAAAAATGGGTATTTTTAGAAGATGAATAGAAATGACTTATGTGGTTGTAGCCTTTTGGAGATGTGATTCATGCCACTTGGAGGGTAGTTCTTCCAAGATGAGTGGGTGGTGCCACCACTTGAGAGTCTCCAAAGCTCACAAGATAAGACATAGAGGAGAAGAAGAAACAAGTCTCACAAAGTCACTATCTCTCAATTTCAAGATAGTTTCTTTACTTCTAACTTTCAACTTCTATTATTTATGAACCAAGGTCTCCTATTTATAATGAGGAAGACCAGATTTGGGTTTACAAAGGAGGGAGTTGGAAGAGACACTTCCTAGCTCCTTCTTAGTCATTCTAGCGCCTAAAGAGAAAAGGAGTGTGAAAAGGCACTCTTCTAGTCCCTTCCTACTAAAACTAGCACTTATGTGCCTTTGTACAAGAGAGGTGTCTTTTGGTTTTCCTCTTTGGCACATCCTAAAGCTATTTCTATATTATTTACAAATTTATACAAAAGAAATTACAAAGAGAGATATTAATTGGAGTCATTCTTGAATGCTTGTAGTTTTCTTGTTGGCTTTGGGCTTTGTCCTCTCTTAATTTTAATTCTTCTTTATTTTTTTGAGAAGACTAGAAGGAAGAACTTTAAATGCTTGGGTGGATGGCCTCTTCCTCCATTAGTGAAATCCTCTTCTACTTAATCTCCATCAGGTACTCATTCCAAGATTTGTTGATGGGTTGTTCTTCATGACCTTTTGAAGTAGTATATGGATTTAATCCTCTCACACCTATGGACTTGTTACCCCTTCCTAATCCACAAGATTTTGTGCATAAGGAAGGAGCCATCAAGGCCGATTTTGTTAAGAAAATTCATGAGAAGGTTAAACTTCAAATACAACAACAAAATGAGAAGTATGCAAAATACCACAATAAGGGGAAGAGAGAAATGATTTTTGAGGAAGGAGACTTAGTTTGGCTTCATCTTCGAAAGGATAGATTTCCCACTCAAAGGAAGTCCAAACTAAGTCCTCGAGGAGATGGACCCTTTCAAGTCCTCAAGAGAGTCAACAACAATGCATACAAGTTGGACCTACCTCTTGAATATGGAGTGTGATGGAGGAGGGCCAAGTACATCTAACCAAGGAAGCCAAGGCCCAAACCAAGAAGACCGTCTAGACCAAGAGGAGCGTCTAGGACGTGAAGGAGGGAGGCTATCCATGGAGCTAGACCGTCTAGGACCTCTCACAAGATCCATGGCTAAACATATCCAAGCACACATAGAAGAAGCCACGGATGGGAGGGAGAAGACCTTGTACATGCTACTTGGAGGCCCATTAGGGGTAGCTTAGTAGATTAGTGTAGTGTAGAAAGCAAAACTTGCTAACTTAGGGGTGTGCTATCAAAAAGGTGCCCTTAGCAATAGAAGGAGGGGTGTGCTAGCAAATAGGTGCCTTTAGCAAAAGAGGGAGGGGTGTACTATCAAATGTTGCATTTTTGACCTATCTTCTAGAATATTAGGATGATGGTGTGGTTTGACTAAAGTCAATACCCTAGGCAGCCCCCACTTTTTGTATTTCCATCCCTACCCTTTAAAGCTTGCTCACCAAGGCTCCTAAATCTATAAATAAGGAGGCCTACCTCATGTATTTTCAAGTTTATTTGAGTAATGTTATGCTGCCATTTTTGTGCACAAGCTTTACTCCTCCTAGAAATCTAGGCTATAAACTTCAATCCTTTCACCTTCTCCCTTGAGCTGGCCGAACCACTCAACCCATACTCATCATGCACCTTCAAGACCAACACAACTCCTAGGAGGGTCTTGTTTCACTCATCCATTGCTTCCGCTCCATCTATTTCTACTTTGATTCAAGAAGAACACATGAAAATGCCATCATTTGGTATCATGAGCTTTTGGTTCTTCAAGATGAGTAGCTTGTCTTTTTAAATTTTCAGTTCTTCTTTATTTTCATCTTGTCATTTCAATTCCATAATTGTCTTGCTGTTTTTTTTTTTTTACATTTTAAATTGTTCTTGGTGTGCTTATGGAAGATCCAACCGAAGCACATGTGTTCAATTGATCTTGAACATTTTCTTGTGCAATTGTGATAGGATTCCTTACACATTGAGTGGCTGTTTTCTTTTAGGAATTTGAGTCTTTATTGCTTTCTTATAATTGCTTCATTTTATGCTTTGAGTCTTTATTTTCTGAATCTATAAATGTTGTGTCAAGTCATGTGAATCCATAATTGTCATCAATTCTTAGTAGTCCTATTTTTGGCTTGATTGTTTCTTGTTTTTGGGTCTCTTTAATTTGCCTTAATCTGCTGTTATTTTGATCCTTTGCTGCCTTTTTAATTTTAGTTTGAGTTCATAATTGTGTCTTAGTTCTTACACAATTTCCTTCTTACATTTTCCTTTGTGTTAAATTTTGGTATCTTGCTGTTTTTTTTTTCAGTTTTCCAGTTTTCCCCTGTTTCTCTCTCTGTCTGGCTGTTTTTTGTTTCAAAAATTATTTCCACTCATAGGAAATTTGTGATTCTCTGGAAAATGCAAGTTTGAAGTGTTACAAAAAGGACAAAAAAAAGAATCAGATCAAAAAAGGCAACAGAAAAAATATGATAAATCTTACAAAATCAGAGTGCAAATCTTGAGCGCTCCAGCTGGCCTAACTGCACACCAAATTTGCAAAAATTATTAAAAAAAAATGGTGCATGCGTTTTAGGTGATTCCAAAGCCATTGTTTAGATAAGATCCTGAATTTTCTTACATATAAATTTCAGAGACAAATTTTAAAAATACAGCTCAGCATAAATCGGGGAACAAACACGTTTTCTGGCCCACAACAATTTTCAGTGGTGCTGTTTTTTTTTTTATTTGGTCATCTAATCTAGTGCTTTTCTTTAGGAATTCCTTTTGTGTGCCAACTTTTTTTGAGTACCTTTAATTGTTTGCTTTAATTTCTTGACTCTCTTTCTAAGTTGTCATATTATAAATCCTTTTGGTGGTACTGTTTTTATTCAATTAAATTTGTTTCTTGCTTTTGTTTCTTGACCTCTCTTTTGGGTGCTGGAATTTAATTCTCCTTGGTGCATATGTGCATGGAACTTGACTTGGTTTAGGTTTAGCTCTTGTGAATAGGTGCTGGAAATTGGAGAATTAAAGCCATCATTTTAAGGAGGAGACAAAGCTAAAGCCGAAACAAGGTTGCTTGAAACAAACAATACAAACACCTAGAAGATCAAAAAAAAAAAATTCAAGACAACAAGGAAGTGCACTAACCCAAAAGAGGATCAACAAAGGGAGTCTTCTTTTCCTTTGCAACTTGGTTTATTGTTAATTACCTCTTTAATTACGTTTAGACGGTGAGTGTGTCTTCAAGGGCTCAAAGTGTCCAAGAAGCCTCACCTAGGGCCGAATAGCATAGTAAATTTTTTGCTTAGTAATTTGTTGCCTGTTTGAACTTGTTTTCTATTGTTTTGGTAGAAACGTTTTGCATGATTAGTTTAGTTTAATTTGTGCTAAAACCGACTAGTTTGTTGCATATCTTTTTTTTTAGCTTACATAGTTTTATTGCTTTTTGATTTCTCAACTTCTTGTGTTTTAAGTGTTTCACTAAGAGAAATTTTTGTGAGAAGGCATTGGAGACTAGTTTTTGGCAAGGAAAAGGCTTGGTACTTAAGTAGTCATTTGAGACTCACCTCCCTTACCTGGAAAACTACCTTCTTTATCTTCCCTAATCTTTCTCAAAGTAAAAACGCCTAAATACACAAAGGTCTAGCCATGTCTTCTTCTTCTCATTCTCCAAAGTCTATAGAATGTGAAGTAAAATCTTTGAAAACCCTTTTGAAAGAGGTATCCCAAGCGGTACAATTAATCTCTTCTAGGCAATTGGAGAATGAAAACAAGATTAATGAGTTGGCTAGAGCTCAAGAAGAGAAATCCCAAAAATCTCAAAAATCAAAAAAAACAAATACTCATGCATCCCAAAGCATTGCAACTCTAGGGGAGGGAAGCCTTAGAATTAATGACTACTACCAACCACCCCCTAGAAGAACTAGGCAAAGGGAACAAGAGGTGCCAAGGGAAACTAGAGTAGACCTACCTCATTTTCATGGAAAGGAAAATGTAGAAATATATCTAGATTGGGAGATGAAGGTAGAGCAACTCTTTGCTTGCCATAGGGTAAGTGAGGAACGAAAAGTACCCTTAGCCACCCTTAGTTTCCAAGGAAATGCCATGTATTGGTGGACCTCTTTAGAAAGAGACCGACGTCTTCATAGGGAACCTCCCATAGAATATTGGAATGACCTTAGGGGAGCCCTAAGACGTCGACATATACCTTCTTACTACCATAGGGAGTTGATGGACAAGCTCCAAAGACTCCAACAAAAGAATATGAGTGTAGAAGAGTATAGGCAAAAGATGGAGCTCTATATGATGAGAGCCTCTATTAGAGAGGAAGAGGAAACCACCATATCTAGGTTCCTTAGTGGCCTATCACTTGAGATAAGAGATAGAGTAGAGCTCTTACCTTATCAAGACTTGAATGATTTGGTTCAACTTTGCATTAAAGTTAAGCAACAAAATTTGCGCAAAACATCAAGTCAAAAGGTGAGCCCCTATTCTAACTTTTATCCCAAGAGAGAGTTTAAAAGGGAGGGTAGTACATCTAAGGAAAAACCAAAAGAACCTACCAAACCCTTCACCAAAGAAACCTCAACCCCACCCATCCGAGCTAGAGATGTTAAATGTTTTAAGTGCTATGGTAGGGGGCATGTGCAAGCACAATGTCCAAACCAAAGGACTTTGTTTCTTAAAGGTGTAGACGAATACACTAGTGGCGAGGATGAGCTTAGTGAGAAAGAGGAAGGGGGAGAGGACGAGAGGGTAGCTCCATTAGAGGGAGAATTGCTTATGATTAGGAGAACCCTCAACAATCACCCTAGCACATCCATTGAAACACAAAGGGAGAACATATTTCATACAAGATGCAATGTTTTAGAAAATATATGTTCCCTCATTGTGGATAGTGGATCTAGTTGTAATTGTTGTAGTGCTAGGATGGTTGAAAAGCTTAAGCTACAAGTGGTTCCTCACCCAAAACCTTACAAACTTCAATGGCTTAATGAAAATGGGGAACTACATGTAGATAAGCAAGTGGAAATCAAGTTTTCCATAGGGAAATACAAAGATAAAGTTTTATGTGATGTAGTGCCTATGGAAGCTTGCCATATCTTATTAGGGAGGCCATGGCAATTTGACAAGAAAACCTTGCATGATGGTCTCACTAACGAGATTTCCTTCACCCATAAATATAAGAAGTTTGTACTTAGTCCTTTACCACATTCTCAAGTGGTGAAAGACCAAATACAAATGAAACAAAAGAGGAATGAGGAAAACAAAAAAAAAAGAAGAGTGCTAGAAAAAGAGAAAATCCTTAGGGATAGGAAGGCGTGGGAGAAGAGTGTTCCTTCCCACAAGGTTGGTCTACAAGAAAAGCCTTTTGAAAATGTTTTAGAAAACTTGCTTCTTGTTGAACAACCAAGCCTTATCTTTTGTAAAGGAACACTTACATGCACTGCCACAAGTAATGAACTCACGGTTTTACCTCCTCAAATAGAAAACCTTTTGAGTGAATTTGACGATCTATTCTCACAAGAAGGACCCAATGGGCTTCCTCCTCTTAGGGGGATAGAACATCAAATTGACTTCATTCCGGGGGCAAGCCTACCAAATAGGCCTGCTTATAGAACCAACCCCGAGGAAACAAAGGAGATAGAATCACAAGTTCAAGACTTGTTGGAGAAGGGTTGGGTTCAAAAGAGTCTAAGCCCTTGTGCTGTACCTGTCTTGTTGGTGCCTAAAAAAAGATGGAAAATGGCGCATGTGTTGTGATTGTAGAGCAATCAACAACATCACCATCAAGTATAGGCATCCAATCCCAAGGCTTGATGATATGCTTGATGAATTGCATGGGTCAACTCTATTCTCCAAAATTGACCTTAAAAGTGGATATCACCAAATTCAAATCAAGGAGGGTGATGAGTGGAAAACCGCTTTTAAGACCAAATTTGGATTATATGAGTGGTTGGTGATGCCCTTTGGACTCACTAACGCTCCAAGCACATTCATGAGGCTTATGAATCACACCTTGAGGGATTGTATAGGTAAATATGTAGTAGTTTACTTTGATGATATCTTAGTATATAGTAAACCCTAGAAGACCATCTAAGTCACCTTAGGGAAGTCTTTCTAGTTCTTAGGAAAAATAGTCTTTTTGCAAATAGGGATAAGTGTACCTTTGGTGTAGATAGTGTAGTCTTTTTAGGCTTTATAGTAAACAAAACGGGGGTACATGTAGATCCCGAGAAAATCAAAGCCATCCAAGAGTGGCCAACTCCACAAAATGTAAGTGATGTAAGAAGTTTTCATGGGTTAGCTAGCTTCTATAGAAGGTTTGTGCCTAATTTTTCTAGCCTAGCTTCTCCTTTGAATGAACTTGTTAAAAAAGATGTTGCATTTTGTTGGAATGAAAAGCATGAGCAAGCCTTTCAAAGGCTAAAAGCTCAACTCACCAATGCACCCATCCTATCTCTCCCAAATTTTTCCAAAACTTTTGAGATAGAGTGTGATGCATCGGGAGTAGGCATAGGCGCGGTATTGTTGCAAGGTGGACACCCCATTGCTTATTTTAGTGAAAAACTCCATGGTGCTACCCTCAACTACCCCACTTATGACAAAGAGCTCTATGCTCTTGTGAGAGCCCTAAAGACTTGGGAACACTATCTTGTGTCCAAAGAATTTGTTATCCATAGTGATCACGAGTCTTTAAAATATTTAAAGGGCCAACACAAGCTCAATAAGAGACATGCAAAATGGATGGAATTTCTTGAACAATTTCCTTATGTAATCAAATACAAGAAAGGAAGCACCAATATAGTGGCCGATGCTCTTTCAAGACGCCACACACTCTTTTCAAAATTGGGTGCCCAAATTCTTGGATTTGACCACATAAGAGAGCTTTACCAAGAAGATCAAGAACTTTCATCCATCTATGCCCAATGTCTACATAGAGCGCAAGGAGGTTACTATGTGTCCGAGGGATATCTTTTTAAAGAAGGAAAACTTTGCATTCCCCAAGGAACACATAGAAAACTCCTTGTCAAAGAATCACATGAAGGGGGACTCATGGGCCATTTTGGAGTTGATAAGACTCTAGATCTTTTGAAAGCAAAATTTTGTTGGCCACACATGAGGAAAGATGTCCAACGCCATTGCTCTAGATGTATCTCATGTTTAAAAGCAAAGTCTAGAACAATGCCGCATGGACTCTACACCCCTTTGCCGATTGCAAATGCTCCTTGGGAAGACATTAGCATGGATTTCATTTTAGGACTTCCTAGGACTGCAAGAGGCCATGACTCTATCTTTGTGGTAGTGGACCGTTTTAGCAAAATGTCTCACTTTATTCCATGCCACAAAGTAGATGATGCTCAAAATATTTCTAAACTCTTCTTTAGAGAAGTGGTGAGACTCCATGGTCTCCCTAGAAGTATAGTGTCCGATAGAGATCCCAAGTTTATAAGTCACTTTTGGAAAACTCTTTGGGGTAAACTTGGAACAAGACTACAATTCTCAACTTCTTGTCATCCTCAAACAGATGGGCAAACCGAAGTAGTCAATAGATCTCTTGGAACTATGCTTAGGGCTATCATGAAGGGCAGCCACAAATCTTGGGATGAGTACCTTCCCCACATTGAATTTGCTTACAATAGAGTAGTTCACAAGACTACTAATGCTTCTCCTTTTGAGGTAGTATATGGTTTTAATCCTCTCACGCCCATGGATTTAATTCCTCTTCCTAATCCACAAGATTTTGTGCATAAGGAAGGAGTAATCAAGGCTGATTTTGTCAAGAAAATGCATGAGAAGATTAAAATTCAAATACAACAACAAAATGAGAAGTACACAAAACACAACAACAAAGGGAAGAGAGAAATAATTTTTGAGGAAGGAGACTTAGTTTGGCTTCATCTTCGAAAAGAAAGATTTCCAAATCAAAGGAAGTCCAAACTAAGTCCCCGAGGTGAGGGACCCTTCCAAGTCCTTAAGCGAGTCAACAACAATGCATATAAATTGGACCTACCTCTTGAATATGGAGTACATGACACATTTAATATAATTGATCTTTCTCCATTTCTAGGTACCAATGACGATGACGAGCTGGATTTGAGGACAAATCCTTTCCAAGGGGGAGGGGATGATGGAGGAGGGCCAAGCACATCTAACCAAGGAAGCCAAGGCCCAAACCAAGAAGACCGTCTAGACCAAGAGGAGCGTCTAGCTCCAAGAAGTGAGCGTCTAGGACGTGAAGGAGGGCTATCCATGGAGCTAGACCGTCTAGGACCTCTCACAAGATCCATGGCTAAACATATCCAAGCACACATAGAAGAAGCCACGGATGGGAGGGAGAAGACCTTGTACATGCTACTTGGAGGCCCATTAGGGGTAGCTTAGTAGATTAGTGTAGTGTAGAAAGCAAAACTTGCTAACTTAGGGGTGTGCTATCAAAAAGGTGCCCTTAGCAATAGAAGGAGGGGTGTGCTAGCAAATAGGTGCCTTTAGCAAAAGAGGGAGGGGTGTACTATCAAATGTTGCATTTTTGACCTATCTTCTAGAATATTAGGATGATGGTGTGGTTTGACTAAAGTCAATACCCTAGGCAGCCCCCACTTTTTGTATTTCCATCCCTACCCTTTAAAGCTTGCTCACCAAGGCTCCTAAATCTATAAATAAGGAGGCCTACCTCATGTATTTTCAAGTTTATTTGAGTAATGTTATGCTGCCATTTTTGTGCACAAGCTTTACTCCTCCTAGAAATCTAGGCTATAAACTTCAATCCTTTCACCTTCTCCCTTGAGCTGGCCGAACCACTCAACCCATACTCATCATGCACCTTCAAGACCAACACAACTCCTAGGAGGGTCTTGTTTCACTCATCCATTGCTTCCGCTCCATCTATTTCTACTTTGATTCAAGAAGAACACATGAAAATGCCATCATTTGGTATCATGAGCTTTTGGTTCTTCAAGATGAGTAGCTTGTCTTTTTAAATTTTCAGTTCTTCTTTATTTTCATCTTGTCATTTCAATTCCATAATTGTCTTGCTGTTTTTTTTTTTTTTTACATTTTAAATTGTTCTTGGTGTGCTTATGGAAGATCCAACCGAAGCACATGTGTTCAATTGATCTTGAACATTTTCTTGTGCAATTGTGATAGGATTCCTTACACATTGAGTGGCTGTTTTCTTTTAGGAATTTGAGTCTTTATTGCTTTCTTATAATTGCTTCATTTTATGCTTTGAGTCTTTATTTTCTGAATCTATAAATGTTGTGTCAAGTCATGTGAATCCATAATTGTCATCAATTCTTAGTAGTCCTATTTTTGGCTTGATTGTTTCTTGTTTTTGGGTCTCTTTAATTTGCCTTAATCTGCTGTTATTTTGATCCTTTGCTGCCTTTTTAATTTTAGTTTGAGTTCATAATTGTGTCTTAGTTCTTACACAATTTCCTTCTTACATTTTCCTTTGTGTTAAATTTTGGTATCTTGCTGTTTTTTTTTTCAGTTTTCCAGTTTTCCCCTGTTTCTCTCTCTGTCTGGCTGTTTTTTGTTTCAAAAATTATTTCCACTCATAGGAAATTTGTGATTCTCTGGAAAATGCAAGTTTGAAGTGTTACAAAAAGGACAAAAAAAAGAATCAGATCAAAAAAGGCAACAGAACAAATATGATAAATCTTACAAAATCAGAGTGCAAATCTTGAGCGCTCCAGCTGGCCTAACTGCACACCAAATTTGCAAAAATAATTAAAAAAAGATGGTGCATGCGTTTTAGGTGATTCCAAAGCCATTGTTTAGATAAGATCCTGAATTTTCTTGCATATAAATTTCAGAGACAAATTTTAAAAATACAGCTCAGCATAAATCGGGGAACAAACACGTTTTCTGGCCCACAACAATTTCCAGTGGTGCTGTTTTTTTTTTTTTTTATTTGGTCATCTAATCTAGTGCTTTTCTTTAGGAATTCCTTTTGTGTGCCAACTTTTTTTGAGTACCTTTAATTGTTTGCTTTAATTTCTTGACTCTCTTTCTAAGTTGTCATATTATAAATCCTTTTGGTGGTACTGTTTTTATTCAATTAAATTTGTTTCTTGCTTTTGTTTCTTGACCTCTCTTTTGGGTGCTGGAATTTAATTCTCCTTGGTGCATATGTGCATGGAACTTGACTTGGTTTAGGTTTAGCTCTTGTGAATAGGTGCTGGAAATTGGAGAATTAAAGCCATCATTTTAAGGAGGAGACAAAGCTAAAGCCGAAACAAGGTTGCTTGAAACAAACAATACAAACACCTAGAAGATCAAAAAAAAAAAATTCAAGACAACAAGGAAGTGCACTAACCCAAAAGAGGATCAACAAAGGGAGTCTTCTTTTCCTTTGCAACTTGGTTTATTGTTAATTACCTCTTTAATTACGTTTAGACGGTGAGTGTGTCTTCAAGGGCTCAAAGTGTCCAAGAAGCCTCACCTAGGGCCGAATAGCATAGTAAATTTTTTGCTTAGTAATTTGTTGCCTGTTTGAACTTGTTTTCTATTGTTTTGGTAGAAACGTTTTGCATGATTAGTTTAGTTTAATTTGTGCTAAAACCGACTAGTTTGTTGCATATCTTTTTTTTTAGCTTACATAGTTTTATTGCTTTTTGATTTCTCAACTTCTTGTGTTTTAAGTGTTTCACTAAGAGAAATTTTTGTGAGAAGGCATTGGAGACTAGTTTTTGGCAAGGAAAAGGCTTGGTACTTAAGTAGTCATTTGAGACTCACCTCCCTTACCTGGAAAACTACCTTCTTTATCTTCCCTAATCTTTCTCAAAGTAAAAACGCCTAAATACACAAAGGTCTAGCCATGTCTTCTTCTTCTCATTCTCCAAAGTCTATAGAATGTGAAGTAAAATCTTTGAAAACCCTTTTGAAAGAGGTATCCCAAGCGGTACAATTAATCTCTTCTAGGCAATTGGAGAATGAAAACAAGATTAATGAGTTGGCTAGAGCTCAAGAAGAGAAATCCCAAAAATCTCAAAAATCAAAAAAAACAAATACTCATGCATCCCAAAGCATTGCAACTCTAGGGGAGGGAAGCCTTAGAATTAATGACTACTACCAACCACCCCCTAGAAGAACTAGGCAAAGGGAACAAGAGGTGCCAAGGGAAACTAGAGTAGACCTACCTCATTTTCATGGAAAGGAAAATGTAGAAATATATCTAGATTGGGAGATGAAGGTAGAGCAACTCTTTGTGTAAGGACCTAGAAAATCTTATTGGAATAAAAGTGATATATTTTAAGTAAATTCTAAGTATGTTTTATTTAAAATAAAAGAAAAGGAAAGTGTAGTTAGAAGACTATGAGATCGCCTGGAACATGATCGCCGTAATTGAAAGAGTAGGCGATCTCCGACTTCTCTGGCACATGATCGCCTGTCGCCTTGATTGCACCTGAACGCCAATCGCCTGTAGTGTACCTAGTCGCCTGTCGCCTAGAGTACACATGATCGCCGAAAACTACACTTAGTGTGTAGTCAAGATGTTGGATCAACCATAGTGGGTTCCCAAAAACCACGTGCATCAAGGTGTGGGTTAAGCCTTAGACACGCTGAGCAGGCGAAACTCTATGCTTGAGCATAAGAAATCTTCTTATTGTTGCATGCATGGGCACACGAGGAGTGGTACTGCTCTGCTCAGGGAAATGTGAAGCTACTGAAGTCATCAAGTCTTTGGAGAGGAACGTAACGTGGTGGGGCCCTGGTTTCCAGGATGAACGTGCTGCATGTGCAACATGTAGGCAATGAAAATCCTGCAGGAGCAGTAGCTCCATGTGCGCAGAGACGCCACGTGGCCATACTGTCAGGTTGCACTGAATTTGAGGAAGGAAAACCCACCCAGGAGGGTTAGTTAGAGAATAGGTAATGATGGCTACATGGCAGGCCTATGTTCCTAGTGTCAGACTACACCGCCTCTTAGTGAGTATAAAAACGCAGTGAGAGTATGAAAGGTGACGGAGTGAGTTCACCTTCAGCTTTCTCTTTTCTCTCCTTTGCACTGCAACTCAGAAATTCCAGGCACCAGTTAAATTACCAGCGATTGCCAAAGAGCATTTGAGAAGGGTCTCTGCAAGTTTTACCAATTAGAACGCTTAGGCAGAGTTCAGGCATCCTTTACGTTCGGCGGTTTAGAGCTTAAAGTGAGATTTCACGCTGATCCAGGTAAGGGAAGCTAATCTTTTTCCAACGATAACTGGATATTCAATGTTTGAAATGGTAGGGCGACATGGTCGCCGGTTTTACTTCGATTTCAAGGTGTTTTTGATGTTGTAAGGAAAGCTAGCCTTACTTCTAATGAAAAACTGTATGCGTGATGATTTTGATGTTGGCGGCAACATGATCGCAGGGTGTTCAAACTGTTCTTGCTTTAAACCCAGTTTTGTTTGTAATCGCCGGTTTTTCATCTGTCATAGAAATATCCCCTGTTTTATGCTGTTTCAAAAGTGTTTGAAATTTTAAATGTGGTTTTCGAAAATTTGAACCTTGGTATGAGATTTGCTGTGATTGAAATTGTTTCATTGAAGTGTTATGTGATATGTTGAATGTTGTGATTGTGGATCGAGGCATAGTATTTTCAGGAAAGAAAATACCGTGTAAGGTCGTGTAATAGGTGTATTGATCGGTGATCCTATAATGAGACATCCAGACTCTACTGAGGTAATGAAATCACATAGAGGAAGTTACTCAGTTGTGGAGAGTCGATGGAGGTTCATACGTATGGGTGTCTCGTGTGAAAAAGAACGAGCTCCACCTGTTGTATGGATTAACCCTGGTCATACCGTGATAATGAGAATATTGAGATAGTGTGATGCGCATGGCTGAGGTCACTTTCCAGCCTTTGGTATGACAGGTGCGAATCTCTGGGTCTAATCAACGCACGAGTCTCCGGAATAGTGGTCAAGTGTCTGGTGTGATGAGTCAGTGGAAAGTCTGACGTGAGAAATGAGAAATTGAATTAATAGACACTTGATTTCTGATGTGAATTGGAATACTCTTGGATTGATTTGTGAAATATGGGATTTCTGATAGTCTTGTGGAATATGGAAATGTAATGGCTGATACTGTTATGGTTCGTGGATGTTGTGAAGTTCTTATGTATGCTCTTGATTCAAATGTTTTCTTAAATATATAGCTTACCCTGTATTTTGTTTCTGTGGCTGTTTTCTTAAACCTGTGATGATCGTGTAACTTTACACGGGAGCAGATGATGTTACAGGAAGTGGATTTCCCCTGTGAGTGATCGCCGTATGTGGTCGCCGGTTTTCTGTTCTTGTTGGGCGATCGCCCCCTTTTTCTATTTTCTGATAGGCGATCTCCGTTTTCTGTTAGGAGATCGGTAGTTTTGTATTTTTGCTGTTTTCTTTATGTTTAAGTTTTGTACTAAACTCCCTGCGAGGAGAACTCCTTGTATATATATATACAATTATGTTTATTTCAATATATTCGTTTTACCATTATTTCATATTACGAAAATGCAAAAAAAATGCGAAATGTATATTGGAGGGATGTTACAAGAGATCGCCGTTTTTTTTATCTCTTGGTGGTGATCGCCGGTTTTATGTCCTGTATCAGATCGCCTGTTTTGGGGCCTTCTGTTACCAGATCGCCGGTTCATGTATGGAGATCGCCGGTCTTGTAGTTTTGATTGAATTTCATTAAATTTGTAAGCATTTTGACTGGTTATGTATTAAACTCCATGAGAGGAGTAAGTTCATTACTTATATATATATATATTACCATGTACTCTTCAATATTAATTGTGTACCTTTATTTTCATTATACAAGTATGTCTAGTTTTATTTTGGCGGGATGTTACATTAATGGTATCAGAGCAGTTCGTCCTTTGGATGACCTGAGGGCTGTGGATCCATTGTGTTTTCTTCTGCTCATGAAAACTTATTTGAGTTTTAAGTGACAACTATTGTGAAAGGTTTTCAAACGTTTTTGTATTGAACTTTTTGTGTGTGCTGTAGTGAATGTATGCCTAACTGAAGATCTTAGTATTTAGAATGAGAGGGTCTTGATAAGGTGGTGAGGGTGCACACTCATGACCGGATCGGGGTGATTCTCAATCTAAATTCCAGAGGTTTAATGTTTAGCATACTTTGACTTCTGGTGTAATCTATTTCATGTTATTGAGTGTTCTTGTAATTGATTGTGAGTGGCTGTGTGGATTGATTGTTGCACACCAGTAGCTGTTCTGGTGTTTTGCTTGAAGATTATAAGCTTTATGGTTCTGTAGATGGACTCAAATTCCTAAGGAATTTGGGAAGCTGACCTTGTAAGGTCGTGATGTTATCCCCCTTGAATGAATTGATTTCCTTATCGATTTCATTCTTGTAGTTGTAGGGAATATAGAAACTAGTGGTTTCAGAATCTTAGAACGAAGAAGATGACTCGTAGACCTTCTACCCCTTCCCAACCTTCTTCTGAGATGGGCCAGATCGCCAGGGCCATTGAGATGATGGCAGGTGCCATCCAGCAGCAGAATGCGGCGATGGCGCAGAACCATCAAGCTACCATGCAGCATTGGGAGACTACTCGGTCGGCTGATACGAATTCGCCTGTCGGTCAGCCTCAGGAGCGGATGGGACTGGCTGAGTTTATGAGGCACAACCCACCCAAGTTCTGTGGGAATGTTACCCCTGATCAAGCAGATCAGTGGGTCAGAGAAATGGAGAAAATCTTTAGGGCGACCTCCTGCCCTGAAGAGAAGAAGTTGTTGTTTGCCACCTATCTGCTGTCTGGAGAAGCAGAGTTCTGGTGGATGGGAGCTCAGCAAATGATGGAGGCCAGAGAAGAGGTGTTAGACTGGGAGAGCTTTAGGGTAAGGTTCTTGGAGAAATACTTCCCTGACAGCGCAAAGTTTGCGCGGGAAGCGGAGTTTTTAAAGTTGGAGCAGGGGGTGATGACGGTGAACGCCTATGCTGCCAGGTTTGAGTACCTCGCGCGATTCTACACTCAGGCGACCTCCGAAGCTTGGAGGTGCAGGAAGTTTGAGGAAGGGCTGAAGCACGGGCTGAAGAGGACGATAGCCCCAATGTGCATCAGAGAATTTCACGCCTTGGTAGAAAAGGCGAAGATGGTGGAGACCCTGGAAAAGGGTGATCCCCGGGTGATCAGGTCACACCCAGGGGGTTCTTTCAGTGGGCGGGCTAAGGTGCAGCATTCCCAAGGCAGGCCATATGCGAGACCTCCACTACATCGGGCGGGGACAGGGCCACCCCAGTTTCAACAGCAGCAACCCTGGAAACTAAAATGTTCCCTCTGTGGTGGACCACACATGCCAAATGTGTGCCCCAAGAAGAATTTGGAGAGAAGGTGTTTCGTATGCCAAAGGACAGGGCACGTTGCTAGAGAATGCCCTAACCGGAGTGGGACGACTCAACCTGGTAGTTCTCAGCAGTTGAGAAATGAAGGCAGCAGACCCCAGGCAGCAGGGAGGGTGTTTGCCATGTCAGGAGCAGAGGCGTCTCAATCAGGTAACCTCGTGCAAGGTGTCTGTTTTATATCTGGTAGAAGTGTAGAAGCGTTGTTTGATTCTGGAGCGACACACTCTTTTGTGTCAAGTCGGTGTATAGCCGAGTTGGGCCTCCTAGTGAAGGAGCTGCCTTTTGTACTGTTGGTCTCCACACCTGCATCAGGACAGGTTATGACCTCTACAGTTTGCCCTGAATGTCCAGTAATAGTAGAGGGACGCAGATTCAAGGTGAACTTGATCTGCCTGCCTCTTCAGGACCTGGATGTTATCCTGGGAATGGATTGGCTCTCTGCCAATCACGTTCTCATAGATTGCGGTAGGCAGAAAGTGGTGTTGCCCGATCTCCAAGAGCAGGATGTAGTATCTGCTGGGCAAAGGCGGTTGGAGATGGAAGAAGGGGCGAGGTGCTTCGTGATGCTAGCTCGGTTGGAAGTGAAGAACGAAGGGGACGTGAGCAGGATACCTGTGGTGAAAGACTTCATGGATGTGTTCCCAGAAGAGGTACCTGGGTTACCTCCTAAGAGAGAGGTAGAATTCTCTATTGATTTGGTACCTGGGGCTGGACCAGTGTCTATGGCGCCCTACAGGATGGCACCAGCCGAGTTGGTGGAATTAAAGAAGCAAGTGGAAGAGTTGCTGGAGAAACAATTCATCAGACCCAGTGTATCTCCATGGGGGGCTCCAGTACTCCTAGTTAAGAAAAAGGATGGAGGGTCTCGGCTGTGTATAGATTACAGGCAGTTAAACAAGTTGACCATCAAGAACAAGTACCCTCTACCCAGAAGTGATGACTTAATGGATCAAGTAAATGGGGCCTCGGTGTTCTCAAAGATTGATCTGAGATCGGGGTACCATCAAATTTTGGTAAAGGCCGACGATGTCCAGAAAACAGCCTTTAGGTCCCGGTATGGGCACTATGAGTACGTGGTGATGCCGTTTGGAGTGACCAATGCCCCAGCTCTGTTCATGGATTATATGAATAGGATTTTCCGCCCTTTCTTGGATAAGTTTGTGGTAGTCTTCATAGATGACATACTTGTCTATTCAAAGACCGAGGAAGAACATGAAGGACATCTGAGGGCGGTGTTGGAGGTTCTGAGGGAAAAGCAACTCTATGCCAAGTTCTCCAAGTGTGAGTTCTGGCTGAAGGAAGTCAACTTTCTAGGACACGTGATATCTGCCCAGGGGATCTCGGTAGACCCAGCCAAAGTAGAGACAGTGCTGCAGTGGGAACGTCCCAAGACAGTCACTGAGATAAGGAGCTTTGTGGGTTTGGCGGGTTACTATCGGAGATTTATTGAGGACTTTTCCAAGGTGGTGGCTCCATTAACACAGCTGACCCGTAAGGACCAACCTTTTGCTTGGACCGACCGATGTGAGCTCAGCTTCAGGGAACTAAAGGAGAGATTGACCAGTGCCCCAGTGCTGGTGATCCCCGAGGTAGGAAGACCTTTTGACGTCTACTGTGATGCCTCACATCAGGGACTGGGATGCGTTTTAATGCAAGAGAAAAGGGCAGTCGCCTATGCTTCAAGGCAACTCAAGGTCCATGAGAGGAACTACCCTACGCATGATTTGGAGTTGGCGGCAGTGGTCTTCGCCCTAAAGATCTGGAGGCACTACTTATATGGAGCTCGGTTCCAGGTGGTCAGCGACCATAAGAGCCTGAAATACCTGTTCGATCAGAAGGAACTGAACATGAGGCAAAGAAGGTGGATGGAGTTCCTTAAGGACTACGATTTTCAACTCATGTATCACCCAGGGAAGGCCAACGTAGTGGCAGACGCTTTGAGTAGAAAATCAATGCAAGTAGCCACCATGATGATAAAAGAGCAGAAACTGATCGAGCAGTTCAGAGACTTAAACTTTGGAGTGGAATTTCACGTAAATCACATTAGTTGTAGTAAGCTGGCTATAACTAATGACTTCCTTGGGATGTTAAAGGATAAGCAGTTGGAGGACCCTAGTCTGAAGCATACTATGGAGTCACTAGGGACAGATCAGGCGAGAGACTTTGTAATGGGCGATGATGGGATCTTGAGATTTAATGGCAGAATTTGCATACCTGCAAATGAAGAGTTGAAGAAGATGATCCTAGAGGAAGGTCATAAGAGTCGCCTTAACCTACACCCAGGTATGAACAAGATGTACCATGACTTGAAGGAGTCATTTTGGTGGTCAGGCATGAAGAGGGACATCGCCCAGTATGTTGCAACCTGCTTGACGTGTCAGAAGGCGAAGGTAGAGCATCAAAGACCTGGCGGGCTGTTGCAGCAACTGGATATCCCTGAGTGGAAATGGGACAGCATTGCCATGGATTTTGTCACCCATTTACCCAGATCGGTGAAGGGTCATGATGCAATCTGGGTCATCATTGATAGGCTGACAAAGAGTGCCCACTTCCTTCAAGTGAATATGAAGATGCCTATGGCCAAGCTGGCACAGTTATACATCCAAGAAATAGTAAGATTGCATGGAGTGCCTTCCAGCATCGTTTCAGATAGAGATCCCAGGTTCACTTCACGGTTTTGGCAGACCTTGCAAGAGTGCTTGGGAACTAAGTTGAGGATGAGCTCTGCATATCATCCCCAAACAGACGGTCAGTCAGAGAGAACGATCCAATCCTTGGAAGATCTGCTGAGGGCGTGCGTCTTGGATCAATTGGGGAGTTGGGACGAGGTGTTGCCACTGGTGGAGTTTACGTATAATAACAGTCACCACGCCAGCATTGGGATGGCACCTTATGAAGCCCTGTACGGGAGAAAGTGCAGGACTCCCTTATGTTGGTATCAGGAGGGCGATGCAATCTTGGTTGGGCCAGAATTGATTCAGCAGACGACCGAGAAGGTGAAACAGATACAAAGCAGAATGAAAGCTTCTCAGAGTAGGCAGAAGTCCTATGCAGATCAGAGGAGAAGACCTTTGGAGTTTGCTGCTGGAGAACATGTATTTTTGAGAGTGACCCCAACCAAGGGTGTAGGACGAGCTATCAGACCAAAGAAGCTGTCTCCTAAGTTTGTTGGACCTTACCAGATCTTGAGGAAAATTGGCCCAGTAGCCTATGAGATCGCCCTACCTCCACATTTGGCAAACCTGCATAATGTCTTCCACGTATCACAGTTAAGGAAATATCTCGCCGACCCTTGTCACGTGTTGGAGGTGGACGACGTGCAGATCAGGGACGACTTATCTTTTGAAGCAAGACCAGTCAGGATAGACGATCACCAAAGCAAACAGCTCAGGAATAAGACCATCCATATGGTTAAGGTGGTGTGGGATGAGAGATCCGGTGATTCGACTTGGGAGTTGGAAGAGGACATGAGAAACGACTATCCCCATCTCTTTTTCTTGTAATTCCATTTTCGAGGACGAAAATTTTTGTTGTTAGGGAGATTGTAAGGACCTAGAAAATCTTATTGGAATAAAAGTGATATATTTTAAGTAAATTCTAAGTATGTTTTATTTAAAATAAAAGAAAAGGAAAGTGTAGTTAGAAGACTATGAGATCGCCTGGAACATGATCGCCGTAATTGAAAGAGTAGGCGATCTCCGACTTCTCTGGCACATGATCGCCTGTCGCCTTGATTGCACCTGAACGCCAATCGCCTGTAGTGTACCTAGTCGCCTGTCGCCTAGAGTACACATGATCGCCGAAAACTACACTTAGTGTGTAGTCAAGATGTTGGATCAACCATAGTGGGTTCCCAAAAACCACGTGCATCAAGGTGTGGGTTAAGCCTTAGACACGCTGAGCAGGCGAAACTCTATGCTTGAGCATAAGAAATCTTCTTATTGTTGCATGCATGGGCACACGAGGAGTGGTACTGCTCTGCTCAGGGAAATGTGAAGCTACTGAAGTCATCAAGTCTTTGGAGAGGAACGTAACGTGGTGGGGCCCTGGTTTCCAGGATGAACGTGCTGCATGTGCAACATGTAGGCAATGAAAATCCTGCAGGAGCAGTAGCTCCATGTGCGCAGAGACGCCACGTGGCCATACTGTCAGGTTGCACTGAATTTGAGGAAGGAAAACCCACCCAGGAGGGTTAGTTAGAGAATAGGTAATGATGGCTACATGGCAGGCCTATGTTCCTAGTGTCAGACTACACCGCCTCTTAGTGAGTATAAAAACGCAGTGAGAGTATGAAAGGTGACGGAGTGAGTTCACCTTCAGCTTTCTCTTTTCTCTCCTTTGCACTGCAACTCAGAAATTCCAGGCACCAGTTAAATTACCAGCGATTGCCAAAGAGCATTTGAGAAGGGTCTCTGCAAGTTTTACCAATTAGAACGCTTAGGCAGAGTTCAGGCATCCTTTACGTTCGGCGGTTTAGAGCTTAAAGTGAGATTTCACGCTGATCCAGGTAAGGGAAGCTAATCTTTTTCCAACGATAACTGGATATTCAATGTTTGAAATGGTAGGGCGACATGGTCGCCGGTTTTACTTCGATTTCAAGGTGTTTTTGATGTTGTAAGGAAAGCTAGCCTTACTTCTAATGAAAAACTGTATGCGTGATGATTTTGATGTTGGCGGCAACATGATCGCAGGGTGTTCAAACTGTTCTTGCTTTAAACCCAGTTTTGTTTGTAATCGCCGGTTTTTCATCTGTCATAGAAATATCCCCTGTTTTATGCTGTTTCAAAAGTGTTTGAAATTTTAAATGTGGTTTTCGAAAATTTGAACCTTGGTATGAGATTTGCTGTGATTGAAATTGTTTCATTGAAGTGTTATGTGATATGTTGAATGTTGTGATTGTGGATCGAGGCATAGTATTTTCAGGAAAGAAAATACCGTGTAAGGTCGTGTAATAGGTGTATTGATCGGTGATCCTATAATGAGACATCCAGACTCTACTGAGGTAATGAAATCACATAGAGGAAGTTACTCAGTTGTGGAGAGTCGATGGAGGTTCATACGTATGGGTGTCTCGTGTGAAAAAGAACGAGCTCCACCTGTTGTATGGATTAACCCTGGTCATACCGTGATAATGAGAATATTGAGATAGTGTGATGCGCATGGCTGAGGTCACTTTCCAGCCTTTGGTATGACAGGTGCGAATCTCTGGGTCTAATCAACGCACGAGTCTCCGGAATAGTGGTCAAGTGTCTGGTGTGATGAGTCAGTGGAAAGTCTGACGTGAGAAATGAGAAATTGAATTAATAGACACTTGATTTCTGATGTGAATTGGAATACTCTTGGATTGATTTGTGAAATATGGGATTTCTGATAGTCTTGTGGAATATGGAAATGTAATGGCTGATACTGTTATGGTTCGTGGATGTTGTGAAGTTCTTATGTATGCTCTTGATTCAAATGTTTTCTTAAATATATAGCTTACCCTGTATTTTGTTTCTGTGGCTGTTTTCTTAAACCTGTGATGATCGTGTAACTTTACACGGGAGCAGATGATGTTACAGGAAGTGGATTTCCCCTGTGAGTGATCGCCGTATGTGGTCGCCGGTTTTCTGTTCTTGTTGGGCGATCGCCCCCTTTTTCTATTTTCTGATAGGCGATCTCCGTTTTCTGTTAGGAGATCGGTAGTTTTGTATTTTTGCTGTTTTCTTTATGTTTAAGTTTTGTACTAAACTCCCTGCGAGGAGAACTCCTTGTATATATATATACAATTATGTTTATTTCAATATATTCGTTTTACCATTATTTCATATTACGAAAATGCAAAAAAAATGCGAAATGTATATTGGAGGGATGTTACAAGAGATCGCCGTTTTTTTTATCTCTTGGTGGTGATCGCCGGTTTTATGTCCTGTATCAGATCGCCTGTTTTGGGGCCTTCTGTTACCAGATCGCCGGTTCATGTATGGAGATCGCCGGTCTTGTAGTTTTGATTGAATTTCATTAAATTTGTAAGCATTTTGACTGGTTATGTATTAAACTCCATGAGAGGAGTAAGTTCATTACTTATATATATATATATTACCATGTACTCTTCAATATTAATTGTGTACCTTTATTTTCATTATACAAGTATGTCTAGTTTTATTTTGGCGGGATGTTACACTTTGCTTGCCATAGGGTAAGTGAGGAACGAAAAGTACCCTTAGCCACCCTTAGTTTCCAAGGAAATGCCATGTATTGGTGGACCTCTTTAGAAAGAGACCGACGTCTTCATAGGGAACCTCCCATAGAATATTGGAATGACCTTAGGGGAGCCCTAAGACGTCGACATATACCTTCTTACTACCATAGGGAGTTGATGGACAAGCTCCAAAGACTCCAACAAAAGAATATGAGTGTAGAAGAGTATAGGCAAAAGATGGAGCTCTATATGATGAGAGCCTCTATTAGAGAGGAAGAGGAAACCACCATATCTAGGTTCCTTAGTGGCCTATCACTTGAGATAAGAGATAGAGTAGAGCTCTTACCTTATCAAGACTTGAATGATTTGGTTCAACTTTGCATTAAAGTTAAGCAACAAAATTTGCGCAAAACATCAAGTCAAAAGGTGAGCCCCTATTCTAACTTTTATCCCAAGAGAGAGTTTAAAAGGGAGGGTAGTACATCTAAGGAAAAACCAAAAGAACCTACCAAACCCTTCACCAAAGAAACCTCAACCCCACCCATCCGAGCTAGAGATGTTAAATGTTTTAAGTGCTATGGTAGGGGGCATGTGCAAGCACAATGTCCAAACCAAAGGACTTTGTTTCTTAAAGGTGTAGACGAATACACTAGTGGCGAGGATGAGCTTAGTGAGAAAGAGGAAGGGGGAGAGGATGAGAGGGTAGCTCCATTAGAGGGAGAATTGCTTATGATTAGGAGAACCCTCAACAATCACCCTAGCACATCCATTGAAACACAAAGGGAGAACATATTTCATACAAGATGCAATGTTTTAGAAAATATATGTTCCCTCATTGTGGATAGTGGATCTAGTTGTAATTGTTGTAGTGCTAGGATGGTTGAAAAGCTTAAGCTACAAGTGGT
This sequence comes from Phaseolus coccineus, assembly GCA_037954025.1. NCBI lineage: Eukaryota > Viridiplantae > Streptophyta > Magnoliopsida > Fabales > Fabaceae > Phaseolus > Phaseolus coccineus. The sequence goes on along the minus strand of CM075686.1, from coordinate 16,429,532 downwards.
TCCTCACCCAAAACCTTACAAACTTCAATGGCTTAATGAAAATGGGGAACTACATGTAGATAAGCAAGTGGAAATCAAGTTTTCCATAGGGAAATACAAAGATAAAGTTTTATGTGATGTAGTGCCTATGGAAGCTTGCCATATCTTATTAGGGAGGCCATGGCAATTTGACAAGAAAACCTTGCATGATGGTCTCACTAACGAGATTTCCTTCACCCATAAATATAAGAAGTTTGTACTTAGTCCTTTACCACATTCTCAAGTGGTGAAAGACCAAATACAAATGAAACAAAAGAGGAATGAGGAAAACAAAAAAAAAAGAAGAGTGCTAGAAAAAGAGAAAATCCTTAGGGATAGGAAGGCGTGGGAGAAGAGTGTTCCTTCCCACAAGGTTGGTCTACAAGAAAAGCCTTTTGAAAATGTTTTAGAAAACTTGCTTCTTGTTGAACAACCAAGCCTTATCTTTTGTAAAGGAGCACTTACATGCACTGCCACAAGTAATGAACTCACGGTTTTACCTCCTCAAATAGAAAACCTTTTGAGTGAATTTGACGATCTATTCTCACAAGAAGGACCCAATGGGCTTCCTCCTCTTAGGGGGATAGAACATCAAATTGACTTCATTCCGGGGGCAAGCCTACCAAATAGGCCTGCTTATAGAACCAACCCCGAGGAAACAAAGGAGATAGAATCACAAGTTCAAGACTTGTTGGAGAAGGGTTGGGTTCAAAAGAGTCTAAGCCCTTGTGCTGTACCTGTCTTGTTGGTGCCTAAAAAAAGATGGAAAATGGCGCATGTGTTGTGATTGTAGAGCAATCAACAACATCACCATCAAGTATAGGCATCCAATCCCAAGGCTTGATGATATGCTTGATGAATTGCATGGGTCAACTCTATTCTCCAAAATTGACCTTAAAAGTGGATATCACCAAATTCAAATCAAGGAGGGTGATGAGTGGAAAACCGCTTTTAAGACCAAATTTGGATTATATGAGTGGTTGGTGATGCCCTTTGGACTCACTAACGCTCCAAGCACATTCATGAGGCTTATGAATCACACCTTGAGGGATTGTATAGGTAAATATGTAGTAGTTTACTTTGATGATATCTTAGTATATAGTAAACCCTAGAAGACCATCTAAGTCACCTTAGGGAAGTCTTTCTAGTTCTTAGGAAAAATAGTCTTTTTGCAAATAGGGATAAGTGTACCTTTGGTGTAGATAGTGTAGTCTTTTTAGGCTTTATAGTAAACAAAACGGGGGTACATGTAGATCCCGAGAAAATCAAAGCCATCCAAGAGTGGCCAACTCCACAAAATGTAAGTGATGTAAGAAGTTTTCATGGGTTAGCTAGCTTCTATAGAAGGTTTGTGCCTAATTTTTCTAGCCTAGCTTCTCCTTTGAATGAACTTGTTAAAAAAGATGTTGCATTTTGTTGGAATGAAAAGCATGAGCAAGCCTTTCAAAGGCTAAAAGCTCAACTCACCAATGCACCCATCCTATCTCTCCCAAATTTTTCCAAAACTTTTGAGATAGAGTGTGATGCATCGGGAGTAGGCATAGGCGCGGTATTGTTGCAAGGTGGACACCCCATTGCTTATTTTAGTGAAAAACTCCATGGTGCTACCCTCAACTACCCCACTTATGACAAAGAGCTCTATGCTCTTGTGAGAGCCCTAAAGACTTGGGAACACTATCTTGTGTCCAAAGAATTTGTTATCCATAGTGATCACGAGTCTTTAAAATATTTAAAGGGCCAACACAAGCTCAATAAGAGACATGCAAAATGGATGGAATTTCTTGAACAATTTCCTTATGTAATCAAATACAAGAAAGGAAGCACCAATATAGTGGCCGATGCTCTTTCAAGACGCCACACACTCTTTTCAAAATTGGGTGCCCAAATTCTTGGATTTGACCACATAAGAGAGCTTTACCAAGAAGATCAAGAACTTTCATCCATCTATGCCCAATGTCTACATAGAGCGCAAGGAGGTTACTATGTGTCCGAGGGATATCTTTTTAAAGAAGGAAAACTTTGCATTCCCCAAGGAACACATAGAAAACTCCTTGTCAAAGAATCACATGAAGGGGGACTCATGGGCCATTTTGGAGTTGATAAGACTCTAGATCTTTTGAAAGCAAAATTTTGTTGGCCACACATGAGGAAAGATGTCCAACGCCATTGCTCTAGATGTATCTCATGTTTAAAAGCAAAGTCTAGAACAATGCCGCATGGACTCTACACCCCTTTGCCGATTGCAAATGCTCCTTGGGAAGACATTAGCATGGATTTCATTTTAGGACTTCCTAGGACTGCAAGAGGCCATGACTCTATCTTTGTGGTAGTGGACCGTTTTAGCAAAATGTCTCACTTTATTCCATGCCACAAAGTAGATGATGCTTAAAATATTTCTAAACTCTTCTTTAGAGAAGTGGTGAGACTCCATGGTCTCCCTAGAAGTATAGTGTCCGATAGAGATCCCAAGTTTATAAGTCACTTTTGGAAAACTCTTTGGGGTAAACTTGGAACAAGACTACAATTCTCAACTTCTTGTCATCCTCAAACGGATGGGCAAACCGAAGTAGTCAATAGATCTCTTGGAACTATGCTTAGGGCTATCATGAAGGGCAGCCACAAATCTTGGGATGAGTACCTTCCCCACATTGAATTTGCTTACAATAGAGTAGTTCACAAGACTACTAATGCTTCTCCTTTTGAGGTAGTATATGGTTTTAATCCTCTCACGCCCATGGATTTAATTCCTCTTCCTAATCCACAAGATTTTGTGCATAAGGAAGGAGTAATCAAGGCTGATTTTGTCAAGAAAATGCATGAGAAGATTAAAATTCAAATACAACAACAAAATGAGAAGTACACAAAACACAACAACAAAGGGAAGAGAGAAATAATTTTTGAGGAAGGAGACTTAGTTTGGCTTCATCTTCGAAAAGAAAGATTTCCAAATCAAAGGAAGTCCAAACTAAGTCCCCGAGGTGAGGGACCCTTCCAAGTCCTTAAGCGAGTCAACAACAATGCATATAAATTGGACCTACCTCTTGAATATGGAGTACATGACACATTTAATGTAATTGATCTTTCTCCATATGTAGGTACCAATGACGATGACGAGCTGGATTTGAGGAAAATCCTTTCCAAGGGGGAGGGGATGATGGAGGAGGGCCAAGCACATCTAACCAAGGAAGCCAAGGCCTAAACCAAGAAGACCGTCTAGACCAAGAGGAGCGTCTAGCTCCAAGAAGTGAGCGTCTAGGACGTGAAGGAGGGAGGCTATCCATGGAGCTAGACCGTCTAGGACCTCTCACAAGATCCATGGCTAAACATATCCAAGCACACATAGAAGAAGCCACGGATGGGAGGGAGAAGACCTTGTACATGCTACTTGGAGGCCCATTAGGGGTAGCTTAGTAGATTAGTGTAGTGTAGAAAGCAAAACTTGCTAACTTAGGGGTGTGCTATCAAAAAGGTGCCCTTAGCAATAGAAGGAGGGGTGTGCTAGCAAATAGGTGCCTTTAGCAAAAGAGGGAGGGGTGTACTATCAAATGTTGCATTTTTGACCTATCTTCTAGAATATTAGGATGATGGTGTGGTTTGACTAAAGTCAATACCCTAGGCAGCCCCCACTTTTTGTATTTCCATCCCTACCCTTTAAAGCTTGCTCACCAAGGCTCCTAAATCTATAAATAAGGAGGTCTACCTCATGTATTTTCAAGTTTATTTGAGTAATGTTATGCTGCCATTTTTGTGCACAAGCTTTACTCCTCCTAGAAATCTAGGCTATAAACTTCAATCCTTTCACCTTCTCCCTTGAGCTGGCCGAACCACTCAACCCATACTCATCATGCACCTTCAAGACCAACACAACTCCTAGGAGGGTCTTGTTTCACTCATCCATTGCTTCCGCTCCATCTATTTCTACTTTGATTCAAGAAGAACACATGAAAATGCCATCAGAGTGCATGACACATTTAATGTAATTGACCTATCTCCATTTGTAGGTACCAATGAAGACTTGGATTTGAGGACAAATCCTTTCCAAGGGGGAGGGGATGATGGAGGGAGGCCAAGCTCACCCCACCATGAAAGCCAAGGGCCAAGACTAGACCGTCTAGAACCATATGGAGAGTGTCTAGCACAAGACAAGGGGGAGCTACATGAGGAGCGTCTAGGAGGGAGCCTAGACCGTCTAGGACCTCTCACAAGGTCCATGGCCAAGCACATTCACGCCCAAATGAGTGAAGCCACGGATGGGAGGGAGAAGACCTTGTACATGCTACTTGGAGGCCCATTAGGGGTAGCTTAGTAGATTAGTGTAGTGTAGAAAGCAAAACTTGCTCACTTAGGGGTGTGCTATAAAAAAGGTGCCCTTAACAATAGAAGGAGGGGTGTGCTAGCAAATAGGTGCCTTTAGCAAAAGAAGGAGGGGTGTACTATCAAATGTTGCATTTTTTACCTATCTTCTAGAATATTAGGATGATGGTGTGGTTTGACTAAAGTCAATACCCTAGGCAGCCCCACTTTTTGTATTCCCATCCCTACTCCTTGCCTAACACTTAGGTTTTAGTCTTCAATTCATCACTACCAAAGGGGCTGGCCAAACCTCCCCATTTCCTCACTCTTCATGCACCTTCAAGGCACCCATGCTTCCTAGGAAGGCCTTGCTCACCTCCTCCATAAGCTTCCGCATCCATCATCACCAAGGAACTCCAAAATCCAAAGAAGAGCTCATAGGAATGCTATCACTAAACCTCTAGAAAACCACTCTTCACCGATTGAACTTCGATTCAAACGGTTAAAACCTTCGAAAAACGATTGCAGCAGCCAGCAATCGAACAGAAACTACCGGAAACCTCACAAACCCAACTGTGGATGGGAATCACAGTTTACTCGGCCCCACGGTGGGCGCCTGATGATCCAGCCTCTTGACCAAAGCGTTAGAGCTTCTCCTTCCCGAACCTCATCCTCACCAGCTTCACGCCAAGTACACCGATGACCTTCACCTGAAAATCCTCCAAGAAACCTAAAAGAACAGTATGGCGCCTCTGCGGCCGGTTGCGCTCCGACGCTCAAGTCAGTGATTGAATTAACAAAGAATTTCAAAGAAAACTCAGAACCGTGTACAAGTGAATCACCACCAAAAAATGAATCCTCCCCCTAATTCCGTTAAGAAATTTATATATATATACCTGAGTCTTTCTCTCTCCTGACAGTTATTCCTCTTGACACGTGGATAACATCTGGTCATACATGTGTCACCATCTGGAGTACCTGTAGCTGAAACGTTACTTCCACTTTGCTCCTGCGACTAAGTTATCCACACAGGGAGTAGCTTAGTGCACAAGCTACTCTGGGCGCAACCTTAACATGATGAGCTGGTTAACACTGGGTATCACGACTCACACTACACATGGTGGCAGATATGCCACTTATCTTCCCTACTTCGGCGGCAGACATGCCACTTACCTTCTGTATTTATACCATATAACAAGTGCTTACCAAGTCTTCTCAAATACCCGGCGATGTGCTCCTTTTCGCGACTTGTTGACCACCTAATCTCCTAATCTTCACACACGGCGATCATGTGCAATCTAGACGATTACCGATCTTCACACACGGTGATCATGTGCAATCTAGGCGATTACCGATCTTCAGACACGGCGATCATGTGCAATCTAGGCAATTACCGATCTGTGCTTCTTGCGTACCGCTCTCGCTGGGAGCCTGGGTCCCAGCTTGACTGCGTGTTAACAGGAAACCCCCGATGACTGATCAGTGCTTCTTTACTTCTTGCGCTCTGCTCCCAGGCGCTCACCTGGCACTAATCTGTGGGTGGGTGGTGGTCCCTTAGCAACTGACCACCGATCACCATTCTGAGTGATCTCCTCCCTGATTCACCTGCTATCTTCTACCACGTGTCACCCTGTGAATGGTCCACATGGTCAACTGCTGCTGATGTCATCGACTACCGATGACCGACCGGATCAAAAGCCTAAAGCGCGATGACTGATGAGTGGTGAACTAACATGCTAGTCGGTGGTCGGTGGTAAAAGCTTTGAGTAAGAAAGCTTTTCCAAGCAAGTTCTTGTGCGAGATTCCAAACCAGAAGAAGAAGAGTTGCTCGCCAGTAGGGTCGTGCATGAGGATGGTATGAGAGAGCTAGTAAGCTGGTCAGTGATCAGTGACTCTCTTAACCCATTACGTGCATGGACTGTGCGGTGAGGTCATGCATGCAGGATGCAGCGCCTGGTGAGTGTGTTTAGACCAGCCACACCCGGTGCTCTCTTGGGAGCATGCGACTCACTCAGAGGGAAGAAATGCCCTAAGTTACTCCGTAAGGGAATAACTTAGGCGCACAGAGAAAAGCGCAAAGACCCTTCAGGTGTGACACGCGTACGATTAGATGCAAGTTGCATGCCTCCATGTGTCACCATCTCCGAGAGAGGCGCGGCCCAGGTATAAAAGCACTCCACGTCATGTAAGGTACACAGTTTTGACAAGTTTTTACAGTTTTACAGAGTTACACACATTTTCTGAGTCATTGTGAGCATGTTTTACACACGTTGCACAGTGATAACAGAATTCAGTTATAGAGAGAGAAAGTGGATCTGAGAGCACACACGAGTCTCACAGAGAGATTCAGATAGAGTTTTTGGTGCTTCTGTTGCCTGACTTGAGCGTCGGAGTGCACACGGCCGCTAGAGGCGTCGTCTGTGTTGTTTTGCAGGCATCGTTTGGAGTTCTAGAGAAAGTTCTTGGAGCGTTCTTGTAGAACATGTGGTTGCAGAAGGCTAGACGAAGGAGTGACGAGGCACATACTCCATGATCCGGTCGGTCATCAGTAGTTGATGACGTCAGCAGCCGTTGACCACGTGGACCATGCACAGGGTGGCATGTGGTAGAAAGAGCAAGTGAATCAGGGAGGAGATCACCTAGAACAGTGATCGGTAGTCAGATAACAAGTGGCCACCACTCCCAGTTCAGAGCATAGATAAACGCTTGGAGGCACCGCACGGACGTCGGTGGATAGTCATGAGGCACCGCACGGACGTCGGTGGATAGTCATGAGGCACCGCTCGGTGGTAAGTGCATGCAGAGGGCGGTCGGTCATCGGTGTTCTTGCCAACGCGTGCTAAGCTGGGACCAAGGTTCCCAGCGAGAGCGTTACACAAGAAGTACAGATCAGTAATCGCCTGTCGCCTGTGATGATGAGTAATCGCCTATCGCCTTGAGGATGAGTGATCGCCTATCGCCTTGAGGATGAGTAATCGCTCATCGCCGGTATGGATCAGTACTCGCCTAGGTTACACATGATCGCCGTGTGTGAAGGTTAGGAGATCAGATGGTCAGCAAGTCGCCGAAAGAGCACATCGCCGGGTGTTTGAGAAGACTTGGCAAGCACTTGTTGTATGGTCTAAGTACAGAGGATAAGTGGCATATCTGCCACCATGTGTAGTGTGAGCTGCGATGCCCAGTGTTAACCAGCTCGCCATGTTAAGGTTGCGCCCAGAGTAGCCTGTGTACTAAGCTACTCCCTGTGTGGATAACTTAGTCGCAGGGGCATAGTGGAAGTAACGTTTCAGCTGCAGATACTCCAGATGGTGACACGTGTATGACCAGATGTTATCCACGTGTCAAGAGGAATAACCGTCAGGAGAGAGAAAGACTCAGGTATATATACAAAACTCTTAACAAAATGAAAGAGAGAGTTTTGACAGTTTTTACAGCTTACACATTTTAGAGTTTACAGTTACACACGAGTCTCACAGAGAGATTCAGTGATAGTTTTGGTGTTCCTGTTGCCTGACTTGAGCGTCAGAGGTACAACGGCCGCCAGAGGCGTCGTCTGTGTGTTTTGCAGGCAGCGTTTGGAGTTCCGGTGGTGGTTCTTGGACCGTTCCTGCAGAACAGAAGGCTAGACGAAGGAGTGACGAGGCAATCCTCCATGTTCGAGTCAAGCGGTAGGATCACTCCACGTTCAAGTCCGCGGCAGGATCAAGACTCATTCTCCAATTGTCTAAAACAAATCATTTGAACGGGTTGTGAAACTTCTTCCAAAAGAGTTTTCATAGATTTTAATTCATTTTCAATAGGCTTTGGAGAATGAGAAGAAGAAGACATGACTAAAGCTTTGTGTGTAGAAGTATTTTACCTTGAGAAAATTTAGGGAAGTCAAAGAAGGTAGTCTTCCAAGTAAGGGAGGTGAGTCACAATGGACTACTTAAATACCAAGCCTTGCCTTAGCCAAAGACTATCCCTCAATGTCTTCACACAAAGCTTTCTCTTAGTAAACCACTTAAAACACAATCAAGTTGAAGACATCCTTTTTTATGCAAGAAAACAATGCACCTAGCTAATTAATAGTATCGACCAGTCCTCGGACACTGAGAACAGCTAGTAAAGGGTGAGCCACGTCAGCTGGGTCCCACAGCATGGGCCAAAGCCATGTGGAATGGACCCCGCAGGTGGTATTGATTAGAGGGTGATTAGTCATCAGCATGTCCCCAGAGAGAAGGGTGATTAGTCATCAGCATGTCCCCAGAGAGAAGGGTGATTAGTCATCAGCGTGTCCCCACAGAGAAGGGTGATTAGTCATCAGCATGTCTCCACAGAGAAGGGTGATTAGTCATCGCTGTGATGATCACCAGAAGGGACTGATGTGTCCTCGTCACTCCGCAGGGTGATCAGTCCTCGGCAACAGAGTGTGACGAGGTGACGTCGGTCTTGGGTGATTTGAACAGCGTAACCAGAACAACTAAGATTGGTTCCCAGAGTGGGCCAATGACCAGTTAAATACCCAGAGGTAGGGAGAGGCCTGAATCACGAAGAGCCTATGCGGGTAGCAGGGAGAGCACAGTTAGGTGCAGAGTCCTGAGGGGTCGAGCACTCATCAAAACTAGGGTTTTCCCGGTAAAGGCTACATGCATGGCACGTGAACAGCGAAGGCACTCTCACAATAGGTGGCCCCAGAGACTAGGTGCACGAGGAGGCGCCCAGGTGGTCACCCTGTTAGAGTTTGCACTCCAGAAAAGGAAACCTTATGTGCTAGATTACCCTAAGACTGGGTGATAGCGGCGCGAGGGTATTCCAGTAAACCCTGAATATAGCTAGCAGCGCAGTGAACCCTAATTAGGGCTAGCAGCGCAGTAAACCCTAGACTATATAAGGGAAAGTGAAATACTTCACAAAGGTACGCAGTTTCTAGACCTAAACACAGAGAAACTCAATACACTTGGTGTTTTTTGCCCCATCTTGACTTGAGTGTCGTGAAGTCAACTAACAGGTGAGTCAACCGGCAAGAACATTTGGCGCCCACCGTGGGGCCGGAGTAAAACAGGGTCCCATACACGAGAGTGAGAGTAGAAACTGTTAGGAAAGATGGCTTTAAACTAGAGGGGGGGTGAATTGTTTAAAGAGGTTTTCGCAAACTTTTCCAAGCTAGAATGAATATCTTTTAGAAATCAAATGATTAAGCAATTCAGTTTGCCAAAACAGCAAGCAAAACAGCACTGCCAGGAAAACAATCGGTTGTTTCTTCGAAACAATCGGTTGTTTATACCAGCAAACAACAAACAAACTGAAATTAAAGAGATAGGGATAGAGAGATTGTACACAGATGTTTATACTGGTTCACTCCAACCCAGAGCTACATCCAGTCTTCTCAGAACCCTGAGGAAATCCACTAAGCAATCACACCTTGATTACTTACACAACAACCAAGAGAATGACCTTGAAAACCTCAAGACACACACTCTCCTTGGCCAACACTAAGATTGCTGATCTTGAACACCTCAAGAACACACAGCCAATCTCAGCAACAATACAGAAAAGAAATGTTTCAGCAGATACACAGATTACACTTGTTACAGATGAAGATCTGAAATCAATACAAGTAGAATCCTATTCCAGCACCTTGATCAATGTCTTTAGCTCTTAAGCAATCTCAGCAATTTTTCAAAACTCTCTTAGCAGCTCTTTGTCAAAAGCATTCTTAACCTTTTAAAAAGAGATTTTTTTAATTATATAAAAGGAAGTTTGTTTATCAAATCTTAACAAACCCATAAAAGCTTTCAGAAAGATTGGTCAAAGCATTTAATGACTGGAGCGTAATCAGTTTCAAATCATTTAAGGCTCAGTCAAAGAAAACAGTTTTTCTGTTATGGTTCCAAAACAAACAATCGGTTGTTTCCTTGAATCAATCGGTTGTTTTGTCACTTAACAGTTTTCTCCATTCAAAAACAGTTTTCAAACTTTCTCAAAACATCTAAATATAGACAATCGGTTGTTTCGATAGAACAATCGGTTGTTTCAACTTAGTTTGAAAAACACTTTTGTTTTATCAAAAACTGAGATGCTAATTGCTTTGAGATTTAATCTAAGGTTGGATTACACTTTAAACTACCCCAGAACAAAACAACAAAGCAGCACAACAGCAGCAAGCAAGCAAAAGCTTCATCATCCTTCAAAGGATTTGGATTCTTCAAAACTTTGAACACCACTTGGTTCAACAGAAACCACAGAAGATGAGGAATACAAGACACGGGTCCATTCCACCAAATGGAGGCGAAAACGTTACCATGCAACAACTCATGGAAACGATGCGCGCCCTCCAGGAGACGGTGGCGGAGTCCAGAGCGCATCAGGCGCGTATGCAGGAAGACCTGGCCGCCTCACAGGCCAGGAATGAGGAGTTGCAGACTGCGGGGAGATGATCGGGCTCCACCAACGCCCCCAAGGGCCTTTCCCATGCCTTTCTCCCAGGCGATTATGGACACGGTGGTCCCAGCTGTAACATCCCACCAAAATACATCTCACATTTATACATAAAAAATTATGAAACAAAATTTTCGAAACGAATGTATGTATATATATATATAATGATGTTGCTCCTCACAGGGAGTTTAATACATGACCGGTCAATTTTCTCAAAACTTAACCAAAATACAGCAAAATAGAACAGGCGATCTCCTAACAGAAAAGGCGATCTCCCATAAGACAGGCGATCTCCTATCATATCGGCGATCTCCTATTAGAAAGCAGAAAAAGGGTGATCGCCTAATAGAACAGAGGTAGGCGATCTCCTTCCGGCGACCACTCACTGAGGATCTCCACTTCCTGCAACATCGTCTGCTCCCGTGTAATTGGTACACGATCATCACAGTTTTAAGAGAAAACAGCCACAGAACAATACAAAAGGGTAAGCTAGATATTTGAAAGCGAGTTTAGATATGAACTTAAAAATCAAGATAAAGCAAAGTTAAGACACCCAAGTAAAACCATCAGCTTTCTCATTCTTTCCACATGACTATCAAGTAAATCACATATTTCACAATTTCCTCAAGAGTCTTTCAATTCACATACACCATCAAGTGTCTATCAATTCAATGTTTCTCATTTCTCACGTCAGACTTCCACTGACTCATCACGCAAGACACTTGACACCACTTCCGGAAGACACGTGCGTTGACTAGACTCAGAGATCTGCACCTGTCATGCTGCACCACTGTGAAATCACACACATTCACAGGGTCGCTGGGAAATCATACACATTCACCAGCGTATAAATGAATCTCAATATCCTCACTATCCAAGCATGACAGGGTTAATCCACACCAAACAGGTCGAGCTCGTTCTCTTTCAAACAACCCACCTATACATGTGAACCTCCTTCAACTCTCAACGCCTGAATAACTTCATCTATGTGATTCCATTACATCAGGAGAGTCAGGATATCTCATAACGAATCACCGGTCATTACACACTCTACACGATCTTACACGGTATTTTCTTTCCTGAAAATACTATGCCTTGATCCCACATCCACAACATTCAAAGCATCATTCCACACATAAAGAATAAATCTATCATAGGATACCTTGAGTCTTTTCTTAAACAACCCCATTCACAAGAACAAGCATACCGCCGATCAGGTTTTCGAATAGCATATACATTTTTCATTTCAATCTCAACAGTTTCAAAACGATACTAAAACCGGCGATCACGTCGCCCAAACGCATAAGAACCGAACATCACTGAAAAAGGATTTAAAACCGGCGACCACGTCGCCCAAAACACATAGAACAGAGCATTCACGAAGATGAAAACGAAACCGGCGACCACGTCGCCCTCACTTCAGAAACAGCTAATCTATGGCTTGTATTGAAAATGAAGGCTAGCTTGCCTTACCTGCACTTGCGCAAAACACCAAGAGCTCCAAAACCCGTCGAAGCTTAAAGATGCCTTAGCTCTGTTTTAGCGTCTGGTTTGGAGAACTTGCAGAGAACCTCCCAGGTGCTCTAAGGGCAGTCGTCGTTCGTCGTACTGGTGCTTGAGGATGCCTGAATCGCACTGTGAAGGAGAGAAAAGAGAAGAATGGAGGTAAACTCACTCTTTCACTCTTGAACCACTGCAACGTTCTTTTCCTCTCAGAAGTGGGGTTTTAAAACTAGACCAACTTGTTCCACAATTTTCGCTGCCACCGCCCACTCTGCAGGACAACTTGTTCCACAATTTCCGCTGCCACCGCCCACTCTGCAGGAAAAGCTTGCCTGCACCCTTCCTTGAGCAGTGTGGCCACGTGGGTTTTGGGTCACTTTCCGTACCAATTCCCTGGAGCCACTGTTCTGAAGTACGCTCCCTGACTACGTGTCGCGAATGCAAGACGCTCATGCTGGGAGTCTGGGTCCCACTTTATCTGTGTGAAACTCGACATCGCGCGATAACCTTTCACCGATGACCACTGGCGCGAAGACTATCCACCGATGACCTCTCGCGCGAAGGCTATCCACCGATGACCTCTCGCGCGAAGGCTATCCACCGATGACTCATCCTGGCGGACGACCGATGTCTCTCTCTGGAAGACGACCGATGTCTCTCTTTGGAAGACGACCGATGTCTCTCCCTGGCGATGCCCGCATGCCTCGCGCCATGGCGATGTCCGCATGCCTCTCGCGCCCTGGCGATGCCCGCATGTCTCTCGCGCCCTGGCGATGCCCGCATGCCTCGCGCCCTGGCGATGCCCGCATGCCTCGCGCCCTGGCGATGACGTGTAGTCTAGTAGACCGGCGATTATGTACTAACAAGGAAATCTTATAATCTACTAAACTACACTTTCCTTCCTTTTCATAAAAACATACTTAGAATTCATTTAAAATATACCCTTTTATTCCAATTAAATTTTACAGGTCCTTACATTCTCCCCATCAAGAAAATTTTCGTCCCCGAAAATTGAATTACAAGGAAAAGAGGTATGGATAAGTTTCTCTCATGGGTTCTTCTAACTCCCAAGTTGAATCCCCCGATCTCTCATCCCACACCACTTTCACCATGTCGATGGTCTTGCCCCTGAGCTGTTTACTTTGCCGATCGTCAATCCTGACTGGTTTTGCTTCAAAGGACAAGTCATCCCTGATCTGCACATCGTCCACTTCCAGCACATGACTAGGGTCTGCCATGTACTTCCTCAGCTGTGATACGTGAAAGACATTGTGCAGATTCGCTAAATGGGGAGGTAGGGCGATCTCATAAGCCACTGGACCAATCCTTCTTAAGATCTGATATGGTCCCACGAACTTAGGGGACAACTTCTTTGACCTGATCGCCCGTCCTACACCCTTGGTTGGTGTCACTTTCATGAACACGTGGTCTCCAGCAACAAACTCCAAAGGCTTTCTTCTCTAATCTGCATAGGACTTCTGCCTACTTTGAGAAGCTTTCATCCTGCTTTGTATCTGTTGCACCTTCTCGGTCGTCTGCTGAATCAATTCTGGCCCAACCAAGACTGCTTCGCCCTCCTGGTACCAACATAAGGGAGTTCTGCATTTCCTCCCATACAGGGCTTCATATGGTGCCATCCCAATACTGGCGTGGTAACTATTATTATAGGTAAACTCCACCAGCGGCAACACCTCATCCCAACTCCCCAATTGATCCAAGACGCACGCCCTCAGCAGATCCTCCAAGGATTGGATTGTTCTCTCTGACTGTCCATCTGTTTGGGGATGATATGCAGAGCTCATCCTCAACTTAGTTCCCAAGCAATCTTGTAAGGTCTGCCAAAACCGTGAAGTGAATCTGGGATCTCTATCCGAAATGATGCTGGAAGGCACTCCATGCAACCTCACAATTTCCTTGATGTACAGCTGTGTTAACTTGGCCATGGGCATCTTCATATTTACTGGGAGAAAGTGGGCACTCTTCGTCAACCGATCTACTATGACCCATATTGCATCATGACCCTTCACCGATCTGGGTAAATGGGTGACAAAGTCCATGGCAATGCTGTCCCATTTCCACTCAGGGATATCCAGTTGCTGTAACAACCCGCCAGGTCTTTGATGCTCTACCTTTGCCTTCTGACACGTCAAGCAGGTAGTAACATACTGGGCGATGTCTTTCTTCATGCCCGACCACCAAAATGACTCCTTCAAGTCATGGTACATCTTGTTCATGCCTGGATGTACGCTAAGGCGACTCTTGTGACCTTCCTCTAGGATCATCTTCTTCAACTCTTCATTTGCAGGTATGCAAATTCTGCCATTGAATCTTAAGATCCCATCATCGCCCATCACAAAGTCTCTCGCCTGGTCGGTCCCTAGTGACTCCACAGTACGCTTCAGACTAGGGTCCTCCAAACTGCTCATCCCTTATTGTCCCAAGGAAGTCATTAGTTATAGCCAGCCTACTACAACTAATGTGATTTACGTGAAATTCCACCCCAAGGTTTAAGTCTCTGAACTGCTCGACCAGTTTCTGCTCTTCCATCATCATGGTGGCTACTTGAATTGATTTTCTACTCAACGCATCTGCCACTACATTGGCCTTCCCTGGATGATACATGAGTTGAAAATCGTAGTCCTTTAGGAACTCCATCCACCTTCTTTGTCTCATGTTTAGTTCCTTCTGATCAAACAGGTATTTCAGGCTCTTATGGTCACTGAACACCTGGAACCGAGCTCCATATAAATAGTGCCTCCAGATCTTCAAGGCAAATACTACAGCCGCCAACTCCAAGTCATGCGTAGGGTAGTTTCTCTCATGAACCTTGAGTTGCCTCGAAGCATATGCGACTGCTCTTTTCTCTTGCATCAAAACACATCCCAAACCCTGATGTGAAGCATCACAGTAGACATCAAAAGGTCTTCCTACCTCGGGGATCACCAGCACTAGAGCACTAGTCAACCTCTCCTTTAATTCCATGAAGCTCTGCTCACATCGGTCGGTCCAAGCAAAAGGTTGATCCTTGCGGGTCAGCTGTGTTAAAGGAGCTACTACCTTGGAAAAGTCCTCAATAAACCTCCGATAGTAGCCCGCCAAACCCACAAAGCTCCTTATCTCAGTGACTGTCTTAGGACGTTCCCACTGCAGCACTGCCTCTACCTTGGCTGGATCCACCGAGATCCCCTGGGCAGATATCACGTGTCCTAAGAAGTTGACTTCCTTCAGCCAGAACTCACACTTAGAGAACTTGGCATAGAGTTGCTTCTCCCTCAGTATCTCCAATACTGTCCTCAGGTGTTCTTCATGTTCTTCCTCGGTCCTTGAATAAATGAGGATGTCGTCTATGAAGACCACCACAAACTTATCCAAGAAAGGGCGAAAAATCCTATTCATGTAGTCCATGAACAGAGCTGGAGCATTTGTGACTCCAAACGGCATCACTACATACTCGTAGTGCCCATACCGAGACCTGAAAGCTGTCTTTTGAACATCTTCAGCCTTTACCAAAATTTGGTGGTACCCCGATCTCAGATCAATCTTTGAGAACACCGAGGCCCCATTTACTTGATCCATCAAATCATCAATCCTAGGTAGAGGATACTTGTTCTTGATGGTCAACTTATTCAACTGCCTGTAGTCTATACACAGCCGAGATCCTCCATCCTTTTTCTTCACTAGAAGCACTGGAGCTCCCCATGGAGATACACTGGGTCTGATGAATTGTTTCTCCAACAATTCTTCCACTTGCTGCTTTAACTCTACCAACTCGGCTGGTGCCATCCTGTAAGGTGCCATTGACACTGGTCCAGCCCCAGGTGCTAAATCAATGGAGAATTCCACTTCTCTCTTAGGGGGTAATCCAGGTACTTCTTCTGGAAATACATCCGTGAAATCTCTCACCACGTGTATTCTACTAACGTCCCCTTCATTCTTTACTTCCAACCGAGCTAGCATCACGAAGCACCTCGCTCCTCCTTCCAACTCTGACTGCCCTTGCTGAGCAGATATCACATCAGATGCTGGGAGGTCTGGAAACGCTATCTTCTGACTACCGCAGTCTATGAGGACGTGATTGGCAGCTAGCCAATCCATTCCCAGGATAACATCCAGGTCCTGAAGAGGTAGGCAGATCAAGTTCACTTTGAATCTGTGTCCCTCTACTATCACTGGACATTCGGGACAAACTGTAGAGGTCAGCACCTGTCCTGACGCAGGTGTAGAGACCAACAGTTCGAAAGGTAACTCCCTCACTATAAGGCCCAACTCGGCTACACACAGGCTTGACACAAAGGAGTGTGTCGCTCCAGAATCAAACAAAGCTTTTACACCTTTACCAGCTATAAAACAAACACCCTGCACAAGGTTACCTGATTGGGACGCCTCAGCTCCTGACATGGCAAACACTCTCCCTGTTGCCCGGGGTCTGCTGCCTTCGTTCCCCACTTGCTGGGAACCACCAGGTTGAGTCATCCCAGGCTGAGTAGGGCAATCTTTAGCAACGTGTCCCGTCCTCTGGCAGGTAAAACATCTTCTCACTGAATCTTTCTTGGGACACACATTGGCTGTGTGTGGTCCACCACAATGGAAACATTTAAGTTTCCAGGTTTGTTGCTGATGAGACTGGGGCGGTGCTGCCCTCGCCCTATGCTGTGGAGGTCTCGCATAAGGTCTGCTTTGTGAGTGTTGCACCTTAGCCTTCCCACTGGAAGAACCCCCTGGGTGTGACCTGATCACCCGAGAATCACCCTTTTCCAGGGTCTCTACCATCTTCGCCTTTTCTACTAAGGCGTGAAATTCTCTGATGCACATCGGGGCTATGGTCCTCTTCAGCCCATGCTTCAGTCCCTCTTCAAACTTCCTGCACCTCCAAGCCTCGGAGGTAGCTTGGGTGTAAAACCGGGCGAGGTACTCAAACCGGGCAGCATAGGTGTTCACAGACATATCCCCCTGCTCCAACCTCAGGAACTCAGCTTCCTTCGCAAATCTTGCGCTATCTGGAAAGTATTTCTCCAGGAACCTCACCCTGAAGCTCTCCCAATCCAACACTTCCTCTCGGGCCTCCATCATCTGCTGAGCCCCCATCCACCAGAACTCAGCTTCTCCAGAGAGAAGATATGTGGCAAACACCAGCTTCTTATCTTCAGGGCAGGAGGTCGCCCTGAAGATTTTCTCTAACCCCCTGACCCACTGATCTGCTTGATCAGGGGTAACGTTCCCACTGAACTTAGGTGGGTTGTGCCTGAGGAACTCGGTCAGTCCCATCTGCTCCTGAGGCTGACTAGCGTGAGAGGCTGTTTCAGCCGACCGAGCAGTCTCCCAGTGGTGCATTGCAGCTTGATGGTTTTGAGCCATTGCTGCATTCTGTTGCTGGATGGCACTTGCCATCATCTCAATGGCCCTGGCGATCTGGCCCATCTCTGAAGAAGGTTGGGGAGGGGTAGGAGGTCTACGTGCCATCTTCTTCGTTCTCAGGTTCTGAAACTACTAGCTTCTATATTCCCTACAACTATAAGAATGAAATCGATAAGAAATCAATTCATTCAAGAGGTAACATCTAGACCTTACAAAGGTCAGCATCTCAAAGTCATTAAGAATTTGAGCCCATCAACAGAATCGCAATACTTATAACCTTCAACAAAACACCAGAACAGCTACTGGTACACAACCCTCAATCCAAATAACTACTTTCAATCAATTACAAAAACACTCAATAACATGAAATAAATCACACCAGAATTCAATGTATGCTAAACATTAAACCTTTGGAATTAAGATTGAGAACCATCTCGATCCAGTTATGAGTGTGCACCCTCACTACTTTATCAAGATCCTTTCATTCTTAATACTAAAATTTTCAGTTAAAGCATATATTCACTAAAGCACACACCAAACTTCAGTACCAAAAACGTTTGAAAACCTTTCACTATAGTTTTCATTTAAAAACTCAAATAACTTTTATGAGCAGAAGAAACACAATGGATCCACAGCCCTCAGGTCATCCTAAGGACGAACTGCTCTGATACCATTAATGTAACATCCCACCAAAATACATCTCACATTTATACATAAAAAATTATGAAACAAAATTTTCGAAACGAATGTATGTATATATATATAATGATGTTGCTCCTCACAGGGAGTTTAATACATGACCGGTCAATTTTCTCAAAACTTAACCAAAATACAGCAAAATAGAACAGGCGATCTCCTAACAGAAAAGGCGATCTCCCATAAGACAGGCGATCTCCTATCATATCGGCGATCTCCTATTAGAAAGCAGAAAAAGGGTGATCGCCTAATAGAACAGAGGTAGGCGATCTCCTTCCGGCGACCACTCACTGAGGATCTCCACTTCCTGCAACATCGTCTGCTCCCGTGTAATTGGTACACGATCATCACAGTTTTAAGAGAAAACAGCCACAGAACAATACAAAAGGGTAAGCTAGATATTTGAAAGCGAGTTTAGATATGAACTTAAAAATCAAGATAAAGCAAAGTTAAGACACCTAAGTAAAACCATCAGCTTTCTCATTCTTTCCACATGACTATCAAGTAAATCACATATTTCACAATTTCCTTAAGAGTCTTTCAATTCACATACACCATCAAGTGTCTATCAATTCAATGTTTCTCATTTCTCACGTCAGACTTCCACTGACTCATCACGCAAGACACTTGACACCACTTCCGGAAGACACGTGCGTTGACTAGACTCAGAGATCTGCACCTGTCATGCTGCACCACTGTGAAATCACACACATTCACAGGGTCGCTGGGAAATCATACACATTCACCAGCGTATAAATGAATCTCAATATCCTCACTATCCAAGCATGACAGGGTTAATCCACACCAAACAGGTCGAGCTCGTTCTCTTTCAAACAACCCACCTATACATGTGAACCTCCTTCAACTCTCAACGCCTGAATAACTTCATCTATGTGATTCCATTACATCAGGAGAGTCAGGATATCTCATAACGAATCACCGGTCATTGCACACTCTACACGATCTTACACGGTATTTTCTTTCCTGAAAATACTATGCCTTGATCCCACATCCACAACATTCAAAGCATCATTCCACACATAAAGAATAAATCTATCATAGGATACCTTGAGTCTTTTCTTAAACAACCCCATTCACAAGAACAAGCATACCGCCGATCAGGTTTTCGAATAGCATATACATTTTTCATTTCAATCTCAACAGTTTCAAAACGATACTAAAACCGGCGATCACGTCGCCCAAACGCATAAGAACCGAACATCACTGAAAAAGGATTTAAAACCGGCGACCACGTCGCCCAAAACACATAGAACAGAGCATTCACGAAGATGAAAACGAAACCGGCGACCACGTCGCCCTCACTTCAGAAACAGCTAATCTATGGCTTGTATTGAAAATGAAGGCTAGCTTCCCTTACCTGCACTTGCGCAAAACACCAAGAGCTCCAAAACCCGTCGAAGCTTAAAGATGCCTTAGCTCTGTTTTAGCGTCTGGTTTGGAGAACTTGCAGAGAACCTCCCAGGTGCTCTAAGGGCAGTCGTCGTTCGTCGTACTGGTGCTTGAGGATGCCTGAATCGCACTGTGAAGGAGAGAAAAGAGAAGAATGGAGGTAAACTCACTCTTTCACTCTTGAACCACTGCAACGTTCTTTTCCCCTCAGAAGTGGGTTTTTAAAACTAGACCAACTTGTTCCACAATTTTCGCTGCCACCGCCCACTCTGCAGGAAAAGCTTGCCTGCACCCTTCCTTGAGCAGTGTGGCCACGTGGGTTTTGGGTCACTTTCCGTACCAATTCCCTGGAGCCACTGTTCTGAAGTACGCTCCCTGACTACGTGTCGCGAATGCAAGACGCTCATGCTGGGAGTCTGGGTCCCACTTTATCTGTGTGAAACTCGACATCGCGCGATAACCTTTCACCAATGACCACTGGCGCGAAGACTATCCACCGATGACCTCTCGCGCGAAGGCTATCCACCGATGACCTCTCGCGCGAAGGCTATCCACCGATGACTCATCCTGGCGGACGACCGATGTCTCTCTCTGGAAGACGACCGATGTCTCTCTTTGGAAGACGACCGATGTCTCTCCCTGGCGATGCCCGCATGCCTCGCGCCATGGCGATGTCCGCATGCCTCTCGCGCCCTGGCGATGCCCGCATGTCTCTCGCGCCCTGGCGATGCCCGCATGCCTCGCGCCCTGGCGATGCCCGCATGCCTCGCGCCCTGGCGATGACGTGTAGTCTAGGCGACCGGCGATTATGTACTAACAAGGAAATCTTATAATCTACTAAACTACACTTTCCTTCCTTTTCATAAAAACATACTTAGAATTCATTTAAAATATACCCTTTTATTCCAATTAAATTTTACAGGTCCTTACACCAGCCACCTTCGTAGGGCCTAAACCGTGTTCACCGGGAAAGAAGACCCTGAAACACATCTCACTGCTTTTCATACGCAGATGATGCTGTCAGGAGGGTCTGACGCAGTGCACTGCAAGCTCTTTATGGCCACATTGACAGGAACGGCGCTAGAATGGTTCGTGATTTTGCCCGAGGGACATATCACGTCCTTCGCGCAATTCTCCACACTGTTCAGGGAGCAGTATCTCGTCAACAGGGCCCCTCCACCAGTGTCTTACGACCTTTTCAATGTAAGGCAGCATCAGAGGGAGTCCCTTAGAGATTACCTCAACAGGTTTGGGGCAATGGTGGTGAGGTTGCACACCAAGGATGAAGATATGGTGGTGCACACCTTCAGGAAAGGCGTATTGCCAAGGCCTTTCAACGAGTCCTTGATCCGCAATCGCCCCAAAACCTTCGGCGACATAAAACGACGTGTTGTGGCTCACATTGTCGCTGAGGGAGAGCTCAATGAGAAACGAGAAAGCGCAGTCGCATTAAGGTCCCGAGTGCCTAGTCGACCTCAACCCCTGCGGGTGCACGAGGCGACCATAGAAAAGAAGGCTCAAGGAAAGCAGAAGCCCTATGAGCCCTGAAAGCCCCAAACTAGGGCACGCGCCAAGGATGATGTGCCCCCTAGGCATGAATTCCTGGTGGAGCTGAAGGAGCTGATCGCCATTCCTAATGTGGTGGAAAGGTTGAAGATGCCCCCAAAGACTTATAAGAGGTTGGGGCCAAACAAGAACGTCTGGTGCGAGTTCCATCAGGCCTTCGGTCACCCCATTCGCAACTGTCTGGCCTTGGGCCATCAATTGGACGAGTTGGTAAAGAATGGGTTCTTGAGTGACTACCTGAAGGAGGCACAAGGGGGAGAGGCGGTGGTGGTACCGAGGAGTGATCAGGGGCACGAAGTGCCCATACATGGTGAGATCCACACTATAGCAGGTGGGTTCTCAGGATGAGGGTGCACCTCATCGCAACGCAAAAAGTATGCACGTTCGGTGATGGCAGTGGAGACATGTGAGGAAGATGACTTCCCAGACATCGACCTCGTCTTCACAAAGGTTGATCACCAAGATGTTATCCCCGACGATAACGATCCGGTGGTGATTTTGGTTGTCACTGCGGGACGCAGGGTGCATCGAGTGCTAGTAGATCAAGGAAGTTCGGCCGATGTGATGTTCTGGTCGACATTCAACAAGTTGCAGTTGTCTCTTGATCAGCTGCGGCCCTACGTTGGCTGCTTGTATGGGTTCGCAGGAGACCAAGTGGAAGTGCGGGCATACATCAAGCTGAGGACCACTTTCACTGATGGAGTGGCCTCCCGCACAGAGAACATCAGGTACCTTGATGGAGGAGGGCCAAGCACATCTAACCAAGGAAGCCAAGGCCCAAACCAAGAAGACCGTCTAGACCAAGAGGAGCGTCTAGCTCCAAGAAGTGAGCGTCTAGGACGTGAAGGAGGGCTATCCATGGAGCTAGACCGTCTAGGACCTCTCACAAGATCCATGGCTAAACATATCCAAGCACACATAGAAGAAGCCACGGATGGGAGGGAGAAGACCTTGTACATGCTACTTGGAGGCCCATTAGGGGTAGCTTAGTAGATTAGTGTAGTGTAGAAAGCAAAACTTGCTAACTTAGGGGTGTGCTATCAAAAAGGTGCCCTTAGCAATAGAAGGAGGGGTGTGCTAGCAAATAGGTGCCTTTAGCAAAAGAGGGAGGGGTGTACTATCAAATGTTGCATTTTTGACCTATCTTCTAGAATATTAGGATGATGGTGTGGTTTGACTAAAGTCAATACCCTAGGCAGCCCCCACTTTTTGTATTTCCATCCCTACCCTTTAAAGCTTGCTCACCAAGGCTCCTAAATCTATAAATAAGGAGGCCTACCTCATGTATTTTCAAGTTTATTTGAGTAATGTTATGCTGCCATTTTTGTGCACAAGCTTTACTCCTCCTAGAAATCTAGGCTATAAACTTCAATCCTTTCACGTTCTCCCATGAGCTGGCCGAACCACTCAACCCATACTCATCATGCACCTTCAAGACCAACACAACTCCTAGGAGGGTCTTGTTTCACTCATCCATTGCTTCCGCTCCATCTATTTCTACTTTGATTCAAGAAGAACACATGAAAATGCCATCATTTGGTATCATGAGCTTTTGGTTCTTCAAGATGAGTAGCTTGTCTTTTTAAATTTTCAGTTCTTCTTTATTTTCATCTTGTCATTTCAATTCCATAATTGTCTTGCTGTTTTTTTTTTTTTTAACATTTTAAATTGTTCTTGGTGTGCTTATGGAAGATCCAACCGAAGCACATGTGTTCAATTGATCTTGAACATTTTCTTGTGCAATTGTGATAGGATTCCTTACACATTGAGTGGCTGTTTTCATTTAGGAATTTGAGTCTTTATTGCTTTCTTATAATTGCTTCATTTTATGCTTTGAGTCTTTATTTTCTGAATCTATAAATGTTGTGTCAAGTCATGTGAATCCATAATTGTCATCAATTCTTAGTAGTCCTATTTTTGGCTTGATTGTTTCTTGTTTTTGGGTCTCTTTAATTTGCCTTAATCTGCTGTTATTTTGATCCTTTGCTGCCTTTTTAATTTTAGTTTGAGTTCATAATTGTGTCTTAGTTCTTACACAATTTCCTTCTTACATTTTCCTTTGTGTTAAATTTTGGTATCTTGCTGTTTTTTTTTTCAGTTTTCCAGTTTTCCCCTGTTTCTCTCTCTGTCTGGCTGTTTTTTGTTTCAAAAATTATTTCCACTCATAGGAAATTTGTGATTCTCTGGAAAATGCAAGTTTGAAGTGTTACAAAAAGGACAAAAAAAAGAATCAGATCAAAAAAGGCAACAGAAAAAATATGATAAATCTTACAAAATCAGAGTGCAAATCTTGAGCGCTCCAGCTGGCCTAACTGCACACCAAATTTGAAAAATTATTAAAAAAAATGGTGCATGCGTTTTAGGTGATTCCAAAGCCATTGTTTAGATAAGATCCTGAATTTTCTTGCATATAAATTTCAGAGACAAATTTTAAAAATACAGCTCAGCATAAATCGGGGAACAAACACGTTTTCTGGCCCACAACAATTTCCAGTGGTGCTGTTTTTTTTTTTTTTTTATTTGGTCATCTAATCTAGTGCTTTTCTTTAGGAATTCCTTTTGTGTGCCAACTTTTTTTGAGTACCTTTAATTGTTTGCTTTAATTTCTTGACTCTCTTTCTAAGTTGTCATATTATAAATCCTTTTGGTGGTACTGTTTTTATTCAATTAAATTTGTTTCTTGCTTTTGTTTCTTGACCTCTCTTTTGGGTGCTGGAATTTAATTCTCCTTGGTGCATATGTGCATGGAACTTGACTTGGTTTAGGTTTAGCTCTTGTGAATATGTGCTGGAAATTGGAGAATTAAAGCCATCATTTTAAGGAGGAGACAAAGCTAAAGCCGAAACAAGGTTGCTTGAAACAAACAATACAAACACCTAGAAGATCAAAAAAAAAAAATTCAAGACAACAAGGAAGTGCACTAACCCAAAAGAGGATCAACAAAGGGAGTCTTCTTTTCCTTTGCAACTTGGTTTATTGTTAATTACCTCTTTAATTACGTTTAGACGGTGAGTGTGTCTTCAAGGGCTCAAAGTGTCCAAGAAGCCTCACCTAGGGCCGAATAGCATAGTAAATTTTTTGCTTAGTAATTTGTTGCCTGTTTGAACTTGTTTTCTATTGTTTTGGTAGAAACGTTTTGCATGATTAGTTTAGTTTAATTTGTGCTAAAACCGACTAGTTTGTTGCATATCTTTTTTTTTTAGCTTACATAGTTTTATTGCTTTTTGATTTCTCAACTTCTTGTGTTTTAAGTGTTTCACTAAGAGAAATTTTTGTGAGAAGGCATTGGAGACTAGTTTTTGGCAAGGAAAAGGCTTGGTACTTAAGTAGTCATTTGAGACTCACCTCCCTTACCTGGAAAACTACCTTCTTTATCTTCCCTAATCTTTCTCAAAGTAAAAACGCCTAAATACACAAAGGTCTAGCCATGTCTTCTTCTTCTCATTCTCCAAAGTCTATAGAATGTGAAGTAAAATCTTTGAAAACCCTTTTGAAAGAGGTATCCCAAGCGGTACAATTAATCTCTTCTAGGCAATTGGAGAATGAAAACAAGATTAATGAGTTGGCTAGAGCTCAAGAAGAGAAATCCCAAAAATCTCAAAAATCAAAAAAAACAAATACTCATGCATCCCAAAGCATTGCAACTCTAGGGGAGGGAAGCCTTAGAATTAATGACTACTACCAACCACCCCCTAGAAGAACTAGGCAAAGGGAACAAGAGGTGCCAAGGGAAACTAGAGTAGACCTACCTCATTTTCATGGAAAGGAAAATGTAGAAATATATCTAGATTGGGAGATGAAGGTAGAGCAACTCTTTGCTTGCCATAGGGTAAGTGAGGAACGAAAAGTACCCTTAGCCACCCTTAGTTTCCAAGGAAATGCCATGTATTGGTGGACCTCTTTAGAAAGAGACCGACGTCTTCATAGGGAACCTCCCATAGAATATTGGAATGACCTTAGGGGAGCCCTAAGACGTCGACATATACCTTCTTACTACCATAGGGAGTTGATGGACAAGCTCCAAAGACTCCAACAAAAGAATATGAGTGTAGAAGAGTATAGGCAAAAGATGGAGCTCTATATGATGAGAGCCTCTATTAGAGAGGAAGAGGAAACCACCATATCTAGGTTCCTTAGTGGCCTATCACTTGAGATAAGAGATAGAGTAGAGCTCTTACCTTATCAAGACTTGAATGATTTGGTTCAACTTTGCATTAAAGTTAAGCAACAAAATTTGCGCAAAACATCAAGTCAAAAGGTGAGCCCCTATTCTAACTTTTATCCCAAGAGAGAGTTTAAAAGGGAGGGTAGTACATCTAAGGAAAAACCAAAAGAACCTACCAAACCCTTCACCAAAGAAACCTCAACCCCACCCATCCGAGCTAGAGATGTTAAATGTTTTAAGTGCTATGGTAGGGGGCATGTGCAAGCACAATGTCCAAACCAAAGGACTTTGTTTCTTAAAGGTGTAGACGAATACACTAGTGGCGAGGATGAGCTTAGTGAGAAAGAGGAAGGGGGAGAGGATGAGAGGGTAGCTCCATTAGAGGGAGAATTGCTTATGATTAGGAGAACCCTCAACAATCACCCTAGCACATCCATTGAAACACAAAGGGAGAACATATTTCATACAAGATGCAATGTTTTAGAAAATATATGTTCCCTCATTGTGGATAGTGGATCTAGTTGTAATTGTTGTAGTGCTAGGATGGTTGAAAAGCTTAAGCTACAAGTGGTTCCTCACCCAAAACCTTACAAACTTCAATGGCTTAATGAAAATGGGGAACTACATGTAGATAAGCAAGTGGAAATCAAGTTTTCCATAGGGAAATACAAAGATAAAGTTTTATGTGATGTAGTGCCTATGGAAGCTTGCCATATCTTATTAGGGAGGCCATGGCAATTTGACAAGAAAACCTTGCATGATGGTCTCACTAACGAGATTTCCTTCACCCATAAATATAAGAAGTTTGTACTTAGTCCTTTACCACATTCTCAAGTGGTGAAAGACCAAATACAAATGAAACAAAAGAGGAATGAGGAAAACAAAAAAAAAAGAAGAGTGCTAGAAAAAGAGAAAATCCTTAGGGATAGGAAGGCGTGGGAGAAGAGTGTTCCTTCCCACAAGGTTGGTCTACAAGAAAAGCCTTTTGAAAATGTTTTAGAAAACTTGCTTCTTGTTGAACAACAGAGCCTTATCTTTTGTAAAGGAGCACTTACATGCACTGCCACAAGTAATGAACTCACGGTTTTACCTCCTCAAATAGAAAACCTTTTGAGTGAATTTGACGATCTATTCTCACAAGAAGGACCCAATGGGCTTCCTCCTCTTAGGGGGATAGAACATCAAATTGACTTCATTCCGGGGGCAAGCCTACCAAATAGGCCTGCTTATAGAACCAACCCCGAGGAAACAAAGGAGATAGAATCACAAGTTCAAGACTTGTTGGAGAAGGGTTGGGTTCAAAAGAGTCTAAGCCCTTGTGCTGTACCTGTCTTGTTGGTGCCTAAAAAAAGATGGAAAATGGCGCATGTGTTGTGATTGTAGAGCAATCAACAACATCACCATCAAGTATAGGCATCCAATCCCAAGGCTTGATGATATGCTTGATGAATTGCATGGGTCAACTCTATTCTCCAAAATTGACCTTAAAAGTGGATATCACCAAATTCGAATCAAGGAGGGTGATGAGTGGAAAACCGCTTTTAAGACCAAATTTGGATTATATGAGTGGTTGGTGATGCCCTTTGGACTCACTAACACTCCAAGCACATTCATGAGGCTTATGAATCACACCTTGAGGGATTGTATAGGTAAATATGTAGTAGTTTACTTTGATGATATCTTAGTATATAGTAAACCCTAGAAGACCATCTAAGTCACCTTAGGGAAGTCTTTCTAGTTCTTAGGAAAAATAGTCTTTTTGCAAATAGGGATAAGTGTACCTTTGGTGTAGATAGTGTAGTCTTTTTAGGCTTTATAGTAAACAAAACGGGGGTACATGTAGATCCCGAGAAAATCAAAGCCATCCAAGAGTGGCCAACTCCACAAAATGTAAGTGATGTAAGAAGTTTTCATGGGTTAGCTAGCTTCTATAGAAGGTTTGTGCCTAATTTTTCTAGCCTAGCTTCTCCTTTGAATGAACTTGTTAAAAAAGATGTTGCATTTTGTTGGAATGAAAAGCATGAGCAAGCCTTTCAAAGGCTAAAAGCTCAACTCACCAATGCACCCATCCTATCTCTCCCAAATTTTTCCAAAACTTTTGAGATAGAGTGTGATGCATCGGGAGTAGGCATAGGCGCGGTATTGTTGCAAGGTGGACACCCCATTGCTTATTTTAGTGAAAAACTCCATGGTGCTACCCTCAACTACCCCACTTATGACAAAGAGCTCTATGCTCTTGTGAGAGCCCTAAAGACTTGGGAACACTATCTTGTGTCCAAAGAATTTGTTATCCATAGTGATCACGAGTCTTTAAAATATTTAAAGGGCCAACACAAGCTCAATAAGAGACATGCAAAATGGATGGAATTTCTTGAACAATTTCCTTATGTAATCAAATACAAGAAAGGAAGCACCAATATAGTGGCCGATGCTCTTTCAAGACGCCACACACTCTTTTCAAAATTGGGTGCCCAAATTCTTGGATTTGACCACATAAGAGAGCTTTACCAAGAAGATCAAGAACTTTCATCCATCTATGCCCAATGTCTACATAGAGCGCAAGGAGGTTACTATGTGTCCGAGGGATATCTTTTTAAAGAAGGAAAACTTTGCATTCCCCAAGGAACACATAGAAAACTCCTTGTCAAAGAATCACATGAAGGGGGACTCATGGGCCATTTTGGAGTTGATAAGACTCTAGATCTTTTGAAAGCAAAATTTTGTTGGCCACACATGAGGAAAGATGTCCAACGCCATTGCTCTAGATGTATCTCATGTTTAAAAGCAAAGTCTAGAACAATGCCGCATGGACTCTACACCCCTTTGCCGATTGCAAATGCTCCTTGGGAAGACATTAGCATGGATTTCATTTTAGGACTTCCTAGGACTGCAAGAGGCCATGACTCTATCTTTGTGGTAGTGGACCGTTTTAGCAAAATGTCTCACTTTATTCCATGCCACAAAGTAGATGATGCTCAAAATATTTCTAAACTCTTCTTTAGAGAAGTGGTGAGACTCCATGGTCTCCCTAGAAGTATAGTGTCCGATAGAGATCCCAAGTTTATAAGTCACTTTTGGAAAACTCTTTGGGGTAAACTTGGAACAAGACTACAATTCTCAACTTCTTGTCATCCTCAAACGGATGGGCAAACCGAAGTAGTCAATAGATCTCTTGGAACTATGCTTAGGGCTATCATGAAGGGCAGCCACAAATCTTGGGATGAGTACCTTCCCCACATTGAATTTGCTTACAATAGAGTAGTTCACAAGACTACTAATGCTTCTCCTTTTGAGGTAGTATATGGTTTTAATCCTCTCACGCCCATGGATTTAATTCCTCTTCCTAATCCACAAGATTTTGTGCATAAGGAAGGAGTAATCAAGGCTGATTTTGTCAAGAAAATGCATGAGAAGATTAAAATTCAAATACAACAACAAAATGAGAAGTACACAAAACACAACAACAAAGGGAAGAGAGAAATAATTTTTGAGGAAGGAGACTTAGTTTGGCTTCATCTTCGAAAAGAAAGATTTCCAAATCAAAGGAAGTCCAAACTAAGTCCCCGAGGTGAGGGACCCTTCCAAGTCCTTAAGCGAGTCAACAACAATGCATATAAATTGGACCTACCTCTTGAATATGGAGTACATGACACATTTAATGTAATTGATCTTTCTCCATTTCTAGGTACCAATGACGATGACGAGCTGGATTTGAGGACAAATCCTTTCCAAGGGGGAGGGGATGATGGAGGAGGGCCAAGCACATCTAACCAAGGAAGCCAAGGCCCAAACCAAGAAGACCGTCTAGACCAAGAGGAGCGTCTAGCTCCAAGAAGTGAGCGTCTAGGATGTGAAGGAGGGCTATCCATGGAGCTAGACCGTCTAGGACCTCTCACAAGATCCATGGCTAAACATATCCAAGCACACATAGAAGAAGCCACGGATGGGAGGGAGAAGACCTTGTACATGCTACTTGGAGGCCCATTAGGGGTAGCTTAGTAGATTAGTGTAGTGTAGAAAGCAAAACTTGCTAACTTAGGGGTGTGCTATCAAAAAGGTGCCCTTAGCAATAGAAGGAGGGGTGTGCTAGCAAATAGGTGCCTTTAGCAAAAGAGGGAGGGGTGTACTATCAAATGTTGCATTTTTGACCTATCTTCTAGAATATTAGGATGATGGTGTGGTTTGACTAAAGTCAATACCCTAGGCAGCCCCCACTTTTTGTATTTCCATCCCTACCCTTTAAAGCTTGCTCACCAAGGCTCCTAAATCTATAAATAAGGAGGTCTACCTCATGTATTTTCAAGTTTATTTGAGTAATGTTATGCTGCCATTTTTGTGCACAAGCTTTACTCCTCCTAGAAATCTAGGCTATAAACTTCAATCCTTTCACGTTCTCCCTTGAGCTAGCCGAACCACTCAACCCATACTCATCATGCACCTTCAAGACCAACACAACTCCTAGGAGGGTCTTGTTTCACTCATCCATTGCTTCCGCTCCATCTATTTCTACTTTGATTCAAGAAGAACACATGAAAATGCCATCAGAGTGCATGACACATTTAATGTAATTGACCTATCTCCATTTGTAGGTACCAATGAAGACTTGGATTTGAGGACAAATCCTTTCCAAGGGGGAGGGGATGATGGAGGGAGGCCAAGCTCACCCCACCATGAAAGCCAAGGGCCAAGACTAGACCGTCTAGAACCATATGGAGAGTGTCTAGCACAAGACAAGGGGGAGCTACATGAGGAGCGTCTAGGAGGGAGCCTAGACCGTCTAGGACCTCTCACAAGGTCCATGGCCAAGCACATTCACGCCCAAATGAGTGAAGCCACGGATGGGAGGGAGAAGACCTTGTACATGCTACTTGGAGGCCCATTAGGGGTAGCTTAGTAGATTAGTGTAGTGTAGAAAGCAAAACTTGCTCACTTAGGGGTGTGCTATAAAAAAGGTGCCCTTAACAATAGAAGGAGGGGTGTGCTAGCAAATAGGTGCCTTTAGCAAAAGAAGGAGGGGTGTACTATCAAATGTTGCATTTTTTACCTATCTTCTAGAATATTAGGATGATGGTGTGGTTTGACTAAAGTCAATACCCTAGGCAGCCCCACTTTTTGTATTCCCATCCCTACTCCTTGCCTAACACTTAGGTTTTAGTCTTCAATTCATCACTACCAAAGGGGCTGGCCAAACCTCCCCATTTCCTCACTCTTCATGCACCTTCAAGGCACCCATGCTTCCTAGGAAGGCCTTGCTCACCTCCTCCATAAGCTTCCGCATCCATCATCACCAAGGAACTCCAAAATCCAAAGAAGAGCTCATAGGAATGCTATCACTAAACCTCTAGAAAACCACTCTTCACCGATTGAACTTCGATTCAAACGGTTAAAACCTTCGAAAAACGATTGCAGCAGCCAGCAATCGAACAGAAACTACCGGAAACCTCACAAACCCAACTGTGGATGGGAATCACAGTTTACTCGGCCCCACGGTGGGCGCCTGATGATCCAGCCTCTTGACCAAAGCGTTAGAGCTTCTCCTTCCCGAACCTCATCCTCACCAGCTTCACGCCAAGTACACCGATGACCTTCACCTGAAAATCCTCCAAGAAACCTAAAAGAACAGTATGGCGCCTCTGCGGCCGGTTGCGCTCCGACGCTCAAGTCAGTGATTGAATTAACAAAGAATTTCAAAGAAAACTCAGAACCGTGTACAAGTGAATCACCACCAAAAAATGAATCCTCCCCCTAATTCCGTTAAGAAATTTATATATATATACCTGAGTCTTTCTCTCTCCTGACAGTTATTCCTCTTGACACGTGGATAACATCTGGTCATACATGTGTCACCATCTGGAGTACCTGTAGCTGAAACGTTACTTCCACTTTGCTCCTGCGACTAAGTTATCCACACAGGGAGTAGCTTAGTGCACAAGCTACTCTGGGCGCAACCTTAACATGATGAGCTGGTTAACACTGGGTATCACGACTCACACTACACATGGTGGCAGATATGCCACTTATCTTCCCTACTTCGGCGGCAGACATGCCACTTACCTTCTGTATTTATACCATATAACAAGTGCTTACCAAGTCTTCTCAAATACCCGGCGATGTGCTCCTTTTCGCGACTTGTTGACCACCTGATCTCCTAATCTTCACACACGGCGATCATGTGCAATCTAGACGATTACCGATCTTCACACACGGCGATCATGTGCAATCTAGGCGATTACCGATCTTCAGACACGGCGATCATGTGCAATCTAGGCAATTACCGATCTGTGCTTCTTGCGTACCGCTCTCGCTGGGAGCCTGGGTCCCAGCTTGACTGCGTGTTAACAGGAAACCCCCGATGACTGATCAGTGCTTCTTTACTTCTTGCACTCTGCTCCCAGGCGCTCACCTGGCACTAATCTGTGGGTGGGTGGTGGTCCCTTAGCAACTGACCACCGATCACCATTCTGAGTGATCTCCTCCCTGATTCACCTGCTATCTTCTACCACGTGTCACCCTGTGAATGGTCCACATGGTCAACTGCTGCTGATGTCATCGACTACCGATGACCGACCGGATCAAAAGCCTAAAGCGCGATGACTGATGAGTGGTGAACTAACATGCTAGTCGGTGGTCGGTGGTAAAAGCTTTGAGTAAGAAAGCTTTTCCAAGCAAGTTCTTGTGCGAGATTCCAAACCAGAAGAAGAAGAGTTGCTCGCCAGTAGGGTCGTGCATGAGGATGGTATGAGAGAGCTAGTAAGCTGGTCAGTGATCAGTGACTCTCTTAACCCATTACGTGCATGGACTGTGCGGTGAGGTCATGCATGCAGGATGCAGCGCCTGGTGAGTGTGTTTAGACCAGCCACACCCGGTGCTCTCTTGGGAGCATGCGACTCACTCAGAGGGAAGAAATGCCCTAAGTTACTCCGTAAGGGAATAACTTAGGCGCACAGAGAAAAGCGCAAAGACCCTTCAGGTGTGACACGCGTACGATTAGATGCAAGTTGCATGCCTCCATGTGTCACCATCTCCGAGAGAGGCGCGGCCCAGGTATAAAAGCACTCCACGTCATGTAAGGTACACAGTTTTGACAAGTTTTTACAGTTTTACAGAGTTACACACATTTTCTGAGTCATTGTGAGCATGTTTTACACACGTTGCACAGTGATAACAGAATTCAGTTATAGAGAGAGAAAGTGGATCTGAGAGCACACACGAGTCTCACAGAGAGATTCAGATAGAGTTTTTGGTGCTTCTGTTGCCTGACTTGAGCGTCGGAGTGCACACGGCCGCTAGAGGCGTCGTCTGTGTTGTTTTGCAGGCATCGTTTGGAGTTCTAGAGAAAGTTCTTGGAGCGTTCTTGTAGAACATGTGGTTGCAGAAGGCTAGACGAAGGAGTGACGAGGCACATACTCCATGATCCGGTCGGTCATCAGTAGTTGATGACGTCAGCAGCCGTTGACCACGTGGACCATGCACAGGGTGGCATGTGGTAGAAAGAGCAAGTGAATCAGGGAGGAGATCACCTAGAACAGTGATCGGTAGTCAGATAACAAGTGGCCACCACTCCCAGTTCAGAGCATAGATAAACGCTTGGAGGCACCGCACGGACGTCGGTGGATAGTCATGAGGCACCGCACGGACGTCGGTGGATAGTCATGAGGCACCGCTCGGTGGTAAGTGCATGCAGAGGGCGGTCGGTCATCGGTGTTCTTGCCAACGCGTGCTAAGCTGGGACCAAGGTTCCCAGCGAGAGCGTTACACAAGAAGTACAGATCAGTAATCGCCTGTCGCCTGTGATGATGAGTAATCGCCTATCGCCTTGAGGATGAGTGATCGCCTATCGCCTTGAGGATGAGTAATCGCTCATCGCCGGTATGGATCAGTACTCGCCTAGGTTACACATGATCGCCGTGTGTGAAGGTTAGGAGATCAGATGGTCAGCAAGTCGCCGAAAGAGCACATCGCCGGGTGTTTGAGAAGACTTGGCAAGCACTTGTTGTATGGTCTAAGTACAGAGGATAAGTGGCATATCTGCCACCATGTGTAGTG
The DNA here is from genome assembly GCA_037954025.1 of Phaseolus coccineus. Lineage (NCBI taxonomy): Eukaryota > Viridiplantae > Streptophyta > Magnoliopsida > Fabales > Fabaceae > Phaseolus > Phaseolus coccineus. The sequence goes on along the minus strand of CM075686.1, from coordinate 16,396,060 downwards.
TGAGCTGCGATGCCCAGTGTTAACCAGCTCGCCATGTTAAGGTTACGCCCAGAGTAGCCTGTGTACTAAGCTACTCCCTGTGTGGATAACCTAGTCGCAGGGCCATAGTGGAAGTAACGTTTCAGCTGCAGATACTCCAGATGGTGACACGTGTATGACCAGATGTTATCCACGTGTCAAGAGGAATAACCGTCAGGAGAGAGAAAGACTCAGGTATATATACGAAACTCTTAACAAAATGAAAGAGAGAGTTTTGACAGTTTTTACAGCTTACACATTTTAGAGTTTACAGTTACACACGAGTCTCACAGAGAGATTCAGTGATAGTTTTGGTGTTCCTGTTGCCTGACTTGAGCGTCAGAGGTACAACGGCCGCCAGAGGCGTCGTCTGTGTGTTTTGCAGGCAGCGTTTGGAGTTCCGGTGGTGGTTCTTGGAGCGTTCCTGCAGAACAGAAGGCTAGACGAAGGAGTGACGAGGCAATCCTCCATGTTCGAGTCAAGCGGTAGGATCACTCCACGTTCAAGTCCGCGGCAGGATCAAGACTCATTCTCCAATTGTCTAAAACAAATCATTTGAACGGGTTGTGAAACTTCTTCCAAAAGAGTTTTCATAGATTTTAATTCATTTTCAATAGGCTTTGGAGAATGAGAAGAAGAAGACATGACTAAAGCTTTGTGTGTAGAAGTATTTTACCTTGAGAAAATTTAGGGAAGTCAAAGAAGGTAGTCTTCCAAGTAAGGGAGGTGAGTCACAATGGACTACTTAAATACCAAGCCTTGCCTTAGCCAAAGACTATCCCTCAATGTCTTCACACAAAGCTTTCTCTTAGTAAACCACTTAAAACACAATCAAGTTGAAGACATCCTTTTTTATGCAAGAAAACAATGCACCTAGCTAATTAATAGTATCGACCAGTCCTCGGACACTGAGAACAGCTAGTAAAGGGTGAGCCACGTCAGCTGGGTCCCACAGCATGGGCCAAAGCCATGTGGAATGGACCCCGCAGGTGGTATTGATTAGAGGGTGATTAGTCATCAGCATGTCCCCAGAGAGAAGGGTGATTAGTCATCAGCATGTCCCCAGAGAGAAGGGTGATTAGTCATCAGCGTGTCCCCACAGAGAAGGGTGATTAGTCATCAGCATGTCTCCACAGAGAAGGGTGATTAGTCATCGCTGTGATGATCACCAGAAGGGACTGATGTGTCCTCGTCACTCCGCAGGGTGATCAGTCCTCGGCAACAGAGTGTGACGAGGTGACGTCGGTCTTGGGTGATTTGAACAGCGTAACCAGAACAACTAAGATTGGTTCCCAGAGTGGGCCAATGACCAGTTAAATACCCAGAGGTAGGGAGAGGCCTGAATCACGAAGAGCCTATGCGGGTAGCAGGGAGAGCACAGTTAGGTGCAGAGTCCTGAGGGGTCGAGCACTCATCAAAACTAGGGTTTTCCCGGTAAAGGCTACATGCATGGCACGTGAACAGCGAAGGCACTCTCACAATAGGTGGCCCCAGAGACTAGGTGCACGAGGAGGCGCCCAGGTGGTCACCCTGTTAGAGTTTGCACTCCAGAAAAGGAAACCTTATGTGCTAGATTACCCTAAGACTGGGTGATAGCGGCGCGAGGGTATTCCAGTAAACCCTGAATATAGCTAGCAGCGCAGTGAACCCTAATTAGGGCTAGCAGCGCAGTAAACCCTAGACTATATAAGGGAAAGTGAAATACTTCACAAAGGTACGCAGTTTCTAGACCTAAACACAGAGAAACTTAATACACTTGGTGTTGTTTGCCCCATCTTGACTTGAGTGTCGTGAAGTCAACTAACAGGTGAGTCAACCGGCAAGAACATTTGGCGCCCACCGTGGGGCCGGAGTAAAACAGGGTCCCATACACGAGAGTGAGAGTAGAAACTGTTAGGAAAGATGGCTTTAAACTAGAGGGGGGGTGAATTGTTTAAAGAGGTTTTCGCAAACTTTTCCAAGCTAGAATGAATATCTTTCAGAAATCAAATGATTAAGCAATTCAGTTTGCCAAAACAGCAAGCAAAACAGCACTGCCAGGAAAACAATCGGTTGTTTCTTCGAAACAATCGGTTGTTTATACCAGCAAACAACAAACAAACTGAAATTAAAGAGATAGGGATAGAGAGATTGTACACAGATGTTTATACTGGTTCACTCCAACCCAGAGCTACATCCAGTCTTCTCAGAACCCTGAGGAAATCCACTAAGCAATCACACCTTGATTACTTACACAACAACCAAGAGAATGACCTTGAAAACCTCAAGACACACACTCTCCTTGGCCAACACTAAGATTGCTGATCTTGAACACCTCAAGAACACACAGCCAATCTCAGCAACAATACAGAAAAGAAATGTTTCAGCAGATACACAGATTACACTTGTTACAGATGAAGATCTGAAATCAATACAAGTAGAATCCTATTCCAGCACCTTGATCAATGTCTTTAGCTCTTAAGCAATCTCAGCAATTTTTCAAAACTCTCTTAGCAGCTCTTTGTCAAAAGCATTCTTAACCTTTTAAAAAGAGATTTTTTTAATTATATAAAAGGAAGTTTGTTTATCAAATCTTAACAAACCCATAAAAGCTTTCAGAAAGATTGGTCAAAGCATTTAATGACTGGAGCGTAATCAGTTTCAAATCATTTAAGGCTCAGTCAAAGAAAACAGTTTTTCTGTTATGGTTCCAAAACAAACAATCGGTTGTTTCCTTGAATCAATCGGTTGTTTTGTCACTTAACAGTTTTCTCCATTCAAAAACAGTTTTCAAACTTTCTCAAAACATCTAAATATAGACAATCGGTTGTTTCGATAGAACAATCGGTTGTTTCAACTTAGTTTGAAAAACACTTTTGTTTTATCAAAAACTGAGATGCTAATTGCTTTGAGATTTAATCTAAGGTTGGATTACACTTTAAACTACCCCAGAACAAAACAACAAAGCAGCACAACAGCAGCAAGCAAGCAAAAGCTTCATCATCCTTCAAAGGATTTGGATTCTTCAAAACTTTGAACACCACTTGGTTCAACAGAAACCACAGAAGATGAGGAATACAAGACACGGGTCCATTCCACCAAATGGAGGCGAAAACATTACCATGCAACAACTCATGGACACGATGCGCGCCCTCCAGGAGACGGTGGCGGAGTCCAGAGCGCATCAGGCGCGTATGCAGGAAGACCTGGCCGCCTCACAGGCCAGGAATGAGGAGTTGCAGACTGCGGGGAGATGATCGGGCTCCACCAACGCCCCCAAGGGCCTTTCCCATGCCTTTCTCCCAGGCGATTATGGACACGGTGGTCCCAGCTGTAACATCCCACCAAAATACATCTCACATTTATACATAAAAAATTATGAAACAAAATTTTCGAAACGAATGTATGTATATATATATATAATGATGTTGCTCCTCACAGGGAGTTTAATACATGACCGGTCAATTTTCTCAAAACTTAACCAAAATACAGCAAAATAGAACAGGCGATCTCCTAACAGAAAAGGCGATCTCCCATAAGACAGGCGATCTCCTATCATATCGGCGATCTCCTATTAGAAAGCAGAAAAAGGGTGATCGCCTAATAGAACAGAGGTAGACGATCTCCTTCCGGCGACCACTCACTGAGGATCTCCACTTCCTGCAACATCGTCTGCTCCCGTGTAATTGGTACACGATCATCACAGTTTTAAGAGAAAACAGCCACAGAACAATACAAAAGGGTAAGCTAGATATTTGAAAGCGAGTTTAGATATGAACTTAAAAATCAAGATAAAGCAAAGTTAAGACACCCAAGTAAAACCATCAGCTTTCTCATTCTTTCCACATGACTATCAAGTAAATCACATATTTCACAATTTCCTTAAGAGTCTTTCAATTCACATACACCATCAAGTGTCTATCAATTCAATGTTTCTCATTTCTCACGTCAGACTTCCACTGACTCATCACGCAAGACACTTGACACCACTTCCGGAAGACACGTGCATTGACTAGACTCAGAGATCTGCACCTGTCATGCTGCACCACTGTGAAATCACACACATTCACAGGGTCGCTGGGAAATCATACACATTCACCAGCGTATAAATGAATCTCAATATCCTCACTATCCAAGCATGACAGGGTTAATCCACACCAAACAGGTCGAGCTCGTTCTCTTTCAAACAACCCACCTATACATGTGAACCTCCTTCAACTCTCAACGCCTGAATAACTTCATCTATGTGATTCCATTACATCAGGAGAGTCAGGATATCTCATAACGAATCACCGGTCATTGCACACTCTACACGATCTTACACGGTATTTTCTTTCCTGAAAATACTATGCCTTGATCCCACATCCACAACATTCAAAGCATCATTCCACACATAAAGAATAAATCTATCATAGGATACCTTGAGTCTTTTCTTAAACAACCCCATTCACAAGAACAAGCATACCGCCGATCAGGTTTTCGAATAGCATATACATTTTTCATTTCAATCTCAACAGTTTCAAAACGATACTAAAACCGGCGATCACGTCGCCCAAACGCATAAGAACCGAACATCACTGAAAAAGGATTTAAAACCGGCGACCACGTCGCCCAAAACACATAGAACAGAGCATTCACGAAGATGAAAACGAAACCGGCGACCACGTCGCCCTCACTTCAGAAACAGCTAATCTATGGCTTGTATTGAAAATGAAGGCTAGCTTCCCTTACCTGCACTTGCGCAAAACACCAAGAGCTCCAAAACCCGTCGAAGCTTAAAGATGCCTTAGCTCTGTTTTAGCGTCTGGTTTGGAGAACTTGCAGAGAACCTCCCAGGTGCTCTAAGGGCAGTCGTCGTTCGTCGTACTGGTGCTTGAGGATGCCTGAATCGCACTGTGAAGGAGAGAAAAGAGAAGAATGGAGGTAAACTCACTCTTTCACTCTTGAACCACTGCAACGTTCTTTTCCCCTCAGAAGTGGGTTTTTAAAACTAGACCAACTTGTTCCACAATTTTCGCTGCCACCGCCCACTCTGCAGGAAAAGCTTGCCTGCACCCTTCCTTGAGCAGTGTGGCCACGTGGGTTTTGGGTCACTTTCCGTACCAATTCCCTGGAGCCACTGTTCTGAAGTACGCTCCCTGACTACGTGTCGCGAATGCAAGACGCTCATGCTGGGAGTCTGGGTCCCACTTTATCTGTGTGAAACTCGACATCGCGCGATAACCTTTCACCAATGACCACTGGCGCGAAGACTATCCACCGATGACCTCTCGCGCGAAGGCTATCCACCGATGACCTCTCGCGCGAAGGCTATCCACCGATGACTCATCCTGGCGGACGACCGATGTCTCTCTCTGGAAGACGACCGATGTCTCTCTTTGGAAGACGACCGATGTCTCTCCCTGGCGATGCCCGCATGCCTCGCGCCATGGCGATGTCCGCATGCCTCTCGCGCCCTGGCGATGCCCGCATGTCTCTCGCGCCCTGGCGATGCCCGCATGCCTCGCGCCCTGGCGATGCCCGCATGCCTCGCGCCCTGGCGATGACGTGTAGTCTAGGCGACCGGCGATTATGTACTAACAAGGAAATCTTATAATCTACTAAACTACACTTTCCTTCCTTTTCATAAAAACATACTTAGAATTCATTTAAAATATACCCTTTTATTCCAATTAAATTTTACAGGTCCTTACACCAGCCACCTTCGTAGGGCCTAAACCGTGTTCACCGGGAAAGAAGACCCTGAAACACATCTCACTGCTTTTCATACGCAGATGATGCTGTCAGGAGGGTCTGACGCAGTGCACTGCAAGCTCTTTATGGCCACATTGACAGGAACGGCGCTAGAATGGTTCGTGATTTTGCCCGAGGGACATATCACGTCCTTCGCGCAATTCTCCACGCTGTTCAGGGAGCAGTATCTCGTCAACAGGGCCCCTCCACCAGTGTCTTACGACCTTTTCAATGTAAGGCAGCATCAGAGGGAGTCCCTTAGAGATTACCTCAACAGGTTTGGGGCAATGGTGGTGAGGTTGCACACCAAGGATGAAGATATGGTGGTGCACACCTTCAGGAAAGGCGTATTGCCAGGGCCTTTCAACGAGTCCTTGATCCGCAATCGCCCCAAAACCTTCGGCGACATAAAACGACGTGTTGTGGCTCACATTGTCGCTGAGGGAGAGCTCAATGAGAAACGAGAAAGCGCAGTCGCATTAAGGTCCCGAGTGCCTAGTCGACCTCAACCCCTGCGGGTGCACGAGGCGACCATAGAAAAGAAGGCTCAAGGAAAGCAGAAGCCCTATGAGCCCTGAAAGCCCCAAACTAGGGCACGCACCAAGGATGATGTGCCCCCTAGGCATGAATTCCTGATGGAGCTGAAGGAGCTGATCGCCATTCCTAATGTGGTGGAAAGGTTGAAGATGCCCCCAAAGACTTATAAGAGGTTGGGGCCAAACAAGAACGTCTGGTGCGAGTTCCATCAGGCCTTCGGTCACCCCATTCGCAACTGTCTGGCCTTGGGCCATCAATTGGACGAGTTGGTAAAGAGTGGGTTCTTGAGTGACTACCTGAAGGAGGCACAAGGGGGAGAGGCGGTGGTGGTACTGAGGAGTGATCAGGGGCACGAAGTGCCCATACATGGTGAGTTCCACACTATAGCAGGTGGGTTCTCAGGATGAGGGTGCACCTCATCGCAACGCAAAAAGTATGCACGTTCGGTGATGGCAGTGGAGACATGCGAGGAAGATGACTTCCCAGACATCGACCTCGTCTTCACAAAGGTTGATCACCAAGATGTTATCCCCGACGATAACGATCCGGTGGTGATTTTGGTTGTCACTGCGGGACGCAGGGTGCATCGAGTGCTAGTAGATCAAGGAAGTTCGGCCGATGTGATGTTCTGGTCGACATTCAACAAGTTGCAGTTGTCTCCTGATCAGCTGCGGCCCTACGTTGGCTGCTTGTATGGGTTCGCAGGAGACCAAGTGGAAGTGCGGGCATACATCAAGCTGAGGACCACTTTCACTGATGGAGTGGCCTCCCGCACAGAGAACATCAGGTACCTTAATGGAAGAGGGCCAAGCACATCTAACCAAGGAAGCCAAGGCCCAAACCAAGAAGACCGTCTAGACCAAGAGGAGCGTCTAGCTCCAAGAAGTGAGCGTCTAGGACGTGAAGGAGGGAGGCTATCCATGGAGCTAGACTGTCTAGGACCTCTCACAAGATCCATGGCTAAACATATCCAAGCACACATAGGAGAAGCCACGGATGGGAGGGAGAAGACCTTGTACATGCTACTTGGAGGCCCATTAGGGGTAGCTTAGTAGATTAGTGTAGTGTAGAAAGCAAAACTTGCTAACTTAGGGGTGTGCTATCAAAAAGGTGCCCTTAGCAATAGAAGGAGGGGTGTGCTAGCAAATAGGTGCCTTTAGCAAAAGAGGGAGGGGTGTACTATCAAATGTTGCATTTTTGACCTATCTTCTAGAATATTAGGATGATGGTGTGGTTTGACTAAAGTCAATACCCTAGGCAGCCCCCACTTTTTTGTATTTCCATCCCTACCCTTTAAGCTTGCTCACCAAGGCTCCTAAATCTATAAATAAGGAGGCCTACCTCATGTATTTTAAAGTTTATTTGAGTAATGTTATGCTGCCATTTTTGTGCACAAGCTTTACTCCTCCTAGAAATCTAGGCTATAAACTTCAATCCTTTCACCTTCTCCCTTGAGCTGGCCGAACCACTCAACCCATACTCATCATGCACCTTCAAGACCAACACAACTCCTAGGAAGGTCTTGTTTCACTCATCCATTGCTTCCGCTCCATCTATTTCTACTTTGATTCAAGAAGAACACATGAAAATGCCATCATTTGGTATCATGAGCTTTTGGTTCTTCCAGATGAGTAGCTTGTCTTTTTAAATTTTCAGTTCTTCTTTATTTTCATCTTGTCATTTCAATTCCATATTTGTCTTGCTGTTTTTTTTTTTTTACATTTTAAATTGTTCTTGGTGTGCTTATGGAAGATCCAACCGAAGCACATGTGTTCAATTGATCTTGAACATTTTCTTGTGCAATTGTGATAGGATTCCTTACACATTGAGTGGCTGTTTTCTTTTAGGAATTTGAGTCTTTATTGCTTTCTTATAATTGCTTCATTTTATGCTTTGAGTCTTTATTTTCTGAATCTATAAATGTTGTGTCAAGTCATGTGAATCCATAATTGTCATCAATTCTTAGTAGTCCTATTTTTGGCTTGATTGTTTCTTGTTTTTGGGTCTCTTTAATTTGCCTTAATCTGCTGTTATTTTGATCCTTTGCTGCCTTTTTAATTTTAGTTTGAGTTCATAATTGTGTCTTAGTTCTTACACAATTTCCTTCTTACATTTTCCTTTGTGTTAAATTTTGGTATCTTGCTGTTTTTTTTTTCAGTTTTCCAGTTTTCCCCTGTTTCTCTCTCTGTCTGGCTGTTTTTTGTTTCAAAAATTATTTCCACTCATAGGAAATTTGTGATTCTCTGGAAAATGCAAGTTTGAAGTGTTACAAAAAGGACAAAAAAAAGAATCAGATCAAAAAAGGCAACAGAAAAAATATGATAAATCTTACAAAATCAGAGTGCAAATCTTGAGCGCTCCAGCTGGCCTAACTGCACACCAAATTTGAAAAATTATTAAAAAAAATGGTGCATGCGTTTTAGGTGATTCCAAAGCCATTGTTTAGATAAGATCCTGATTTTTCTTGCATATAAATTTCAGAGACAAATTTTAAAAATACAGCTCAGCATAAATCGGGGAACAAACACGTTTTCTGGCCCACAACAATTTCCAGTGGTGCTGTTTTTTTTTTTTTTTTATTTGGTCATCTAATCTAGTGCTTTTCTTTAGGAATTCCTTTTGTGTGCCAACTTTTTTTGAGTACCTTTAATTGTTTGCTTTAATTTCTTGACTCTCTTTCTAAGTTGTCATATTATAAATCCTTTTGGTGGTACTGTTTTTATTCAATTAAATTTGTTTCTTGCTTTTGTTTCTTGACCTCTCTTTTGGGTGCTGGAATTTAATTCTCCTTGGTGCATATGTGCATGGAACTTGACTTGGTTTAGGTTTAGCTCTTGTGAATAGGTGCTGGAAATTGGAGAATTAAAGCCATCATTTTAAGGAGGAGACAAAGCTAAAGCCGAAACAAGGTTGCTTGAAACAAACAATACAAACACCTAGAAGATCAAAAAAAAAAAATTCAAGACAACAAGGAAGTGCACTAACCCAAAAGAGGATCAACAAAGGGAGTCTTCTTTTCCTTTGCAACTTGGTTTATTGTTAATTACCTCTTTAATTACGTTTAGACGGTGAGTGTGTCTTCAAGGGCTCAAAGTGTCCAAGAAGCCTCACCTAGGGCCGAATAGCATAGTAAATTTTTTGCTTAGTAATTTGTTGCCTGTTTGAACTTGTTTTCTATTGTTTTGGTAGAAACGTTTTGCATGATTAGTTTAGTTTAATTTGTGCTAAAACCGACTAGTTTGTTGCATATCTTTTTTTTTTAGCTTACATAGTTTTATTGCTTTTTGATTTCTCAACTTCTTGTGTTTTAAGTGTTTCACTAAGAGAAATTTTTGTGAGAAGGCATTGGAGACTAGTTTTTGGCAAGGAAAAGGCTTGGTACTTAAGTAGTCATTTGAGACTCACCTCCCTTACCTGGAAAACTACCTTCTTTATCTTCCCTAATCTTTCTCAAAGTAAAAACGCCTAAATACACAAAGGTCTAGCCATGTCTTCTTCTTCTCATTCTCCAAAGTCTATAGAATGTGAAGTAAAATCTTTGAAAACCCTTTTGAAAGAGGTATCCCAAGCGGTACAATTAATCTCTTCTAGGCAATTGGAGAATGAAAACAAGATTAATGAGTTGGCTAGAGCTCAAGAAGAGAAATCCCAAAAATCTCAAAAATCAAAAAAAACAAATACTCATGCATCCCAAAGCATTGCAACTCTAGGGGAGGGAAGCCTTAGAATTAATGACTACTACCAACCACCCCCTAGAAGAACTAGGCAAAGGGAACAAGAGGTGCCAAGGGAAACTAGAGTAGACCTACCTCATTTTCATGGAAAGGAAAATGTAGAAATATATCTAGATTGGGAGATGAAGGTAGAGCAACTCTTTGCTTGCCATAGGGTAAGTGAGGAACGAAAAGTACCCTTAGCCACCCTTAGTTTCCAAGGAAATGCCATGTATTGGTGGACCTCTTTAGAAAGAGACCGACGTCTTCATAGGGAACCTCCCATAGAATATTGGAATGACCTTAGGGGAGCCCTAAGACGTCGACATATACCTTCTTACTACCATAGGGAGTTGATGGACAAGCTCCAAAGACTCCAACAAAAGAATATGAGTGTAGAAGAGTATAGGCAAAAGATGGAGCTCTATATGATGAGAGCCTCTATTAGAGAGGAAGAGGAAACCACCATATCTAGGTTCCTTAGTGGCCTATCACTTGAGATAAGAGATAGAGTAGAGCTCTTACCTTATCAAGACTTGAATGATTTGGTTCAACTTTGCATTAAAGTTAAGCAACAAAATTTGCGCAAAACATCAAGTCAAAAGGTGAGCCCCTATTCTAACTTTTATCCCAAGAGAGAGTTTAAAAGGGAGGGTAGTACATCTAAGGAAAAACCAAAAGAACCTACCAAACCCTTCACCAAAGAAACCTCAACCCCACCCATCCGAGCTAGAGATGTTAAATGTTTTAAGTGCTATGGTAGGGGGCATGTGCAAGCACAATGTCCAAACCAAAGGACTTTGTTTCTTAAAGGTGTAGACGAATACACTAGTGGCGAGGATGAGCTTAGTGAGAAAGAGGAAGGGGGAGAGGATGAGAGGGTAGCTCCATTAGAGGGAGAATTGCTTATGATTAGGAGAACCCTCAACAATCACCCTAGCACATCCATTGAAACACAAAGGGAGAACATATTTCATACAAGATGCAATGTTTTAGAAAATATATGTTCCCTCATTGTGGATAGTGGATCTAGTTGTAATTGTTGTAGTGCTAGGATGGTTGAAAAGCTTAAGCTACAAGTGGTTCCTCACCCAAAACCTTACAAACTTCAATGGCTTAATGAAAATGGGGAACTACATGTAGATAAGCAAGTGGAAATCAAGTTTTCCATAGGGAAATACAAAGATAAAGTTTTATGTGATGTAGTGCCTATGGAAGCTTGCCATATCTTATTAGGGAGGCCATGGCAATTTGACAAGAAAACCTTGCATGATGGTCTCACTAACGAGATTTCCTTCACCCATAAATATAAGAAGTTTGTACTTAGTCCTTTACCACATTCTCAAGTGGTGAAAGACCAAATACAAATGAAACAAAAGAGGAATGAGGAAAACAAAAAAAAAAGAAGAGTGCTAGAAAAAGAGAAAATCCTTAGGGATAGGAAGGCGTGGGAGAAGAGTGTTCCTTCCCACAAGGTTGGTCTACAAGAAAAGCCTTTTGAAAATGTTTTAGAAAACTTGCTTCTTGTTGAACAACCAAGCCTTATCTTTTGTAAAGGAGCACTTACATGCACTGCCACAAGTAATGAACTCACGGTTTTACCTCCTCAAATAGAAAACCTTTTGAGTGAATTTGACGATCTATTCTCACAAGAAGGACCCAATGGGCTTCCTCCTCTTAGGGGGATAGAACATCAAATTGACTTCATTCCGGGGGCAAGCCTACCAAATAGGCCTGCTTATAGAACCAACCCCGAGGAAACAAAGGAGATAGAATCACAAGTTCAAGACTTGTTGGAGAAGGGTTGGGTTCAAAAGAGTCTAAGCCCTTGTGCTGTACCTGTCTTGTTGGTGCCTAAAAAAAGATGGAAAATGGCGCATGTGTTGTGATTGTAGAGCAATCAACAACATCACCATCAAGTATAGGCATCCAATCCCAAGGCTTGATGATATGCTTGATGAATTGCATGGGTCAACTCTATTCTCCAAAATTGACCTTAAAAGTGGATATCACCAAATTCGAATCAAGGAGGGTGATGAGTGGAAAACCGCTTTTAAGACCAAATTTGGATTATATGAGTGGTTGGTGATGCCCTTTGGACTCACTAACACTCCAAGCACATTCATGAGGCTTATGAATCACACCTTGAGGGATTGTATAGGTAAATATGTAGTAGTTTACTTTGATGATATCTTAGTATATAGTAAACCCTAGAAGACCATCTAAGTCACCTTAGGGAAGTCTTTCTAGTTCTTAGGAAAAATAGTCTTTTTGCAAATAGGGATAAGTGTACCTTTGGTGTAGATAGTGTAGTCTTTTTAGGCTTTATAGTAAACAAAACGGGGGTACATGTAGATCCCGAGAAAATCAAAGCCATCCAAGAGTGGCCAACTCCACAAAATGTAAGTGATGTAAGAAGTTTTCATGGGTTAGCTAGCTTCTATAGAAGGTTTGTGCCTAATTTTTCTAGCCTAGCTTCTCCTTTGAATGAACTTGTTAAAAAAGATGTTGCATTTTGTTGGAATGAAAAGCATGAGCAAGCCTTTCAAAGGCTAAAAGCTCAACTCACCAATGCACCCATCCTATCTCTCCCAAATTTTTCCAAAACTTTTGAGATAGAGTGTGATGCATCGGGAGTAGGCATAGGCGCGGTATTGTTGCAAGGTGGACACCCCATTGCTTATTTTAGTGAAAAACTCCATGGTGCTACCCTCAACTACCCCACTTATGACAAAGAGCTCTATGCTCTTGTGAGAGCCCTAAAGACTTGGGAACACTATCTTGTGTCCAAAGAATTTGTTATCCATAGTGATCACGAGTCTTTAAAATATTTAAAGGGCCAACACAAGCTCAATAAGAGACATGCAAAATGGATGGAATTTCTTGAACAATTTCCTTATGTAATCAAATACAAGAAAGGAAGCACCAATATAGTGGCCGATGCTCTTTCAAGACGCCACACACTCTTTTCAAAATTGGGTGCCCAAATTCTTGGATTTGACCACATAAGAGAGCTTTACCAAGAAGATCAAGAACTTTCATCCATCTATGCCCAATGTCTACATAGAGCGCAAGGAGGTTACTATGTGTCCGAGGGATATCTTTTTAAAGAAGGAAAACTTTGCATTCCCCAAGGAACACATAGAAAACTCCTTGTCAAAGAATCACATGAAGGGGGACTCATGGGCCATTTTGGAGTTGATAAGACTCTAGATCTTTTGAAAGCAAAATTTTGTTGGCCACACATGAGGAAAGATGTCCAACGCCATTGCTCTAGATGTATCTCATGTTTAAAAGCAAAGTCTAGAACAATGCCGCATGGACTCTACACCCCTTTGCCGATTGCAAATGCTCCTTGGGAAGACATTAGCATGGATTTCATTTTAGGACTTCCTAGGACTGCAAGAGGCCATGACTCTATCTTTGTGGTAGTGGACCGTTTTAGCAAAATGTCTCACTTTATTCCATGCCACAAAGTAGATGATGCTCAAAATATTTCTAAACTCTTCTTTAGAGAAGTGGTGAGACTCCATGGTCTCCCTAGAAGTATAGTGTCCGATAGAGATCCCAAGTTTATAAGTCACTTTTGGAAAACTCTTTGGGGTAAACTTGGAACAAGACTACAATTCTCAACTTCTTGTCATCCTCAAACGGATGGGCAAACCGAAGTAGTCAATAGATCTCTTGGAACTATGCTTAGGGCTATCATGAAGGGCAGCCACAAATCTTGGGATGAGTACCTTCCCCACATTGAATTTGCTTACAATAGAGTAGTTCACAAGACTACTAATGCTTCTCCTTTTGAGGTAGTATATGGTTTTAATCCTCTCACGCCCATGGATTTAATTCCTCTTCCTAATCCACAAGATTTTGTGCATAAGGAAGGAGTAATCAAGGCTGATTTTGTCAAGAAAATGCATGAGAAGATTAAAATTCAAATACAACAACAAAATGAGAAGTACACAAAACACAACAACAAAGGGAAGAGAGAAATAATTTTTGAGGAAGGAGACTTAGTTTGGCTTCATCTTCGAAAAGAAAGATTTCCAAATCAAAGGAAGTCCAAACTAAGTCCCCGAGGTGAGGGACCCTTCCAAGTCCTTAAGCGAGTCAACAACAATGCATATAAATTGGACCTACCTCTTGAATATGGAGTACATGACACATTTAATGTAATTGATCTTTCTCCATTTCTAGGTACCAATGACGATGACGAGCTGGATTTGAGGACAAATCCTTTCCAAGGGGGAGGGGATGATGGAGGAGGGCCAAGCACATCTAACCAAGGAAGCCAAGGCCCAAACCAAGAAGACCGTCTAGACCAAGAGGAGCGTCTAGCTCCAAGAAGTGAGCGTCTAGGATGTGAAGGAGGGCTATCCATGGAGCTAGACCGTCTAGGACCTCTCACAAGATCCATGGCTAAACATATCCAAGCACACATAGAAGAAGCCACGGATGGGAGGGAGAAGACCTTGTACATGCTACTTGGAGGCCCATTAGGGGTAGCTTAGTAGATTAGTGTAGTGTAGAAAGCAAAACTTGCTAACTTAGGGGTGTGCTATCAAAAAGGTGCCCTTAGCAATAGAAGGAGGGGTGTGCTAGCAAATAGGTGCCTTTAGCAAAAGAGGGAGGGGTGTACTATCAAATGTTGCATTTTTGACCTATCTTCTAGAATATTAGGATGATGGTGTGGTTTGACTAAAGTCAATACCCTAGGCAGCCCCCACTTTTTGTATTTCCATCCCTACCCTTTAAAGCTTGCTCACCAAGGCTCCTAAATCTATAAATAAGGAGGTCTACCTCATGTATTTTCAAGTTTATTTGAGTAATGTTATGCTGCCATTTTTGTGCACAAGCTTTACTCCTCCTAGAAATCTAGGCTATAAACTTCAATCCTTTCACGTTCTCCCTTGAGCTAGCCGAACCACTCAACCCATACTCATCATGCACCTTCAAGACCAACACAACTCCTAGGAGGGTCTTGTTTCACTCATCCATTGCTTCCGCTCCATCTATTTCTACTTTGATTCAAGAAGAACACATGAAAATGCCATCAGAGTGCATGACACATTTAATGTAATTGACCTATCTCCATTTGTAGGTACCAATGAAGACTTGGATTTGAGGACAAATCCTTTCCAAGGGGGAGGGGATGATGGAGGGAGGCCAAGCTCACCCCACCATGAAAGCCAAGGGCCAAGACTAGACCGTCTAGAACCATATGGAGAGTGTCTAGCACAAGACAAGGGGGAGCTACATGAGGAGCGTCTAGGAGGGAGCCTAGACCGTCTAGGACCTCTCACAAGGTCCATGGCCAAGCACATTCACGCCCAAATGAGTGAAGCCACGGATGGGAGGGAGAAGACCTTGTACATGCTACTTGGAGGCCCATTAGGGGTAGCTTAGTAGATTAGTGTAGTGTAGAAAGCAAAACTTGCTCACTTAGGGGTGTGCTATAAAAAAGGTGCCCTTAACAATAGAAGGAGGGGTGTGCTAGCAAATAGGTGCCTTTAGCAAAAGAAGGAGGGGTGTACTATCAAATGTTGCATTTTTTACCTATCTTCTAGAATATTAGGATGATGGTGTGGTTTGACTAAAGTCAATACCCTAGGCAGCCCCACTTTTTGTATTCCCATCCCTACTCCTTGCCTAACACTTAGGTTTTAGTCTTCAATTCATCACTACCAAAGGGGCTGGCCAAACCTCCCCATTTCCTCACTCTTCATGCACCTTCAAGGCACCCATGCTTCCTAGGAAGGCCTTGCTCACCTCCTCCATAAGCTTCCGCATCCATCATCACCAAGGAACTCCAAAATCCAAAGAAGAGCTCATAGGAATGCTATCACTAAACCTCTAGAAAACCACTCTTCACCGATTGAACTTCGATTCAAACGGTTAAAACCTTCGAAAAACGATTGCAGCAGCCAGCAATCGAACAGAAACTACCGGAAACCTCACAAACCCAACTGTGGATGGGAATCACAGTTTACTCGGCCCCACGGTGGGCGCCTGATGATCCAGCCTCTTGACCAAAGCGTTAGAGCTTCTCCTTCCCGAACCTCATCCTCACCAGCTTCACGCCAAGTACACCGATGACCTTCACCTGAAAATCCTCCAAGAAACCTAAAAGAACAGTATGGCGCCTCTGCGGCCGGTTGCGCTCCGACGCTCAAGTCAGTGATTGAATTAACAAAGAATTTCAAAGAAAACTCAGAACCGTGTACAAGTGAATCACCACCAAAAAATGAATCCTCCCCCTAATTCCGTTAAGAAATTTATATATATATACCTGAGTCTTTCTCTCTCCTGACAGTTATTCCTCTTGACACGTGGATAACATCTGGTCATACATGTGTCACCATCTGGAGTACCTGTAGCTGAAACGTTACTTCCACTTTGCTCCTGCGACTAAGTTATCCACACAGGGAGTAGCTTAGTGCACAAGCTACTCTGGGCGCAACCTTAACATGATGAGCTGGTTAACACTGGGTATCACGACTCACACTACACATGGTGGCAGATATGCCACTTATCTTCCCTACTTCGGCGGCAGACATGCCACTTACCTTCTGTATTTATACCATATAACAAGTGCTTACCAAGTCTTCTCAAATACCCGGCGATGTGCTCCTTTTCGTGACTTGTTGACCACCTGATCTCCTAATCTTCACACACGGCGATCATGTGCAATCTAGACAATTACCGATCTTCACACACGGCGATCATGTGCAATCTAGGCGATTACCGATCTTCAGACACGGCGATCATGTGCAATCTAGGCAATTACCGATCTGTGCTTCTTGCGTACCGCTCTCGCTGGGAGCCTGGGTCCCAGCTTGACTGCGTGTTAACAGGAAACCCCCGATGACTGATCAGTGCTTCTTTACTTCTTGCGCTCTGCTCCCAGGCGCTCACCTGGCACTAATCTGTGGGTGGGTGGTGGTCCCTTAGCAACTGACCACCGATCACCATTCTGAGTGATCTCCTCCCTGATTCACCTGCTATCTTCTACCACGTGTCACCCTGTGAATGGTCCACATGGTCAACTGCTGCTGATGTCATCGACTACCGATGACCGACCGGATCAAAAGCCTAAAGCGCGATGACTGATGAGTGGTGAACTAACATGCTAGTCGGTGGTCGGTGGTAAAAGCTTTGAGTAAGAAAGCTTTTCCAAGCAAGTTCTTGTGCGAGATTCCAAACCAGAAGAAGAAGAGTTGCTCGCCAGTAGGGTCGTGCATGAGGATGGTATGAGAGAGCTAGTAAGCTGGTCAGTGATCAGTGACTCTCTTAACCCATTACGTGCATGGACTGTGCGGTGAGGTCATGCATGCAGGATGCAGCGCCTGGTGAGTGTGTTTAGACCAGCCACACCCGGTGCTCTCTTGGGAGCATGCGACTCACTCAGAGGGAAGAAATGCCCTAAGTTACTCCGTAAGGGAATAACTTAGGCGCACAGAGAAAAGCGCAAAGACCCTTCAGGTGTGACACGCGTACGATTAGATGCAAGTTGCATGCCTCCATGTGTCACCATCTCCGAGAGAGGCGCGGCCCAGGTATAAAAGCACTCCACGTCATGTAAGGTACACAGTTTTGACAAGTTTTTACAGTTTTACAGAGTTACACACATTTTCTGAGTCATTGTGAGCATGTTTTACACACGTTGCACAGTGATAACAGAATTCAGTTATAGAGAGAGAAAGTGGATCTGAGAGCACACACGAGTCTCACAGAGAGATTCAGATAGAGTTTTTGGTGCTTCTGTTGCCTGACTTGAGCGTCGGAGTGCACACGGCCGCTAGAGGCGTCGTCTGTGTTGTTTTGCAGGCATCGTTTGGAGTTCTAGAGAAAGTTCTTGGAGCGTTCTTGTAGAACATGTGGTTGCAGAAGGCTAGACGAAGGAGTGACGAGGCACATACTCCATGATCCGGTCGGTCATCAGTAGTTGATGACGTCAGCAGCCGTTGACCACGTGGACCATGCACAGGGTGGCATGTGGTAGAAAGAGCAAGTGAATCAGGGAGGAGATCACCTAGAACAGTGATCGGTAGTCAGATAACAAGTGGCCACCACTCCCAGTTCAGAGCATAGATAAACGCTTGGAGGCACCGCACGGACGTCGGTGGATAGTCATGAGGCACCGCACGGACGTCGGTGGATAGTCATGAGGCACCGCTCGGTGGTAAGTGCATGCAGAGGGCGGTCGGTCATCGGTGTTCTTGCCAACGCGTGCTAAGCTGGGACCAAGGTTCCCAGCGAGAGCGTTACACAAGAAGTACAGATCAGTAATCGCCTGTCGCCTGTGATGATGAGTAATCGCCTATCGCCTTGAGGATGAGTGATCGCCTATCGCCTTGAGGATGAGTAATCGCTCATCGCCGGTATGGATCAGTACTCGCCTAGGTTACACATGATCGCCGTGTGTGAAGGTTAGGAGATCAGATGGTCAGCAAGTCGCCGAAAGAGCACATCGCCGGGTGTTTGAGAAGACTTGGCAAGCACTTGTTGTATGGTCTAAGTACAGAGGATAAGTGGCATATCTGCCACCATGTGTAGTGTGAGCTGCGATGCCCAGTGTTAACCAGCTCGCCATGTTAAGGTTACGCCCAGAGTAGCCTGTGTACTAAGCTACTCCCTGTGTGGATAACCTAGTCGCAGGGCCATAGTGGAAGTAACGTTTCAGCTGCAGATACTCCAGATGGTGACACGTGTATGACCAGATGTTATCCACGTGTCAAGAGGAATAACCGTCAGGAGAGAGAAAGACTCAGGTATATATACGAAACTCTTAACAAAATGAAAGAGAGAGTTTTGACAGTTTTTACAGCTTACACATTTTAGAGTTTACAGTTACACACGAGTCTCACAGAGAGATTCAGTGATAGTTTTGGTGTTCCTGTTGCCTGACTTGAGCGTCAGAGGTACAACGGCCGCCAGAGGCGTCGTCTGTGTGTTTTGCAGGCAGCGTTTGGAGTTCCGGTGGTGGTTCTTGGACCGTTCCTGCAGAACAGAAGGCTAGACGAAGGAGTGACGAGGCAATCCTCCATGTTCGAGTCAAGCGGTAGGATCACTCCACGTTCAAGTCCGCGGCAGGATCAAGACTCATTCTCCAATTGTCTAAAACAAATCATTTGAACGGGTTGTGAAACTTCTTCCAAAAGAGTTTTCATAGATTTTAATTCATTTTCAATAGGCTTTGGAGAATGAGAAGAAGAAGACATGACTAAAGCTTTGTGTGTAGAAGTATTTTACCTTGAGAAAATTTAGGGAAGTCAAAGAAGGTAGTCTTCCAAGTAAGGGAGGTGAGTCACAATGGACTACTTAAATACCAAGCCTTGCCTTAGCCAAAGACTATCCCTCAATGTCTTCACACAAAGCTTTCTCTTAGTAAACCACTTAAAACACAATCAAGTTGAAGACATCCTTTTTTATGCAAGAAAACAATGCACCTAGCTAATTAATAGTATCGACCAGTCCTCGGACACTGAGAACAGCTAGTAAAGGGTGAGCCACGTCAGCTGGGTCCCACAGCATGGGCCAAAGCCATGTGGAATGGACCCCGCAGGTGGTATTGATTAGAGGGTGATTAGTCATCAGCATGTCCCCAGAGAGAAGGGTGATTAGTCATCAGCATGTCCCCAGAGAGAAGGGTGATTAGTCATCAGCGTGTCCCCACAGAGAAGGGTGATTAGTCATCAGCATGTCTCCACAGAGAAGGGTGATTAGTCATCGCTGTGATGATCACCAGAAGGGACTGATGTGTCCTCGTCACTCCGCAGGGTGATCAGTCCTCGGCAACAGAGTGTGACGAGGTGACGTCGGTCTTGGGTGATTTGAACAGCGTAACCAGAACAACTAAGATTGGTTCCCAGAGTGGGCCAATGACCAGTTAAATACCCAGAGGTAGGGAGAGGCCTGAATCACGAAGAGCCTATGCGGGTAGCAGGGAGAGCACAGTTAGGTGCAGAGTCCTGAGGGGTCGAGCACTCATCAAAACTAGGGTTTTCCCGGTAAAGGCTACATGCATGGCACGTGAACAGCGAAGGCACTCTCACAATAGGTGGCCCCAGAGACTAGGTGCAC
The DNA here is from genome assembly GCA_037954025.1 of Phaseolus coccineus. Classification (NCBI taxonomy): domain Eukaryota; kingdom Viridiplantae; phylum Streptophyta; class Magnoliopsida; order Fabales; family Fabaceae; genus Phaseolus; species Phaseolus coccineus. The sequence goes on along the minus strand of CM075686.1, from coordinate 16,375,997 downwards.
GAGGAGGCGCCCAGGTGGTCACCCTGTTAGAGTTTGCACTCCAGAAAAGGAAACCTTATGTGCTAGATTACCCTAAGACTGGGTGATAGCGGCGCGAGGGTATTCCAGTAAACCCTGAATATAGCTAGCAGCGCAGTGAACCCTAATTAGGGCTAGCAGCGCAGTAAACCCTAGACTATATAAGGGAAAGTGAAATACTTCACAAAGGTACGCAGTTTCTAGACCTAAACACAGAGAAACTTAATACACTTGGTGTTGTTTGCCCCATCTTGACTTGAGTGTCGTGAAGTCAACTAACAGGTGAGTCAACCGGCAAGAACATTTGGCGCCCACCGTGGGGCCGGAGTAAAACAGGGTCCCATACACGAGAGTGAGAGTAGAAACTGTTAGGAAAGATGGCTTTAAACTAGAGGGGGGGTGAATTGTTTAAAGAGGTTTTCGCAAACTTTTCCAAGCTAGAATGAATATCTTTCAGAAATCAAATGATTAAGCAATTCAGTTTGCCAAAACAGCAAGCAAAACAGCACTGCCAGGAAAACAATCGGTTGTTTCTTCGAAACAATCGGTTGTTTATACCAGCAAACAACAAACAAACTGAAATTAAAGAGATAGGGATAGAGAGATTGTACACAGATGTTTATACTGGTTCACTCCAACCCAGAGCTACATCCAGTCTTCTCAGAACCCTGAGGAAATCCACTAAGCAATCACACCTTGATTACTTACACAACAACCAAGAGAATGACCTTGAAAACCTCAAGACACACACTCTCCTTGGCCAACACTAAGATTGCTGATCTTGAACACCTCAAGAACACACAGCCAATCTCAGCAACAATACAGAAAAGAAATGTTTCAGCAGATACACAGATTACACTTGTTACAGATGAAGATCTGAAATCAATACAAGTAGAATCCTATTCCAGCACCTTGATCAATGTCTTTAGCTCTTAAGCAATCTCAGCAATTTTTCAAAACTCTCTTAGCAGCTCTTTGTCAAAAGCATTCTTAACCTTTTAAAAAGAGATTTTTTTAATTATATAAAAGGAAGTTTGTTTATCAAATCTTAACAAACCCATAAAAGCTTTCAGAAAGATTGGTCAAAGCATTTAATGACTGGAGCGTAATCAGTTTCAAATCATTTAAGGCTCAGTCAAAGAAAACAGTTTTTCTGTTATGGTTCCAAAACAAACAATCGGTTGTTTCCTTGAATCAATCGGTTGTTTTGTCACTTAACAGTTTTCTCCATTCAAAAACAGTTTTCAAACTTTCTCAAAACATCTAAATATAGACAATCGGTTGTTTCGATAGAACAATCGGTTGTTTCAACTTAGTTTGAAAAACACTTTTGTTTTATCAAAAACTGAGATGCTAATTGCTTTGAGATTTAATCTAAGGTTGGATTACACTTTAAACTACCCCAGAACAAAACAACAAAGCAGCACAACAGCAGCAAGCAAGCAAAAGCTTCATCATCCTTCAAAGGATTTGGATTCTTCAAAACTTTGAACACCACTTGGTTCAACAGAAACCACAGAAGATGAGGAATACAAGACACGGGTCCATTCCACCAAATGGAGGCGAAAACATTACCATGCAACAACTCATGGACACGATGCGCGCCCTCCAGGAGACGGTGGCGGAGTCCAGAGCGCATCAGGCGCGTATGCAGGAAGACCTGGCCGCCTCACAGGCCAGGAATGAGGAGTTGCAGACTGCGGGGAGATGATCGGGCTCCACCAACGCCCCCAAGGGCCTTTCCCATGCCTTTCTCCCAGGCGATTATGGACACGGTGGTCCCAGCTGTAACATCCCACCAAAATACATCTCACATTTATACATAAAAAATTATGAAACAAAATTTTCGAAACGAATGTATGTATATATATATATAATGATGTTGCTCCTCACAGGGAGTTTAATACATGACCGGTCAATTTTCTCAAAACTTAACCAAAATACAGCAAAATAGAACAGGCGATCTCCTAACAGAAAAGGCGATCTCCCATAAGACAGGCGATCTCCTATCATATCGGTGATCTCCTATTAGAAAGCAGAAAAAGGGTGATCGCCTAATAGAACAGAGGTAGGCGATCTCCTTCCGGCGACCACTCACTGAGGATCTCCACTTCCTGCAACATCGTCTGCTCCCGTGTAATTGGTACACGATCATCACAGTTTTAAGAGAAAACAGCCACAGAACAATACAAAAGGGTAAGCTAGATATTTGAAAGCGAGTTTAGATATGAACTTAAAAATCAAGATAAAGCAAAGTTAAGACACCCAAGTAAAACCATCAGCTTTCTCATTCTTTCCACATGACTATCAAGTAAATCACATATTTCACAATTTCCTTAAGAGTCTTTCAATTCACATACACCATCAAGTGTCTATCAATTCAATGTTTCTCATTTCTCACGTCAGACTTCCACTGACTCATCACGCAAGACACTTGACACCACTTCCGGAAGACACGTGCATTGACTAGACTCAGAGATCTGCACCTGTCATGCTGCACCACTGTGAAATCACACACATTCACAGGGTCGCTGGGAAATCATACACATTCACCAGCGTATAAATGAATCTCAATATCCTCACTATCCAAGCATGACAGGGTTAATCCACACCAAACAGGTCGAGCTCGTTCTCTTTCAAACAACCCACCTATACATGTGAACCTCCTTCAACTCTCAACGCCTGAATAACTTCATCTATGTGATTCCATTACATCAGGAGAGTCAGGATATCTCATAACGAATCACCGGTCATTGCACACTCTACACGATCTTACACGGTATTTTCTTTCCTGAAAATACTATGCCTTGATCCCACATCCACAACATTCAAAGCATCATTCCACACATAAAGAATAAATCTATCATAGGATACCTTGAGTCTTTTCTTAAACAACCCCATTCACAAGAACAAGCATACCGCCGATCAGGTTTTCGAATAGCATATACATTTTTCATTTCAATCTCAACAGTTTCAAAACGATACTAAAACCGGCGATCACGTCGCCCAAACGCATAAGAACCGAACATCACTGAAAAAGGATTTAAAACCGGCGACCACGTCGCCCAAAACACATAGAACAGAGCATTCACGAAGATGAAAACGAAACCGGCGACCACGTCGCCCTCACTTCAGAAACAGCTAATCTATGGCTTGTATTGAAAATGAAGGCTAGCTTCCCTTACCTGCACTTGCGCAAAACACCAAGAGCTCCAAAACCCGTCGAAGCTTAAAGATGCCTTAGCTCTGTTTTAGCGTCTGGTTTGGAGAACTTGCAGAGAACCTCCCAGGTGCTCTAAGGGCAGTCGTCGTTCGTCGTACTGGTGCTTGAGGATGCCTGAATCGCACTGTGAAGGAGAGAAAAGAGAAGAATGGAGGTAAACTCACTCTTTCACTCTTGAACCACTGCAACGTTCTTTTCCCCTCAGAAGTGGGTTTTTAAAACTAGACCAACTTGTTCCACAATTTTCGCTGCCACCGCCCACTCTGCAGGAAAAGCTTGCCTGCACCCTTCCTTGAGCAGTGTGGCCACGTGGGTTTTGGGTCACTTTCCGTACCAATTCCCTGGAGCCACTGTTCTGAAGTACGCTCCCTGACTACGTGTCGCGAATGCAAGACGCTCATGCTGGGAGTCTGGGTCCCACTTTATCTGTGTGAAACTCGACATCGCGCGATAACCTTTCACCAATGACCACTGGCGCGAAGACTATCCACCGATGACCTCTCGCGCGAAGGCTATCCACCGATGACCTCTCGCGCGAAGGCTATCCACCGATGACTCATCCTGGCGGACGACCGATGTCTCTCTCTGGAAGACGACCGATGTCTCTCTTTGGAAGACGACCGATGTCTCTCCCTGGCGATGCCCGCATGCCTCGCGCCATGGCGATGTCCGCATGCCTCTCGCGCCCTGGCGATGCCCGCATGTCTCTCGCGCCCTGGCGATGCCCGCATGCCTCGCGCCCTGGCGATGCCCGCATGCCTCGCGCCCTGGCGATGACGTGTAGTCTAGGCGACCGGCGATTATGTACTAACAAGGAAATCTTATAATCTACTAAACTACACTTTCCTTCCTTTTCATAAAAACATACTTAGAATTCATTTAAAATATACCCTTTTATTCCAATTAAATTTTACAGGTCCTTACACCAGCCACCTTCGTAGGGCCTAAACCGTGTTCACCGGGAAAGAAGACCCTGAAACACATCTCACTGCTTTTCATACGCAGATGATGCTGTCAGGAGGGTCTGACGCAGTGCACTGCAAGCTCTTTATGGCCACATTGACAGGAACGGCGCTAGAATGGTTCGTGATTTTGCCCGAGGGACATATCACGTCCTTCGCGCAATTCTCCACGCTGTTCAGGGAGCAGTATCTCGTCAACAGGGCCCCTCCACCAGTGTCTTACGACCTTTTCAATGTAAGGCAGCATCAGAGGGAGTCCCTTAGAGATTACCTCAACAGGTTTGGGGCAATGGTGGTGAGGTTGCACACCAAGGATGAAGATATGGTGGTGCACACCTTCAGGAAAGGCGTATTGCCAGGGCCTTTCAACGAGTCCTTGATCCGCAATCGCCCCAAAACCTTCGGCGACATAAAACGACGTGTTGTGGCTCACATTGTCGCTGAGGGAGAGCTCAATGAGAAACGAGAAAGCGCAGTCGCATTAAGGTCCCGAGTGCCTAGTCGACCTCAACCCCTGCGGGTGCACGAGGCGACCATAGAAAAGAAGGCTCAAGGAAAGCAGAAGCCCTATGAGCCCTGAAAGCCCCAAACTAGGGCACGCACCAAGGATGATGTGCCCCCTAGGCATGAATTCCTGATGGAGCTGAAGGAGCTGATCGCCATTCCTAATGTGGTGGAAAGGTTGAAGATGCCCCCAAAGACTTATAAGAGGTTGGGGCCAAACAAGAACGTCTGGTGCGAGTTCCATCAGGCCTTCGGTCACCCCATTCGCAACTGTCTGGCCTTGGGCCATCAATTGGACGAGTTGGTAAAGAGTGGGTTCTTGAGTGACTACCTGAAGGAGGCACAAGGGGGAGAGGCGGTGGTGGTACCGAGGAGTGATCAGGGGCACGAAGTGCCCATACATGGTGAGATCCACACTATAGCAGGTGGGTTCTCAGGATGAGGGTGCACCTCATCGCAACGCAAAAAGTATGCACGTTCGGTGATGGCAGTGGAGACATGCGAGGAAGATGACTTCCCAGACATCGACCTCGTCTTCACAAAGGTTGATCACCAAGATGTTATCCCCGACGATAACGATCCGGTGGTGATTTTGGTTGTCACTGCGGGACGCAGGGTGCATCGAGTGCTAGTAGATCAAGGAAGTTCGGCCGATGTGATGTTCTGGTCGACATTCAACAAGTTGCAGTTGTCTCCTGATCAGCTGCGGCCCTACGTTGGCTGCTTGTATGGGTTCGCAGGAGACCAAGTGGAAGTGCGGGCATACATCAAGCTGAGGACCACTTTCACTGATGGAGTGGCCTCCCGCACAGAGAACATCAGGTACCTTAATGGAAGAGGGCCAAGCACATCTAACCAAGGAAGCCAAGGCCCAAACCAAGAAGACCGTCTAGACCAAGAGGAGCGTCTAGCTCCAAGAAGTGAGCGTCTAGGACGTGAAGGAGGGAGGCTATCCATGGAGCTAGACTGTCTAGGACCTCTCACAAGATCCATGGCTAAACATATCCAAGCACACATAGAAGAAGCCACGGATGGGAGGGAGAAGACCTTGTACATGCTACTTGGAGGCCCATTAGGGGTAGCTTAGTAGATTAGTGTAGTGTAGAAAGCAAAACTTGCTAACTTAGGGGTGTGCTATCAAAAAGGTGCCCTTAGCAATAGAAGGAGGGGTGTGCTAGCAAATAGGTGCCTTTAGCAAAAGAGGGAGGGGTGTACTATCAAATGTTGCATTTTTGACCTATCTTCTAGAATATTAGGATGATGGTGTGGTTTGACTAAAGTCAATACCCTAGGCAGCCCCCACTTTTTTGTATTTCCATCCCTACCCTTTAAGCTTGCTCACCAAGGCTCCTAAATCTATAAATAAGGAGGCCTACCTCATGTATTTTAAAGTTTATTTGAGTAATGTTATGCTGCCATTTTTGTGCACAAGCTTTACTCCTCCTAGAAATCTAGGCTATAAACTTCAATCCTTTCACCTTCTCCCTTGAGCTGGCCGAACCACTCAACCCATACTCATCATGCACCTTCAAGACCAACACAACTCCTAGGAGGGTCTTGTTTCACTCATCCATTGCTTCCGCTCCATCTATTTCTACTTTGATTCAAGAAGAACACATGAAAATGCCATCATTTGGTATCATGAGCTTTTGGTTCTTCCAGATGAGTAGCTTGTCTTTTTAAATTTTCAGTTCTTCTTTATTTTCATCTTGTCATTTCAATTCCATATTTGTCTTGCTGTTTTTTTTTTTTTACATTTTAAATTGTTCTTGGTGTGCTTATGGAAGATCCAACCGAAGCACATGTGTTCAATTGATCTTGAACATTTTCTTGTGCAATTGTGATAGGATTCCTTACACATTGAGTGGCTGTTTTCTTTTAGGAATTTGAGTCTTTATTGCTTTCTTATAATTGCTTCATTTTATGCTTTGAGTCTTTATTTTCTGAATCTATAAATGTTGTGTCAAGTCATGTGAATCCATAATTGTCATCAATTCTTAGTAGTCCTATTTTTGGCTTGATTGTTTCTTGTTTTTGGGTCTCTTTAATTTGCCTTAATCTGCTGTTATTTTGATCCTTTGCTGCCTTTTTAATTTTAGTTTGAGTTCATAATTGTGTCTTAGTTCTTACACAATTTCCTTCTTACATTTTCCTTTGTGTTAAATTTTGGTATCTTGCTGTTTTTTTTTTCAGTTTTCCAGTTTTCCCCTGTTTCTCTCTCTGTCTGGCTGTTTTTTGTTTCAAAAATTATTTCCACTCATAGGAAATTTGTGATTCTCTGGAAAATGCAAGTTTGAAGTGTTACAAAAAGGACAAAAAAAAGAATCAGATCAAAAAAGGCAACAGAAAAAATATGATAAATCTTACAAAATCAGAGTGCAAATCTTGAGCGCTCCAGCTGGCCTAACTGCACACCAAATTTGCAAAAATTATTAAAAAAAAATGGTGCATGCGTTTTAGGTGATTCCAAAGCCATTGTTTAGATAAGATCCTGAATTTTCTTGCATATAAATTTCAGAGACAAATTTTAAAAATACAGCTCAGCATAAATCGGGGAACAAACACGTTTTCTGGCCCACAACAATTTCCAGTGGTGCTGTTTTTTTTTTTTTTTTATTTGGTCATATAATCTAGTGCTTTTCTTTAGGAATTCCTTTTGTGTGCCAACTTTTTTTGAGTACCTTTAATTGTTTGCTTTAATTTCTTGACTCTCTTTCTAAGTTGTCATATTATAAATCCTTTTGGTGGTACTGTTTTTATTCAATTAAATTTGTTTCTTGCTTTTGTTTCTTGACCTCTCTTTTGGGTGCTGGAATTTAATTCTCCTTGGTGCATATGTGCATGGAACTTGACTTGGTTTAGGTTTAGCTCTTGTGAATAGGTGCTGGAAATTGGAGAATTAAAGCCATCATTTTAAGGAGGAGACAAAGCTAAAGCCAAAACAAGGTTGCTTGAAACAAACAATACAAACACCTAGAAGATCAAAAAAAAAAAAATTCAAGACAACAAGGAAGTGCACTAACCCAAAAGAGGATCAACAAAGGGAGTCTTCTTTTCCTTTGCAACTTGGTTTATTGTTAATTACCTCTTTAATTACGTTTAGACGGTGAGTGTGTCTTCAAGGGCTCAAAGTGTCCAAGAAGCCTCACCTAGGGCCGAATAGCATAGTAAATTTTTTGCTTAGTAATTTGTTGCCTGTTTGAACTTGTTTTCTATTGTTTTGGTAGAAACGTTTTGCATGATTAGTTTAGTTTAATTTGTGCTAAAACCGACTAGTTTGTTGCATATCTTTTTTTTTTAGCTTACATAGTTTTATTGCTTTTTGATTTCTCAACTTCTTGTGTTTTAAGTGTTTCACTAAGAGAAATTTTTGTGAGAAGGCATTGGAGACTAGTTTTTGGCAAGGAAAAGGCTTGGTACTTAAGTAGTCATTTGAGACTCACCTCCCTTACCTGGAAAACTACCTTCTTTATCTTCCCTAATCTTTCTCAAAGTAAAAACGCCTAAATACACAAAGGTCTAGCCATGTCTTCTTCTTCTCATTCTCCAAAGTCTATAGAATGTGAAGTAAAATCTTTGAAAACCCTTTTGAAAGAGGTATCCCAAGCGGTACAATTAATCTCTTCTAGGCAATTGGAGAATGAAAACAAGATTAATGAGTTGGCTAGAGCTCAAGAAGAGAAATCCCAAAAATCTCAAAAATCAAAAAAAACAAATACTCATGCATCCCAAAGCATTGCAACTCTAGGGGAGGGAAGCCTTAGAATTAATGACTACTACCAACCACCCCCTAGAAGAACTAGGCAAAGGGAACAAGAGGTGCCAAGGGAAACTAGAGTAGACCTACCTCATTTTCATGGAAAGGAAAATGTAGAAATATATCTAGATTGGGAGATGAAGGTAGAGCAACTCTTTGCTTGCCATAGGGTAAGTGAGGAACGAAAAGTACCCTTAGCCACCCTTAGTTTCCAAGGAAATGCCATGTATTGGTGGACCTCTTTAGAAAGAGACCGACGTCTTCATAGGGAACCTCCCATAGAATATTGGAATGACCTTAGGGGAGCCCTAAGACGTCGACATATACCTTCTTACTACCATAGGGAGTTGATGGACAAGCTCCAAAGACTCCAACAAAAGAATATGAGTGTAGAAGAGTATAGGCAAAAGATGGAGCTCTATATGATGAGAGCCTCTATTAGAGAGGAAGAGGAAACCACCATATCTAGGTTCCTTAGTGGCCTATCACTTGAGATAAGAGATAGAGTAGAGCTCTTACCTTATCAAGACTTGAATGATTTGGTTCAACTTTGCATTAAAGTTAAGCAACAAAATTTGCGCAAAACATCAAGTCAAAAGGTGAGCCCCTATTCTAACTTTTATCCCAAGAGAGAGTTTAAAAGGGAGGGTAGTACATCTAAGGAAAAACCAAAAGAACCTACCAAACCCTTCACCAAAGAAACCTCAACCCCACCCATCCGAGCTAGAGATGTTAAATGTTTTAAGTGCTATGGTAGGGGGCATGTGCAAGCACAATGTCCAAACCAAAGGACTTTGTTTCTTAAAGGTGTAGACGAATACACTAGTGGCGAGGATGAGCTTAGTGAGAAAGAGGAAGGGGGAGAGGATGAGAGGGTAGCTCCATTAGAGGGAGAATTGCTTATGATTAGGAGAACCCTCAACAATCACCCTAGCACATCCATTGAAACACAAAGGGAGAACATATTTCATACAAGATGCAATGTTTTAGAAAATATATGTTCCCTCATTGTGGATAGTGGATCTAGTTGTAATTGTTGTAGTGCTAGGATGGTTGAAAAGCTTAAGCTACAAGTGGTTCCTCACCCAAAACCTTACAAACTTCAATGGCTTAATGAAAATGGGGAACTACATGTAGATAAGCAAGTGGAAATCAAGTTTTCCATAGGGAAATACAAAGATAAAGTTTTATGTGATGTAGTGCCTATGGAAGCTTGCCATATCTTATTAGGGAGGCCATGGCAATTTGACAAGAAAACCTTGCATGATGGTCTCACTAACGAGATTTCCTTCACCCATAAATATAAGAAGTTTGTACTTAGTCCTTTACCACATTCTCAAGTGGTGAAAGACCAAATACAAATGAAACAAAAGAGGAATGAGGAAAACAAAAAAAAAAGAAGAGTGCTAGAAAAAGAGAAAATCCTTAGGGATAGGAAGGCGTGGGAGAAGAGTGTTCCTTCCCACAAGGTTGGTCTACAAGAAAAGCCTTTTGAAAATGTTTTAGAAAACTTGCTTCTTGTTGAACAACCAAGCCTTATCTTTTGTAAAGGAGCACTTACATGCACTGCCACAAGTAATGAACTCACGGTTTTACCTCCTCAAATAGAAAACCTTTTGAGTGAATTTGACGATCTATTCTCACAAGAAGGACCCAATGGGCTTCCTCCTCTTAGGGGGATAGAACATCAAATTGACTTCATTCCGGGGGCAAGCCTACCAAATAGGCCTGCTTATAGAACCAACCCCGAGGAAACAAAGGAGATAGAATCACAAGTTCAAGACTTGTTGGAGAAGGGTTGGGTTCAAAAGAGTCTAAGCCCTTGTGCTGTACCTGTCTTGTTGGTGCCTAAAAAAAGATGGAAAATGGCGCATGTGTTGTGATTGTAGAGCAATCAACAACATCACCATCAAGTATAGGCATCCAATCCCAAGGCTTGATGATATGCTTGATGAATTGCATGGGTCAACTCTATTCTCCAAAATTGACCTTAAAAGTGGATATCACCAAATTCGAATCAAGGAGGGTGATGAGTGGAAAACCGCTTTTAAGACCAAATTTGGATTATATGAGTGGTTGGTGATGCCCTTTGGACTCACTAACACTCCAAGCACATTCATGAGGCTTATGAATCACACCTTGAGGGATTGTATAGGTAAATATGTAGTAGTTTACTTTGATGATATCTTAGTATATAGTAAACCCTAGAAGACCATCTAAGTCACCTTAGGGAAGTCTTTCTAGTTCTTAGGAAAAATAGTCTTTTTGCAAATAGGGATAAGTGTACCTTTGGTGTAGATAGTGTAGTCTTTTTAGGCTTTATAGTAAACAAAACGGGGGTACATGTAGATCCCGAGAAAATCAAAGCCATCCAAGAGTGGCCAACTCCACAAAATGTAAGTGATGTAAGAAGTTTTCATGGGTTAGCTAGCTTCTATAGAAGGTTTGTGCCTAATTTTTCTAGCCTAGCTTCTCCTTTGAATGAACTTGTTAAAAAAGATGTTGCATTTTGTTGGAATGAAAAGCATGAGCAAGCCTTTCAAAGGCTAAAAGCTCAACTCACCAATGCACCCATCCTATCTCTCCCAAATTTTTCCAAAACTTTTGAGATAGAGTGTGATGCATCGGGAGTAGGCATAGGCGCGGTATTGTTGCAAGGTGGACACCCCATTGCTTATTTTAGTGAAAAACTCCATGGTGCTACCCTCAACTACCCCACTTATGACAAAGAGCTCTATGCTCTTGTGAGAGCCCTAAAGACTTGGGAACACTATCTTGTGTCCAAAGAATTTGTTATCCATAGTGATCACGAGTCTTTAAAATATTTAAAGGGCCAACACAAGCTCAATAAGAGACATGCAAAATGGATGGAATTTCTTGAACAATTTCCTTATGTAATCAAATACAAGAAAGGAAGCACCAATATAGTGGCCGATGCTCTTTCAAGACGCCACACACTCTTTTCAAAATTGGGTGCCCAAATTCTTGGATTTGACCACATAAGAGAGCTTTACCAAGAAGATCAAGAACTTTCATCCATCTATGCCCAATGTCTACATAGAGCGCAAGGAGGTTACTATGTGTCCGAGGGATATCTTTTTAAAGAAGGAAAACTTTGCATTCCCCAAGGAACACATAGAAAACTCCTTGTCAAAGAATCACATGAAGGGGGACTCATGGGCCATTTTGGAGTTGATAAGACTCTAGATCTTTTGAAAGCAAAATTTTGTTGGCCACACATGAGGAAAGATGTCCAACGCCATTGCTCTAGATGTATCTCATGTTTAAAAGCAAAGTCTAGAACAATGCCGCATGGACTCTACACCCCTTTGCCGATTGCAAATGCTCCTTGGGAAGACATTAGCATGGATTTCATTTTAGGACTTCCTAGGACTGCAAGAGGCCATGACTCTATCTTTGTGGTAGTGGACCGTTTTAGCAAAATGTCTCACTTTATTCCATGCCACAAAGTAGATGATGCTCAAAATATTTCTAAACTCTTCTTTAGAGAAGTGGTGAGACTCCATGGTCTCCCTAGAAGTATAGTGTCCGATAGAGATCCCAAGTTTATAAGTCACTTTTGGAAAACTCTTTGGGGTAAACTTGGAACAAGACTACAATTCTCAACTTCTTGTCATCCTCAAACGGATGGGCAAACCGAAGTAGTCAATAGATCTCTTGGAACTATGCTTAGGGCTATCATGAAGGGCAGCCACAAATCTTGGGATGAGTACCTTCCCCACATTGAATTTGCTTACAATAGAGTAGTTCACAAGACTACTAATGCTTCTCCTTTTGAGGTAGTATATGGTTTTAATCCTCTCACGCCCATGGATTTAATTCCTCTTCCTAATCCACAAGATTTTGTGCATAAGGAAGGAGTAATCAAGGCTGATTTTGTCAAGAAAATGCATGAGAAGATTAAAATTCAAATACAACAACAAAATGAGAAGTACACAAAACACAACAACAAAGGGAAGAGAGAAATAATTTTTGAGGAAGGAGACTTAGTTTGGCTTCATCTTCGAAAAGAAAGATTTCCAAATCAAAGGAAGTCCAAACTAAGTCCCCGAGGTGAGGGACCCTTCCAAGTCCTTAAGCGAGTCAACAACAATGCATATAAATTGGACCTACCTCTTGAATATGGAGTACATGACACATTTAATGTAATTGATCTTTCTCCATTTCTAGGTACCAATGACGATGACGAGCTGGATTTGAGGACAAATCCTTTCCAAGGGGGAGGGGATGATGGAGGAGGGCCAAGCACATCTAACCAAGGAAGCCAAGGCCCAAACCAAGAAGACCGTCTAGACCAAGAGGAGCGTCTAGCTCCAAGAAGTGAGCGTCTAGGACGTGAAGGAGGGCTATCCATGGAGCTAGACCGTCTAGGACCTCTCACAAGATCCATGGCTAAACATATCCAAGCACACATAGAAGAAGCCACGGATGGGAGGGAGAAGACCTTGTACATGCTACTTGGAGGCCCATTAGGGGTAGCTTAGTAGATTAGTGTAGTGTAGAAAGCAAAACTTGCTAACTTAGGGGTGTGCTATCAAAAAGGTGCCCTTAGCAATAGAAGGAGGGGTGTGCTAGCAAATAGGTGCCTTTAGCAAAAGAGGGAGGGGTGTACTATCAAATGTTGCATTTTTGACCTATCTTCTAGAATATTAGGATGATGGTGTGGTTTGACTAAAGTCAATACCCTAGGCAGCCCCCACTTTTTGTATTTCCATCCCTACCCTTTAAAGCTTGCTCACCAAGGCTCCTAAATCTATAAATAAGGAGGTCTACCTCATGTATTTTCAAGTTTATTTGAGTAATGTTATGCTGCCATTTTTGTGCACAAGCTTTACTCCTCCTAGAAATCTAGGCTATAAACTTCAATCCTTTCACGTTCTCCCTTGAGCTGGCCGAACCACTCAACCCATACTCATCATGCACCTTCAAGACCAACACAACTCCTAGGAGGGTCTTGTTTCACTCATCCATTGCTTCCGCTCCATCTATTTCTACTTTGATTCAAGAAGAACACATGAAAATGCCATCAGAGTGCATGACACATTTAATGTAATTGACCTATCTCCATTTGTAGGTACCAATGAAGACTTGGATTTGAGGACAAATCCTTTCCAAGGGGGAGGGGATGATGGAGGGAGGCCAAGCTCACCCCACCATGAAAGCCAAGGGCCAAGACTAGACCGTCTAGAACCATATGGAGAGTGTCTAGCACAAGACAAGGGGGAGCTACATGAGGAGCGTCTAGGAGGGAGCCTAGACCGTCTAGGACCTCTCACAAGGTCCATGGCCAAGCACATTCACGCCCAAATGAGTGAAGCCACGGATGGGAGGGAGAAGACCTTGTACATGCTACTTGGAGGCCCATTAGGGGTAGCTTAGTAGATTAGTGTAGTGTAGAAAGCAAAACTTGCTCACTTAGGGGTGTGCTATAAAAAAGGTGCCCTTAACAATAGAAGGAGGGGTGTGCTAGCAAATAGGTGCCTTTAGCAAAAGAAGGAGGGGTGTACTATCAAATGTTGCATTTTTTACCTATCTTCTAGAATATTAGGATGATGGTGTGGTTTGACTAAAGTCAATACCCTAGGCAGCCCCACTTTTTGTATTCCCATCCCTACTCCTTGCCTAACACTTAGGTTTTAGTCTTCAATTCATCACTACCAAAGGGGCTGGCCAAACCTCCCCATTTCCTCACTCTTCATGCACCTTCAAGGCACCCATGCTTCCTAGGAAGGCCTTGCTCACCTCCTCCATAAGCTTCCGCATCCATCATCACCAAGGAACTCCAAAATCCAAAGAAGAGCTCATAGGAATGCTATCACTAAACCTCTAGAAAACCACTCTTCACCGATTGAACTTCGATTCAAACGGTTAAAACCTTCGAAAAACGATTGCAGCAGCCAGCAATCGAACAGAAACTACCGGAAACCTCACAAACCCAACTGTGGATGGGAATCACAGTTTACTCGGCCCCACGGTGGGCGCCTGATGATCCAGCCTCTTGACCAAAGCGTTAGAGCTTCTCCTTCCCGAACCTCATCCTCACCAGCTTCACGCCAAGTACACCGATGACCTTCACCTGAAAATCCTCCAAGAAACCTAAAAGAACAGTATGGCGCCTCTGCGGCCGGTTGCGCTCCGACGCTCAAGTCAGTGATTGAATTAACAAAGAATTTCAAAGAAAACTCAGAACCGTGTACAAGTGAATCACCACCAAAAAATGAATCCTCCCCCTAATTCCGTTAAGAAATTTATATATATATACCTGAGTCTTTCTCTCTCCTGACAGTTATTCCTCTTGACACGTGGATAACATCTGGTCATACATGTGTCACCATCTGGAGTACCTGTAGCTGAAACGTTACTTCCACTTTGCTCCTGCGACTAAGTTATCCACACAGGGAGTAGCTTAGTGCACAAGCTACTCTGGGCGCAACCTTAACATGATGAGCTGGTTAACACTGGGTATCACGACTCACACTACACATGGTGGCAGATATGCCACTTATCTTCCCTACTTCGGCGGCAGACATGCCACTTACCTTCTGTATTTATACCATATAACAAGTGCTTACCAAGTCTTCTCAAATACCCGGCGATGTGCTCCTTTTCGCGACTTGTTGACCACCTGATCTCCTAATCTTCACACACGGCGATCATGTGCAATCTAGACAATTACCGATCTTCACACACGGCGATCATGTGCAATCTAGGCGATTACCGATCTTCAGACACGGCGATCATGTGCAATCTAGGCAATTACCGATCTGTGCTTCTTGCGTACCGCTCTCGCTGGGAGCCTGGGTCCCAGCTTGACTGCGTGTTAACAGGAAACCCCCGATGACTGATCAGTGCTTCTTTACTTCTTGCGCTCTGCTCCCAGGCGCTCACCTGGCACTAATCTGTGGGTGGGTGGTGGTCCCTTAGCAACTGACCACCGATCACCATTCTGAGTGATCTCCTCCCTGATTCACCTGCTATCTTCTACCACGTGTCACCCTGTGAATGGTCCACATGGTCAACTGCTGCTGATGTCATCGACTACCGATGACCGACCGGATCAAAAGCCTAAAGCGCGATGACTGATGAGTGGTGAACTAACATGCTAGTCGGTGGTCGGTGGTAAAAGCTTTGAGTAAGAAAGCTTTTCCAAGCAAGTTCTTGTGCGAGATTCCAAACCAGAAGAAGAAGAGTTGCTCGCCAGTAGGGTCGTGCATGAGGATGGTATGAGAGAGCTAGTAAGCTGGTCAGTGATCAGTGACTCTCTTAACCCATTACGTGCATGGACTGTGCGGTGAGGTCATGCATGCAGGATGCAGCGCCTGGTGAGTGTGTTTAGACCAGCCACACCCGGTGCTCTCTTGGGAGCATGCGACTCACTCAGAGGGAAGAAATGCCCTAAGTTACTCCGTAAGGGAATAACTTAGGCGCACAGAGAAAAGCGCAAAGACCCTTCAGGTGTGACACGCGTACGATTAGATGCAAGTTGCATGCCTCCATGTGTCACCATCTCCGAGAGAGGCGCGGCCCAGGTATAAAAGCACTCCACGTCATGTAAGGTACACAGTTTTGACAAGTTTTTACAGTTTTACAGAGTTACACACATTTTCTGAGTCATTGTGAGCATGTTTTACACACGTTGCACAGTGATAACAGAATTCAGTTATAGAGAGAGAAAGTGGATCTGAGAGCACACACGAGTCTCACAGAGAGATTCAGATAGAGTTTTTGGTGCTTCTGTTGCCTGACTTGAGCGTCGGAGTGCACACGGCCGCTAGAGGCGTCGTCTGTGTTGTTTTGCAGGCATCGTTTGGAGTTCTAGAGAAGGTTCTTGGAGCGTTCTTGTAGAACATGTGGTTGCAGAAGGCTAGACGAAGGAGTGACGAGGCACATACTCCATGATCCGGTCGGTCATCAGTAGTTGATGACGTCAGCAGCCGTTGACCACGTGGACCATGCACAGGGTGGCATGTGGTAGAAAGAGCAAGTGAATCAGGGAGGAGATCACCTAGAACAGTGATCGGTAGTCAGATAACAAGTGGCCACCACTCCCAGTTCAGAGCATAGATAAACGCTTGGAGGCACCGCACGGACGTCGGTGGATAGTCATGAGGCACCGCTCGGTGGTAAGTGCATGCAGAGGGCGGTCGGTCATCGGTGTTCTTGCCAACGCGTGCTAAGCTGGGACCAAGGTTCCCAGCGAGAGCGTTACACAAGAAGTACAGATCAGTAATCGCCTGTCGCCTGTGATGATGAGTAATCGCCTATCGCCTTGAGGATGAGTGATCGCCTATCGCCTTGAGGATGAGTAATCGCTCATCGCCGGTATGGATCAGTACTCGCCTAGGTTACACATGATCGCCGTGTGTGAAGGTTAGGAGATCAGATGGTCAGCAAGTCGCCGAAAGAGCACATCGCCGGGTGTTTGAGAAGACTTGGCAAGCACTTGTTGTATGGTCTAAGTACAGAGGATAAGTGGCATATCTGCCACCATGTGTAGTGTGAGCTGCGATGCCCAGTGTTAACCAGCTCGCCATGTTAAGGTTGCGCCCAGAGTAGCCTGTGTACTAAGCTACTCCCTGTGTGGATAACCTAGTCGCAGGGCCATAGTGGAAGTAACGTTTCAGCTGCAGATACTCCAGATGGTGACACGTGTATGACCAGATGTTATCCACGTGTCAAGAGGAATAACCGTCAGGAGAGAGAAAGACTCAGGTATATATACGAAACTCTTAACAAAATGAAAGAGAGAGTTTTGACAGTTTTGACAGCTTACACATTTTAGAGTTTACAGTTACACACGAGTCTCACAGAGAGATTCAGTGATAGTTTTGGTGTTCTTGTTGCCTGACTTGAGCGTCGGAGGTACAACGGCCGCCAGAGGCGTCGTCTGTGTGTTTTGCAGGCAGCGTTTGGAGTTCCGGTGGTGGTTCTTGGAGCGTTCCTGCAGAACAGAAGGCTAGACGAAGGAGTGACGAGGCAATCCTCCATGTTCGAGTCAAGCGGTAGGATCACTCCACGTTCAAGTCCGCGGCAGGATCAAGACTCATTCTCCAATTGTCTAAAACAAATCATTTGAACGGGTTGTGAAACTTCTTCCAAAAGAGTTTTCATAGATTTTAATTCATTTTCAATAGGCTTTGGAGAATGAGAAGAAGAAGACATGACTAAAGCTTTGTGTGTAGAAGTATTTTACCTTGAGAAAATTTAGGGAAGTCAAAGAAGGTAGTCTTCCAAGTAAGGGAGGTGAGTCACAATGGACTACTTAAATACCAAGCCTTGCCTTAGCCAAAGACTATCCCTCAATGTCTTCACACAAAGCTTTCTCTTAGTAAACCACTTAAAACACAATCAAGTTGAAGACATCCTTTTTTATGCAAGAAAACAATGCACCTAGCTAATTAATAGTATCGACCAGTCCTCGGACACTGAGAACAGCTAGTAAAGGGTGAGCCACGTCAGCTGGGTCCCACAGCATGGGCCAAAGCCATGTGGAATGGACCCCGCAGGTGGTATTGATTAGAGGGTGATTAGTCATCAGCATGTCCCCAGAGAGAAGGGTGATTAGTCATCAGCATGTCCCCAGAGAGAAGGGTGATTAGTCATCAGCGTGTCCCCACAGAGAAGGGTGATTAGTCATCAGCATGTCTCCACAGAGAAGGGTGATTAGTCATCGCTGTGATGATCACCAGAAGGGACTGATGTGTCCTCGTCACTCCGCAGGGTGATCAGTCCTCGACAACAGAGTGTGACGAGGTGACGTCGGTCTTGGGTGATTTGAACAGCGTAACCAGAACAACTAAGATTGGTTCCCAGAGTGGGCCAATGACCAGTTAAATACCCAGAGGTAGGGAGAGGCCTGAATCACGAAGAGCCTATGCGGGTAGCAGGGAGAGCACAGTTAGGTGCAGAGTCCTGAGGGGTCGAGCACTCATCAAAACTAGGGTTTTCCCGGTAAAGGCTACATGCATGGCATGTGAACAGCGAAGGCACTCTCACAATAGGTGGCCCCAGAGACTAGGTGCACGAGGAGGCGCCCAGGTGGTCACCCTGTTAGAGTTTGCACTCCAGAAAAGGAAACCTTATGTGCTAGATTACCCTAAGACTGGGTGATAGCGGCGCGAGGGTATTCCAGTAAACCCTGAATATAGCTAGCAGCGCAGTGAACCCTAATTAGGGCTAGCAGCGCAGTAAACCCTAGACTATATAAGGGAAAGTGAAATACTTCACAAAGGTACGCAGTTTCTAGACCTAAACACAGAGAAACTCAATACACTTGGTGTTTTTTGCCCCATCTTGACTTGAGTGTCGTGAAGTCAACTAACAGGTGAGTCAACCGGCAAGAACATTTGGCGCCCACCGTGGGGCCGGAGTAAAACAGGGTCCCATACACGAGAGTGAGAGTAGAAACTGTTAGGAAAGATGGCTTTAAACTAGAGGGGGGGTGAATTGTTTAAAGAGGTTTTCGCAAACTTTTCCAAGCTAGAATGAATATCTTTCAGAAATCAAATGATTAAGCAATTTAGTTTGCCAAAACAGCAAGCAAAACAGCACTGCCAGGAAAACAATCGGTTGTTTCTTCGAAACAATCGGTTGTTTATACCAGCAAACAACAAACAAACTGAAATTAAAGAGATAGGGATAGAGAGATTGTACACAGATGTTTATACTGGTTCACTCCAACCCAGAGCTACATCCAGTCTTCTCAGAACCCTGAGGAAATCCACTAAGCAATCACACCTTGATTACTTACACAACAACCAAGAGAATGACCTTGAAAACCTCAAGACACACACTCTCCTTGGCCAACACTAAGATTGCTGATCTTGAACACCTCAAGAACACACAGCCAATCTCAGCAACAATACAGAAAAGAAATGTTTCAGCAGATACACAGATTACACTTGTTACAGATGAAGATCTGAAATCAATACAAGTAGAATCCTATTCCAGCACCTTGATCAATGTCTTTAGCTCTTAAGCAATCTCAGCAATTTTTCAAAACTCTCTTAGCAGCTCTTTGTCAAAAGCATTCTTAACCTTTTAAAAAGAGATTTTTTTAATTATATAAAAGGAAGTTTGTTTATCAAATCTTAACAAACCCATAAAAGCTTTCAGAAAGATTGGTCAAAGCATTTAATGACTGGAGCGTAATCAGTTTCAAATCATTTAAGGCTCAGTCAAAGAAAACAGTTTTTCTGTTATGGTTCCAAAACAAACAATCGGTTGTTTCCTTGAATCAATCGGTTGTTTTGTCACTTAACAGTTTTCTCCATTCAAAAACAGTTTTCAAACTTTCTCAAAACATCTAAATATAGACAATCGGTTGTTTCGATAGAACAATCGGTTGTTTCAACTTAGTTTGAAAAACACTTTTGTTTTATCAAAAACTGAGATGCTAATTGCTTTGAGATTTAATCTAAGGTTGGATTACACTTTAAACTACCCCAGAACAAAACAACAAAGCAGCACAACAGCAGCAAGCAAGCAAAAGCTTCATCATCCTTCAAAGGATTTGGATTCTTCAAAACTTTGAACACCACTTGGTTCAACAGAAACCACAGAAGATGAGGAATACAAGACACGGGTCCATTCCACCAAATGGAGGCGAAAACATTACCATGCAACAACTCATGGACACGATGCGCGCCCTCCAGGAGACGGTGGCGGAGTCCAGAGCGCATCAGGCGCGTATGCAGGAAGACCTGGCCGCCTCACAGGCCAGGAATGAGGAGTTGCAGACTGCGGGGAGATGATCGGGCTCCACCAACGCCCCCAAGGGCCTTTCCCATGCCTTTCTCCCAGGCGATTATGGACACGGTGGTCCCAGCTGTAACATCCCACCAAAATACATCTCACATTTATACATAAAAAATTATGAAACAAAATTTTCGAAACGAATGTATGTATATATATATATAATGATGTTGCTCCTCACAGGGAGTTTAATACATGACCGGTCAATTTTCTCAAAACTTAACCAAAATACAGCAAAATAGAACAGGCGATCTCCTAACAGAAAAGGCGATCTCCCATAAGACAGGCGATCTCCTATCATATCGGCGATCTCCTATTAGAAAGCAGAAAAAGGGTGATCGCCTAATAGAACAGAGGTAGGCGATCTCCTTCCGGCGACCACTCACTGAGGATCTCCACTTCCTGCAACATCGTCTGCTCCCGTGTAATTGGTACACGATCATCACAGTTTTAAGAGAAAACAGCCACAGAACAATACAAAAGGGTAAGCTAGATATTTGAAAGCGAGTTTAGATATGAACTTAAAAATCAAGATAAAGCAAAGTTAAGACACCCAAGTAAAACCATCAGCTTTCTCATTCTTTCCACATGACTATCAAGTAAATCACATATTTCACAATTTCCTTAAGAGTCTTTCAATTCACATACACCATCAAGTGTCTATCAATTCAATGTTTCTCATTTCTCACGTCAGACTTCCACTGACTCATCACGCAAGACACTTGACACCACTTCCGGAAGACACGTGCGTTGACTAGACTCAGAGATCTGCACCTGTCATGCTGCACCACTGTGAAATCACACACATTCACAGGGTCGCTGGGAAATCATACACATTCACCAGCGTATAAATGAATCTCAATATCCTCACTATCCAAGCATGACAGGGTTAATCCACACCAAACAGGTCGAGCTCGTTCTCTTTCAAACAACCCACCTATACATGTGAACCTCCTTCAACTCTCAACGCCTGAATAACTTCATCTATGTGATTCCATTACATCAGGAGAGTCAGGATATCTCATAACGAATCACCGGTCATTGCACACTCTACACGATCTTACACGGTATTTTCTTTCCTGAAAATACTATGCCTTGATCCCACATCCACAACATTCAAAGCATCATCCCACACATAAAGAATAAATCTATCATAGGATACCTTGAGTCTTTTCTTAAACAACCCCATTCACAAGAACAAGCATACCGCCGATCAGGTTTTCGAATAGCATATACATTTTTCATTTCAATCTCAACAGTTTCAAAACGATACTAAAACCGGCGATCACGTCGCCCAAACGCATAAGAACCGAACATCACTGAAAAAGGATTTAAAACCGGCGACCACGTCGCCCAAAACACATAGAACAGAGCATTCACGAAGATGAAAACGAAACCGGCGACCACGTCGCCCTCACTTCAGAAACAG
The DNA here is from genome assembly GCA_037954025.1 of Phaseolus coccineus. NCBI lineage: Eukaryota > Viridiplantae > Streptophyta > Magnoliopsida > Fabales > Fabaceae > Phaseolus > Phaseolus coccineus. The sequence continues at coordinate 16,354,329 of CM075686.1, read as the reverse complement.
CTAATCTATGGCTTGTATTGAAAATGAAGGCTAGCTTCCCTTACCTGCACTTGCGCAAAACACCAAGAGCTCCAAAACCCGTCGAAGCTTAAAGATGCCTTAGCTCTGTTTTAGCGTCTGGTTTGGAGAACTTGCAGAGAACCTCCCAGGTGCTCTAAGGGCAGTCGTCGTTCGTCGTACTGGTGCTTGAGGATGCCTGAATCGCACTGTGAAGGAGAGAAAAGAGAAGAATGGAGGTAAACTCACTCTTTCACTCTTGAACCACTGCAACGTTCTTTTCCCCTCAGAAGTGGGTTTTTAAAACTAGACCAACTTGTTCCACAATTTTCGCTGCCACCGCCCACTCTGCAGGAAAAGCTTGCCTGCACCCTTCCTTGAGCAGTGTGGCCACGTGGGTTTTGGGTCACTTTCCGTACCAATTCCCTGGAGCCACTATTCTGAAGTACGCTCCCTGACTACGTGTCGCGAATGCAAGACGCTCATGCTGGGAGTCTGGGTCCCACTTTATCTGTGTGAAACTCGACATCGCGCGATAACCTTTCACCAATGACCACTGGCGCGAAGACTATCCACCGATGACCTCTCGCGCGAAGGCTATCCACCGATGACTCATCCTGGCGGACGACCGATGTCTCTCTCTGGAAGACGACCGATGTCTCTCTTTGGAAGACGACCGATGTCTCTCCCTGGCGATGCCCGCATGCCTCGCGCCATGGCGATGTCCGCATGCCTCTCGCGCCCTGGCGATGCCCGCATGTCTCTCGCGCCCTGGCGATGCCCGCATGCCTCGCGCCCTGGCGATGACGTGTAGTCTAGGCGACCGGCGATTATGTACTAACAAGGAAATCTTATAATCTACTAAACTACACTTTCCTTCCTTTTCATAAAAACATACTTAGAATTCATTTAAAATATACCCTTTTATTCCAATTAAATTTTACAGGTCCTTACACCAGCCACCTTCGTAGGGCCTAAACCGTGTTCACCGGGAAAGAAGACCCTGAAACACATCTCACTGCTTTTCATACGCAGATGATGCTGTCAGGAGGGTCTGACGCTGTGCACTGCAAGCTCTTTATGGCCACATTGACAGGAACGACGCTAGAATGGTTCGTGATTTTGCCCGAGGGACATATCACGTCCTTCGCGCAATTCTCCACGCTGTTCAGGGATCAGTATCTCGTCAACAGGGCCCCTCCACCAGTGTCTTACGACCTTTTCAATGTAAGGCAGCATCAGAGGGAGTCCCTTAGAGATTACCTCAACAGGTTTGGGGCAATGGTGGTGAGGTTGCACACCAAGGATGAAGATATGGTGGTGCACACCTTCAGGAAAGGCGTATTGCCAGGGCCTTTCAACGAGTCCTTGATCTGCAATCGCCCCAAAACCTTCGGCGACATAAAACGACGTGTTGTGGCTCACATTGTCGCTGAGGGAGAGCTCAATGAGAAACGAGAAAGCGCAGTCGCATTAAGGTCCCGAGTGCCTAGTCGACCTCAACCCCTGCGGGTGCACGAGGCGACCATAGAAAAGAAGGCTCAAGGAAAGCAGAAGCCCTATGAGCCTTGAAAGCCCCAAACTAGGGCACGCGCCAAGGATGATGTGCCCCCTAGGCATGAATTCCTGGTGGAGCTGAAGGAGCTGATCGCCATTCCTAATGTGGTGGAAAGGTTGAAGATGCCCCCAAAGACTTATAAGAGGTTGGGGCCAAACAAGAACGTCTGGTGCGAGTTCCATCAGGCCTTCGGTCACCCCATTCGCAACTGTCTGGCCTTGGGCCATCAATTGGACGAGTTGGTAAAGAGTGGGTTCTTGAGTGACTACCTGAAGGAGGCACAAGGGGGAGAGGCGGTGGTGGTACCGAGGAGTGATCAGGGGCACGAAGTGCCCATACATGGTGAGATCCACACTATAGCAGGTGGGTTCTCAGGATGAGGGTGCACCTCATCGCAACGCAAAAAGTATGCACGTTCGGTGATGGCAGTGGAGACATGCGAGGAAGATGACTTCCCAGACATCGACCTCGTCTTCACAAAGGTTGATCACCAAGATGTTATCCCCGACGATAACGATCCGGTGGTGATTTTGGTTGTCACTGCGGGACGCAGGGTGCATCGAGTGCTAGTAGATCAAGGAAGTTCGGCCGATGTGATGTTCTGGTCGACATTCAACAAGTTGCAGTTGTCTCTTGATCAGCTGCGGCCCTACGTTGGCTGCTTGTATGGGTTCGCAGGAGACCAAGTGGAAGTGCGGGCATACATCAAGCTGAGGACCACTTTCACTGATGGAGTGGCCTCCCGCACAGAGAACATCAGGTACCTTGATGGAGGAGGGCCAAGCACATCTAACCAAGGAAGCCAAGGCCCAAACCAAGAAGACCGTCTAGACCAAGAGGAGCGTCTAGCTCCAAGAAGTGAGCGTCTAGGACGTGAAGGAGGGCTATCCATGGAGCTAGACCGTCTAGGACCTCTCACAAGATCCATGGCTAAACATATCCAAGCACACATAGAAGAAGCCACGGATGGGAGGGAGAAGACCTTGTACATGCTACTTGGAGGCCCATTAGGGGTAGCTTAGTAGATTAGTGTAGTGTAGAAAGCAAAACTTGCTAACTTAGGGGTGTGCTATCAAAAAGGTGCCCTTAGCAATAGAAGGAGGGGTGTGCTAGCAAATAGGTGCCTTTAGCAAAAGAGGGAGGGGTGTACTATCAAATGTTGCAGTTTTGACCTATCTTCTAGAATATTAGGATGATGGTGTGGTTTGACTAAAGTCAATACCCTAGGCAGCCCCCACTTTTTGTATTTCCATCCCTACCCTTTAAAGCTTGCTCACCAAGGCTCCTAAATCTATAAATAAGGAGGCCTACCTCATGTATTTTCAAGTTTATTTGAGTAATGTTATGCTGCCATTTTTGTGCACAAGCTTTACTCCTCCTAGAAATCTAGGCTATAAACTTCAATCCTTTCACGTTCTCCCTTGAGCTGGCCGAACCACTCAACCCATACTCATCATGCACCTTCAAGACCAACACAACTCCTAGGAGGGTCTTGTTTCACTCATCCATTGCTTCCGCTCCATCTATTTCTACTTTGATTCAAGAAGAACACATGAAAATGCCATCATTTGGTATCATGAGCTTTTGGTTCTTCAAGATGAGTAGCTTGTCTTTTTAAATTTTCAGTTCTTCTTTATTTTCATCTTGTCATTTCAATTCCATAATTGTCTTGCTGTTTTTTTTTTTTTTAACATTTTAAATTGTTCTTGGTGTGCTTATGGAAGATCCAACCGAAGCACATGTGTTCAATTGATCTTGAACATTTTCTTGTGCAATTGTGATAGGATTCCTTACACATTGAGTGGCTGTTTTCTTTTAGGAATTTGAGTCTTTATTGCTTTCTTATAATTGCTTCATTTTATGCTTTGAGTCTTTATTTTCTGAATCTATAAATGTTGTGTCAAGTCATGTGAATCCATAATTGTCATCAATTCTTAGTAGTCCTATTTTTGGCTTGATTGTTTCTTGTTTTTGGGTCTCTTTAATTTTCCTTAATCTGCTGTTATTTTGATCCTTTGCTGCCTTTTTAATTTTAGTTTGAGTTCATAATTGTGTCTTAGTTCTTACACAATTTCCTTCTTACATTTTCCTTTGTGTTAAATTTTGGTATCTTGCTGTTTTTTTTCTTCAGTTTTCCAGTTTTCCCCTGTTTCTCTCTCTGTCTGGCTGTTTTTTGTTTCAAAAATTATTTCCACTCATAGGAAATTTGTGATTCTCTGGAAAATGCAAGTTTGAAGTGTTACAAAAAGGACAAAAAAAAGAATCAGATCAAAAAAGGCAACAGAAAAAATATGATAAATCTTACAAAATCAGAGTGCAAATCTTGAGCGCTCCAGCTGGCCTAACTGCACACCAAATTTGCAAAAATTATTAAAAAAAAATGGTGCATGCGTTTTAGGTGATTCCAAAGCCATTGTTTAGATAAGATCCTGAATTTTCTTGCATATAAATTTCAGAGACAAATTTTAAAAATACAGCTCAGCATAAATCGGGGAACAAACACGTTTTCTGGCCCACAACAATTTCCAGTGGTGCTGTTTTTTTTTTTTTTTATTTGGTCATCTAATCTAGTGCTTTTCTTTAGGAATTCCTTTTGTGTGCCAACTTTTTTTGAGTACCTTTAATTGTTTGCTTTAATTTCTTGACTCTCTTTCTAAGTTGTCATATTATAAATCCTTTTGGTGGTACTGTTTTTATTCAATTAAATTTGTTTCTTGCTTTTGTTTCTTGACCTCTCTTTTGGGTGCTGGAATTTAATTCTCCTTGGTGCATATGTGCATGGAACTTGACTTGGTTTAGGTTTAGCTCTTGTGAATAGGTGCTGGAAATTGGAGAATTAAAGCCATCATTTTAAGGAGGAGACAAAGCTAAAGCCGAAACAAGGTTGCTTGAAACAAACAATACAAACACCTAGAAGATCAAAAAAAAAAAATTCAAGACAACAAGGAACTGCACTAACCCAAAAGAGGATCAACAAAGGGAGTCTTCTTTTCCTTTGCAACTTGGTTTATTGTTAATTACCTCTTTAATTACGTTTAGACGGTGAGTGTGTCTTCAAGGGCTCAAAGTGTCCAAGAAGCCTCACCTAGGGCCGAATAGCATAGTAAATTTTTTGCTTAGTAATTTGTTGCCTGTTTGAACTTGTTTTCTATTGTTTTGGTAGAAACGTTTTGCATGATTAGTTTAGTTTAATTTGTGCTAAAACCGACTAGTTTGTTGCATATCTTTTTTTTTTAGCTTACATAGTTTTATTGCTTTTTGATTTCTCAACTTCTTGTGTTTTAAGTGTTTCACTAAGAGAAATTTTTGTGAGAAGGCATTGGAGACTAGTTTTTGGCAAGGAAAAGGCTTGGTACTTAAGTAGTCATTTGAGACTCACCTCCCTTACCTGGAAAACTACCTTCTTTATCTTCCCTAATCTTTCTCAAAGTAAAAACGCCTAAATACACAAAGGTCTAGCCATGTCTTCTTCTTCTCATTCTCCAAAGTCTATAGAATGTGAAGTAAAATCTTTGAAAACCCTTTTGAAAGAGGTATCCCAAGCGGTACAATTAATCTCTTCTAGGCAATTGGAGAATGAAAACAAGATTAATGAGTTGGCTAGAGCTCAAGAAGAGAAATCCCAAAAATCTCAAAAATAAAAAAAAAACAAATACTCATGCATCCCAAAGCATTGCAACTCTAGGGGAGGGAAGCCTTAGAATTAATGACTACTACCAACCACCCCCTAGAAGAACTAGGCAAAGGGAACAAGAGGTGCCAAGGGAAACTAGAGTAGACCTACCTCATTTTCATGGAAAGGAAAATGTAGAAATATATCTAGATTGGGAGATGAAGGTAGAGCAACTCTTTGCTTGCCATAGGGTAAGTGAGGAACGAAAAGTACCCTTAGCCACCCTTAGTTTCCAAGGAAATGCCATGTATTGGTGGACCTCTTTAGAAAGAGACCGACGTCTTCATAGGGAACCTCCCATAGAATATTGGAATGACCTTAGGGGAGCCCTAAGACGTCGACATATACCTTCTTACTACCATAGGGAGTTGATGGACAAGCTCCAAAGACTCCAACAAAAGAATATGAGTGTAGAAGAGTATAGGCAAAAGATGGAGCTCTATATGATGAGAGCCTCTATTAGAGAGGAAGAGGAAACCACCATATCTAGGTTCCTTAGTGGCCTATCACTTGAGATAAGAGATAGAGTAGAGCTCTTACCTTATCAAGACTTGAATGATTTGGTTCAACTTTGCATTAAAGTTAAGCAACAAAATTTGCGCAAAACATCAAGTCAAAAGGTGAGCCCCTATTCTAACTTTTATCCCAAGAGAGAGTTTAAAAGGGAGGGTAGTACATCTAAGGAAAAACCAAAAGAACCTACCAAACCCTTCACCAAAGAAACCTCAACCCCACCCATCCGAGCTAGAGATGTTAAATGTTTTAAGTGCTATGGTAGGGGGCATGTGCAAGCACAATGTCCAAACCAAAGGACTTTGTTTCTTAAAGGTGTAGACGAATACACTAGTGGCGAGGATGAGCTTAGTGAGAAAGAGGAAGGGGGAGAGGATGAGAGGGTAGCTCCATTAGAGGGAGAATTGCTTATGATTAGGAGAACCCTCAACAATCACCCTAGCACATCCATTGAAACACAAAGGGAGAACATATTTCATACAAGATGCAATGTTTTAGAAAATATATGTTCCCTCATTGTGGATAGTGGATCTAGTTGTAATTGTTGTAGTGCTAGGATGGTTGAAAAGCTTAAGCTACAAGTGGTTCCTCACCCAAAACCTTACAAACTTCAATGGCTTAATGAAAATGGGGAACTACATGTAGATAAGCAAGTGGAAATCAAGTTTTCCATAGGGAAATACAAAGATAAAGTTTTATGTGATGTAGTGCCTATGGAAGCTTGCCATATCTTATTAGGGAGGCCATGGCAATTTGACAAGAAAACCTTGCATGATGGTCTCACTAACGAGATTTCCTTCACCCATAAATATAAGAAGTTTGTACTTAGTCCTTTACCAAATTTCAAGTGGTGAAAGACCAAATACAAATGAAACAAAAGAGGAATGAGGAAAACAAAAAAAAAAGAAGAGTGCTAGAAAAAGAGAAAATCCTTAGGGATAGGAAGGCGTGGGAGAAGAGTGTTCCTTCCCACAAGGTTGGTCTACAAGAAAAGCCTTTTGAAAATGTTTTAGAAAACTTGCTTCTTGTTGAACAACCAAGCCTTATCTTTTGTAAAGGAGCACTTACATGCACTACCACAAGTAATGAACTCACGGTTTTACCTCCTCAAATAGAAAACCTTTTGAGTGAATTTGACGATCTATTCTCACAAGAAGGACCCAATGGGCTTCCTCCTCTTAGGGGGATAGAACATCAAATTGACTTCATTCCGGGGGCAAGCCTACCAAATAGGCCTGCTTATAGAACCAACCCCGAGGAAACAAAGGAGATAGAATCACAAGTTCAAGACTTGTTGGAGAAGGGTTGGGTTCAAAAGAGTCTAAGCCCTTGTGCTGTACCTGTCTTGTTGGTGCCTAAAAAAAGATGGAAAATGGCGCATGTGTTGTGATTGTAGAGCAATCAACAACATCACCATCAAGTATAGGCATCCAATCCCAAGGCTTGATGATATGCTTGATGAATTGCATGGGTCAACTCTATTCTCCAAAATTGACCTTAAAAGTGGATATCACCAAATTCGAATCAAGGAGGGTGATGAGTGGAAAACCGCTTTTAAGACCAAATTTGGATTATATGAGTGGTTGGTGATGCCCTTTGGACTCACTAACGCTCCAAGCACATTCATGAGGCTTATGAATCACACCTTGAGGGATTGTATAGGTAAATATGTAGTAGTTTACTTTGATGATATCTTAGTATATAGTAAACCCTAGAAGACCATCTAAGTCACCTTAGGGAAGTCTTTCTAGTTCTTAGGAAAAATAGTCTTTTTGCAAATAGGGATAAGTGTACCTTTGGTGTAGATAGTGTAGTCTTTTTAGGCTTTATAGTAAACAAAACGGGGGTACATGTAGATCCCGAGAAAATCAAAGCCATCCAAGAGTGGCCAACTCCACAAAATGTAAGTGATGTAAGAAGTTTTCATGGGTTAGCTAGCTTCTATAGAAGGTTTGTGCCTAATTTTTCTAGCCTAGCTTCTCCTTTGAATGAACTTGTTAAAAAAGATGTTGCATTTTGTTGGAATGAAAAGCATGAGCAAGCCTTTCAAAGGCTAAAAGCTCAACTCACCAATGCACCCATCCTATCTCTCCCAAATTTTTCCAAAACTTTTGAGATAGAGTGTGATGCATCGGGAGTAGGCATAGGCGCGGTATTGTTGCAAGGTGGACACCCCATTGCTTATTTTAGTGAAAAACTCCATGGTGCTACCCTCAACTACCCCACTTATGACAAAGAGCTCTATGCTCTTGTGAGAGCCCTAAAGACTTGGGAACACTATCTTGTGTCCAAAGAATTTGTTATCCATAGTGATCACGAGTCTTTAAAATATTTAAAGGGCCAACACAAGCTCAATAAGAGACATGCAAAATGGATGGAATTTCTTGAACAATTTCCTTATGTAATCAAATACAAGAAAGGAAGCACCAATATAGTGGCCGATGCTCTTTCAAGACGCCACACACTCTTTTCAAAATTGGGTGCCCAAATTCTTGGATTTGACCACATAAGAGAGCTTTACCAAGAAGATCAAGAACTTTCATCCATCTATGCCCAATGTCTACATAGAGCGCAAGGAGGTTACTATGTGTCCGAGGGATATCTTTTTAAAGAAGGAAAACTTTGCATTCCCCAAGGAACACATAGAAAACTCCTTGTCAAAGAATCACATGAAGGGGGACTCATGGGCCATTTTGGAGTTGATAAGACTCTAGATCTTTTGAAAGCAAAATTTTGTTGGCCACACATGAGGAAAGATGTCCAACGCCATTGCTCTAGATGTATCTCATGTTTAAAAGCAAAGTCTAGAACAATGCCGCATGGACTCTACACCCCTTTGCCGATTGCAAATGCTCCTTGGGAAGACATTAGCATGGATTTCATTTTAGGACTTCCTAGGACTGCAAGAGGCCATGACTCTATCTTTGTGGTAGTGGACCGTTTTAGCAAAATGTCTCACTTTATTCCATGCCACAAAGTAGATGATGCTCAAAATATTTCTAAACTCTTCTTTAGAGAAGTGGTGAGACTCCATGGTCTCCCTAGAAGTATAGTGTCCGATAGAGATCCCAAGTTTATAAGTCACTTTTGGAAAACTCTTTGGGGTAAACTTGGAACAAGACTACAATTCTCAACTTCTTGTCATCCTCAAACGGATGGGCAAACCGAAGTAGTCAATAGATCTCTTGGAACTATGCTTAGGGCTATCATGAAGGGCAGCCACAAATCTTGGGATGAGTACCTTCCCCACATTGAATTTGCTTACAATAGAGTAGTTCACAAGACTACTAATGCTTCTCCTTTTGAGGTAGTATATGGTTTTAATCCTCTCACGCCCATGGATTTAATTCCTCTTCCTAATCCACAAGATTTTGTGCATAAGGAAGGAGTAATCAAGGCTGATTTTGTCAAGAAAATGCATGAGAAGATTAAAATTCAAATACAACAACAAAATGAGAAGTACACAAAACACAACAACAAAGGGAAGAGAGAAATAATTTTTGAGGAAGGAGACTTAGTTTGGCTTCATCTTCGAAAAGAAAGATTTCCAAATCAAAGGAAGTCCAAACTAAGTCCCCGAGGTGAGGGACCCTTCCAAGTCCTTAAGCGAGTCAACAACAATGCATATAAATTGGACCTACCTCTTGAAAATGGAGTACATGACACATTTAATGTAATTGATCTTTCTCCATTTCTAGGTACCAATGACGATGACGAGCTGGATTTGAGGACAAATCCTTTCCAAGGGGGAGGGGATGATGGAGGAGGGCCAAGCACATCTAACCAAGGAAGCCAAGGCCCAAACCAAGAAGACCGTCTAGACCAAGAGGAGCGTCTAGCTCCAAGAAGTGAGCGTCTAAGACATGAAGGAGGGCTATCCATGGAGCTAGACCGTCTAGGACCTCTCACAAGATCCATGGCTAAACATATCCAAGCACACATAGAAGAAGCCACGGATGGGAGGGAGAAGACCTTGTACATGCTACTTGGAGGCCCATTAGGGGTAGCTTAGTAGATTAGTGTAGTGTAGAAAGCAAAACTTGCTAACTTAGGGGTGTGCTATCAAAAAGGTGCCCTTAGCAATAGAAGGAGGGGTGTGCTAGCAAATAGGTGCCTTTAGCAAAAGAGGGAGGGGTGTACTATCAAATGTTGCATTTTTGACCTATCTTCTAGAATATTAGGATGATGGTGTGGTTTGACTAAAGTCAATACCCTAGGCAGCCCCCACTTTTTGTATTTCCATCCCTACCCTTTAAAGCTTGCTCACCAAGGCTCCTAAATCTATAAATAAGGAGGCCTACCTCATGTATTTTCAAGTTTATTTGAGTAATGTTATGCTGCCATTTTTGTGCACAAGCTTTACTCCTCCTAGAAATCTAGGCTATAAACTTCAATCCTTTCACGTTCTCCCTTGAGCTGGCCGAACCACTCAACCCATACTCATCATGCACCTTCAAGACCAACACAACTCCTAGGAGGGTCTTGTTTCACTCATCCATTGCTTCCGCTCCATCTATTTCTACTTTGATTCAAGAAGAACACATGAAAATGCCATCATTTGGTATCATGAGCTTTTGGTTCTTCAAGATGAGTAGCTTGTCTTTTTAAATTTTCAGTTCTTCTTTATTTTCATCTTGTCATTTCAATTCCATAATTGTCTTGCTGTTTTTTTTTTTTTTAACATTTTAAATTGTTCTTGGTGTGCTTATGGAAGATCCAACCGAAGCACATGTGTTCAATTGATCTTGAACATTTTCTTGTGCAATTGTGATAGGATTCCTTACACATTGAGTGGCTGTTTTCTTTTAGGAATTTGAGTCTTTATTGCTTTCTTATAATTGCTTCATTTTATGCTTTGAGTCTTTATTTTCTGAATCTATAAATGTTGTGTCAAGTCATGTGAATCCATAATTGTCATCAATTCTTAGTAGTCCTATTTTTGGCTTGATTGTTTCTTGTTTTTGGGTCTCTTTAATTTGCCTTAATCTGCTGTTATTTTGATCCTTTGCTGCCTTTTTAATTTTAGTTTGAGTTCATAATTGTGTCTTAGTTCTTACACAATTTCCTTCTTACATTTTCCTTTGTGTTAAATTTTGGTATCTTGCTGTTTTTTTTCTTCAGTTTTCCAGTTTTCCCCTGTTTCTCTCTCTGTCTGGCTGTTTTTTGTTTCAAAAATTATTTCCACTCATAGAAAATTTGTGATTCTCTGGAAAATGCAAGTTTGAAGTGTTACAAAAAGGACAAAAAAAAGAATCAGATCAAAAAAGGCAACAGAAAAAATATGATAAATCTTACAAAATCAGAGTGCAAATCTTGAGCGCTCCAGCTGGCCTAACTGCACACCAAATTTGCAAAAATTATTAAAAAAAAAAATGGTGCATGCGTTTTAGGTGATTCCAAAGCCATTGTTTAGATAAGATCCTGAATTTTCTTGCGTATAAATTTCAGAGACAAATTTTAAAAATACAGCTCAGCATAAATCGGGGAACAAACACGTTTTCTGGCCCACAACAATTTCCAGTGGTGCTGTTTTTTTTTTTTTTTTATTTGGTCATCTAATCTAGTGCTTTTCTTTAGGAATTCCTTTTGTGTGCCAACTTTTTTTGAGTACCTTTAATTGTTTGCTTTAATTTCTTGACTCTCTTTCTAAGTTGTCATATTATAAATCCTTTTGGTGGTACTGTTTTTATTCAATTAAATTTGTTTCTTGCTTTTGTTTCTTGACCTCTCTTTTGGGTGCTGGAATTTAATTCTCCTTGGTGCATATGTGCATGGAACTTGACTTGGTTTAGGTTTAGCTCTTGTGAATAGGTGCTGGAAATTGGAGAATTAAAGCCATCATTTTAAGGAGGAGACAAAGCTAAAGCCGAAACAAGGTTGCTTGAAACAAACAATACAAACACCTAGAAGATCAAAAAAAAAAAATTCAAGACAACAAGGAAGTGCACTAACCCAAAAGAGGATCAACAAAGGGAGTCTTCTTTTCCTTTGCAACTTGGTTTATTGTTAATTACCTCTTTAATTACGTTTAGACGGTGAGTGTGTCTTCAAGGGCTCAAAGTGTCCAAGAAGCCTCACCTAGGGCCGAATAGCATAGTAAATTTTTTGCTTAGTAATTTGTTGCCTGTTTGAACTTGTTTTCTATTGTTTTGGTAGAAACGTTTTGCATGATTAGTTTAGTTTAATTTGTGCTAAAACCGACTAGTTTGTTGCATATCTTTTTTTTTTAGCTTACATAGTTTTATTGCTTTTTGATTTCTCAACTTCTTGTGTTTTAAGTGTTTCACTAAGAGAAATTTTTGTGAGAAGGCATTGGAGACTAGTTTTTGGCAAGGAAAAGGCTTGGTACTTAAGTAGTCATTTGAGACTCACCTCCCTTACCTGGAAAACTACCTTCTTTATCTTCCCTAATCTTTCTCAAAGTAAAAACGCCTAAATACACAAAGGTCTAGCCATGTCTTCTTCTTCTCATTCTCCAAAGTCTATAGAATGTGAAGTAAAATCTTTGAAAACCCTTTTGAAAGAGGTATCCCAAGCGGTACAATTAATCTCTTCTAGGCAATTGGAGAATGAAAACAAGATTAATGAGTTGGCTAGAGCTCAAGAAGAGAAATCCCAAAAATCTCAAAAATCAAAAAAAAAAAATACTCATGCATCCCAAAGCATTGGAACTCTAGGGGAGGGAAGCCTTAGAATTAATGACTACTACCAACCATCCCCTAGAAGAACTAGGCAAAGGGAACAAGAGGTGCCAAGGGAAACTAGAGTAGACCTACCTCATTTTCATGGAAAGGAAAATGTAGAAATATATCTAGATTGGGAGATGAAGGTAGAGCAACTCTTTGCTTGCCATAGGGTAAGTGAGGAACGAAAAGTACCCTTAGCCACCCTTAGTTTCCAAGGAAATGCCATGTATTGGTGGACCTCTTTAGAAAGAGACCGACGTCTTCATAGGGAACCTCCCATAGAATATTGGAATGACCTTAGGGGAGCCCTAAGACGTCGACATATACCTTCTTACTACCATAGGGAGTTGATGGACAAGCTCCAAAGACTCCAACAAAAGAATATGAGTGTAGAAGAGTATAGGCAAAAGATGGAGCTCTATATGATGAGAGCCTCTATTAGAGAGGAAGAGGAAACCACCATATCTAGGTTCCTTAGTGGCCTATCACTTGAGATAAGAGATAGAGTAGAGCTCTTACCTTATCAAGACTTGAATGATTTGGTTCAACTTTGCATTAAAGTTAAGCAACAAAATTTGCGCAAAACATCAAGTCAAAAGGTGAGCCCCTATTCTAACTTTTATCCCAAGAGAGAGTTTAAAAGGGAGGGTAGTACATCTAAGGAAAAACCAAAAGAACCTACCAAACCCTTCACCAAAGAAACCTCAACCCCACCCATCCGAGCTAGAGATGTTAAATGTTTTAAGTGCTATGGTAGGGGGCATGTGCAAGCACAATGTCCAAACCAAAGGACTTTGTTTCTTAAAGGTGTAGACGAATACACTAGTGGCGAGGATGAGCTTAGTGAGAAAGAGGAAGGGGGAGAGGATGAGAGGGTAGCTCCATTAGAGGGAGAATTGCTTATGATTAGGAGAACCCTCAACAATCACCCTAGCACATCCATTGAAACACAAAGGGAGAACATATTTCATACAAGATGCAATGTTTTAGAAAATATATGTTCCCTCATTGTGGATAGTGGATCTAGTTGTAATTGTTGTAGTGCTAGGATGGTTGAAAAGCTTAAGCTACAAGTGGTTCCTCACCCAAAACCTTACAAACTTCAATGGCTTAATGAAAATGGGGAACTACATGTAGATAAGCAAGTGGAAATCAAGTTTTCCATAGGGAAATACAAAGATAAAGTTTTATGTGATGTAGTGCCTATGGAAGCTTGCCATATCTTATTAGGGAGGCCATGGCAATTTGACAAGAAAACCTTGCATGATGGTCTCACTAACAAGATTTCCTTCACCCATAAATATAAGAAGTTTGTACTTAGTCCTTTACCACATTCTCAAGTGGTGAAAGACCAAATACAAATGAAACAAAAGAGGAATGAGGAAAACAAAAAAAAAAAAAAGAGTGCTAGAAAAAGAGAAAATCCTTAGGGATAGGAAGGCGTGGGAGAAGAGTGTTCCTTCCCACAAGGTTGGTCTACAAGAAAAGCCTTTTGAAAATGTTTTAGAAAACTTGCTTCTTGTTGAACAACCAAGCCTTATCTTTTGTAAAGGAGCACTTACATGCACTGCCACAAGTAATGAACTCACGGTTTTACCTCCTCAAATAGAAAACCTTTTGAGTGAATTTGACGATCTATTCTCACAAGAAGGACCCAATGGGCTTCCTCCTCTTAGGGGGATAGAACATCAAATTGACTTCATTCCGGGGGCAAGCCTACCAAATAGGCCTGCTTATAGAACCAACCCCGAGGAAACAAAGGAGATAGAATCACAAGTTCAAGACTTGTTGGAGAAGGGTTGGGTTCAAAAGAGTCTAAGCCCTTGTGCTGTACCTGTCTTGTTGGTGCCTAAAAAAAGATGGAAAATGGCGCATGTGTTGTGATTGTAGAGCAATCAACAACATCACCATCAAGTATAGGCATCCAATCCCAAGGCTTGATGATATGCTTGATGAATTGCATGGGTCAACTCTATTCTCCAAAATTGACCTTAAAAGTGGATATCACCAAATTCGAATCAAGGAGGGTGATGAGTGGAAAACCGCTTTTAAGACCAAATTTGGATTATATGAGTGGTTGGTGATGCCCTTTGGACTCACTAACGCTCCAAGCACATTCATGAGGCTTATGAATCACACCTTGAGGGATTGTATAGGTAAATATGTAGTAGTTTACTTTGATGATATCTTAGTATATAGTAAACCCTAGAAGACCATCTAAGTCACCTTAGGGAAGTCTTTCTAGTTCTTAGGAAAAATAGTCTTTTTGCAAATAGGGATAAGTGTACCTTTGGTGTAGATAGTGTAGTCTTTTTAGGCTTTATAGTAAACAAAACGGGGGTACATGTAGATCCCGAGAAAATCAAAGCCATCCAAGAGTGGCCAACTCCACAAAATGTAAGTGATGTAAGAAGTTTTCATGGGTTAGCTAGCTTCTATAGAAGGTTTGTGCCTAATTTTTCTAGCCTAGCTTCTCCTTTGAATGAACTTGTTAAAAAAGATGTTGCATTTTGTTGGAATGAAAAGCATGAGCAAGCCTTTCAAAGGCTAAAAGCTCAACTCACCAATGCACCCATCCTATCTCTCCCAAATTTTTCCAAAACTTTTGAGATAGAGTGTGATGCATCGGGAGTAGGCATAGGCGCGGTATTGTTGCAAGGTGGACACCCCATTGCTTATTTTAGTGAAAAACTCCATGGTGCTACCCTCAACTACCCCACTTATGACAAAGAGCTCTATGCTCTTGTGAGAGCCCTAAAGACTTGGGAACACTATCTTGTGTCCAAAGAATTTGTTATCCATAGTGATCACGAGTCTTTAAAATATTTAAAGGGCCAACACAAGCTCAATAAGAGACATGCAAAATGGATGGAATTTCTTGAACAATTTCCTTATGTAATCAAATACAAGAAAGGAAGCACCAATATAGTGGCCGATGCTCTTTCAAGACGCCACACACTCTTTTCAAAATTGGGTGCCCAAATTCTTGGATTTGACCACATAAGAGAGCTTTACCAAGAAGATCAAGAACTTTCATCCATCTATGCCCAATGTCTACATAGAGCGCAAGGAGGTTACTATGTGTCCGAGGGATATCTTTTTAAAGAAGGAAAACTTTGCATTCCCCAAGGAACACATAGAAAACTCCTTGTCAAAGAATCACATGAAGGGGGACTCATGGGCCATTTTGGAGTTGATAAGACTCTAGATCTTTTGAAAGCAAAATTTTGTTGGCCACACATGAGGAAAGATGTCCAACGCCATTGCTCTAGATGTATCTCATGTTTAAAAGCAAAGTCTAGAACAATGCCGCATGGACTCTACACCCCTTTGCCGATTGCAAATGCTCCTTGGGAAGACATTAGCATGGATTTCATTTTAGGACTTCCTAGGACTGCAAGAGGCCATGACTCTATCTTTGTGGTAGTGGACCGTTTTAGCAAAATGTCTCACTTTATTCCATGCCACAAAGTAGATGATGCTCAAAATATTTCTAAACTCTTCTTTAGAGAAGTGGTGAGACTCCATGGTCTCCCTAGAAGTATAGTGTCCGATAGAGATCCCAAGTTTATAAGTCACTTTTGGAAAACTCTTTGGGGTAAACTTGGAACAAGACTACAATTCTCAACTTTTTGTCATCCTCAAACGGATGGGCAAACCGAAGTAGTCAATAGATCTCTTGGAACTATGCTTAGGGCTATCATGAAGGGCAGCCAGAAATCTTGGGATGAGTACCTTCCCCACATTGAATTTGCTTACAATAGAGTAGTTCACAAGACTACTAATGCTTCTCCTTTTGAGGTAGTATATGGTTTTAATCCTCTCACGCCCATGGATTTAATTCCTCTTCCTAATCCACAAGATTTTGTGCATAAGGAAGGAGTAATCAAGGCTGATTTTGTCAAGAAAATGCATGAGAAGATTAAAATTCAAATACAACAACAAAATGAGAAGTACACAAAACACAACAACAAAGGGAAGAGAGAAATAATTTTTGAGGAAGGAGACTTAGTTTGGCTTCATCTTCGAAAAGAAAGATTTCCAAATCAAAGGAAGTCCAAACTAAGTCCCCGAGGTGAGGGACCCTTCCAAGTCCTTAAGCGAGTCAACAACAATGCATATAAATTGGACCTACCTCTTGAATATGGAGTACATGACACATTTAATGTAATTGATCTTTCTCCATTTCTAGGTACCAATGACGATGACGAGCTGGATTTGAGGACAAATCCTTTCCAAGGGGGAGGGGATGATGGAGGAGGGCCAAGCACATCTAACCAAGGAAGCCAAGGCCTAAACCAAGAAGACCGTCTAGACCAAGAGGAGCGTCTAGCTCCAAGAAGTGAGCGTCTAGGACGTGAAGGAGGGAGGCTATCCATGGAGCTAGACCGTCTAGGACCTCTCACAAGATCCATGGCTAAACATATCCAAGCACACATAGAAGAAGCCACGGATGGGAGGGAGAAGACCTTGTACATGCTACTTGGAGGCCCATTAGGGGTAGCTTAGTAGATTAGTGTAGTGTAGAAAGCAAAACTTGCTAACTTAGGGGTGTGCTATCAAAAAGGTGCCCTTAGCAATAGAAGGAGGGGTGTGCTAGCAAATAGGTGCCTTTAGCAAAAGAGGGAGGGGTGTACTATCAAATGTTGCATTTTTGACCTATCTTCTAGAATATTAGGATGATGGTGTGGTTTGACTAAAGTCAATACCCTAGGCAGCCCCCACTTTTTGTATTTCCATCCCTACCCTTTAAAGCTTGCTCACCAAGGCTCCTAAATCTATAAATAAGGAGGTCTACCTCATGTATTTTCAAGTTTATTTGAGTAATGTTATGCTGCCATTTTTGTGCACAAGCTTTACTCCTCCTAGAAATCTAGGCTATAAACTTCAATCCTTTCACCTTCTCCCTTGAGCTGGCCGAACCACTCAACCCATACTCATCATGCACCTTCAAGACCAACACAACTCCTAGGAGGGTCTTGTTTCACTCATCCATTGCTTCCGCTCCATCTATTTCTACTTTGATTCAAGAAGAACACATGAAAATGCCATCAGAGTGCATGACACATTTAATGTAATTGACCTATCTCCATTTGTAGGTACCAATGAAGACTTGGATTTGAGGACAAATCCTTTCCAAGGGGGAGGGGATGATGGAGGGAGGCCAAGCTCACCCCACCATGAAAGCCAAGGGCCAAGACTAGACCGTCTAGAACCATATGGAGAGTGTCTAGCACAAGACAAGGGGGAGCTACATGAGGAGCGTCTAGGAGGGAGCCTAGACCGTCTAGGACCTCTCACAAGGTCCATGGCCAAGCACATTCACGCCCAAATGAGTGAAGCCACGGATGGGAGGGAGAAGACCTTGTACATGCTACTTGGAGGCCCATTAGGGGTAGCTTAGTAGATTAGTGTAGTGTAGAAAGCAAAACTTGCTCACTTAGGGGTGTGCTATAAAAAAGGTGCCCTTAACAATAGAAGGAGGGGTGTGCTAGCAAATAGGTGCCTTTAGCAAAAGAAGGAGGGGTGTACTATCAAATGTTGCATTTTTTACCTATCTTCTAGAATATTAGGATGATGGTGTGGTTTGACTAAAGTCAATACCCTAGGCAGCCCCACTTTTTGTATTCCCATCCCTACTCCTTGCCTAACACTTAGGTTTTAGTCTTCAATTCATCACTACCAAAGGGGCTGGCCAAACCTCCCCATTTCCTCACTCTTCATGCACCTTCAAGGCACCCATGCTTCCTAGGAAGGCCTTGCTCACCTCCTCCATAAGCTTCCGCATCCATCATCACCAAGGAACTCCAAAATCCAAAGAAGAGCTCATAGGAATGCTATCACTAAACCTCTAGAAAACCACTCTTCACCGATTGAACTTCGATTCAAACGGTTAAAACCTTCGAAAAACGATTGCAGCAGCCAGCAATCGAACAGAAACTACCGGAAACCTCACAAACCCAACTGTGGATGGGAATCACAGTTTACTCGGCCCCACGGTGGGCGCCTGATGATCCAGCCTCTTGACCAAAGCGTTAGAGCTTCTCCTTCCCGAACCTCATCCTCACCAGCTTCACGCCAAGTACACCGATGACCTTCACCTGAAAATCCTCCAAGAAACCTAAAAGAACAGTATGGCGCCTCTGCGGCCGGTTGCGCTCCGACGCTCAAGTCAGTGATTGAATTAACAAAGAATTTCAAAGAAAACTCAGAACCGTGTACAAGTGAATCACCACCAAAAAATGAATCCTCCCCCTAATTCCGTTAAGAAATTTATATATATATACCTGAGTCTTTCTCTCTCCTGACAGTTATTCCTCTTGACACGTGGATAACATCTGGTCATACATGTGTCACCATCTGGAGTACCTGTAGCTGAAACGTTACTTCCACTTTGCTCCTGCGACTATGTTATCCACACAGGGAGTAGCTTAGTGCACAAGCTACTCTGGGCGCAACCTTAACATGATGAGCTGGTTAACACTGGGTATCACGACTCACACTACACATGGTGGCAGATATGCCACTTATCTTCCCTACTTCGGCGGCAGACATGCCACTTACCTTCTGTATTTATACCATATAACAAGTGCTTACCAAGTCTTCTCAAATACCCGGCGATGTGCTCCTTTTCGCGACTTGTTGACCACCTGATCTCCTAATCTTCACACACGGCGATCATGTGCAATCTAGACGATTACCGATCTTCACACACGGCGATCATGTGCAATCTAGGCGATTACCGATCTTCAGACACGGCGATCATGTGCAATCTAGGCAATTACCGATCTGTGCTTCTTGCGTACCGCTCTCGCTGGGAGCCTGGGTCCCAGCTTGACTACGTGTTAACAGGAAACCCCCGATGACTGATCAGTGCTTCTTTACTTCTTGCGCTCTGCTCCCAGGCGCTCACCTGGCACTAATCTGTGGGTGGGTGGTGGTCCCTTAGCAACTGACCACCGATCACCATTCTGAGTGATCTCCTCCCTGATTCACCTGCTATCTTCTACCACGTGTCACCCTGTGAATGGTCCACATGGTCAACTGCTGCTGATGTCATCGACTACCGATGACCGACCGGATCAAAAGCCTAAAGCGCGATGACTGATGAGTGGTGAACTAACATGCTAGTCGGTGGTCGGTGGTAAAAGCTTTGAGTAAGAAAGCTTTTCCAAGCAAGTTCTTGTGCGAGATTCCAAACCAGAAGAAGAAGAGTTGCTCGCCAGTAGGGTCGTGCATGAGGATGGTATGAGAGAGCTAGTAAGCTGGTCAGTGATCAGTGACTCTCTTAACCCATTACGTGCATGGACTGTGCGGTGAGGTCATGCATGCAGGATGCAGCGCCTGGTGAGTGTGTTTAGACCAGCCACACCCGGTGCTCTCTTGGGAGCATGCGACTCACTCAGAGGGAAGAAATGCCCTAAGTTACTCCGTAAGGGAATAACTTAGGCGCACAGAGAAAAGCGCAAAGACCCTTCAGGTGTGACACGCGTACGATTAGATGCAAGTTGCATGCCTCCATGTGTCACCATCTCCGAGAGAGGCGCGGCCCAGGTATAAAAGCACTCCACGTCATGTAAGGTACACAGTTTTGACAAGTTTTTACAGTTTTACAGAGTTACACACATTTTCTGAGTCATTGTGAGCATGTTTTACACACGTTGCACAGTGATAACAGAATTCAGTTATAGAGAGAGAAAGTGGATCTGAGAGCACACACGAGTCTCACAGAGAGATTCAGATAGAGTTTTTGGTGCTTCTGTTGCCTGACTTGAGCGTCGGAGTGCACACGGCCGCTAGAGGCGTCGTCTGTGTTGTTTTGCAGGCATCGTTTGGAGTTCTAGAGAAGGTTCTTGGAGCGTTCTTGTAGAACATGTGGTTGCAGAAGGCTAGACGAAGGAGTGACGAGGCACATACTCCATGATCCGGTCGGTCATCAGTAATTGATGACGTCAGCAGCCGTTGACCACGTGGACCATGCACAGGGTGGCATGTGGTAGAAAGAGCAAGTGAATCAGGGAGGAGATCACCTAGAACAGTGATCGGTAGTCAGATAACAAGTGGCCACCACTCCCAGTTCAGAGCATAGATAAACGCTTGGAGGCACCGCACGGACGTCGGTGGATAGTCATGAGGCACCGCACGGACGTCGGTGGATAGTCATGAGGCACCGCTCGGTGGTAAGTGCATGCAGAGGGCGGTCGGTCATCGGTGTTCTTGCCAACGCGTGCTAAGCTGGGACCAAGGTTCCCAGCGAGAGCGTTACACAAGAAGTACAGATCAGTAATCGCCTGTCGCCTGTGATGATGAGTAATCGCCTATCGCCTTGAGGATGAGTGATCGCCTATCGCCTTGAGGATGAGTAATCGCTCATCGCCGGTATGGATCAGTACTCGCCTAGGTTACACATGATCGCCGTGTGTGAAGGTTAGGAGATCAGATGGTCAGCAAGTCGCCGAAAGAGCACATCGCCGGGTGTTTGAGAAGACTTGGCAAGCACTTGTTGTATGGTCTAAGTACAGAGGATAAGTGGCATATCTGCCACCATGTGTAGTGTGAGCTGCGATGCCCAGTGTTAACCAGCTCGCCATGTTAAGGTTGCGCCCAGAGTAGCCTGTGTACTAAGCTACTCCCTGTGTGGATAACTTAGTCGCAGGGGCATAGTGGAAGTAACGTTTCAGCTGCAGATACTCCAGATGGTGACACGTGTATGACCAGATGTTATCCACGTGTCAAGAGGAATAACCGTCAGGAGAGAGAAAGACTCAGGTATATATACGAAACTCTTAACAAAATGAAAGAGAGAGTTTTGACAGTTTTTACAGCTTACACATTTTAGAGTTTACAGTTACACACGAGTCTCACAGAGAGATTCAGTGATAGTTTTGGTGTTCCTGTTGCCTGACTTGAGCGTCGGAGGTACAACGGCCGCCAGAGGCGTCGTCTGTGTGTTTTGCAGGCAGCGTTTGGAGTTCCGGTGGTGGTTCTTGGAGCGTTCCTGCAGAACAGAAGGCTAGACGAAGGAGTGACGAGGCAATCCTCCATGTTCGAGTCAAGCGGTAGGATCACTCCACGTTCAAGTCCGCGGCAGGATCAAGACTCATTCTCCAATTGTCTAAAACAAATCATTTGAACGGGTTGTGAAACTTCTTCCAAAAGAGTTTTCATAGATTTTAATTCATTTTCAATAGGCTTTGGAGAATGAGAAGAAGAAGACATGACTAAAGCTTTGTGTGTAGAAGTATTTTACCTTGAGAAAATTTAGGGAAGTCAAAGAAGGTAGTCTTCCAAGTAAGGGAGGTGAGTCACAATGGACTACTTAAATACCAAGCCTTGCCTTAGCCAAAGACTATCCCTCAATGTCTTCACACAAAGCTTTCTCTTAGTAAACCACTTAAAACACAATCAAGTTGAAGACATCCTTTTTTATGCAAGAAAACAATGCACCTAGCTAATTAATAGTATCGACCAGTCCTCGGACACTGAGAACAGCTAGTAAAGGGTGAGCCACGTCAGCTGGGTCCCACAGCATGGGCCAAAGCCATGTGGAATGGACCCCGCAGGTGGTATTGATTAGAGGGTGATTAGTCATCAGCATGTCCCCAGAGAGAAGGGTGATTAGTCATCAGCATGTCCCCAGAGAGAAGGGTGATTAGTCATCAGCGTGTCCCCACAGAGAAGGGTGATTAGTCATCAGCATGTCTCCACAGAGAAGGGTGATTAGTCATCGCTGTGATGATCACCAGAAGGGACTGATGTGTCCTCGTCACTCCGCAGGGTGATCAGTCCTCGGCAACAGAGTGTGACGAGGTGACGTCGGTCTTGGGTGATTTGAACAGCGTAACCAGAACAACTAAGATTGGTTCCCAGAGTGGGCCAATGACCAGTTAAATACCCAGAGGTAGGGAGAGGCCTGAATCACGAAGAGCCTATGCGGGTAGCAGGGAGAGCACAGTTAGGTGCAGAGTCCTGAGGGGTCGAGCACTCATCAAAACTAGGGTTTTCCCGGTAAAGGCTACATGCATGGCACGTGAACAGTGAAGGCACTCTCACAATAGGTGGCCCCAGAGACTAGGTGCACGAGGAGGCGCCCAGGTGGTCACCCTGTTAGAGTTTGCACTCCAGAAAAGGAAACCTTATGTGCTAGATTACCCTAAGACTGGGTGATAGCGGCGCGAGGGTATTCCAGTAAACCCTGAATATAGCTAGCAGCGCAGTGAACCCTAATTAGGGCTAGCAGCGCAGTAAACCCTAGACTATATAAGGGAAAGTGAAATACTTCACAAAGGTACGCAGTTTCTAGACCTAAACACAGAGAAACTCAATACACTTGGTGTTTTTTGCCCCATCTTGACTTGAGTGTCGTGAAGTCAACTAACAGGTGAGTCAACCGGCAAGAACATTTGGCGCCCACCGTGGGGCCGGAGTAAAACAGGGTCCCATACACGAGAGTGAGAGTAGAAACTGTTAGGAAAGATGGCTTTAAACTAGAGGGGGGGTGAATTGTTTAAAGAGGTTTTCGCAAACTTTTCCAAGCTAGAATGAATATCTTTCAGAAATCAAATGATTAAGCAATTCAGTTTGCCAAAACAGCAAGCAAAACAGCACTTCCAGGAAAACAATCGGTTGTTTCTTCGAAACAATCGGTTGTTTATACCAGCAAACAACAAACAAACTGAAATTAAAGAGATAGGGATAGAGAGATTGTACACAGATGTTTATACTGGTTCACTCCAACCCAGAGCTACATCCAGTCTTCTCAGAACCCTGAGGAAATCCACTAAGCAATCACACCTTGATTACTTACACAACAACCAAGAGAATGACCTTGAAAACCTCAAGACACACACTCTCCTTGGCCAACACTAAGATTGCTGATCTTGAACACCTCAAGAACACACAGCCAATCTCAGCAACAATACAGAAAAGAAATGTTTCAGCAGATACACAGATTACACTTGTTACAGATGAAGATCTGAAATCAATACAAGTAGAATCCTATTCCAGCACCTTGATCAATGTCTTTAGCTCTTAAGCAATCTCAGCAATTTTTCAAAACTCTCTTAGCAGCTCTTTGTCAAAAGCATTCTTAACCTTTTAAAAAGAGATTTTTTTAATTATATAAAAGGAAGTTTGTTTATCAAATCTTAACAAACCCATAAAAGCTTTCAGAAAGATTGGTCAAAGCATTTAATGACTGGAGCGTAATCAGTTTCAAATCATTTAAGGCTCAGTCAAAGAAAACAGTTTTTCTGTTATGGTTCCAAAACAAACAATCGGTTGTTTCCTTGAATCAATCGGTTGTTTTGTCACTTAACAGTTTTCTCCATTCAAAAACAGTTTTCAAACTTTCTCAAAACATCTAAATATAGACAATCGGTTGTTTCGATAGAACAATCGGTTGTTTCAACTTAGTTTGAAAAATACTTTTGTTTTATCAAAAACTGAGATGCTAATTGCTTTGAGATTTAATCTAAGGTTGGATTACACTTTAAACTACCCCAGAACAAAACAACAAAGCAGCACAACAGCAGCAAGCAAGCAAAAGCTTCATCATCCTTCAAAGGATTTGGATTCTTCAAAACTTTGAACACCACTTGGTTCAACAGAAACCACAGAAGATGAGGAATACAAGACACGGGTCCATTCCACCAAATGGAGGCGAAAACGTTACCATGCAACAACTCATGGAAACGATGCGCGCCCTCCAAGAGACGGTGGCGGAGTCCAGAGCGCATCAGGCGCGTATGCAGGAAGACCTGGCCGCCTCACAGGCAAGGAATGAGGAGTTGCAGACTGCGGGGAGATGATCGGGCTCCACCAACGCCCCCAAGGGCCTTTCCCATGCCTTTCTCCCAGGCGATTATGGACACGGTGGTCCCAGCTGTAACATCCCACCAAAATACATCTCACATTTATACATAAAAAATTATGAAACAAAATTTTCGAAACGAATGTATGTATATATATATATAATGATGTTGCTCCTCACAGGGAGTTTAATACATGACCGGTCAATTTTCTCAAAACTTAACCAAAATACAGCAAAATAGAACAGGCGATCTCCTAACAGAAAAGGCGATCTCCCATAAGACAGGCGATCTCCTATCATATCGGCGATCTCCTATTAGAAAGCAGAAAAAGGGTGATCGCCTAATAGAACAGAGGTAGGCGATCTCCTTCCGGCGACCACTCACTGAGGATCTCCACTTCCTGCAACATCGTCTGCTCCCGTGTAATTGGTACACGATCATCACAGTTTTAAGAGAAAACAGCCACAGAACAATACAAAAGGGTAAGCTAGATATTTGAAAGCGAGTTTAGATATGAACTTAAAAATCAAGATAAAGCAAAGTTAAGACACCCAAGTAAAACCATCAGCTTTCTCATTCTTTCCACATGACTATCAAGTAAATCACATATTTCACAATTTCCTCAAGAGTCTTTCAATTCACATACACCATCAAGTGTCTATCAATTCAATGTTTCTCATTTCTCACGTCAGACTTCCACTGACTCATCACGCAAGACACTTGACACCACTTCCGGAAGACACGTGCGTTGACTAGACTCAGAGATCTGCACCTGTCATGCTGCACCACTGTGAAATCACACACATTCACAGGGTCGCTGGGAAATCATACACATTCACCAGCGTATAAATGAATCTCAATATCCTCACTATCCAAGCATGACAGGGTTAATCCACACCAAACAGGTCGAGCTCGTTCTCTTTCAAACAACCCACCTATACATGTGAACCTCCTTCAACTCTCAACGCCTGAATAACTTCATCTATGTGATTCCATTACATCAGGAGAGTCAGGATATCTCATAACGAATCACCGGTCATTGCACACTCTACACGATCTTACACGGTATTTTCTTTCCTGAAAATACTATGCCTTGATCCCACATCCACAACATTCAAAGCATCATTCCACACATAAAGAATAAATCTATCATAGGATACCTTGAGTCTTTTCTTAAACAACCCCATTCACAAGAACAAGCATACCGCCGATCAGGTTTTCGAATAGCATATACATTTTTCATTTCAATCTCAACAGTTTCAAAACGATACTAAAACCGGCGATCACGTCGCCCAAACGCATAAGAACCGAACATCACTGAAAAAGGATTTAAAACCGGCGACCACGTCGCCCAAAACACATAGAACAGAGCATTCACGAAGATGAAAACGAAACCGGCGACCACGTCGCCCTCACTTCAGAAACAGCTAATCTATGGCTTGTATTGAAAATGAAGGCTAGCTTCCCTTACCTGCACTTGCGCAAAACACCAAGAGCTCCAAAACCCGTCGAAGCTTAAAGATGCCTTAGCTCTGTTTTAGCGTCTGGTTTGGAGAACTTGCAGAGAACCTCCCAGGTGCTCTAAGGGCAGTCGTCGTTCGTCGTACTGGTGCTTGAGGATGCCTGAATCGCACTGTGAAGGAGAGAAAAGAGAAGAATGGAGGTAAACTCACTCTTTCACTCTTGAACCACTGCAACGTTCTTTTCCCCTCAGAAGTGGGTTTTTAAAACTAGACCAACTTGTTCCACAATTTTCGCTGCCACCGCCCACTCTGCAGGAAAAGCTTGCCTGCACCCTTCCTTGAGCAGTGTGGCCACGTGGGTTTTGGGTCACTTTCCGTACCAATTCCCTGGAGCCACTGTTCTGAAGTACGCTCCCTGACTACGTGTCGCGAATGCAAGACGCTCATGCTGGGAGTCTGGGTCCCACTTTATCTGTGTGAAACTCGACATCGCGCGATAACCTTTCACCGATGACCACTGGCGCGAAGACTATCCACCGATGACCTCTCGCGCGAAGGCTATCCACCGATGACCTCTCGCGCGAAGGCTATCCACCGATGACTCATCCTGGCGGACGACCGATGTCTCTCTCTGGAAGACGACCGATGTCTCTCTTTGGAAGACGACCGATGTCTCTCCCTGGCGATGCCCGCATGCCTCGCGCCATGGCGATGTCCGCATGCCTCTCGCGCCCTGGCGATGCCCGCATGTCTCTCGCGCCCTGGCGATGCCCGCATGCCTCGCGCCCTGGCGATGACGTGTAGTCTAGTAGACCGACGATTATGTACTAACAAGGAAATCTTATAATCTACTAAACTACACTTTCCTTCCTTTTCATAAAAACATACTTAGAATTCATTTAAAATATACCCTTTTATTCCAATTAAATTTTACAGGTCCTTACATTCTCCCCATCAAGAAAATTTTCGTCCCCGAAAATTGAATTACAAGGAAAAGAGGTATGGATAAGTTTCTCTCATGGGTTCTTCTAACTCCCAAGTTGAATCCCCCGATCTCTCATCCCACACCACTTTCACCATGTCGATGGTCTTGCCCCTGAGCTGTTTACTTTGCCGATCGTCAATCCTGACTGGTTTTGCTTCAAAGGACAAGTCATCCCTGATCTGCACATCGTCCACTTCCAGCACATGACTAGGGTCTGCCATGTACTTCCTCAGCTGTGATACGTGAAAGACATTGTGCAGATTCGCTAAATGGGGAGGTAGGGTGATCTCATAAGCCACTGGACCAATCCTTCTTAAGATCTGATATGGTCCCACGAACTTAGGGGACAACTTCTTTGACCTGATCGCCCGTCCTACACCCTTGGTTGGTGTCACTTTCATGAACACGTGGTCTCCAGCAACAAACTCCAAAGGCTTTCTTCTCTGATCTGCATAGGACTTCTGCCTACTTTGAGAAGCTTTCATCCTGCTTTGTATCTGTTGCACCTTCTCGGTCGTCTGCTGAATCAATTCTGGCCCAACCAAGACTGCTTCGCCCTCCTGGTACCAACATAAGGGAGTTCTGCATTTCCTCCCATACAGGGCTTCATATGGTGCCATCCCAATACTGGCGTGGTAACTATTATTATAGGTAAACTCCACCAGCGGCAACACCTCATCCCAACTCCCCAATTGATCCAAGACGCACGCCCTCAGCAGATCCTCCAAGGATTGGATTGTTCTCTCTGACTGTCCATCTGTTTGGGGATGATATGCAGAGCTCATCCTCAACTTAGTTCCCAAGCAATCTTGTAAGGTCTGCCAAAATCGTGAAGTGAATCTGGGATCTCTATCCGAAATGATGCTGGAAGGCACTCCATGCAACCTCACAATTTCCTTGATGTACAGCTGTGTTAACTTGGCCATGGGCATCTTCATATTTACTGGGAGAAAGTGGGCACTCTTCGTCAACCGATCTACTATGACCCATATTGCATCATGACCCTTCACCGATCTGGGTAAATGGGTGACAAAGTCCATGGCAATGCTGTCCCATTTCCACTCATGGATATCCAGTTGCTGTAACAACCCGCCAGGTCTTTGATGCTCTACCTTTGCCTTCTGACACGTCAAGCAGGTAGTAACATACTGGGCGATGTCTTTCTTCATGCCCGACCACCAAAATGACTCCTTCAAGTCATGGTACATCTTGTTCATGCCTGGATGTAGGCTAAGGCGACTCTTGTGACCTTCCTCTAGGATCATCTTCTTCAACTCTTCATTTGCAGGTATGCAAATTCTGCCATTGAATCTTAAGATCCCATCATCGCCCATCACAAAGTCTCTCGCCTGGTCGGTCCCTAGTGACTCCACAGTACGCTTCAGACTAGGGTCCTCCAAACTGCTCATCCCTTATTGTCCCAAGGAAGTCATTAGTTATAGCCAGCCTACTACAACTAATGTGATTTACGTGAAATTCCACCCCAAGGTTTAAGTCTCTGAACTGCTCGACCAGTTTCTGCTCTTCCATCATCATGGTGGCTACTTGAATTGATTTTCTACTCAACGCATCTGCCACTACATTGGCCTTCCCTGGATGATACATGAGTTGAAAATCGTAGTCCTTTAGGAACTCCATCCACCTTCTTTGTCTCATGTTTAGTTCCTTCTGATCAAACAGGTATTTCAGGCTCTTATGGTCACTGAACACCTGGAACCGAGCTCCATATAAATAGTGCCTCCAGATCTTCAAGGCAAATACTACAGCCGCCAACTCCAAGTCATGCGTAGGGTAGTTTCTCTCATGAACCTTGAGTTGCCTCGAAGCATATGCGACTGCTCTTTTCTCTTGCATCAAAACACATCCCAAACCCTGATGTGAAGCATCACAGTAGACATCAAAAGGTCTTCCTACCTCGGGGATCACCAGCACTGGAGCACTAGTCAACCTCTCCTTTAATTCCATGAAGCTCTGCTCACATCGGTCGGTCCAAGCAAAAGGTTGATCCTTGCGGGTCAGCTGTGTTAAAGGAGCCACTACCTTGTAAAAGTCCTCAATAAACCTCCGATAGTAGCCCGCCAAACCCACAAAGCTCCTTATCTCAGTGACTGTCTTAGGACGTTCCCACTGCAGCACTGCCTCTACCTTGGCTGGATCCACCGAGATCCCCTGGGCAGATATCACGTGTCCTAAGAAGTTGACTTCCTTCAGCCAGAACTCACACTTAGAGAACTTGGCATAGAGTTGCTTCTCCCTCAGTATCTCCAATACTGTCCTCAGGTGTTCTTCATGTTCTTCCTTGGTCCTTGAATAAATGAGGATGTCGTCTATGAAGACCACCACAAACTTATCCAAGAAAGGGCGAAAAATCCTATTCATGTAGTCCATGAACAGAGCTGGAGCATTTGTGACTCCAAACGGCATCACTACATACTCGTAGTGCCCATACCGAGACCTGAAAGCTGTCTTTTGAACATCTTCAGCCTTTACCAAAATTTGGTGGTACCCCGATCTCAGATCAATCTTTGAGAACACCGAGGCCCCATTTACTTGATCCATCAAATCATCAATCCTAGGTAGAGGATACTTGTTCTTGATGGTCAACTTATTCAACTGCCTGTAGTCTATACACAGCCGAGATCCTCCATCCTTTTTCTTCACTAGAAGCACTGGAGCTCCCCATGGAGATACACTGGGTCTGATGAATTGTTTCTCCAACAATTCTTCCACTTGCTGCTTTAACTCTACCAACTCGGCTGGTGCCATCCTGTAAGGTGCCATTGACACTGGTCCAGCCCCAGGTGCTAAATCAATGGAGAATTCCACTTCTCTCTTAGGGGGTAATCCAGGTACTTCTTCTGGAAATACATCCGTGAAATCTCTCACCACGTGTATTCTACTGACGTCCCCTTCATTCTTTACTTCCAACCGAGCTAGCATCACGAAGCACCTCGCTCCTCCTTCCAACTCTGACTGCCCTTGCTGAGCAGATATCACATCAGATGCTGGGAGGTCTGGAAACGCTATCTTCTGACTACCGCAGTCTATGAGGACGTGATTGGCAGCTAGCCAATCCATTCCCAGGATAACATCCAGGTCCTGAAGAGGTAGGCAGATCAAGTTCACTTTGAATCTGCGTCCCTCTACTATCACTGGACATTCGGGACAAACTGTAGAGGTCAGCACCTGTCCTGACGCAGGTGTAGAGACCAACAGTTCGAAAGGTAACTCCCTCACTATAAGGCCCAACTCGGCTACACACAGGCTTGACACAAAGGAGTGTGTCGCTCCAGAATCAAACAAAGCTTTTACACCTTTACCAGCTATAAAACAAACACCCTGCACAAGGTTACCTGATTGGGACGCCTCAGCTCCTGACATGGCAAACACTCTCCCTGTTGCCCGGGGTCTGCTGCCTTCGTTCCCCACTTGCTGGGAACCACCAGGTTGAGTCATCCCAGGCTGAGTAGGGCAATCTTTAGCAACGTGTCCCGTCCTCTGGCAGGTAAAACATCTTCTCACTGAATCTTTCTTGGGACACACATTGGCTGTGTGTGGTCCACCACAATGGAAACATTTAAGTTTCCAGGTTTGTTGCTGATGAGACTGGGGCGGTGCTGCCCTCGCCCTATGCTGTGGAGGTCTCGCATAAGGTCTGCTTTGTGAGTGTTGCACCTTAGCCTTCCCACTGGAAGAACCCCCTGGGTGTGACCTGATCACCCGAGAATCACCCTTTTCCAGGGTCTCTACCATCTTCGCCTTTTCTACTAAGGCGTGAAATTCTCTGATGCACATCGGGGCTATGGTCCTCTTCAGCCCATGCTTCAGTCCCTCTTCAAACTTCCTGCACCTCCAAGCCTCGGAGGTAGCTTGGGTGTAAAACCGGGCGAGGTACTCAAACCGGGCAGCATAGGTGTTCACAGACATATCCCCCTGCTCCAACCTCAGGAACTCAGCTTCCTTCGCAAATCTTGCGCTGTCTGGAAAGTATTTCTCCAGGAACCTCACCCTGAAGCTCTCCCAATCCAACACTTCCTCTCGGGCCTCCATCATCTGCTGAGCCCCCATCCACCAGAACTCAGCTTCTCCAGAGAGAAGATATGTGGCAAACACCAGCTTCTTATCTTCAGGGCAGGAGGTCGCCCTGAAGATTTTCTCTAACCCCCTGACCCACT
Organism: Phaseolus coccineus; assembly: GCA_037954025.1. NCBI lineage: Eukaryota > Viridiplantae > Streptophyta > Magnoliopsida > Fabales > Fabaceae > Phaseolus > Phaseolus coccineus. The sequence continues at coordinate 16,323,466 of CM075686.1, read as the reverse complement.
GATCTGCTTGATCAGGGGTAACGTTCCCACTGAACTTAGGTGGGTTGTGCCTGAGGAACTCGGTCAGTCCCATCTGCTCCTGAGGCTGACTAGCGTGAGAGGCTGTTTCAGCCGACCGAGCAGTCTCCCAGTGGTGCATTGCAGCTTGATGGTTTTGAGCCATTGCTGCATTCTGTTGCTGGATGGCACTTGCCATCATCTCAATGGCCCTGGCGATCTGGCCCATCTCTGAAGAAGGTTGGGGAGGGGTAGGAGGTCTACGTGCCATCTTCTTCGTTCTCAGGTTCTGAAACTACTAGCTTCTATATTCCCTACAACTATAAGAATGAAATCGATAAGAAATCAATTCATTCAAGAGGTAACATCTAGACCTTACAAAGGTCAGCATCTCAAAGTCATTAAGAATTTGAGCCCATCAACAGAATCGCAATACTTATAACCTTCAACAAAACACCAGAACAGCTACTGGTACACAACCCTCAATCCAAATAACTACTTTCAATCAATTACAAAAACACTCAATAACATGAAATAAATCACACCAGAATTCAATGTATGCTAAACATCAAACCTTTGGAATTAAGATTGAGAACCATCTCGATCCAGTTATGAGTGTGCACCCTCACTACTTTATCAAGATCCTTTCATTCTTAATACTAAAATTTTCAGTTAAAGCATATATTCACTAAAGCACACACCAAACTTCAGTACCAAAAACGTTTGAAAACCTTTCACTATAGTTTTCATTTAAAAACTCAAATAACTTTTATGAGCAGAAGAAACACAATGGATCCACAGCCCTCAGGTCATCCTAAGGACGAACTGCTCTGATACCATTAATGTAACATCCCACCAAAATACATCTCACATTTATACATAAAAAATTATGAAACAAAATTTTCGAAACGAATGTATGTATATATATATAATGATGTTGCTCCTCACAGGGAGTTTAATACATGACCGGTCAATTTTCTCAAAACTTAACCAAAATACAGCAAAATAGAACAGGCGATCTCCTAACAGAAAAGGCGATCTCCCATAAGACAGGCGATCTCCTATCATATCGGCGATCTCCTATTAGAAAGCAGAAAAAGGGTGATCGCCTAATAGAACAGAGGTAGGCGATCTCCTTCCGGCGACCACTCACTGAGGATCTCCACTTCCTGCAACATCGTCTGCTCCCGTGTAATTGGTACACGATCATCACAGTTTTAAGAGAAAACAGCCACAGAACAATACAAAAGGGTAAGCTAGATATTTGAAAGCGAGTTTAGATATGAACTTAAAAATCAAGATAAAGCAAAGTTAAGACACCCAAGTAAAACCATCAGCTTTCTCATTCTTTCCACATGACTATCAAGTAAATCACATATTTCACAATTTCCTCAAGAGTCTTTCAATTCACATACACCATCAAGTGTCTATCAATTCAATGTTTCTCATTTCTCACGTCAGACTTCCACTGACTCATCACGCAAGACACTTGACACCACTTCCGGAAGACACGTGCGTTGACTAGACTCAGAGATCTGCACCTGTCATGCTGCACCACTGTGAAATCACACACATTCACAGGGTCGCTGGGAAATCATACACATTCACCAGCGTATAAATGAATCTCAATATCCTCACTATCCAAGCATGACAGGGTTAATCCACACCAAACAGGTCGAGCTCGTTCTCTTTCAAACAACCCACCTATACATGTGAACCTCCTTCAACTCTCAACGCCTGAATAACTTCATCTATGTGATTCCATTACATCAGGAGAGTCAGGATATCTCATAACGAATCACCGGTCATTGCACACTCTACACGATCTTACACGGTATTTTCTTTCCTGAAAATACTATGCCTTGATCCCACATCCACAACATTCAAAGCATCATTCCACACATAAAGAATAAATCTATCATAGGATACCTTGAGTCTTTTCTTAAACAACCCCATTCACAAGAACAAGCATACCGCCGATCAGGTTTTCGAATAGCATATACATTTTTCATTTCAATCTCAACAGTTTCAAAACGATACTAAAACCGGCGATCACGTCGCCCAAACGCATAAGAACCGAACATCACTGAAAAAGGATTTAAAACCGGCGACCACGTCGCCCAAAACACATAGAACAGAGCATTCACGAAGATGAAAACGAAACCGGCGACCACGTCGCCCTCACTTCAGAAACAGCTAATCTATGGCTTGTATTGAAAATGAAGGCTAGCTTCCCTTACCTGCACTTGCGCAAAACACCAAGAGCTCCAAAACCCGTCGAAGCTTAAAGATGCCTTAGCTCTGTTTTAGCGTCTGGTTTGGAGAACTTGCAGAGAACCTCCCAGGTGCTCTAAGGGCAGTCGTCGTTCGTCGTACTGGTGCTTGAGGATGCCTGAATCGCACTGTGAAGGAGAGAAAAGAGAAGAATGGAGGTAAACTCACTCTTTCACTCTTGAACCACTGCAACGTTCTTTTCCCCTCAGAAGTGGGTTTTTAAAACTAGACCAACTTGTTCCACAATTTTCGCTGCCACCGCCCACTCTGCAGGAAAAGCTTGCCTGCACCCTTCCTTGAGCAGTGTGGCCACGTGGGTTTTGGGTCACTTTCCGTACCAATTCCCTGGAGCCACTGTTCTGAAGTACGCTCCCTGACTACGTGTCGCGAATGCAAGACGCTCATGCTGGGAGTCTGGGTCCCACTTTATCTGTGTGAAACTCGACATCGCGCGATAACCTTTCACCAATGACCACTGGCGCGAAGACTATCCACCGATGACCTCTCGCGCGAAGGCTATCCACCGATGACCTCTCGCGCGAAGGCTATCCACCGATGACTCATCCTGGCGGACGACCGATGTCTCTCTCTGGAAGACGACCGATGTCTCTCTTTGGAAGACGACCGATGTCTCTCCCTGGCGATGCCCGCATGCCTCGCGCCATGGCGATGTCCGCATGCCTCTCGCGCCCCGGCGATGCCCGCATGTCTCTCGCGCCCTGGCGATGCCCGCATGCCTCGCGCCCTGGCGATGCCCGCATGCCTCGCGCCCTGGCGATGACGTGTAGTCTAGGCGACCGGCAATTATGTACTAACAAGGAAATCTTATAATCTACTAAACTACACTTTCCTTCCTTTTCATAAAAACATACTTAGAATTCATTTAAAATATACCCTTTTATTCCAATTAAATTTTACAGGTCCTTACACCAGCCACCTTCGTAGGGCCTAAACCGTGTTCACCGGGAAAGAAGACCCTGAAACACATCTCACTGCTTTTCATACGCAGATGATGCTGTCAGGAGGGTCTGACGCAGTGCACTGCAAGCTCTTTATGGCCACATTGACAGGAACGGCGCTAGAATGGTTCGTGATTTTGCCCAAGGGACATATCACGTCCTTCGCGCAATTCTCCACGCTGTTCAGGGAGCAGTATCTCGTCAACAGGGCCCCTCCACCAGTGTCTTACGACCTTTTCAATGTAAGGCAGCATCAGAGGGAGTCCCTTAGAGATTACCTCAACAGGTTTGGGGCAATGGTGGTGAGGTTGCACACCAAGGATGAAGATATGGTGGTGCACACCTTCAGGAAAGGCGTATTGCCAGGGCCTTTCAACGAGTCCTTGATCCGCAATCGCCCCAAAACCTTCGGCGACATAAAACGACGTGTTGTGGCTCACATTGTCGCTGAGGGAGAGCTCAATGAGAAACGAGAAAGCGCAGTCGCATTAAGGTCCCGAGTGCCTAGTCGACCTCAACCCCTGCGGGTGCACGAGGCGACCATAGAAAAGAAGGCTCAAGGAAAGCAGAAGCCCTATGAGCCCTGAAAGCCCCAAACTAGGGCACGCGCCAAGGATGATGTGCCCCCTAGGCATGAATTCCTGGTGGAGCTGAAGGAGCTGATCGCCATTCCTAATGTGGCGGAAAGGTTGAAGATGCCCCCAAAGACTTATAAGAGGTTGGGGCCAAACAAGAACGTCTGGTGCGAGTTCCATCAGGCCTTCGGTCACCCCATTCGCAACTGTCTGGCCTTGGGCCATCAATTGGACGAGTTGGTAAAGAGTGGGTTCTTGAGTGACTACCTGAAGGAGGCACAAGGGGGAGAGGCGGTGGTGGTACCGAGGAGTGATCAGGGGCACGAAGTGCCCATACATGGTGAGATCCACACTATAGCAGGTGGGTTCTCAGGATGAGGGTGCACCTCATCGCAACGCAAAAAGTATGCACGTTCGGTGATGGCAGTGGAGACATGCGAGGAAGATGACTTCCCAGACATCGACCTCGTCTTCACAAAGGTTGATCACCAAGATGTTATCCCCGACGATAACGATCCGGTGGTGATTTTGGTTGTCACTGCGGGACGCAGGGTGCATCGAGTGCTAGTAGATCAAGGAAGTTCGGCCGATGTGATGTTCTGGTCGACATTCAACAAGTTGCAGTTGTCTCCTGATCAGCTGCGGCCCTACGTTGGCTGCTTGTATGGGTTCGCAGGAGACCAAGTGGAAGTGCGGGCATACATCAAGCTGAGGACCACTTTCACTGATGGAGTGGCCTCCCGCACAGAGAACATCAGGTACCTTAATGGAAGAGGGCCAAGCACATCTAACCAAGGAAGCCAAGGCCCAAACCAAGAAGACCGTCTAGACCAAGAGGAGCGTCTAGCTCCAAGAAGTGAGCGTCTAGGACGTGAAGGAGGGAGGCTATCCATGGAGCTAGACTGTCTAGGACCTCTCACAAGATCCATGGCTAAACATATCCAAGCACACATAGAAGAAGCCACGGATGGGAGGGAGAAGACCTTGTACATGCTACTTGGAGGCCCATTAGGGGTAGCTTAGTAGATTAGTGTAGTGTAGAAAGCAAAACTTGCTAACTTAGGGGTGTGCTATCAAAAAGGTGCCCTTAGCAATAGAAGGAGGGGTGTGCTAGCAAATAGGTGCCTTTAGCAAAAGAGGGAGGGGTGTACTATCAAATGTTGCATTTTTGACCTATCTTCTAGAATATTAGGATGATGGTGTGGTTTGACTAAAGTCAATACCCTAGGCAGCCCCCACTTTTTTGTATTTCCATCCCTACCCTTTAAGCTTGCTCACCAAGGCTCCTAAATCTATAAATAAGGAGGCCTACCTCATGTATTTTAAAGTTTATTTGAGTAATGTTATGCTGCCATTTTTGTGCACAAGCTTTACTCCTCCTAGAAATCTAGGCTATAAACTTCAATCCTTTCACCTTCTCCCTTGAGCTGGCCGAACCACTCAACCCATACTCATCATGCACCTTCAAGACCAACACAACTCCTAGGAGGGTCTTGTTTCACTCATCCATTGCTTCCGCTCCATCTATTTCTACTTTGATTCAAGAAGAACACATGAAAATGCCATCATTTGGTATCATGAGCTTTTGGTTCTTCCAGATGAGTAGCTTGTCTTTTTAAATTTTCAGTTCTTCTTTATTTTCATCTTGTCATTTCAATTCCATATTTGTCTTGCTGTTTTTTTTTTTTACATTTTAAATTGTTCTTGGTGTGCTTATGGAAGATCCAACCGAAGCACATGTGTTCAATTGATCTTGAACATTTTCTTGTGCAATTGTGATAGGATTCCTTACACATTGAGTGGCTGTTTTCTTTTAGGAATTTGAGTCTTTATTGCTTTCTTATAATTGCTTCATTTTATGCTTTGAGTCTTTATTTTCTGAATCTATAAATGTTGTGTCAAGTCATGTGAATCCATAATTGTCATCAATTCTTAGTAGTCCTATTTTTGGCTTGATTGTTTCTTGTTTTTGGGTCTCTTTAATTTGCCTTAATCTGCTGTTATTTTGATCCTTTGCTGCCTTTTTAATTTTAGTTTGAGTTCATAATTGTGTCTTAGTTCTTACACAATTTCCTTCTTACATTTTCCTTTGTGTTAAATTTTGGTATCTTGCTGTTTTTTTTTTCCAGTTTTCCCCTGTTTCTCTCTCTGTCTGGCTGTTTTTTGTTTCAAAAATTATTTCCACTCATAGGAAATTTGTGATTCTCTGGAAAATGCAAGTTTGAAGTGTTACAAAAAGGACAAAAAAAAGAATCAGATCAAAAAAGGCAACAGAAAAAATATGATAAATCTTACAAAATCAGAGTGCAAATCTTGAGCGCTCCAGCTGGCCTAACTGCACACCAAATTTGCAAAAATTATTAAAAAAAAATGGTGCATGAGTTTTAGGTGATTCCAAAGCCATTTTTTAGATAAGATCCTGAATTTTCTTGCATATAAATTTCAGAGACAAATTTTAAAAATACAGCTCAGCATAAATCGGGGAACAAACACGTTTTCTGGCCCACAACAATTTTCAGTGGTGCTGTTTTTTTTTTTATTTGGTCATCTAATCTAGTGCTTTTCTTTAGGAATTCCTTTTGTGTGCCAACTTTTTTTTGAGTACCTTTAATTGTTTGCTTTAATTTCTTGACTCTCTTTCTAAGTTGTCATATTATAAATCCTTTTGGTGGTACTGTTTTTATTCAATTAAATTTGTTTCTTGCTTTTGTTTCTTGACCTCTCTTTTGGGTGCTGGAATTTAATTCTCCTTGGTGCATATGTGCATGGAACTTGACTTGGTTTAGGTTTAGCTCTTGTGAATAGGTGCTGGAAATTGGAGAATTAAAGCCATCATTTTAAGGAGGAGACAAAGCTAAAGCCGAAACAAGGTTGCTTGAAACAAACAATACAAACACCTAGAAGATCAAAAAAAAATTCAAGACAACAAGGAAGTGCACTAACCCAAAAGAGGATCAACAAAGGGAGTCTTCTTTTCCTTTGCAACTTGGTTTATTGTTAATTACCTCTTTAATTACGTTTAGACGGTGAGTGTGTCTTCAAGGGCTCAAAGTGTCCAAGAAGCCTCACCTAGGGCCGAATAGCATAGTAAATTTTTTTGCTTAGTAATTTGTTGCTTGTTTGAACTTGTTTTCTATTGTTTTGGTAGAAACGTTTTGCATGATTAGTTTAGTTTAATTTGTGCTAAAACCGACTAGTTTGTTGCATATCTTTTTTTTTTAGCTTACATAGTTTTATTGCTTTTTGATTTCTCTCAACTTCTTGTGTTTTAAGTGTTTCACTAAGAGAAATTTTTGTGAGAAGGCATTGGAGACTAGTTTTTGGCAAGGAAAAGGCTTGGTACTTAAGTAGTCATTTGAGACTCACCTCCCTTACCTGGAAAACTACCTTCTTTATCTTCCCTAATCTTTCTCAAAGTAAAAACGCCTAAATACACAAAGGTCTAGCCATGTCTTCTTCTTCTCATTCTCCAAAGTCTATAGAATGTGAAGTAAAATCTTTGAAAACCCTTTTGAAAGAGGTATCCCAAGCGGTACAATTAATCTCTTCTAGGCAATTGGAGAATGAAAACAAGATTAATGAGTTGGCTAGAGCTCAAGAAGAGAAATCCCAAAAATCTCAAAAATCAAAAAAAACAAATACTCATGCATCCCAAAGCATTGCAACTCTAGGGGAGGGAAGCCTTAGAATTAATGACTACTACCAACCACCCCCTAGAAGAACTAGGCAAAGGGAACAAGAGGTGCCAAGGGAAACTAGAGTAGACCTACCTCATTTTCATGGAAAGGAAAATGTAGAAATATATCTAGATTGGGAGATGAAGGTAGAGCAACTCTTTGCTTGCCATAGGGTAAGTGAGGAACGAAAAGTACCCTTAGCCACCCTTAGTTTCCAAGGAAATGCCATGTATTGGTGGACCTCTTTAGAAAGAGACCGACGTCTTCATAGGGAACCTCCCATAGAATATTGGAATGACCTTAGGGGAGCCCTAAGACGTCGACATATACCTTCTTACTACCATAGGGAGTTGATGGACAAGCTCCAAAGACTCCAACAAAAGAATATGAGTGTAGAAGAGTATAGGCAAAAGATGGAGCTCTATATGATGAGAGCCTCTATTAGAGAGGAAGAGGAAACCACCATATCTAGGTTCCTTAGTGGCCTATCACTTGAGATAAGAGATAGAGTAGAGCTCTTACCTTATCAAGACTTGAATGATTTGGTTCAACTTTGCATTAAAGTTAAGCAACAAAATTTGCGCAAAACATCAAGTCAAAAGGTGAGCCCCTATTCTAACTTTTATCCCAAGAGAGAGTTTAAAAGGGAGGGTAGTACATCTAAGGAAAAACCAAAAGAACCTACCAAACCCTTCACCAAAGAAACCTCAACCCCACCCATCCGAGCTAGAGATGTTAAATGTTTTAAGTGCTATGGTAGGGGGCATGTGCAAGCACAATGTCCAAACCAAAGGACTTTGTTTCTTAAAGGTGTAGACGAATACACTAGTGGCGAGGATGAGCTTAGTGAGAAAGAGGAAGGGGGAGAGGATGAGAGGGTAGCTCCATTAGAGGGAGAATTGCTTATGATTAGGAGAACCCTCAACAATCACCCTAGCACATCCATTGAAACACAAAGGGAGAACATATTTCATACAAGATGCAATGTTTTAGAAAATATATGTTCCCTCATTGTGGATAGTAGATCTAGTTGTAATTGTTGTAGTGCTAGGATGGTTGAAAAGCTTAAGCTACAAGTGGTTCCTCACCCAAAACCTTACAAACTTCAATGGCTTAATGAAAATGGGGAACTACATGTAGATAAGCAAGTGGAAATCAAGTTTTCCATAGGGAAATACAAAGATAAAGTTTTATGTGATGTAGTGCCTATGGAAGCTTGCCATATCTTATTAGGGAGGCCATGGCAATTTGACAAGAAAACCTTGCATGATGGTCTCACTAACGAGATTTCCTTCACCCATAAATATAAGAAGTTTGTACTTAGTCCTTTACCACATTCTCAAGTGGTGAAAGACCAAATACAAATGAAACAAAAGAGGAATGAGGAAAACAAAAAAAAAAGAAGAGTGCTAGAAAAAGAGAAAATCCTTAGGGATAGGAAGGCGTGGGAGAAGAGTGTTCCTTCCCACAAGGTTGGTCTACAAGAAAAGCCTTTTGAAAATGTTTTAGAAAACTTGCTTCTTGTTGAACAACCAAGCCTTATCTTTTGTAAAGGAGCACTTACATGCACTGCCACAAGTAATGAACTCACGGTTTTACCTCCTCAAATAGAAAACCTTTTGAGTGAATTTGACGATCTATTCTCACAAGAAGGACCCAATGGGCTTCCTCCTCTTAGGGGGATAGAACATCAAATTGACTTCATTCCGGGGGCAAGCCTACCAAATAGGCCTGCTTATAGAACCAACCCCGAGGAAACAAAGGAGATAGAATCACAAGTTCAAGACTTGTTGGAGAAGGGTTGGGTTCAAAAGAGTCTAAGCCCTTGTGCTGTACCTGTCTTGTTGGTGCCTAAAAAAAGATGGAAAATGGCGCATGTGTTGTGATTGTAGAGCAATCAACAACATCACCATCAAGTATAGGCATCCAATCCCAAGGCTTGATGATATGCTTGATGAATTGCATGGGTCAACTCTATTCTCCAAAATTGACCTTAAAAGTGGATATCACCAAATTCGAATCAAGGAGGGTGATGAGTGGAAAACCGCTTTTAAGACCAAATTTGGATTATATGAGTGGTTGGTGATGCCCTTTGGACTCACTAACGCTCCAAGCACATTCATGAGGCTTATGAATCACACCTTGAGGGATTGTATAGGTAAATATGTAGTAGTTTACTTTGATGATATCTTAGTATATAGTAAACCCTAGAAGACCATCTAAGTCACCTTAGGGAAGTCTTTCTAGTTCTTAGGAAAAATAGTCTTTTTGCAAATAGGGATAAGTGTACCTTTGGTGTAGATAGTGTAGTCTTTTTAGGCTTTATAGTAAACAAAACGGGGGTACATGTAGATCCCGAGAAAATCAAAGCCATCCAAGAGTGGCCAACTCCACAAAATGTAAGTGATGTAAGAAGTTTTCATGGGTTAGCTAGCTTCTATAGAAGGTTTGTGCCTAATTTTTCTAGCCTAGCTTCTCCTTTGAATGAACTTGTTAAAAAAGATGTTGCATTTTGTTGGAATGAAAAGCATGAGCAAGCCTTTCAAAGGCTAAAAGCTCAACTCACCAATGCACCCATCCTATCTCTCCCAAATTTTTCCAAAACTTTTGAGATAGAGTGTGATGCATCGGGAGTAGGCATAGGCGCGGTATTGTTGCAAGGTGGACACCCCATTGCTTATTTTAGTGAAAAACTCCATGGTGCTACCCTCAACTACCCCACTTATGACAAAGAGCTCTATGCTCTTGTGAGAGCCCTAAAGACTTGGGAACACTATCTTGTGTCCAAAGAATTTGTTATCCATAGTGATCACGAGTCTTTAAAATATTTAAAGGGCCAACACAAGCTCAATAAGAGACATGCAAAATGGATGGAATTTCTTGAACAATTTCCTTATGTAATCAAATACAAGAAAGGAAGCACCAATATAGTGGCCGATGCTCTTTCAAGACGCCACACACTCTTTTCAAAATTGGATGCCCAAATTCTTGGATTTGACCACATAAGAGAGCTTTACCAAGAAGATCAAGAACTTTCATCCATCTATGCCCAATGTCTACATAGAGCGCAAGGAGGTTACTATGTGTCCGAGGGATATCTTTTTAAAGAAGGAAAACTTTGCATTCCCCAAGGAACACATAGAAAACTCCTTGTCAAAGAATCACATGAAGGGGGACTCATGGGCCATTTTGGAGTTGATAAGACTCTAGATCTTTTGAAAGCAAAATTTTGTTGGCCACACATGAGGAAAGATGTCCAACGCCATTGCTCTAGATGTATCTCATGTTTAAAAGCAAAGTCTAGAACAATGCCGCATGGACTCTACACCCCTTTGCCGATTGCAAATGCTCCTTGGGAAGACATTAGCATGGATTTCATTTTAGGACTTCCTAGGACTGCAAGAGGCCATGACTCTATCTTTGTGGTAGTGGACCGTTTTAGCAAAATGTCTCACTTTATTGCATGCCACAAAGTAGATGATGCTCAAAATATTTCTAAACTCTTCTTTAGAGAAGTGGTGAGACTCCATGGTCTCCCTAGAAGTATAGTGTCCGGTAGAGATCCCAAGTTTATAAGTCACTTTTGGAAAACTCTTTGGGGTAAACTTGGAACAAGACTACAATTTTCAACTTCTTGTCATCCTCAAACGGATGGGCAAACCGAAGTAGTCAATAGATCTCTTGGAACTATGCTTAGGGCTATCATGAAGGGCAGCCACAAATCTTGGGATGAGTACCTTCCCCACATTGAATTTGCTTACAATAGAGTAGTTCACAAGACTACTAATGCTTCTCCTTTTGAGGTAGTATATGGTTTTAATCCTCTCACGCCCATGGATTTAATTCCTCTTCCTAATCCACAAGATTTTGTGCATAAGGAAGGAGTAATCAAGGCTGATTTTGTCAAGAAAATGCATGAGAAGATTAAAATTCAAATACAACAACAAAATGAGAAGTACACAAAACACAACAACAAAGGGAAGAGAGAAATAATTTTTGAGGAAGGAGACTTAGTTTGGCTTCATCTTCGAAAAGAAAGATTTCCAAATCAAAGGAAGTCCAAACTAAGTCCCCGAGGTGAGGGACCCTTCCAAGTCCTTAAGCGAGTCAACAACAATGCATATAAATTGGACCTACCTCTTGAATATGGAGTACATGACACATTTAATGTAATTGATCTTTCTCCATTTGTAGGTACCAATGACGATGACGAGCTGGATTTGAGGACAAATCCTTTCCAAGGGGGAGGGGATCATGGAGGAGGGCCAAGCACATCTAACCAAGGAAGCCAAGGCCCAAACCAAGAAGACCGTCTAGACCAAGAGGAGCGTCTAGCTCCAAGAAGTGAGCGTCTAGGACGTGAAGGAGGGAGGCTATCCATGGAGCTAGACCGTCTAGGACCTCTCACAAGATCCATGGCTAAACATATCCAAGCACACATAGAAGAAGCCACGGATGGGAGGGAGAAGACCTTGTACATGCTACTTGGAGGCCCATTAGGGGCAGCTTAGTAGATTAGTGTAGTGTAGAAAGCAAAACTTGCTAACTTAGGGGTGTGCTATCAAAAAGGTGCCCTTAGCAATAGAAGGAGGGGTGTGCTAGCAAATAGGTGCCTTTAGCAAAAGAGGGAGGGGTGTACTATCAAATGTTGCATTTTTGACCTATCTTCTAGAATATTAGGATGATGGTGTGGTTTGACTAAAGTCAATACCCTAGGCAGCCCCCACTTTTTGTATTTCCATCCCTACCCTTTAAGCTTGCTCACCAAGGCTCCTAAATCTATAAATAAGGAGGCCTACCTCATGTATTTTCAAGTTTATTTGAGTAATGTTATGCTGCCATTTTTGTGCACAAGCTTTACTCCTCCTAGAAATCTAGGCTATAAACTTCAACCCTTTCACCTTCTCCCTTGAGCTGGCCGAACCACTCAACCCATACTCATCATGCACCTTCAAGACCAACACAACTCCTAGGAGGGTCTTGTTTCACTCATCCATTGCTTCCGCTCCATCTATTTCTACTTTGATTCAAGAAGAACACATGAAAATGCCATCATGGGGTGCCTTCTATTTTCTTGTTGCTTGTGGCAGAAATGACTATTGGTGCTGAGAGAAGGAAACAACAGGCTACCCGTGTTGCCAAAAGGGGTGGTGCAGGCCCTTCCCGACTAGTCCAAGCCAACCCTCCTGCCGTCGACGATCTTACCACCGTTGCTGCCCCTCTTGCTACCGCAGCCCCCACTGAACTCCCTGCCACGCAATCTCAGGGTGCAGCTGTGGCAGTCGAGGTCCCTCCCTCTAATGACGAGGGCACCCACTCAGGGTTGATCTTCAAAGGGAAGAGAAAAGCTACCTAGGTGGCCTCTGACTCTGAAGAAGAGGGTGCCTCTTCCTTCAGGGAACAACCTCCAAACGCCTCTTCTCCACCACGTGCTGTAGAACCTGAGGGACGAGGACAAAGCGTTCCCGCGAGCACACCGCTGGGCCCCCTACAACTCTAGCCCCCTTCCTCCAACGTATGCTGAAGTCCACCTAAGAGTTGGAGGTCTTGGAAGGCATGGAAGTGGGGTCACTTATGGAGTAAGTGGCCCAGGACTTTGGGAGGGCTCTCTGCGGGTCAAGCCTCCTCTTCAAAAAGATGCGCAAATCCCAGCTCGACGCTGAGTGCCATGCTCTCGCTGCTGCAGGGGCAGATCGCCACATAACCCGCCTCACTCTAGAGGTTGCGGAGCTACGAAAGTCTGACAAGGAGGTCAGGGACCTCCTGTTTTCTAAGTCTCAGGAGACCCTCCGCCTACAATCCAAGTGTAATGACTTTCATATGGCTGTGGAGGAATTAAAGAGCAAGTTGCAACGCAAGGAGGGGGACATGGTTGACCTCAAAGAAGACCTGGCCAAACATGTTGATGATTTGGCGCATCGAGAAGCGGACATGGCCCGGATGAAGCAAGAGATGGGCTAGCTGAAGAAGGAGATGGCTAAGTCCGAGGCTGAGATGAGGGCAGAAATGGCGCATGGATTTCACAAATTTGAGGTGTTAGCAAAAGGACAAAAAAAGAACCATCTGAAAAGAAGAAATAGAAAAAAAAAGATAAATATTACAAAAAAAGTGTGCAATCCTGACGTTCCAGCTGGCAGCTCTGAGCACTGATTTTATAAAATTTACCAAAATTAATTGGTACATGCGTTTGGAGTGAAACCAACGCCAAAAGTTTGTTAAGATCTTGTTCTGATTGTGTCTCAATTTTCAGAAGCAAATACAAAAGGGTCAGCTCAGCATAAATCTTTTAAAGATACGCTTTCTGGACCACAACAATATGTGCTTTTCTGTGGTGCTGTTTTTTTGGTTTTTAAATCAAATCTAGTGCTATTCCTAGGTTCCTTTTTGTGTGCCATCCATTATTTGAGTACCTTTTATTTGCTTGTCTAATTTCATTTGAACTCTTTCTAGTTGTGTCACATTTAAATTCCATTTGTGTGGTACTGTTTTTCAAATTAATTTGTTTCTTGCTTTCTTTCTTTGGCCTCTAAGCTTGTTGGTGGATTAAATATCAATTGGTACTTGTTGAGTGAGAATTTAACTTGAGTGAGGTCTAGCTTGTGTGATAGGTGTTGGATTGGAGAATTAATTTCCTAATTCTAAGAGGAGCCAAAGCAAGGGCAGCAAACAAATATTACCCAAAAAAAAAAAAAAAACACCACAAACACTTGGAGGGCCCAACAAAGAAAAAGACAACCAAGGGAGTGCCAATAGCAAAACAAGGATCAACAAAAGGGGGTTTTCTTAATCTTCTTTGCAACTTAACCTTTTTAATTACTTCTTTAATTACGTGATTAGACGGTGAGTGTGTCTTCAAGGGCTCCAAGTGTCCAAGAAGCCTCACCTAGGGCCGACTAGTATAGACTTTAATTGGTTTAGCATGTGTTAATTGTTTTTAATTGTTTTCCTTGCTTAATTAATTACGTTTGCTAATTGTCTTTTCTTGTTTAAGTTTGTTAATTCTTTTCTTGGTTAATTAGCTAGTTTGCATTGTTTTGTTGCATCAAAAAGGATTTCTTTAACTTAATTGTGTTTTAAGTGGTTTACTAAGAGAAAACTTTGTGTGAAGACATTGAGGAATAGTCTTTGGCTAAGGCAAGGCTTGGTATTTAAGTAGTCCATTGTGACTCACCTCCCTTACCTGGAAGACTACCTTCTTTGACTTCCCTAAATTTTCTCAAGGTAAAATACTTCTACACACAAAGCTTTAGTCATGTCTTCTTCTTCTCATTCTCCAAAGCCTATTGAAAATGAATTAAAATCTATGAAAACTCTTTTGGAAGAAGTTTCACAAGCCGTGCAAATGATTTCTTTTAGACAATTGGAGAATGAGTCTAAAATTAATGAGTTGACTAAAGCCCAAGAAGAGAAGTCACAAAAATCAAAAAAATCTCAAACTCATGCATCTCATTCACAAGTCCAAGAGTCTCTAGGGGAGGGAAGCCTTAGAATGTATGACTACTACCAACCACCCCCTAGAAGAAATAGGCAAAGGGAGCAAGAGGGCCCAAGGGAGGTTAGAGTAGACCTACCTCATTTCCATGGTAAGGAGAGTGTAGAAACCTACCTAGATTGGGAGATGAAAGTAGAGCAACTCTTTGCTTGCCATAGGGTGAGTGAAGAACGCAAGGTACCTCTAGCCACCCTTAGCTTCCAAGGGAACGCCATGTATTGGTGGACCTCTCTCGAAAGAGAAAGACGTCTTCATAGGGAACCTCCAATTGAATATTGGAATGACCTTAGGGGAGCCCTAAGACGTCGCCACATACCCTCATACTACCATAGGGAGTTGATGGACAAGCTCCAAAGACTCAGGCAAAACAATATGAGTGTTGAGGAGTATAGACAAAAAATGGAGCTCTACATGATGAGAGCCTCCATTAGAGAAGAGGAGCATATCACCATAGCTAGGTTCCTTAGTGGCCTCTCGCTTGAGATAAGGGATAGAGTAGAACTCCTTCCATACCAAGACTTGAATGACTTGGTCCAACTTTGCATTAAAGTTGAGCAACAAAATTTGCGCAAAACTTCAAGTCTAAAGGTTGGATCCTACTCTAACCTCTATCCCAAGAGAGAATATAGAAGGGAGGGTAGTACATCAAAAGAAAAACCTAGGGAAACTACCAAACCCTTAGCCAAAGATGCCTCCACCCCACCCATCCGAGCTAGGGACGTTAAGTGCTTTAAGTGCCATGGAAGAGGGCATGTGCAAGCACAATGCCCAAACCAAAGGACTTTGTTTTTGAAAGGTGTCGATGAATACACTAGTGGCGAGGATGAGCCAAGTGAAAGAGAGGAAGGGGGAGAGGATGAGAGGGTAGATCCATTAGAGGGAGAATTGCTAATGATTAGGAGAACCCTCAACAATCATCCTAGTGCATCTATGGAGACACAAAGAGAGAACATCTTTCACACAAGATGTAAAGTTTTAGAAAATATATGTTCTCTCATTGTGGATAGTGGATCAAGCTGCAATTGTTGTAGCTCTAGAATGATTGAAAAGCTCAATCTACAAGTAGTTCCTCATCCTAAGCCATACAAGTTGCAATGGATAAATGAGAATGGGGAACTAAGTGTAGATAAGCAAGTGGAAATCAAGTTTTCCATAGGGAACTACAAAGACAAGGTTTTATGTGATGTAGTGCCTATGGAAGCTTGCCATATTCTCTTAGGAAGACCATGGCAATTTGATAAAAAAACCTTGCATGATGGTCTTACTAATGAGATTTCCTTCACCCATAAGCATAAAAAGTTTGTACTTAGTCCTTTACCACATTCCCAAGTGGTGAAAGATCAAATACAAATGAAAGAAAAGAGGGATGAGGAAAAGAAAAAGAAAAGAGAGCTTGAAAAAGAAAAGGTCCTTAGGGATAGGAAGGAGAGGGAGAAGAGTGTTCCTTCCCCCAAGGTTGCTCAACAAGAGAAGCCTTGTGAAAACATCTTGGAAAATTTGCTTCTTGTTGAACAACCAAGCCTTATCTTTTGTAAAGGAACACTTGCATGCACTGCCACAAGTAGTGAACTTATGAGTCTACCTCCTAAAGTAGAAAAACTTTTAAGTGAATTTGATGATGTATTCTCTAATGAGGGGCCCAATGGACTCCCTCCCATTAGAGGTATAGAACACCAAATTGACTTGATTCCGGGGGCAAGCCTACCAAATAGGCCCGCCTATAGAACTAACCCCGAGGAGACCAAGGAGATAGAGTCACAAGTTCAAGACTTGTTGGAGAAGGGTTGGGTTCAAAAGAGCCTAAGCCCTTGTGCTGTACCTGTATTGTTGGTGCCCAAAAAAGATGGAAAATGGCGCATGTGTTGTGATTGTAGAGCAATCAACAACATCACCATCAAGTATAGGCATCCAATCCCAAGGCTTGATGACATGCTTGATGAATTGCATGGGTCCACCATGTTTTCCAAAATTTACCTTAAAAGTGGATATCACCAAATTAGAATTAAAGAAGGTGATGAGTGGAAAACTGCTTTTAAGACCAAATTTGGACTATATGAGTGGTTAGTGATGCCTTTTGGACTCACTAATGCACCTAGCACTTTCATGAGGCTTATGAATCATGTCTTTAGGGATTGCATAGGTAAGTATGTAGTAGTCTATTTTGATGATATCTTAGTATATAGTCAAAGCCTAGAGTCCCACCTAAGTCACCTTAGGGAGGTTCTTTTAGTGCTTAGGAAAAATAGTTTGTTTGCCAATATAGATAAATGCACTTTTTGTGTAGATAGTGTAGTGTTTTTAGGTTTCATAGTCAACCAAAAGGGGGTGCATGTTGACCCCGAGAAAATCAAAGCCATCCAAGAGTGGCCCACTCCACAAAATGTAAGTGATGTAAGAAGTTTCCATGGGTTAGCTAGCTTTTATAGAAGGTTTGTGCCTAATTTTTCAAGTCTAGCTTCTCCTTTGAATGAACTTGTGAAAAAGAATGTTGCATTTTGTTGGAATGATAAGCATGAGCAAGCCTTCCAAAGGCTAAAAGCTCAACTCACCAATGCACCAATTCTAGCTCTCCCAAATTTTTCCAAAACTTTTGAGATAGAATGTGATGCATCGGGAGTAGGCATAGGTGCGGTATTATTGCAAGGTGGTCACCCCATTGCATATTTTAGTGAAAAACTCCATGGTGCCACCCTCAATTACCCCACCTATGACAAAGAGCTTTATGCTCTTGTGAGAGCCCTAAAGACTTGGGAACACTACCTTGTGACCAAAGAATTTGTAATCCATAGTGATCACGAGTCTTTAAAATATCTAAAGGGCCAACACAAGCTCAACAAGAGACATGCTAAATGGATGGAATTTCTTGAACAATTTCCTTATGTAATCAAGTACAAGAAAGGAAGCACCAATATAGTGGCCGATGCTCTTTCAAGACGGCACACACTCTTTTCAAAATTGGGTGCTCAAATTCTTGGATTTGATCACATAAGAGAGCTTTATCAAGATGATCAAGAATTTTCATCCATCTATGCCCAATGTCAACATAGAGCGCAAGGAGGTTACTATGTGTCCGAGGGATATCTTTTTAAAGAAGGAAAACTTTGCATTCCCCAAGGCACACATAGGAAACTCCTTGTCAAAGAATCACATGAGGGGGGACTCATGGGCCATTTTGGAGTTGATAAGACTCTAGACATTTTGAAAGTAAAATTTTGTTGGCCACACATGAGGAAAGATGTCCAAAGACATTGTTCTAGATGCATAGCATGTTTGAAAGCAAAATCTAGAGCAATGCCTCATGGACTCTACACTCCCTTGCCGATTGCAAATGCTCCTTGGGAAGACATTAGCATGGATTTCATTTTAGGACTCCCTAGGACTGCAAGAGGCCATGACTCTATCTTTGTGGTAGTGGACCGTTTTAGCAAAATGTCCCATTTTATTCCATGCCACAAGGTAGATGATGCTCAAAATATTTCTAGGCTCTTCTTTAGAGAAGTGGTGAGACTCCATGGTATACCTAGAAGTATAGTGTCCGATAGAGATCCCAAGTTTATAAGCCACTTTTGGAAAACTCTTTGGAGTAAACTTGGAACAAGACTACAATTTTCCACTTCTTGTCATCCTCAAACGGATGGTCAAACCGAAGTAGTCAATAGATCTCTAGGAACTATGCTTAGGGCTATCATGAAGGGAAACCACAAGTCTTGGGATGAGCACCTTCCCCACATTGAGTTTGCTTATAATAGAGTAGTCCACAAGACTACTAATGCTTCTCCTTTTGAAGTAGTATATGGATTTAATCCTCTCACACCTATGGACTTGTTATCCCTTCCTAATCCACAAGATTTTGTGCATAAGGAAGGAATAATCAAGGCCGATTTTGTTAAGAAAATTCATGAGAAGGTTAAACTTCAAATACAACAACAAAATGAGAAGTATGCAAAATACCACAATAAGGGGAAGAGGGAAATGATTTTTGAGGAAGGAGACTTAGTTTGGCTTCATCTTCGAAAAGATAGATTTCCCACTCAAAGGAAGTCCAAACTAAGTCCCCGAGGAGATGGACCCTTTCAAGTCCTCAAGAGAGTCAACAACAATGCATACAAGTTGGACCTACCTCTTGAATATGGAGTGCATGACACATTTAATGTAATTGACCTATCTCCATTTGTAGGTACCAATGAAGACTTGGATTTGAGGACAAATCCTTTCCAAGGGGGAGGGGATGATGGAGAGAGGCCAAGCTCACCCCACCATGAAAGCCAAGGGCCAAGACTAGACCGTCTAGAACAACATGGAGAGCGTCTAGCACAAGACAAGGGGGAGCTACATGAGGAGCGTCTAGGAGGGAGCCTAGACCGTCTAGGACCTCTCACAAGGTCCATGGCCAAGCACATTCACGCCCAAATAAGTCAAGCCACGGATGGGAGGGAGAAGACCTTGTACATGCTACTTGGAGGCCCATTAGGGGTAGCTTAGTAGAATAGTGTAGTGTAGAAAGCAAAACTTGCTCACTTAGGGGTGTGCTATCAAAAAGGTGCCCTTAGCAATAGAAGGAGGGGTGTGCTAGCAAATAGGTGCCTTTAGCAAAAGAAGGAGGGGTGTACTATCAAATGTTGCATTTTTGACCTATCTTCTAGAATATTAGGATGATGGTGTGGTTTGACTAAAGTCAATACCCTAGGCAGCCCCACTTTTTGTATTTCCATCCCTACCCTTTAAGCTTGCTCACCAAGGCTCCTAAATCTATAAATAAGGAGGCCTACCTCATGTATTTTCAAGATTAAATAGAGTATTGTTATGCTGCCCAAATTGTGCCATACACTACTCCTTGCCTAACACTTAGGTTTTAGTCTTCAATTCATCACTACCAAAGGGGCTGGCCAAGCCTCCCCATTTCCTCACTCTTCATGCACCTTCAAGGCACCCATGCTTCCTAGGAAGGCCTTGCTCACCTCCTCCATAAGCTTCCGCATCCATCATCACCAAGGAACTCCAAAATCCAAAGAAGAGCTCATAGGAATGCTATCACTCCCCCTCCGCAAAAAAATTATTGAACTGGAAGAGCAAATGGAGGGGGCTCAAGTTAAGATGACCAAGCTGGAGGAAAGAGCCACAAACTAAGAGGTTCATTTGGGCAAGGTCGAGGAGGAGCTTGCCCAACAAATCGAATTGCTGAAGAAGACCGAGGTTGAGCTCACTGAGGATGCTGCCGACGCCTATGGGGAGGGTTTTGGTGATGCCCTTGCTTAGGTTGCCTGCGTGCATCCTGGGATGGACCTCTCACCATACTCTGCAACTATGCAGGTAGTCGATGGGCAAATAGTGCCTAGATAGGTCTTCTGAGCAATTGTAACTCGTGGTTGAACTTCTTGTAATTAACCTCCATTATAATGTAATTACCTTATTCACTTGCCTTCAATCTTGTTTGCTTTACATTCCACTTTGCTTGCCTTTACATCTCTGCTGTTGTTTTAACTGTTTGACATTTGCATATCTGCTGTTGTTTAACTGTTTGACATGCCTTGTGGAACTCACTACTCAGCATACGTTCAGCCCACAAATAGCGCACCTGTCTCATAATAAACTTTAGGTAGCACACTTAATCCTATTGAGCAGCTGTTGGCAAGATTCGGTGAAGATCTCCTCTCAAAAGATGCCTCACCATCTCGCCATTTCCCACCTCACTTAATCCTCGGAGGATTTTAGGGATGCATTTGACAAACTAACGAACTTTATATGGTCACTCTTCGCCCTTAGGTGAAAGTGAACCTTACCAATGAACTCTTTGATCGAGTTGAGGACTCCTTCTCCGACGAGGAGGTGTTCTATGCGAACCCACGCCCCAATCGTCAGAACCCTAATCTTCACTTGAAGGGTTTGATCCGACCTCTGTTCATCCTGGGCGAGAGAGGATTTCCCTGATGACTTCACTGGTGAACCCTTCTTTCAAGTTGGGAGTTCTCACTCGAAGGGGAGGTGTTCCTTACAAAACCTTCCTGCCCTCTTACGAGACCTCTAACCCCAACTGACAAGCTCTAATTGACCTCACATCGCTCATAGGCGAGGGAGGATTTAACTGGGCGAACCCTTCTGTTCACGTTGGGAGTCTCACTCGAAGGGGAGGTGTTCTCTATGAACCTACCTTCTCGCTTGCGAGACTTCTAACCCCAAGTGACAGGCTCTGACTGACCTCACATCGCTCATAGGCGAGGGAGGATTTAGCTGGGTGAACCCTTCTGTTCACGTTGGGAGTTCTCACTCAAAGGGGAGGTGTTCTCTATGAACCTACCTTCCCGCTTACGAGACTTCTAACCCCAAGTGACAGGTTCTAACTACATGGTACAAACACATTAAGATATACATCTTTAACTGAAAATTTTATTGGGTGACCTCATTAAAAACCCTTGACAAAGGGAAAAAAGAGTGTCCCCTGCATTGTGTACAACATTACATGGCTTTAACTGAAATAAAACTTCAGGTGAGTCACATTCCATGTTCGAGGAATCGGACCACCTTCTAAAGTCTCAAGCCTATACGCTCCATTCCCTAAGGCCTTTGTCACTCTCAAAGGACCAGTCCACTTAGGGTATAGCTTGTTCTCTATCTGGTAGGGAGACGCCTTTCGCATAACTACGTCGGCCACCTAGAACTGCCGAGCTCTCAACTTAGAATTGTGCTTGAGCTCGACTTTCCTCTTCAACGCCTCAGCCTTGATTCCTGCCTCTTCCCTAACTTCATCCAAGAGATCGAGATTCACCTTCCTTTCTTCATTGGACTCCTCAGCCACAAAGTTCTGGAAACGTGGCGAGCTCTCCTGGATCTCCACAAGGATCATGGCATCTGAACCATACACTAAGCTAAACGGGGTCTCCTTGGTAGTGGACTGGGGAGTAGTATAGTAAGCCCATACAATTCTGGGAACCTCCTCGGCCCACTTTCCCTTTGCTTTCTCCAACCTTCTCTTAAGTCCTCTGAGTAGGACTCGGTTGGCCGACTCGACCTGCCCATTGGTTTGCGGGTGCTCGACCGATGCAAACACCTGTTTGATCCCCAATTCTGTACATAGCTTCCCTAACTGTTGGCTTGCGAACTGGGTGCCATTATCAGACACCAAACGCTTAGGCACCCCGAAGCGGCACACTATGTTCTTCCACACGAAGTGTTGGATCTTCTGGGCTATGATCTGGGCTACTGGCTCAGCCTCAATCCACTTTGCGAAATATTCTATGGCAACCACGAGGTACTTCATCTGCCGCACTGCCAAAGGGAAAGGGCCCAAGATGTCGATTCCCCAGGTGTGGAATGGCCAAGGGCTGTATATCGACCTGAGTTCTTCTGGTGGTGACTTATGCCAATCGGCATGTAATTGGCACTGCTTGCACTGCTACGCATACCTAGTGCAATCCTCCCTCATTGTCGGCTAGTCGTACCCTGCTCGAATGGCCTTAGATGCCAAAGCCCGACCTTCGATGTGTCTACCACATATGCCTTCATGGAGCTCTGCCATTATTCTTACACACTGCTCGCCATGCACACACACTAGGATGGGGTGGGTAAACCCATGTCTGTATAGCTCGCCATCAATGAGTGTGTACTTAGCCGAGTTCTTCTTTATCCTCCTTGCTTCCATCGAGTCTATTGGGAGCATCCCATCGGCTATGTAACGCTTATAGGGCGTCATCCATGTCTCTCCACTCTGTAACAGGAAGACTTGCGATGACCCCTCCCCCATTAGCCTGCAGGCATTGACCCGTGGCTTCTTCAGAGTTTCTTGGGTCAACAAATGATGACTCCTCTTCTCACTACGTGATTGACTGATCTCATGGACTCCCACCAATTTGTCACCTGTATAAGTACGAGGCGCCCTCAGGGTCTCCTGGATGACCGTCCTCTGCCTGCCCCCCTTGCCTGAGCTGGCGAGTTTGGCCAACAAGTCAGCTCTGGGATTATGCTCCCTGGGCACGTGCACTAGCTCGAATGTTTCAAACGAACTCTTTAACTGCTGAACATACTCCAAGTAGGAGGCCATCTGAGGGTCTTTAGCCTGGTACTCTCCCGCCACTTGACCAGTGACAAATAGTGAGTCACTTTTCACTATGAGGTTCCGCGCTCCCATCTCCTTAGCCAACAGCATCCCAGCAATCAGAGCTTCATATTCTGCCTGGTTATTGCTGGCTTTGAAGGCGAACCACAGTGCCTGCTCTATCAATAATCCCTTGGGTCCTTCAAGGATCACCCCCGCTCCGCTACCTTGCTGATTTGAGGACCCATCTACCGACAAGACCCACTTGAAGCTAGGTTCTTCCTGCTGGGTCTCCGCCAAGGACATCTCGGCCACAAAATCGGCGTAGACCTGTCCTTTGATCAGACCTCTAGGTTCATACTGGATGTCGAACTCCGATAACTTGACCGCCCATCGCACCATTCTCCCCGCCACGTCTGGCATCTGCAGGACCTCGCGTATTGGTAGATCTGTCATCACCACCACTGTGAAGCTCTGAAAGTAGTGAAGGAGTCTCCTGGCTGAGAACACAACAGCCAAAGCCGCCTTCTCGATGGCTTGGTATCACACCTCCGGCCCCTGTAACACTTTGCTGACAAAGTAGATGGGCTTCTGTTTGTGCTCCTGTTCCTGAACCAACACAGAACTCACCCCCTTCTCCGTGACTGCGAAGTACAGGCGTAGCGGGGTGCCGATGTAAGGACCTGTAAAATTAAATTGGAATAAAAGGAATATATTTTAAATGAATTCTAAGTATTTTTTTATTTAAAATAAAAAGGAAGGAAAGTGTAGCTTAGAAGAGTATGAGATCGCCTGGTTAGTACATAATCGCCTGTCGCCTAGACTACCCATGCGGACATCGCCAGGGCGCGAGGTATGAGGACATCGCCAGGCACGAGGTATGCGGACATCGCCAGGCGCGAGGTATGCGGACATCGCCAGGGCGCGAGAGGCATGCGGGCATCGCCAGGGCGCGAAGCATGCGGGCAACGCCAGGGCGCGAGAGGCATGCGGGCATCGCCAGGGCGCGAGAGACATCGGTCGTCTCCCAGAGAGAGACATCGGTCGTCTCCCAGAGAGAGAGAGATCGGTCGTCTTTTCGGATGAGTCATCGGTGGAAGGTTATCGCGCGATGTCGTGTTTCACACAGTTAAAGTGGGACCCAGACTCCCAGCATGAAACGTCCTGCAGGCGCGCCACGTAGACTAAAAGGGTGGTTCAGAATAGTGACATCAGAAAGTTGGCATGCGCAAGAGACACTCGCGGTCGTACTGTTCAGGGCAGTGGTTGGCATGCGCAAGAAGACAAAAAGGGTGGTTCAGAATAGTGACATCAGAAAGTTGGCATGCGCAAGAGACAACCGTGGCTGTACTGTTCAGTGAAACGTACACTCAGGCTGCAGCATGCGTGGACAAGTAGGCTTGGATTCAAAAACCCACTGCGGGGAGGCAAAGAACGTTGCAGTGGCTCAAGAGTGAAAGAGCGAGTGCATCTTCATCCCTCTCTTTTCTCCTCTTCGCGCTGCGATTCAGGCAACCTCAAGCACCAGTACGACAAGCGACGACTGCCCTTGGACACTTGGGAGGTTCTCTGCAAGTCCTCCAAACCAGACGCTAAAACAGAGTTAAAGCATCCTTGAAGCTCGTTGGGTTGGAGCTCTTAGTGAAGTTTACGCAAGTCCAGGTAAGGGAAGCTAGCTTTGTTTTTCAATAAAAGCTGTAGGCTAGCTGTTTCTGAAGTGGGGGCGACGTGGTCGCCGGTTTCATATTTTGTTTTCGCGATACTCTGTTCTATGTGTTTGGGCGACGTGGTCGCCGGTTTTAAACCCCTTTTTCATGATGCTCTGTTTTCATGAGCTTGGGCGACGTGATCGCCGGTTTTAAATACAGATTTCGAACTCCCCTGTTTTAGTGTCGTTGAGACTGTTTGAGATTTAAATGTGGAATGCATGTGATATTCGAAAATCTGAACCTTTGAAATGATTGTTGCTGTGATTTGAATCATTCATTTGAGTGGTATGACGTGTTGAATGTTGTGAATGTGGGATCAAGGCATAGTATTTTCAGGAAAGAAAATACCGTGTAAGATCGTGTGTAATGTGTATTGACTAGGGGCTTGTCTAGAAGGAGATATCCTGACTCTGCTGATATAATGGAATCACGTAGATGAAGTTATTCAGTTGTGGAGAGTCGAAGGAGGTTCATATGTATGGGTGAGTCGTGTGAAAAAGAACGAGCTCGGCCTGTTATATGAATCAACCCTGTCATACCGGGAGAGTGTTGATATTGAGACTATGTATGCGCATGGCTGTGTGGATTTCACAGCGACCCTGTGTGGATTTCACAGTGGTGTGGTATGACAGGTGCAGATCTCTGAGCCTGAGTCAACGCACGAGTCTTCCGGAAGTAGTGTCAAGTGTCTATGTGTGATGAGTCATTGGAAGTCTGACGTGAGAAATGTGAAATATTGAGAATTTGTTGATAGACACTTGATGGTTGTGTGATATGAATGAGAAAGTGATGGACTCTTGAGAATGTTTAAAAAGGCTGATCTACGTTGGTTGTCCAGTTTATAATTTAAAGTTTTAAAAAAATTATCTAGCTTACCCTTTGTATTGTTCTGTGGCTGTTTTCTCTTAAAACTGTGATGATCGTGTATTTTACACGGGAGCAGATGATCTTCCAGGGAGTAGAGCTCCTCAGTGAGTGGTCGCCGGAAGGAGATCGCCTGTTTCTGTCTCTATGTGGTGATCGCCTGTTTTTCTGTTTTGATAGAAGATCGGCTGTTTTGGGTCTTCTGATAGGAGATCGCCGGTTTATGTAGGGAGACCGCCGGTTTCATTTTATTTGGCTGTATTTTGTTTTAAGTTTTGGAAAATTGACCGGTTATGTATTAAACTCCCTGTGAGGAGCAACTCCATTTTATATAAATACGTATGTTCACTTCAATATTATTGTTTTACCTTTATTTCATTTTATAATTGTGAAAAGGATTTTGGCGGGATGTTACATTAATGGTATCAGAGCAGTTCGTCCTTAGGATGACCTGAGGGCTGTGGATCCATTGTGTTTCTTCTGCTCATAAAATTTATTTGAGTTTTAAACAAAAACTATGGTGAAAGGCTTTCAAACGTTTTTGTATTAAAATTTTGTGTGTGCTGTAGTGAACATATGCTCTAACTGAAAATTTTAGTATTAAGAATGAAAGGATCTTGATAAAGTAGTGAGGGTGCACACTCATAACTGGATCGAGATGTTCTCAATCTTAATTCCAAAGGTTTGATGTTTAGCATACATTGAATTCTGGTGTGATTTATTTCATTTTATTGAGTGTTTTTGTAGTTGATTAAAAGTGGTTGTTTGGATTGATGGTTGTATACCAGTAGCTGTTCTGGTGTTTTGCTTAAGGTTATAAGCATCATGATTCTGTCGATGAACTCACATTCTTAATGACTTTGAGATGTTGACCTTTGTAAGGTCTAGATGTTACCTCCTGAATGAATTGATTTCTGATCGATCTTATTCTTGTAGTTGTAGGGAATATAGAAACCTATAGTTTCAAAATCTGAAACGAAGAAGATGGCACGTAGACCTCCTACCCCTCCCCAACCTTCTTCGGAAATGAGCCAGATTGCCAAGGCTATTGAGATGATGGCAACTGCCATCCAACAACAGAATGCAGCGATGGCTCAGAACCATCAAGCTACAATGCACCACTGGGAAACTGCTCGGTCGGCTGAAACAAATTCTCACGCCGGTCAGCCTCAGGAACAGATGGGACTGACCGAGTTCATGAGGCACAACCCACCCAAGTTCAGTGGGAATGCTACCCCTGATCAAGCAGATCAGTGGGTCAGGGAGTTGGAGAAAATCTTTAGGGAGACCTCCTACCCTGAAGAGAAGAAATTGTTGTTCGCCACCTATCTGCTATCTGGAGAAGCCGAGTTCTGGTGGATGGGAGCTCAGCAGATGATGGAGGCTCGAGAGGATGTGTTGGATTGGGAGAGCTTCAGGGTGAGGTTCCTGGAGAAATACTTCCCAGACAGCGCAAGGTTTGCGAGGGAAGCTGAGTTCCTAAAGTTGGAGCAGGGGGATATGTCTGTGAACGCCTATGCTGCTCGGTTTGAGTACCTCGCCCGATTCTATACCCAGGCGACCTCCGAGGCTTGGAGGTGCAGAAAGTTTGAAGAGGGACTGAAGCAGAGGCTGAAGAGGACCATAGCCCCGATGTGCATCAGAGAATTTCACGCCTTAGTAGAGAAGGCGAAGATGGTGGAGACCCTGGAAAAGGGTGATTCTCGGGTGATCAGGTCACACCCAGGGGGTTCTTCCAGTGGGAAGGCTAAGGTGCAGCACTCACATAGCAAGCCCTATGCGAGACCGCCACCACATCGGGCAGGAGCAACATCATCCCAGTTTCAGCAGCAGCAACCTTGGAAACCCAAGTGTTTCCATTGTGGTGGACCACACACCTCCAATGTGTGCTTCAAGAGTTCAGAGAAAAGGTGTTACACCTGCCAAAAGACGGGGCACGTTGCTAGAGAGTGCCCTAACCGGAATGGGGCGACTCAACCTAGTGGTTCTCAGCAGTTGAGAAACGAAGGCAGCAGACCTCAGGCAACAGGGAGAGTGTTTGCCATGTCAGGAGCAGAAGCGTCTCAGTCAGGTACCCTCGTGCAAGGTGTTTGTTTTATAGCTGGTAGGGGTGTAAAAGCTTTGTTTGATTCTGGAGCGACACACTCTTTTGTGTCAAGTCTGTGTGTAGCCAGACTGGGCCTTCTAGTGAAGGAGTTACCTTTCGAACTGTTGGTCTCTACACCTGCGTCAGGACAGGTGTTGGCCTTTACAGTTTGCCCCGAATGTCCAGTGATAGTAGAGGGACGCAGATTCAAAGTGAACTTGATCTGCCTACCTCTTCAGGACCTGGATGTTATCCTGGGAATGGATTGGCTAACTGCCAATCACGTTCTCATAGACTGCGGTAGTCAGAAGATAACGTTTTCAGACCCCCAAGAGTCAGATGTGATATCTGCTCAGCAAGGGCAGTCGGAGTTGGAAGAAGGGGCGAGGTGCTTCGTGATGCTAGCTCGGTTGGAAGTGAAGAATGAAGAGGACGTAAGCATGATACATGTAGTGAAAGACTTCACGGATGTATTTCCAGAAGAGGTACCTGGGTTACCCCCTAAGAGAGAAGTGGAATTCTCTATTGATTTGGTACCTGGAGCTGGACCAGTGTCAATGGCACCTTACAGGATGGCACCAGCCGAGTTGGTAGAATTAAAGAAGCAAGTGGAAGAGTTGTTGGAGAAACAATTCATCAGACCCAGTGTATCTCCATGGGGGGCTCCAGTGCTCCTAGTTAAGAAAAAGGATGGAGGGGCTCGGCTGTGTATAGATTACAGGCAGTTGAACAAGTTGACCATCAAGAACAAGTACCCCCTACCTAGAATTGATGATTTGATGGATCAAATACATGGGGCCTCGGTGTTCTCAAAGATTGATCTGAGATCGGGGTACCACCAAATTTTGGTAAAAGCTGAAGATGTTCAGAAGACAGCATTTAGGTCTCGTTATGGGCACTATGAGTATGTGGTGATGCCGTTTGGAGTAACAAATGCTCCAGCTCTGTTCATGGACTACATGAATAGGATTTTTCGCCCTTTCTTGGATAAGTTTGTGGTAGTCTTCATAGACGACATACTCATTTATTCAAGGACCGAGGAAGAACATGAAGAACATCTGAGGACAGTATTGGAGATTCTGAGGGAGAAGCAACTCTATGCCAAGTTCTCTAAGTGTGAGTTCTGGCTGAAGGAAGTCAACTTCTTAGGACACGTGATATCTGCCCGGGGGATCTCGGTGGATCCAGCCAAAGTGGAGGCAGTGCTTTAGTGGGAACGTCCTAAGACAGTTACGGAGATAAGGAGTTTTGTGGGCTTAGCAGGCTACTATCGGCGGTTTATTGAGGACTTTTCCAAGGTAGTGGCTCCTTTAACACAGCTGACCCGCAAGGATCAACCTTTTGCTTGGACCGACCGATGTGAGCAGAGCTTCATGGAACTAAAGGAAAAGTTGACTAGTGCTCCAGTGCTGGTGATCTCAGAGGTAGGAAGACCTTTTGATGTCTTCTGTGATGCTTCACATCAGGGTTTGGGATGTGTTTTGATGCAAGAGAAAAGAGTGGTTGCATATGCTTCAAGGCAACTCAAGGTTCATGAGAGAAACTATCCTACTCATGATTTGGAGTTGGCGGCTGTGGTGTTTGCCTTGAAGATTTGGAGGCACTATTTATATGGAGCTCGGTTCCAGGTGTTCAGTGACCATAAGAGCCTGAAATACCTGTTCGATCAGAAGGAACTAAACATGAGACAAAGAAGGTGGATGGAGTTTCTAAAGGACTATGATTTTCAACTCATGTATCATCCAGGGAAGGCCAATGTAGTGGCAGATGCTTTGAGTAGAAAATCAATACAAGTAGCCACCATGATGATGGAGGAACAGAAACTGATCGAGAAATTCAGAGACTTAAACCTTGGGGTAGAATTTCATGTAAATCACATTAGTTGTAGTAAGCTGGCTATAACTAATGACTTCCTTGGAGTGATAAAGGATAAGCAGTTGGAGGACCCTAGTCTGAAGCGTACTGTGGAGTCACTAGGGACCGACCAGGCTAAAGACTTTGTGATGGGCGATGATGGGGTCTTGAGATTTAATGGCAGAATTTGCATACCTGCAAATGAAGAGTTGAAGAAGATGATCCTAGAGGAAGGTCACCAGAGTCGCCTTAGCCTACATCCAGGCATGAATAAGATGTACCATGACTTGAAGGAGTCATTTTGGTGGTCGGGCATGAAGAGGGACATCGCCCAGTATGTTACAACCTGCTTAACATGTCAGAAGGCGAAGATAGAGCATCAAAGACCTGGCGGGTTGTTACAGCAACTGGATATCCCTGAGTGGAAATGGGACAGCATTGCCATGGATTTTGTTACCCATTTACCCAGATCGGTAAAGGGTCATGATGCAATCTGGGTCATCATTTATCGGCTGACGAAGAGTGCCCACTTTCTCCCAGTGAATATGAGGATGCCTATGGCCAAGTTGGCACAGTTGTACATCAAAGAAATAGTGAGGTTGCATGGAGTGCCTTCCAGTGTAACATCCCGCCAAATACATTTCGCATTTTTTTTTCATTTTCGTAATATGAAATAACGGTAAAACAAATATATTGAAATAAACAGAATTGTATATATATACAAAGGAGTTCTCCTCGCAGGGAGTTTAATACAAAGCGGTCGTTTTCCAAAACTTAAACATAAAGACAGCAAAATACAAAACTACCGATCTCCTAACAGAAAACGGAGATCGCCTATCGGAAAAATGGCAAAAGGGGGCGATCGCCCAGCAAGAACAGAAAACCGGCGACCACATACGGCGATCACTCACAGGGGAATTCCACTTCCTGCAACCTCATCTGCTCCCGTGTAAAGTTACACGATCATCACAGGTTTAAGAAAACAGCCACAGAAACAAAATACAGGGTAAGCTATATATTTAAGAAAACTTTGAATCAAGAGCATACATAAGAACTTCCCAACATACATGAACCATATCAATATCAGCCATCACATTTCCATATTCCACAAGACTATCAGGAAATCCCATCTTTCACAAATCAATCCAAGAGTATTTCAATTCACATCAGCAATCAAGTGTCTATTAATTCAATTTCTCATTTCTCACGTCAGACTTTCCACTGACTCATCACACCAGACACTTGACCACTATTTCCGGAGACTCGTGCGTTGATTAGACCCAGAGATTCGCACCTGTCATACCAAAAGGCTGGAAAGTGCCCTCAGCCATGCGCATCACACCATCTCAATATTCTCATTATCACGGTATGACAAGGTTAATCCATACAACAGGCCGAACTCGTTCTGTTTCACACGAGACACCCATACGTATGAACCTCCATCGACTCTCCACAACTGAGTAACTTCCTCTATGTGATTTCATTACCTCAGTAGAGTCAGGATGTCTCATTATAGGATCACCGATCAATACACCTATTACACGACCTTACACGGTATTTTCTTTCCTGAAAATACTATGCCTCGATCCACAATCACAACATTCAACACATCACATAACACTTCAATGAACGATTTCAATCACAGCAAAACTCATACCAAGGTTCAGATTTTCGAAAACCACATTTAAAATCTCAAACACTTTTGAAACAGCATAAAACAGGGGATATTTCAATAACAGATGAAAAACCGGCGATCACGAACAAAACTGGGTTTAAAGCAAGAACAGTTTGAACACCCGGCGACCACGTCGCCCCCAACATCAAAAATCATCACGCATACAGTTTTCATTAGAAGTAAGGCTAGCTTCCCTTACCTGGATCAGCGTGAAACTCACTTCAAGCTCTAACCACCGAACGTAAAAGATGCCTGAACTCTGCCTAAGCGTTCTAACCGGTAAAACTTGTAGAGAACCTTCTCAAATGCTCTATGGCAATCGCTGGTAAATAAACTGGTGCCTGGAATTACTGAGTCGCAGCGCAAAGGAGAGAAAAGAGAAAGATGAAGGTGAACTCACTCTGTCACCTTTTATACTCTCACTGCGTTTTCTACACTCACTAAGAGGCGGTGCATTCCGATACTAGGAACATAGGCCTGCCATGTAGCTATCATTACCTATTCTCTAACTAACCCTTCTGTGTGGGTTTTCTTCCTCGAATTAAATGCAAACCTGACAGTATGGCCACGTGGCGTCTCTGCGCACATGGAGCTACTGTTCCGAAGGACTTTCACTGCCTACATGTCGCACATGCAGCACGTTCGTCCTGGAAACCAGGGCCCCACTTCATATACGTGAAACACAACATCGCGCGATAACCTCTCGCGCGATGACAATCCACCGATGTCTCTCTCTGGAGGACGACCGATGTCTCCTCCTCCTGGAGACCGACCGAGGTCTCTTCCTTCTGGAGACCGACCGAGGTCTCCTCTTCCTGGAGACCGACCGAGGTCTCCTCTTGGCGACACCCGCATGACTCTCGCGCCCGGGCAAAGCCCACATGCATCTCGCGCCCTGGCGATGCCCGCATGTCTCTCGCGCCCTGGCGATGCCCGCATGCCTCGCGCCCTGGCGATGTCCGCATGCCTCTCGCGCCCTGGCGATGCTCGCATGTCTCGCGCCCTGGCGATGCCCGCATGTCTCGCGCGCCCTGGCGATGCCCGCATGCCTCTCGCGCCCTGGCGATCATGTTCCAGGCGATCTCATGGCTTTCTAACTACACTTTCCTTCATTTTTATTTTAAATAAAAACATACTTAGAATTCACTTAAAATATATCACTTTTATTCCAATAAGATTTTCCAGGTCCTTACAAGCATTGTTTCGGATAGAGATCCCAGGTTCACTTCACGGTTTTGGCAGACCTTACAAGATTGCTTGGGAACCAAGTTGAGAATGAGCTCGGCATATCATCCTCAAACAGATGGACAGTCAGAGAGAACGATCCAGTCCTTGGAAGATCTACTGAGGACGTGTGTCTTGGATCAATTGGGAAGTTGGGATGAGGTGTTGCCGCTGGTAGAGTTTACTTATAATAACAGTTACCACGCCAGTATTGGGATGGCACCATATGAAGCCCTGTATGGGAGGAAATGCAGAACTCCCTTATGTTGGTACCAGGAGGGCGAAGCAGTATTGGTTGGACCAGAGTTGATTCAGCAGACGACCGAGAAGGTGCAACAGATACAAGAAAGATTGAAAGCTTCTCAAAGCCGGCAGAAATCCTATGCAGATCAGAGGAGAAAACCTTTGGAGTTTGCTGCAGGAGACCATGTGTTCATGAGAGTGACACCAACCAAGGGTGTAGGACGGGCGATCAGATCGAAGAAGTTGTCCCCTAAGTTCGTGGGACCATATCAGATCTTAAGGAGGATTGGTCCAGTGGCCTATGAGATCGCCCTACCTCCCCATTTAGCGAATCTGCATAATGTCTTTCACGTATCACAGCTGAGGAAGTACATGGCAGACCCTAGTCATGTGCTGGAAGTGGACGATGTGCAGATCAGGGATGACTTGTCCTTTGAAGCGAAACCAGTCAGGATTGACGATCGTCAAAGTAAACAGCTCAGAGGCAAGACCATCAACATGGTGAAAGTGGTGTGGGATGAGAGATCGGGTGATTCAACTTGGGAGTTAGAAGAACCCATGAGAGAAGCTTATCATACCTCTTTTCCTTGTAATTCAATTTTCGAGGACGAAAATTTTTCTTGTTGGGGAGAATGTAAGGACCTGTAAAATTAAATTGGAATAAAAGGAATATATTTTAAATGAATTCTAAGTATGTTTTTATTTAAAATAAAAAGGAAGGAAAGTGTAGCTTAGAAGAGTATGAGATCGCCTGGTTAGTACATAATCGCCTGTCGCCTAGACTACCCATGCGGACATCGCCAGGGCGCGAGGTATGAGGACATCGCCAGGCGCGAGGTATGCGGACATCGCCAGGCGCGAGGTATGCGGACATCGCCAGGGCGCGAGAGGCATGCGGGCAACGCCAGGGCGCGAGAGGCATGCGGGCATCGCCAGGGCGCGAGAGACATCGGTCGTCTCCCAGAGAGAGACATCGGTCGTCTCCCAGAGAGAGAGAGATCGGTCGTCTTTCCGGATGAGTCATTGGTGGAAGGTTATCGCGCGATGTCGTGTTTCACACAGTTAAAGTGGGACCCAGACTCCCAGCATGAAACGTCCTGCAGGCGCGCCACGTAGACCAAAAGGGTGGTTCAGAATAGTGACATCAGAAAGTTGGCATGCGCAAGAGACACTCGTTGTCGTACTGTTCAGGGCAGTGGTTGGCATGCGCAAGAAGACAAAAAGGGTGGTTCAGAATAGTGACATCAGAAAGTTGGCATGCGCAAGAGACAACCGTGGCTGTACTGTTCAGTGAAACGTACACTCAGGCTTTCCTGCAGAGGGGGTGGTGGCAGCAGCATGCGTGGACAAGTAGGCTTGGATTCAAAAACCCACTGCGGGGAGGCAAAGAACGTTGCAGTGGCTCAAGAGTGAAAGAGCGAGTGCATCTTCATCCCTCTCTTTTCTCCTCTTCGCGCTGCGATTCAGGCAACCTCAAGCACCAGTACGACAAGCGACGACTGCCCTTGGACACTTGGGAGGTTCTCTGCAAGTCCTCCAAACCAGACGCTAAAACAGAGTTAAAGCATCCTTGAAGCTCGTTGGGTTGGAGCTCTTAGTGAAGTTTACGCAAGTCCAGGTAAGGGAAGCTAGCTTTGTTTTTCAATAAAAGCTGTAGGCTAGCTGTTTCTGAAGTGGGGGCGACGTGGTCGCCGGTTTCATATTTTGTTTTCGCGATACTCTGTTCTATGTGTTTGGGCGACGTGGTCGCCGGTTTTAAACCCCTTTTTCATGATGCTCTGTTTTCATGAGCTTGGGCGACGTGATCGCCGGTTTTAAATACAGATTTCGAACTCCCCTGTTTTAGTGTCGTTGAGACTGTTTGAGATTTAAATGTGGAATGCATGTGATATTCGAAAATCTGAACCTTTGAAATGATTGTTGCTGTGATTTGAATCATTCATTTGAGTGGTATGACGTGTTGAATGTTGTGAATGTGGGATCAAGGCATAGTATTTTCAGGAAAGAAAATACCGTGTAAGATCGTGTGTAATGTGTATTGACTAGGGGCTTGTCTAGAAGGAGATATCCTGACTCTGCTGATATAATGGAATCACGTAGATGAAGTTATTCAGTTGTGGAGAGTCGAAGGAGGTTCATATGTATGGGTGAGTCGTGTGAAAAAGAACGAGCTCGGCCTGTTATATGAATCAACCCTGTCATACCGGGAGAGTGTTGATATTGAGACTATGTATGCGCATGGCTGTGTGGATTTCACAGCGACCCTGTGTGGATTTCACAGTGGTGTGGTATGACAGGTGCAGATCTCTGAGCCTGAGTCAACGCACGAGTCTTCCGGAAGTAGTGTCAAGTGTCTATGTGTGATGAGTCATTGGAAGTCTGACGTGAGAAATGTGAAATATTGAGAATTTGTTGATAGACACTTGATGGTTGTGTGATATGAATGAGAAAGTGATGGACTCTTGAGAATGTTTAAAAAGGCTGATCTACGTTGGTTGTCCAGTTTATAATTTAAAGTTTTAAAAAAATTATCTAGCTTACCCTTTGTATTGTTCTGTGGCTGTTTTCTCTTAAAACTGTGATGATCGTGTATTTTACACGGGAGCAGATGATCTTCCAGGGAGTAGAGCTCCTCAGTGAGTGGTCGCCGGAAGGAGATCGCCTGTTTCTGTCTCTATGTGGTGATCGCCTGTTTTTCTGTTTTGATAGAAGATCGGCTGTTTTGGGTCTTCTGATAGGAGATCGCCGGTTTATGTAGGGAGACCGCCGGTTTCATTTTATTTGGCTGTATTTTGTTTTAAGTTTTGGAAAATTGACCGGTTATGTATTAAACTCCCTGTGAGGAGCAACTCCATTTTATATAAATACGTATGTTCACTTCAATATTATTGTTTTACCTTTATTTCATTTTATAATTGTGAAAAGGATTTTGGCGGGATGTTACAGCCGAGCTGGGGCTTACACAATATTGGTGGGCTAGCCAAGTACTCCTTGAGCTTAAGGAATGCCTGTTCGCACTCCGAGGTCCACGGGAATCTGGTATTTCTCCTCAAGCATTGGAAATAGGGGTGGCCCTTGTCTCCTCCAGCCAACACAAATCTGGAGAGAGCAGCCATCCGACCTGTCAACTGTTGCACTTCCTTGACCAACGTCGGGCTTCTCATGGCTATGATCGCCGCGCACTTGTCCGGGTTGGCCTCAGTCCCTCGTTCCGTAAGTAGGAAACTAAGGAACTTGCCTGCTTCTACCCCAAAGACGCATTTCTCTGGATTCAGCTTCAGCCTATACTTAGCTATTGTATTAAATAGCTCTTCCAAATCAGCAACATGCTGATCTCGCGCTGGGGAGGTCACTACCATGTCATCTACATAAGCTTGTACGTTGCACCCCAGCATAGGGGCAAGGACTTTGTCCATTAGCCTTTGATAAGTGGCACTCGCATTCTTCAAGTCGAATGGCATTACTGTGTAACAATAGCAGGACAGCTCGGTCATGAATTTTGTCTTGCTTTCGTCTCTCAAGTGCATCTTTATCTGATTGTACCCAGAGAAGGCGTCCAAGAAGCTGAGCAACCTGCACCCCGAGGCGCTGTCTACCAGGGCATCAATGTTGGGTAAGGGGTAAGAATCCTTTGGGCATGCCTTGTTGAGATCAGTGAAGTCTACACACATCCTCCACTTCCCATTGGCCTTCTTTACCAACACCACATTAGCTAGCCACTCAGGGTACTGAATCTCCCGTATGTGGCCTGCATCGAGAAGCTTACGCGTCTCCTGTTTTACCACCTGCCTCCTTTGTTCGTTGAATTTACGCCTCCGTTGTCTCACGGGCCTGGCCTGGGGATCCAATGCAAGGCGATGACACAAGAAGTCTGGGTCAATGCCCGGCATATTTGACGCGGACCAAGCGAAGGCGTCCATGTGCCGCCCTATTACCCTTGCTAGCTGGTCTTGAGTCTCCTGAGGTAGGGACTTGCCAAGCTTAAACATTTCGCCCCCAATCTCCTTCTCTACCACCTCCTCTGCCGCTTCAGGTCGCCTTGCTCAGGCGACCTCTGCTCGTGTGACCCTGATGTCACCTCGGGGCACTTCAGTGTCATCATCACTTCCACTTGGAGGTTGGGTGGTCACCATGCAAACTCCTCTCCTCGTCTTGAGGCTATTCTCATAGTACCTCTTAGCCTCTTCTTGGTCCGATTTGATGGTTATCACCATCCCCTCCATCGAGGGCAACTTCATTTTCATATGCCTTGTGGACACCACTGCCCCCAACCTATTTAAGACTGGTCTACCCAGCAGCATGTTATAAGCAGATGGGGCGTTCACCACGAGGTATTTGATGTTCTCTGTGCGGGAGGCCACTCCATCAGTGAAGGTGGTTCTGAGCTCTATGTATCCCCGCACTTCGACTTGGTCTCCTGCGAATCCATATAGACAGCCGACGTAAGGCCGCAGCTGGTCAGGAGACAACTGCAATTTGTTGAAGGTCGACCTGAAAGTTGACAAAAATTTGAAGAATAGAAGACAAGAAAATAAAAGGCACAAAATAAGAATAAAAAAAACCTACTAAACTTTTAATGAAGAAAGAAATGATATGCTTTAGAACTTGTCAAAGTAAAAGGATAAAAAATTCCACAATTTAGAACACTATTAAACATAAAACTCAAAGTAAAAAGCAAGATCAAAGAAAGGCATATACTAAAGACATATTCAAAATGAAATAAGCAATGAATATAAGGTGCTGGAAAATTAAAGAACAAGAATATAAAAACCAGAATTGAAAGGTACTTAAATGTAAAGGTGCTAGAATTTGAATTCCTTCAATGTAAATTGTCACTTCAACTCAACAACACAAAACATCACCATAGCTCGTGATACCACATGATGTGAGTTGATTTTAGATTCATTAATTTTGTGACACTTTTTAAGAATTAGGATAAAGATTCTTAGCAATTTAAAGTGAGTCACCTAAGAAAAATCCCCACTGGACATTAACTTAGCAAGTGTTAAGTAGATGTGAAGGTTCATTTCCAAAGGTCCAAGATAAAAACACAATTATACGAGATGAATGATGAAGATAGGTACGGTAAACACAAAAAGGAAGCTTAAGAAAACATCAATGGAGAATAAAGCCTTCCAAATGATGAAC
The DNA here is from genome assembly GCA_037954025.1 of Phaseolus coccineus. Classification (NCBI taxonomy): domain Eukaryota; kingdom Viridiplantae; phylum Streptophyta; class Magnoliopsida; order Fabales; family Fabaceae; genus Phaseolus; species Phaseolus coccineus. Next base: position 16,285,660 of record CM075686.1, on the reverse strand, counting down.
CAAACTCATGAACATGAGTGTTATCTCCTTACACAACAATTGAATAGAAAAGAAACAAATACAAACACAAGAACTATATATTGGTGCAGAAATTAAAAGGAGAACAAAGAACCGAATACAATCATAAGCTAAAGCAAATGAACCAATTGAAATGGAGAATTAAGTACAAAATTAAAAAGAAAACACAAAAACAATAAGAACAATCGGTTGAAATTGAAGAACAAGACAAAATAACTTATTAGAATGAAGTACTAAGGTGCGAAAATGGAAATGGAAGATGAAGCAAGAAAGACTTATGTGGTTGAAGCCATGGAAGGGAAGAACACGCCACTTGGATGGTGATTGATCCAAGTTAAGTGCAAGATGCCGCCACTTGAGAGCTTCCCAAACACTCACAAGATGAGACTAAGCTAGGAGAAAATAATTCCCACAACTCTAACTCAAAATGTGTATAGTTTCTTTACTTCAAATTCAATGTCTATTTACAAGAGCCAAGCACCTCTATTTGTAGTGTGAGAGGGCTGAATTTGAAGAGGGAAAATTCAAATGGAGAGTGTTTGAATTCGGTGCCTATTCCTAGTCACAAGGGAAGTGTGACTTGGTTTCTTTCTTTGGCACCTCCTAAATCTACTCCTACACCTTCTTTTTATGTCACATGGAAGGTGTGACTTATCTTTGTAAATTGGCACCCCTTATTTCTATATCACCTTCCTTTTATGTCTTACTAAAAAAGCTACTAAAAAGAAATTACAAAAAAAGACATCCATTGATGTTCATCTCCCAAAGCTTTAGCCTTGCTCCTAGTAATCCTTTGAGGCATGAAGGATGTTGAGCTCATGGGTTGGGCTTGGGCCCCCACTTGGGTTTGGGTCTCAGGCGCCTCCTCTACTTGGTGTTTATCATTTCTCATTTTCCTGAAAGTCTTCCAGTAAAGAATGTTGGCCAAACTCCCTTGATGTACTAGTGTTTTTGTGATGGCAAAGTTGCCAACTTCAACAGTGATGACCATAGGGGTCATCTTGGTCTAGGTCAATAACTGTGAAGTCACCATCTGTGAGAGTATTGGGGGTATTCTCGATCAACCTTTGATTGTGCTCGAGTGCACCAATTGAATAGCCTGTAGATGTTTCTTCTGAGCAAAGCTTGAACACCCTCTACAACAAATCCTCTAGCAATCGTGTTAATGACTTCACGACCGCTTCTACGCGAAGGCTCGACTCTTCTTGGGATTTAACTTCTTCATTGTTGCTTTTCGTGTCGGCAGTCGTTGTCATGATGACGACGAGAATAAGGTTCACTTCGTTCATCCCTCCCTTCATTCCTTTAAAGATATTTCTCCCTTTGGGGAGATCTATAGGAACTCCTATTCGCCCCTTAGGCTTTGTAGCTTTCGGAGTGTCGAGATCCTCATCCATGATTTTACCCCTATCAACATTTAAATGGATATAAGTGTGAAATCGAGGACCTCGATGTTCTTTGTATTACCGGCTGATGTGAATTCAAGAACATAAGATGAAAGGTTCTTGACATTCTTAGGAAACATCTTGAGTTGGTCATTAGAGAGGCACTTTTTCTTAGAATTGGATCAATGTTCTAAGTCAAGAACTCACCAAAAACTAATGCCAAAACACAAACTCATATGGAAGTTCCAATTATTGTCAAATTGAACCGATTAAAAATGAAATTAAAGGCAAGGAAACTGAATATAAGTGCTGGAAAATAAAGGCACCGAACCAAACACAAGAACACAAGCTAAGACATGAAAATTAGAAGAGAATGCTCATGAAGATGGAGGTATGGTTGGATGATCACGCCACTAAGAGGATGAAGGCTCCTAGATGAGTGTGCAAGCCGCCACTTGAGGTAACCATTGAACCTTCAAGATAAGACTAGTGAAGAAGATGCAAAGCTCTCCAATGCTCACTCAAAAATTGAGTAAAGTTTCTCTAATTCAAAATTCAAATATGAAAAATACAAGGGCAGCACCTTAATTTATAGTGTAAAGGTGCTGAAATGCAAGCTAAATGAATTAAAAAACTCTCCCCAAATTCAAATGAAAAATGGCGCCTAAAACAAGTCATGAGGAAGGTGTGACTTCTTCTCTCACTTTGGCACCTCCTATTTTAACTCCTACACCTATCTACTAACGCACCCCCCTCCTAATGCTCCTAACTAAAGACCTAAAGATGCTTTAACACAAGAGGTTTCTCATGTTTTCCTCTAAGCACCCTCACACAATGAAATTACAAAAAGGGAAAATAAACGTCCCCTTGCTCCTAAAGCTTTGAACATGCTTCTTGTGAGCCTTTGAGGTTGACTTTGATCTCCATGAACGTCCTCAACCTCTTCTTCTTTGTGATGATTGGCCTCCATGTCCTCTTGAGCTTGATCTCCATCACCGGGTGCTTGCCTGCCACCACGATCCTTCTCTTTTCCTTTATTTCCACCATTGTCGGCTCGAACACTATTGCGATAGTCACACAATTCTTCCAACTGCATGAATTTAGCCACTCGATGCCTTAATTCGTAAGTTTTTTGCTAGTTTTTTGCTAGTTTTTTTGCATAGACTATCGGCAAATAGCCCCGACCGAAGTGTCATGATCAAATGGTACATGGCCACTTCTAGTTTGAGATTTCTGATGTTCAGGGATAATTTGTTGAATATCTCTATGAATATTTGAAGTCATTCGCCTTTCTCTTGTCGTATATTGATAAGTGCTATGGATGTTAGATGATGCGATCGACTAGTTGCAAATTGAGTGTTGAATTTAGATAATAAGGTTTTGAAGCTATCCACAAAATCATATGGAAGCCTGGTGAACCAACTGAGTGCTCCTATTTTCATAGAAGTTGGAAATACCCGACACCACACCAATTTGTCTGATGTATAGAGACTCATATTTGTTTTGTATACATCGGTGTGCTCGTCCAGATCCATAGTATAGTCGTATCAATCGATAATCAACCCTTTCTAGTTGGAAGGGAGTTGTGCTTCCATGATTTCATCTGTAAAGGGATGTCCCTTTGGCTCGTCTTATATGATGACCATGTGTTTTGTGTGCGGTCTAGAAGACTGATAAGTCTGAGTTTGAATAGTAGTTGTCCTCTATTGATTCTGACTTTGTGTGTGTTCGCTTCTCTGAGGAGAAGGTTGCCTTTGATGCCCACACTGAGCTCTGGGTGTGGAATTGGCTAGTCTCTATCTCATCTCTTCATTTTTCTCCTTAAGGACTTGCACCTCTTCTTCATTTCTTCGGAGGGTAACCTCCTCTATGTTCTTTTGACGCATTTCTTCCATCTCTTTCTGTAAAGCTTGGAACATTGCAATTTGATTTGCTTATGCCATCCTATCTGTAACGCCCCTCAAAATATTGTTCATTTTTATATAATAAAATAAAGGTGAAACAATAATATCAAACTTTTACATAGATATATATACATAATATAATTCATCCATTAATACAAATGTGCCTCAAAATAATATCCCTTTTCGAAGAAGTTTTAATACATTTCCATACAGGAGTTTTCAAAATAAAACAAAACAACAGCATCCAAAAACCGGCGATCTCCTCCTCCAGAAAATGCTCACTGAGGAGCTCTACTACCTGCAACCTCATCTGCTCCCGTGCAAATATACACGATCATCACAGTTTTAAGATAGCAAATGCAAAACCAAACACAGGGGTAAGCTATATGTTTTTAAAAACTTTAAATATGAAACTTTATATCAATAGAAAGCATAAATCTTCACACCATTCATAATCTATATCAATTTCAACCATCAATATCCCCATATTCCACAAACTCGTCAAGTGTCTATTCAATACATTCAATACTCATGGTTCACATGTCAGACTTTCCACTGACTCATAACACATAGACACATGACTCTACTTCCGGAAGACTCGTGCGTTGAACTTAGCATCCAGAGACGTGCACCTGTCATACTTCATTGCTGTAATGTTCCCACAGCCATGCGCATCAACATAATCTCGATTTCAATCTCAATATCCTCACTCTCATAGTATGACAGGGTTAATCCATATAACAGGTCAAGTCAGTTATCTTTCAAACGACTTACCCATACATATGGACCTTGTAACATCCCGCCAAATACATTTCGCATTTTCATAATATGAAATAACGGTAAAACAAATTCATTGAAGTAAACCAAATTGTATATATATCTAAAAGGAGTTTCTCCACGCAGGAAGTTTAATACAAAACGGTCATTTTCCAAAACTTAATCAAAATACAGCGAAAACAACAAAACAGCCGATCTCCTGATCAGAAACGGCGATCTCCTATCAGAACACAGCAAAAGGGTGATCTCCATCCGGCGACCACTCACAGAGGAGCACTACTTCCTGGCACCTCGTCTGCTCCCGTGTAAAATACACGATCATCACAGGTTTAAGAAAACAGCCACAGAACCAAAATACAGGGTAAGCTAGACATTTAAAAGAGAGTTTGAATATGAACTTAAAAATCAATCATGAAACCAATTTAAGACGATCACGTACAAACCATCAACTTTCTCATATTCCACCAAACCATTCGAAAATCACATATCTCACAAATCTATTTCAAGAGTCTCACAATTCACATCAGCAATCAAGTGTCTAACAATTCAATTTCTCAATACTTCACGTCAGACTTTCCACTGACTCATCACACAAGACACTTGACCACTATTTCCGGAAAACACGTGCATTGACTGACTCAGGGATTTGCACCTGTCATACAAAAGGCTGGAAAGTGCCCTCAGCCATGCGCATCACCCAATCTCAATATCATTTCTCACGTATGACAAGGTTAATCCATACCACAGGCCGAACCCGTTCTGTTTCACACGAGACACCCATACGTATGAACCTCCATCGACTCTCAACGCCTGAATTACTTCATCTATTTGATTCCATTATATCAGGAGAGTCTGGATATCCCATTATAGACATCACCGATCAATGCACATCCTACACAATCTTACACGGTATTTTCTTTCCTGAAAATACTATGCCTCGATCCACATTCACAACATTCACACATCACATAACATTTCAACAAAATATTCCAGTCCCAGCAAAACTCATGCCCAGGTTCAGATTTCAAATATCACATGCATTTCACCTATAATTCTCAACACAGTTCTAAACAACACAAAAACAGGGGATATCCCAATAACAGATGAAAACCGGCGATCACCTCCAGAAACAGGCGATCATGAACAAAACTGGGTTTTCTTAAGCAAGAACATTTTGAACACCCGGCGACCACGTCGCCCCCAACATCAAAATCATCACACATACAGTTTTCATTAGAAGTAAGGCTAGCTTCCCTTACCTGGACTTGCGCAAACACCAGGAGCTCCGAAATCCAACGAAGCCTAAAGAACGCCTTGACTCCGTTTTTGCGTCTGGTTTGAAGGACTTGCAGAGAACTTCCCAGGTGCTCTAATGGTGGCTGCCGCTCGTCGTACTCTTGTGTGAAGGTGCCAGAATCGCAGCGCGAAGGAGAGAAATGGAGGAGAAAGGAGGTAGTTCACTCTTTCGCTCTTGAACAACTGAAATGTTTTTGTTCCCTCAGCAGTGGGTTTTTCCATCTTAAACCAACTTGTCCTCAAAAGCAGCTGCCACCACCCACTCTGCAGGGAAGTCTGAGTGTACCTTTCTCTGAACAGTACGACTACGGTTGTCTCTTGTGCATGCCAACCACTGCTCTGAACAGTACGACCGCGAGTGTCTCTTGCGCATGCCAACATTCTGATGTCACTGTTCTGAACCAACACTTTTTGTCTACGTGTCGCGCGTGCCGCGCGTCTCATGCTGGGAGTCTGGGTCCCACCTTCTCTGTGTGCAACTCGACATCGCGCGATCACCTTTCACCGATGACCACTGGCGCGATGACATCTCACGCGAAGGCTATCCACCGATGACCTCTCGCGCGAAGGCTATCCACCGATGACCTCTCGCGCGAAGGCTATCCACCGATGACCTCTCGCGCGAAGACTAACCCCCCGATGTCCTCTCGCGCGAAGACTAACCCCCCGATGTCCTCTCGCGCCACCGATGACATTCCGCGCGATGACTAACCCCGCATGCCTCGCGCCCTGGAGATCACGTGTAGTCTAGGCGACCGGCGATTATGTGTTAACAAGGAACTCTTGTAGTCTTCTAAGCTACACTTTCCTTCCTTTTTATTTTAAATAAAAACATACTTAGAATTCATTTAAAATATACCCTTTTATTCCAATTTAATTTTACAGGTCCTTACAGACCTCTTTCAACTCTCACCAACTGAATGACTTCATCTATGTGACTCCATCATATCAGCAGAGTCAGGATCGTCTCATTCACAGGATACTCACTGATCAATACAGCTCATAACCAATCTCAACACGGTATTTCCTTTCCTGAAAATACTATGTCTTGATCCCACATTCACAACATTCAACACATCATATAACACTTAAATGAACGATTCCAATCACAGCAACAATCATTCCAAGGTTCAGATTTTTGAATGTCACACGCATTTCACATTTCAATCTCAAACAGTTTTCAAACGACACTAAAACAGGGGAGTTCAAAATCAACATTTAAAACCGGCGATCACGTCGCCCCACACATAAAAACAGAGCATCGTGAAAAAGAATATGAAACCGGCGACCACGTCGCCCTCACTTCAGAACCTACTCGCCTAAAGTTTTTATAAACGAAAATGCTAGCTTCCCTTACCTGGACTAGCGTAAACTTCACTAAGAGCTCCAACCCAACGAGATTCAAGGATGCCTTAACTCTGTTTTAGCGTCTGGTTTGGAGAGCTTGCAGAGAACCTCCCAGGTGCTTTATGGTAGTCGCCGATAGCCAACTGATGCACTAGGATGTCTGAACGTATGGAGAAGGAGAAGAAGAAACAGGGAGCTAAAACCAACTCACTCAATTTCTCTCTACTCAAGCAACGTTTGAACCTTGCCTATCCAAACTGAAGTTTGAACTTAAGCCACCCTTCCCAGGTATGCCGCTGCCACCACCCACTCTGCAGGGAAGCTTGCGTATACATTTCCTCTAACAGTATGACCACGTGGGTTTCTGCGCGTACCAACTCTCTGACGCTAACTATTATGAGACACCCTTTCTGTCTACGTGTCGCGCCTGCAAGACGTCTCATGCTGGGAGCCTGGGTCCCACCTTATCTGTGTGAAACACGACATCGCGCGATAACCTTCCACCGATGACTGCTCGCGCGATGACTATCCACCGATGTCTCATCTTGGCGGACGACCGATGTCTCTCCCTGGAAGATGACCGATGTCTCTCCCTGGAGGACGACCGATGTCTCTCCCTGGAAGACGACCGATGTCTCTCCCTGGAAGACGACCGATGCGTCCCTCATCCTGGCGATGACTGTCTGTCTCTCGCCCTGGCGATGCCCGCGTGTCTCTCGCCCTGGCGTTGCCCGCGTGTCTCTCGCCCTGGCGATGCCCGCATGTCTCTCGCCCTGGCGATGCCCGCATGTCTCTCTCCCTGGCGATGCCCGCATGTCTCTCGCCCTGGCGATGCCCGCATGTCTCTCGCCCTGGCGATGCCCGCATGTCTCTCATCCCGGCGATGACTGATGACACATCGCCACGCCTTGCTAAAGGTTCTTCATCCCACTATGTTACGTCCAAGGTATCACCTCCACATGACTTTGTGACGTCAGTAGCTTCACATTTCCAAGAATAGATCAGCACTACTCCTCGTGCGCCCATGCATGCAACACTAAGGACGATTTTTTATGCTGAAGCATAGAGCTTCGCATGCACAGCGTATCTAAGGCTTAACCCACACCTCGATACGCGTGGTTTTTGGAACCCACTATGGTTGATCCAGTATCTTGACCACATACTAAGTGCACTTTCGGCGATTATGTACACTATGGGCGATTGGCGTTCATGTGTAATCTAGGCAACAGGCGATGATGTGCCAGAGAAGTCGGAGATCGCCTCCGTCTTCAACAACGGCGATCTCGTAGACTTCTAAGCTACACTTTTCTTCCTTTACTCTTCTTGATCCACATGTCTTCCTCGAGCACACCCACGTGATTACCTCACGATAAAGTCATCGCACCTGACTACTTGGTTAATACAATGGTCAGCCGACCGACCTCTACCAGCTAACCCCAGACCTTGGGCGACGTCCGAGGTCCGACTACTACGAAACTTCTATTACCAGCTCTTTGTATTTTAAATAATAACATCTTCTGAAATTATTTAAATATAACACTTTTATTCCAATTAAAGTTTCTAGGTCCTTACACTATCGTTCATCATCTATCTCATTGAAACCATTGTTTCTTGCTTTGAGTCTATCTTGGCTCCACTGTGGGTGCGAATTGTACTTGTATAAAAAAAGTGGGCCTAGATAATACTTGAGATTGATAGTTACAATTGTTGTTGGTATCGATCCCTTCCCTCGTAATTGCTCCCTCGTGCTCAATCATTCCTCCTTCGTGCTTCAGTTCTTCAACTCTCACTCTTTCAGATTTCAATCCTTCAATTCCTTAGCTCCTCAATGCTCGATTGAGAGTAAACTTATAGAAGGTTCTCCGACGATCAAGTAAGTACTCTAGATTGAGAGTATATGATGTAAAACTAATAAAAAGGTATCTTACTCTTCTATAGAAGGTTTATTTATAGTGTTTGGTAGTGAGCTATTTGACTCATGTGTTGTATCTGGCAATATCAGTGTTAGCTGATTTCTCGGGGTGTCACCCGGATTTGGGGAAATGTGGCCCAAATTTGTAGGAAAATTACCCTGATTTATAGGATATTTCCTTACTTGTCATTTATTGTTAGTTTGTCCTCTAATGTGGTTAATTACCCAGCCGATCGGTTAATGATACCGAGTCTCATGGCTCATTCAGCCCCAATCGGAGCAATATTTATATTAGTTTTAATTTTATATATTTGTTTAAATAAATTAATACCAAAGAATAATGTAGATTACAATAAGTCTAATTATACTGAGATAGTAATATATGCAGTTATTTTAATATGTGGATAATTTTTTTTTTCTTTTCCTTACACGAAATAAAGTGATAGTTTTGAAGTTTAAAATATTACTAAAATTCAATCAAAGAATAAATAATAACTTAAAATATGTATGATAAGATAAGTGGTTGTTTCATTAAAGTATTGTATATTTCGTTTTTAATATACTAAAGAATTATACTTTTAATACAAATTTTTTAATTTTGTTAAATTTTTTAAACTCCAATTAAATAACTGAATACATGTCTGATCTTTAATAACTGAGACGTGTCATTAACGTTAAAATATTTGTGATACTAAACTGGTTATTTACGTCAATATATTTAACACAGGTATATATTAATGATTTAAGAGAGTATTATTATAATAGACCAACCCGCTCTTTACTTAGTAGTCTTTGTAAGGACCTATAAATTATTTGGAATAGAAGTGATAGATTTTAAATAATTTCTTAGTATGTTATTAATTAAAATAAAAAGGACATAAAAATAGAAAATTATCATAGTGGTCAGACCTCGGACGTCGCCTAAGGTCTGGGGTCAGCTGGTAGAGGGCGGTCGGTTGACCATTGTACCAACCAAGTAGTCAGGTGCGATGACTTTATCGTGAGGTAATCAAGTGGGCGTGCTTGAAGGGGGGGAGGCAGGTGAATCAAGAAGGGTAAGAGAAAGGAAGGTGTAGCTTAGAAGTCAATGAGATCGCCGTTTTTGAAGAATGCGGCGGCCTCCGACTTCCCCCGTATGAAACCGCCAATCGCCCATGGTGTACATGACCGCCAATCGCCTATGGTGTACATGACCGCCAATCGCCTATGGTGTACATGATCGCCGAAAAGAGCACATCGCCGAGTATTCGAGAAGACTTGGTAAGCACTTAGTATGTGGTCTAAATACAGAAGATGGGTGATATAGAAGATAGGTGGCATATCTGCCACCATGAGTAGTGTGAGCCGTGATACCCCAAACTTAGAGGAATGGGAGGACGAGCCCTCAGCTGGGTGTGACGATGTGACATCGGTGACCAGAGTGAGGCGATGTGTTCTCGTCACACACAAGGGCGATAAGAGATCGCCAACAGGATGAGAGGAACATCGGTCATCAACCAGGATGGGAGACACATCGATGGTCTGCCAGGGTGAGACATCGGTGGTCTGCCAGGGTGAGACATCGGTTGTCTGCCAGGGTGAAACATCGGTGGTCTGCCAGGGTGAGACATCGGTTGTCTGCCAGGGTGAGGAATCAGTCATCCGTCAGGAAGAGGAATCAATCATCGCCAGTATGAGAGGCATTGGTCATCGCCGGTATGAGAGGCATGGTCATCGCGCGAGCAATCATCGGTGGATGGTTATCGCGCGATGTCGTGTTTCACACAGATAAGGTGGGACCCAGGCTCCCAGCATGAATGTCTGCATGCGCGACACGTAGACATTAGGAGTGCTTCAGAACAGTTGACGCTAGAGAGTTGGTAAGGCAGGTAACCCAAAGTTGGTACGCGCAGAGACATCACGTGACAGTTCTGTCAGAGGAAACGTGCACGCAAGCTTCCCACAGAGTGGGTAATGGCAGCTGCATGGCGGGTCTATGTTTCTTAGTCTCAGAACACACCTCCTCTTTAGTTGGAGTTCGAACGCTGTTGGAGTAGCGAGAGATAGAGTGAGTTTAGTCTTCATCCTTTCTCCTTCCTCTCCTTCACTCTGCGATTCAGGCCTTCTCACGTCCCAGCTTGGCTACCGGCGACTGCCATAGAGCACCTGGGAAGGTCCGCTGCAAGTTTCCAATCCAGCCTTACAACAGAGTTCGGGTATCCTTAAGTTCGGTGGGTTAGAGCTCGTAGTGAGATTTTACGCAAGTCCAGGTAAGGGAAGCTAGCTTTATTTCCAATAAAAACCTTAAGCTAGAAGATTCTGATGTTGGGGCGACGTGGTCGCCGGTTTTAAACATTCTTACACGATGCTCTGTTTTTGGTGTGTGGATTGGAAATTTATTTGAGCTTGAAAATGTGATACTTTAAATATGGTAGATGCTGTGAAATACATATGATTTTCGGAATCCTGAACTTTAGTATGATTTGGATTGTTTAGAAACGGTTTTAAAAATATGTATGATTGACTGGTTCAGTTTGGGTGTTGTATGATATATGGAATGATGTGAAAATGTGATCAAGGCATAGTATTTTCAGGAAAGAAAATACCGTGTAAGATCGTGTAGAATGTGCATTGACCGGTGATTCGTCTAGAAGGAGATATCCTGACTCTCCTGATATAATGGAATCATATAGATGAAGTTATTCAGGTGTTGAGAGTCGAAGGAGGTTCATATGTATGGGTAAGTTGTTTGAAAGATAACTAACTTGACCTGTTGTATGGATTAACCCTGTCATACTAGGAGTGTGATGATATTGAGATTGAGATTATTGTTTATGCGCATAGCTGTGTGGATTTCACAGCGACCCTGTGTGGATTTCATAGTGGTGTAGTATGACAGGTGCAGATCTCTGAGTCTAGTCAATGCACGAGTCTTCCGGAAGTAGTGTCAAGTGTCTATGTGTGATGAGTCAGTGGAAGTCTGACGTGAGAAAGAGAAATATTGAAATTGTTGATAGACACTTGATGGATTATGTGAAATGAATGACACTTGAGGGAATTGTGAAATGTGTGAATATTGGATGGTTTACGTTAATATGAAGTTTCATGTTTTAAAGTTTTAAAAATATCTAGCTTACCCCCTTGTTTTGTTTTGTGGTTGTTTTCTTTAAAACTGTGATGATCGTGCAATTACACGGGAGCAGATGATGTTGCAGGCAGTAGAGCTCCTCAGTGAGTGGTTGGACAAGGAGATCACCTGTTCTTATGCTGTAGTTTGTTTTATTTTGAAACACTGGATGGTTATGTATTAAAATTCCCTAGAGAAGGGATATTATTTGTTGAAATACAATGTATGGATGAATGTATTTTATTATATATACATATATTAATTTTGATGTTATTGTTTTACCTTTATTTTATTATATAAATATGAATAAGATATTGAGGGGCGTTACAGTCTTTGTTTACTTTTAAAATGTGATGTATTTCATATTGGCATATTTTAAATTTTGATTCATTTTCTTTAATTGTCTGCATTTTAAAAATTCATTTTATTTGACAACTTTTTTCTTTTTTAATAATTGAATTTACAGTTTATGTTTCATTAGCTTAATTATTGTTCAAAGGTATTCTGTTATATCTAATAGGTTATGCTAACATGCATTATTCTTAAAACATAGCTCGTTCCTTATTCGTTATTTTTCTACTCGTAACCTAGAATCAAAATATGAATTAATAATAATTATTTAAATTGTTCTCGCCGGTTGACTAAGTCGTCGTTGACTTCAAGGGTAGGTGGTGGCTCCTCCTTATTCCTGTGGTTTCTGCGCTTTCAAGAGTGGCTCCGTTGAAACAAAGGGAACCCTACCTGTTGAGTGTACTCCGACGATCAAGTCAATACTGGGCTAGAAAATAATGAGTAAGTAAAATAGTTCAAGCTTAGAACTGCGTACCTTTTTAGGGTTCTTACCACCCTTTTTATAAGTTGTATCTAGGTCAACCTGTATATCCCACAAAAGTCTTTCCTTAAGTGGAATTAAGGTTATCAAAGTGGTGTCCTATGCGTGCTGATGTCCTCATGTGCCGATGTCCGCCTGTGCCATGGCCCGAGGTCAGGCCAGTACATAAATATATTTTGTAATAGTTGGTTTATAATTTAATTTTTTTTTCTGTTAGTGATCTTGCCACGGACTTGAACGTGGAGGATATGCCTCGTCACTCCTTCGTCTAACCTGTTGAACCAAGTGGTGTTCAAGGTTTTGAAGAATCCAAATCCTTTGAAGGATGATGAAGCTTTTGCTGTGCTTGCTGTTGCTGTGCTGGTTTAGTTAGGATCTGGGTAGTTTGAGTTGTGTAACTCAACCTTTGATTGAATCTAAAGCTCAAGCATCTCAACTTTCAAACAAAGTAAAGTGTTTTTTCAAACTGAGTTAAAACAACCGATTGTTTTATCGAAACAACCGATTGTTTAAGCTTAGGTGTTTTGAAAACTGTTTTGAAGTGTGAAAATTGGTTAAGTAACAAAACAACAGATTGATTCGAGGAAACAATCGATTGTTTGTTATGTTTTTATAACAGAAAACAGTTTTGACTTTGACTGAGCTTTAAATGCTTTTAATTCTTACGCTCCAGTCATTAAATGCTTTGACCAACCTTTCTGAAAGCTTTTATGGGTTTGTTAAGATTTGATAAACAAACTTCCTTTTATATAATTCAGAAAATCTCTTTTAAAAGTTTTAGAATGCTTTTGACAAAGAGCAGCTAAGAGAGTTTTGAAAAATTGCTGAGATTGCTTAAGAGCTAAAGAGATTGATCAAAGTGCTGAGATAGGATTCTCTTGTACTGATTTCAGATTGCTTCTGTAACAAGTGTAATCCTTGTAATTCTGTGAACATTCGTTTGTACTGTTGCTAAGAAGAGCTGTGTGTTCTTGAGGGGATCAAGATCAGCTTTCTTAGTGTGGTGTGCTGACCAAGGAAAGTGTGTTTCTTGAGGGTGTTCAAGGTCACTTTCTTGGTTGTGTGTAAGTAATCTAGTGTTGATTGCTTAGTGGATTTCCTCAGGGTTTCTGAGAAGACTGGATGTAGCTCTGGGTTGGAGTGAACCAGTATAAACATCTGTGTACAATCTCTCTATCCCTAACTCTTTAATTTCAGTTTATTTGTTGTTTGCTGGTATAAACAACCGATTGTTTCGAAGAAACAACCGATTGTTTTCCTGGCAGTGCTGTTTTGCTTGCTGTTTTGGCAAACTGAATTGCTTAATCATTTGATTTCTGAAAGATATTCATTCTAGCTTGGAAAAGTTTGCGAAAACCTCTTTAAACAATTCACCCCCCCTCTAGTTTAAAGCCATCTTTCCTAACAAATGGTATCGGGGCTTGGTTCTTGAAAGTCATTCAAGTTGATCCTAAAATCTTTTAAAATGGCTGATAGACTACCTTTTGGGGAAGGTGCTTCAATAAACAGACCACCCTTGTTCTGTGGTTTGAATTACCAGTTTTGGAAAGTTAGAATGAAAATATTCATGGAATCTCTTGACAAAGGAATTTGGGATGCAATTGAAAATGGTCCTTTTATACCAAAGTTTGAAAAAGATGGTTCTGTCATTGAGAAGCCATGGTCTCAATGGACTGATGCAGAAAGCAAAAAGGCCAAATTTGATTGCATTGCCAAAAATATTATAACCTCTGCTTTAAATTCTGATGAGTTTTTCAGGGTATCACAATGTAAATCATCAAAGGAAATGTGGGATACTTTGGAGGTCACTCATGAAGGAACAAATGAAGTTAAAAGAGCTAGAAAGCATGCTCTAATCCAAGAGTATGAAATGTTCAGAATGTTTAAAGGTGAAACAATTGCTGAAGTACAGAAAAGGTTTACTCATATCATCAATCACCTTATGAGCCTAGACAAGACTTTTGACAAAGAAGAGCTAAACATCAAGATCTTGAAATGTCTTGATAGAGCATGGCAACCAAAGGTAACTGCAATTTCTGAATCTAAAGATCTAACATCCTTAAGTGTTGCTTCTTTGTTTGGAAAGCTTAGGGAACATGAGCTAGAGATGAATAGACTCAATGTTCAAGAGAATCAAGATAAGCACACAAGGAGCATAGCCTTGAAAGCATCCAAACACAAGGGAAAGCAAGATTCAAGTGATGATAGTGATAAGGAAAATCTGAGTTTGGTGTCAAGAAAATTCAGCAAATTCCTAAAGAGAAACCGCAACAAAGACAACAACAAGGATAGGTATGGAAACAAGAAATCCAATGATTTAAATTCAAATAACTATACTTGTTTTGGTTGTGGTGAGCAAGGTCACATAAAGGCAGATTGTCCCAATAAGAGCAAGGAGAAAAAGACAAGCTATAAGGAGAAGAAAGGCAAGACAAAAAGAGCCTACATAGCTCGGGATGAAAATGAAGTGTCTTCATCAAGTTCCTCATCAAGTGAAGATGAAAAAGCCAACATATGTTTAGTGGCTGAGGATGATGATGATGCTTGCAGTTCAAGTGAAGTAAGTTCTTGTGCTTCCTTAAATGAACAAAATTATTGTGAATTGCTTGAAGCTTTTCAAGAAACTCATGATGAAGCTAATCGATTGGTGCTTTCAAACAATCGATTGAGAGATCTTAACAATGGGCTTGAAAAGAGAGTTAAATCACTTGAAGAGGATCTGAGAAAAGCAAAAATTGATTTTGAAAAGATGGAAAATCATTTCAAAAACACCTCTTGTAAATGTGATACTCTCATTTGTGAAAATTGTGAAAATCTTGAGAAAAAGGTTCAATATCTTGTTGAAACTGTGGACAAGCTTTCAAAAGGGAAATCAAACTTTGAGAATGTCTTGGCATCTCAAAGTTGTGTTTTTGGAAAGGCTGGTTTAGGCTTCAATCCACAGAACAAGCAAGATAGGTTTTCAAAAAGTTTTTTAAGAAAACCAGAAAAACAACCGATTGTTAAGACGAAACAATCGATTGTTACATGCTTTTATTGCATGAAAAAGGGCCATTCGGTTAGATTCTGCAAAATAAGAAAGTTTTCTGTTCCAAGAGGCTACATGAAATGGATCCCTAAAGGATGTGAGGTTCCAAGTGTGAAAAAGAAACCAATTGGACCCACATTTGTGAAAGGACCAAATCTTGTTGCTTGAACTAATGTTTGTGCAGGAAAATAAATAGAAAAAGAGGAGCTGAGCCAACTGGTTAGACTGTTAAAGACAAAGGGAAATCATTGAAGCTGAATCAATGCTTTGCAGAAGGTCAATTCAATGAAAAGAAGCCTTCTTGATCAACAAGCAATTGGCTCATTGAGGAAACAACACAAGGATGAGATTTTTTCTTTTACTGTCCTCAATTTTAGTATTAAAGTTCTTTCCTGTGATTAATCCCTCTTTGGTCAATGTTATCTGTTGTTATCTGCTTCTGTTTTTGGTTAAAATTTCTTAAAATCAAGTTTTAACTGCTGCAGCAAAACAACCGATTGTTTCTTCGAAACAACCGATTGTTTTGAGTCTGACAACACTGTGAAGAAATTGATTTAATTTTGAATTCTTCTTCTATCCGTTGCAGATCAAATTCAAAAGGGAGAATCTTGGTCAAAATATCTGTATTGAAAGCTGAACGTGCTCAGAAAGTGGTTACAACATTCATAAAGGAATATATTCCAAAATCTTGGAAATTCAAGAGCCTTTATGACTAGTCAAAAGACCATGTGTTTTTCAGTTTCTTTTTCTGACATGTTCTGTGCAGAACAGCCTTCTCTCTCTGAAAATCAGGTACCCATTGAATGGAATTAATCATAAATTGGTTTTCGGATGGTTATAAAATCAGGTGCAGATGAACAACCAATTGCAACATCTCTTGCACCATCTCTTGAGAAAATCTGTAAAGAAGAGTTGCCCTCTGTTTTCTCATCTCTGCTGCCATGGAATCAACTCCTCCCACTTCTGGAAGAATCAAAACCAGAGCTGTAAGGTCTGGAGGAAGGCTGGAAGGATGGTTTTCTGGAGATAAAGATCTCATAGAAAAATATAGATATGAGACAAGTCTCAAGAAAATAAACAACCCCAAGGTTGTGAGTTTTGATTGGCTGAAAAGTCAAAAGCTGGACAATGTGAGTAAACTTCTCAAAGATCAGTATCTCAGAAGGTTTCTGGAGATGAAGGGCAACATATATCCAGACTTGGTGAAGGTCTTCTACACCAATTTGAAATTTGAGGGAAACAACCTAGTTTCTCATGTAAAAGGTGTGGACATGGAGATAACCCATGAGGTTTGGGCTGCTGTTGCTGGACTCAAGTTTTCTGGATTACGAATCAGCAAAGGCAATCTTGGTGTGGTGGAGGATTTCAACAAAATTCAGTTTTACAGAAGCTGTTTGAAAAACACTCAAGCTCAAGTGAGTGCATGCTCAGTTGGAGGGTTGAAACTGGATGAGAGGCTGCTTGCTCTCATTGTGACATGGATTCTAACTCCAAGGGGGAGCAACCATTCTATTTTGACTGAAGAAGATCTGGTTTACATCTTCTGCATCACCAAGAAGGTCAAGCTAAATTGGATCCACATCATCAAAGAGCACATGCAAAAAGCAATGAGGTTGCGTGACTATCACTATCCCTATGCTATTTTGATATCTAAATTCCTAAACTATTTTGAAGTTAATCTGGAAGATGAGACTTCTGAGCTGGTCAAGTCAACTCAAGAGTTGAACAATGGATCACTCAGCAAGATGGGATTTACAAAAATAGGTGGAAAATGGGTAAGCAAGGATGGTGATCATGGTGCCTCCTCTAGTGGTACTGCTCAAGAAGAACCTACAGATATGGATGTTGAACATGAAGATCCAACAGGAGGGTTTCAAGATGCTGGACCCAGTGCGGCTGCTGAACATCCAGAAGAAAGGATTCAATCAATGTCACCTTTTGAAAGGTTCATGATGAATAGGATGGATAGCTTTGCTGAAAACCAAAGAAACCTCCATGATCTGTGTGTTAGCAATTTCCACAGGTTTGATACCAGGTTTGACAACATGGATGCAAGGTTCATGAGCCTGGATGAACAAATTGAAGCTATTCAGAATCAAATCTTTGATCTTCAGTTTGGAGATAAGGAAGAATGAAGAAAAACAACCGATTGGATTGTCGAAACAATCGATTGTTTTTGCAGCTGTTGAAGTTTGGTTTTCTTTTCTTTCCTTCTGCTGTTGCTTTTATAATTCTGATGTAATATGAACTTTTTATGGCTTTATCTCTTATATTTGTCTATTTGTGAAGACAAATAGGGGGAGATTTTATGCTTGTTTGCTTATATGCTTGTTTAAGACTGCTTTTAGCTGTTTTTACTGATATTAATTGTTTAAAGTTTTAACTGTGTATATATATTCTAACAAAATATCAGAAGTTCTATGTCTGCTAAAAGTTCAATTGCAGGAACTGCTTCAGATCTAATCAGAACAACACAAGCATTAGGGATCAAGCATCAGGGATTTGTCTTCATCAAATAGGGGGAGATTGTTGAACCAAGTGGTGTTCAAGGTTTTGAAGAATCCAAATCCTTTGAAGGATGATGAAGCTTTTGCTGTGCTTGCTGTTGCTGTGCTGGTTTAGTTAGGATCTGGGTAGTTTGAGTTGTGTAACTCAACCTTTGATTGAATCTAAAGCTCAAGCATCTCAACTTTCAAACAAAGTAAAGTGTTTTTTCAAACTGAGTTAAAACAACCGATTGTTTTATCGAAACAACCGATTGTTTAAGCTTAGGTGTTTTGAAAACTGTTTTGAAGTGTGAAAATTGGTTAAGTAACAAAACAACCGATTGATTCGAGGAAACAATCGATTGTTTGTTATGTTTTTATAACAGAAAACAGTTTTGACTTTGACTGAGCTTTAAATGCTTTTAATTCTTACGCTCCAGTCATTAAATGCTTTGACCAACCTTTCTGAAAGCTTTTATGGGTTTGTTAAGATTTGATAAACAAACTTCCTTTTATATAATTCAGAAAATCTCTTTTAAAAGTTTTAGAATGCTTTTGACAAAGAGCAGCTAAGAGAGTTTTGAAAAATTGCTGAGATTGCTTAAGAGCTAAAGAGATTGATCAAAGTGCTGAGATAGGATTCTCTTGTACTGATTTCAGATTGCTTCTGTAACAAGTGTAATCCTTGTAATTCTGTGAACATTCGTTTGTACTGTTGCTAAGAAGAGCTGTGTGTTCTTGAGGGGATCAAGATCAGCTTTCTTAGTGTGGTGTGCTGACCAAGGAAAGTGTGTTTCTTGAGGGTGTTCAAGGTCACTTTCTTGGTTGTGTGTAAGTAATCTAGTGTTGATTGCTTAGTGGATTTCCTCAGGGTTTCTGAGAAGACTGGATGTAGCTCTGGGTTGGAGTGAACCAGTATAAACATCTGTGTACAATCTCTCTATCCCTAACTCTTTAATTTCAGTTTATTTGTTGTTTGCTGGTATAAACAACCGATTGTTTCGAAGAAACAACCGATTGTTTTCCTGGCAGTGCTGTTTTGCTTGCTGTTTTGGCAAACTGAATTGCTTAATCATTTGATTTCTGAAAGATATTCATTCTAGCTTGGAAAAGTTTGCGAAAACCTCTTTAAACAATTCACCCCCCCTCTAGTTTAAAGCCATCTTTCCTAACATAACCTTCTGCAACTGCGCGTTCTGCAGGAATGCTCCGAGAGCCTTCTCTGAAACTCCAAACGATACCTGCAAAACACACAGACGGCGCCTCTAGCGGCCGTGTGCACTCTGACGCTCAAGTCAGGCAACAGGAACACCAAAAACTAACACTGAATCTCTCTGTGAGACTCGTGTGTGCTCAAATCCACCCTCTGTTATCACTGTTCAACGTGTAGAAACGCTCCCACAGTGACTCAGAGAAAACTGTGTGTAACTGTCAAAACTGTAAGAAGTGTGATTCTGTGTTTTCCTTACATGAAGTGGAGTACCTTTATACTTGGGCCGCGCCTCTCTCTCAGATGGTGACACGTGGAGGCATGCAACTGGCATCTGACCGTTCACGTATCACACCTGAAGGGCTCTTGGGTTTTCTCTATGTGGCTAAGTTATCCTCTGGCGGAGTAACTTAGCGCCTTTCTTCTCTCTGACTGAGTGCATGCTCCCAGGAGAGCCCGTGGCGTGGCTGGTCTGAACGCATACGCCAGGCGAATCCTGCCTGAATGGCCTCATCGCGCGGTGCTATGCATGTAATGGGCTAAGAGAAACATTGATCACTGTCCAGCTTAACTAGCTCCCTTACGCCATCCTCATGCACGACCCCACCAGCGAGCAGCTCTTCTTCTTCTATTCTGGCATCATACGAGGTGCATGCGTAACGCTCTCGCTGGGAACCTGGGTCCCAGCTTAACACGTGTTGGCAAGAACCCCGACGACCAATCGCGCTCTGCACGCACTAGCGACCGATCGCACTCTTCATGCCCTAGCGACCGATCGCACTCTTCATGCCCTAGCGACCGATCGCACTCTTCTCGCACCTTACGACCGATCGCACTCTTCATGGACTAGCGATCGATCGCACTCTTCACGCACTAGCGATCGATCGCACTCTTCATGCCCTTACGACCGATCACGCTCTTCTCGTACCTTACGACCGATCGCACTCTTCACGCACTAGCGACCGATCGCACTCTTCATGCCCTAGCGACCGATCGCACTCTTCTCGCACCTTACGACCGATCGCGCGGTACCTCATATCCTTCCACCGACGTCCGTGCGGTGGCTCATGACCTTCCACCGACGTCAGTGCGGTGCTTCCAGGCGCTTATCTAGGCACTGCTCTGGGGTGATGGCCACTTAGTAGCTGACCACCGATCACCATTCTCTGTGGTTTCCTTCCTGATTCACCTGCTATCTCGTTCCACGTGGAACCCTGTGATTGGTCCACGTGGTCATCTGTTGCTGACGTTATCGACTAACAATGACCGATCGGATCACAAGCCCCCCAGTCTCGAGCTGTGAACTTGTTCTCAGTGAAGAGACTAAGTGGTCGATGGCAAGCTTATTCCTTCTTCTTTGAGCTTCCTCCCTTGCAACTTCTTCTCCTGTGTAATCTCTCTTTTCTGCGACATAACTTGTGTGTAAACTTCTCTGCTGTAAAGGCTTTCTGTTACTGACCTCAATTGGATGAAATCTATCTGCTTCAGCTGCTTGTTTTTCTCTTCATCCTTAACTCTCTCTGCATGCGACTAACTATTAGCTAGCTTAGGCATTCGCGCGATTGCCCCTTCAGACTAGGTTTCTGACCCAATCACGATTGTCTGTTACTTTAGCATTGTCTTCCACAGCTCTTATGCATAACTTCATACTGGATGACTGATGATCCCACTCTCGGCTGATAAGCCCCAGAAGACCTCCTCCTTATCCTTTGACGATGGGAGATTCTACCTGAGTCGACCTTGACCGACAAGCCAAGGAAAGCCCCCCTGGCGAGTTGGCCTCGTGCGCCACATTGATGCGGATTGTACTACTTTTTCTCGCCCCAGCCTCGCTGTAAGAAGTCGAGGGAGAGGTCTTGTTCACTCGCCTCAACCTTGCTGTAAAAAGCAGAGGAAAAGGACTTGGTTCTCTTGCCTCAACCTTGCTGTAAGAAGCAGAGGAAGAGGACTTTTCTCTCGCCTCAACCTTGCTGTAAAAAGCAGAGGAAAAGGACTTGGTTCTCTTGCCTCAACCTTGCTGTAAGAAGCAGAGGAAGAGGACTTTTCTCTTCTGGCCCATGCCTCACTGTACAAAGTCGAGGGAGGACTTTCTTCTCTTGCCCCAACCTTGCTGTATAAAGCAGAGGAAGAGGACTTTCTCTCGCCTGTACCTCGCTGTACAAAGTCGAGGGAGGACTTTCTTCTCTTGCCCCAACCTTGCTATATAAAGCAGAGGAAGAGGACTTTCTCTCGCCTGCACCTTGCTGTACAAAGTCGAGGGAGGACTTTCTCTCGCCTGCACCTCGCTGTACAAAGTCGAGGGAGGACTTTCTTCTCTTGCCCCAACCTTGCTGTATAAAGCAGAGGAAGAGGACTTTCTCTCGCCTGCACCTCGCTGTATAAAGTCGAGGGAGGACTTTCTCGTGGGTGCACGCTCCCAGGGGAGCTCCAGGCGTGGCTGTCTAAGCGCACTCACCAGGCGCACCCTGCCTGCATGGTCTCACCGCACGTTCTCTGAGTGAGTGCATGCTCCCAGGAGAGCACCTGGCGTGGCTGGTCTGAGCGCACTCGCCAGGCGCACCCTGCCTGCATGGCCTCCTCGCGTGTCCTCGTGTGAGTGCATGCTCCCAGGAGAGCACCTGGCGTGGCTGGTCTGAGCACACTCGCCAAGCGTATCCTGCCTGCATGGCCTCATCGCACGGTTCCATGCACGTCCCCACCGGCGAGGAGCTCTTCTTCTGGAATCATGCGAGGTGCATGCTTAACGCTCTCGCTGGGAACTTGGGTCCCAGCTTAACACGTGTTAGCAAGCCCCGATGACCGATCTGCTTTTGGAATCCTGCGAGGTGCATGCGTAACGCTCTCGCTGGGGGCCTGAGTCCCAGCTTAACACGTGTTGGCAAGACCCCGATGAACATGTGCCGATGGGCGCTCTGCATGCCCCGACGGCTGATCGCGCTATACCCTGGCGCTCGTCTAAGTATTGGTCTGCAGGTGGTGGCCACTTAGTAACTGACCACCGATTGCCTGCACTTGCGCCTGGGGCAAGGAGAGCTTTGAACTGGGAATTACTTGCACACTTTATGTACTAAAAATCTTTTATTGGGTGGCATCGTTAAAAAGAGTGCCCCCTGATCTGCTCAACTATTTGCAGTATACCAACTAAGTGTGTGTACAGCGCGAAAACGCATCTACTTTACAACTTAACTGGAATAGAAACACAAAACCGACGATGACCGCGCTGGCGATGCCTGACTCACGAGGGGCGATCATGCCCTCTGCTTCAGCCTCCACTTGAGCTACTTGGGAGCCCCCCAGCGTAGCATCTTCCATCACATCAGGTCCCCATGCACAGGAATTTCATGTTGCTGGTCGCCTGCTTGAGACCCCGAAGCGCGATCACATTGCGCCTTCTGCAGGTAATCGGTCAGGAATCCTATCTTCACCAACTCAGCAAGTTGATGCCCCAACGCCAGGCAGGTGCGGAGTGTGTGTCCATAAGCCTGATGGAATTCACACCACTCATCCTTCCTCCCTCCAAGTACCTTGTCAGTTTTCTCTGGTACTCGGAGCCTTGCAGCCACTGCAGGGATGGCGATCAGCTCCGCCAACTCTATCACGAAATCATACCTGGGGGGTGCGCTTGCACGCCCCCTGGTCTGGTCCTTCCTTGGTGCATAAGGACGAGGCCTTCCCTGCGCCTTCATTCCTTCCTTGGTCTCATGCACCCGCGCCTGTTGCTGATGCATCCCCTGATCTCCGCGTGGCCTTGACAATGCAGCATTTCCTCTCTTCTCAGAGACCTCTGTTTCTGCTACTATGTGTGCCACCGCTCGTCGCTGAATCTCAGCGAAGGTGGCAGGGTGGCTCCTGATGAGCGATTCACTGAAAGGACCAGGGAGGACCCCTTTCTTGAACGCATGCACCAGCATGCCCTTGTCCTTGCTGGGCAACCTCACCACCTGCGCACTGAAACGGTTGAGGAAGTCCTTCAGCGACTTCCCCTGGTCCTGGCGCACATCGAACAGATCATAGGACACCACCGGTGGAGCTCTGTTGACGACATACTGCTCTACGAACAGCTTCGCGAACTGATGGAAAGAGGTGATGTGGCCCTCTGGCAGGCTCACGAACCACTCCATAGCTATTCCACTCAGTGTACTCATGAACATCTTGCAGTACACAGCATCTGAACCTCCAGTCAACATCATCTGAGTATGGAAAGCTGTCAAGTGTGCTTCTGGATCTTCCACCCCCGTGAACGACGCTTTCAGTCCCACCAGATTGGGAGGCACCACCGTGTCCATGATTTCGGGGGAGAAAGGCATAGGGAATGCTCTCGGAGGCGACGGTGGCGTCGACGTCCTCTCTTCAACCGCGCGCTCCTTCTGCGCCTGCAATTCCCTACGCAGCTCTTCATTCATGCGGTTCAGCTCTTCATTTCTTCTCTGCGATGCAATCAGCTCTGCATGCATTTTCTCTTGCTCACCTCTCGATTCCGCGACGCTATCTTGCAGCGCGCGCATCATCTCCACTACCTGCGCCATGGTAACAGCTCCTTCTTCTGCAGATGGCGCAGGTGAGGTTTTCCTAGTTCTTCTACTCATCTTCTCAAAACTTCGACGTAACTTCAAGAAACTCCAAGAAACTTTGACGAAAGAATCAAGAAACTCCAAGAACTGTGACGTGGATGGGAACAAGATTCACACGGGCCCCACGGTGGGGCCAAATGATCATGCCGTGGACTTGAACGTGGAGGATATGCCTTGTCACTCCTTCGTCTAACCTTCTGCAACTGCGCGTTCTGCAGGAATGCTCCGAGAGCCTCCTCTGAAACTCCAAACGATACCTGCAAAACACACAGACGACACCTCTAGCAGCCGTGTGCACTCCGATGCTCAAGTCAGGCAACAGGAACACCAAAAACTAACACTGAATCTCTCTGTGAGACTCGTGTGTGCTCAAATCCACCCTCTGTTATCACTGTGCAACGTGTAGAAATGCTCCCACAGTGACTCATAGAAAACTGTGTGTAACTGTCAAAACTGTAAGAAGTGTGATTCTGTGTTTTCCTTACATGAAGTGGAGTACCTTTATACTTGGGCCGCGTCTCTCTCTCAGATGGTGACACGTGGAGGCATGCAACTGGCATCTGACCGTTCACGTATCACACCTGAAGGGCTCTTGGGTTTTCTCTGTGCGGCTAAGTTATCCTCTGGCGGAGTAACTTAGCGCCTTTCTTCTCTCTGACTGAGTGCATGCTCCCAGGAGAGCCCCTGGTGTGGCTGGTCTGAACGCACACGCCAGGCGCATCCTGCCTGCATGGCCTCATCGCGCGGTGCTATGCATGTAATGGGCTAAGAGAAACATTGATTACTGTCCAGCTTAACTAGCTCCCTTACGCCATCCTCATGCACGACCCCACCGGCAAGCAGCTCTTCTTCTTCTATTCTGGCATCATGCGAGGTGCATGCGTAACGCTCTCGCTGGGAACCTGGGTCCCAGCTTAACACGTGTTGGCAAGAACCCCGATGACCGATCGCGCTCTGCATGCACTAGCGACCGATCGCACTCTTCATGCCCTAGCGACCGATCGCACTCTTCTCGCACCTTACGCCGATCGCACTCTTCATGCACTAGCGACCGATCGCACTCTTCACGCACTAGCGACCGATCACACTCTTCATGCCCTTATGACCGATCGCGCTCTTCTCACACCTTACGACCAATCGCACTCTTCACGCACTAGCGACCGATCGCACTCTTCATGCCCTAGCGACCGATCGCACTCTTCTCGCAACTTACGACCGATCGCGCGGTACGTCATGTCCTGCCACTGACGTCCGTGCGGTGGCTCATGACCTTCCACCGACGTCCGTGCAGTGCTTCCAGGCGCTTATCTAGGCACTGCTCTGGGGGTGATGGCCACTTAGTAGCTGACCACCGATCACCATTCTCTATGGTCTCCTTCCTGATTCACCTGCTATCTCGTTCCACGTGGCACCCTGTGATTGGTCAACGTGGTCATCTGTTGCTGACGTTATTGACTAACAATGACCGACCAGATCAGTTAGATAATAAAAAATGTCAGAAAATATCAATAAAATGAAATACCAATTAAATTTGTAACCGCTTAAATATTTTTTTGTCAAAGTATACGTTTTAATGATTTGTTTTATTCATTTTCAATTCTTTATTGTGATAACATTTGAACAAAACCCAAAACATAAATATGACTTTAATCCCTATAAATGATCATATTTTATTATTATTTTATTTTGATCTCTGTAAAATAAATTCTTTAATTTTAGTATCTCTAAAATTGAAAAATATTTTTTTATCTCTAATATTATGTATCACTCTTTAAAAGTACTGTGATATAATTTCAGTTACTAGCCTCTTTCCAAACATCAAAATATATGTTACTTATTTATCTAAAATAAATGTTAATGATAAAAAAAAGTAATCATTTCAAATTTTGTAAGAAAAACAACAAACTTTATTTATAAAAAATAAACTAGAATTCATATATTTTATAAGAACTAAAAATAATAATTTCAATTTTCAAGGGAATGAAAATTTAGAAAAAAATTTATAGATTGGGCTATCAGCTTTGCCTCCTTGCAGACTGAAAGCTTGTGGGAAATGATTCTAGGATCTATGCCCGACATGCCAGCTGCAGTCCAAGTAAATAGATCAAAGTTTTTAGCCAATATGGTGGTGATCACATCCTTCTCCTCCTCCTTCAAGGTCGAACCCAGACGAGTATTTTGCCCTGGTTGGCCCATCTACCATGAGTGATGGGTTGTGCTTCATGAATGATTATTCTTCTTGAAGAGTTGAGGTGAAAGTGGCGGAAGCAATGGATGTGATGGATCAAGGATGGTGGATTTCTTATAGGTGCATGAGAGGTATGCAAAGTCATTGGTTAGGCAAAATCACTTGGAGAAAGGTGATAGTGAAGATCAAGGTGTCTAACCTAGAGAGGCTAAACAAGGGAGTAGAAGCTTGCAAAATTTTGGCAACATTTTACTCAAAAAATTATCTTACAAAACATGAGCCAAAGCACCCTATTTATAGGAGATGGTGCCTTGGAGAGCAAGGAGCAAGGGTAGGATGGGAAACACAAAAAGAGGGGCAGCTAGGGTATTGACTAAGGTCAATGTCGCCCCCTTTGGCTAGGTTTCTAGAAGGTAGGGCAACCTTCCTTCCAAAAGGCCTAGGTACAAGCTAAAATGATAAATACACCCCCTATTGTGCTAAATGAACCATACTCTACTGAAACTAAAAATAAAGATACTAGTAGATGCTTAGTTCCCAAAGCCTGTACTCCTAGTGATCCTCTAGGGAAGGCTAGGTGTTGAAGCATTGGCTAGAGGTGAATCCTGACCTAGCCCTGACATCTTTTAGTGTAAAGAAAAGTTTCTCTTCTATTAGTAGCAGAGTCCCAATCTTCTAGAATCCTCTTTGCCATGGACCTAGTTGTTGGTCCTGAACTTGGGCCTGAGCTTGGGCCTCTTCCATCAATGAGACAGTCTTTTCTTTTGGTTCTACGCGAGGCTCATCATTCGACTTAGGGTCAATATCATTCATGATTGTAACCTAATGAACTTCAGGCTTTCAACTAGGTGCCAGTGGGGGAATTCTCAGACTCGCGACATAACATTCTCTCATAGTTTTCTGATCCACATGAAGGGTAACGACATCCCGGCCTCGGCCTCCTCTATCGATTAAAAATTTCATGGCAAGGTGGGGAGTTGAGACTATAGCTCCCAGCATATTGAGGGATGGCCTCCCTATAAGAATGTTGTATGATGTTTCTACATCCACTAGCAGGTACATGATTCTCATTGTTTTACAACATTTGTTACCCTTGCCAAACTTAGTGTCAAGATCAATGTATCCTCGAGTGTCTACTCTTTCTCTCGAGAATCTGACTATTTTTTCATTAAACGACTTCACGACATATTGGGATAAACCCATTTTCCTGAATGTTTTCCAGTAAAGGATGTTGACAGAGCTTCCTTGATCTATCAGTGTTTTCATGACCACAAAATTGGCTACTTCGATGGTCACCACCATTGGATCATCATACTTTGGATCGATAGTTATGAAGTCAGCATCAGTGAAGATGATAGGTGTCATGCTTCTTCTTCCCCTTCTATGAATGGAGTATACTGAGCTGATAGCTTGAAGATGTCTCTTCCGAGATGAGGAAGTCGTCCCTCCTCTGGCAAAGCCACCCGCTATGGTGTTTATAACACCACACATGGGTCCGACATCCTAATGATTACGTACTTCCCTATGATTTTATGAGTTGATTTTATGATTGTTCATTTTTATGGTGACATTTTACTTAGGATTGGATTTTTATGAGACAAGTATGGTGAGAACCTAAGGAAAATCCCCACTGGACATTAACTTCACCAAGTGGTTAAGTAGATGTGAAGGTCCATTTCACAAAGGCAAAAGGAAAAGACATAGATTAAGGTGATTATGATACAAAACCGAAACTTATAATTTAGAAAGGAGAAAAGGAATGCATCAATGGTGTACAAGCCATTCCAAATGATGCTTCCAACTCACAAAGGAGTCTCCAAAACCGAGAACAAGATTAAAGAACAAAAGAAACTAAAGACATAAAATTGGAATGGAATAATGGAAGAGATGATGAAAGAAAAAACTTATGGAGGTGGAGCAATGGTGTATCACGTCACTTGATAGGATGGAACCACCAAGATAAGTGAAGGGAGGCCACCACTTGAGAGTTTCAACACTCCAAGATAAGACCGAGAGAGGAAGAATTTCACTCACTCACAAATCACACAAAAATTGTGTATAGTTTCTTTATTCTAATTTCAACTTAGAAATATATGAGGTAGGCCTCCCTATTTATAGATTAGGAGCCTTGAAAAAGAAGAAAAGAGGGTAGAATGGGAAAAGGAAAAAAAGTGGGCAGCCATAGGGTTTGACTAAGTCAATCCCGTATTCTAGGCTTATCCTTCTAGAAACTAGGTCAAAATGCCATCAAATGGGCTAGAACAAGTTAGAATGCTACCCACACTGATGGAAGAGGCCCAAGCTCCAACCCAAGTTCAGGCCCAACACAAGGTCCATGGCCAAGCACATTCACGCCCAAATGAGTCAAGCCACGGATGGGAGGGAGAAGACCTTGTACATGCTACTTGGAGGCCCATTACGGGTAGCTTAGTAGATTAGTGTAGTGTAGAAAGCAAAACTTGCTCACTTAGGGGTGTGCTATCAAAAAGGTGCCCTTAGCAATAGAAGGAGGGGTGTGCTAGCAAATAGGTGCCTTTAGCAAAAGAAGGAGGGGTGTACTATCAAATGTTGCATTTTTGACCTATCTTCTAGAATATTAGGATGATGGTGTGGTTTGACTAAAGTCAATACCCTAGGCAGCCCCCACTTTTTGTATTTCCATCCCTACCCTTTAAGCTTGCTCACCAAGGCTCCTAAATCTATAAATAAGGAGGCCTACCTCATGTATTAACAAGATTAATTTGAGTAAAGTTATGCTGCCAAATTTGTGCCATACTTACTCCCTTGCCTAAATCTCTTGATTTATGGTTTTAATCTTCACTCCTTCACCACCAAAGAGAGCTGGCCAAACCTCTCTCATTTTCATACACTTCATGCACCTTCAAGATCACCATCACTCCTATGAGGGTCTTGCTCATTTCAACCATTGCTTCCGCACCATCTTCAACATCCAAGGAGAGCTCAACACGTGAAGGCCATCATTTGGTATCATGAGCTATGGTTCTTCAAAGATGAGTGTCTCTTCATTTTTATTTTTTTGAGTTCTTCTTTTCTCCAAGTTGTTTATCTTTATTCCAAGTTGTCTTGCTGATTTTTGTGTTTTAATATGATTTGAATGCTTGTTTATTCATTTCATTTGGTGGGTTTGTTCAAACTAGTGCTTGAACATCTATTTTCAATTTTGTGTAGGATTCTTGATATATTTGTGTTGTTGTTTTTATTTTTAGGTATTTGAGTCTTGCTTGAAATTTCATTTGGTTCATATGATGTTCTTAAGTCTTTTAATTTTATGAATCCATAAGTTTTGTCTAAGTCATGTGTTTCCATATTTGTCATCAAATCCTAGTAGTACTCTTTTTGATTTATTTGTTTCTTGTTTTTTGTCTGAATGTTTGATCTGAAATTTGTTTTATGTTGATCCTTTGGTGCATTTTTAATTTTAGTTTGGGTTCATATTTGTGTGTTAGATCCACACAAATTCCATCATATTAACTCCATTGTGTTTTTAAGGTATATCATTCTGTTTTTCATTCCAGTTTTCAGAACCCCTTGTTTTTCACTTTTCTATGCTGACTGTTTTGATTTATGAAAATCACATACATCATCAAAAATTTCTGAGCCTCTGGATTTCACAAATTTGAGCTGTTAGAAAAAGGACAAAAAAAGAACCATCTGAAAAAAAGAAATAGAAAAAAAAAGATAAATATTACAAAAAAAGTGTGCAATCCTGACGTTCCAGCTGGCAGCTCTGAGCACTGATTTTATAAAATTTACCAAAATTAATTGGTACATGCGTTTGGAGTGAAACCAACGCCAAAACTTTGTTAAGATCTTGTTCTGATTGTGTCTCAATTTTCAGAAGCAAATACTGTAAGGACCTGTAAAAATTAAATTGGAATAAAAGGAATATATTTTAAATGAATTCTAAGTATGTTTTTATTTAAAATAAAAAGGGAGGAAAGTGTAGCTTAGAAGACTATGAGATCGCCTGGTTAGTACATAATCGCCTGTCGCCTAGACTACCCATGCGGACATCGCCAGGGCGCGAGGTATGCGGACATCGCCAGGGCGCGAGGTATGCGGACATCGCCAGGGCGCGAGGTATGCGGACATCGCCAGGGCGCGAGGTATGCGGACATCGCCAGGGCGCGAGGCATGCGGACATCGCCAGGGCGCGAGGCATGCGGGCATCGCCAGGGCGCGAAGCATGCGGGCATCGCCAGGGCGCGAGAGGCATGCGGGCATCGCCAGGGATAGACATCGGTCGTCTCCCAGAGAGAGACATCGGTCGTCTCCCAGAGAGAGACATCGGTCGTCTCCCAGAGAGAGACATCGGTCGTCTCCCAGAGAGAGACATCGGTCGTCTCCCAGAGAGAGACATCGGTCGTCTCCCAGAGAGAGACATCGGTCGTCTCCCAGAGAGAGACATCGGTCGTCTCCCAGAGAGAGACATCGGTCGTCTCCCAGAGAGAGACATCGGTCGTCTCCCAGAGAGAGACATCGGTCGTCTCCCAGAGAGAGACATCGGTCGTCTCCCAGAGAGAGACATCGGTCGTCTTCCAGGATGAGTCATCGGTGGAAGGTTATCGCGCGATGTCGTGTTTCACACAGATAAGGTGGGACACAGGCCCCCAGCATGAAACGTCCTGCACGCGCGACACATAGACAAAAAGGGTGTTTCAGAAGAGTGACATCAGAGAGTTGGCATGCGCAGAGACACACGTGGTCGTACTGTTCAAGGAAGCGTGCACGCAAGCCTTCCTGCAGAGTGGGTGGTGGCAGCGGCATTTGTTAACAAGTTGGTTTAGATTCAAAAACCCACTTCTGAGAGGGAGAACGTTGCAGTAGTTCAAGAGCGAAAGAGTGAGTTCACCTTCATCCTTCTCTTTTCTCTCCTTCACTCTGCGATTCAGGCCTTATCACGTCCCTGCTTGGCTATCGACGACTGCCATAGAGCACCTGGGAGGTTCTCTGCAAGTCCTCCAAACCAGACGCTAAAACAGAGTTAAGGCATCCTTGAAGCTCGTTGGGTTGGAACTCTTAGTGAAGTTTACGCAAGTCCAGGTAAGGGAAGCTAGCTTTATTTTCAATAAAAGTCGTAGGCTAGCTGTTTCTGAAGTGAGGGCGACGTGGTCGCCGGTTTCATATTCTTTTCGCGATGCTCTGTTCTATGTGTTTGGGCGACGTGGTCGCCGGTTTTAAACCCCTTTTTCATGATGTTCTGTTCTTATGTGTTTGGGCGACGTGATCGCCGGTTTTAAATACAGATTTCGAACTCCCCTGTTTTAGTGTCGTTGAGACTGTTTGAGATTTAAATGTGGAATGCATGTGATATTCGAAAATCTGAACCTTTGAAATGATTGTTGCTGTAAATTGAATCATTCATTTGAGTGGTGATCCGGTCGGTCATCGGTAGTCGATGCCGTCAGCAGCAGATGACTACTTGGGCCAGTCATAGAGCAACACGTGGCATGAGATAGCAGATGAACCAGGGTGGAGATCGGCTCCTACATGAGCGCCTGGAAGCAGAGCGCGAGAGTGATGAAGCACCGATCAGTCATCGGTGTATAAAGAGTGATCAGTCATCGGTATATACAGCGTGATCAATCATCGGTATATACATAGTGATCAGTCGTCGGTGAATGCAGAGTGATCAGTCATCGGTATATACATAGTGATCAGTCGTCGGTGAATGCAGAGTGATCAGTCGTCGGGGGTTCCTTGCCAACACGTGTTAAACTGGGACCCAGGCTCCCAGCGAGAACGTTACCCAAGGACCTCGCCTGATCCCATAAGTAGAGCACGACAACGTGAAGAAGCGCCATCGGACATCGGCCAGGATGAGAGATACCTCGGTCATCGGTGTGTGTCGAGGTGACATCGGCCGCGCGATGTGAACAACGCAACCAATGATCAGTAAAGTGCCCAGAGGCAGGGAATGGCCTTAGTCGCGAGACGACCACGCATGAAGACGAGAAGACGCAGTTAGATGCAGAATCCTGCTGGGACAAGAACCCATCAAGGTTAGAGTCTCCCAGTGGGGTTGCATGTCTGCCACGTGGACGGAGAAGATTTTCCCAGAGAAAAGGTAGGGTAGATAGGCACAGAAGTCGAGGGGTACAGAGGTACCCACGCAGCCTCCCCTGTCAGACTTTGCATTTAAGTGAAGAAGGCTGGCACGCAAGGTGGCCCGGGGAAGTGGAAACGACAGTGCAGAGTAATCAAGTGGCCCTAGAGGTAGCCAGTAGGGGCTACACGGGTTTATATGAGGAAGAAGAACACCAAACCAGGTATGCAGTCTTTTGCCTCAGAAGACACAACACAAAACTAAGAACACTCAGTTTCCGAATCAAAGGGGACTGAGGGCACACACACACGGGTCTCACACAGAGAGAGATCCGAGAGAGAGTTTTGGTGTTCCCGTTGCCTGACTTGAGCGTCAAAGCTACAACAGCCGCTAGAGGCGCCGTCTGTGAGTTTTGCAGGCATCGTTCGGAGTTCCGTCGAAGGTTCCTGGAGCCTCCTTGCAGAACGCGCAGCAGCTGGAAAGCTAGACGAAGGAATGACGAGGCATTTCCCCACGCTCGAGTCCGCGGCGAGATCAAGTGGTATGATGGTCTGAATGTTGTGGATGTGGGATCAAGGCATAGTATTTTCAGGAAAGGAAATACCGTGTAAGATCATGAGTAAAGTGTATTGACTAGGGACTTGTCTAGAAGGAGATATCCTGACTCTGCTGAGATAATGGAATCACGTAGATGAAGTTATTCAGTTGGTGAGAGTCGAAGGAGGTTCATATGAATGGGTGAGTCGTGTGAAAAAGAACGAGGTCGGCCTGTTATATGAATTAACCCTGTCATACTAGGAGAATGAAGATATTGAGATTCATTATTGCGCATGGCTGTGTGAGTTTCACAGCGACCCTGTGTGGGTGATGTAGTATGACAGGTGCAGATCTCTGGGTCTGAGTCAACGCACGAGTCTTCCGGAAGTAGTGTCAAGTGTCTATGTGTGATGAGTCAGTGGAAGTCTGACGTGAGAAATGTGAAATATTGAGAATTGTTGATAGACACTTGATGGTTGTGTGATATGAATGAGAAAGTGATGGACTCTTGTGAATGTTTAAAAAGGGCTGATCTACGTTGGTTGTCCAGTTTATAATTTAAAGTTTTAAAAATATCTAGCTTACCCTTTGTATTGCTCTGTGGCTGCTTTCTCTTAAAATTGTGATGATCGTGTATTTTACACGGGAGCAGATGATCTTCCAGGGAGTAGAGCTCCTCAGTGAGTGGTCGCCGGAAGGAGATCGCCTGTTTCTGTCTCTATGTGGTGATCGCCTGTTTTCTGTTCTGATAGCAGATCGGCTGTTTTTGGGTCTTCTGATAGGAGATCGCCTGTTTATATTGGGAGACCGCCGGTTTTAGTTTATTTGGCTGTATTTTGTTAAGTTTGGAAAACTGACTGGATATGTATTAATTTTCCCTGTGGGGAGCAATTTCATTATATATATATATGTTCACTTCGAAATTTTTGTTTTATCTTTATTTCATTATATAAATGTGAAATGTATTTTGGTGGGATGTTACATTAATGGTATCAGAGCAGTTCGTCCTTAGGATGACCTGAGGGCTGTGGATCCATTGTGTTTCTTCTGCTCATAAAATCTATTTGAGTTTTCAAATAACAACTATTGTGAAAGGTTTTCAAACGTTTTTGTATTGAAATTTTGTGTGTGCTTTAGTGAATATATGCCCTAACTGAAAAATCTTAGTATTAAGAATGAGAGGATCTTGATAAAGTAGTGAGGGTGAACACTCATAACTGAATCGAGATGATTCTCAATCTTAATTCCAAAGGTTTGATGTTTAGCATACATTGAATTCTGGTGTGATTTATTTCATTTTATTGAGTGTTTTTGTAGTTGATTGGAAGTGGTTGTTTGGATTGATGGTTGTATACCAGTAACTGTTCTGGTGTTTTGCTTAAGGTTATAAGCATCATGATTCTGTCGATGAACTCAAATTCTTAATGACTTTGAGATGTTGACCTTTGTAAGGTCTAGATGTTACCTCCTGAATGAATTGATTTCTGATCGATCTCATTCTTGTAGTTGTAGGGAATATAGAAACCTATAGTTTCAAAATCTGAAACGAAGAAGATGGCACGTAGACCTCCTACCCCTCCCCAACCTTCTTCGGAAATGAGCTAGATTGCCAAGGCTATTGAGATGATGGCAACTGCCATCCAACAACAGAATTCAGCAATGGCTCAGAATCACCAAGCTGCAATGCACCATTGGGAAACTGCTCGGTCTGCGGAAACCAATTCCCACGTCGGTCAGCCTCAGGAACAGATGGGACTGACCGAGTTCATGAGGCACAACCCACCCAAGTTCAGTGGGAATGCTACCCCTGATCAGGCAGATCAGTGGGTCAGAGAGTTGGAGAAAATCTTTACGGCGACCTCCTGCCCTGAAGAGAAGAAGTTGGTGTTCGCCACCTATTTGCTATCTGGAGAAGCCGAGTTCTGGTGGATGGGAGCTCAGCAGATGATGGAAGCCAGAGCTGAAGTGTTAGACTGGGAGAGCTTCAGGGTGAGGTTTCTGGAAAAATATTTCCCAAATAGTGCAAAGTTTGCGAAGGAAGCTGAGTTCCTAAGGTTGGAACAGGGGGATATGTCAGTGAATGCTTATGCTGCTCGGTTTGAGTACCTCGCCCAATTTTATACCCAGGCGACCTCCGAGGCTTGGAGGTGCAGGAATTTGAAGAAGGGCTGAAGCATGGGCTGAAGAGGACCATAGCCCCTATGTGCATCAGAGAATTTCACGCCTTAGTAGAGAAGGTGAAGATGGTGGAGACCCTGGAAAAGGGTGATTCTCGGGTGATCAGGTCACACCCAGGGGGTTCTTCCAGTGGGAAGGCCAAGGTGCACCACACACAAAGCAAGCCCTATGCGAGACCTCCACCTCATCGGGCGGGAGTAGCGTCATCCCAGTTTCAGCAGCAGCAACCATGGAAACCCAAATGTTTCCATTGTGGTGGGCCACATACATCCAATGTGTGCTTCAAGAAGAACTCTGAGAGAAGGTGTTACACCTGCCAAAAGACGGGGCACGTTGCTAGAGAGTGTCCTAACGGGAATAGGGCGACTCAACTTGTTGGTTCTCAGCAGTTGAGGAATGAAGGCAGCAGACCTCAGGCAGCAGGGAGAGTGTTTGCCATGTCAGGAGCGGAGGCGTCTCAGTCAGGTAACCTCTTGCAAGGTGTTTGTTTTATAGCTGGTAGAGGTGTAAAAGCCTTGTTTGATTCTGGAGCGACACACTCCTTTGTGTCAAACCTGTGTGTAGCTGAGTTGGGCCTTCTAGTGAAGGAGTTACCTTTCGAACTGTTGGTCTCTACACCTGCGTCAGGACAGGTGTTGACCTCTACAGTTTGCCCCGAATGTCCAGTGATAGTAGAGGGACGCAGATTCAAAGTGAACTTGATCTGCCTACCTCTTCAGGATCTGGATGTTATCCTAGGAATGGATTGGCTATCTGCCAATCACGTTCTCATAGACTGCGGTAGTCAGAAGATAGCGTTTCCAGACCTCCAAGAGTCAGACGTGATATCTGCTCAGCGAGGGTGGTCGGTGTTGGAAGAAGGAGCGAGGTGCTTCATGATCCTAGCTCGGTTGGAGGTGGAGAATGAAGGGGACGTAAGCAGGATACATGTGGTGAAAGATTTCATGGATGTATTTCCAGAAGAAGTACCTGGATTACCTCCTAAGAGGGAAGTGGAATTCTCTATTGATTTGGTACCTGGAGCTGGACCAGTGTCAATGGCACCTTACAGGATGGCTCCAGCCGAGTTGGTAGAATTAAAGAAGCAAGTGGAAGAGTTGTTGGAGAAACAATTCATCAGACCCAGTGTATCTCCATGGGGGGCTCCAGTGCTCCTAGTTAAGAAAAAGGATGGAGGGTCTCGGCTGTGTATAGATTACAGGCAGTTGAACAAGTTGACCATCAAGAACAAGTATCCCCTACCTAGAATTGACGATTTGATGGATCAAATACATGGGGCCTCGGTATTCTCAAAGATTGATCTGAGATCGGGGTACCACCAAATTTTGGTAAAAGCTGAAGATGTTCAAAAGACAGCATTTAGGTCTCGTTATGGGCACTATGAGTATGTGGTGATGCCGTTTGGAGTAACAAATGCTCCAGCTCTGTTCATGGACTACATGAATAGGATTTTTCGCCCTTTCTTGGATAAGTTTGTGGTAGTCTTCATAGACGACATACTCATTTATTCAAGGACCGAGGAAGAACATGAAGAACATCTGAGGACAGTATTGGAGATTCTGAGGGAGAAGCAACTCTATGCCAAGTTCTCTAAGTGTGAGTTCTGGCTGAAGGAAGTCAACTTCTTAGGACACGTGATATCTGCCCAGGGGATCTCGGTGGATCCAGCCAAAGTGGAGGCAGTGCTTCAGTGGGAACGTCCTAAGACAGTTACTGAGATAAGGAGTTTTGTGGGCCTAGCTGGCTACTATCGGCGGTTTATTGAGGACTTTTCCAAGGTAGTGGCTCCTTTAACACAGTTGACCCGCAAGGATCAACCTTTTGCTTGGACCGACCGATGTGAGCAGAGCTTCATGGAACTAAAGGAAAGGTTGACTAGTGCTCCAGTGCTGGTGATCCCAGAGGTAGGAAGACCTTTTGATGTCTTCTGTGATGCTTCACATCAGGGTTTGGGATGTGTTTTGATGCAAGAGAAAAGAGTGGTTGCATATGCTTCAAGGCAACTCAAGGTTCATGAGAGAAACTATCCTACTCATGATTTGGAGTTGGCGGCTGTGGTGTTTGCCTTGAAGATTTGGAGGCACTATTTATATGGAGCTCGGTTCCAGGTGTTCAGTGACCATAAGAGCCTGAAATACCTGTTCGATCAGAAGGAACTAAACATGAGACAAAGAAGGTGGATGGAGTTTCTAAAGGACTATGATTTTCAACTCATGTATCATCCAGGGAAGGCCAATGTAGTGGCAGATGCTTTGAGTAGAAAATCAATACAAGTAGCCACCATGATGATGGAAGAGCAGAAACTGATCGAGCAATTCAGAGACTTAAACCTTGGGGTAGAATTTCATGTAAATCACATTAGTTGTAGTAAGCTGGCTATAACTAATGACTTCCTTGGAGTGATAAAGGATAAGCAGTTGGAGGACCCTAGTCTGAAGCGTACTGTGGAGTCACTAGGGACCGACCAGGCTAAAGACTTTGTGATGGGCAATGATGGGGTCTTGAGATTTAATGGCAGAATTTGCATACCTGCAAATGAAGAGTTGAAGAAGATGATCCTAGAGGAAGGTCACCAGAGTCGCCTTAGCCTACATCCAGGCATGAACAAGATGTACCATGACTTGAAGGAGTCATTTTGGTGGTCGGGCATGAAGAAAGACATCGCCCAGTACGTTAGAACCTGTTTAACATGTCAGAAGGCGAAGATATAGCATCAAAGACCTGGCGGGTTGTGACAGCAACTAGATATCCCTGAGTGGAAATGGGACAGCATTGCCATGGATTTTGTTACCCATTTACCCAGATCGGTAAAGGGTCATGATGCAATATGGGTCGTCATTGATCGGCTGACGAAGAGTGCTCACTTTCTTCCGGTGAGTATGAGGATGCCTATGGCCAAGTTGGCACAGCTGTACATCAGAGAAATTGTAAGGTTGCATGGAGTGCCTTCCAGCATTGTTTCGGATAGAGATCCCAGGTTCACTTCACGGTTTTGGTAGACCTTACAAGATTGCTTGGGAACCAAGTTGAGAATGAGCTCGGCATATCATCCTCAAACAGATGGACAGTCAGAGAGAACGATCCAGTCCTTGGAAGATCTGCTGAGGACGTGTGTCTTGGATCAACTGGGAAGTTGGGATGAGGTGTTACCGCTGGTAGAGTTTACTTATAATAACAGTTACCACGCCAGTATTGGGATGGCACCATATGAAGCCCTGTATGGGAGGAAATGCAGAACTCCCTTATGTTGGTACCAGGAGGGCGAAGCAGTATTGGTTGGACCAGAGTTGATTCAGCAGACGACCGAGAAGGTGCAACAGATACAAGACAGAATGAAAGCTTCTCAAAGCCGGCAGAAATCCTATGCAGATCAGAGGAGAAAACCTTTGGAGTTTGCTGCAGGAGACCATGTGTTCATGAGAGTGACACCAACCAAGGGTGTAGGACGGGCGATCAGATCAAAGAAGTTGTCCCCTAAGTTCGTGGGACCATATCAGATCTTAAGGAGGATTGGTCCAGTGGCTTATGAGATCGCCCTACCTCCTCATTTAACGAATCTGCATAATGTCTTTCACGTATCACAGCTGAGGAAGTACATGGCAGACCCTATCATGTGCTGGAAGTGGACGATGTGCAGATCAGGGATGACTTCTCCTTTGAAGCGAAACCAGTCAGGATTGACGATCGGCAAAGTAAACAGCTCAGAGACAAGACCATCGACATGGTGAAAGTGGTGTGGGATGAGAGATCGGGTGA
Source organism: Phaseolus coccineus (assembly GCA_037954025.1). Lineage (NCBI taxonomy): Eukaryota > Viridiplantae > Streptophyta > Magnoliopsida > Fabales > Fabaceae > Phaseolus > Phaseolus coccineus. The sequence goes on along the minus strand of CM075686.1, from coordinate 16,247,062 downwards.
TTCAACTTGGGAGTTAGAAGAACCCATGAGAGAAGCTTATCCATACCTCTTTTCCTTGTAATTCAATTTTCGAGAACGAAAATTTTTCTTGTTGGGGAGAATGTAAGGACCTGTAAAAATTAAATTGGAATAAAAGGAATATATTTTAAATGAATTCTAAGTATGTTTTTATTTAAAATAAAAAGGGAGGAAAGTGTAGCTTAGAAGACTATGAGATCGCCTGGTTAGTACATAATCGCCTGTCGCCTAGACTACCCATGCGGACATCGCCAGGGCGCGAGGTATGCGGACATCGCCAGGGCGCGAGGTATGCGGACATCGCCAGGGCGCGAGGTATGCGGACATCGCCAGGCACGAGGCATGCGGGCATGGCCAGGGCGCGAAGCATGCGGGCATCGCCAGGGCGCGAGAGGCATGCGGGCATCGCCAGGGATAGACATCGGTCGTCTCCCAGAGAGAGACATCGGTCGTCTCCCAGAGAGAGACATCGGTCGTCTCCCAGAGAGAGACATCGGTCGTCTCCCAGAGAGAGACATCGGTCGTCTCCCAGAGAGAGACATCGGTCGTCTCCCAGAGAGAGACATCGGTCGTCTTCCAGAGAGAGACATCGGTCGTCTTCCAGGATGAGTCATCGGTGGAAGGTTATCGCGCGATGTCGTGTTTCACACAGATAAGGTGGGACCCAGACTCCCAGCATGAAACGTCCTGCACGCGCGACACGTAGACAAAAAGGGTGTTTCAGAAGAGTGACATCAGAGAGTTGGCATGCGCAGAGACACACGTGGCCGTACTGTTCAAGGAAGCGTGCACGCAAGCCTTCCTGCAGAGTGGGTGGTGGCAGCGGCATTTGTGGTCAAGTTGGTTTAGATTCAAAAACCCACTTCTGAGAGGGAGAACGTTGCAGTAGTTCAAGAGAGAAAGAGTGAGTTCACCTTCATCCTTCTCTTTTCTCTCCTTCACTCTGTGATTCAGGCCTTATCACGTCCCTGCTTGGCTATCGACGACTGCCATAGAGCACCTGGGAGGTTCTCTGCAAGTCCTCCAAACCAGACGCTAAAACAGAGTTAAGGCATCCTTGAAGCTCGTTGGGTTGGAACTCTTAGTGAAGTTTACGCAAGTCCAGGTAAGGGAAGCTAGCTTGATTTTCAATAAAAGCCGTAGGCTAGCTGTTTCTGAAGTGAGGGCGACGTGGTCGCCGATTTCATATTCTTTTCGCGATGCTCTGTTCTATGTGTTTGGGCGACGTGGTCGCCGGTTTTAAACCCCTTTTTCATGATGTTCTGTTCTTATGTGTTTGGGCGACGTGATCGCCGGTTTTAAATACAGATTTCGAACTCCCCTGTTTTAGTGTCGTTGAGACTGTTTGAGATTTAAATGTGGAATGCATGTGATATTCGAAAATCTGAACCTTTGAAATGATTGTTGCTGTAAATTGAATCATTCATTTGAGTGGTATGATGGTCTGAATGTTGTGGATGTGGGATCAAGGCATAGTATTTTCAGGAAAGGAAATACCGTGTAAGATCATGAGTAAAGTGTATTGACTAGGGACTTGTCTAGAAGGAGATATCCTGACTCTGCTGAGATAATGGAATCACGTAGATGAAGTTATTCAGTTGGTGAGAGTCGAAGGAGGTTCATATGAATGGGTGAGTCGTGTGAAAAAGAACGAGCTCGGCCTGTTATATGAATTAACCCTGTCATACTAGGAGAATGAAGATATTGAGATTCATTATTGCGCATGGCTGTGTGAGTTTCACAGCGACCCTGTGTGGGTGATGTAGTATGACAGGTGCAGATCTCTGGGTCTGAGTCAACGCACGAGTCTTTCGGAAGTAGTGTCAAGTGTCTATGTGTGATGAGTCAGTGGAAGTCTGACGTGAGAAATGTGAAATATTGAGAATTGTTGATAGACACTTGATGGTTGTGTGATATGAATGAGAAAGTGATGGACTCTTGTGAATGTTTAAAAAGGGCTGATCTACGTTGGTTGTCCAGTTTATAATTTAAAGTTTTAAAAATATCTAGCTTACCCTTTGTATTGCTCTGTGGCTGCTTTCTCTTAAAACTGTGATGATCGTGTATTTTACACGGGAGCAGATGATCTTCCAGGGAGTAGAGCTCCTCAGTGAGTGGTCGCCGGAAGGAGATCGCCTGTTTCTGTCTCTATGTGGTGATCGCCTGTTTTCTGTTCTGATAGCAAATCGGCTGTTTTGGGTCTTCTGATAGGAGATCGCCTGTTTTATATTGGGAGACCGCCGATTTCAGTTTATTTGGCTGTATTTTGTTAAGTTTGGAAAACTGACTGGATATGTATTAATTTTCCCTGTGGGGAGCAATTTCATTATATATATATATATATATATATATATGTTCACTTCGAAATTTTTGTTTTATCTTTATTTCATTATATAAATGTGAAATGTATTTTGGTGGGATGTTACAAATACAAAAGGGTCAGCTCAGCATAAATCTTTTAAAGATACGCTTTCTGGACCACAACAATTTGTGCTTTTCTGTGGTGCTGTTTTTTGGTTTTTAAATCAAATCTAGTGGTATTCCTAGGTTCCTTTTTGTGTGCCATCCATTATTTGAGTACCTTTTATTTGCTTGTCTAATTTCATTTGAACTCTTTCTAGTTCTGTCACATTTAATTCCATTTGTGTGGTACTGTTTTTCAAATTAATTTGTTTCTTGCTTTCTTTCTTTGGCCTTTAAGCTTGTTGGTGGATTAAATATCAATTGGTACTTGTTGAGTGGGAATTTGACTTGAGGGGAGTCTAGCTTGCTTAATAGGTGCTGGATTGAAGATTTTATTGACCTAATTCCAAGAGGAACAAAGGCAAAGGGCAGCAACAAACACCATACTACAAATACACCACACACTTTGGAAGGCCCAACAAGTAGAAGAGCAACAAAAGGGGTGCAACTAGAAGAACAACAAAAGGGGTGCAAATAGTAAAAGCAACAAAGGGAGTGTCATTTAATTTCTTTGCAATCTTGCTTGTGTTAATTACTTGTTAATCACGCAATTAGTCGGTGAGTGTGTCTTCAAGGGCTCCAAGTGTCCAAGAAGCCTCACCTAGGGCCATCTAGCTTAATTTGTTTTTGTTAATTGCTTTAATTGAACCAACTTGCTTTAATCACTTTGTTAATTTCTTGTTTAATCTTGTTTAAGGCTTTGATAATTTGCTTCATTTGCTAGATAGCTTGCATTGTTTTCTTGCATTAAAAATTTGATTTCTTCATCCTCATTGTGTTCTAAGTGTTTTACCTAAAGAAGGACTTGTGTAAAGGTTTTGGAGGGATAGTTTTTGGCTAAGGCAAGAATTGGTATTTAAGTAGTCCATTGTGACTCACCTCTCTTACCTGGAAAGCTACCTTCATTAACTTTCCTCTTCTTTCTTAAAAGTAAAACATTTCTATACACAAAGTTCTAGTCATGTCTACTCACTCTTCCAAGTCCATTGAAAGTGATGTAAGGTCCATAAAATCTCTTTTGAAACAACTTGCCAAGGATGTACAACATCTTTCATATAGACAATTGGAAAATGAATCTAAAATCAATGAATTGGCTAGAGCAAGGAAAGAGAAATCACAAAATTCAAAAAAATCTCATTCACATGCATCTCATTCTCAACTCCAAGAGTCTCTAGGAGAGGTAAGCATTAGAAACCATGAGTATTACCAACCACCACCTAGAAGACTTAGGCAAAGAGAGGAAGAAGCCCCAAGGGAAGTAAGGGTAGACCTACCACATTTCTATGGTAAGGACAATGTAGAAGTTTACCTAGATTGGGAAATGAAAGTGGAACAACTCTTTGCTTGTCATAGGGTGAGTGAAGAGAGAAAGGTACCCTTAGCCACCCTTAGTTTTCAAGGAAATGCCATGTATTGGTGGACCTCTCTAGAGAGAGATAGATGTCTTCATAGGGACCCTCCCATAGAGTATTGGAATGACCTTAGGGGAGCCCTAAGATGTCGCCACATACCTTCCTACTACCATAGGGAGCTAATGGACAAGCTCCAAAGGCTCCAACAAAAGAACATGAGTGTGGAAGAGTATAGGCAAAAAATGGAGCTATACATGATGAGAGCCTCTATTAGAGAGGAAGAGGTCACCACCATATCTCGGTTTTTAAGTGGACTCAACCTTGAGATAAGATATAAAGTAGAGCTTCTTCCCTACCAAGACTTGAATGATTTGGTTCAACTTTGCATTAAAGTTGAACAACAAAATTTGCGCAAAACTTCAAGTCAAAGGGTGGGAATCTACTCTAACTCTTATCCCAAGAGAGAGTATAGAAGAGAAAGGGAGGATAGTTTTTCAAAGGATAAATCCAAAGAAACTCCCAAGAGTGTAGGAAAAGATGTGTCTACCTCACAACCCCGCAGTAGAGACACCCAGTGCTTCAAGTGTCTTGGTAGAGGCCATATAGCATCCCAGTGCCCAAATAGGAGAACCATGATCTTAAGAGGGAGGGATGAGTATAGCAGCCAAGATGAAGAGTCTAATGGGGAAGAAGAGAAGGAAAGTAGTGAGGGGGCATATCCTTGTGAGGGAGAATTAATGATGATCAGAAGAACCCTCAACAATCAACCTAGTGTGAACCATGAAACACAGAGAGAGAACATCTTTCATACAAGATGTAAAGTTTCAGAAAACATTTGTTCTCTCATTGTGGATAGTGGCTCTTGCTGCAATTGTTGTAGCACTAGGATGGTTGAAAAGCTTAATCTACAATTAATATCTCATCCAAAACCTTACAAACTTCAGAGGATAACTGAAGATGGGGAATTAACTGTAGATAAGCGGGTAAAAATCATTCTTTCTGTGGGGAACTATAAAGATGAGATTTTATGTGATGTAGTACCCATGGAAGCCTGCCACATCTTATTGGGAAGACCATGGCAATTTGACAAGAAAAATGGTCTTACCAACGAGATAACTTTTACCCATAGGGAGAAAAAGTTTGTACTCTATCCTTTAACACCTTCACAAGTGGTAAAGGACCAAGTACAAATGAAAATAAAAAGAGAAAATGAGAAAAAGAAAAAAGAATTAAAGGAAAATCCTTTGTTTGGAGTTGAACCAGGCATTGACTTAAATTCTTCTTCCACAGAAAACCCTTGTGAGAATATGCTTGAAGATAAATCCGTGTCTGGAGCTGAACCAGATATAGATATAAACCTTTCCTCCACAGAAAAGCCAAGTGAGGGGTTGTTTGAAAAAGAAGAAGAGGAATCTAGAAAGAATGAAGAGTATCTTACAACACCTCCTACAAGCATAGTGGGAAAAGAATCATTAAAGGGGGATTGCAATAATTTTAACTCTCCTTTTCCTTTGAATCATGATGCTTACTCTTATTTTCAAAAATCACAAAAACAACACTTTGTGATGTTGTTGCTTATCTTGGGCAATGAACAACACAAAGGAAGCAAAAATATTTTTGTAAAGGGCCCTATTTCTTTCCAACAAAACTTTTATAAAAATAGCAAAGGGGCTTATTTCCTTACTATTTTATTTGAATACACTAGTCTTAATTTTCTTATCTCACTTTTCTTTGATGTTTATTGTAGGTTAATATTTGATCCTGGAGGACAAGCATAGTTTTCAAAGCAAGAATAAGGCTGTTGTTTAAGATCAACCCTGTAGATCTGAGGACAGATCCTCTCAAGAAGGAGGGGATGATGGAAGAGGCCCAAGCTGCAACCCAAGTTCAGGCCTAACACAAGGTCCATGGCCAAGCACATTCACGCCCAAATGAGTCAAGCCACGGATGGGAGGGAGAAGACCTTGTACATGCTACTTGGAAGCCCATTAGGGGTAGCTTAGTAGATTAGTGTAGTGTAGAAAGCAAAACTTGCTCACTTAGGGGTGTGCTATCAAAAAGGTGCCCTTAGCAATAGAAGGAGGGGTGTGCTAGCAAATAGGTGCCTTTAGCAAAAGAAGGAGGGGTGTACTATCAAATGTTGCATTTTTGACCTATCTTCTAGAATATTAGGATGATGGTGTGGTTTGACTAAAGTCAATACCCTAGGCAGCCCCCACTTTTTGTATTTCCATCCCTACCCTTTAAGCTTGCTCACCAAGGCTCCTAAATCTATAAATAAGGAGGCCTACCTCATGTATTAACAAGATTAATTTGAGTAAAGTTATGCTGCCAAATTTGTGCCATACTTACTCCCTTGCCTAAATCTCTTGATTTATGGTTTTAATCTTCACTCCTTTCCCACCAAAGAGAGCTGGCCAAACCTCTCTCATTTTCATACACTTCATGCACCTTCAAGATCACCATCACTCCTAGGAGGGTCTTGCTCATTTCAACCATTGCTTCTGCACCATCTTCAACATCCAAGGAGAGCTCAACATGTGAAGGCCATCAGGTCCTAGACGGTCTAGGCTCCCTCCTAGACGCTCCTCATGTAGCTCCCCCTTGTCTTGTGCTAGATGCTCTCCATGTGGTTCTAGACGGTCTAGTCTTGGCCCTTGGCTTTCATGGTGGGGTGAGCTTGGCCTCTCTCCATCATCCCTTCCCCCTTGGAAAGGATTTGTCCTCAAATCCAAGTCTTCATTGGTACCTACAAATGGAGATAGGTCAATTACATTAAATGTGTCATGCACTCCATATTCAAGAGGTAGGTCCAACTTGTATGCATTGTTGTTGACTCTCTTGAGGACTTGAAAGGGTCCATCTCCTCGGGGACTTAGTTTGGACTTCCTTTGAGTGGGAAATCTATCTTTTCGAAGATGAAGCCAAACTAAGTCTCCTTCCTCAAAAATCATTTCCCTCTTCCCCTTATTGTGGTATTTTGCATACTTCTCATTTTGTTGTTGTATTTGAAGTTTAACCTTCTCATGAATTTTCTTAACAAAATCGGCCTTGATTGCTCCTTCCTTATGCACAAAATCTTGTGGATTAGGAAGGGATAACAAGTCCATAGGTGTGAGAGGATTAAATCCATATACTACTTTAAAAGGAGAAGCATTAGTAGTCTTGTGGACTACTCTATTATAAGCAAACTCAATGTGGGGAAGGTGCTCATCCCAAGACTTGTGGTTTCCCTTCATGATAGCCCTAAGCATAGTTCCTAGAAATCCATTGACTACTTCGGTTTGACCATCCGTTTGAGGATAACAAGAAGTGGAAAATTGTAGTCTTGTTCCAAGTTTACTCCAAAGAGTTTTCCAAAAGTGGCTTATAAACTTGGGATCTCTATCGGACACTACACTTCTAGGTATACCATGGAGTCTCACCAATTCTCTAAAGAAGAGCCTAGAAATATTTTGAGCATCATCTACTGTTCTTGCCGGTTGACCCTCCTGTCGGTTGACTCTACGACACTCACACGCCTCCTTCCTCACCTTGATAAATGCTTGGTTCTTTCGAAGCAATCTGCACCTGCAAAAGAGAAAGGGGCGCCCTAGAGCTCGTTTGCACTCCGACGCTCAAGTCAAGATGGGGCAAAAAACACCAAGTGTATTGAGTCTCTCTGTGTTTAGGTCTAGAAACTGCGTACCTTTGTGAAGTATCTCACTTTCCCTTATATAGTCTAGGGCTTACTGCGCCGCTAGCCCTATTTAGGATTCACTGCGCTGCTAGCCATATTCTGGGTTTACTGGAATACCCTCGCGCCACTATCACCCAGTCTTAGGGTAATCTAGCACATAAGGTTTCCTTTTCTGGAGTGCAAACACTACAGGATGACCACCTGGATGCCTGCTCATGCACCTAGTCTCTGGGGCCACCTGTTCTGGGAGTGCCCTTACTGTTCACGTGCCATGCATGTAGCCCTTACTGGGAAACCCTAGTTCTAATGAGTACTCAACCCCTCAGGACTCTGCACGTAACTGAGCTTTTCCCGCCACACGCATGAGCTCTTCGTGATTCAGGCCTCTCCATATCTCTGGGTATTTAACTAGTCATTGGCCTACTCTGGGAACCAATCTTAGCTGTTCTGGTTGTGCTGTTCAAATCACCCAAGACCGATGTCACCTCGTCACACTCTATTGCCGAGGACTGATCAACCCATGGAGTGACGAGGACACATCAGTCCCTTCTGGTAATCACCCTTCTTTGAGGGGACACACTGATGACTAATCACCCTTCTCTAAGGGGACACACTGATGACTAATCACCCTTCTCTATGGGAACACGCGGATGACTAATCACCCTTCTGTATGGGGACACGTTGATGACTAATCACCCTTCTCTGAGGGGACACACTGATGACTAATCACCCTTCTCTATGGGAACACACGGACGACTAATCACCCTTCTCTGTGGGGACACGCTGATGACTAATCACCCGCTAATCCAAACTTCCTGCGGGATCCACTCCACGTGGCTTTGGCCCATGCTGTGGGACCCAGCTGACGTGGTTCACCCTTTACTATCTGTTTTCGGTGTCCGAGGACTGGTCGGTACATCTACCTTGTGGCATGGAATAAAATGGGACATTTTGCTAAAACGGTCCACTACCACAAAGATAGAGTCATGGCCTCTTGCAGTCCTAGGGAGTCCTAAAATGAAATCCATGCTAATGTCTTCCCAAGGTGCATTTGCAATCGGCAAGGGAGTGTAGAGTTCATGAGGCATTGCTCTAGATTTTGCTTTCAAACATGCTATGCATCTAGAACAATGTCTTTGGACATCTTTCCTCATGTGTGGCCAACAAAATTTTACTTTCAAAATGTCTAGAGTCTTATCAACTCCAAAATGGCCCATGAGTCCCCCCTCATATGATTCTTTGACAAGGAGTTTCCTATGTGTGCCTTTGGGAATGTAAAGTTTTCTTTCTTTAAAAAGATATCACTTAGACACATAGTAACCTCCTTGCGCTCTATGTTGACATTGGGCATAGATGGATGAAAATTCTTGATGATCTTGATAAAGCTCTCTTATGTGATCAAATCCAAGAATTTGAGCACCCAATTTTGAAAAGAGTGTGTGCCGTCTTGAAAGAGCATCGGCCACTATATTGGTGCTTCCTTTCTTGTACTTGATTACATACGGAAATTGTTCAAGAAATTCCATCCATTTAGCATGTCTCTTGTTGAGCTTGTGTTGGCCCTTTAGATATTTTAAAGATTCGTTATCACTATGGATTACAAATTCTTTAGTCACAAGGTAGTGTTCCCAAGTCTTTAGGGCTCTCAGAAGAGCATAAAGCTCTTTGTCATAAGTGGGGTAATTGAGGGTGGCACCATGGAGTTTTTCACTAAAATATGCAATGGGGTGACCACCTTGCAATAATACCGCACCTATGCCTACTCCCGATGCATCACATTCTATCTCAAAAGTTTTGGAAAAATTTGGGAGAGCTAGAATTGGTGCATTGGTGAGTTGAGCTTTTAGCCTTTGGAAGGCTTGCTCATGCTTATCATTCCAACAAAATGCAACATTCTTTTTCACAATTTCATTCAAAGGAGAAGCTAGACTTGAAAAATTAGGCACAAACCTTCTATAAAAGCTAGCTAAGCCATGGAAACTTCTTACATCACTTACATTTTGTGGAGTGGGCCACTCTTGGATGGCTTTGATTTTCTCGGGGTCAACATGCACCCCCTTTTGGTTGACTATGAAACCTAAAAACACTACACTATCTACACAAAAAGTGCATTTATCTATATTGGCAAACAAACTATTTTTCCTAAGCACTAAAAGAACCTCCCTAAGGTGACTTAGGTAGGACTCTAGGCTTTGACTATATACTAAGATATCATCAAAATAGACTACTACATACTTACCTATGCAATCCCTAAAGACATGATTCATAAGCCTCATGAAAGTGCTAGGTGCATTAGTGAGTCCAAAAGGCATCACTAACCACTCATATAGTCCAAATTTGGTCTTAAAAGCAGTTTTCCACTCATCACCTTCTTTAATTCTAATTTGGTGATATCCACTTTTAAGGTCAATTTTGGAAAACATGGTGGACCCATGCAATTCATCAAGCATGTCATCAAGCCTTGGTGTTCTTGCCGGTTGACTCGCCTGTCAGTTAACTCCACGACACTCATACGCCTCTTTCCTCACGTTGATACGTGCTTGATTCTTGCGAAACAATCTGCACCTGCAAAAGAGAAAGGGGCGCCCTAGAGGCCGTTTGCACTCCGACGCTCAAGTCAATAGTGGGCATGTAACACCAAGTGTATTGAGTCTTTCTGTGTTTAGGTCTAGAAACTGCGTACCTTTGTGAAGTATTTTACTGTCCCTTATATAGTCTAGGGTTTACTGCGTCGCTAGCCCTAATTAGGGTTCACTGCGCTGCTAGCCATATTCAGGGTTTACTGGAATACCCTTGCGCCGCTATCACCCAATCTTAAGGTAATCTAGCACATAAGGTTTCCTTCTCTGGAGTGCCAACTCTAACAGGGTGACCACCTGGGTGCCTCCTTGTGCACCTAATCTCTGGGGCGGCCAGTTCTGGGAGTGCCTTCACTGTTCACGTGCCATGCATGTAGCTTCACTGGGAAACCCTAGTTGATAGCATTCCTATGAGCTCTTCTTTGGATTTTGGAGTTCCTTGGTGATGATGGATGCGGAAGCTTATGGAGGAGGTGAGCAAGGCCTTCCTAGGAAGCATGGGTGCCTTGAAGGTGCATGAAGAGTGAGGAAATGGGGAGGTTTGGCCAGCCCCTTTGGTAGTGATGAATTGAAGACTAAAACCTAAGTGTTATGCAAGGAGTAGTGTATGGCACAATTTGGGCAGCATAACAATACTCTATTTCATCTTGAAAATACATGAGGTAGGCCTCCTTATTTATAGATTTAGGAGCCTTGGTGAGCAAGCTTAAAGGGTAGGGATGAAAATACAAAAACTGGGGGCTGCCTAGGGTATTGACTTTAGTCAAACCACACCATCATCCTAATATTCTAGAAGATAGGTCAAAAATGCAACATTTGATAGTACACCCCTCCTTCTTTTGCTAAAGGCACCTATTTGCTAGCACACCCCTCCTTCTATTGCTAAGGGCACCTTTTTGATAGCACACCCCTAAGTGAGCAAGTTTTGCTTTCTACACTACACTAATCTACTAAGCTACCCCTAATGGGCCTCCAAGTAGCATGTACAAGGTCTTCTCTCTCCCATCCGTGGCTTGACTCATTTGGGCGTGAATGTGCTTGGCCATGGACCTTGGGTTAGGCCTGAACTTGGGTTGGAGCTTGGGCCTCTTCCATCATCCCCTCCTTCTTGAGAGGATCTGTCCTCAGATCTACAGGGTTGATCTCAAACAACAGCCTTATTCTTGCTTTGAAAACTATGCTTTTCCTCCAGGATCAAATATTAACCTACAATAAACATCAAAGAAAAGTGAGATAAGAAAATTAAGACTAGTGTATTCAAATAAAATAGTAAGGAAATAAGCCCCTTTGCTATTTTTATAAAAGTTTTGTTGGAAAGAAATAGGGCCCTTTACAAAAATATTTTTGCTTCCTTTGTGTTGTTCATTGCCCAAGATAAGCAACAACATCACAAAGTGTTTTTTTGTGATTTTTGAGAATAAGAGTAAGCATCATGATTCAAAGGAAAAAGAGAGTTAAAATTATTGCAACCCCCCTTTAAGGATTCTTTTCCCACTATGCTTGTAGGAGGTGTTGTAAGATACTCTTCATTCTTTCTAGATTCCTCTTCTTCTTTTTCAAACAACCCCTCACTTGGCTTTTCTGTGGAGGAAAGGTTTATATCTATATCTGGTTCAGCTCCAGACACAGATTTATCTTCAAGCATATTCTCACAAGGGTTTTCTGTGGAAGAAGAATTTAAGTCAATGCCTGGTTCAACTCCAAACAAAGGATTTTCCTTTAATTCTTTTTTCTTTTTCTCATTTTCTCTTTTTATTTTCATTTGTACTTGGTCCTTTACCACTTGTGAAGGTGTTAAAGGATAGAGTACAAACCTTTTCTCCCTATGGGTAAAAGAAATCTCATTAGTAAGACCATCATGCAAGGTTTTTTTTATCAAATTGCCATGGTCTTCCTAAGAGTATATGGCAAGCTTCCATAGGCACTACATCACATAAAACCTTGTCTTTGTAGTTCCCTATGGAAAACTTGATTTCCACTTGCTTATCTACACTTAGTTCCCCATTCTCATTTATCCATTGCAACTTGTATGGCTTAGGATGAGGAACTACTTGTAGATTGAGCTCTTCAACCATTCTTGAGCTACAACAATTGCAGCTTGATCCACTATCCACAATGAGAGAACATATATTTTCTAAAACTTTACATCTTGTGTGAAAGATGTTCTCTCTTTGTGTCTCCATAGATGCACTAGGATGATTGTTGAGGGTTCTCCTAATCATTAGCAATTCTCCCTCTAATGGATCTACCCTCTCATCCTCTCCCCCTTCCTCTCTTTCACTTGGTTCATCCTCGCCACTAGTGTACTCATCTACACCTTTCAAAAACAAAGTCCTTTGGTTTGGGCATTGTGCTTGCACATGCCCTCTTCCATAGCACTTAAAGCACTTAACGTCCCTAGCTCGGATGGGTGGGGTGGAGGCATCTTTGGCTAAGGTTTTGGTAGTTTCCCTAGGTTTTTCTTTTGATGTACTACCCTCCCTTCTATATTCTCTCTTGGGATAGGAGTTAGAGTAGGATCCAACCTTTAGACTTGAAGTTTTGCGCAAATTTTGTTGCTAAACTTTAATGCAAAGTTGGACCAAGTCATTCAAGTCTTGGTATGGCAGAAGTTCTACTCTATCCCTTATCCCAAGTGAGAGGCCACTAAGGAATCTAGCTATGGTGATATGCTCTTCTTCTCTAATGGAGGCTCTCATCATGTAGAGCTCCATTTTTTGTCTATACTCCTCAACACTCATATTATTTTGCCGGAGTCTTTGGAGCTTGTCCATCAACTCCCTATGGTAGTATGAGGGTATGTGGCGACGTCTTAGGGCTCCCCTAAGGTCGTTCCAATATTCAATTGGAGGTTCCCTATGAAGACGTCTTTCTCTTTCGAGAGAGGTCCACCAATACATGGCGTTCCCTTGGAAGCTAAGGGTGGCTAGAGGTACCTTGCGTTCTTCACTCACCCTATGGCAAGCAAAGAGTTGCTCTACTTTCATCTCCCAATCTAGGTAGGTTTCTACACTCTCCTTACCATGGAAATGAGGTAGGTCTACTCTAACCTCCCTTGGGGCTTCTTCCTCTCTTCTCCTATTTCTCCTAGGGGGTGGTTGGTAGTAATCATTGATTCTAAGGCTTCCCTCCCCTAGAGACTCTTGGATTTGTGATTGAGATGCATGGGTATGTGTTTTTTTTTTTAATTTTGAGATTTTTCTTCCTTTGCTCTAGTTAATTCATTGATTTTAGACTCATTTTCCAATTGTCTATATGAAATGTGTTGTACGTCCTTGGAGAGTTGTTTCAAAAGAGATTTTATGGACCTTACATCACTTTCAATGGACTTGGAAGAGTGAGTAGACATGACTAGAACTTTGTGTATAGAAATGTTTTACTTTTAAGAAAGAAGAGGAAAGTTAATGAAGGTAGCTTTCCAGGTAAGAGAGGTGAGTCACAATGGACTACTTAAATACCAAGTCTTGCCTTAGCCAAAACCTATCCCTCCAAAACCTTTACACAAGTCCTTCTTTAGGTAAAACACTTAGAACACAATGAGGATGAAGAAATCAAATTTTTAATGCAAGAAAACAATGCAAGCTATCTAGCAAATGAAGCAAATTATCAAAGCCTTAAACAAGATTAAACAAGAAATTAACAAACTGATTAAAGCAAGTTGGTTCAATTAAAGCAATTAACAAAAACAAATTAAGCTAGACGGCCCTAGGTGAGGCTTCTTGGACACTTGGAGCCCTTGAAGACACACTCACTGACTAATTGCGTGATTAACAAGTAATTAACACAAGCAAGATTGCAAAGAAATTAAATGACACTCCCTTTGTTGCTTTTACTATTTGCACCCCTTTTGTTGTTCTTCTAGTTGCACCCCTTTTGTTGCTCTTCTACTTGTTGGGCCTTCCAAAGTGTGTGGTGTATTTGTAGTATGGTGTTTGTTGCTGCCCTTTGCCTTTGTTCCTCTTGGAATTAGGTCAATAAAATCTTCAATCCAGCACCTATTAAGCAAGCTAGACTCCCCTCAAGTCAAATTCTCACTCAACAAGTACCAATTGATATTTAATCCACCAACAAGCTTAGAGGCCAAAGAAAGAAAGCAAGAAACAAATTAATTTGAAAAACAGTACCACACAAATGGAATTTAAATGTGACACAACTAGAAATATTTCAAATGAAATTAGACAAGCAAATAAAAGGTACTCAAATAATGGATGGCACACAAAAAGGAACCTAGGAATAGCACTAGATTTGATTTAAAAACCAAAAAACAGCACCACAGAAAAACACAAATTGTTGTGGTCTAGAAAGCGTATCTTTAAAAGATTTATGCTGAGCTGACCCTTTTGTATTTGCTTCTGAAAATTGAGACACAATCAGAAAAAGATCTTAACAAACTTTTGGCGTTGGTTTCACTCCAAACGCATGTACCAATTAATTTTGGTAAATTTTATAAAATCAGTGCTCACAGCTGCCAGCTGGAACGTCAGGATTGCACACGTTTTTTGTAATATTTATCTTTTTTTTTCTATTTCTTCTTTTCAGATGGTTCTTTTTTTGTCCTTTTTCTAACACCTCAAATTTGTGAAATCCAGAGGCTCAGAAATTTTTGATGATGTATGTAATTTTCATAAATCAAAACAGTCAGCACAGAAAAGTGAAAAACAAGGGGTTCTGAAAACTGGAATGAAAAACAGAATGATATACCTTAAAAACACAATGGAGTTAATATGATGGAATTTGTGTGGATCTAACACACAAATAAGAACTCAAACTAAAAGTAAAAATGCACCAAAGGATCAACACAAAACAGATTTCAGATCAAACATTCAGACCAAAAACAAGAAACAAATAAAACAAAAAGAGTATTACTAGGATTTGATGACAAATATGGAAACACATGACTTAGACAAAACTTATGGATTCATAAAATGAAAAGACACAAGAACATCATATGACCCAAATGAAATTTCAAGCAAGACTCAAATACCTAAAAATAAAAATAGCAACACAAATATATCAAGAATCCTACACAAAATTGAAAATAGTTCAAGCACAAGTTTGAACAAACCCACCAAATGAAATGAATAAACAAGCATTCAAATCATATTAACACACAAAAAACAGCAAGACAACTTGGAATAAAGATAAACAACTTGGAGAAAAGAAGAACTCAAAAAAAATAAAATGAAGAGACACTCATCTTTGAAGAACCATAGCTCATGATACCAAATGATAGCATTCCTATGAGCTCTTCTTTGGATTTTGGAGTTCCTTGGTGATGATGGATGCGGAAGCTTATGGAGGAGGTGAGCAAGGCCTTCCTAGGAAGCATGGGTGCCTTGAAGGTGCATGAAGAGTGAGGAAATGGGGAGGTTTGGCCAGCCCCTTTGGTAGTGATGAATTGAAGACTAAAACCTAAGTGTTAGGCAAGGAGTAGTGTATGGCACAATTTGGGCAGCATAACAATACTCTATTTAATCTTGAAAATACATGAGGTAGGCCTCCTTATTTATAGATTTAGGAGCCTTGGTGAGCAAGCTTAAAGGGTAGGGATGGAAATACAAAAAGTGGGGGCTACCTAGGGTATTGACTTTAGTCAAACCACACCATCATCCTAATATTCTAGAAGATAGGTAAAAAATGCAACATTTGATAGTACACCCCTCCTTCTTTTGCTAAAGGCACCTATTTGCTAGCACACCCCTCCTTCTATTGCTAAGGGCACCTTTTTGATAGCACATCCCTAAGTGAGCAAGTTTTGCTTTCTACACTACACTAATCTACTAAGCTACCCCTAATGGGCCTCCAAGTAGCATGTACAAGGTCTTCTCCCTCCCATCCGTGGCTTGACTCATTTGGGCGTGAATGTGCTTGGCCATGGACCTTGTGTTGGGCCTGAACTTGGGTTGGAGCTTGGGCCTCTTCCATCACTAGTTCTGATGAGTACTCGACCCCTCAAGACTCTGCACCTAACTGTGCTCTCCCTGCTACCCGCATAGGCTCTTCGTGATTCAGGCCTCTCCCTACCTCTGGGTATTTAACTAGTCATTGGCCCACTCGGGGAACCAATCTTAGCTGTTCTGGTTACGCTGTTCAAATCACCCAAGACCGATGTCACCTCGTCACACTCTGTTGTCGAGGACTGATCACCCTGCAGAGTGACGAGGACACATCAGTCCTTTCTGGTGATCGTCACGCTGATGACTAATCATCCTTCTCTGTGGGAACATGCTGATGACTAATCACCCTTCTCTGTGTGAAGCGCTACTGATGACTAATCACCCTTCTCTGTGGGAACATGCTGATGACTAATCACCCTTCTCTCAGGGGACACACCGATGACTGATCACCCTTCTCTCAGGGGACACACCGATGACTGATCACCCTTCTCTCATGGACACACCGATGACTGATCACCCTCTAATCCAAGCTGCCTGCGGGGTTCACTCCACGTGGCTTTGGCCCATGCTGTGGGACCCAGCTGACGTGGTTTGCCCTTTACCATTGTTCTCGGTGTCCGAGGACTGGTCGGTACACAAGCCCCCCAGTCTCAAGCTGTCAACTTGTTTCAGCGAAGAGACTAAATCATGGGTGAGGACTGATCGGTACACGGTGAGGACTGGTCGGTACACAAGCCCCCCTAGTCTCAAGCTGTTAACTTGTTTCAGCGAAGAGACTAAGTCATCGGCTCGGGCGACCTACGTGGCTCTGCACGTAAGTACATGAACAGTGCGCTGAAGGGACACTTCACCAACCCCCTTTCATCTGTTAACACGTGGTTGCATCAACGGTCTGGGATTCATAACGTTTGCGCTCCCTAGGGCTACGTTAAACCTCTTCAAAACCCCGCGCCACTTCACTCTTCCATCACTTTGCATTCTCACCTTCTGCAAACTCTATCTTCCCGTGCACGCTTTCTTCCTCTCACCAGGCTTTTCAACCTCTTTCGTCCTCGCTCAACCAAAGGTATGATTTTTATGTCTTCTCCCCCTTCATAACATAATCTCGATCATCCATGTTGCATGCTGTAACTGTTCTGGACCTCTTTTTGATTTGTGCATTCTAGGGTTTTTGTTCTTATTTTCTGGGTTCGTTCTACCTTTGAGTCTTCGTCCACCATTGTTTTCTTCTAAGCCTTTTTCTCTTCCTACCTCTCATTTGTTTAGATTCGAGATGGCTAGAACCAAAACTACTTCCAACCCTCCTCCAACCGTAGCGGTTGATTACAGGGCCCTCTACCCATGGGCTTCTGAGGATATCCTTGCTGAGATCTCAAAACTCACATCCTGTGAAGATCTTCGTAAACATAGGGATGATGAGAATGAAATCAGAGGGCGCGTCTTTGGCAGGGAAACTGACGCGTACATCTCTATGCGACCCTGTACAGAAAAAGAACCCGTTTGCGTTGATGATCGCTGCAACAACGGGGAACCTTTCTTCTTCTTCTATGCCACCATCTTCAAACGAGTCAAAGTCCGCCTTCCTTTCACTGGGTTCGAGAGGGCTTTGCTCACGGAGTTGAATGTGGCTCCTGCCCAACTGCACCCCAACAGCTGGGCCTTTATCAGGGCGTTCTCCGTCCTTTGCAATAACTTAGGGTTCACTCCCTTGGTAGACATATTTCTCTACTTCTTCGAGGCGAAGAGCCCTGGCAAGAGGCTTTGGGTGAGCCTGAATGGGGTGGCAGGGAGAGTCCTACTCACTCTCTTCTCACAGTCGTACAAGAACTTCAAGGGAAGGTTCTTCCGAGTCTGCTGCAGCTTCTACGACTCCACCATGCTCGATGGGTTCCCATTATATTTGGTGGAGAAGTTGAAGTTCAAGAAACCCCGCAGACTCGAAGAGTTGACTGTCCCTGACCAAGAACTATGCCAAACCATCTCCAGCTGGGGTGTGGTGTTTGACACCACCCAGCTGATTAGGCATGAATACGATGCTGAGACCCTCAGTGATGGAGATCAAGCTCTAGTGGACATTGAGGCCAATCAACAAGATCAAGAAGAGGTAAAGGTGCAAATAGAAGACGCCCATGAAGGTCAAAGCCTACCTCAAAGGCTTACAAGAAGCATGTTCAAAGCTTTAGGAGCTAGGGAACAATTATTCTCTCTTTTTGTAATTTCTTTGGTTGATGGTGCTTAGAGGGAAACATTAGAAACCTCTATTGTTATAGCATCTTTTAGTCTTTAGTTAGGAGTCTTAGGGGGGGGGTGTATTAGTAGATAGGTGTAGAAGTAAATAAGGAGGTGGAGTTATAAGTTTAGGCTTATGAAGTCCATTAAGGAAGGAAGGAAACCCTACCTTCTAGAAATGAGTGAAATGGTGCAGCATTGACCAAAGTCAATGACCTAGGCTGCACCATATTGTGTCTTCCCTTACTACCCTCACAACTTGTTCTCCAAGGCTCCTCATGCTATAAATAGGAGGCCTCTCTCATTGTATTTTCTAGATTGGAATTTTATAGTAGAGAAACTATACTCAAACTTTGAGTGACCTTTGGAGAGCTTTGTGCCTTCTTCTCTAGTCTCATCTTGAAGGAACCATGGTGTCCTCAAGTGGCGGCAGCACACTCATCTAGGAGCAACCATCACTCCTAGTGGCGTGATCACCTCACCTTTCATCCATCTTCATAAGTTTCTACTCTTAGTTTTCATGTTTTTGAGTTTGTTCTTGAGTTTTTGGTGCTGTTTTAAGGTTTTCCAGCAACTATTCTTCTTTTGTTTCTGTTTTAATCGGTTCAATTGATAGTAAATGGAGCTTCCATGTGAGTTTGGTTTTTGGTGCAAGATTTGGTGAGTTCTTGAAATATAGAACATTGATCCTCTTCTATAAAAGTGCCTAATCTTTGCCAACTCAAGTTGATTCCATAGAATATCAAAGAATTATGTTATTGTGGCTAGTGGAATCACATCATGTGGTATCATGAGTCTTAGGTTCATTCTTGTTGAATTGTTGAGTTGTGTGCACTTTATTTCAAGAGCTCTTTTAATTTTCTTGCAATTTACGTTTCTGTTTTAGGCTTAATTGAGTTTTCTTGCTGTTTTTCTTTTGTTACACCAAGTGTTTGTGAAAAGGTTTCTGGCACTCATTATTCATATGAGTATGGTTGCTCTTTTGGAATGGCATTCTCCTTCCTAGAGCTGACCTTAAGCTTCCTTTCACTTGTTGTTCTATCTTGTGATATGTCTTTTAATTTTGTAATCATGTCAAGTTTTGTCTTAGTCATGTTATTCCATAATTGTCATTACTTCTAGTAGTACTTTTATTGCTTTGATTGTTTCTTGCTTTGGTTTACATTCTGTTTTTGAGTTTATTGTTTGATCCTTTGTGCATTTTCATTTTTAGATTTGAGTTCATGCTTGTATTCTAGACCTATACAAGTTCCTTTACACAATTTCCATTATGTCTTTGCTAGTTCATCATACTGTTTTTCATTCCTAAATAGGATACTCTGTTTTCTTACAAACGTGCTACTGTTTTCAATTTACTGCAATTAATTGGCTCACTGGAAATTTGTGAAAATTTAGATTTACATTCTTCAAAGTGTTACAAAAGCATAGCAAAAAAAATTACTCAAAAATTTCAAGTACACAAAATATGATAAATAAAATACGAAAAGTGTACATTCCTGCCGAAAAAAAGACGGTAATTGGGCAGAAATTTTGAAAAATTTATTTCTCTCAATTGGCTTACTGTTTTTACCTCATTCCAGTGCCATATTTGAGTTGAGACATTGAAGTTTCTGTGGTAAATTTTTTCACATTCCAGTTCGCTTCCAATCATTCCAGTTACCTCTGTAAAAATAGCACCGTTTGCATACAACAATTTTCTTGTAGTTCTGTTTTTTTTGTTTCTTAACTCTACTCTAGTACTTTTCTCTAGGACTCTTTTGGTGTGCCTTCTTTCTTCATTGAGTTCTTTATTTTCTTGCTTGTCTTTCATTCTTTACTCTTTGAGTTTGTCTTACATATAGTATTCCTTTTGCAACTACCTTTCTTTGCTTATACCTTTTCTTGCTTGTCTTTATTGCTTCATTGGTTTTGTGGTGGTTGCCTTTGAGATTGGTGTGCTTGCTTTGACATCTTTCATTTGAGGACTCCAAGGCCTCAAGATCAGATTAGTGCAAGGAAATTATTTCTTTGAGAGTGCCCCATTCTTTCTGCCTATATTCAGTTCGGCTTTCTTTTTTTTTTTTACTTCAAATACTCACTGTTTTTGCTAATTGTTGTTTCGTGACTTGTTTACTGTTTTTGTGTGTTGCTGTTTTTTTAATTACCAATGGCTGGATTTTCAAGTGATGCCTCATACAAGCAGCATTCTCCTTCCAAAGCTTCACTCCTTGGTGAATTACATGCAACACAAAGAACCCTTAGACGTTTGGAAGAGCAATTGCAAAAGCTAGAAGTGCAAAAAGATAGACCATCTCCTTCAATCAATGATGAGCATCATTCCCATAGACATTCTACAAGAGCCTTTTCCAATGATTTTGGCCGTGAAGATGAGCATAGGAGAAGGAGAACTCCTCCCCCATTCCTTGGCCGTAGACATCCCAACCAAGGGGAGCGACCTCACTATGGCAATGGCTCCTATCACGATGCAAAGGCTAGGCTACCTTCGGTCAAGCTTCCTACTTTCAATGGATCTAGTGATCCTAATGTGTATTTAGATTGGGAGGCTAAGTGTGAGCAAATCTTTGAGCTCCATGACATCAAAGATGAACAACACAAGTATAAGCTAGCCACCTTAGAATTTGTAGATTATGCCATGAAATGGTGGCATGGTATTGTAAAGGACTTTATGTTTCACAAGGGTCCTCCCGTGGACTCTTGGAACTCTTTGAGATATCAAATGCGCGCTAGGTTTGTGCCCCCACATTTTAGGAAAGACCTCATGTTGAAACTCCAACGGTTTCAACAAGGCACGCTAAATGTGGATGAATATTATAAAGAGTTAGAAACGCTTGTGCTTAAACTTGAATTAGAAGAAAGTGAAGAGGCTATGATTGCTAGGTTTGTAAGTGGTCTTAGGAAGGATATTCAAAACATTGTTGAGCTACAAGAGTATTCATCATTGGGATCTTTAGTTCATCTTGCAATGAAGGTGGAAGCCCAACTTGCTCAGAAAAACTCTTTCAAAAACATTTCCAATGATGGATACTACTCCAAGTCTTGGAGAAACAAAAATTCTTTTTCTAAACCTCCTTCCAAAGATTCTTCTTTCAAACCCAAGGAAACTAAGCCATCTACTTCTAGGCCTAAATCTCCCACTAGAACATCTAATACTAAATGCTTTAAATGTTTGGGTTATGGTCATATTGCTGCTAATTGTCCTTCTAAAAGAAGTATGTACATACATGAGGGCATTGTCGTTAGTGATCATGATTCGGATTCTCCTAAGCATTCATTGCATTCTCATGCATCTAGTGAGGAAGAGAGTGAGTGTCCACTTGAAGGAGATTTGTTAGTTGTGAGAAGACTTCTTGGGCAAGTTTCACAACCTTTTGATGAAAGTCAAAGGGAAAATATTTTCCACACAAGATGTCTTATTCAAAACAACATTTGTTCTTTAATAGTGGATGGGGGTAGTTGTGCAAATGTGGCAAGTACAAGAGTGGTAGAGAAACTTGCTTTACCTACCATCTCTCATACAAAGCCCTATAAATTACAATGGCTTAGTGAAGTAGGAGAAATAGTTGTCAATAAACAAGTCCTCATCCATTTCTCCATTGGAAAATACAAAGATGAGGTATTATGTGATGTTGTGCCCATGGAAGCCACTCATGTTCTTTTGGGAAGGCCTTGGCAATTTGATAGAAAATTTTTACATGATGGCTTTACCAACAAACTCTCTTTTGAATTCCATGGTCACAAGGTTACTTTAAAATCTCTCTCTCCAAGAGAAGTCCATGAGGACCAAGTTATTATGAAGAAAAAGAGGGAGAGTGAAAAAGATAAAAAAGATAAAAATGATAAGAGTTCTAAGCCTACACTCCTTGTGTCTAGGCATGAGATTCAAAGGGAAATAGTGGCTCATCATCCTCTTTTCTTAGCCATCCCTAGAACTCTTAAGTTAGAACCACTTGTTGATAGTTCTCATTGCTTGGAACATTTGGTTGAAGAGTTTCAAGATGTGTTTCAAGATCCTCCAAAAGGACTTCCACCTTTGCGAGGGATTGAGCACCAAATTGATTTGATACCGGGCTCTTCTTTACCAAACCGTCCAGCATATAGAACCAATCCAAGTGAAACCCAGGAAATTCGCCAACAAGTTGAGGCTTTGATTGAAAAAGGGGGGGTTCAAGATAGCATGAGTCCTTGTGCTATGCCTATCATCTTAGTGCCTAAAAAGGATGGCACATGGCGAATGTGTTCGGATTGTAGGGCCATAAATAACATTACAATTAAGTATAGGCATCCCATACCTAGGCTTGATGATTTGTTGGATGAATTGCATGGTTCTGAGTTGGATATGCCTGATACATTCTTAGGTAGTCATACTTTTAATGTCAGCGATCTAACTCCTTTTTCTGTAGGTCTCCAGAATTCGTGGTCGAATTCTCTCCAACTCGGGGAGTATGATGGAGATCAAGCTCTAGTGGACATTGAGGCCAATCAACAAGATCAAGAAGAGGTAGAGGTGCAAATAGAAGACGCCCATGAAGGTCAAAGCCTACCTCAAAGGCTTACAAGAAGCATGTTCAAAGCTTTAGGAGCTAGGGAACAATTATTCTCTCTTTTTGTAATTTCTTTGGTTGATGGTGCTTAGAGGGAAACATTAGAAACCTCTATTGTTATAGCATCTTTTAGTCTTTAGTTAGGAGTCTTAGGGGGGGGGGTGTATTAGTAGATAGGTGTAGAAGTAAATAAGGAGGTGGAGTTATAAGTTTAGGCTTATGAAGTCCATTAAGGAAGGAAGGAAACCCTACCTTCTAGAAATGAGTGAAATGGTGCAGCATTGACCAAAGTCAATGACCTAGGCTGCACCATATTGTGTCTTCCCTTACTACCCTCACAACTTGTTCTCCAAGGCTCCTCATGCTATAAATAGGAGGCCTCTCTCATTGTATTTTCTAGATTGGAATTTTATAGTAGAGAAACTATACTCAAACTTTGAGTGACCTTTGGAGAGCTTTGTGCCTTCTTCTCTAGTCTCATCTTGAAGGAACCATGGTGTCCTCAAGTGGCGGCAGCACACTCATCTAGGAGCAACCATCACTCCTAGTGGCGTGATCACCTCACCTTTCATCCATCTTCATAAGTTTCTACTCTTAGTTTTCATGTTTTTGAGTTTGTTCTTGAGTTTTTGGTGCTGTTTTAAGGTTTTCCAGCAACTATTCTTCTTTTGTTTCTGTTTTAATCGGTTCAATTGATAGTAAATGGAGCTTCCATGTGAGTTTGGTTTTTGGTGCAAGATTTGGTGAGTTCTTGAAATATAGAACATTGATCCTCTTCTATAAAAGTGCCTAATCTTTGCCAACTCAAGTTGATTCCATAGAATATCAAAGAATTATGTTATTGTGGCTAGTGGAATCACATCACTCAGCGTATACATTGGTACATCAACTTTGTCTTACATTTAACTGGTTACATACTTCATGCTTTGTCTTTCTCACCCTTCCTTATTGTCCACTACAGGCATGGTGCTCAGCGCTGATAAGAAAAAGAGGCTGGCAGATGTGCTGAATCGCCGCAATGCTAGCGGCTCGGCCCCTGCTGGCCCTTCATCACCCGCAGGTGCTGCCCTGGAACCAATTGCTGAAAAATCCAAAAGGGCAGCCCCTGTAGAGATTTCCGAGGATGAGGACACTTGCTCTGGCCTCGTCTTCAAGAGGAAAAGGGTGGAGGTTGCTGCAGAAGTCTCCTCAACAACAGAAGGGCACTCACCATCCTTCAGGGAACACCCTCCCAGCGCTTCGTCCCCCCCCCGAGCCAATCTTGACACTTGAGGGAGGTGGGGAGAGTGCTCCTTCCACCAGCCAGATGCCTTCTGCCCCAGAGCAGCCCCCTCTACTCCAGAGGTCTTGCGCAAATGCCTGGCCAAGTTGCTTTGGAGGCCATGGACAGAAACTCCCTCGAGCATTTTCTTAGCCATGGTCTTGGGAGTTCCTGGCTGCTTCAAACTTCTTGCTGGTCAAGGGCAGCGCTGAGGCTGAGCTGCTCGAGAAGACTGCGAGATTGGAGAAAGAGCTGGAGTAGAAGGATCTCCAACTCCGCCAAGCGGCTAAGCGCGAGACTGCCCTTAATCAAGAACTGGGTAGTCTCCGCCAATCTGAGAAGGAGACCAAGAAGCTCCTATTCTCCAAGGGGCAGGAGGCCCTCCAGCTTGAAGCCAAGATTCTCCCCCTCCGCAACAAGATCATCGAACTGGAAGAGCAAGCGGAGGGGGCTCAAGCCAAAATGACCAAGCTGGAGGAAAGAGCTACCAACCGAGAAGTTCAGCTGGGCAAGGTTGAGGAGGAACTTGCCCAACAAATCGAATTGCTGAAGAAGACCGAGACCGAGCTCACTGAAGACGCCGCCGACGCCTATGGGGAAGGTTTTGGTGAAGCCCTTGCTCAGGTTGCCTGCGTGCATCCTTAGATGGACCTCTCACCATACTCTGCAACCATGCAGGTAGTCGACGGGCAAACAGTGCCTAGATAGGTCTTCTGAGCAATTGTAACTAATGGCTGAACATCTTGTAATTACCCTCCTTTATAATGTAATTACCTTACTTGTTTTCAATCTTCTTTGCTTTACGTAGCACTTTGCTTGCCTTTGTATTTCTGCTGCTGTTTATTTGTTTGACATGCTTCATGTTTTATGGAACTCACGACTTAACATTCAGACCACAAATAACGCACCTACCAAAATGAACCTTAGGTAGCACGATTTCTGCTGATTTCACTAGTGAACCCTTCCTTCAAGTTGGGAGTTCTCACTCGGAGGGGGAGGTGTTCCTTGTGAACTTCCCTTACCACTCACGAGACCTCTAACCCCAACTAATAGGTTCTGACTGACCTCACATCGCCCACAGGCGAGGGAGAATTCAACTGGGCGAACCCTTCTTTCACGTTGGAAGTTCTCACTCGAAGGGGAGGTGTTCTCTACGAACCTACCTCTCCGCTTACGAGACCTCTAACTCCAAGTGACAGGTTCTAACTGACCTCACATCGCTCACAGGCGAGGAGGATTTCTCTGGGCGAATCCTTCTTTCACATTGGAAGTTCTCACTCGAAAGGGAGGTGTTCTCTACAAACCTACCTCTCCGCTTACGAGACCTCTAACTCCAAGTGACAGGTTCTAACTAACCTCACATCGCTCACAGGTGAGGAGGATTTCTCTGGGCGAACCCTTCTTTCACATTGGAAGTTCTCACTCGAAGGGGAGGTGTTCTCTACGAACCTACCTCTCTACTTACGAGACCTCTAACTCCAAGTGACAGGTTCTAACTGACCTCACATCGCTCACAGGCGAGGAGGATTTCTCTGGGCGAACCCTTCTTTCACATTGGAAGTTCTCATTCGAAGGGGAGGTGTTCTCTACGAACCTACCTCTCCGCTTACGAGACCTCTAACTCCAAGTGACAGGTTCTAACTGACCTCACATCGCTCACAGGCGAGGAGGATTTCTCTGGGCGAACCCTTCTTTCACATTGGAAGTTCTCACTCGAAGGGGAGGTGTTCTCTACGAACCTACCTCTCTACTTAAGAGACCTCTAACTCCAAGTGACAGGTTCTAATTGCATTGTACAAACACATAAAAATATATATCTTTAACTGAAACTTTTATTGGGTGACCTCATTAAAAACCCTTAAAAAGGGAAAAAAGAGTGTCCCCTGCATTGTGTAGTGTACAACATTACATGGCTTTAACTGAAATAAAACTTCAGGTGAGTCGCATTCCATGTTCGAGGAATCGGACCTCCTTCTAAAGTCTCAAGCCTATACGCTCCATTCCCTAGGGCCTCTATCACTCTGAAAGGACCAGTCCTGATGTGAGTCTCTTATGAACCTTTCTTGGTTTGGGTTGAGTTGATATAGGTTTCATTGTATTCATGACACTTTCAAGAATTAGGATCAAAATTCTAAAGAACAATTAATAGAGTTTCTACTCAAGAAAACAAAGGTTCATACTAAAAACACATGAATAGGTAACTTGTAATGTAAGATAACAATGGAATATGAATGGGTAATTCAAGAACAGTACCAAACTTCAAAGGAAACACAAGAACAACATAAGAACACCAAGAACAAGTGAAAATACTGATTGAAATTCAATAGGAGTTAGAAAATCACCAAGAAATTCATCAAAGAACAAAAACCCATGGATGGAAAACAAGAACAACACATGTATATGGAAACCCATGGTTTGGACGAAATTAAAACAGCAAGAAAACAAGGAAATAAACCAACAAAGTGCAGAACAATGGAAGCAAATGAAAGGAAACAACTCATGGAAAAGATTGAACCGATTAAAAATGGAAAAACTACAAGAAAACACAAATGGGTATTTTTAGAAGATGAATAGAAATGACTTATGTGGTTGTAGCCTTTTGGAGATGTGATTCACGCCACTTGGAGGGTGGTTCTTCCAAGATGAGTGGGTGGTGCCGCCACTTGAGAGTCTCCAAAGCTCACAAGATAAGACATGAAGGAGAAGAAGAGACAAGTCTCACAAACTCACTCTCTCTCAATTTCAAGATAGTTTCTTTTCTTCTAACTTTCAACTTTTTTATTCAAAGTACCAAGCACCCCTATTTATAATGGAGAGGGCTGGTCATGTTACAAAGGGGAAGGAGTGGGAAGAGTCACTCTTCTAGCTCCTTCTAGTGCCCAAGAGAGAAAGGAGTAGAAAAGTCACTTTTTCCACTTTTTCCTAAAGAAAGTGCCTAAAATGCCTTACATTTAGAGGTTTCTTTTGGTTTTCCTCTTTGGCATACTCCTAAGGATATTTCTATATTATTTACAAATTTATACAAGAGTATTTACAAAGATTTATTTATACTACTATCTTTTGAATTTTCAAGAGAACCCAAAATGTTCTACTTTTTAAGAAGACTAGTAAGAAGAATTTTAAATGCTTGGGTGGATGACCTCTTCCTCCATTAGTAAAATCCTCTTCTACTTGATCTCCATCATGCTCCCCAGGTTGGAGAGAATTCGTCCGCGAATTCAGAATCCCTACATATAACAAAGTCAGTTTGCTATCAAATAAAACAGTGGATGATAATAAAGGCAAACTTGACTTAGCATTATGAATCATTGGGATGTGGGAAAAAGAAGTCCTATAGACAGACCATGTTGGAAAAAAATGTGGGGGAATGATTATTTTCTTAGGAAAAATTCCCTTTAAAGGGTAAAAACCATTAGTAGGTATGGAAAAATTATCCCTAACATTTTTCAACCAATATGGAGTGCAAGTAGGAACTTTTGGTAATGAAAAAGACAAAGAAGAAGAATACCTTGGATGCTCAAATTGAGGCACAGCATGAGTAAAAAAGATTGATTTAGTTGATAAGGTATTATGACTCATTTTATCATTTTCTTCTTTTTCATTTTCTCTTTTATTTTTCATTTTTAATTGGTCCTCATGAACTTCTTGTGGAGATAGGGGTTTTAAGGTAACCTTGCGCCCTTGGAAGGAAAAAGACATTATATTGGTGAGGCCATCATGTAAAACATGTCTATCAAATTGCCAAGGCCTCCCTAAAAGAATATGGGTTGCTTCCATAGGCACAACATCACATAAAACCTCATCTTTATACTTTCCTATTTCAAAATTTATGAGGACTTGTTTATTAACCATGATTTCTCCCTTTTTAGTAAGCCATTGGAGCTTATAGGGCTTGGGATGAGAGATAGTGGGTAAAACAAGCTTATCCACCACTCTTGTACTAGCCACATTTGTACAACTACCCCCATCAATTATCATGGAACATAACTTTTTGTTGATAAGGCACCGGGTATGGAAAATATTTTCTCTTTGGGTATCATCCAAAGGTTTTTGAATTGTGCCCATCATGCGCCTTATCACCAATAAGTCACCTTCACATTGTATTTCACATTCATTATCACTAGGGCTAGGGGAAGGGGAGTTAGATTTAGAAGAATTATCACTATGTTCACTTACAACTAAACCCCCTTTTACCATCATGGTTCTTTTTGTTGGACAA
Organism: Phaseolus coccineus; assembly: GCA_037954025.1. Taxonomy (NCBI): domain Eukaryota; kingdom Viridiplantae; phylum Streptophyta; class Magnoliopsida; order Fabales; family Fabaceae; genus Phaseolus; species Phaseolus coccineus. The sequence continues at coordinate 16,218,824 of CM075686.1, read as the reverse complement.
TTTGCGGCTATATGACCATAACCTAAACACTTAAAACATTTCTTACTTGAGGTTTTGGTTGGTGATTTATTAGTTGAAGTGGAAGGCTTTGAATCCTTGGATTTGAAAGATGAATCTTTAGAAGGAAATTTGGACAAAGACTTGTTTTTATTTTTCCAAGAGTTGTTGTAATAGCCATCATTATGAGTATTTTTGAAAGCAAGTTTCTTTGCAATTTGGGTTTCAACCTTGATGGCAAGGTGAACCAAGTTTTCTAAAGAAGAGTACTCATAAAGTTCAACAACATCTTGAATGTCCCTTCTAAGACCACTTACAAATCTAGCCATCTTAGCTTCATCACTTTCATGTATATCAACTTTAAGCATAAGCGTTTCTAGCTCTTCAAAATAAGCATCCACACTTAGCGTGCCTTGGTGAAGCCTTTGGAGCTTCAACAATAGGTCTTTCCTAAAGTGTGGTGGAACAAATCTAGCGCGCATACACTCTTTCAAATTGTTCCAAGAAACCACGGGAGGTCTCTTGTTTAGCCCAATGTCCATAAGAGTTTTATGCCACCATTGCATGGCATAGTCTAGAAATTCTAAAGTAGCTAGTTTTACCCTTTGGTCTTCTTGGACCTCATGTACATGAAAGATTTGTTCAACCTTTGCTTCCCACCCCAAATATACATTTGGATCACCTTCACCACTAAAGCTAGGTAATTTTACAAAAGGCATATAAGGCTTTGCCACATGTTGGCGCCTTTCTTCATAATGATGATGTCTCCTCCATTCGGTTTCATCTTCATGTCCATGATAGTTGGAAGAAGTTCTTGATGAATGCTTTGAAGAATGGCGTCTTCTATGGTGTGTATGGCTGGACCTTTCATTAGTCACTTCAAGCCTTTGCAATCTTTCTTCCAATTGTCTTATAGCTTCATCTTTTTGTGCAAGTGACCTTTTGGCGTCTTTTAATTCACCAAGAATGAAATCGTTTTGTGGAGAGTGTGGTTTGGAAGATTCTCCACTTGAATATTGAGCCATTTTCAAAACAGTACAAAAAACACAAATAGCAAACAATTAAAGAAAACAAGGTTAGAAAACAAAGAAATAAGTGGTACGGTTTTGGTAAAAAAATTAAGGCACTCAAAATCACTCCAAGAAATTATACTTCCCTCAATCAAGCTTCTCTTGTGGAATGGAGTAACCTCAAATGAAAGATGCCAAAGCACTCAACCACTCATCCAAAAATAACCACCACAAAACTTAAAGAATAATAAAAGACAAGCAAGAAAAGGTACAAAACAAGAAAGGGTAGTGCAAAAAGAATACAAGATATATGACAAAACTTAAGGAATGAAAGACAAGCAATAAAAGGTACACAATAAGACTCAAAGAATACTCACTAAACTTTATAATCAAGAAAGAAAGTACAACTCATAAACTTGTCAAAATACAAGGATCAAAAGTTCCACAAAGTAGACAACAATTTGCCAATCACTATGAATCCAACTTTGGTATGAAAATTAATGTGCAAAAGAATGAATAGATGCAAATACCAAACTGTTTTGAAGGATTTAAAAACAGAATTTGTTCTGTTTTGTTCTGTTTCAGTTCTGTTTTTTTTTTCTTTTTTTTTTTTTATACCAAATGGAACTTATGTAGTGAAAGAACCATAATATGCATCATATGGAAGTTGAAACATCAATCAAATTGCACAAAAATTTTATGAAGGATTCAAGACAATTGAACACTTGAAATCAAATGTTTGGAACCTCCAATCACAAGTACTAAAACAAATTCAAGAGAAATACAAACTTTCAAAATCAAAAGCAAGCAAGTAGAGACAAGATTTGGACACCTAGAACACTATGAACATAAAACTCAAAGCAAAAAGTATGATCAATGAAAAGGCACAACTAAAACATATTCAAACCAAACAAAAGTATGAATATAAGGTGCTGGAAAAACAAGAAACACGAAATTATAGGTGCTGGAAAAAAAATTGCCCAAAAAGAAAGTGTCTATTCAACTCACAATCAACAAATCAACACCATGGCTCTAGATACCACATGATGTGAGTCTCTTATGAACCTTTCTTGGTTTGGGTTGAGTTGATATAGGTTTCATTGTATTCATGACACTTTCAAGAATTAGGATCAAAATTCTAAAGAACAATTAATAGAGTTTCTACTCAAGAAAACAAAGGTTCATACTAAAAACACATGAATAGGTAACTTGTAGTGTAAGATAACAATGGAATATGAATGGGTAATTCAAGAACAGTACCAAACTTCAAAGGAAACACAAGAACAACATAAGAACACCAAGAACAAGTGAAAATACTGATTGAAATTCAATAGGAGTTAGAAAATCACCAAGAAATTCATCAAAGAACAAAAACCCATGGATGGAAAACAAGAACAACACATGTATATGGAAACCCATGGTTTGGACGAAATTAAAACAGCAAGAAAACAAGGAAATAAACCAACAAAGTGCAGAACAATGGAAGCAAATGAAAGGAAACAACTCATGGAAAAGATTGAACCGATTAAAAATGGAAAAACTACAAGAAAACACAAATGGGTATTTTTAGAAGATGAATAGAAATGACTTATGTGGTTGTAGCCTTTTGGAGATGTGATTCACGCCACTTGGAGGGTGGTTCTTCCAAGATGAGTGGGTGGTGCCGCCACTTGAGAGTCTCCAAAGCTCACAAGATAAGACATGAAGGAGAAGAAGAGACAAGTCTCACAAACTCACTCTCTCTCAATTTCAAGATAGTTTCTTTTCTTCTAACTTTCAACTTTTTTATTCAAAGTACCAAGCACCCCTATTTATAATGGAGAGGGCTGGTCATGTTACAAAGGGGAAGGAGTGGGAATAGTCACTCTTCTAGCTCCTTCTAGTGCCTAAGAGAGAAAGGAGTAGAAAAGTCACTTTTTCCACTTTTTCCTAAAGAAAGTGCCTAAAATGCCTTACATTTAGAGGTTTCTTTTGGTTTTCCTCTTTGGCATACTCCTAAGGATATTTCTATATTATTTACAAATTTATACAAGAGTATTTACAAAGATTTATTTATACTACTATCTTTTGAATTTTCAAGAGAACCCAAAATGTTCTACTTTTTAAGAAGACTAGTAAGAAGAATTTTAAATGCTTGGGTGGATGACCTCTTCCTCCATTAGTAAAATCCTCTTCTACTTGATCTCCATCAAGTCCACTTAGGGGATAGCTTGTTCTCTATCTGGTATGGAGACGCCTTGCGCATGACGAGGTCAGCCACCTGGAACTGCCGAGCTCTCAACTTAGAACTGTGTTTGAGCTCGACTCTCCTCTTCAGCGCCTCGGCCTTGATTCCTGCCTCTTCCCTAGCTTCATCCAAGAGATTAAGATTCACCTTCCTTTCTTCATTGGACTCTTCAGCCACAAAGTTCTGGAAACGTGGCGAGTTCTCCTGGATCTCCACAGGGATCATGGCATCTGAACCATACACCAAACTAAAGGGAGTCTCCTTGGTAGTGGACTGGGGAGTAGTATGGTAAGCCCATACTATTCTGGGAACCTCCTCAGCCCACCTTCCCATTGCTTTCTCCAGCCTTCTCTTTGTAATATCCCGCCAAAATAAAACCATACATACATGTATAATGAAAATAAAGGTAAACAAATAATATTGAAGAGTACATGATAATATATATATAAGTAATGAAGTTGCTCCTCTTAGGGAGTTTAATACATAACCAGTCAAATGTTTTCAAAATTTAACGAAATTCAATCAAATACAACAAGACCGGCGGTCTCCATACATGAACCGGCGATCTGGTAACAGAAGGCCCCAAAACAGGCGATCTGCTAGCAGGACATAAATCCGGCGATCACCACCAAGAGATAGAAACCGGCGATCTCTTCCTCGGCGACCACTCACTAGGGAGCTCTGCTTCCTGGAAGATCATCTGCTCCCGTGTAAGTTATACACGATCATCACAGTTTTAAGAGAAAGACAGCCAACGAGCAGAACACGCAGGGTAAGCTAGATATTTTAAGGAGAGTTTAAATAAGGATAATTAAATTAAAATCAAGGTAAACAATTTCAAGATATTCACGTATCACTATCAAGTTTCTCATACCCTTCACCTGATCGCCCAGAAATCACACATTTCACAATATTTTCAAGAGTCATTCTATTTCACAAACTGCATCAAGTGTCTATCAATTTCAAGTTCCTCATTTCACATGTCAGACCACCACTAACTCAGCACACAAGACACTTGACACTACTTCCGGAAGACTCATGCATTGATTAGACTCAGAGATCTGCACCTGTCATACTAAACAGCTGTAATGTTTCCCAGCTATGCGCATCAACACAAATTTCGATCTCAAGTTCATCATTCTCACAGTATGACAGGGTTAATCCATAGAACAGGCCGAGCTCGTTCTTTTTCACACGAGTCACCCATTCATATGAACCTCCTTCGACTCTCACCAACTGAGTAATTTCCTCTATGTGATTCCATTACCTCAGCAGAGTCAGGATATCCCCTTAGGAATCACCGATCAATGCACATCCTACACGATCTTACACGGTATTTTCTTTCCTGAAAATACTATGCCTCGATCCCACATTCACAACACCCAAGACATCATACCACTTAAATAAATGATTCAAGTCACGGCAACATTCGTTTCAAAGATTCAGATTTTCGAAGATCACCTTTAAGCTTCAACAGTTCAAAGTAACACCAAAAACAGGGAGTTCGCAAACATCGCCCAAACCGGCGACCTGGTTCAAAAACAGGGTATTTCAAAGTTTGTATTTAAAAACCGGCGACCACGTCGCTCAAAAACACACAGAACAGAGCATTCACGAAGATGAAAACGAAACCGGCGACCTCGTCGCCCTCACTTCCGAAATAGCTAAACTACGACTTGTATTGAAAATGGAGGCTAGCTTCCCTTACCTGGACTTGCGCAAACACCAGGAGCTCCGAAATCCAACGAAGCCTAAAGAACGCCTTGGCTCTGTTTTTGCGTCTGGTTTGAAGGACTTGCAGAGAACTTCCCAGGTGCTCTAATGGTGGCTGCCGCTCGTCGTACTCTTGTGTGAAGGTGCCAGAATCGCAGCGCGAAGGAGAGAAATGGAGGAGAAAGGAGGTAGCTCACTCTTTCGCTCTTGAACAACTGCAACGTTCCTTTTTCCTCTCAGAAGTGGGTTTTTGCATCTTAAACCAACTTGTCCACAAAAGCAGCTGCCACCACCCACTCTGCAGGGAAGTCTGAGTGTACGTTTCACTTAACAGTACGACCACGGTTGTCTCTTGTGCATTTCAACTACTGCTCTGAACAGTACGACCACTGTTGTCTCTTGCGCATGCCAACATTCTGATGTCACTGTTCTGAACCAACACTTTTTGTCTACGTGTCGCGCGTGCTGCGCGTCTCATGCTGGAAGTCTGGGTCCCACTTTATCTGTGTGAAACACGTCATCGCGCGATAACCTGGAAGACAACCGATGTCTAGCCCTGGCGATGCCCACATGCCTCGCGCCCCGGCGATGCCCGCATGCCTCGCGCCCTGGCGATGCCCGCATGCCTCGCGCCCTGGCGATGCCCACATGCCTCGCGCCCCGGCGATGCCCGCATGCCTCGCGCCCTGGCGATGCCCGCATGCCTCGCGCCCTGGCGATGCCCACATGCCTCGCGCCCCGGCGATGCCCGCATGCCTCGCGCCCCGGCGATGCCTGACGACACATCGCCACGCCTTCCTGAAGGTTCTTCATTCCACTATGTTACGTCCAAGGTATCATCTCCACATGACTCGGTGACGTCGGTAGCTTCACATTTCCAAGGGTAGATTGGCACTTGCCCTCGTGCGCCCATGCATGCAACACTAAGGACGATCTCCTATACTCAAGCATAGGGCTTCGCATGCACAGCGTGTCTAAGGCTTAACCCACACCTTGATGCACGTGGTTTTTGGGAACCCACTATGGTTGATCCAACATCTTGACTACACACTAAGTGTAGTTTCGGCGATCATGTGTACTCTAGGCGACAGGCGACTAGGTACACTACAGGCGATTGGCGTTCAGGTGCAATCAAGGCGACAGGCGATCATGTGCCAGAGAAGTCGGAGATCGCCTACTCTTTCAATTACGGCGATCTCGTAGACTTTTAAGCTATACCTCCCTTCCTTTATATTTTAAATAAAAACATACTTAGAATTCATTTAAAATATACCCTTTTATTCCAATTTAATTTTACAGGTCCTTACACTCTTCAGTCCTCTGAGGAGGACTCGGTTGGCCGACTCGACCTGCCCATTGGTCTGTGGGTGCTCGACTGACGCAAACACCTGCTTGATCCCCAACTCTGTACATAGCTTCCCCAATTGTTGGCTTGCAAACTGCGTGCCATTGTCAGACACCAAACGTTTGGGCACCCCGAAGCGGCATACTATATTCTTCCACACGAAGTGTTGGATCTTCTGTGCTGTGATATGTGCTACTGGCTCAACCTCGATCCACTTCGTGAAATATTCTATGGCGAACACGAGGTACTTCATCTATCGTATTGCCAAAGGGAAAGGCCCCAAGATGTCGATTCCCCATGTGTGAAATGGCCAATGGCTGTATATCGACCTGAGCTCCTCTGGTGGCGCCTTAGGCCAATTAGCATGTAACTGGCATTGCTTGCACTGCTGACCATACCTAGTGCAATCTTCCTTCATTGTTGGCCAGTAGTATCCTGCTCGAATAGCCTTAGAGGCCAAAGCTCGACCTCCAATATGACTACCACAGATGCCTTCATGGAGCTCTACCATTATTCTCACACACTGCTCGCCATGCACGCAGACTAGGATGGGGTGGGTAAACCCATGTCTGTACAACTCGCCTTCAATGAGCGTGTACTTGGTCGAGTTCTTCTTTATCCTCCTTGCTTCCGTCGGCTCTACTAAGAGCATTCCATCCGCTATGTAACGCATATAGGGCGTCATCCATGTCTCTCGACTCTGTAGCAGGCAGACTTGCGATGACCCTACCTCCATTAGCATGCATGCGTTGACCCGTGGTTTCTTCAGAGTTTCTTGAGTCAATGAGCGATGACTCCTCTTCTCACCGTTTGACTGGCTGATCTGATGGACTCCCACCAAGTTGTCAGCTGTATAAGTACGAGGCGCCCTCACAGTCTCCTGGATGACTGTCCTCTGCCTGCCCCCCTTGCCTGAGCTGGCGAGTTTGGCCAACAAGTCAGCTCTGGCATTCTGCTCCCTGGGCACATGCACTAGTTCGAATGTTTCAAACGAACTCTTCAATCGTTGGACATACTCCAAGTAAGAGGCCATCTGAGGGTCTTTGGCCTGGTACTCTCCTGCCACTTGACCAGTGACCAACAGTGAGTCACTCTTCGCCATAAGGCTCTGCGCTCCCATCTCCTTAGCCAACAACATCCCAGCGATCAAAGCCTCATACTCCGCCTGGTTATTGCTGGCTTTGAAGGCGAACCGCAGGGCCTGCTCTATCAACAACCCTTTGGGTCCTTCAAGGATCACCCCTGCTCCGCTACCTTGCTGATTCGAGGACTCGTCTACTGACAATACCCACTTGAAGCTGGGTTCTTCCTACTGGGCCTCGGTCGAGGACATCTCGGCCACAAAGTCAGCGTAGAGCTGTCCCTTGATCGGGCCCCTGGGTTCATACTGGATGTCAAATTCTGACAACTCGACTGCCCAACGCACCATTCTTCCCGCCACATCTGGCTTTTGTAGGACCTTGCATATTGGTAGATCTATCATCACCACCACTGTGAAACTTTGAAAATAGTGACGAAGTCTCCTGGCCGAGAACACCACTGCTAAGGCTGCCTTTTCTATGGCCTGGTATGATGGAAGAGGGCCAAGCACAACCTTCCATGAAAGGCAAGAGCCAAGTCAAGAGCATCTAAGACCAAGCTAGGAGCGTCTAAGACAAGCTAGGAGCGTCTAGGACGAGAAGGCCAAGCTAGAAGCGTCTAGGACAAGAAGACTTGGATCAAAGCTATGAATGGGAGAGTGGCATACTAGCACATATTCCGTGAAGGCCCATCAAATGTAGTTTAGCTTTAATTGGGGTGTAAATAGCATAGCCATGTGGACAAATGTTTATTTTTCTGCACATTAGAATTAAGGAGAAGTTAACCTTCCCACTATTCTAGAAAGCCCATGGAGGGGGTGAAGTTAACCTTCCCACTATTCTAGAGCTATGGTTCTTCAAAGATGAGTATCTCTTTTCATTTTCTTTTTGAGTTCTTCTTTTCTCCAAGTTGTTCATCTTTATTCCAAGTTGTCTTGCTGTTTTTTGTGTTTTAATATGATTTGAATGCTTGGTTATTCATTTCATTTGGTGGGTTTGTTCAAACTTGTGCTTGAACATCTATTTTCAATTTTGTGTAGGATTCTTGATATATTTGTGTTGCTGTTTTTATTTTTAGGTATTTGATTGAGTCTTGCTTGAAATTTCATTTGGGTCATATGATGTTCTTGTGTCTTTTCATTTTATGAATCCATAAGTTTTGTCTAAGTCATGTGTTTCCATATTTGTCATCAAATCCTAGTAGTACTCTTTTTGATTTATTTGTTTCTTGTTTTTGGTCTGAATGTTTGATCTGAAATCTGTTTTGTGTTGATCCTTTGGTGCATTTTTAATTTTAGTTTAAGTTCTTATTTGTGTGTTAGATCCACACAAATTCCATCATATTAACTCCATTGTGTTTTTAAGGTATATCATTCTGTTTTTCATTCCAGTTTTCAGAACCCCTTGTTTTTCACTTTTCTGTGCTGACTGTTTTGATTTATGAAAATCACATACATCATCAAAAATTTCTGAGCCTCTGGATTTCTCAAATTTGAGGTGTTAGAAAAAGGACAAAAAAAGAACCATCTGAAAAGAAGAAATAGAAAAAAAAAGATAAATATTACAAAAAAAGTGTGCAATCTTGACGTTCCAGCTGGCAGCTCTAAGCACTGATTTTATAAAATTTACCAAAATTAATTGGTACATGCGTTTGGAGTGAAACCAACGCAATAGTTTGTTAAGATCTTGTTCTGATTGTGTCTCAATTTTCAGAAGCAAATACAAAAGGGTCAGCTCAGCATAAATCTTTTAAAGATACGCTTTCTAGACCACAACAATTTGTGTTTTTCTGTGGTGCTGTTTTTTGGTTTTTAAATCAAATCTAGTGCTATTCCTAGGTTCCTTTTTGTGTGCCATCCATTATTTGAGTACCTTTTATTTGCTTGTCTAATTTCATTTGAAATATTTCTAGTTGTGTCACATTTAAATTCCATTAGTGTGGTACTATTTTTCAAATTAATTTGTTTCTTGCTTTCTTTCTTTGGCCTCTAAGCTTGTTGGTGGATTAAATATCAATTGGTACTTGTTGAGTGAGAATTTGACTTGAGGGGAGTCTAGCTTGCTTAATAGGTGCTGGATTGAAGATTTTATTGACCTAATTCCAAGAGGAACAAAGGCAAAGGGCAGCAACAAACACCATACTACAAATACACAACACACTTTGGAAGGCCCAACAAGTAGAAAAGCAACAAAAGGGGTGCAACTAGAAGAACAACAAAAGGGGTGCAAATAGTAAAAGCAACAAAGGGAGTGTCATTTAATTTCTTTGCAATCTTGCTTGTGTTAATTACTTGTTAATCACGTAATTAGTCGGTGAGTGTGTCTTCAAGGGCTCCAAGTGTCCAAGAAGCCTCACCTAGGGCCGTCTAGCTTAATTTGTTTTTGTTAATTGCTTTAATTGAACCAACTTGCTTTAATCACTTCGTTAATTTCTTGTTTAATCTTGTTTAAGGCTTTCATAGCTTGCATTGTTTTCTTGCATTAAAAATTTGATTTCTTCAACCTAATTGTGTTTTAAGTGGTTTACTAAGAGAAAGCTTTGTGTGAAGACATTGAGGGATAGTCTTTGGCTAAGGCAAGGCTTGGTATTTAAGTAGTCCATTGTGACTCACCTCCCTTACCTGGAAGACTACCTTCTTTGACTTCCCTAAATTTTCTCAAGGTAAAATATTTCTATACACAAAGGTCTAGTCATGTCTTCTCATTCCTTTAAATCTCTTAAAAGTGAGGTGAAATCCTTGAAATCTCTTTTGGAACAACTTTCCAAGAATATTCAATCAATTTCATCTAAGCAATTGGAGAATGAGGCCAAAACTAATGAATTGACTAAATCAAAGGATGAGAAGTCTCACATTTCAAAAAAATTACCTTCTCATGCATCTATCTCTAAAAAGCATGATTCTTTTGGGGAGGGAAGACATAGAAGAGATAGAAAAGAACAAGAAAGCCCAAGAGAGGTTAGGGTAGACCTACCCCATTCCCATGGAAAAGAAAATATAGAAACTTGCCTAGATTGGGAAATGAGGGTAGAAAAATTGTTTGCTTCCCATAAAGAAAGAAAGGAAAGAAAGATACAAAAGAAAAGAGAGGAAGTCGAAAGGGAAGCTAAAGAAAAAGAAAAAGAAAAAGAAAAGCATGAGAAGACCCTTGAGAAACAAAAGGCGTGGGAGAATAGTGTTCCTTCTCACAAGGTCATTCAACAAGACAAAAGATTTAAAAATACCTTTGAAAATATGCGTCTTGTTGAACAACCTAGCCTTTCCTTTTGTAAAGGAACACTTGCAAGCATAGTAACAAAAAAAGAGTCTTTAAAAGAAGCTTGCATAGATAAAGATAAAGTGGATTATTTCTCATATGTGCTAGGATATCACCAAGTGAATGTCAAGTTATTTACAAGCATCTACAAAAACAAATTTTTATGTGAAGTGGTGCCTAAAGAAACTTGTCATGTCCTATTGAGACAACCATTGCCAAGTGTGCAACTTCTCATAAACAATGGTTGTAACAACGAGACTATCTTTACACATAAGAGAAAAATTCTTCATGAAGGAGAACTCATGGACCAAATTAGAGTTGATAAAACTCTAGAGCTTTTAAAAGGAAAACTTTTGTCACCCATGAGAAAAGATGTTCAAAGACATTACCCTAGAAACATTTCTTGTTTTAAAAATACACCTAAGGTGATGTCTCATGAACTCTATACTCCTTTACCTTTTGCAAATGATCCTTGGGAAGACATAAACCTCAATTTTATCTTAGAGCTTCCTAGGACAACAAAAGGTTTTGATTCCATTTTTATGGATATGGATAATCTCTTCTATATAGAAGTGACAAGTCTTCATGGTTTATCTTCAAGCATAGTATTGGATAGAGCTCCAAAATTTGAAAACCATCATTTGAGGAATCTTTTAGAAAAACTTGAAATTAAGTTGTACTCTTCAAATTTTTATCCTCAAAAGAATGGTCAAAATAAAATTGAAAACATAGCTCTTTTTACTATGCCTAGAGAAATCATGAAAGACAATCACAATTCTTGGGATGAGTATCCTTTTGAGCATGCATACAATGGAGTAGTCCACAAGACTACTAATATTTCTACATTTGAAATTGCATGTGGACTTAATCCTCTTTCGCTTTTTAAGTTGTTACCCTTTCCTAAAGGTATTGTGCCTAAGGAAAAGGTAACCAATATTGAAAATTTTCAAATACATAAGAGGATTAGAGAACACATACAACCATCAAAAGAGAAATATTGTACAAAGTTGCCAAAAACAAAAGAAAAACAAAAATGGCAACTTCATACAATTAAGTTCTCTCCAATTGCTCACACTAACACCTTTACTTTGTTTGATGATTTCCATAGGTGGACGTTTGATCCGGGAGGACAAGCCTTGCCGAAACAATAGGCTGCTATCTGAGATCAAATCTGTAGATCTGAGTATAGATCTTCTCAAAGGAGGAGGAGATGATGGACACCATCCAGCCCCATCCATCCCCCTAGTTGAAGACAAAGCAAGGGATTTGAGGACAAATCCTTTTTCAAGAGGGAGGGGATGATGGAAGAGGGCCAAGCACAACCTTCCATGAAAGGCAAGAGCCAAGTCAAAAGCGTCTAAGACCAAGCTAGGAGCGTCTAAGACAAGCTAGGAGCGTCTAGGACGAGAAGGCCAAGCTAGAAGCGTCTAGGACAAGAAGACTTGGATCAAAGCTATGAATGGGAGAGTGGCATACTAGCACATATTCCGTGAAGGCCCATCAAATGTAGTTTAGCTTTAATTGGGGTGTAAATAGCATAGCCATGTGGACAAATGTTTATTTTTCTGCACATTAGAATTAAGGAGAAGTTAACCTTCCCACTATTCTAGAAAGCCCATGGAGGGGGTGAACTTACAAACTAGACACACCCCTCCCCATGTGCTCACACTTTCCATGTGGCCCATGTGCTTCACATTTACATTTCATTTGGCTAGCATTAGGGTTGCATTATGGTCCTCCTTAGCCTATAAAAGGAGGAGCCTACACCTTGTATTTTCAAGATTAAATAGAGTATTGTTATGCTGCCAAATTGTGCCATACACTACTCCTTGCCTAACACTTAGGTTTTAGTCTTCAATTCATCACTACCAAAGGGGCTGGCCAAACCTCCCCATTTCCTCACTCTTCATGCACCTTCAAGGCACCCATGCTTCCTAGGAAGGCCTTGCTCACCTCCTCCATAAGCTTCCGCATCCATCATCACCAAGGAACTCCAAAATCCAAAGAAGAGCTCATAGGAATGCTATCATGGTATCTCGCCTCCGGCCCCTGCAAAACTTTACTGACAAAATAAATGGGCTTCTGGCTTTGTTCCTGCTCCTGAACCAAGACAGAACTCACCGCCCTCTCTGTGACTGCAAAGTACAGCCGTAGGGGTGTGCCAAGCTGAGGCTTGCATAAGACTGGCGGGCTGGCTAGATACTCTTTGAGCTTGAGGAAAGCCTGCTCACATTCTATAGTCCAGGCAAATCCGCTATTTCTCCTTAAGCATTGGAAATAAGGGTGGCCCTTGTCTCCCCCAGTTGACACGAATCTGGAGAGGGCAGCCATCCGACCTGTCAATTGTTGCACTTATTTGACTGATGTCAGGCTCCTCATGGCTATGATCGCCGCACACTTGTCTGGGTTGGCCTTGATCCCTCGTTCCGTAAGTAGGAAACCAAGGAACTTGCCTGCTTCTACTCCAAAGACACATTTCTCCGGATTCAGCTTCAGCCTATACTTAGCTATCGTATTAAATAGCTCCTCCAAGTCATCGACATGCTGATCTCGTGCCTGGGACGTCACCGCCATGTCATCTACATAAGCTTGCACATTGCGTCCCAGCATGGGTGCAAGGACTTTGTCCATCAACCTCTGGTAGGTGGCACCCGCGTTCTTCAGCCCAAATGGCATGACCGTGTAGCAGTAGCAAGACAGCTCTGTCATGAACGCAGTCTTGTTCTCGTCCATCGGGTGCATCTTGATCTGATTATACCCAGAGAAGGCGTCCAAGAAGCTGAGCAACTTGCACCCCGAGGCACTGTCTACTAACACATCTATGTTGGGCAGAAGGTAGGAGTCCTTCGGACAGGCCTTGTTGAGATTTGTGAAGTCTACACACATCCTCCACTTCCCATTTGCCTTCTTTACCAGAACGACATTCGCAAGCCACTCAGGATACTGAATTTCCCGTATGTGGCCTGCTTTGAGCAATTTTTGTGTCTCCTCCCTGACGACCTGTCTTCGTTCATCATTAAACTTTCTTCTCCTCTGGCAGACTGGTCTGACTTGGGGATTCAGTGCCAGGCGATGACACTGGAAGTCAGGGTCAATACCTGGCATGTCTGAGGGGGACCAGGCGAAAGCGTCCAAGTGCTTTTCTATGACCCCTGCTACCTGGTGCTGGGTCTCCTGAGTCAGGGACTTACCCAACTTGAACATCCTGCCCCCAATCTCCTTCTCCACCACCTTTTCTGCCGGTTCAGGTTGCCTCGCCCGGGCGACCTTTGCTCGTGTAACCCCGACGTCACCTCGGGATATATCAGCTTCGTCGTCACCCCCCTGGTGGTGAGGTGGTAACCATACAGACTCCCCTTTTCATCTTGAGGCTATTCTCGTAGCACCTTTTAGCCTCTTTTTGCAGCACCTTATATTCATAGCATTTTTCGTTTTGAATATGTTCCTTCTTATACATTTCTTTGATCTTGCTTTTTACTTTGAGTCTTATGTTCATTAGTGTTCTAGGTGTCCTTGTTTTTGCTTCTACTTACTTGCTTTTAATTTTGAAAGTTTGCAAAGTCTTTAGATATTTGTTTTAGTAGAGGTTGATTTAGAGTTCCAAACATATGATTTCAAGTGTTCAATTATATTGAATCCACCACAAAACTTTTTGTGCAAATTGAATGTTCTTCAAAATTGTCATGATGCAATCTATGGATCTTTCTTTCCATAATTCAATTTAAGTATAAAAAAAAAGAAAGCAAAACAGTACCAAAAACAGTATAAAACAGATTGGTACTGCACCTATACCTCTCATTTGCACATTAAATTCACCTTCAAATATGGATTCAACTTGATTGGCAAATTGTTATCTACTTTGTGGAATTTTTGATCCATTTGCTTTTACAAATTCTAGACCAACATCTTCTTTCTTGATTAAAAGTTTAGTGAGTTTCTTTGAGTCTTCTTTTGTGCTTTTCTTGATTGTCTTTTATTCTCAAGTTTTGTCATATATCTCTCTTTCCATCTTTGGTTTAGCTGTTCTTGTTTAAGTTTTTCTTGCTTGTCTTCTTGTTTCCTTCAAGTTTTGTTTCGGTTTCATCTTGCTTGAGTGATTGAGGCTTTGTCCTTTTTCATTTGAGGGTTTTCATCAATCAAGAAAGACCTTTGAGGAGTGGGAAAAATTTCTTAAGTGCTTTGAGTATTCTCCTCCAAACCGCAAGCTTGAGCTTGTTTTTCCACTAACTTTGCTTTCCTAATTGTTTGCTCTTTGTGTTTTTGTGTTTGATTGTTGTGATGGCTCCTATTTCAAGTGTTGCATCTTCCAAACCGCATGCCTATCACAAAGCTCACCTTTTGGGAGAACTTGTGGAGGTCAAGAAACAACTTGTCCACAAAGAGGAAAAACTTAGCCAATTTGCCAAAAGATTGCAAAGACTAGAAGAAGCTAATGCAAGGAAAAATTAACAGGACAAATGGAGTTTGCACAATTTTACCAAAAGGCACCATCAACACCAACCACAACCACAACATTCTTTTAATTTTGTAAAGGTACCTAGTTTTAGTGGGTCCAATGACCCTTCTTTGTATTTAGATTGGGAAGCTAAGGTTGAACATCTCTTTCATGTGTATAAGGTCACCGAGGACCAAAAGGTTAGGTTAGCTTCCTTAGTTTTCTTAGACTATGCCAACCAATGGTGGCACAAACTTGTAATGGACATTGGGCTAAACAAGAGGCCAACCGTGGTCTCTTGGTATGATTTAAAGGCATGCATGCGCGCGAGGTTTGTTCCTCCTTCTTATAGGAAGGAACACTTGTTGAAGTTCCAAAGGCTTCATCTGTAACATCCCGCCAAATACTTTGGAATAAAAAAAAAAGAAATAAAGGTAAAACAATAATATTGAACTGAACATAATTATATATATGTAATGAAGTTTCTCCTCACAGGGAGTTTAATACATAACCGGTAAATTTTTCCAAAACTTAAACAAAATACAGCCAAATAAAATGAAACCGGCGATCTCCTATCAGAAGACCCAAAACAGCCGATCTGCTATCAAAACAGAAAATAGGCGATCACCACATAGAGACAGAAACAGGCGATCTCCTTCCGGCGACCACTCACTGAGGAGCTCTACTCCCTGGAAGATCATCTGCTCCCGTGTAAAATACACGATCATCACAGTTTTAAGAGAAAACAGCCACAGAACAATAAAAACGGTAAGCTAGATATTTTTAAAACTTTAAATTATAAACTGGACAACCAACGTAGATCAGCCCTTTTTAAACATTCACAAGAGTCCATCACTTTCTCATTCGTATCACACAACCATCAAGTGTCTATCAACAAATTCTCAATATTTCACATTTCTCACGTCAGACTTCCACTGACTCATCACACATAGACACTTGACACTACTTCCGGAAGACTCGTGCGTTGACTCAGGCTCAGAGATCTGCACCTGTCATACCACACCACTGTGAAATCCACACAGGGTCGCTGTGAAATCCACACAGCCATGCGCATACATAGTCTCAATATCAACACTCTCCCGGTATGACAGGGTTGATTCATATAACAGGCCGAGCTCGTTCTTTTTCACACGACTCACCCATACATATGAACCTCCTTCGACTCTCTACAACTGAATAACTTAATCTACGTGATTCCATTATATCAGCAGAGTCAGGATATCTCCTTCTAGACAAGCCCCTAGTCAATACACATTACACACGATCTTACACGGTATTTTCTTTCCTGAAAATACTATGCCTTGATCCCACATTCACAACATTCAACACGTCATACCACTCAAATGAATGATTCAAATCACAGCAACAATCATTTCAAAGGTTCAGATTTTCGAATATCACATGCATTCCACATTTAAATCTCAAACAGTCTCAACGACACTAAAACAGGGGAGTTCAAAATCTGTATTTAAAACCGGCGATCACGTCGCCCAAGCTCATGAAAACAGAGCATCATGAAAAAGGGGTTTAAAACCGGCGATCACGTCGCCCCCACACATAAAACAGAGCATCGTGAAATTGAGTTTAAAACCGGCGACCACGTCGCCCCCACACATAAAACAGAGTATCACGAAAACAAAATATGAAACCGGCGACCACGTCGCCCCCACTTCAGAAACAGCTAGTCTACGACTTTTATTGAAAAACAAAGCTAGCTTCCCTTACCTGGACTTGCGTAAACTTCACTAAGAGCTCCAACCCAACGAGCTTCAAGGATGCTTTAACTCTGTTTTAGCGTCTGGTTTGGAGGACTTGCAGAGAACCTCCCAAGTGTCCAAGGGCAGTCGTCGCTTGTCTACTGGTGCTTGAGGTTGCCTGAATCGCAGCGCGAAGAGGAGAAAAGAGAGGGATGAAGATGCACTCGCTCTTTCACTCTTGAGCCACTGCAACGTTCTTTGCCTCCCCGCAGTGGGTTTTTGAATCCAAGCCTACTTGTCCACGCATGCTGCTGCCACCACCCCCTCTGCAGGAAAGCCTGAGTGTACGTTTCACTGAACAGTACAGCCACGGTTGTCTCTTGCGCATGCCAACTTTCTGATGTCACTATTCTGAACCACCCTTTTGGTCTTCTTGCGCATGCCAACCACTGCCCTGAACAGTACGACCGCGAGTGTCTCTTGCGCATGCCAACTTTCTGATGTCACTATTCTGAACCACCCTTTTTGTCTACGTGGCGCGCCTGCAGGACGTTTCATGCTGGGAGTCTGGGTCCCACTTTAACTGTGTGAAACACGACATCGCGCGATAACCTTCCACCGATGACTCATCCGGAAAGACGACCGATCTCTCTCTCTGGGAGACGACCGATGTCTCTCTCTGGGAGACGACCGATGTCTCTCTCTCTGAGCTACACTTTCCTTCCTTTTTATTTTAAATAAAAACATACTTAGAATTCATTTAAAATATATTCCTTTTATTCCAATTTAATTTTACAGGTCCTTACATCATCAAGGACATAGGATGGTAGATGAATATTTTAAAGATTTCGAAACATCTTTGACTAAAATGAATATGCATGATAATGAAGAGTTAAAGATAAAAAGGTTTGTAAGTGGTTTGCGAAAAGAAATTAAAGATCTTGTAGAATTAAGTGAGTACTCCTCTTTAACGAAAGTGGTTCACCTAGCCATCAAGGTAGAATCACACCTTTTGAAGAAAACAACTTTAAAACATACTCACAGTGATGGTTTCTACAAATCTTCTTGGAAGGATAGAAACAAAATTTCTACAAATATTTCTCCTTCCAATTTTTCAAACAAACCCACTTCTACCCACAAAGTTTCTAAACATACTCCTTCTACATCTCCACCTAACTCACCCACCAAAACTTCAAAAATAAAATGTTTTAAATGTTAAAGTTTTGGGCACATAGTTGCCAATTGTCCAAATAAACGAACCATAATGTTACACAAGGTAAAACCAGACCAACTAAAAACAAAATCCAAAAGTGAAAATGAAAACAAAAAAGAAGGCCAAGATACCATATGATGTGAGTTGATTTTATGATTTAGCATTTTATGGTGGCACTTTAATTAGGATTGAGATTTTAGGATGTGATCCGGTCGGTCATCAGTAGTTGATGACGTCAGCAGCCGTTGACTACGTGGACCATGAACAGGGTGGCATGTCATAGAAAGAGCAAGTGAATCAGGGAGGAGATCACCTAGAATGGTGATCGGTAGTCAGATATCAAGTGGCCACCACTCCCAGTTCAGAGCATAGATAAGTGCCTGAAAGCCCCGCACGGACGTCGGTGGATATTCAGGAGGCACCGCACGGACGTCGGTGGCAAGTCATGAGGGACCGCCCGGGTGTCGGTGGCAGGTCATGAGGCACCGCACGGATGTCGGTGGCAGGTCATGAGGCACCGCACGGATGTCGGTGGCAGGTCATGAGGCACCGCACGGACGTCGGTGGATATTCATGAGGCACCGCAGGGACGTCGGTGGCAAGTCATGAGGGACCGCCCAGGTGTCTGCATGAGGAGCGCGATCGGGCGTTAAGAGGGAGATCGGTCGTGATTGCATGCAGAGGGAGGTCGGTCATCGGGGTTCCCAGCAAGAACGCTACGCATGCACCTCGCATGATGCCCCACTCAGAGGACGTGCGGCGAGGCCATGCAGGCAGGATGTGCCTGGCGCTCTCCTGGGAGCATGCGGCCCGCACAGAGAGAAGCGCAGAAGCCCTCCGGGTGTGACGCGTGTACGGTAGATTCAAGCTGGTGACTCCACGTGTCACCATCTGGGAGTGAGACGCGGCTCAGGTATAAAGCTCTCCACATCATGTAAAGTAAGGGGATTCCTTTCATTCTTTTCCAAGTTTACACAGGCTCTCTACACTGGGATTCTGAGTCACTGTGAGAGCGTTTTTACACGTGGCACAGTGATAACAGAAAACAGTTATAGAGAGAGAAAGTGGATCTGAGAGCACACACGAGTCTCACAGAGAGATTCAGTGATAGATTTGGTGTTCCTGTTGCCTGACTTGAGCGTCGGAGCTACAACGGCCGCTAGAGGCGCCGTTCGTGTGTTTTGCAGGCAGCGTTTGGAGTTCCGGTGGTGGTTCTTGGAGCGTTCCTGCAGACCAGAGGGCTAGACGAAGGAGTGACGAGGCAATCCTCCACGTTCGAGTCAAGCGGCCGGATCATTTGGCGCCCACCGTGGGGCCCGTGTGAATTTTGTTCCCATCCACGTCGCAGTTCTTGAAGTTTCTTGAGGTTTCTTGGAGCTTCTTGATCGTTTCGTCGAAGTGAAGTTACGTCGAAGTGCAGAGGAGATGAGTAGAAGAACCAGGCAAACCTCACCTGCGCCATCTGCTGAAGAAGGAGCTGTTACCATGGCGCAGGCAGTGGAGATGATGCGCGCGCTGCAAGATAGCGTCGCGGAATCGAGAGCTGAGCAAGAGAAAATGCGTGCAGAGCTGACTGCATCGCAGAGAAGAAACGAAGAGTTGAACCGTATGAATGAAGAGCTGCGTAGGGAATTGCAGGCGCAGAGGGAGCGCGCAGCTGAAGAAAGGACGTCGACGCCACCGTCGCCTCCGAGAGCATTCCCTATGCCTTTCTCCCCCGAAATCATGAACATGGTGGTGCCTCCCAATCTGGTGGGACTGAAAGCGTCGTTCACGGGGGTGGAAGATCCAGAAGCACACCTGACAGCCTTCCACACTCAGATGATGCTGACTGGAGGTTCAGATGCTGTGTACTGCAAGATGTTCATGAGCACGCTGAGCGGAGTGGCTATGGAGTGGTTCGTCAGCCTGCCAGAGGGCCACGTCACTTCCTTCCATCAGTTTGCGAAGCTGTTCACGGAGCAGTACATCATCAACCGACCGGCGCCAGTGGTGTCCTACGACCTGTTTGACGTGCGCCAGTATCAGGGGGAGCCGTTGAAGGACTACCTCAATCGCTTTGGGGCGCAGGTGGTGAGATTGCCCAGCAAGGACGAGGACATGCTGGTGCATGCGTTCAAGAGAGGTGTCCTCCCTGGTCCTTTCAGTGAATCGCTCATCAGGAGCCACCCTGCCACCTTCACCGAGATACGGCGACGCGCGGTGGCACACATAGTAGCAGAGACAGAGGTCTCTGAGAAGAGAGGAAGTGCTGCACCGTCGAAGCCACGTGGAGGTCAGGGGAATCAGCAGCAACAGGCGCGGGTGCATGAGATCAAGGAAGGGAGGAAGGAGCAGGGAAGGTCTCACCCTTATGCACCAAGGAAGGACCAGACCAGGGGGCGTGCAAGCAACGCACCCCCCAGGTATGATTTCATGATAAGTTTGGCGGAGCTGATCGCCATCCCTGCTGTGGCAGCAAGACTGCATGTGCCAGAGAAAACCGACAGGGTACTTGGAGGGAGGAAGGATGAGTGGTGTGGATTCCATCAAGCTTATGGACATACACTCTGTAACTGCCTGGCGTTGGGGCGTCAGCTTGCTGGGTTGGTGGAGACAGGGTTCCTGACCGATTACCTGCAGAAGACACAAGGTGATCGCGCTTCGGGGTCCCAGGAAGGCGACCAGCAGCATGAACTCCCTGTGTTTGGGGAGGTGAGGTGATGGAAGAGGCTACACTAGGGGGGCTCCCAGAGCTGAAGCGGAAGGCATGATCGCCCCACGTGTGTCAATCGCCAGGGCGGTCATCGCCGGTTAAAGGAGACCCCATCCAGAGTGGTTGAGACGTTGGAGAATGGAGCTCATCGGCTGGTGACTCTGGACGTAACGACTATTCCCAGAACCTAGGACGCTACACGCTTCTTTCCTACTCTCGTTAAGTTGTAAAGTAGATGCGCTATCGCGCTGTACACATACCTAGTGTATTAAAACAGTGCAAGACCAGGTGATCGGTGGTGAGTTACCGAGTGGCCACCACCAGCAGATCAGCCCCTAGATAAGCGCTGGGATGTAGAGCGCGATCAGCCGTCGGTGCATGTAGAGAGTAAGCGCTCGGTCGGTGCAGGGTCATCGGGGTCTTGCTAACACGTGTTGAGTTGGAACCCAAGTTCCCAGCGAGAGAGTTAAGCATGCACCTCGCATGATTCCAGAGAAGAGCTCCTCGCCGGTCGGGACGTGCGGAGAACGCGTGATGAGGCAATGCAGGCAGGGCCCGCCTGGCGAGTGCGCTCAGATCAGCCACGCCTGGCGCACCCCTGGGAGCGTGCACCCAAGAGAAACTCCTCCCTCGAATTTGTACAGCGAGGTGCAGGCGAGAGAAAGTCCTCTTCCTTTGCTTTTTACAGCAAGGTTGAGGCAACAGAGAAAGTCCTCTTCCTCTGCTTTATACAGCAAGGTTGAGGCAAGAGAAAGTCCTTTTCCTTTGCTTTTTACAGCAAGGTTGAGGCAACAGAGAAAGTCCTCACCTCTGCTTTATACAGCGAGGCTGAGGCAAGAGAAAGTCCTCTTCCTCTGCTTTTTACAGCAAGGTTGAGGCAACAGAGAAAGTCCTCACCTCGACTTTGTACAGCGAGGCTGAGGCAAGAGAAAGTCCTCTTCCTCTGCTTTATACAGCAAGGTTGGGGCAAGAGCGAAAGTCCTCTTCCTCTGCTTTTTACAGCAAGGTTGAGGCAACATAGGAAGTCCTCCTTGCCTTTGAGCAAGTGCAGGCACCAGAGGAAGTCCTCCTTGCCTTTGAGCAAGTGCAGGCACCAGAGGAAGTCCTCCTTGCCTTTGAGCAAGTGCAGGCACCAGAGGAAGTCCTCCTTGCCTTTGAGCAAGTGCAGGCACCAGAGGAAGTCCTCCTTGCCGTTGAGCAAGTGCAGGCACCAGAGGAAGTCCTCCTTGCCCTTGAGCAAGTGCAGGCACCAGAGGAAGTCCTCCTTGCCTTTGAGCAAGTGCAGGCGAGAAAAGAGGAAGACCTCCTTGCCCTTGAGCAAGTGTAGGCACCAGAGGAAGACCTCCTTGCCTTTGAGCGAGTGCAGGCGAGAAAGAAGAAAGTCCTCCCTCGACTTTGTACAGCGAGGTGTAGGCGAGTGAAAGTCCTCACCTCGACTTTTTACAGCAAGGTTGAGGCAAGAGATCAAGTCCTTTTCCTCTGCTTTTTACAGCAAGGTTGAGGCGAGAGAACCAAGTCCTCTTCCTCTGCTTCTTACAGCAAGGTTGAGGCAAGAGAACCAGGTCCCTTCCCTCTGCTTTTTACAGCGAGGCTCAGGTGGGAGAAGCAAGACCTCACCCACGACTTCTTACAGCAAGGTTGGGACAAGAGGGGTCATCGAGAAGCACTTTTCTTCCTCAAAACACAGACGTCATAGTTGGTGTTCAGGCCCTCTATGCACTCAGCGCTGGTGTGGCAGAGAAGTGTAGCGAAGCCAGAGGCGCGATGACTGATCGGTGGTGCACTAACACGCTAGTCGGTGGTCGGTGGTAGAAGGAAGTTCTGCTGCATGAAGCCGAAGCGTTTAGGCCTCGTTAAGTCAGTCATCCAGCATGAAGTTATGTTGAAGGTAATGCTAAGGTAACAGTTAGCCGCGATCAAGTCAGAAGCCAAGTTTGAGGGGTTGCAGTGGGATCGCGCTAAAGCCTAAGCTAGTTAACAGTTAGTCACATGCAGAGAGTTAAAGAGGAGAAACACAGTGAACCCTAGCGCGTTTGAGAAGAAGAAAACACAAAACACATGCAATCTTTGTGTTTTGTGTTTAATTGTTGTAATGGCTCCTATTTCAAGTAGTGCATCTTCCAAACCGCATGCCTATCACAATGCTCACCTTTTAGGAGAACTTGTGGAGGTTAAGCAACAAATTATCCACAAAGATGAAAAAATTAGACAACTTGCCAAAAGATTGCAAAGATTAGAAGAAGCTAGAGCATGGAAAAAACATCAAGAGGTGGACAAATGGAGTATGCACCATTTTGCCAAAAAGCGTCCTCAACACCAACCACAAGAACAAGATTATTTTAATTTTGTAAAGTTACCTAGTTTTCATGGGTCCAATGACCCTTCTTTGTACTTAGATTGGGAAGCTAAGGTTGAACATCTCTTTAATGTGTATAAGGTCACCGAGGACGAAAAGGTTAGATTAGCTTCCTTAGTTTTATTAGACTATGCCAACCAATGGTGGCAAAGAACTCTCATGGACATTGGTTATAACAAGAAACCGCCCGTGGTTTCTTGGTATGATTGAAAGGCATGCATGCATGCGAGGTTTGTTCCTCCTCCTTATAGGAAGGACCACTTGTTGAAGTTCCAAAGGCTTCATCAAGGACATAGGATGGTAGATGAATATGTTAAAGATTTTGAAACATCTTTGACTAAAATGAATATGCATGTCAATGAAGAATCAAAGATAAAATGGTTTGTAAGTGGTTTAAAAAGAGAAATTAAAGATTTTGTAGAATTAAGTGAGTACTCCTCTTTAAAGAAAGTGGTTCACCTAGCCATCAAGGTAGAATCACACCTTTTGAAGAAAAATCCTTTCAAAAATACTCATAGTGATGGTTTCTACAAATCTTCAAGGAAGGACGAAAACAAAATTTCTATAAATACTTCTCCTTCCAATTTTTCACATAAAACCACTTTTAACCACAAAGTTTCTAAAACCAACCTTTCACCCCTTACCCCTATGTTACCTACCAAGACTTCAAAACTCAAATGTTTTAAATGTTTAAGTTTTGGGCACATAGCTGCCTCATGTCCAACTAAACAAAACATAATGTTAAACATGGTTAAACAAGACCAATTAAAAATGAAAGACAAAAGAGAAAATGAAAAAGAGAATGAAAGTAAAGAAAAACCGAGTCTTGAAGTCTCATCATATGCACCTATATCAATCATGTTGACTCGGGCTATGCTACAACTTGCACCTCCAAGGTGTTTTCCTTCTTTATCTTTTTCATTTTTCAAAAATTCTAAATACTTGACATATTTGATAAAGAAGTTTAGGGATGATCTTCCAAAATCTCTCAAAGGTTCTAACCTTTTAAGAGGATTTTTAGAAACACATCATCTCTTCCCTAAACATTCTATACGAACATGGCCTATATCGAGAACTCATGCATATGAATTCACCGAGCTTAAAGAGCAAAAGTTTGTTCCCAATTCAACCCATTGCATTATTTTTTCTATGAACAAAGTAACTTTGTTATATACAGGGGTTCTGAATTCATGGTCGAATTCTCTCCAACTTGGGGGGTATGATGCAAGCCACGACCACATGAAGATGACCAAGGATGCTAAACTTGAAGGGTCATCTCAACAAGAAAATAAAGACTTCATTCATAGGAGGAATGGACAAGGGCCAAAACATTTGAAGTTCTTCCTATTAGTCTTTTTAAAAAAGATGAGGCCCAAGCCCAACAAGAGGCCCAAGCCCAACATGAAGGCCCAAGCCCAACATAAGGCCCAAGCTCAACTCATGTCTCAAAGAATTACTAGGAGCAAGGCCAAAGCTTTAAGGAGATGAGCATTAAATGATGTCACTTGTTGTAATCTATTTAAAGTAGTTTTAGTAGAAAATAAAAAGAAGGTGTAGATATTAAAATAAGGGGTGTCAATGTATAAAGATAGGTCACACCTTCCATGTGACATAAAGAGTAGGTGTAGGTGTAGTTTTTAGGAGGTGCCAAAGTAGAAAAAAGGTCACACCTCCCATGTGACTCAAGATTGGCTCCAAATTTGAATTAGAATTAGGAGGGAATTTTGAATTTGTTTCACTTTCATTTCAGCCCTCTAAACCTATAAATAGAGGTGCTTGGTCATTGTAAATTCAACATTGAAATTAGAAGAAAAGTTACTGTTCCTGCCGGTTGACTCTCTCGTCAGTTAACTTCTGTGATCGCTTGCACCTTCTCTCTTTCCCTTTTGTTTTATTTACTCCACTGTTTTCAAGAGGGTCTGCCTTCGCTTACCCCTCAGTGGCTTCGAGAGGGCGCTGCTGACGGAGATGAACGTGGCCCCAGCCCAGCTTCACCCAAATGGTTGGGCCTTCGTGTGCGCCTTCGCCATCCTCTGCAACTACTTTGGGCGGCTGCCCTCAGTAGACTCCTTCTTATATTTTTTTGAAGCCAAGAGCGCTGGGAAGAACCTCTGGGTCAGCATAAACGGGGTTGCTAGGAGAGCCCTCTTGACCCTCTTCCAGCAATCCTACAAGGGATTCAAGGGCAAATTCCTAAAGATCCGCTGCCTCCCCTCTGACCCTACCCTCCTGGACCGGTTCCCGCTCTACTGGGTGGAGAAGCCCAATCTGGCCAAACCCAGGGCCCTAACAGACTTGCACCTGCAAGATAGGGAGGTGTATGAATTCCTGTCTAGCCTCGAGGCAGTGTTCAACACCGCCAAGCTCATCCAACATGAGTACCTGCCTAAGATCTTGCGGGGGTGCATAGGTAGGGCCTTAGGCCGTCTTCTCTGCCATTCCTCATTCTCTCTTAACTATTTTTATTTGGTGTAGTTTCTTCTGTTATACTGCTTGCACTCATTGTCTTGATTTTATGTCTATTGCAGAGATGACGATCTGGGCCGAGCGAAGAAGGCAATTGGCTGCGCGTGTCCTGAAAAGAAGAGCGGTGCTGGCCCATCCTGTAACATCCCACCAAAATACATCTCACATTTATACATAAAAAAAAAAAAATGAAACGAAATTTTCGAAACGAATGTATGTATATATATATAATGATGTTGCTCCTCACAGGGAGTTTAATACATGACCGGTCAATTTTCTCAAAACTTAACCAAAAATACAGCAAAAATAGAACAGGTGATCTCCTAACAGAAAAGGCGATCTCCCATAAGACAGGCGATCTCCTATCATAAAGCAGAAAAAGGGTGATCGCCTAATAGAACAGAGATAGGCGATCTCCTTCCGGCGACCACTCATTGAGGATCTCCACTTCCTGCAACATCGTCTGCTCCCGTGTAATAGGTACACGATCATCACAGTTTTAAGAGAAAACAGCCATAGAACAATACAACAGGGTAAGCTAGATATTTGAAAGCGAGTTTAGATATGAACTTAAAAATCAAGATAAAGCAAAGTTAAGACACCCACGTAAAACCATCAGCTTTCTCATTCTTTCCACATGACTATCAAGTAAATCACATATTTCACAATTTCCTCAAGAGTCTTTCAATTCACATACACCATCAAGTGTCTATCAATTCAATGTTTCTCATTTCTCACGTCAGACTTCCACTGACTCATCACGCAAGACACTTGACACCACTTCCGGAAGACACGTGCGTTGACTAGACTCAGAGATCTACACCTGTCATGCTGCACCACTCTGAAATCACACACATTCACAGGGTCGCTGGGAAATCATACACATTCACCGGCGGTCTCCCAATATAAAACAGGCGATCTCCTATCAGAAGACCCAAAACAGCCGATCTGCTATCAGAACAGAAAACAGGCGATCACCACATAGAGACAGAAACAGGCGATCTCCTTCTGGCGACCACTCACTGAGGAGCTCTACTCCCTGGAAGATCATCTGCTCCCGTGTAAAATACACGATCATCACAGTTTTAAGAGAAAGCAGCCACAGAACAATACAAAGGGTAAGCTAGATATTTGTAAAACTTTAAATTATAAACTGGACAACCAACGTAGATCAGCCCTTTTTAAACATTCACAAGAGTCCATCACTTTCTTATTCATATCACACAACCATCAAGTGTCTATCAACAATCCTCAATATTTCACATTTCTCACGTCAGACTTCCACTGACTCATCACACATAGACACTTGACACTACTTCCGGAAGACTCGTGCGTTGACTCAGACCTAGAGATCTGCACCTGTCATACTACATCACCCACACAGGGTCACTGTGAAACTCACACAGCCATGCGCATAAATGAATCTCAATATCTTCATTCTCCTAGTATGACAGGGTTAATTCATATAACAGGCCGAGCTCGTTCTTTTTCACACGACTCACCCATTCATATGAACCTCCTTCGACTCTCACCAACTGAATAACTTCATCTACGTGATTCCATTATCTCAGCAGAGTCAGGATATCTCCTTCTAGACAAGTCCCTAGTCAATACACTTTACTCATGATCTTACACGGTATTCCCTTTCCTGAAAATACTATGCCTTGATCCCACATCCACAACATTCAGACCATCATACCACTCAAATGAATGATTCAATTTACAGCAACAATCATTTCAAAGGTTCAGATTTTTGAATATCACATGCATTCCACATTTAAATCTCAAACAGTCTCAACGACACTAAAACAGGGGATTTCGAAAGCTATAGTTTAAAACCGGCGACCACGTCGCCCAAACACATAGAACAGAGCATCGTGAAATAGAGTTTAAAACCGGCGACCACGTCGCCCAAACACATAGAACAGAGCATCACGAAATAGAGCTTAAAACCGGCGACCACGTCGCCCTCACTTCAGAAACAGCTAATCTACGGCTTTTATTGAAAAACAAAGCTAGCTTCCCTTACCTGGACTTGCGTAAACTTCACTAAGAGTTCCAACCCAACGAGCTTCAAGGATGCCTTAACTCTGTTTCAGCGTCTGGTTTGGAGGACTTGCAGAGAACCTCCCAGGTGCTCTATGGCAGTCGTCGATAGCCAAGCAGGGACGTGATAAGGCCTGAATCGCAGAGTGAAGGAGAGAAAAGAGAAGGATGAAGGTGAACTCACTCTTTCGCTCTTGAACTACTGCAACGTTCTCCCTCTCAGAAGTGGGTTTTTGAATCTAAACCAACTTGTCCACAAATGCCGCTGCCACCACCCACTCTGCAGGAAGGCTTGCGTGCACGCTTCCTTGAACAGTACGGCCACGTGTGTCTCTGCGCATGCCAACTCTCTGATGTCACTCTTCTGAAACACCCTTTTTGTCTACGTGTCGCGCGTGCAGGACGTTTCATGCTGGGAGCCTGGGTCCCACCTTATCTGTGTGAAACACGACATCGCGCGATAACCTTCCACCGATGACTCATCCTGGAAGACGACCGATGTCTCTCTCTGGAAGACGACCGATGTCTCTCTCTGGGAGACGACCGATGTCTCCCTGGCGATGCCCGCATGCCTCTCGCGCCCTGGCGATGCCCGCATGCTTCGCGCCCTGGCGATGCCCGCATGCCTCGCGCCTGGCGATGTCCGCATACCTCGCGCCCTGGCGATGTCCGCATACCTCGCGCCCTGGCGATATCCGCATGGGTAGTCTAGGCGACAGGCGATTATGTACTAACCAGGCGATCTCATAGTCTTCTAAGCTACACTTTCCTCCCTTTTTATTTTAAATAAAACATACTTAGAATTCATTTAAAATATATTCCTTTTATTCCAATTTAATTTTTACAGGTCCTTACACAAGACACCATCTGAACCTTCTAGTATGACCCCGGCGCCGCTGCCTTGGAGGTTGGACGAACCGTCAACCGAAAGGACCCATTTAAATCCTGTCTCACTCTGAGGTGGGGCTGCCGAGGTGAGCTCGGCTACAAAGTCAGCTTAAACCTGACCGTTGATGGGGCCCCTGGGTTCGTATTGAATCTCGAACTCGGACAACTCTACTGCCCAACGAACCATGCATCCTGCTACGTCAGGCCTTTGCAGGACCTTGCGGATGGGGAGGTCTGTCATTACTATGATAGTAAAACTGTGAAAGTAATGACGTAATCTTCTTGACGAAAATACCACTGCTTGGGCCACCTTTTCGATGGCCTGGTACCGTACCTCAGGCCCCTATAGGACCTTGCTGACAAAATAGATAGGCCTTTGTACCTGTTCCTGGTCCTGGACGAGGACTGAGCTGATTGCTCAATCTGTGATTGCAAAGTAGAGGCGAAGTGGCATGCCTGATACCGGCTTACACAGCACCGGAGGGCTAGCTAGATACTCCTTTAATTTGAGGAAGGCCTCCTCGCATTCGTTGGTCCATGAAAATCTGTTGTTTCGCTTGAGGCACTGGAAGTAAGGATACCCCTTTTCTCCTCCTGCAGAGAC
Organism: Phaseolus coccineus; assembly: GCA_037954025.1. Taxonomy (NCBI): domain Eukaryota; kingdom Viridiplantae; phylum Streptophyta; class Magnoliopsida; order Fabales; family Fabaceae; genus Phaseolus; species Phaseolus coccineus. The sequence continues at coordinate 16,189,777 of CM075686.1, read as the reverse complement.
AAAACGTGAAAGGGCGACCATCCGACCTGTCAGTTGTTGGACTTCCTTGACTGTGGCCGGACTCCTCATTGCCATGATGGCTGCGCACTTCTCTGGATTGGCCTCTATACCTCGCTCCGTTAGTAAGAACCCTAGAAACTTTCCTGCTTCCACCCCGAATACGCATTTCTCAGGATTCAACTTTAAATTGTACCTGGTGATAGTGCGGAAGAGTTCCTCCAAATCGGTCACATGCTGACTCCTTTCCCAGGATGTAACCACCATGTCATCTACATACGCCTGGATGTTTTGACCCAACATTGGGGCGAGTATGCGGTCCATCAACCTTTGGTACGTCGCCCCTGCGTTCTTCAATCCAAAGGGCATTACCTTGTAGCAGTAGCTGGACAGTTCTGTTATGAATGCTGTTTTCTCCTCATCACGGGGGTGCATCCGTATCTGGTTGTGATGGAAGAGGCCTAAGCTCAGGCCCAACAACTAGGTCCATGGCAAAGAGGATTCAAGAAGAGTAGGACTCTACTACTGATGGCAGAGAAACTTTTCTCTACATATTCAAAGACCCTTTAGAGGACTACAAGGAGTAAAGCCCAAGCCATGGGAGCTGAGCATAAATTAATTTTAGTTTATTTATAATTTCAGTAGAGTAGGGTTCATTTAGCACAATCGGGGGTGTATTTAACAATTTAGCTTGTACCTAGGCCTTTTAGGGTAGGAATGTAGCCCTACCTTCTAGAAGCATGCTAAGGGGCTGCATTGACCTTTAGTCAACACCTTAGCAGCCCCCTCTTTTATGTATTCCCCATCCTACCCTTGTTCCTTACTCTCCAAGGCACCATCTCCTATAAATAGGGTGCTTTGGCTCATGTTTTTTTAAGATCAATTTATACGAGTAAATGCTGCCAAAATTATGCTAGCTTCTACTCTTTGTCTAGTCTCTCTAGGTTAGACACTTTGATCTTCATCTTCACCTTCCTCCAAGTGATTTGGCCTAACCTATCACTCTCCATACCTTTCATGCACCTACAAGGAACCCATAGCTCTATATGAGCCATCCTTGACCCATATCATCCATAGCTTCCACCACCTTTTTACCTCATATTTCAAGAAGAACAAATGGTCATGAAGAACAACCCATCAGGTTGTACCCCGAGAAGGCATCCAGAAAGCTGAGCAGCTTATAGCCTGACGCGTTGTCGACCAAAGAGTCGATGCTAGGCAGAGGGTACGAGTCCTTGGGACAGGCTTTGTTGAGGTCTGTGAAATCCACACACATTGTCCACTTGCCGCTTGCCTTCTTTACTAGTACCACATTGGCCAGCCACTCAGGGTACTGAATTTCCCTGATGTGGCCAGCCTTTAGCAGTTTTTGGGTCTCCTCTCTAATGACCTGCCGTCTTTCTTTGTTAAACTTCCGACGTCTCTGGCGCACTAGGCAGACCTGGGGGTCCAAAGTTAGGTGGTGGCATAGGAAGTCGGGATCAATCCCTGGCATGTCGACTGCAAACCATGCGAAGGAGCTCAGGTGTTGTGTCAGACCAGCTGCTATCTGGTCCTGATCCTCCTGGCTCAAAGCCTTGCCGAGCTTGAAGGTCTTACCCTTGATTACCCGTTCCGGCACCTCTCTCGCGGGCTCTGGTCTTTTGTCAGGGGGGACCTCTTCCGAGTCTGAGTGCTCTCCAGCGGGTGAGTGGAACGTTACTGAGCATACCCCCCTCTTTGTTTTGAGTCTGTTTTCTGGTCAGATTTGATGGTGATGACCGTTCCCTCGAGGGAGGGTAGCTTCATCTTCATGTGCATTGACGAGGGTACCGCTCCTAACTTGTTTAATGCTGGCCTACCCAATAGAATGTTGTAAGCTAAAGGGGCGTTGACCACGAGGTACCTGATGTCCACAGTGCAAGATCTCTGACCATCCGTGAACGTCGTCCGCAATTCAATGTGCCACGTGACCTTGACCTGGTCTCCTGCAAACCCATATAGGCAGTTTTCGTATGGCCTCAGCTGATCAGGAGACAACTGTAGCTTCTAGAAGGTGGACCAGAACATCACGTCTGCGGAGCTCCCCTGGTCCACGAGGACGCGTTGGACCCTTCTGCCGACAGTGACTACAAAAATCACAATCGGGTCATTGTCATGGGGTACCACGTCCAGACGATCTGCCTTCGTGAAGGTCAGGTCGGGCTCTGGGAACTGATCGACCTCAACTTCCTGCACCGTCATGACCTCTCTAGCATATCTTCTTCTTTGGGAGGCAGTGCATCCTCCTCCTAAGAATCCCCCCGCGATGGTGTTGATTTCCCCATGAATGGGTACTTCGTGCCCTTGGTCCCTTATTGGGGTTGCTACCATTCTTCTCCTTAATTCTTCATTGGCTCTTCGCAACTCCTCATTGGCTGCCAACGAAGCATTCAAGTCTGCCCTAAACTAATCCTGCCTAAGGGCCTGATCAGCGTTGGATGCTGCGAACACTTGCCGGAGGTTGCGGATGGTCTCCATGAGTTCTTGGATGGTGGCTGTATGATCACCCTCATCTCTTCCAGCGCCACCTTACCTAGTGCTCCTTATATCGTCTGGTTCTATTGGTTGCAACTATGGATGGTACCTAGTTTTAACGGGCCCCACGGTGGGTGCCAAATTTTCTCACCGGGAGACTCTCCCGTTAGTTGACTTCTACGATCGCTTGCACCTTCTCCCTTCCCTTCGACTGGAATAGCTAACCTGCAAAGAAAGAAAGATGGGCGCCCTAGCGATCGTTCGCACTCCAACGCTTAAGTCAAAACTAGGGCAAGAAACACCAAGTGTATAGCAAAAGAGTTCTAGTCTCAAAAGTTGCGTACCTTTGTGAATGCCTTACTACCCTTTATATAGCCGTTCTAGGTTTCGTGCCGCCCCATCCTTGCACCCAAGTGTTGCCTCTTAGCAAATTTAGGGTTACCTTTCTGGGATTCTATCACACAATCTTGGTCCGCGTCCCGTGGAAACCTTCTATTCTTAGAGTGCAACTCTCATGACAACCTTCCTTTTCTGGAGTGCTTAAGTTGGGCATGGGCGCTATGGCATACACTGTAACCCTAGTGCCGCATGGCCAAATCTTCCATGTTAAGCTAATCACTCACGTGCCTCTTTATATATTTCTAGGGGTAAATCCCCTATGCCAAAGCCTTACGTCTCACATATACCCTGCATGCATGGCATATCTGTGAACCTGGTTTATAATCTCACACGTGTGATTTTGTGGACCCCTCTATGGGCCCCATCATGCCGACCTCCCATGTGCCGACCTCTCACTCAGTGGCCGACGTCCGAGGTCTGGCCACTACAATGTACTACCTGGTTATATGCAAACTCAATATGGGGAAGGTACTCATCCCAATATTTGTGGTTGCCTTTTATAACTTCCCTAAGCATAGTTGAAAGAGATCTATTTACTACTTCAATTTGTCCATCCGTTTGAGCATGACAAGAAGTTAAAAATTTTAGTTTAGTTCCAAGCCTTTCCCAGAGAGTTCTCCAGAAATGACTTATAAATTTTGGATCTCTATCAGACACTATGCTTTTGGGTAGACCATGAAGTCTCACCACTTCTCTAAAGAAGAGTCTAGAGATATTGATTGCATCATCTATTTTGTGGCATGGTATAAAATGTGCCATCTTACTAAATCTATCCACAACCACAAAAGTAGAATCAAAACCAGTTGTAGTCCTAGGGAGTCCTAAAATAAAATCCATGCTAATGTCTTCCCATGGAGCACTTGCTACAGGCAAAGGAGTATAGATTCCATGAGGCATTATTTTAGATTTGGCTTTTAAACATGAAATGCATCTAAAACAATGTCTCTGAACATCTTTTCTCATGTGTGGCCGAAAGAATTTTCCTTTTAAAAGCTCTAGAGTTTTATCAACTCCAAAATGGCCCATGAGACCTCCTTCATGTGTTTCTTTTACAAGAAGCTTTCTATGTGTTCCTTGGGGTATACAGAGTTTTCCTTCTTTAAAAAGATAACCCTCAGACACATAAAATCCTCCTTGTGCTCTATGTTCACATGTAACAAAAGTGGATGCAAAGTCTCGATCTTCTTTATACAGTTCAGGTATGTTTTCAAATCCAAGAATCTGGGCACCAAGTTTTGAAAAGAGGGCGTGTCTCCTGGAGAGAGCATCAACCACAATATTAGTACTGCCCTTCTTGTATTTGATAACATAAGGGAAATGTTCAAGAAATTCCATCCATTTTGCATGACGTTTATTCAACTTATGCTGACCCTTCAAGTATTTTAAAGACTCATGATCACTATGAATTACAAATTCTTTGGATACTAGATAGTGCTCCCAAGTCTTCAGGGCCCTCACAAGTGCATAGAGCTCTTTATCATAGGTTGGGTACTTGAGGGTGGCACCATGGAGTTTTTCACTGAAATAAGCAATAGGGTGTCCACCTTGCAACAATACCGCACCTATGTCTACTCCTGATGCATCACATTCTAGCTTAAAAGTGTTTACAAAATTTGGTAGAGCTAAAACGGGTGCATTAGTGAGCAGAGCTTTAAGCCTCTTGAAGGCTTGATCTTGCTTCTCAGTCCAACAAAATGGAGTGTCCTTCTTCACTAACTCATTGAGTGGTGAAGCTAGACTTGAGAAGTTAGGCACAAACCTTCTACAAAAGCTTGCTAATCCATGAAAACTCCTAACATCTCCTACATTTTTTGGGGTTGGCCATTCTTGGATGGATTTGATTTTCTCGGGGTCAACATGTACCCCATTTTTGCTAACTATAAAACCTAAAAACACTACACTATCAACACAAAAGGTACACTTATCAATATTAGAAAAAAGACTATTCTCCCTAAGCACTAAGAGAACTTCCCTAAGGTGACTTAGGTGGGCTTCTAGGCTTTAGCTATATACTAGGATATCATCAAAATAAACTACTACATATTTACCTATACAATCTCTCAAGACATGATTCATTAGCCTCATGAATGTGCTAGGTGCATTAGTGAGACCAAAAGGCATCACTAACCACTCATATAGCCCAAATTTGGTTTTAAAAGCGATTTTCCACTCATCACCCTCTTTAATTCGTATTTGGTGATATCCGCTCTTAAGATCAATTTTGGAAAATATAGTGGACCCATGCAATTCATCAAGCATGTCATCTAGTCTTAGAATCGGATGCCTGTACTTGATGGTGATGTTATTGATGGCCCTACAATCACAGCACATTCTCCACTTGCCATCTTTTTTAGGCACCAACAAGACAGGTACAGCACAAGGACTGAGGCTCTTTTGAACCCAACCCTTCTCCAAAAAATCTTGAACTTGTGATTCTATCTCCTTGGTTTCCTCAGGATTAGTTCTATAAGCTGGTCTATTAGGAAGACTAGCTCCTGGAACTAAATCTATTTGATGTTCTATTCCTCTAAAAGGGGAAAGTCCCAATGGTCCTTCCTTAGGAAATAAATCATCAAACTCTTTTAAAAGTTCTTTTACCTGAGAAGGTAGAATACTAGCTTCAGAAGATGTGGCAGTACATGTAAGTATTCCTTTACACAGCAGGAGACCTGTAGGTTGTTCAGAAAGAAGTATTTTTTTAACTTTGTTTTCAACTTTTTCTTCCTTTTGAATGACCTTGTGGGAAGGAACACTCTTCTCCCACGCCTCTTTTTCCCTAAGGTGATGGAGAAAGGCCAAGCTCACCCCACCATGAAAGCCAAGGGCCAAGACTAGACCGTCTAGAACCACATGGAGAGCGTCTAGCACAAGACAAGGGGGAGCTACATGAGGAGCGTCTAGGAGGGAGCCTAGACCGTCTAAGACCTCTCACAAGGTCCATGGCCAAGCACATTCACGCCCAAATGAGTCAAGCCACGGATAGGAGGGAGAAGACCTTGTACATGCTACTTGGAGGCCCATTAGGGGTAGCTTAGTAGATTAGTGTAGTGTAGAAAGCAAAACTTGCTCACTTAGGGGTGTGCTATCATAAAGGTGCCCTTAGCAATAGAAGGAGGGGTGTGCTAGCAAATAGGTGCCTTTAGCAAAAGAAGGAGGGGTGTACTATCAAATGTTGCATTTTTGACCTATCTTCTAGAATATTAGGATGATGGTGTGGTTTGACTAAAGTCAATACCCTAGGCAGCCCCCACTTTTTGTATTTCCATCCCTACCCTTTAAGCTTGCTCACCAAGGCTCCTAAATCTATAAATAAGGAGGCCTACCTCATGTATTTTCAAGATTAATTTGAGTAAAGTTATGCTGCCAAAATTGTGCCATACTTACTCCCTTGCCTAGATCTCTTGATTTATGGTTTTAATCTTCACTCCTTCACCACCAAAGAGAGCTGGCCAAACCTCTCTCATTTTCATACACTTCATGCACCTTCAAGATCACCATCACTCCTAGGAGGGTCTTGCTCATTTCAACCATTGCTTCCGCACCATCTTCAACATCCAAGGAGAGCTCAACATGTGAAGGCCATCATAAGGGCTTTTTCTTGGTTTTCTATTATTTTATTTTATTTTTCTTCCTCTCTTTTGATTTTCATTTGTACTTGATCCTTTATCACCTGTGAGTGTGATAAGGGATAGAGTACAAACTTTTTATCCCTATGAGTGAAAGTAATCTCATTGGTAAGACCATTGTGCATAGTTTTCTTATCAAATTGCCACGGTCTACCCAATAAAATATGACAAGCTTCCATGGGAACTACATCACATAAAACTTTGTCTTTATAGTTTCCCACAGAGAACTCGACTTTCACTTGCTTATCTACAGTTAATTCCCCATCTTCATTTATCCACTGAAGTTTATAAGGTTTAGGATAAGGTATTACCTATAGATTTAGCTTCTCAACCATCCTAGAGCTACAGCAGTTGCAGCAGGAACCACTATCCACAATGAAAGAACATACATTTTCAAAAACTTTACATCTTGTGTGGAAGATGTTCTCTCTTTGTGACTCTTGGTCCATACTAGGTTGGTTGTTGAGGGTTCTACGGATCATCATTAACTCCCCCTCACATGGATACACTCCCTCACTATTTACTTTCTCTTCTTCCCCGCTAACTTCTTCACTTTGGCTACTATATTCATCCCTCCCTCTTAAGAGTATGGTTCTCTTGTTTGGGCACTGGGCAGCTATATGACCTCTACCAAAGCACTTAAAACATTTAGTGTCTCTGTTACGGGGTTGTGAGCTAGAGGTATCTATTTTTGTTTTATTGGGAGTTTCTTTTGGTTTTTCTTTTATGGGTTCCTCCCTTTTATACTCTCTCTTGGGATAGGAGTTAGAATATGAACCTTCCCTACGACTTGATATTTTTCTCAAATTTTGTTGTTCAACTTTGATGAAAAGTTGAATTAAATCATTTAAGTCTCTGTAGGGTAAAAGTTCAACTCTATCTCTAATCTCAAGATTGAGTCCACTCAAAAATCTTGCTATTGTGGTTGATTCTTCCTCCCTAATGGAGGCTCTCATTATATAAAGCTCCATTTTCTGCCTATATTCTTCCACACTCATAGATTTCTATTGGAGTCTCTGGAGCTTGTGCATTAACTCCCTATTATAGTAGGAAGGGATATGACGGCGTCTTAAGGCTCCCCTAAGGTCATTCCAGTATTCTATGGGAGGGTCCTTATGAAGGCGCCTATCTCTCTCTAAGGAAGTCCACCAATACATAGCATTTCCCTGAAAGCTAAGGGTAGCTAGGGGTACCTTTTGTTCCTCACTAACTCTATGGCAAGCAAATAATCGTTCTACCTTCATTTCCCAATCTAGGTAAGCTTCTACATTTTCTTTCCCATGGAAATAAGGTAAGTCTACCCTAACCTCCTTACTACTTTCTTTTCTTTCTTTTCTAGCTCTCCTAGGGGGTGGTTGATAATACTCATAAATCCTAAGGCTTTGTGTAACATCCCGCCAAATACTTTGGAATAAATATAAAAATGAAATAAAGGTAAAACAATAATATTTAAGTGAACATACGTATTTATATAAAATGGAGTTGCTCCTCACAGGGAGTTTAATACATAACCGGTCAATTTTCCAAAACTTAAACAAAATACAGCCAAATAAAATGAAACCGGCGGTCTCCCTACATAAACCGGCGATCTCCTATCAGAAGACCCAAAACAGCCGATCTGCTATCAAAACAGAAAACAGGCGATCACCACATAGAGACAAAAACAGGCGATCTCCTTCCGGCGACCACTCACTGAGGAGCTGTACTCCCTGGAAGATCATCTGCTCCCGTGTAAAATACACGATCATCACAGTTTTAAGAGAAAACAGCCACAGAACAATACAAAGGGTAAGCTAGATATTTTTAAAACTTTAAATTATAAACTGGACAACCAACGTAGATCAGCCCTTTTTAAACATTCACAAGAGTCCATCACTTTCTCATTCATATCACACAACCATCAAGTGTCTATCAACAATTCTCAATATTTCACATTTCTCACGTCAGACTTCCACTGACTCATCACACATAGACACTTGACACTACTTCCGGAAGACTCGTGCGTTGACTCAGACCCAGAGATCTGCACCTGTCATACTACATCACCCACACAGGGTCGCTGTGAAACTCACACAGCCATGCGCATAAATGAATCTCAATATCTTCATTCTCCTAGTATGACAGGGTTAATTCATATAACAGGCCGAGCTCGTTCTTTTTCACACGACTCACCCATTCATATGAACCTCCTTCGACTCTCACCAACTGAATAACTTCATCTACGTGATTCCATTATCTCAGCAGAGTCAGGATATCTCCTTCTAGACAAGTACCTAGTCAATACACTTTACTCATGATCTTACACGGTATTTTCTTTCCTGAAAATACTATGCCTTGATCCCACATCCACAACATTCAAAACATCATACCACTCAAATGAATGATTCAAATCACAGCAACAATCATTTCAAAGGTTCAGATTTTTTAATATCACATGCATTCCACATTTAAATCTCAAACAGTCTCAACGACACTAAAACAGGGGAGTTCGAAATCAATAATAACACAGGCGATCACGTCCAAAACAGGGGATTTCGAAATCTGTATTTAAAACCGGCGATCACGTCGCCCAAACACATAAGAACAGAACATCATGAAAAAGGGGTTTAAAACCGGCGACCACATCGCCCAAACACATAGAACAGAGCATCGCGAAAAGAATATGAAACCGGCGACCACGTCGCCCTCACTTCAGAAACAGCTAGCCTACGGCTTTTATTGAAAATAAAGCTAGCTTCCCTTACCTGGACTTGCGTAAACTTCACTAAGAGTTCCAACCCAACGAGCTTCAAGGATGCCGTAACTCTGTTTTAGCGTCTGGTTTGGAGGACTTGCAGAGAACCTCCCAGGTGCTCTATGGCAGTCGTCGATAGCCAAGAAGGGACGTGATAAGGCCTGAATCGCAGAGTGAAGGAGAGAAAAGAGAAGGATGAAGGTAGACTCACTCTGTCACTCTTGAACCACAGCAACGTTCTTTGCCTCCCCGAAGTGGGTTTTTGAATCTACACTAACTTGTCCACACATGCTGCTGCCACCACCCACTTTGCAGGAAAGCCTGAGTGTACGTTTCCCTGAACAGTACGACCACGGTGTCTCTTGCGCATGCCAACCACTTCCCTGAACAGTACGGCCGTGGGTGTCTCTTGCGCATGCCAACTTTCTGATGTCACTATTCTGAACCACCCTTTTTGTCCACGTGGCGCGCGTGCAGGACGTTTCATGCTGGGAGTCTGGGTCCCACTTTATCTGTGTGAAACACGACATTGCGCGATAACCTTTCACCGATGACTGATCCTGGCGGACGACCGATGTCTCTCCCTGGAAGACGACCGATGTCTATCCCTGGCGACGCCCGCATCTCTTGCGCCCTGGCGACGTCCACATGCCTCGCGCCCTGGCGATGCCCGCATGCCTCGTGCCTGGCGATGCCTGCATGCCTCGTGCCCTAGCGACGTCCGCATGTCTCTCGCGTCCTGGCGATGCCCGCATGCCTCGCGCCCTGGCGACGTCTGCATGTCTCTCGCGTCCTGGCGATGCCCGAATGCCTCGCGCCCTGGCGATCATGTGTAGTAGGCGACCGGTGATCATGTGCTAGAGAAGTCGGAGATCGCCTCCGCCTTCAAGAACGGCGATCTTGTACTTCTAAGCTACACTTTCCTTCCTTTACTCTTCTTGATCCACATGTCTTCCTCGAGCACACCCTCGTGATTACCTCACGATAAGGTCATCGCACCTGACTACTTTGTTAATACAAGAGTCAGCCGACCGACCTCTACCAGCTGACCCCAGCCCTTGGGTGACGTCCGAGGTGCGACTACTACGAAACTTCTATTACCAGCTCTTTGTAATTTAAATAATAACATCTTCTGAAATTATTTAAATATAACACTTTTGTTCCAATTAAAGTTTCTAGGTCCTTACAATCTCCCCAACAAGAAAAATTTTCGTCCCCGAAAATTGAATTACAAGGAAAAGAGGTATGGATAAGCTTCTTTCATGGTTTCTTCTAACTCCCAAGTTGAATCCCCTGATCGGTCATTCCACACCACCTTCACCATGTTGATGGTCTTGCCTCTGAGCTGCTTACTCTGCTGATCGTCAATCCTAACTGGTTTTGCTTCAAAAGACAAGTCATCCTTGATCTGTACATCGTCCACTTCCAGCACTTGACTAGGGCCTGCCATGTACTTCCTCAGTTGTGGTATATGAAAGACATTATGCAGGTTTGCTAATTGGGGAGGTGGGGCGATCTCATAAGCCACTGGACTGATCCCCCCCTAGGATCTGATATGGCCCAACAAACTTAAGGGACAGCTTCTTTGATCTGATTGCTCGTCCTACACCCTTGGTTGGTGTCACTCTCATAAAGACATGATCTCCAGCAGCAAACTCCAAAGGTCTTCTCCTCTGAATCTGCCCAGGATATCTGCTGACTTTGAGAAGCTTTTGTTCCTGCCGGTTGACCCTGCGTCAGCTGACTTCTGCAGCCGCCACACACCTCCTTCCTCACCTAGTCTGTGCTGGTATGATCGCACCTGCAAAAGAGAAAGGGGGGGCGCCCTCGCGGCCGTTTGCACTCCGACGCTCAAGTCAGAACGGGGCAAGAAACATTAAACTCTGAATTTCTCTCTGTGTTTAGGTTTAGAATTGCGTACCTCTGTGAAGCATATTACTGTTCCTTATATACCTGGGGTTTTCTGCGCCGCTAACCCTAATTAGGGTTTATTGCGCTGCTGGACACACTTAGGATTTACTGGGATGCCCCTGCGCCACTTTTACCCAGTCTTTGGGATAACCTAGCGCATAGGGTTTCCTTCGCTGGAGTGCAAACTCTAACAGGATCAACACCTGTTCTGGGAGGGCCTTCACTGTTCACGTGCCATGCATGTAGCCTTCGTGATTCGGGACTCTCTTTACCTCTGGGAATATTTACTAATAATCTGCGGAGCAGGCGATGACCGATCACCCATCTCTCTGCGGAGCAGGCGATGACCGATTACCCATCTCTCTGCGGAGCAGGCGATGACCGATTACCAATCTTCCTGCGGAGCAGGCGATGACCGATTACCAATCTCCCTACGGAGCAGGCGATGACCGATGACCTCTGATGGGGTCTACTCCACGTGGCTTTGGCCCATGCTGTGGGACCCATCTGACGTCCGAGGACCGATCAGTACACAAGCCCCCCAGTCTCAAGCTGTTAACTTGTTTCAGCGAAGAGACTAAGTCATTGACTCCTTCACTACCTGCTCTCGGTGCTGGAGGACCAGCATTTGGCATCATCGCCAGGAACTCTTCTGATCTGGTACTCGCCGAATTATCTTTAGGCGATTTCCTTTCTCTTACTCTTCTCGATCCACGTGTCCTCCTCAAGCACGCCTCTCACCTCAGCCTCGCTTTAAGAAGTCGAGGGCGAGGTCTTTCCTATCTCGCCTCACTTGCTCAAAGGCAAGGAGGTCCTCTTTCTCGCCTGCACTTGCTCCCAGGCAAGGAGGTCTTCCTCTGTTGCCTCAGCCTCGCTGTAAGAAGACGAGGTGAGGACTTTATATCCTCTCGCCTCAGCCTCGCTGTAAGAAGACGAGGTGAGGACTTTCTTATCTTCTCGCCTCAGCCTCGCTGTAAAAAGACGAGGTGAGGACTTTATATCCTCTCGCCTCAGCCTCGCTGTAAGAAGACGAGGTGAGGACTTTCAACATCTCGCCTCAGCCTCGCTGTAAGAAGACGAGGTGAGGACGTTATATCCTCTCGCCTCAGCCTCGCTGTAAGAAGACGAGGTGAGGACTTTCTTATCTTCTCGCCTCAGCCTCGCTGTAAAAAGACGAGGTGAGGACTTTATATCTTCTCGCCTCAGCCTCGCTGTAAAAAGACGAGGTGAGGACTTTCTTATCTTCTCGCCTCAGCCTCGCTGTAAAAAGACGAGGTGAGTACTTTCAACATCTTGCCTCAGCCTCGCTGTAAAAAGACGAGGTGAGGACTTTTATCATCTTGCCTCAGATCGCCAAAGGGCGAGGAGGACTTTTATCATCTTGCCTCAGATCGCCAAAGGGCGAGGAGGACTTTTATCATCTTGCCTCAGATCGCCAAAGGGCGAGGAGGACTTTTATCATCTTGCCTCAGCCTCGCTGTAAGAAGACAAGGTGAGGACTTTTATCATCTTCCCATTCACGTGTCACCATCTGGAGTACCTGCAGCTAAAACGCTACTCTCACCTTGATCCTGCGACTAAGTTATCCACACAGGGGGTGGCTTAGGGCACAGGCTACTCTGGGCACAACCTTTACCTGGCGATCTGGTTAACACCGGGTATCACAGCTCACACAAGTCTTCGCAAACACTCGGCGATGTGCTCCTTTCGGCGACTTGCTGACAACCTGATCTCCTGATCTTCACACCCGGCGATCATGTGAACACCCGGCGATGTGAATACCTGCAGGCGATAGGTGATCACTTATATCTTCGCACATATGGCGATAGGCGATCACTTATATCTTCGCACATATGGCGATAGGCGATCACTTATATCTTCACACATATGGCGATAGGCGATCACTTATATCTTCACACATATGGCGATAGGCGATCACTTATATCTTCGCACATATGGCGATAGGCGATCACTTATATCTTCGCACATATGGCGATAGGTGATCACTACTCTTTACATGCGGTGATAGGCGACTACCGATCTGATCGCCTAAGGGCGATGAGGTTTTTCCAAAACTTCTGCAAAACGATACGCACACAAACTTTAGTATACTTCAAAATTTTTACTTTGAATATCTTATTTCTCGGGTGGCCTCATTAAAAACCCTCCTTAGGGAAAAAAGAGCGCCCCCTTGTAACTGTTTTTACAGAACTGTTCAATGCTTATGAAACTTTAACTAAAGTAAAACTTGAGGTGTGTGGCGTTCCAAGTACGAGGAATCGCCCCTCCTTCTAGTGTCTCCAAGCGGTAGGCGCCGTTCCCGAGTGCCTCGGTTATTCTAAACGGTCCGGTCCACTTGGGCGACAACTTATTCTCCATCTCGTACTGGTGGGCCTTCCTCATCACAAGATCGCCGCTTCTGAGTTGTCTCGGTATTACTCTAGTATTGTATCTTCGTTCTACCCTTCTTTTCACCGCTTCAGCTTTAACTCTCGCCTCTTCTCTGACCTCATCCAGTAAATCCAGGTTCATTCTTCTTTCTTCATTTGATTCCTCTGCTACAAAGTGTTGAAATCTCGGCGAGCTCTCCTGGACTTCAACTGGAATCATCGCGTCACAGCCATACACCAAGCTAAAGGGGGTTTCGTGGGTACCTGACTGCTCAGTCGTGTGGTACGCCCATATTATGCGAGGCACCTCATCAGCCCACGATCCTTTAGCTTTCTCTAATCTTCTCTTTAAACCTCTCAACAGAACCCGATTGGCGGATTCTACCTGGCCATTCGTCTGCGGGTGCTCAACGGATGCAAACACTTGTTGAATTCCCACATCTTCACACAACTTCTTCAACAGGTGGCTTGCAAACTGAGTCCCATTATCTGATACTAGACGCTTAGGCACCCCGAACCGGCACACAATGTTCTTCCATACAAAGTTTTCAATCTTGGTCGCCGTGATTTGGGCAACTGGCTCTGCTTCAATCCACTTGGTGAAGTACTCAATCGCCACCACCAAGTATTTCCTCTGCCTGATCGCCATCGGAAAGGGCCCCAGAATATCAATTCCCCATGTATGAAATGGCCAAGGGCTATAAATCGATTTAAGCTCTTCTGGGGGCGCCTTGTGCCAGTCGGCGTGCTGCTGGCACTGCTTGCAGCACTGGACGTACTTCTTGCAATCCTCCCTCATCGTCGGCCAGTAATATCCTGCGCGAAGGGTTCTAACGGCTAGAGCTCGACCCCCGATGTGACTTCCACATATGCCTTCATGGAGCTCAGCCATAACCCTCGTGCACTTCTCCCCGTGTATGCATACCAGGAGTGGGTGTGTGAACCCAAACCTGTACAACTCGCCATCTATCATGGTAAACCTGGTGGAGTTCTTCTTGATCTTTCTGGACTCTGCCGGATCCATTGGGAGCAAGCCATCAGCTAAGTAACGCTGGTACTGCGTAATCCACGTATCTGACCCACGTGTGGCACAGACCTGTGCAACGTTTACTCCATCCACAGGGAATGCCCTTATCCTTGGCGTTTTCAAGGTCTCCTGAGCTAAAGACCTATGACTCCTCGCCGCTCCCACCGCCGATCTGCTCACTTGCAGCACCTGGTGATCTGCCACAAAAGCCCTAGGCGTTTTCAACGTTTCCTGAATAACAGTCCTCTGCCTACCCCCCTTGCCCGAACTGGCGAGCTTGGCTAGCAAGTCAGCTCGGGCATTTTGCTCCCTTGGCACATGCACTACCTCGAACGCTGTAAAAGAACTCTTCAACTCCTGAACATATGCCAAATAAGCTGCCATCTGCGGGTCCTTGGCTTGGAACTCGCCCACTACTTGCCCGGTGACCAGCAACGAGTCACTTTTGGCTATCAAAACTTTAGCACCCATCTCCTTTGCCAACAAGATTCCTGCAATCAATGCTTCGTATTCTGCTTGATTGTTGCTGGCTTTGAAAGCGAACCTCAGGGACTGTTCTATTAGCACGCCGTTGGGCCCTTCCAGAATGACTCCAGCTCCGCTGCCCTGCTGGTTTGACGATCCATCTACCGAAAGGACCCAACGGAAGTCATCTCCTTCGGCCTGAGTCGCCTCCGACGAGAGCTCGACGACAAAATCAGCTAAAAACTGCCCCTTAATTGGTCCTCGGGGTTCATATTTAATGTCGAACTCTGAGAGTTCTACTGCCCACTTCACCATTCGTCCAGCTACATCAAGCTTCCTTAGGACCTTCTGAATGGGGAGATTGGTCATTATCACGATGGCAAAGCTCTGAAAGTAACGACGCAGCCTCCTCGCCGAAAACACAACCGCAAGCGCAGCCTTCTCCAAGGCCTGATACCTCACTTCAGGTCCCTGCAACACCTTGCTCACAAAGTAAATGGGCTTCTGGACCTGATCTTGGTCTTGGACAAGCACCGCACTCACCGCCCTCTCCGTCACAGCGAAATACAGTCTGAGAGGCACTCCTACTAACGGTTTGCACAGAACCGGCGGGCTTGCTAGATACGCTTTAAGCTTCACGAAAGCTTCTTCACACTCCTTGGTCCAGGCAAACCTGCTGTTTCTTTTCAAGCATTGGAAATACGGGTGGCCCTTCTCGCCGCTGGCTGACACAAAACGTGAGAGAGCAGCCATCCGACCTGTCAGCTGCTGCACCTCCTTCACCGTGGCTGGGCTTCTCATTGCCATAACAGCAGCGCACTTATCTGGGTTTGCTTCTATTCCTCTTTCAGTCAGAAGGAAACCTAAAAATTTTCCTGCCTCAACGCCAAAAATGCACTTCTCTGGATTTAGTTTCAGCTTATACTTGGCTATCGTGACAAACAACTCCTCCAGGTCCGAGGTGTGCCGGCTTCCCTCTGTGGAAGTCACCACCATATCATCAACATAGGCCTGCACATTTCGCCCTAGCATTGGTGCAAGTACCTTATCCATCAATCTCTGGTACGTGGCGCCAGCGTTCTTCAGTCCGAATGGCATTACCTTGTAGCAATAGCACGATCTCTCCGTCATGAAGGCGGTCTTCTCTTCATCCATAGGATGCATCTTGATCTGATTATAACCCGAGAACGCATCCAGAAAGCTCAACAGTTTGCAGCCCGCCGCGCTGTCCACCAGGGCGTCTATACTCGGTAAAGGATATGAGTCCTTCGGACAAGCCTTGTTCAAATCGGTGAAATCGACGCACATGCGCCATTTGCCGTTGCTCTTTTTAACCAGCACGACGTTAGCGAGCCACTCGGGGTATTGGATCTCCCGAATGTGACCTGCGGCGAGGAGCTTCTGCGTTTCATCCCTGATCGCCTGCCTCCTCTCCTCGTTAAACTTTCTCCTTCTTTGCCGCACTGGCTTTACCTGGTGGTCTACCGCCAGGTGATGACACAAAAAGTCAGGGTCGATACCAGGCATATCCGAGGCAGACCACGCAAACGCGTCCAGATGCCTCTCAATTACCCCGGCGATCTGGTCTTGTGCCCCATGGTCCAACGATTTTCCCAGCTTGAAGACCTTGCCTTTTATCTTCCTTTCAACCCACTCTTCCACTGGTTGAGGTCTCCTTTCGCTGGCGATCACTGCTCTGGCGATTCCTGCCTCTCTGCCCTCCTCTGGGCGATTTCTCAACTCCACTGCTCGGTCGGTCTCTCCGACCCCTTCCTCATCATCTAGCGTACGCGCACCCCCCTCGGCGATCAACTCCATCGCAATATCGGCGGCCTGCCCCCTTCTTCGTGTTGATTCCGCGCCAGGAGGGGGTGTGGTTGTGATGTAGCTTACTGATAGCTTGTTCTTGAGGCTGTTTTCGTAACACCTTCGTGCCTCCTGCTGATCAGACCGCAGAGTTATCACCACGCCTTCCATTGAAGGGAGCTTAACCTTCATGTGCCTTGATGATGGCACTGCCCCTATCCGGTTGAGAGTTGGCCTCCCCAACAGGATGTTATATGCTGAGGGGGCGTTCACGACGAGATACTTGATTTTCTCCGTTCTTGAAGCCACCTCATCCGTGAACGTGGTTCTCAGCTCGATGTACCCCCTGACCTCCACCTGGCCGCCAGCGAATCCATACAAGCATCCCCCATACGGTCTCAGCTGGTCAAGGGGTAACTGCAGCTTGTTGAAAGTTGGCCAGAACATAACATCGGCCGAGCTTCCCTGGTCGACCAGCACCCGGTGGATCTTCCTCCCAGCGGTGACAAGCGAGATCACTACGGGATCGTTGTCATGTGGCACAACGTCTTTAAGATCTTCCCTGGTAAACGCGATGTCCACATCGGGCGAATGGTCGTCGAATGCTTCTACCGCCATCACCGACCGAGCATACCTCTTGCGCTGCGACGCGGTGCACCCACCTCCGGAGAATCCCCCAGCTATAGTGTGGATCTCCCCGTGGATGGGCACTTCATGCTGCTGGCTCTCAGTGCTCGCCGGCTGGGAGCTCGTCGCATCTGCTGTCTTCTGCAGCAAGTAGTCCTTCAGGAATCCACTTTGGACCAACTTGTCGAGTTGGTGTCCTAGCAACAGACAGGAGTTAATGGTGTGGCCAAAACCTTTGTGGAATTCACACCACGCATCTGGCTTTGGCCCCAACACTTTATCCGTCTTCTTCTCGGGCATCATAAGCTTGGCAGCTATACTGGGGATGGCGATCAGGTCCCCCAATCTCATCACGAACTCATGCCTCGGAGGACGCTTGAATTCCCTCGGGCGACCCGATCCTCTTGCTCTACTACCGCCATCATCTTTACCTTTCTTCGGATCATAAGGATGATATATCCTTTGGTCCTTTTTTACCGCTGCCATCTCCAACACCCTCTGAGGCTGAGTCCTGGCTTGGGTGCGTGGTTTTGCGGGAGCCGTACTCCCCCTCTTTTCTATCACTTCGTTCTCGGCAGCGATGTGAGCCACAGCACGTCGCCGAATCTCTGCGAAAGTTGCAGGGCGACTCCTGATCAATGATTCGCTGAATGGCCCAGGTAGCACGCCTTTCTTAAAGGCGTGTACGAACATCTCCTCCTCTTTACTTGGTAGTCGGACTATCTGGGCCCCGAATCTGTTCAGATAATCCTTCAAAGATTCCCCCTGGAATTGCCTTAGGTCGAACAGGTCGTAAGACACCATAGGCGGCGCCTTATTCACGATGTACTGATCGACAAACAGCTTGGAAAATTGCCGGAAACTGGAAATATGTCCGGTAGGTAGACTCACAAACCAGTCCAACGCTGTGCTGTGGAGGGTGCTCATAAACATCTTGCAGTAGACCGCATCCGATCCTCCCGACAGCATCATCTGCGTATGGAAAGCGGTGAGATGCCTTTCGGGGTCTTCTTTCCCAGTGAACACAGTCTTAGGCCCTACGAAGGTGGCAGGGACCACCGTGTCCATGATTTCCTGGGAGAAAGGCATGGGAAAGGCCCTTGTGGGCGTTGGTGGAGCGCGATCCTCTCCCCCACAGTCTCCATCTTGCCGCGCGTTTTGCAGACTCACGCGCAGCTCCTCGTTCGCTTTGTGCAACTCCTCGTTCCTGGCCTGTGAGGCGGCCAGGTCTTCCTGCATCCGCGCTTGATGCGCCCTGGACTCCGCCACCGTCTCCTGGAGGGCGCGCATTGTTTCCATGAGTTGCTGCATGGTAACGCTTTCGCCTCCATTCGGTGGAACGGAACCGTGCCTTGTCGTCCTCATCTTCTGTGGTTTCTCTCTCACTCTCGTGTATGGGACCTTGTTTTACTCGACCCCACGGTGGGCGCCTAATGTTCCTGCCGGTTGACCCTGCGTCAGCTGACTTCTGCAGCCGCCACACACCTCCTTCCTCACCTAGTCTGTGCTGGTATGATCGCACCTGCAAAAGAGAAAGGGGGGGCGCCCTCGCGGCCGTTTGCACTCCGACGCTCAAGTCAGAACGGGGCAAGAAACATTAAACTCTGAATTTCTCTCTGTGTTTAGGTTTAGAATTGCGTACCTCTGTGAAGCATATTACTGTTCCTTATATACCTGGGGTTTTCTGCGCCGCTAACCCTAATTAGGGTTTATTGCGCTGCTGGACACACTTAGGATTTACTGGGATGCCCCTGCGCCACTTTTACCCAGTCTTTGGGATAACCTAGCGCATAGGGTTTCCTTCGCTGGAGTGCAAACTCTAACAGGATCAACACCTGTTCTGGGAGGGCCTTCACTGTTCACGTGCCATGCATGTAGCCTTCGTGATTCGGGACTCTCTTTACCTCTGGGAATATTTACTAATAATCTGCGGAGCAGGCGATGACCGATCACCCATCTCTCTGCGGAGCAGGCGATGACCGATTACCCATCTCTCTGCGGAGCAGGCGATGACCGATTACCAATCTTCCTGCGGAGCAGGCGATGACCGATTACCAATCTCCCTACGGAGCAGGCGATGACTGATGACCTCTGATGGGGTCTACTCCACGTGGCTTTGGCCCATGCTGTGGGACCCATCTGACGTCCGAGGACCGATCAGTACAGCTTTCATCCTGCCTTGTATCAGTTTCACCTTCTCGGTTGTCTGCTGAACCAACTCTTACTACTCCAATACTTCATCAAATTCCATTGTACATCCCTGCATATGGAATATGCTGCTCCATTGAGCGCCAACTCCAGCATTCACACTCTACTTCCAACCTTGAAGACTTGGTCGAGCAAGTCCAGAACTAGGCTCTTAACAGAACCAGGCCTAGCCTCTTTAGAGAAAAGCGAGCAAGATCCCTTCATCGGAAGGAAAGGGGACAGCTGCCTCTGCTCATGCCCCCTAGCCAATTCAAACTAGGATCCAAAATATCCTTCTAGAAATCAACTTCTGCATCTTGATCAAAACCATCCATCGACTTCCCAACTGCTGATCTAATTCTCACGCTCCCTAAAGGGACACCTTTGGTTCACCACTATGCTACATAATTCTGCACCTTATAAAGACAAAGTTCCTGTTGCTGTTACTTTCTAAATCATTATTATGACTTCTTTTGCCAACTCGGCTTCCTGCTCCCATTACGACCTCCTTTTTCAATGTATACATTGAATGCATTGATTTGGGTTCAGGTGCCAATCCGAAAAGGCATACGAGAACAAACGCACCATATATCTCAACCACAACCCTACCAGTAGTGGAGCCGATTGGAAGATTTCCTCTGCATCCGGAATTTCTTGCTTAAAGACAACTCTATTCTTCTTCTCCCAGATACAACAGACTATTTCTACCCACATTCCCTTCCACACCCAACTTTCTGAAATTTACTACATCGCTAGAAGGACTCAACATCATCATAACACGGCTTACCCTCATCCTTATCCACAGCCATTACCTCCTTCCCTTCTCCATTCACAGGCCGAACTACATCCTCATTTGCCAAATTCAGGAGGCTTACGGCTTCGGAAGCCTTTTATCTCAACCCACCATTTCCATAATCATCTTTTAAATCACGATCAACAAAATAGCATCCATTCTGCGTGAAGTTTAAGCTAGAGCCATCTCATGCTGTTTCATCGACATGAACATCTTTCAAGCTTCAAATAAAAGAAAAATTCATTCTTTCATTCTCGGAACTTAACTCTGGTACTTCCCATGGATACACATGCTTAAGTCTTTAAACCCCCAACATACTGCTTATTTACTCTCCATAACTTATATGTAGCTGAAACTAAACCTTGGTACAACTAAATCTAACTTACACTTGCTTCTTTAATTCCATCTACTCAGCTGGAGCCATTATGTAGGGAGCCATGGACACTGGTCCAGCTCCAGGTACCAAAACAATAGAGAATTCCATCTCTCTCTTAGGAGGTAGTCCAGGTATTTCTTCTGGAATTACATCCATGAATTCCTTCACCACATGTATATTGCCCATATCTCCTTCATTCTTCACTTCCCCTTGAGCTAGGATTATAAAACACGTCCCCCCTTCTTTCAACTCTGATCGCACCTGCTGAGCAGATATTACATCTGGCTCTTGGAGATCGGGAAACACTACCTTCTGCCTACCGCAGTCTATGAGGATGTGATTGGCAGATAACCAATCCATTCCTAGGATAACATCCAGATCTTGCAGAGGTAGACAGATCAAATTTACCTTGAACCTGCGTCCCTCTACTATCACGGGACATTCAGAGCAAACTGGGGAGGTCAAAACCTGTTTTGATGCAGGTGTAGAGACCAACCGTTCAAACGGCAGCTCCTCCACTAAAAGGCCCAGTTCGATTGCACACCGATTTGACACAAAAGAGTGTGTCGCTCCAGAATCAAACAAAACTCTAACGTATCTACCAGCTATACACAAGTACCTTCTACTAGGTTACCTGACCGAGATGCCTCCGCTCCAGACATGGCTAACACTCTCCCTGCTGCCTGAGGTCTGCTGCCTTCGTTCCTCAACTGCTGGGAACCAAGGGGTTGAGTCATCCTTTTTCTGTTAGGACAATCTCTAGAAATGTGCCCCATCTCTTGGCATGTGAAACACCTGGGTCTCCATGTTTGTTGTTGCTGAAACTGGGGCGGCGCTGCTCCTGCCCTATGCTGTGGAAGTCTCGCATAAGGCTTACTCTGCTGCTGCTGAACCTTTGTCTTCCCACTGGAGGAACCCCCTGGTGTGATCTGATTACCCTGGAATCACTCCTCTCCAGGGTCTCCACCCTCTTTGCCTTCTCCACTAAGGCATGAAACTCCCTGATCCACTGATCTGGTTGGTTCGGAGAAGCATTCCCACGGAACTGGGGTGGGTTGTGCCTCACGAACTCGGTCATCCCCATCTGCTCCTGAGGCTGATTGACATGGGAAGCTGTTGCAGCCGATCCAGCAGTTTCCCAATGATGCATTACAGCCTGATGAATCTGAGCCATTACCGTATTCTGTTGTTGGACAGCACTTGCCATCATCTCTATAGCCCTGGCAATCTGGCTCATTTCCGAAGAAGGTTGGGGAGGGGTAGGAGGTCTACGTGCCATCTTTCTTCGTTTCAGATTTTGAAACTATTGGTTTCTATATTCCCTACAACTACAAGAATGAGATCGATAAGAAATCAATTCATTCAAGAGGTAACCTCTAGACCTTACAAAGGTCAGCATCTCAAAATCATTTAGAGTTTGAGTTCATCAACAGAATCATAATGCTTGTGACATCAAGCATAACACCAGGATAACTACTGGTATACAATCATCAATCCAAACAACCACTTTCAATCAATTACAAAGACACTCAAGAGAATGAAATAAATCACACCAGAATTCATTGTATGCTAAACATCAACCTTTAGAATTAAGATTGAGAACATCTCGATCCAGTTATGAGTGTCCACCCTCACCACTTTATCAAGATCCTTTCATTCTCAATACTAAAATTTTCAGTTAGAGCATATATTCACTACAGCACACACAAAATTTCAATACAAAAACGTTTGAAAGCCTTTCACTATAGTTTTTTTTTTTTTTAAAACTCAAATAAATTTTATGAGCAGAAGAAACACAATGGATCCACAGCCCTCAGGTCATCCTAAGGACGAACTGCTCTGATACCATTAATGTAACATCCCGCCAAATACTTTGGAATAAATATAAAAATGAAATAAAGGTAAAACAATAATATTTAAGTGCCATACGTATTTATATAAAATGGAGTTGCTCCTCACAGGGAGTTTAATACATAACCGGTCAATTTTCCAAAACTTAAACAAAATACAGCCAAATAAAATGAAACCGGCGGTCTCCCTACATAAACCGGCGATCTCCTATCAGAAGACCCAAAACAGCCGATCTGCTATCAAAACAGAAAACAGGCGATCACCACATAGAGACAAAAACAGGCGATCTCCTTCCGGCGACCACTCACTGAGGAGCTGTACTCCCTGGAAGATCATCTGCTCCCGTGTAAAATACACGATCATCACAGTTTTAAGAGAAAACAGCCACAGAACAATACAAAGGGTAAGCTAGATATTTTTAAAACTTTAAATTATAAACTGGACAACCAACGTAGATCAGCCCTTTTTAAACATTCACAAGAGTCCATCACTTTCTCATTCATATCACACAACCATCAAGTGTCTATCAACAATTCTCAATATTTCACATTTCTCACGTCAGACTTCCACTGACTCATCACACATAGACACTTGACACTACTTCCGGAAGACTCGTGCGTTGACTCAGACCCAGAGATCTGCACCTGTCATACTACATCACCCACACAGGGTCGCTGTGAAACTCACACAGCCATGCGCATAAATGAATCTCAATATCTTCATTCTCCTAGTATGACAGGGTTAATTCATATAACAGGCCGAGCTCGTTCTTTTTCACACGACTCACCCATTCATATGAACCTCCTTCGACTCTCACCAACTGAATAACTTCATCTACGTGATTCCATTATCTCAGCAGAGTCAGGATATCTCCTTCTAGACAAGTACCTAGTCAATACACTTTACTCATGATCTTACACGGTATTTTCTTTCCTGAAAATACTATGCCTTGATCCCACATCCACAACATTCAAAACATCATACCACTCAAATGAATGATTCAAATCACAGCAACAATCATTTCAAAGGTTCAGATTTTTTAATATCACATGCATTCCACATTTAAATCTCAAACAGTCTCAACGACACTAAAACAGGGGAGTTCGAAATCAATAATAACACAGGCGATCACGTCCAAAACAGGGGATTTCGAAATCTGTATTTAAAACCGGCGATCACGTCGCCCAAACACATAAGAACAGAACATCATGAAAAAGGGGTTTAAAACCGGCGACCACATCGCCCAAACACATAGAACAGAGCATCGCAAAAAGAATATGAAACCGGCGACCACGTCGCCCTCACTTCAGAAACAGCTAGCCTACGGCTTTTATTGAAAATAAAGCTAGCTTCCCTTACCTGGACTTGCGTAAACTTCACTAAGAGTTCCAACCCAACGAGCTTCAAGGATGCCTTAACTCTGTTTTAGCGTCTGGTTTGGAGGACTTGCAGAGAACCTCCCAGGTGCTCTATGGCAGTCGTCGATAGCCAAGAAAGGACGTGATAAGGCCTGAATCGCAGAGTGAAGGAGAGAAAAGAGAAGGATGAAGGTAGACTCACTCTGTCACTCTTGAACCACAGCAACGTTCTTTGCCTCCCCGAAGTGGGTTTTTGAATCTACACTAACTTGTCCACACATGCTGCTGCCACCACCCACTTTGCAGGAAAGCCTGAGTGTACGTTTCCCTGAACAGTACGACCACGGTGTCTCTTGCGCATGCCAACCACTTCCCTAAACAGTACGGCCGTGGGTGTCTCTTGCGCATGCCAACTTTCTGATGTCACTATTCTGAACCACCCTTTTTGTCCACGTGGCGCGCGTGCAGGACGTTTCATGCTGGGAGTCTGGGTCCCACTTTATCTGTGTGAAACACGACATTGCGCGATAACCTTTCACCGATGACTGATCCTGGCGGACGACCGATGTCTCTCCCTGGAAGACGACTGATGTCTATCCCTGGCGACGCCCGCATCTCTTGCGGCCTGGCGACGTCCACATGCCTCGCGCCCTGGCGATGCCCGTATGCCTCGTGCCTTGTGATGCCCGCATGCCTCGCGCCCTGGCGACGTCCGCATGTCTCTCGCGTCCTGGCGATGCCCGCATGCCTCGCGCCCTGGCGATCATGTGTAGTAGGCGACCGGTGATCATGTGCTAGAGAAGTCGGAGATCGCCTCCGCCTTCAAGAACGGGGATCTCGTACTTCTAAGCTACACTTTCCTTCCTTTACTCTTCTTGATCCACATGTCTTCCTCGAGCACACCCTCGTGATTACCTCACGATAAGGTCATCGCACCTGACTACTTTGTTAATACAAGAGTCAGCCAACCGACCTCTACCAGCTGACCCCAGCCCTTGGGTGACGTCCGAGGTGCGACTACTACGAAACTTCTATTACCAGCTCTTTGTAATTTAAATAATAACATCTTCTGAAATTATTTAAATATAACACTTTTATTCCAATTAAAGTTTCTAGGTCCTTACACTTTGTTCACCAAGAGAATCACTACCCCTAGAGCTAGATGCATGTGAACTTTTTTATGTTTTATGGGTGTATTCATCTTTTTCTTTAACCATTCTCAACTCGTTCTCCAACAAAGCAACATGAGCATCGCTCTCTTTGAGTTGGGTCTCATGTTGGAGTTGTCTATATGAAAGTGATTGAAATTCTTGTGCTAATTGTTTTAAAAGAGATTTGATTGACTTTCTATCATCTTCACTAGAGTTAGGAGAATGTTGACTTTGCTCATATCTATCTTGCTTAGCTTGTTTACTCTGGCGCTTCATATTTTCTTCACCCAACTTGTACTTTCAATCAATTGCTTGGATGGTTTATATTTGTCCTCCTGACTTGTAGCGCGCTTAACCTTGATAAGACGTTATGAGTATGATTCTTCATTAGGATAGGAGACCACACCGTGGGTGAGACTTGATGAGAATTCTCCCGTTGAAAAGTACCTCACCGACCTCATCATCGCCCACAGGCGTGTGTGAGTCTCACTGGCAAACCCTGCCTTTCAACCTGGGTGCTTTTACTCAAAGAGAAAGTGTTTTCCATGAACCCTCCCTTTACCTCTGCGAAGATTCCACCACTGATCTGTACTCACCTGACCTCTCCTTACTCGAGACAAGGGAGGATTTCACTGGAAGGAGTCGTCCTTGGCGTTCTCACTCGAAAGGGGAGGCGTTCTCTGCGAACCTCCCTTTCCTGCTTCTGAGACTTCTACTCCAAGCTAACGGGTTTTAACTGACCACTCATCGCCCTTAGGCGAGGGTGGACTTTGACTGGTGAACCTTCTTGTTCAAGTTGGGAGTTCTCACTCGAAGAGGAGGTGTTCTATGCGAACCTACCTTCCAACTGTCGAGACCTCTAACCCCAAATGACAGGTTCGAATTGACCTCTCATCGCTCATAGGCGAAGGAGGATTTAGTTGGTGAACGTTTCTGTTCGAATTGGGACCACTCATCACCCTTAGGCGAGGATGGACTTTGAGTGGTGAACCTTCTTGTTCAAGTTGGGAGTTCTCACTCGAAGAGGAGGTGTTCTATGCGAACCTACCTTCCAACTGTCGAGACCTCTAACCCCAAATGACAGGTTCGAATTGACCTCTCATCGCTCATAGGCGAATGAGGATTTCGCTGGTGAACCTTTCTGTTCAAATTTGGAGTTCTCACTCGAAGAGGAGGTGTTCTTTACGAACCTACCTTCCCACTTACGAGACCTCTAACCCCAAGTGACAGGTTCTAACTGAACTCTAATCACTCATAGGCGAAGGAGGATTTCACAAGTGAACCTTTCTGTTCAAATTGGGAGTTCTCACTCGAAGAGGAGGTGTTCTTTGCGAACCTACCTTCCCACTTACGAGACCTCTAACCCCAAGTGACAGGTTCGAACTGCATTGTACAAACACATTCAAAAATATATCTTAACTGAAAATTTTATTGGGTGACCTCATTAAAAACCCTTAGAAGGGAAAAAAGAGTGTTCCCTAAACTGTGTACAATGTTACATATTAGTCTTAACTGAAATAAAACTTCAGGTGAGTCGCATTCCATGTACAAGGAATCGGACCACCCTCTTGAGATTCAAGCCTGTATGCCCCATTTCCCAGGGCCTCTGTCACCCTAAAGGGACCAGTCCACCTGGGAGACAGCTTGTTCTCTATCTAGTAGGGAGATGCCTTCCGCATCTCCAGGTCGACGACCTGGAACTGTCGAGCTCTCAACTTGGAACTGTGCTTGAGATCAACCCTTCCCTTCAATGCTTCGACTTTGATTCCTGCCTCTTCCCTTACTTCATCTAAGAGATCTAAATTCACCTTCCTTTATTCGTTGGACTCCTCAGCAACGAAGTTCTGGAAACGTGGTGAGCTCTCCTGGATCTCTACAGGGATCATGGCGTCTGAATCGTACACCAAGCTGAAAGGGGTCTCCTTGGTGGTGGACTGAGGAGTGGGATGGTAGGCCCACACAATTCTGGGGACTTCCTCAGCCCCAGTTTCCCTAGCTTTCTCCAGCCTTCTCTTCAACCCTCTGAGTAGGACTCGGTTAGCTAATTCAACCTGCCTATTGTAACATCCCACCAAATTCTTTTCATAATTTTAAAATGAAATAGAGAGAAAATAATAATATTGAAGTGAACATAATTGTATATACGTAATGAAGTTTTCTTCTCGCAGGGAGTTTAATACAAGGTCGGTCGGTATTCCAAAAACGTAAATTAAGTACAACAAAATAAATAAAAACAGGCGATCTCCCAACAGGATGGGCGATCTCCTATCAGGAAACGGCGATCTCCTATCAGACAACAGAAAAAGGGTGATCGCCTAACAGAAACATAAATGGGCGATCTCCTTCCGGCGACCACTCACTGAGGAACTCTACCACCTGCAACCTCGTCTGCTCCCGTGCAAAAATACACGATCATCACAGGTTTAAGCAAACAATCACAATACCAGATAAAAGGGTAAGCTAGATGTTTCAAAAACTTTAAATCCATAGAAAATGTGAATTTCCACTCCATACATAAGCCATATCAAATGCAACCATCAAGATTTCCATAATCCACATACTCGTCAAGTGTCTATCTGCTACTTTCAATATTCAAGATTCACACGTCAGACTTTCCACTGACCCACAATGCATAGACACATGACTCTACTTCCGGATTGACTCGTGTGTTGACTCAGGCTCAGAGATCTGCACCTGTCATACCATACCACTGTGAAATCCACACAGCATGCGCATATATAATCTCAATGTTATCACTCTCCTGGTATGACAAGGTTAATTCATATAACAGGCCGAGCTCGTTCTTTTTCACACTACTCGCCCATTCATATGAACCTCCTCCGACTCTCCACAACTGAATAACTTCATCTACGTGATTCCATTATATCAGCAGAGTCAGGATATCTCCTTCTAGACAAGCCCCTAGTCAATACACATTACACAAATGATCTTACACGGTATTTCCTTTCCTGAAAATACTATGCCTTGATCTCACATTCACAACATTCAAAACATCATACCACTCAATCGAATGATTCAAATCACAGCAACAATCATTTCAAAGGTTCAAACTTTCGAATATCACATTTAAATCTCAAGCAGTCTCAAAACAACACCAAAAACAGGGGAGTTCGCAAAACAACGCCAAAACCGGCGATCTGATTCAAAAGCAGGGGATTTCGAAATCTGTATTTAAAACCGGCGACCACGTCGCCCAGACACATAGAACAGAGCATTCACGAAGATGAAAACGAAACCGGCGACCACGTCGCCCTCACTTCAGAAACAGCTAATCTATGGCTTGTATTGAAAATGAAGGCTAGCTTCCCTTACCTGGACTTGCGTAACTTCACTAAGAACTCCAAACCCACGAGCTTCAAGGATGCCTTAAGCTCTGTTTTAGCGTCTGTTTCGGAGAACTTGCAGAGAACCTCCCAGGTGCTCTAAGGGCGGACGTCGTACTGGTGCTTGAGGATGCCTGAAACGCAGCGTGAAGGAGAGAAAGGAGAAGGATGGAGATGCTCTCACTCTTTCACTCTTGGGCCACTCCAACGTTCTTCGCCTCCCCGCAGTGGGTTTTTGAATCCAAGCATACTTGTCCACGTATGCTGCTGCCACTCCCTTCTGCAGGACCCTGAGTGTACGTTTCTCTGAACAGTACGACCACGGTTGTCTCTTGTGCATGCCAACCACTGCTCTGAACAGTACGACCACTGTTGTCTCTTGTGCATGCCAACCACTGCTCTGAACAGTACGACCGCGAGTGTTTCTTGCGCATGCCAACATTCTGATGTCACTGTTCTGAACCAACACTTTTTGTCTATGTGTCGCGCGTGCCGCGTGCCTTCTGCTGGGAGTCTGGGTCCCACTTTAACTGTGTGCAACACGTCATCGTGCGATAACCTGGAAGACGACCGATGTCTATCCCAGGCGATGTCCACATGCCTCGCGCCCCGGCGATGCCCGTATGCCTCGCGCCCCGGCGATGCCCGCATGCCCCGCGCCCCGGCGATGCCCGCATGCCTCGCGCCCCGGCGATGCCCGCATGCCTCGCGCCCCGGCGATGCCCGCATGCCTCGCGCCCCGGCGATGCCCGCATGCCTCGCGCCCCGGTGATGCCCGTATGCCTCGCGCCCCGGCGATGCCCGCATGCCTCGCGCCCCGGCGATGCCCGCATGCCTCGCGCCCCGGCGATGCCCGCATGCCTCGCGCCCCGGCGATGCCCGCATGCCTCGCGCCCTGGCGATGTCCGCATGTCTCTCGCCCTGGCGATGCCCGACGACACATCGCCACGCCTTCCTGAAGGTTCTTCATTCCACTATGTTACGTCAAATGTATTATCTCCACATGACTCGGGGACGTCGGTAGCTTCACATTCCAAGAGAAGATCAGCACCACTCCTCTTGCGCCCATGCATGCAACACTAAGGACGATCTCTTTTGCTCAAGCATAGAGCTTCACATGCACAGCATATCTAAGGCTTAACCCACACCTTGATACGCGTGGTTGTTGGAACCCACTCTGGTTGATCCAGTATCTTGACCACATACTACGTGCACTCCCGTCGATCACGTACGCCCTAAACGATTGGCGGTCATATCTCCTCTAGGCAACAGGCGATTATGTGCCTGAGAAGTCGGAGATCGCCTCCGTCTTCACTAACGGCGATCTCGTAGAAGACTTCTTAGCTACACTTTTCCTCCTTTACTCTTCTTGATCCACATGTCAGTCGACCGACCTCTACCAGCTGACCCCAGACCTTGGGCGACGTCCGATGTCCGACTACTACGAAGCTTCAGTTACCAACTCTTTGTATTTTAAATAATGACATCTTCTGAAATTATTTAAATATAACACTTTTATTCCAATTTAATTTTACAGGTCCTTACATTCTCCCCATCAAGAAAAATTTTCGTCCCCGAAAATTGAATTACAAGGAAAAAAAAGTAGGGATATGCTCCTCTCATGGTTTCTTCAAATTTCCATGGTGAATCGCCCGATCTGCACGTCGTCCACTTCCAACACGTGACTAGGGTCTGCAAGATACTTCCTTAGCTGTGATACGTGAAATACATTATGCAGGTTTGCTAATTGGGGAGGTGGGGCGATCTCATAAGCCACTGGACTGAACCCCCCTTAGGATCTGATATGGCCCAACAAACTTAGGGGACAGCTTCTTTGATCTGATAGCTCGTCCTACACCCTTGGCTGGTGTCCCCCTCATAAAGACATGATCCCCAGCAGCAAACTCCAAAGGTTTTCTCCTCTGATCTGCCTAGGACATCTGCCGACTTTGAGAAGCTTTCATTCTGCCTTGTATCAGTTTCACCTTCTCGGTTGTCTGCTGAACCAACTCTTACTGCTCCAATACTTCATCAAATTCCATTGTACATCCCTGCATATGGAATATGCTGCTCCATTGAGCGCCAACTCCAGCATTCACACTCTACTTCCAACCTTGAAGACTTGGTCGAGCAAGTCCAGAACTAGGCTCTTAACAGAACCAGGACTAGCCCCTTTAGAGAAAAGCTAGCAAGATCTCTTCATCGGAAGGAAAGGGGACAACTGCCTACTACTCATGCCCCTAGCTAATTCAAACTAGGATCCGAAATATCCTTCTAGGAATCAACTTCTGCATCTTGATCAAAACCATCCATCGACTTCCCAACTGCTGATCTAATTCTCACGCTCCCTAAAGGAACACCTTTGGTTCACCACTATGCTACAAAATTCTGCACCTTATAAAGACAAAGCTCCTGTTGCTGTTACTTTCTAAATCATTATTATGACTTCCTTTGCCAACTCGGCTTCCTGCTCCCATTATTTCCTCCTTTTTCAATGTATACGTTGGATGCATTGATTTGGGTTCAGGTGCCTATCCGAAAAGGCATACGAGAACGAACGCACCATATATCTCAACCACAACCATGTAAGTAGTGGAGCCGATTGGAAGATTTCCTCTGCATCTGGAATTTCTTGCTTAAAGACAACTCTATTCTTCTTCTCCCAGATACAACAGACTATTTCCACCCACATTCCCTTCCACACCTGATTCTACTTGGATGACATATGTATAAGATAAAAGTTCTCAAGGTGGGACCTCAAATCCTTATGTTGAACAAATAGAACACTTAACCACTTGAAGCACATAGACCAGCCACGTTGCGTTAAAGTTAAAGTTAGTGGCCCACGCATCCTCCTAAAATCTCACATCTCCTCCGCCTCCAACTTTCCAAACAATGACTTTTTGGAACCAACCATCATCTTCACCCTCCTCGCACACCTTACATACATCTCTCCACCACCACGATTGATATTTCAAATGAGCTCGGCTTCTCCCAAGTTCCGAGTCATATTTGGATATAAGAATATCTTTCCATTTCCCTTTTCATCACTCATCGTCCACCATTTCCATTTTGCCAGAAGAGCAAAGTTAAAATTTCTGATATCTCTTAAATTCTTCATTTACTGGTATGCAAATTCTGCCCTTAATCTTAATATCCCATCTTCACCCATTTCAAAGCCTTTAGCTTGATCGGTGCCTAGAAATCCCACAATACGCTTCAGACTAGGCTCCTCTAATTGTTCAATCAAAACTGGTTCACCCTCCTGGTTCCAACAATAAGGGAGTTCTGCATTTCCCTCCCATACAAAGCTTCATACAATTACTGTCTTCAAATCTTCATAACAATACTACCACTGCCGATTCTAAATCATAAGTAGAATAATTTTCTCTCATGAAATTTGAGTTGCATTGAACATATACAACTCCTGTAGTCCATACACAATTGAGGTCCTTCATCTTCCTTTTTAACCAACAACGCTGGAAACCCCAAGGAGATATATTGGGCTTGACTAACTGCGTCTCTAACAACTCTTCCACTTATTTTCTTCAATTTAATCAACTCAGCTGAACTTTGGAAATACTATCTTTCGTTGAGCATAACCTTTGAAAACGTGATTGACAGATCGCCAATCCCCTTCCTGGAATAACATCCAATTCATCTCCTACATACTCAACATAAACTAGGGTCCAAATTTCGAATCACATACTGCTTTCAAAACTAAATCAATTAAACAACATCCATTCTGCGTGCAACTTTCTCTCTCATCCAAACAATTCCTCCGCCTGTTGCTTTTCAACAAATTTTCTTTGCCTAACTGTAATTTTAAACACAATTAAGATATTTCATCTTTCCTCTTCCCAAAATCATTGATACATCTCAAGATGATAAAATCATCTTGTAAACTTATTCTCCACCAAATCTGAAATTTCCTCTTAAGCCTTGTTGTCCAGCTAGAGCCATCTTATGTTGTGTTATTGATACTAACACCTTCCAAGCTCCAGATCAACGAAAAATTCCTACTTTCATCTTGGAACTTAACTCCAGCACTCCCTATAGAAGCACATGCTTAAATCTTTAAACCCTCAATATACTGCTGATTTACTCTTCGTGTCTTATATCTATCTGAAACTAAATCATGGCGCAACTAAATCTAACTTGCACTTGCCTTACACTTATTGGGTAACTATCTATTTTACTTTCTAGAGATCCTGAAACTATTGTTTTCCATATTTCCAACAACTATAAGAATGAAATCGATAAGAAATCAATTCATTCAGGAGGTGACATTCAGACCTTACAAAGGTCAGAATCTCAAAATCATTTAGAGTTTGAGTTCATCAACAGAATCATCATGCTTGTAACATCAAGTATAACACCAGGATAACTACTGGTATACAATCATCAATCCAAACAACCACTTTCAATCAATTACAAAGACACTCAAGAGAATGAAATAAATCACACCAGAATTCATTGTATGCTAAACATCAATCTTTAGAATTAAGATTGAGAACATCTCGATCCAGTTATGAGTGTGCACCCTCACTACTTTATCAAGATCCTTTCATTCTTAATACTAAAATTTTCAGTTAGAGCATATATTCACTACAGCACACACAAAATTTCAATACAAAAACGTTTGAAAGCCTTTCACCATAGTTTTTGTTTAAAACTCAAATAAATTTTATGAGCAGAAGAAACACAATGGATCCACAGCCCTCAGGTCATCCTAAGGACGAACTGCTCTGATACCATTAATGTAACATCCCGCCAAATTCTTTTCATAATTTTAAAATGAAATAGAGAGAAAATAATAATATTGAAGTGAACATAATTGTATATACGTAATGAAGTTTTCTTCTCGCAGGGAGTTTAATACAAGGTCGGTCGGTATTCCAAAAACGTAAATTAAGTACAACAAAATAAATAAAAACAGGCGATCTCCCAACAGGATGGGCGATCTCCTATCAGGAAACGGCGATCTCCTATCAGACAACAGAAAAAGGGTGATCGCCTAACAGAAACATAAATGGGCGATCTCCTTCCGGCGACCACTCACTGAGGAACTCTACCACCTGCAACCTCGTCTGCTCCCGTGCAAAAATACACGATCATCACAGGTTTAAGCAAACAATCACAATACCAGATAAAAGGGTAAGCTAGATGTTTCAAAAACTTTAAATCCATAGAAAACGTGAATTTCCACTCCATACATAAGCCATATCAAATGCAACCATCAAGATTTCCATAATCCACATACTCGTCAAGTGTCTATCTGCTACTTTCAATATTCAAGATTCACACGTCAGACTTTCCACTGACCCACAATGCATAGACACATGACTCTACTTCCGGATTGACTCGTGCGTTGACTCAGGCTCAGAGATCTGCACCTGTCATACCATACCACTGTGAAATCCACACAGGGTCGCTGTAAAATCCACACAGCATGCGCATATATAATCTCAATGTTATCACTCTCCCGGTATGACAAGGTTAATTCATATAACAGGCCGAGCTCGTTCTTTTTCACACTACTCGCCCATTCATATGAACCTCCTCCGACTCTCCACAACTGAATAACTTCATCTACGTGATTCCATTATATCAGCAGAGTCAGGATATCTCCTTCTAGACAAGCCCCTAGTCAATACACATTACACAAATGATCTTACACGGTATTTCCTTTCCTGAAAATACTATGCCTTGATCTCACATTCACAACATTCAAAACATCATACCACTCAATCGAATGATTCAAATCACAGCAACAATCATTTCAAAGGTTCAAACTTTCGAATATCACATTTAAATCTCAAGCAGTCTCAAAACAACACCAAAAACAGGGGAGTTCGCAAAACAACGCCAAAACCGGCGATCTGATTCAAAAGCAGGGGATTTCGAAATCTGTATTTAAAACCGGCGACCACGTCGCCCAGACACATAGAACAGAGCATTCACGAAGATGAAAACGAAACCGGCGACCACGTCGCCCTCACTTCAGAAACAGCTAATCTATGGCTTGTATTGAAAATGAAGGCTAGCTTCCCTTACCTGGACTTGCGTAACTTCACTAAGAACTCCAAACCCACGAGCTTCAAGGATGCCTTAAGCTCTGTTTTAGCGTCTGTTTCGGAGAACTTGCAGAGAACCTCCCAGGTGCTCTAAGGGCGGACGTCGTACTGGTGCTTGAGGATGCCTGAAACGCAGCGTGAAGGAGAGAAAGGAGAAGGATGGAGATGCTCTCACTCTTTCACTCTTGGGCCACTCCAACGTTCTTCGCCTCCCCGCAGTGGGTTTTTGAATCCAAGCATACTTGTCCACGTATGCTGCTGCCACTCCCTTCTGCAGGACCCTGAGTGTACGTTTCTCTGAACAGCACGACCACGGTTGTCTCTTGTGCATGCCAACCACTGCTCTGAACAGTACGACCACTGTTGTCTCTTGTGCATGCCAACCACTGCTCTGAACAGTACGACCGCGAGTGTTTCTTGCGCATGCCAACATTCTGATGTGACTGTTCTGAACCAACACTTTTTGTCTACGTGTCGCGCGTGCCGCGTGCCTTCTGCTGGGAGTCTGGGTCCCACTTTAACTGTGTGCAACACGTCATCGCGCGATAACCTGGAAGACGACCGATGTCTATCCCAGGCGATGTCCACATGCCTCGCGCCCCGGCGATGCCCGTATGCCTCGCGCCCCGGCGATGCCCGCATGCCCCGCCCCCCGGCGATGCCCGCATGCCTCGCGCCCCGGCGATGCCCGCATGCCTCGCGCCCCGGCGATGCCCGCATGCCTCGCGCCCCGGCGATGCCCGCATGCCTCGCGCCCCGGCGATGCCCGCATGCCTCGCGCCCCGGCGATGCCCGCATGCCTCGCGCCCCGGCGATGCCCGCATGCCTCGCGCCCCGGCGATGCCCGCATGCCTCGCGCCCCGGCGATGCCCGCATGCCTCGCGCCCTGGCGATGTCCGCATGTCTCTCGCCCTGGCGATGCCCGACGACACATCGCCACGCCTTCCTGAAGGTTCTTCATTCCACTATGTTACGTCAAATGTATTATCTCCACATGACTCGGGGACGTCGGTAGCTTCACATTCCAAGAGAAGATCAGCACCACTCCTCTTGCGCCCATGCATGCAACACTAAGGACGATCTCTTTTGCTCAAGCATAGAGCTTCGCATGCACAGCGTATCTAAGGCTTAACCCACACCTTGATACGCGTGGTTGTTGGAACCCACTCTGGTTGATCCAGTATCTTGACCACATACTACGTGCACTCCCGTCGATCACGTACGCCCTAAACGATTGGCGGTCATGTCTCCTCTAGGCAACAGGCGATTATGTGCCAGAGAAGTCAGAGATCGCCTCCATCTTCACTAACGGCGATCTCGTAGAAGACTTCTTAGCTACACTTTTCCTCCTTTACTCTTCTTGATCCACATGTCATTCGACCGACCTCTACCAGCTGACCCCAGACCTTGGGGGACGTCCGATGTCCGACTACTACGAAGCTTCAGTTACCAACTCTTTGTATTTTAAATAATGACATCTTCTGAAATTATCTAAATATAACACTTTTTTTCCAATTTAATTTTACAGGTCCTTACACCTATTAGTCTGAGGATGCTCGACTGATGCAAACACTTGTTTGATTCCCAACTTTGTGCATAACTTCCCCAGCTGTTCGCTTGCAAACTCGATGCCATTATCAGACATCAAGCGCTTGGGTACGCCAAAGCGGCATACTATGTTCTTCCATACGAAGTGCTGGATCTTGTGGGCTGTGATTTGTGCTACTGGTTCAGCCTCGATCCACTTCGTGAAGTATTCTATGGCAACCACAAGATACTTCATTTGCCGCACAGCCAAAGGGAAGGGCCCCAGGATATCAATTCCCCATGTGTGGAATGGCCAAGGGCTATATATAGACCTGAGCTCCTTTGGAGGCGCCTTGTGTCAATCTGCATGTAATTGACATTGTTTGCACTGCTGTGCATACTTCGTGCAATCTTCCCTCATGGTTGGCCAGTAATACCCTGCTCGAATGGCTTTAGATGCCAAAGCACGACCTCCTATGTGGCTCCCACATATTCCTTCATGGAGCTCTGCCATTATACGCACGCACTACTAACCATGCACGCACACCAGAATAGGGTGTGTGAACCCGTGCCTGTACAATTCCCCATCAATGAATGTATACTTGGTCGAGTTCTTCTTTACTTTTCTCGCCTCCATTGGCTCCATTGGCAACATCCCATCGCTAAGTAGTGCTTATAGGGCGTCATCCACGTCTCTCCACTCTGCAACAGACAGACTTGCGATGACACCTCCTCCAACGCTACATATGCTTTCCCCTTGGCTTTTTCAAAGTTTCCTGGGTCAACGACCGATGACTCCTCCTTCCACCGTCAGATTGGCTAATCTAGTGGACTCCTACTAAGTTATCAACCGTGTAGGTGCGAGGTGTCCTCAGGGTCTCCTAGATGACCGTCCCCCCTTGCCCGAGCTTGCGAGTTTCGCTAACAAGTCAGCTCGGGCATTCTGATCTCTGGGCACATTCACCAACTCAAAAGTTGCAAAGGAGCTTTTTAACACCTGGACATACTCTAGGTAGGAGGCCATTTGAGGATCTTTGGCTTGGTACTCTCCCGCCACTTGACCTGTGACCAATAGGGAGTCACTCTTTGCCAAAAGACTCTGTGCTCCCATCTCCTTAGCCAACAGCATTCTAGCGATTAAAGCCTCGTACTCTGCCTAGTTGTTGTTGGCCTTGAAGGCAAACCGTAGGGCCTGCTCAATCAACACCCCTTTCGTCCTTCCAAGATCACCCCAGCTCCACTACCTTGCTGATTAGAAGACCCATCTACTGAGAGCACCCATCTGAAGTCAAGTTCATCCTGCTGGGTTTCTGCCGAGGACATCTCGGCTACGAATTCAGCATAAACTTGCCCTTTAATTGGGCCTCTGGGCTGATATTGTATGTCAAACTCAGATAACTCCACTGCCCATCGCACCATCCTCCCTGCACCATCCTCCCTGCTACGTCTGGCTTCTGCAAGACCTTTCGGATGGGTAGGTCTGTCATCACCACCATTGTGAAGCTCTGGAAGTAATGGCGAAGCCTACGCGCATAGAACACCATGGCCAATGCCGCCTTCTCAATGGCCTGGTATCTTACCTCAGGCCCTTGCAGCACCTTGTTAACAAGGTAGATGGGCTTTTGGCTTTGATCTTGCTCCTGCACCAGAATTGAACTCACTGCCTTCTCGGTGACTGCGAAGTACAAACGTAGCGGGATGTCGATCTGAGGTTTGCACAACACCGGTGGCCTGGCCAAGTATTCTTTCAGCTTGAGAAATGCTTCCTCACACTCCTTGGTCCACAAGAACCTGTTGTTCCTTCTCAAGCATTGAAAATAAGGGTGGCCCTTATCTCCTCCAGCTGACACAAACCTGGAAAGAACAGCCATCCGACCTGTCAACTGTTGCACCTACTTTACCAACGTCGAGCTCCTCATAGCTAAGATCACCGCGCATTTGTCTGGGTTGGCCTCAATTCCATGTTCGGTGAGTAAGAAACCGAGGAATTTGCCTGCTACCAGCGTAGACATATTGCCAACGAATTTACAGTCCGTCCCCATTAACCGCTCGGGCATCGACCCAGCACAATAGGAAGAATACATTTCAGCTTTGATTGAAAATTCTTGATGAAATTCCTTTCGTAACACCCTACCCCCAGGGGAAGTCAAATCCCCGCTGCCACCCCAAAGACGCACTTATTTGGATTCAGCTTCAAACCGTATTTAGCTATTGTAGTAAATAGCTCCTCCAAATTAGTGACGTGTTGATCCCTCACTTGGGATGTCACCACCATATCATCTATGTAGGCTTGCACGTTGCGTCCTATCATGGGTGCAAGGACCTTGTCCATCAGCCTTTGGTAAGTAGCACCTGCATTCTTCAGTCCAAATGGCATGACTGTGTAGCAATAGCAGGACAGCTCAGTCATAAACACTATCTTGCACTCGTCCATTGGGTGCATCTTGATCTGGTTATAACCAGAAAAAGCATCCAAGAAGCTGAGCAACTTGCAGCCTGAGGCGCTATCTACCAACACATCAATACTCGGCAAAGGATAAGAGTCCTTCGGACATGCCTTGTTGAGGTTAGTGAAGTCCACACACATCCTCCACTTCCCATTGGCCTTCTTCACCAATACCACATTCGCTAGCCACTCTGGATATTGGATTTCTCGTATATGGCCAACCTTGAGCAACTTTTGCGTCTCTTCCTTGATTACCTGTCTCCTTTCTTCATTGAATTTTCTCCTCCTCTAACGAACAGGTCTGACTTCAGGATTTAGTGCTAGGCGATGACACAAAAAATCAAGGTCAATGCTTGGCATATCTGAGGCAGACCAAGCGAAAGCATCCAAATGCCGCTCTATGACTCCCGCCACTTGGTCCTGTGTATCTTGGCATAGGGATTTGCCAAGCTTGAATGTTTTGCCTTCAATCTCCCTTTCTACTACCTCTTCTACCGGTTCAGGTCGTCTCTCTCGGGCGACCTCTGCTCGTGCAACCCCGACTTCTCCTCGGGGAAGGTCAGCATCAATGCATCCTCCACCTGGTGGTTGGGTGGTAACTGTGCACACTCCTCTTCTCGTTTTGAGACTATTTTCATAGCACTTCTTAGCCTCCTTCTGATTTGACCTAATGGTGATCACCACACCTTCCATCGAGGGCAACTTCATCTTCATATGCCTCGTTGACGCCACCGCCCCCAGTCTGTTCAGAGCTGGGCTGCCCAGCAACATGTTGTAAGCTGATGGGGCATTCACAACTAGATACTTTATGTTCTCAGTGCGGGAGGCCACTCCATCAGTGAAAGTGGTCCTCAGTTCTATATATCCCCGCACGTCGACCTGGTCTCCTGCGAACCCATACAGATAGCCAGTATAAGGTGTTAGCTGATCTGGAGACAATTGCAACTTGGTAAAGGTCGACCAGAACATCACATCGACCGAAGTCCCTTGATCGACAAGGACCCGATGCACCCTCCTTCCAACGGTAACCACCGATATCACCACCGGATCATTGTCGTGGGGGACGACATCCAGGCAATCTGTCTTCGTGAACGTCAGCTCCCATCTTAGCCCTTCCTAAATTTTCTAAAACATTTGAGATTGAATGTGATGCTTCAAATATAGGCATTGGGGTTGTTCTCCTTCAAGAGGGCCACCCCATAGCTTATTTTTTATGGCAGAGCCTCCAGCCATACACAACCACGTAATAAGGAGGATAAAGACCTAGAGGTTATTTTGGGATTTACTTGTAAATATGGGTCTAATTGGGTTTTTGTTTCTTTTTGTAGGCTCAATCAAGAGGAGAACTCTAGGGTGAAGGAATGTACAAACATATCCAAGAATACCTCTAAGTCATCAAAACATAAACTAAAGCTTTGGTCAGAAGAACACAAGAAGACTGAGTTCCTGCTGACTAGTCAACATTATTTTGGGCCAAGCTTTATCTTAAATAAATTGTATAAAGTTTGATCCCGCCGCTGGCTCGAACGTGGAGTATGTGCCTCGTCACTCCTTCACCTAGCCTTCTGCAACTGCGCGTTCTGCAGGAACGCTCCAAGAACCCTCACCGGAACTCCAATCGATGCCTGCAAAACACACAGACGGCGCCTCTAGCAGCCGTTGTAGCTCCGACACTCAAGTCAGGCGACAGGAACACCAAAGATCTCTCTGAATCTCTCTGTAAGACTCGTGTGTGTGTCCTCAGTGTTCTTGAGTTCGAAAACTGAGTGTCTGGGTTACGTATTGCGTACCTCGTGTAGCGTTCCTCTGCCACCCATATACTCTTGAGGTTTCTTGGCTACCTCTAGGGCTCACTTGAGTATTCCTGCACTACCATCACCCACTCTCTCTGGGCCATCTTGCGTGTGCAGGCTTCCTTACTTGAGTGCAAACTCTCATAGGAAAGGCCAAGTGGGTACCTCTGTGTACCCTCGATTTCCGTGCCCACCTGCCCTTCCTAATCTTTGGCGCCAACTGCTCTGGGAATACCTTCATGGTATACGTGCCACGCATGCTTCCTCTCCGGGAAATTCTGACCCTGAGGGGTTCTCGTCCCAACAGGGCTCTGCACCTAACTGTGCGTTCCAAGCCTCATGCATGGACGCTTCATGATCAAGGCCACTCCCTGCCTGTGGGCGCTTTACTGATCACTGGTCGCATTGTTCACATCGCCGCGGCCGACGTCACTCGCCACACACCGATGACCGAGGTATCTCTCGTCCTGGCCGATGACCGATGGCACTTCTTTACGTTGTCGTGCTCTCCTTATGGAATCATGCGAGGTCCTTGGGCAACGTTCTCGCTGGGAGCCTGGGTCCCAGTTTAACACGTGTTGGCAAGGAACCCCCGACGACTGATCGCTCTGCATGCACCGATGACTGATCGGTGCTTCATCACTTCTCGCGCTCTGCTTCCAGGCACTCATGTAGGAACCGATCTGCTGGTGGTGGTCACTCGGTAACTGACCACTGATCACCGTTCTTGAACGATCTCCACCCTGGTTCATCTGCTATCTCATGCCACACGTCACTTTGTGACTGGCCCACGTGGTCATCTGCTGCTGACGTCATCGACTACCGATGACCGACCGGATCAAAGTTGTTTAGGATTTCATGGGCCATGTATTGGGCCTAGTAGCATAAAATAATTGGACCAAATATTTGGGCCAAGTAGCATAGGTTTTTGGGCTTGTATTTGGGCCAATAGTAAAATATGACTAGTTAGGGTTAAAAGTGACTAGTTAGGGTAACAATTAGGCTTCTTTGAGCCCAATGTAACCCTAAAACGTCTAGGGTGTTTTGGAGGAAGAAAATCACCTTGGCATGGAGCACATGGACGTCCACATGGCAGCCTAGGAGTGGAGAGGATTTAGCATGGAAGGTGTGAGCTAAAATATGGAAAGCATGACTCCACATGGCACCTTCTCATTGGAGAGTTTTATTTTGAATTTTCAAATTTTGGCTCCAAAATGTCCAGCCCTCTCTCCTATATAATGAGGTGATTGGCTCATGTAAATTGAAGATTAATTTGAGTGAAATTACTACAAACTTTGTGTCAATTATCACTCTTGTCTCCTACCACTAGGATAGACACCTTTAGTCTTCATTCTTCATCTAGTCAAGTGAGATGGCCTCACCACTCACTCTCCACACCTAACACTTCACCTTCAAGGAAACCACAACTCCTAGGAGCTCTTTGCACATCTTTAATCATAGCTTCCGCCACCTTCAAATTTGTTTTCAGCTCATGGAAGAAAGCACTTAAGCTAGGCTACATCAATTTTAGTGAGAAATTGAAAGGAAGTCATCTCAACTATTCCACTTATGATAAAGAGTTATATGCACTTGTTAGAGCTTTGCATAATTGGCAACACTATCTTTTTCCTAAAGAGTTTGTGATACATAGTGATCATGAATCTCTTAAATATTTGAAAGGCCAAAGCAAGCTCAACAAGAGGCATGCTAAATGGATGAAATTCATTGAACAATTTCCTTATGTGATCAAACACAAACAAGGTAAAATAAATGTGGTAGCCGATGCACTTTCAAGAAGATATACCTTGTTAAATCTTTTAGATGTTCAATTTCTTGGGTTTGATCACATAAAGGATCTTTATCATAATGACCTTGATTTTTCTAGCATCTATCAAGAGTGTTCTAAAGGTGGTCACAAAGATTTTTTCATACAAGATGGATTCCTTTTTAAAGGAAAACGACTTTGTGTTCCACATGGGTCTATTAGAAAATCTCTTGTTAGAGAAGTACATGAGGGAGGTTTAATGGAACATTTTGGGGTAGCCAAAACTTTAGATACATTGCATGAGTATTTCTTTAGGCTACACATGCAAAAATCCGTACATAGCTTTTGTGAAAAGTGTCTAGCATGTAGAAGGGCTAAGTCTAAAGTGCAACCCCATGGCTTGTATACCCCTCTTCCAATTCCTACAATGCCTTGGGTAGATATTTCTATGGACTTTATCTTAGGTCTTCCCAAGACATCAAAAGGAATGGATTCCATCTTTGTGGTTGAGGATAGATTTCCAAAAATGGCTCATTTTATACCATGCCACAAAGTTGATGATGCTTGTTATATTGCCAATCTATTCTTTAAGGAAATTGTTAGATTACATGGGATTCCTAGAAGCATTGTTTCGGATAAAGATTGTAAGTTCTTAAGCCACTTTTGGAGGACCTTATGGGGCAAACTTGGCACTAAACTCTTGTTTTCTACTACTTGCCACCCCCAAACTGTTGGTCAAACCGAGGTGGTTAATAGAACTTTGGGTCAAATGCTTAGTAGATTCTACCACATCCCATTCTCCTTTTGAGGTAGTTTATGGTTTTAATTCTTTGACACCTCTAGATCTTCTTCCAATTCCTGTACTTGATGATGTCTTATGCAAAGATGGATTTGAAAAATCTTCTTTTATAAAAGACTTGCATAATCACATCAAGCTACAAATTGAGAAGAAGGTTGGCAAATATGCTGAAAATGCCAACAAAAGGAGAAAGGCATTGATCTTTGAACCTGGCAATTGGGTTTGGCTTCATTTGAGAAAGGATAGATTCCCAACTTAAAGAAAGTCAAAACTTATGCCTCGTGGAGATGGTCCTTTTCAAGTCATCAAGAGGATTAATGATAATGCCTATGAGTTAGATATGCCTCATACTTTACATGGTAGTCATACTTTTAATATCAGTGATCTAACTCCCTTTTCTACAGGCCTTCAAAATTCGTGGACGATTTCTCTCCAACCCGGGGAGCATGATGGAGATCAAATAGAAAAGGAAAGTGAGGAGAAAAGCCAAGAACCTCAAGGACAAGATAGCTCAAAATCCTTCATACCTCAAAGGATCACAAGGAGCAAGGTTAGAGATTTGGGTAAAGAACATGAATTGTTTTCTCTTTTTGTAATTACCCATGTATAAAACATTTGTAAATATTTGTAAATAAATATAGAATTAGTCTTAGGAATATGCCAAAGAGGGAAACTAAAGAAACCTCTAAATGTAAGGCATTGTTTGGATGATTTTTGTAAAAGAGTGGAAAATGACTCTTCCAACTCCTTCTAGTTTTAGGCGCTAGATAGAAGGAACTAGAAGTGTCTTTTCCAACTCCTTTCCTTGTAACCCAAACCGGTCACCCTTGCTATAAATAGGGGGCTTTGGTTCATAATAATACAAGTTGAAATTTAGAAGTAAAAAACTATCTTGAGTTGTTGTGAGAGAGAGTTGTGAGCTTTGTCTCTTCCTCCTCCTTCCATGTCTTATCTTGTGAGCTTTGGAGACTCTCAAGTGGCGGCACCTCCCACTCATCTTGGAACAACCACAGAAGTCATTTTTATTCATCTTCTAAAAATACTCTTACATTTTTGAATGGTTCATTTTTGTTATAGCAACCTGTTTTGGTTTGGCTTCCATAGAGTAACCATGTTCATGTTATTTTCTTGAATTTCTAATAGTAAGTTGTGTTCTTGTTGTGTTTCTATTGTAGTTTCGATTCTATTTTTAATCTTCTGTCCTTGAATTGTTATTGTGTTGTTCATACATATTCCTTGTTGTTCTTGATATACCCACACAGTTTTAATCCATAAATTTCATAAAAGAGACATAAACATGTGTTTTTCCTTTGGACCTTTAGAAATGAACCTTCACATCTACTTAGCACTTGCTAAGTTAATGTCTAGTGGGGATTTTCTCTAGGTGACTCACCATAATTGCCATAAGAATCTTGATCCAATTCTTCATAAAGTGTTACAAATTAAACAAAGATTAATTCAACT
Organism: Phaseolus coccineus; assembly: GCA_037954025.1. Taxonomy (NCBI): domain Eukaryota; kingdom Viridiplantae; phylum Streptophyta; class Magnoliopsida; order Fabales; family Fabaceae; genus Phaseolus; species Phaseolus coccineus. The sequence goes on along the minus strand of CM075686.1, from coordinate 16,145,368 downwards.
CACATCATTAATCCTTTCTCACTCAGGCGCTAGAAAGAGCTAGAAGAGTGACTCTCCCTTCTCCCTTGTAACATGACTGGTTCTCCTCATTATAAATAGGAGTGCTTGGTACATTGTAATACAAGTTGAATTTTGAAGTAAAGAAACTATCTAGAATTGTTGTGAGAGAGAGTTTGTGAGACTAGTTCTCTTCTTCTATGTCTTATCTTGTGAGCTTTGGGAACTTTCAAGAGGTGGCACTCCTCACTCATCTTGGAAGAACCACCCTCCAAGTGGCTTGAAGCACCTCCCTCCATGGCTACAACCACATAAGTCTATTTCCTTTCATCTTCCATAATTACCCATTTGTGTTCTACTTGTTTGTTCTCAATTCTATTCGGCTCAATCTCTTCCTTGAGTTTTCCTCTTTCATTTGCTGCACATAGTTCTCATTTTAATTAGTGCAAACATGTTATATGATTTTGTTTTTGGTTTAGTTTCTATAGATACCCATTTTCATGTTGAGTTCTTGAATTTCCATTTGTGGGTCTTATTCCTTGTTGTGTTTCTATTGTTAGTTTCAATTCTTATTGTGTTCTTGTTTCAAATCTTATGTTCTTGTGTTGTTTTGCTATTATTCTTGATTTTATGTTGCTGTTATTATTTTACCCATTCGGATTCCAACCATTGTTAATCATATAATTCACCTATTCATGTGTTTTTCTCTCGAACCTTTAGAAATGAACCTTCACATCTACTTAGCACTTGCTAAGTTAATGTCCAGTGGGGATTTTCTCTAGGTGACTCACCTTAATTGCTCTAAGAATCTTGATCCAATTCGTAATAACGTGTTACAAATTAAATGAATATAAAATTAACTCACATCATGTGGTATCATGAGCTATGGTGTGTGTTTGTGTTTTGAGTTGAAGTAGCACTTTCATTTTTGAGCAATTTTTTTTCCAGCACCTATAATTTCGTGTTTTCTATTTTTCCAGCACCTTATATTCATACTTTTGTTTGGTTTGAATATGTTTTAGTTTGTGCCTTTTCATTGATCTTCCCTTTTGCTTTGAGTTTTATCTTCATAGTGTTCTAGGTGTCCTAATCTTGCCTATATTTGCTTGCTTTTTGTACCAACCAGTCATTAGACACCGAGAATAGCTAGTAATGGTGAGCCACATGAGCTGGGTCCCACAAGTAGCATGGGCCAGAGCCACGTGGGCTGGACCCCACGAACGACATGGGCCAGTGTGCTAGTTATTAGTATGTCGACCACCAGAGTAGGACGATGTGTCCTCGTCACAGAGTAGGATGATGTGTCCTCGTCAAAGAGTAGGATGATGTATCCTCGGTGACAGAGTAGGACGATGTGACATCGGTCTTTGGTGTTTTGAACAGTTGAACTAGACCACGGAAGGTGGGTCCCGAGAACTATACCAGTTATCAGTAAAACACCCAGAGGTAGGGTAAGCCTATGTCACGAAGTACCCATGCGTGTGGTGTGAAGGGCACAACTAGGCACAGAGTCTTGGATGTCATGAATATTCGTCAGGGTTAAGGTTTCCAAGAGAAGCTGCATGCATGGCACATGAATAGTTAGGGAACCTCCAGGACAGATGGCTCCAGAGATTAGGTGCACGAGTTGGTACCCGGGTGACCATTCTTTTAGAGGTTGCACTTCATTAAGAGGGGCCTGACGCGCTAGATTACACTAAGACTGGGTAATAGCGGTGCAACGACATTCCTCCCGAAACCCTAAATGCGAGTAACGGTAACAGAGGAAACCCTAGACTATATAAAGGGCAGTAAAAAACCTCAGAAGGTACGCAGCTTTTGAGACTAGAACTGTTACACATACACATCGTGTCTTTACCCTAGTATTGACTTGAGCGTCAGAGTGCAAACGGCCTCTAGGGCATCCCTTTGTCTTTAGAGGTACAGAGTGTTTCAATTCAGTGAAGCATCAAATTGAGAAGGAAGAAGAGGGTGCGAGATTTTCGTTAGAGTCAACCGACAGGAGAGTCAACTGGAAAGAACATTTGGCGCCCACCGTGGGGCCGAAATAAAAATGGTCCCATTCACAAGCATAGAGAAGAGATCCAGCAATATGAGGAACACCATACAAGGACCCGCCACTGCCGCACCAAACAGAGGAGAAAACATCACCATGCAGTAGATTATGGAGACGATGCGCGCCCTCCAGGAGACGGTGGCGGCGTCCAGGACGGATCAAGAACACATCCAGATTGACCTGGCCGCGTCACAAGCTAGGAATGAAGAGCTGTGCAAGACCAATGAGGAACTGCGCATGAATTTGCAGAATTTGCAACAATCAGGGGAACGCGTGGTGGATGATCGAGCCCCGCCTACGCCACCTAGGGCATTCCCTATGCCATTCTCACAGGCTATCATGGACACTCTGGTACCAACCACCTTTGTAGGTCCTAAGACCACCTTTATAGGGGTGGAGGACCCGAAGGCGCATCTCATGGTGTTCCATACTCAGATGATGCTATAAGGAGGCTCTGATGCCGTATATTGCAAGCTGTTCATGACCACGCTGACAGGCAACACGTTTGAGTGGTTTGTTAGTCTCCTTATACGTGACGTCAATCGCACAGTTCTCTACACTGTTCAGGAAGCAGTACATCGTCAATCGGGCTCCCCCGCCAGTGTCTTACGACCTTTTCGACATAAGACAGTATCAGGGAGAGTCCTTGAAGGATTACCTTAACAGGTTCGGAGTGATGGTGGTGAGGCTGCACACCAAGGACGAGGATATGGTGGTGCAGGCCTTCTGGAAGGGGATTTTGCCAAGACCCTTCAGTGACTCACTCATTAGGAATCGCCCCAAAACCTTTTATGAGATCAGGCGTCGAGCGGTAGCCCATATCGTCGCAGAAGGGGAACTCACTGAGAAGCGCGAGAGCATTGCCCCCACCCGATCACGAGGCCAAGTCGACCTTAGCCCATGAGGGTGCATGAGGCGATGACATAAAAGAAGGCCCAAGGGAAACAACACCCCTACGTGGCCAGGAAGCCCCAAACCAAGGTGCGCGCAAAGGTGGATGCGCCCCCCAGACATAGCTTCCTGGTGGATTTGAAGGAGCTGATCGTTATCCCCAACATAGCGGAGAGACTGAAGATGCCTCCAAAGGCTAACAAGAGATTGGGGCCTAGCAAGAACGTGTGGTGCGAGTTCCACCAAGCGTTTTATCACCCCATCCGTAACTGTTTGGTCCTAGGTCACCAGTTGGATGAGCTGGTGTAGAGTGGCTTCTTGAAGGACTACTTGCGCGAGCCACAGGAGGATTAGGCATTAGCAGTCTCGAGGAGTGATCAGGGGCACTAGGTGCCCATTCATGGTGAAATCCACACCATCTCAGGAGGTTTTTCAGGAGGGGGGTGCACCGCTTCTCAGTGAAAGAAATATGCATGATTAGTGACGGCGGTAGAGATGTACGAGGAAGACCACACTCCTGACATCGATCTCACCTTCACCAAGGCCGATCACTAGGATGTCGTTCCCCATGACAATGACCTGGTGGTAGTATCAGTAGTAACAGTGGGAAAGAAGGTGCACTGTGTGCTAGTAGATCAAGGGAGCTCGGTCGACGTGATGTTCTTGTTGACCTTCAACAAACTGCAGTTGTCTCCTGACCAGTTGAGGCCTTACATTGGTTGTTTGTATGGATTTGCGGGAGACCAGGTAGAAGTGCGTGGACACATAGAGCTGAGGACCACCTTAACAGATTGTGTGGCCTCCCGCATAGAAAACATTAGGTACCTTGTCGTTAATGCTCCCTCAGCTTACAACATATTTTTGGGCAGACCTGCCTTGAACAGGTTGGGAGCGGTGGCGTTGACGAGGCATATGAAGATGAAGCTGCCTTCCATGGAAGGGGCAGTGATCACCATCCGATCAAACCAAAAAGAGGCCAAGAAGTGTTATGAGAATAGCCTCAAGACAAAGAGGGGGGTGTGCACCATTACCACCCAACCACCAGGTGGGGTGTGCACCGTTACCGCCCAGCCCCTAGATGGGGAAGGGGGTCACCCGAGTAGAGGTCGCCCAGGAGAGACGACTCGAACCAGTTGAGGACATCTTGGAGAGGGAGATTGGTGGAAAGATGTTCAAGCTTGGCAAGTCTTTATGCCAAGGGACATAGGACCAAATTGCCGAAGTCATCGCGCGACACCTGAATGCCTTTGGATGATCTGCCTCAGACATTGATATGAGTTGATTTTATGATTTAGCATTTTATGGTGGCACTTTAATTAGGATTGAGATTTTAGGATGATTAAGGTGAGAACCTAAGGAAAATCCCCATTGGACATTAACTTAACCAAGTGGTTAAGTAGATGTGAAGGTTCATTTCACAAAGGCAAAAGGAAAACACAATTATGGTGAAGATGATGACAAGTAAAGGTGCTGAAATTAAAAAGAGGAAACTAAACATAATGAAGGAAACCAAATAGGAAACAAAGCATTAAAACAAGAACAAGACATAGATTTTGGAATTGAAATTTGGAATGGAAATGGAATGGAAAAAGATGAGTGAAAGGAAACTTAGGAGAATGAAGCTAGAGAAGTGATCACGCCACTTGGATGGTGGTTTACTCCAAGATGAGTGAAGGATGCCGCCACTTGAGAGCTCTCTAAATCTCACAAGATAAGACAATGGTGTAAGGAGACAATTGATGTGATTCCACTAGCCATAATAACATGATTCTTTGATATTCTATGGAATCAACTTGAGTTGGCAAAGATTAGGCACTTTTATAGAAGAGGATCAATGTTCTATATTTCAAGAACTCACCAAATCTTGCACCAAAAACCAAACTCACATCGAAGCTCCATTTACTATCAATTGAACCGATTAAAAAGCTGGAAAACAAGTTTGAACTGAACAAGAAAGAAGGAAAACAGAAAATGAACCGTTCAAAATCAAAGAAAAGGAAGAATAGTTGCTGGAAAACTGAAAACAGAACCAAAAACTCAAGAAAACCAACTCAAAACATGAACAACTAAAGAGAAAAAAGGAAGGAGAATAGAAAACTTATGAAAATGGATGTAGATTGGTATGAACACGCCACTAGAAGTGATGGATGCTCCTAGATGAGTGTGCTGCCGCCACTTGAGGACACCATGGATCCTTCAAGATAAGACTAGAGAAGAAGGCTCAAAGCTCTCCAATGTTCTCTCAAAATTTGAGTAGAGTTTCTTTACTATCGATTTCAATCTAGAAAATACAATGAGGGAGGCCTCCTATTTATAGCATGAGGAGCCTTGGAGAACAAGTTCTGAGGGTAGTAAGGGAAGACACAATATGGTGCAGCCTAGGTCATTGACTTTAGTCAATGCCACACCATTTCACTCATTTCTAGAAGGTAGGGTTTCCTTCCTTCCCTAATGGACTTCATAAGCCTAAACTTATAACTTCACCTCCTTATTTACTTCTACACCTATCTACTAATACACCCCCCTAAGACTCCTAACTAAAGACTAAAAGATGCTATAACAACAGAGGTTTCTAATGTTTCCCTCTAAGCACCATCAACCAAAGAAATTACAAAAAGAGAGAATAATTGTTCCCTAGCTCCTAAAACTATGCTTCTTGTAAGCCTTTGAGGTGGGCTTTGATCTTCATGGGCGTCCTCTATTTGCACCTCTACCTCTTCTTGATCTAGTTGATTGGCCCCCATGTCCACTAGAGCTTGATCTCCATCAACAATGCTCACAAACTCTAACACAAATTGTGTATAGTAACTTTACTCTAATTTTCAACTTGAAAATACATGAGGTAGGCCTCCTTATTTATAGGTGAAAGAGCCTTGGAGAGCAAGCATAAGGGGTAGGATGGGAAGAGTGAAAAAATGGGCAGCCTTAGGGTTTGACTAAGTCAAACCCGCAACCTTGGCTTGTTCTTCTAGAAACTAGGTCAAAAAGCCTTCCAAAAGGGCCAATAACATCCTAAAATGCTAACTACACCCCCTATTATACTAAAGGCACCTTATTCTAGCCTATATTTGCTATTTGGACCCCCAAAGTGAGCCTAAATTATTTACAATATTTTCTAATCATTAAGAAGACCAGCAGGAAGAACTTTAGGTGCTCTGGTCTTTGCCCCAATCTCCATCTGGTGAGGTCTCTACTTTGAGGTGACTTCTCTTTATATTCTTTAGCATCCTTGATCATCACCTTGTGGGCTTGGTTTTCATCAGACATGCCTGGCATAGACCCCAACTTCTTGTGTCATTTCCTTGCCATGGACCCCCAGGTTAGACCTGTTCGTCAGAGAATGAGGAAGTTCAATGAAGAAAGGCGATAAGTCATTAGGGAGGAAACACAAAAGTTGTTGAGAGTCGGCCACATTAGGGAGATCCAATACATAGAGTGGTTGGCAAATGTGGTGCTTGTAAAGAAGGCCAACAGGAAGTGGAGAATATGCGTAGACTTCACCGACCTCAACAAAGCCTGCCCGAAGGACTCCTACCCCCTACCAAGCATTGATGCTTTGGTAGACAGTGCCTCGGGTTGCAAGTTGCTTAGTTTCCTGAATGCCTTTTCTGGGTACAACCAGATCAAGATGCATCCCATGGATGAGTGCAAGACGGGGTTCATGACAGAGCTGTTTTGCTATTGTTACACAATGATGCCCTTTGGGCTGAAGAACGCAGGTGCCACCTACCAGAGGTTGATGGACAGGGTGCTCGCACCCACGATAGGGCGAAACGTGCAAGCCTATGTGGATGACATGGTGGTGACCTCACAGGTGAAAGATTAACATGTCGTTGATCTAGAAGAGCTATTTACAACAATAGCTAAATATAAACTAAAACTGAACCCTGAGAAGTGTGTGTTTGGGGTTGAAGTAGGCAAGTTCACAGACTTCTTACTCACTGGGCATGGGATAGAAGTGCGCTGCAATCCTCGCAATGAGAAGCCCGACTTCTGTAAAGGAGGTGCAGCAGTTGACAGAGCAGATTGCCGCTCTGTCTAGATTTGTAACAGTTGGGGGAGATAAGGGTCACCCTTACTTCCAATGCCTGAGGAGGAACAATAGTTTCGTGTGGACCAAAGAATGTGAAGAGGCGTTCCTCAAGCTGAAGGACTACTTGGCTAGTCCACCAGTGTTATGCAAACCATAGCTGGGCACTCTGTTGCGCCTGTATTTTGCAGTCACTGATCAGGTGGTTAGTTCAGTTCTTGTGTAGGAACAGGACCAGGTTCAGAAGCCAATCTACTTTGTTAGCAAAGTGTTCTCGCCAGTTGACTCTCCCATTAGTTGACTTCTATGATCGCTTGCACCTTCTCCCTTCCCTTCGACTGGAACAACTAACCTGCAGCGAAAGAAAGACGGGCACCCTAGCGGCCGTTCGCACTCCAACGCTCAAGTCAAAACTTGGGCAAGAAACACCAAGTGTATAGCAAAAGAGTTCTAGTCTCAAAAGTTGCATACCTTTGTGAATGCCTTACTACCCTTTATATAGCCCTTCTAGGGTTCCTGCCGCGCCTATCCTTGCGTCCAAGTGTTGCCTCCCAGACTTCGATCTTTCGGCCTCTTTTATCTTCGTTTTGCTACTTCAATGTTCTTTATTTACTTGTAACTGCCTGAGATTGTTTTCATTTTGTTGTGCCCTACCTTACTTACCTTTCTGAGCTTGTCTTTTTGTCTGTCCTTGTGTTTTAGCCTTCGAAATGGACCAGTCTGCTTCTTCCCCTTCGGGTTTTGAGTTGAACTTCTCCTAATCTTCTGCCCGTCCAGTAGTTCTAGGGCTCCACTCGAACTTCTACCAACTCCTGTATCCCTGGGCCCCTGAAGGGCTCCTGAAGGAGTCTTCTGATTTTACCACCTCCGAGTCCATTGTGACCTACAGGAAGGCTGAGGTGTGGAGCAGAACCAGCCACTCCACTCGTGTCTTTGGGAAAGATGATGACAAATACGTCGGGATAGTCCCTTGCACGGTAGGCGAGCCCGTATGCTGTGATGAGACTTCGGGCCAGGAGGGCCCCTTCTGTTTCATTTACTCCACCGTTTTCAAAAGGGTTTGCCTTCGCCTACCCCTTAGTGGCTTCGAAAGGGTGCTGCTGACGGAGATGAACGTGGCTCCAGGCCAGCTTCACCCAAATGGCTGGGCCTTCGTGCACGCCTACGTCATCCTCTGCAACTACTTTGGGCGCCCTCAGTAGATTCATTCCTTTATTTCTTCGAGGCCAAGAGCCCTGGGAAGAACCTCTGGGTCAGCCTCAATGGGGTTGTTGGGAAAGCACTTCTAACCCTTTTCCAGCAATCTTACAAGGGATTCAAGGGCAAGTTTCTGAAGATCCGCTGCCTCCCTAATGACCTCACCCTCCTGGATGGGTTCCCACTTTACTAGGTGGAGAAACCCAATCTGGTCAAACCTAGGGCCCTGACGGACTTGCACCCGCTGGATAGGGAGGTGTGTGAGTTCCTGTCTGGCCTCGAGGTAGTGTTCAACACCACCAAACTCATCCAATATGAGTACCTGCCCAAGAGCTTGCGGGGGTACATTGGTAAGGCATGATGAAAACCAAGCCCACAAGGTGATGATCAAGGATGCTAAAGAATATAAAGAGAAGTCACCTCAAAGTAGAAACCTCACCAGATGGAGAATGGGACAAAGACCAGAGCACCTAAACTTCTTCCTGCTGGTCTTCTTAATGATTAGAAAATATTGTAAATAACTTGGGCTCACTTTGGGGGTCCAAATAGCAAATATAGGCTAGAATAAGGTGCCTTTAGTATAATAGGGGGTGTAGTTAGCAGTTTATGATGTTATTGGCCCTTTTGGAAGGCTTTTTGACCTAGTTTCTAGAAGGACAAGCCAAGGATGCGGGTTTGACTTAGTCAAACCCTAAGGCTGCCCATTTTTTCACTCTTCCCATCCTACCCCTTATGCTTGCTCTCCAAGGCTCCTTCACCTATAAATAAGGAGGCCTACCTCATGTATTTGCATGTTGAAATTAGAGTAAAGTAACTATACACAATTTGTGTTAGAGTTTGTGAGCATTGTCTCCTTACACCATTGTCTTATCTTGTGAGATTTAGAGACCTCTCAAGTGGCGGCATTCTTCACTCATCTTGGAGAAAACCACCATCCAAGTGGCGTGATTGTAAGGACCTGTAAAATTAAATTGGAATAAAAGGGTATATTTTAAATGAATTCTAAGTATGTTTTTATTTAAAATGAAAAGGAAGGAAAGTGTAGTTTAGTAGATTATAAGATTTCCTTGTTAGTACATAATCGTCGGTCGCCTAGACTACACGTCATCGCCAGGGCGCGAGGCATGCAGACGTCGCCAGGGCGCGAGGCATGCGGACATCGCCAGGGCGCGAGGCATGCGGGCATCGCCAGGGCGCGAGAGACATGCGGGCATCATCAGGGCGCGAGGCATGCGGGCATCGCCAGGGCGCGAGAGACATGCGGGCATCGCCAGGGCGGGAGAGGCATGCGGACATCGCCATGGCGCGAGGCATGCGGGCATCGCCAGGGAGAGACATCGGTCGTCTTCCAAAGAGAGACATCGGTCGTCCGCCAGGATGAGTCATCGGTGGATAGCCTTCGCACGAGAGGTCATCGGTGGATAGCCTTCGCGCGAGAGGTCATCGGTGGATAGCCTTCGCGCGAGAGGTCATCGGTGGATAGTCTTCGCGCCAGTGGTCATCGGTGAAAGGTTATCGCGCGATGTCGAGTTTCACACAGATAAAGTGGGACCCAGACTCCCAGCATGAGCGCCTTGCATGCGCGACACGTAGTCAGGGAGCGTACTTCAGAACAGTGGCTCCAGGGAATTGGTACGGAAAGTGACCCAAAACCCACGTGGCCACACTGCTCAAGGAAGGGTGCAAGCAAGCTTTTCCTGCAGAGTGGGCGGTAGCAGCGGAAATTGTGGAACAAGTTGTCCTGCAGAGTGGGCGGTGGCAGCGAAAATTGTGGAGCAAGTTGGTTTAAGATTCAAAAACCCACTTCTGAGAAAAAGGAACGTTGCAGTTGTTCAAGAGCGAAAGAGTGAGCTACCTCCTTTCTCCTCCATTTCTCTCCTTCGCGCTGCGATTCTGGCACCTTCACACAAGAGTACGACGAGCGACAGCCACCATTAGAGCACCTGGGAAGTTCTCTGCAAGTCCTTCAAACCAGACGAGAAAAACAGAGCCAAGGCATTCTTCAAGCTTCGTTGGATTTAGGAGCTCTTGGTATTTTGCGCAAGTCCAGGTAAGGGAAGCTAGCCTTCATTTACAATACAAGCCATAGATTAGCTGTTTCTGAATTGAGGGCGACGTGGTCGCCGGTTTCGTTTTCATCTTCGTGAATGCTCTGTTCTATGTGTCTGGGCGACGTGGTCGCCGGTTTTAAATACAGATTTCGAAATCCCCTGCTTTTGAACCAGATCGCCGGTTTTGGCGTTGTTTTGCGAACTCCCCTGTTTTTGGTGTTGTTTTGAGACTGCTTGAGATTTAAATGTGATATTCGAAAGTTTGAACCTTTGAAATGATTGTTGCTGTGATTTGAATCATTCGATTGAGTGGTATGATGTTTTGAATGTTGTGAATGTGAGATCAAGGCATAGTATTTTCAGGAAAGGAAATACCGTGTAAGGTCATTTGTGTAATGTGTATTGACTAGGGGCTTGTCTAGAAGGAGATATCCTGACTCTGCTGATATAATGGAATCACGTAGATGAAGTTATTCAGTTGTGGAGAGTCGGAGGAGGTTCATATGAATGGGCGAGTAGTGTGAAAAAGAACGAGCTCGGCCTGTTATATGAATTAACCTTGTCATACCGGGAGAGTGATAACATTGGGATTATATATGCGCATGCTGTGTGGATTTCACAGCGACCCTGTGTGGATTTCACAGTGGTATGGTATGACAGGTGCAGATCTCTGAGCCTGAGTCAACGCACGAGTCAATCCGGAAGTAGAGTCATGTGTCTATGCATTGTGGGTCAGTGGAAAGTCTGACGTGTGAATCTTGAATATTGAAAGTAGCAGATAGACACTTGACGAGTATGTGGATTATGGAAATCTTGATGGTTGCATTTGATATGGCTTATGTATGGAGTGGAAATTCACGTTTTCTATGGATTTAAAGTTTTTAAAAACATCTAGCTTACCCCTTTTATCTGTTGTTGTGATTGCTTTCTTAAACCTGTGATGATCGTGTATTTGTACACGGGAGCAGACGAGGTTGCAGGTGGTAGTGCTCCTCAGTGAGTGGTCGCCGGAAGCAGATCACCCATTTACGTTTGTGTTAGGCGATCACCCTTTTCTGTATTCTGAAGGGAGATCGCCCTTTTCTGATAGGAGATCGCCTATTCTGTTGGGAGATCGCCTGTTTTTACTTATTTTGCTGTATTTAGTTTACGTTTTTGGAAAACCGACCGACCTTGTATTAAACTCCCTGCGAGGAGAAAACTTCATTACATATACACGATTATGTTCACTTCAATATTATTATTTTATCTCTACTTCGTTTTATAATTATGAAAAGAATTTGGCGGGATGTTACATTAATGGTATCAGAGCAGTTCGTCCTTAGGATGACCTGAGGGCTGTGGATCCATTGTGTTTCTTCTGCTCATAAAAGTTATTTGAGTTTTAAATGAAAACTATAGTGAAAGGTTTTCAAACGTTTTTGGTACTGAAGTTTGGTGTGTGCTTTAGTGAATATATGCTTTAACTGAAAATTTTAGTATTAAGAATGAAAGGATCTTGATAAAGTAGTGAGGGTGCACACTCATAACTGGATCGAGATGGTTCTCAATCTTAATTCCAAAGGTTTGATGTTTAGCATACATTGAATTCTGGTGTGATTTATTGAGTGTTCTTGTAATTGACTGAGAGTGGTTGTTTGAAATGATGAATGTACACCAATGACTGTCCTGGTGTTTTGTTTGAGGTTATAAGTATTATGTTTCTGTTGATGAGCTTAAATTCTTAATGATTTTGAGATGCTGACCTTTGTAAGGTCTAGATGTTACCTCTTGAATGAATTGATTTCTTATCGATTTCATTCTTGTAGTTGTAGGGAATATAGAAGCTAGTAGTTTCAGAACTTGAGAACGAAGAAGATGGCACGTAGACCTCCTACCCCTCCCCAACCTTCTTCAGAGATGGGCCAGATCGCCAGGGCCATTGAGATGATGGCAAGTGCCATCCAGCAACAGAATGCAGCAATGGCTCAAAACCATCAAGCTGCAATGCACCACTGGGAGACTGCTCGGTCGGCTGAAACAGCCTCTCACGCTAGTCAGCCTCAGGAGCAGATGGGATTGACCGAGTTCCTCAGGCACAACCCACCTAAGTTCAGTGGGAACGTTACCCCTGATCAAGCAGATCAGTGGGTCAGGGGGTTAGAGAAAATCTTCAGGGCGACCTCCTGCCCTGAAGATAAGAAGCTGGTGTTTGCCACATATCTTCTCTCTGGAGAAGCTGAGTTCTGGTGGATGGGGGCTCAGCAGATGATGAAGGCCCGAGAGGAAGTGTTGGATTGGGAGAGCTTCAGGGTGAGGTTCCTGGAGAAATACTTTCCAGACAGCGCAAGATTTGCGAAGGAAGCTGAGTTCCTGAGGTTGGAGCAGGGGGATATGTCTGTGAACACCTATGCTGCCCGGTTTGAGTACCTCGCCCGGTTTTACACCCAAGCTACCTCCGAGGCTTGGAGGTGCAGGAAGTTTGAAGAGGGACTGAAGCATGGGCTGAAGAGGACCATAGCCCCGATGTGCATCAGGGAATTTCACGCCTTAGTGGAGAAGGCGAAGATGGTGGAGACCCTGGAAAAGGGTGATTCTCGGGTGGTCAGGTCACACCAAGGAGGTTCTTCCAGTGGGAAGGCTAAGGTGTAGCATCCACACAGCAAGCCATATGCGAGACCTCCACCACATCGGGCGGGAACAACGTCATCCCAGTTTCAGCAGCAGCAACCTTGGAAACCCAAGTGTTTCCATTGTGGTGGACCACACGCCTCCAACGTGTGCTTCAAGAGGAGTTCAGAGAAAAGGTGCTACACCTACCAAAAGACGGGGCACGTTGCTAGAGAGTGCCCTAACCGGAATGGGGCGACCCGACCCAGTGGCTCTCAGCAGATGAGAAACGAAGGCAGCAGACCTCAGGCGAATGGAAGAGTGTTTGCCATGTCTGGAGCAGAAGCATCTCAGTCAGGTAACCTCATACAAGGTGTTTGTTTTATAGCTGGTAGAGGTGTAAAAGCTTTGTTTGATTCGGGAGCGACACACTCCTTTGTGTCAAGCCTGTGTGTAGCCGAGTTGGGTCTTCTAGTGAAGGAGTTACCCTTCGAACTGTTGGTCTCTACACCTGCGTCAGGACAGGTGTTGACCTCTACAGTTTGCCCCGAATGTCCAGTGATAGTAGAGGGACGCAGATTCAAAGTGAACTTGATCTGCCTACCTCTTCAAGACCTGGATGTTATCCTGGGAATGGATTGGCTAGCCGCCAATCACGTTCTCATAGACTGCGGTAGTCAGAGGATAACGTTTCCAGACCTCCCAGCGTCTGATGTGATATCTGCTCAGCAAGGGCAGTCAGAGTTGGAAGGAGGAGCGAGGTGCTTCGTGATGCTAGCTCGGTTGGAAGTGAAGAATGAAGGGGACGTCAGTAGAATACACGTGGTGAGAGATTTCACGGATGTATTTCCAGAAGAAGTACCTGGATTACCCCCTAAGAGAGAAGTGGAATTCTCCATTGATTTGGTACCTGGGGCTGGACCAGTGTCTATGGCGCCCTACAGGATGGCACCAGCCGAGTTGGTGGAATTAAAGAAGCAAGTGGAAGAGTTGCTGGAGAAACAATTCATCAGACCCAGTGTATCTCCATGGGGGGCTCCAGTACTCTTAGTTAAGAAGAAGGATGGAGGGTCTCGGCTGTGTATAGATTACAGGCAGTTGAACAAGTTGACCATCAAGAACAAGTACCCCCTACCCAGAATTGACGATTTGATGGACCAAATACATGGGGCCTCAGTGTTCTCCAAGATTGATCTGAGATCGGGGTACCACCAAATTTTGGTAAAGGCTGAAGATGTTCAAAAGACAGCTTTCAGGTCTCGGTATGGGCACTACGAGTATGTAGTGATGCCGTTTGGAGTCACAAATGCTCCAGCTCTGTTCATGGACTACATGAATAGGATTTTTCGCCCTTTCTTGGATAAGTTTGTGGTGGTCTTCGTAGACGACATCCTCATTTATTCAAGGACCGAGGAAGAACATGAAGAACACCTGAGGACAGTATTGGAGATACTGAGGGAGAAGCAACTCTATGCCAAGTCCTCTAAGTGTGAGTTCTGGCTGAAGGAAGTCAACTTCTTAGGACACGTGATATCTGCCCAGGGGATCTCGGTGGATCCAGCCAAGGTAGAGGCAGTGCTGCAGTGGGAACGTCCTAAGACAGTCACTGAGATAAGGAGCTTTGTGGGTTTGGCGGGCTACTATCGGAGGTTTATTGAGGACTTTTCCAAGGTAGTAGCGCCTTTAACACAGCTGACCCGCAAGGATCAACCTTTTGCTTGGACCGACCGATGTGAGCAGAGCTTCATGGAATTGAAGGAGAGGTTGACTAGTGCTCCAGTGCTGGTGATTCCCGAGGTAGGAAGACCTTTTGATGTCTACTGTGATGCTTCACATCAGGGTTTGGGATGTGTTTTGATGCAAGAGAAAAGAGCAGTCGCATATGCTTCGAGGCAACTCAAGGTTCATGAGAGAAACTACCCTACGCATGACTTGGAGTTGGCGGCTGTAGTATTTGCCTTGAAGATCTGGAGGCACTATTTATATGGAGCTCGGTTCCAGGTGTTCAGTGACCATAAGAGCCTGAAATACCTGTTTGATCAGAAGGAACTAAACATGAGACAAAGAAGGTGGATGGAGTTCCTAAAGGACTACGATTTTCAACTCATGTATCATCCAGGGAAGGCCAATGTAGTGGCAGATGCGTTGAGTAGTGTTCCTGCCGGTTGTGTAACATCCCGCCAAAACGTTTCACAAATAAATAATGAAGATAAAGATAAAACAAAATATTGAAATGAACGTAATTATATATATGTCATAAGGTTTTTCCTCGCAGGGAGTTTAATACATAAACCGTCAATTTTTCCATAACTTAAAACGAATTACAGCAAAAATACAACCCGACAGGCGATCTCCCAACATAAAGAGGCGATCTCCTAACATAAAAGGCGATCTCCTGACAGAGAACAGGAAAAGGGGGTGATCGCCCAACAGAAACAAAACAGGCGATCTCCCAACATAAAGGGGCGATCTCCTTCCGGCGATCACTGAGGGGCTCTTCTTCCTGCAAGATCATCTGCTCCCGTGTAAAATACACGATCATCACAGGTTTTAAGAAACAGCCACAGAACCAAAATACAGGGTAAGCTAGACATTTAAAAGAGAGTTTGAATATGAACTTAAAAACCAATCATGAAACCAATTTAAGACATCCACATAAAACCATCAACTTTCTCATTTTCCACAAAACCATCAGGTAATCACATATTTCACAAATCAATCCAAGAGTCTTTCAATTCATATCAGCAATCAAGTACCTAACAATTCAATTTCTCAATTCACATACCACTGTGAAATCCACACATTCACATGGTCGCTGTGAAATCCACACATTCACAAGCGTATAGAGGAATCCACACATCCTCACATGGTCGCTGTGAAATCCACACATTCACAAGCGTATAGAGGAATCCACACATCCTCACATAACATTTCAACAAATGATTCCAGTCACAGCAAAACTCATGCCAAGGTTCAGATATTCAAATATCACATGCATTTCACATATAAACCTCAAACAGTTCTCAAACAATACAAAAACAGGGGATATTTCAATAACAGATGAAAAACCGGCGATCACCTCAAGGAACCGGCGATCACGAACAGAACTGGGTTTTAAACAAGAACATTTTGAAAACCGGCGACCACGTCGCCCCCAACATCAAAACAGAATCGATTACAGTAAACACTTCGCATCCAACATCAGAACACCAGAACAAGAAACAAAACCGGCGACCCCGTCGCCCCACATCTCAATCAGCAAGTACACAGTTTTCATTTGAAACAAGGCTAGCTTCCCTTACCTGGATCAGCGTGAAACTCTCTCTTCAAGCTTTAATCCACCGAACTCACGGATGCCCGAACTCAGCCTAAGCTTTCTGATCGGTAGAATTGCAGAGGACCTTCCCAGGTGTTCTATGGCAGTCGTCGCTCGTCTTGCTTTTTGCTCGAAGGTGCTTGAATCGCAGCGCGAAGGAGAGAAAGGGAGGAGAAGGGAGGTAACTCACTTTTTCGCTCTTTGGATAACTGCAACGTTTTTCCTCCTCTCAGAAGTGGGTTCTTGCCTCTTAAACCAACTTGTCCACAAAAGCAGCTGCCACCACCCACTCTGCAGGGAAGTCTGAGTGTACCTTTCTCTGAACAGTACGACCACTGTTGTCTCTTGTGCATGCCAACCACTGCTCTGAACAGTACGACCACTGTTGTCTGTTGCGCATGCCAACATTCTGATGTCACTGTTCTGAACCAACACTTTTTGTCTACGTGTCGCGCGTGCTGCGCGTCTCATGCTGGGAGTCTGGGTCCCACCTTCTCTACGTACAACTCGACATCGCGCGATAACCTTCCACCGATGATCACTGGCGCGAAGAATCTCCACCGATGACTCATCCTGGAAGACGACCGATGTCTCTCTCTGGAAGACGACCGATGTCTCCTCCTCCTGGAGACCGACCGAGGTCTCCTCCTCCTGGAGACCGACCGAGGTCTCCTCTTCCTGGAGACCGAGGTCTCCTCTTGGCGACGCCCGCATGTCTCTCGCGCCCAAGCGATGCCCGCATGCCTCGCGCCATGGCGATGTCCGCATGCCCCTCGCGCCCTGGCGATGTCCGCATGCCTCTCGCGCCCTGGCGATCATGTTCCAGGCGATCTCATAGTCTTCTAAACTACACTTTCCTTCCTTTTCATTTTAAAAACAAACATACTTCGAATCCATTTAAATATAACACTTTTATTCCAATAATATTTTCCAGGTCCTTACAATCTCCCTAACAACAAAAATTTTCGTCCTCGAAAATTGAATTACAAGGAAAAGAGATGTGGATAGTCCTTTCTCATGGTTTCTTCCAACTCCCAAGTTGAATCACCCGATCTCTCATCCCACACCACTTTGAGAAGCTTTCATCCTGCCTTGTATCAGCTTCACCTTCTCGGTTATCTGCTGAACCAACTCTTACTACTCCAATACTTCATCAAATTCCATTGTACATCCCAACTGCTGAGCTAGTTCTCACGCTCCCTGAAGGAACACCTTACATACGTCTCTTCACCACCACGATTGATATTTCAAATGAGCTTGGCTTCTCCCAAGTTCCGAGTCATATTTGGATACAAGAATATCCTTACATTTCCCTTTCTCATCACTCATCATCCACCATTTCCATTTCGCCAGAAGAGCAAAGTTAAATTTTCTGTTATCCCTTAAATTATTCTTTTACTGGTATGCAAATTCTGCCCTAAATCTTAATATTCCATCTTCACCCATTACAAAGCCTTTAGCTTGCTCGGTGCCTAGAACTCCCATAACACGCTTCAGACTAGGCTCCCCTAATTGTTCAATCAAAACTGGTTCGCCCTCCTGGTTCCAACAATAAGGGAGTTCTGCATTTCCTCCCATACAAAGCTTCATACTATCACTGGTTTCAAATCTCCATAACACCACTACCACTGCCGATTCTAAATCATAAGTAGGATAATTATCTCTCATGAACTTTGAGTTGCCTTGAAGCATATGCAACCACTCTCTTCTCTTGCATCCAAAACACATCCCAACCCTTGATGTGAAGCACCACAGTAGACGTCAAAAGGTCTTCCGACCTCTGGAATTACCAGCACTGGAGTACCTCATGGAGATACACTGGGCTTGATGAAATGCTCTGCTCTAACAGCTCTTCCACTTGCTTCTTCAATTCCACCAACTCGGCTGGAGTCATCCTGCAAGGTGCCATTGACGCTGGTCCAGCTCCAGGTACCAAATCAATAGAGAATTCCACTTCTCTCTTAGGAGGTAACTCATGTACTTCATCTGGAAATACATCCATCAAATCTTTCACCACATGAATCCTACTTACGTCCTCTTCGTTCTTCACTTCCAACCGAGCTACCATCACGAAACACCTCGCCCCTTCTTCCAACTCAGATCGCCCATGCCGAGCAGATCTCACATCTGGCTCTTGGAGATTGGAAACGCCACTTTCCGCCTACCGCAATCTATGGGAGCGTGATCGGCAGACAGCCAATCCATTCACAGGATAACATCCAGATCCTGCAGAGGTAGACAGATCAAATTCACTTTGAATCTGCGTCCCTCTACTATCACTGGACATTCAGGACAACTGTAGAGGTCAACACCTGTCCTGACGCAGGTGTAGAGACCAACAGTTCGAAAGGTTAACTCCTTCACTAGAAGGCCCAGCTCGGCTACACTGACTTGACACAAAGGAGTGTGTCGCTCCAGAATCATACAAGACTCTTATACTTCTACCAGATATAAAACAAGCAATCTTACACCAAATTACCTGACTGGGACGCCTCAGCTCCTGCCATGGCAAACACTCTCCCTGTTGCCTGAGGTCTGCTGCCTTCGTTCCTCAACTGCTGAGAACCACTGGGTTGGGTCATCCTATTGTGGGTAGGACAATCTCTAGCAACGTGTCCCACCCTTTGGCATGCAAAACACCTTCTCTCCGAAGTCTTCTTGGGGCACACATTGGGCGTGTGTGGTCCACCGCAATGGAAACATTTGGGTTTCCAGGGTTGCTGTTGCTGAAACTGGGGCGGTGCTGCTCCTACCCTATGCTGTGGAGGTCTAGCATAAGGCTCCTGCTGTTGCTGCATCCTCGTCTTCTCACTGGAAGAACCCCCTGGGTGTGACCTGATCACCCGAGACTCACCCTTCTCCAGAGTCTCCACCAATTTCGCCTTCTCCACTAAGGCGTGAAATTCCCTGATGCACATCGGGGCTATCGTCCTCTTCAGCCCATGCTTCAGCCCCTCCTCAAACTTCCTGCACCTCCAAGCCTCGGAGGTCGCCTGAGTGTAGAATCGGGCAAGGTACTCGAACCGAGCAGCATAGGCGTTCACCGACATCTCCCCCTGCTCCAACTTTAAGAACTCTGCTTCCCGCGCAAACTTTGCGCTGTCTGGGAAGTATTTCTCCAAGAACCTCACCCTGAAGCTCTCCCAATCCAGCACATCCCCTCGAGCCTCCATCATCTGCTGAGCTCCCATCCACCAAAACTCTGTTTCTCCAGATAGCAGGTAGGTGGCGAACAGCAATTTCTTCTCTTCAGGGCAGGAGGTCGCCCTAAAGATTTTCTCCATTTCCCTGACCCACTGATCTGCTTGATCAGGGGTAGCATTCCCACAGAACTTGGGTGGGTTGTGCCTCATGAACTCGGCCAGTCCCATCCGTTCCTGAGGCTGACCGACGGGCGAATTCGTATCTGCCGACCGAGCAGTTTCCCAGTGGTGCATGGTAGCTTGATGGTTCTGCGCCATCGCCGCATTCTGTTGCTGGATGGCACCTGCCATCATCTCAATGGCCCTGGCGATCTGGCCCATTTCAGAAGAAGGTTGGGGAGAGGTAGGAGGTCTACGAGTCATCTTCCTCGTTCTCAGATTTCGAAACCACTAGCTTCTATATCCCCTACAACTATAAGAATGAGATCGATAAGGAAATCAATTCATTCAAGGGTGTAACATCTCGACCTTACAAAGGTCAGCATCTCAAATTCCTTAAGAATTTGAGTCCATCTACAGAACCATAAAGCTTATAACTTCAAGCAAAACACCAGAACAGCTACTGGTGTGCAACCATCAATCCAAACAGCCACTCATAATCAATTACAACCACACTCAATAAAATGAAATCGATCACACCAGAGTTCAAAGTATGCTAAACATTAAACCTCTGGAATTTAGATTGAGAATCACCCTGATTCGGTCATGAGTGTGCACCCTCACCACCTTATCAAGACCCTCTCATTCTAAATACTAAGATTTTCAGTTAGGCATACATTCACTACAGCACACACAAAAATTTCCATACAAAAACGTTTGAAAACATTTTCACAATAGTTGTTATTTTAAAACTCAACTGAATTTTCCTAAGCAGAAGAAACGAAATGAATCCACTACCCTCAGATCATCCAAAGGACGAACTGCTCTGATACCATTAATGTAACATCCCGCCAAAACGTTTCACAAATAAATAATGAAGATAAAGATAAAACAAAATATTGAAATGAACGTAATTATATATATGTCATAAGGTTTTTCCTCGCAGGGAGTTTAATACATAAACCGTCAATTTTTCCATAACTTAAAACGAATTACAGCAAAAATACAACCCGACAGGCGATCTCCCAACATAAAGAGGCGATCTCCTAACATAAAAGGCGATCTCCTGACAGAGAACAGGAAAAGGGGGTGATCGCCCAACAGAAACAAAACAGGCGATCTCCCAACATAAAGGGGCGATCTCCTTCCGGCGATCACTGAGGGGCTCTTCTTCCTGCAAGATCATCTGCTCCCGTGTAAAATACACGATCATCACAGGTTTTAAGAAACAGCCACAGAACCAAAATACAGGGTAAGCTAGACATTTAAAAGAGAGTTTGAATATGAACTTAAAAACCAATCATGAAACCAATTTAAGACATCCACATAAAACCATCAACTTTCTCATTTTCCACAAAACCATCAGGTAATCACATATTTCACAAATCAATCCAAGAGTCTTTCAATTCATATCAGCAATCAAGTACCTAACAATTCAATTTCTCAATTCACATACCACTGTGAAATCCACACATTCACATGGTCGCTGTGAAATCCACACATTCACAAGCGTATAGAGGAATCCACACATCCTCACATGGTCGCTGTGAAATCCACACATTCACAAGCGTATAGAGGAATCCACACATCCTCACATAACATTTCAACAAATGATTCCAGTCACAGCAAAACTCATGCCAAGGTTCAGATATTCAAATATCACATGCATTTCACATATAAACCTCAAACAGTTCTCAAACAATACAAAAACAGGGGATATTTCAATAACAGATGAAAAACCGGCGATCACCTCAAGGAACCGGCGATCACGAACAGAACTGGGTTTTAAACAAGAACATTTTGAAAACCGGCGACCACGTCGCCCCCAACATCAAAACAGAATCGATTACAGTAAACACTTCGCATCCAACATCAGAACACCAGAACAAGAAACAAAACCGGCGACCCCGTCGCCCCACATCTCAATCAGCAAGTACACAGTTTTCATTTGAAACAAGGCTAGCTTCCCTTACCTGGATCAGCGTGAAACTCTCTCTTCAAGCTTTAATCCACCGAACTCACGGATGCCCGAACTCAGCCTAAGCTTTCTGATCGGTAGAATTGCAGAGGACCTTCCCAGGTGTTCTATGGCAGTCGTCGCTCGTCTTGCTTTTTGCTCGAAGGTGCTTGAATCGCAGCGCGAAGGAGAGAAAGGGAGGAGAAGGGAGGTAACTCACTTTTTCGCTCTTTGGATAACTGCAACGTTTTTCCTCCTCTCAGAAGTGGGTTCTTGCCTCTTAAACCAACTTGTCCACAAAAGCAGCTGCCACCACCCACTCTGCAGGGAAGTCTGAGTGTACCTTTCTCTGAACAGTACGACCACTGTTGTCTCTTGTGCATGCCAACCACTGCTCTGAACAGTACGACCACTGTTGTCTGTTGCGCATGCCAACATTCTGATGTCACTGTTCTGAACCAACACTTTTTGTCTACGTGTCGCGCGTGCTGCGCGTCTCATGCTGGGAGTCTGGGTCCCACCTTCTCTACGTACAACTCGACATCGCGCGATAACCTTCCACCGATGATCACTGGCGCGAAGAATCTCCACCGATGACTCATCCTGGAAGACGACCGATGTCTCTCTCTGGAAGACGACCGATGTCTCCTCCTCCTGGAGACCGACCGAGGTCTCCTCCTCCTGGAGACCGACCGAGGTCTCCTCTTCCTGGAGACCGAGGTCTCCTCTTGGCGACGCCCGCATGTCTCTCGCGCCCAAGCGATGCCCGCATGCCTCGCGCCATGGCGATGTCCGCATGCCCCTCGCGCCCTGGCGATGTCCGCATGCCTCTCGCGCCCTGGCGATCATGTTCCAGGCGATCTCATAGTCTTCTAAACTACACTTTCCTTCCTTTTCATTTTAAAAACAAACATACTTCGAATCCATTTAAATATAACACTTTTATTCCAATAATATTTTCCAGGTCCTTACAGGTTGACTCTGCGTCAGCTGACTTCTGCGGCCGCCACACCTCCTTCCTCACCTAGTCTGTGCTGGTATGATCGCACCTGCAAAAGAGAAAGGGGGGGGGGGTGCCCTCGCGGCCGTTTGCACTCCGACGCTCAAGTCAGAACGGGGCAAGAAACATCAAAGTCTGAATTTCTCTCTGTGTTTAGGTCTAGAATTGCGTACCTCTGTGAAGCATGTTACTGTTCCTTATATACCTAGGGTTTTCTGCGCCGCTAACCCTAATTAGGGTTTATTGCGCTGCTGGACACACTTAAGGTTTACTGGAATGCCCCCTGCGCCACTCTTACCCAGTCTTTGGGATAACCTAGCACATAGGGTCTTCTTCTCTGGAGTGCAAAGTCTAACAGGATGAACACCTGTTCTGGGAAGGCCGTCACTGTTCACGTGCCATGCATGTAGCCTCCGTGATTCGGGACCCTCTTTACCTCTGGGAATATTTACTAATAATCTGCGGAGCAGGCGATGACCGATCACCCATCTCTCTGCGGAGCAGGCGATGACCGATCACCCATCTCTCTGCGGAGCAGGCGATGACCGATCACCCATCTCTCTGCGGAGCAGGCGATGACCGATCACCCATCTCTCTGTGGAGCAGGCGATGACCGATTACCAATCTCCCTACGGAGCAGGCGATGACCGATCACCTCTGATGGGGTCTACTCCACGTGGCTTTGGCCCATGCTGTGGGACCCATCTGACGTCCGAGGACCGATCAGTACACAAGCCCCCCAGTCTCAAGCTGTTAACTTGTTTCAGCGAAGAGACTAAGTCATTGACTCCTTTACTACCTGCTCTCGGTGCTCGAGGACCAGCATTTGGCATCATCGCCAGAAACTCTTCCGATCTGGTACTCACCGAATTTTCCTTGGGCGATTTCCTTCCCTTACTCTTCTTGATCCGCGTGCCCTCCTGAAGCCCCGCTGTAGGAAGTAGAGGGCAAGGTCTTTCTTATCTCGCCTCACTTGCTCAAAGGCAAGGAGGTCTTCTTTATCTTGCCTCAGCCTCACTGTACCAGGTCGAGGTGAGGACCTTGAACTTCGCTGGATGCCTCCGATCGCCAAAGGGCGATGAGGACTTTTCTCTTCTCGCCTCAGCCTCGCTGTAAGAAGACGAGGTGAGGACTTTTATCACCTTGCCTCAGCCTCGCTGTAAGAAGACGAGGTGAGGACCTTTATCATCTTGCCTCAGCCTCGCTGTAAGAAGACAAGGTGAGGACTTTTATCACCTTGCCTCAGCCTCGCTGTAAGAAGACGAGGTGAGGACTTTTATCATCTTGCCTCAGCCTCGCTGTAAGAAGACGAGGTGAGGACTTTTATCATCTTGCCTCAGCCTCGCTGTAAGAAGACGAGGTGAGGACTTTTATCATCTTGCCTCAGCCTCGCTGTAAGAAGACGAGGTGAGGACTTTTATCATCTTGCCTCAGCCTCGCTGTAAGAAGACGAGGTGAGGACTTTTATCATCTTGCCTCAGCCTCGCTGTAAGAAGACGAGGTGAGGACTTTTATCATCTTGCCTCAGCCTCGCTGTAAGAAGACGAGGTGAGGACTTTTATCATCTTGCCTCAGCCTCGCTGTAAGAAGACGAGGTGAGGACTTTTATCATCTTCTTACTTGGGCCTCTGATTGCCTAAGGGCGATGAGGTTTTTCCAAAACTTCTGCAAAACGATACGCACACAAACTTTAGTACACTTCAAAATTTTTACTTTGAATATCTTATTTCTTGGGTGGCCTCATTAAAAACCCTCCTTAGGGAAAAAAGAGCGCCCCCTTGTAACTGTTTTTACAGAACTGTTCAATGCTTACGAAACTTTAACTAAAGTAAAATTTGAGGTGTGTGGCGTTCCAAGTACGAGGAATCGCCCCTCCTTCTAGTGTCTCCAAGCGGTAGGCGCCGTTCCCGAGTGCTTCGGTTATTCTAAACGGTCCGGTCCACTTGGGCGACAACTTATTCTCCATCTCGTATTGGTGAGCCTTCCTCATCACCAGATCGCCGCTTCTGAGTTGTCTTGGTATTACTCTAGTATTGTATCTTCGTTCTACTCTTCTTTTCACCGCTTCATCTTTAACTCTCGCCTCTTCTCTGACCTCATCCAGTAAATCCAGGTTCATTCTTCTTTCTTCATTTGATTCCTCTGCTACAAAGTGTTGAAATCTCGGCGAGCTCTCCTGGATTTCAACTGGAATCATCGCGTCACAGCCATACACCAAGCTAAAGGGGGTTTCGTGGGTACCTGACTGCTCAGTCGTGTGGTACGCCCATATTATGCGAGGCACCTCATCAGCCCACGATCCTTTAGCTTTCTCTAATCTTCTCTTTAAACCTCTCAACAGAACCCGATTGGCGGATTCTACCTGGCCATTCGTCTGCGGGTGCTCAACGGATGCAAACACTTGTTGAATTCCCACATCTTCACACAACTTCTTCAACAGGTGGCTTGCAAACTGAGTCCCATTATCTGATACTAGACGCTTAGGCACCCCAAACCGGCACACAATGTTCTTCCATACAAAGTTTTCAATCTTGGTCGCCGTGATTTGGGCAACTGGCTCTGCTTCAATCCACTTGGTGAAGTACTCAATCGCCACCACCAAGTATTTCCTCTGCCTGATCGCCATCGGAAAGGGCCCCAGAATATCAATTCCCCATGTATGAAATGGCCAAGGGCTATAAATCGACTTAAGCTCTTCTGGGGGCGCCTTTTGCCAGTCGGCGTGCTGCTGGCACTGCTTGCAGCACTGGGCGTACCTCTTGCAATCCTCCCTCATCGTCGGCCAGTAATATCCTGCGCGAAGGGTTCTAACGGCTAGAGCTCGACCCCCGATGTGACTTCCACATATGCCTTCATGGAGCTCAGCCATAACCCTCGTGCACTTCTCCCCGTGTATGCATACCAGGAGTGGGTGTGTGAACCCAAACCTGTACAACTCGCCATCTATCATGGTAAACCTGGTGGAGTTCTTCTTGATCTTTCTGGACTCTGCCGGATCTATTGGGAGCAAGCCATCAGCTAAGTAACGCTGGTACTGCGTAATCCACGTATCTGACCCATGTGTGGCACAGACCTGTGCAACGTTTACTCCATCCACAGGGAATGCCCTTATCCTTGGCGTTTTCAAGGTCTCCTGAGCTAAAGACCTGTGACTCCTCGCCGTTCCCACTGCCGATCTGCTCACTTGCAGCACCTGGTGATCTGCCACAAAAGCCCTAGGTGTTTTCAACGTTTCCTGAATAACAGTCCTCTGCCTACCCCCCTTGCCCGAACTGGCGAGCTTGGCTAGCAAGTCAGCTCGGGCATTTTGCTCCCTTGGCACATGCACTACCTCGAATGCTGTAAAAGAACTCTTCAACTCTTGAACATATGCCAAATAAGCTGCCATCTGCGGGTCCTTGGCTTGGAACTCGCCCACTACTTGCCCGGTGACCAGCAACGAGTCACTTTTGGCTATCAAAACTTTAGCCCCCATCTCCTTTGCCAACAAGATTCCTGCAATCAATGCTTCGTATTCTGCTTGATTGTTGCTGGCTTTGAAAGCGAACCTCAGGGACTGTTCTATTAGCACGTCGTTGGGCCCTTCCAGAATGACTCCAGCTCCGCTGCCCTGCTGGTTTGACGATCCATCTACCGAAAGGACCCAACGGAAGTCATCTCCTTCGGCCTGAGTCGCCTCCGACGAGAGCTCGACGACAAAATCAGCTAAAAACTGCCCCTTAATTGGTCCTCGGGGTTCATATTTAATGTCGAACTCTGAGAGTTCTACTGCCCACTTCACCATTCGTCCAGCTACATCAAGTTTCCTTAGGACCTTCTGAATGGGGAGATTGGTCATTATCACGATGGCAAAGCTCTGAAAGTAATGACGCAGCCTCCTCGCCGAAAACACAACCGCAAGCGCAGCCTTCTCCAAGGCCTGATACCTCACTTCAGGTCCCTGCAACACCTTGCTCACAAAGTAAATGGGCTTCTGGACCTGATCTTGGTCTTGGACAAGCACCGCACTCACCGCCCTCTCCGTCACAGCGAAATACAGTCTGAGAGGCACTCCTACTAACGGTTTGCACAGAACCGGCGGGCTTGCTAGATACGCTTTGAGCTTCACGAAAGCTTCTTCACACTCCTTGGTCCAGGCAAACCTGCTGTTTCTTTTCAAGCACTGGAAATACGGGTGGCCCTTCTCGCCGCTGGCTGACACAAAACATGAGAGAGCAGCCATCCGACCTGTCAGCTGCTGCACCTCCTTCACCGTGGCTGGGCTTCTCATTGCCATAATAGCAGCGCACTTATCTGGGTTTGCTTCTATTCCTCTTTCAGTCAAAAGGAAACCTAAAAATTTTCCTGCCTCAACGCCAAAGATGCACTTCTCTGGATTTAGTTTCAGCTTATACTTGGCTATCGTGACAAACAACTCCTCCAAGTCCGAGGTGTGCCGGCTTCCCTCTGTGGAAGTCACCACCATATCATCAACATAGGCCTGCACATTTTGCCCTAGCATTGGTGCAAGTACCTTATCCATCAATCTCTGGTACGTGGCGCCAGCGTTCTTCAGTCCGAATGGCATTACCTTGTAGCAATAGCACGATCTCTCCGTCATGAAGGCGGTCTTCTCTTCATCCATAGGATGCATCTTGATCTGATTATAACCCGAGAACGCATCCAGAAAGCTCAACAGTTTGCAGCCCGCCGCGCTGTCCACCAGGGCGTCTATACTCGGTAAAGGATATGAGTCCTTCGGACAAGCCTTGTTCAAATCGGTGAAATCGACGCACATGCGCCATTTGCCGTTGCTCTTTTTAACCAGCACGACGTTAGCGAGCCACTCGGGGTATTGGATCTCCCGAATGTGACCTGCGGCGAGGAGCTTCTGCGTTTCATCCCTGATCGCCTGCCTCCTCTCCTCGTTAAACTTTCTCCTTCTTTGCCGCACTGGCTTTACCTGGTGGTCTACCGCCAGGTGATGACACAAAAAGTCAGGGTCGATACCAGGCATATCCGAGGCAGACCACGCAAACGCGTCCAGATGCCTCTCAATTACCCCGGCGATCTGGTCTTGTGCTCCATGGTCCAACGATTTTCCCAGCTTGAAGACCTTGCCTTTTATCTTCCTTTCAACCCACTCTTCCACTGGTTGAGGTCTCCTTTCGCTGGCGATCACTGCTCTGGCGATTCCTGCCTCTCTGCCCTCTTCTGGGCGATTTCTCAACTCCACTGCTCGGTCGGTCTCTCCGACCCCTTCCTCATCATCTAGCGTATGCGCACCCCCCTCGGCGATCAACTCCATCGCAATATCGGCGGCCTGCCCCCTTCTTCGTGTTGATTCCGCGCCAGGAGGGGGTGTGGTTGTGATGTAGCTTACTGATCGCTTGTTCTTGAGGCTGTTTTCGTAACACCTTCGTGCCTCCTGCTGATCAGACCGCAGGGTTATCACCACGCCTTCCATTGAAGGGAGCTTAACCTTCATGTGCCTTGTTGATGGCACTGCCCCTATCCGGTTGAGAGTTGGCCTCCCTAACAGGATGTTATATGCTGAGGGGGCGTTCACGACGAGATACTTGATTTTCTCCGTTCTTGAAGCCACCTCATCCGTGAACGTGGTTCTCAGCTCGATGTACCCCCTGACCTCCACCTGACCGCCAGCGAAACCATACAAGCATCCCCCATACGGTCTCAGCTGGTCAAGGGGTAACTGCAGCTTGTTGAAAGTTGGCCAGAACATAACATCGGCCGAGCTTCCCTGGTCGACCAGCACCCGGTGGATCTTCCTCCCAGCGGTGACAAGCGAGATCACTACGGGATCGTTGTCATGCGGCACAACGTCTTTAAGATCTTCCCTGGTAAACGCGATGTCCACATCGGGCGAATGGTCGTCGAATGCTTCTACTGCCATCACCGACCGAGCATACCTCTTGCGCTGCGACGCGGTGCACCCACCTCCGGAGAATCCCCCAGCTATAGTGTGGATCTCCCCGTGGATGGGCACTTCATGCTGCTGGCTCTCAGTGCTCGCCGGCTAGGAGCTCGTCGCATCTGCTGCCTTCTGCAGCAAGTAGTCCTTCAGGAATCCACTTTGGACCAACTTGTCGAGTTGGTGTCCTAGCAACAGACAGGAGTTAATGGTGTGGCCAAAACCTTTGTGGAATTCACACCACGCATCTGTCTTTGGCCCCAACACTCTATCCGTCTTCTTCTCGGGCATCGTCAGCTTGGCAGCTATACTGGGGATGGCGATCAGGTCCCCCAATCTCATCACGAACTCATGCCTCGGAGGACGCTTGAATTCCCTCGGGCGACCTGACCCTCTTGCTCTACTACTGCCATCATCTTTACTTTTCTTCGGATCATAAGGATGATATATCCTTTGGTCCTTCTTTACCGCTGCCGTCTCCAACACCCTCTGAGGCTGAGTCCTGGCTTGGGTGCGTGGTTTTGCGGGAGCCGTACTCCCCCTCTTTTCTATCACTTCGTTCTCGGCAGCGATGTGAGCCACAGCACGTCGCCGAATCTCTGCGAAAGTTGCAGGGCGACTCCTAATCAATGATTCGCTGAATGGCCCAGGTAGCACGCCTTTCTTAAAGGCGTGTACGAACATCTCCTCCTCTTTACCTGGTAGTCGGACTATCTGGGCCCCGAATCTGTTCAGATAATCCTTCAAAGATTCCCCCTGGAATTGCCTTAGGTCGAACAGGTCGTAAGACACCATAGGCGGCGCCTTATTCACGATGTACTGATCGACAAATAGCTTGGAAAATTGCCGGAAACTGGAAATATGTCCGGTAGGTAGACTCACAAACCAGTCCAACGCTGTGCTGTGGAGGGTGCTCATAAACATCTTGCAGTAGACCGCATCCGATCCTCCCGACAGCATCATCTGCGTATGGAAAGCGGTGAGATGCCTTTCGGGGTCTTCTTTCCCAGTGAACACGGTCTTAGGCCCTACGAAGGTGGCAGGGACCACCGTGTCCATGATTTCCTGGGAGAAAGGCATGGGAAAGGCCCTTGTGGGCGTTGGTGGAGCCCGATCCTCTCCCCCACAGTCTCCATCTTGCCGCACGTTTTGCAGACTCACACGCAGCTCCTCGTTCGCTTTGTGCAACTCCTCATTCCTGGCCTGTGAGGCGGCCAGGTCTTCCTGCATCCGCGCTTGATGCGCCCTGGACTCCTCCACCGTCTCCTGGAGGGCGCGCATTGTTTCCATGAGTTGCTGCAGGGTAACGCTTTCGCCTCCATTCGGTGGAACGGAACCGTGCCTTGTCGTCCTCATCTTCTGTGGTTTCTCTCTCACTCTCGTGTATGGGACCTTGTTTTACTCGGCCCCACGGTGGGCGCCTAATGTTCCTGCCGGTTGACTCTGCGTCAGCTGACTTCTGCGGCCGCCACACCTCCTTCCTCACCTAGTCTGTGCTGGTATGATCGCACCTGCAAAAGAGAAAGGGGGGGGGTGCCCTCGCGGCCGTTTGCACTCCGACGCTCAAGTCAGAACGGGGCAAGAAACATCAAAGTCTGAATTTCTCTCTGTGTTTAGGTCTAGAATTGCGTACCTCTGTGAAGCATGTTACTGTTCCTTATATACCTAGGGTTTTCTGCGCCGCTAACCCTAATTAGGGTTTATTGCGCTGCTGGACACACTTAAGGTTTACTGGAATGCCCCCTGCGCCACTCTTACCCAGTCTTTGGGATAACCTAGCACATAGGGTCTTCTTCTCTGGAGTGCAAAGTCTAACAGGATGAACACCTGTTCTGGGAAGGCCGTCACTGTTCACGTGCCATGCATGTAGCCTCCGTGATTCGGGACCCTCTTTACCTCTGGGAATATTTACTAATAATCTGCGGAGCAGGCGATGACCGATCACCCATCTCTCTGCGGAGCAGGCGATGACCGATCACCCATCTCTCTGCGGAGCAGGCGATGACCGATCACCCATCTCTCTGTGGAGCAGGCGATGACCGATTACCAATCTCCCTACGGAGCAGGCGATGACCGATCACCTCTGATGGGGTCTACTCCACGTGGCTTTGGCCCATGCTGTGGGACCCATCTGACGTCCGAGGACCGATCAGTACACAAGCCCCCCAGTCTCAAGCTGTTAACTTGTTTCAGCGAAGAGACTAAGTCATTGACTCCTTTACTACCTGCTCTCGGTGCTCGAGGACCAGCATTTGGCATCATCGCCAGAAACTCTTCCGATCTGGTACTCACCGAATTTTCCTTGGGCGATTTCCTTCCCTTACTCTTCTTGATCCGCGTGCCCTCCTGAAGCCCCGCTGTAGGAAGTAGAGGGCAAGGTCTTTCTTATCTCGCCTCACTTGCTCAAAGGCAAGGAGGTCTTCTTTATCTTGCCTCAGCCTCACTGTACCAGGTCGAGGTGAGGACCTTGAACTTCGCTGGATGCCTCCGATCGCCAAAGGGCGATGAGGACTTTTCTCTTCTCGCCTCAGCCTCGCTGTAAGAAGACGAGGTGAGGACTTTTATCACCTTGCCTCAGCCTCGCTGTAAGAAGACGAGGTGAGGACCTTTATCATCTTGCCTCAGCCTCGCTGTAAGAAGACAAGGTGAGGACTTTTATCACCTTGCCTCAGCCTCGCTGTAAGAAGACGAGGTGAGGACTTTTATCATCTTGCCTCAGCCTCGCTGTAAGAAGACGAGGTGAGGACTTTTATCATCTTGCCTCAGCCTCGCTGTAAGAAGACGAGGTGAGGACTTTTATCATCTTGCCTCAGCCTCGCTGTAAGAAGACGAGGTGAGGACTTTTATCATCTTGCCTCAGCCTCGCTGTAAGAAGACGAGGTGAGGACTTTTATCATCTTGCCTCAGCCTCGCTGTAAGAAGACGAGGTGAGGACTTTTATCATCTTGCCTCAGCCTCGCTGTAAAAAGACGAGGTGAGGACTTTTATCATCTTGCCTCAGCCTCGCTGTAAGAAGACGAGGTGAGGACTTTTATCATCTTCTTACTTGGGCCTCTGATCGCCTAAGGGCGATGAGGTTTTTCCAAAACTTCTGCAAAACGATACGCACACAAACTTTAGTACACTTCAAAATTTTTACTTTGAATATCTTATTTCTTGGGTGGCCTCATTAAAAACCCTCCTTAGGGAAAAAAGAGCGCCCCCTTGTAACTGTTTTTACAGAACTGTTCAATGCTTACGAAACTTTAACTAAAGTAAAATTTGAGGTGTGTGGCGTTCCAAGTACGAGGAATCGCCCCTCCTTCTAGTGTCTCCAAGCGGTAGGCGCCGTTCCCGAGTGCTTCGGTTATTCTAAACGGTCCGGTCCACTTGGGCGAGAACTTATTCTCCATCTCGTATTGGTGAGCCTTCCTCATCACCAGATCGCCGCTTCTGAGTTGTCTTGGTATTACTCTAGTATTGTATCTTCGTTCTACTCTTCTTTTCACCGCTTCATCTTTAACTCTCGCCTCTTCTCTGACCTCATCCAGTAAATCCAGGTTCATTCTTCTTTCTTCATTTGATTCCTCTGCTACAAAGTGTTGAAATCTCGGCGAGCTCTCCTGGATTTCAACTGGAATCATCGCGTCACAGCCATACACCAAGCTAAAGGGGGTTTCGTGGGTACCTGACTGCTCAGTCGTGTGGTACGCCCATATTATGCGAGGCACCTCATCAGCCCACGATCCTTTAGCTTTCTCTAATCTTCTCTTTAAACCTCTCAACAGAACCCGATTGGCGGATTCTACCTGGCCATTCGTCTGCGGGTGCTCAACGGATGCAAACACTTGTTGAATTCCCACATCTTCACACAACTTCTTCAACAGGTGGCTTGCAAACTGAGTCCCATTATCTGATACTAGACGCTTAGGCACCCCAAACCGGCAC
This sequence comes from Phaseolus coccineus, assembly GCA_037954025.1. Classification (NCBI taxonomy): domain Eukaryota; kingdom Viridiplantae; phylum Streptophyta; class Magnoliopsida; order Fabales; family Fabaceae; genus Phaseolus; species Phaseolus coccineus. The sequence continues at coordinate 16,113,144 of CM075686.1, read as the reverse complement.
ACAATGTTCTTCCATACAAAGTTTTCAATCTTGGTCGCCGTGATTTGGGCAACTGGCTCTGCTTCAATCCACTTGGTGAAGTACTCAATCGCCACCACCAAGTATTTCCTCTGCCTGATCGCCATCGGAAAGGGCCCCAGAATATCAATTCCCCATGTATGAAATGGCCAAGGGCTATAAATCGACTTAAGCTCTTCTGGGGGCGCCTTTTGCCAGTCGGCGTGCTGCTGGCACTGCTTGCAGCACTGGGCGTACCTCTTGCAATCCTCCCTCATCGTCGGCCAGTAATATCCTGCGCGAAGGGTTCTAACGGCTAGAGCTCGACCCCCGATGTGACTTCCACATATGCCTTCATGGAGCTCAGCCATAACCCTCGTGCACTTCTCCCCGTGTATGCATACCAGGAGTGGGTGTGTGAACCCAAACCTGTACAACTCGCCATCTATCATGGTAAACCTGGTGGAGTTCTTCTTGATCTTTCTGGACTCTGCCGGATCTATTGGGAGCAAGCCATCAGCTAAGTAACGCTGGTACTGCGTAATCCACGTATCTGACCCATGTGTGGCACAGACCTGTGCAACGTTTACTCCATCCACAGGGAATGCCCTTATCCTTGGCGTTTTCAAGGTCTCCTGAGCTAAAGACCTGTGACTCCTCGCCGTTCCCACTGCCGATCTGCTCACTTGCAGCACCTGGTGATCTGCCACAAAAGCCCTAGGTGTTTTCAACGTTTCCTGAATAACAGTCCTCTGCCTACCCCCCTTGCCCGAACTGGCGAGCTTGGCTAGCAAGTCAGCTCGGGCATTTTGCTCCCTTGGCACATGCACTACCTCGAATGCTGTAAAAGAACTCTTCAACTCTTGAACATATGCCAAATAAGCTGCCATCTGCGGGTCCTTGGCTTGGAACTCGCCCACTACTTGCCCGGTGACCAGCAACGAGTCACTTTTGGCTATCAAAACTTTAGCCCCCATCTCCTTTGCCAACAAGATTCCTGCAATCAATGCTTCGTATTCTGCTTGATTGTTGCTGGCTTTGAAAGCGAACCTCAGGGACTGTTCTATTAGCACGTCGTTGGGCCCTTCCAGAATGACTCCAGCTCCGCTGCCCTGCTGGTTTGACGATCCATCTACCGAAAGGACCCAACGGAAGTCATCTCCTTCGGCCTGAGTCGCCTCCGACGAGAGCTCGACGACAAAATCAGCTAAAAACTGCCCCTTAATTGGTCCTCGGGATTCATATTTAATGTCGAACTCTGAGAGTTCTACTGCCCACTTCACCATTCGTCCAGCTACATCAAGTTTCCTTAGGACCTTCTGAATGGGGAGATTGGTCATTATCACGATGGCAAAGCTCTGAAAGTAATGACGCAGCCTCCTCGCCGAAAACACAACCGCAAGCGCAGCCTTCTCCAAGGCCTGATACCTCACTTCAGGTCCCTGCAACACCTTGCTCACAAAGTAAATGGGCTTCTGGACCTGATCTTGGTCTTGGACAAGCACCGCACTCACCGCCCTCTCCGTCACAGCGAAATACAGTCTGAGAGGCACTCCGACTAACGGTTTGCACAGAACCGGCGGGCTTGCTAGATACGCTTTGAGCTTCACGAAAGCTTCTTCACACTCCTTGGTCCAGGCAAACCTGCTGTTTCTTTTCAAGCACTGGAAATACGGGTGGCCCTTCTCGCCGCTGGCTGACACAAAACGTGAGAGAGCAGCCATCCGACCTGTCAGCTGCTGCACCTCCTTCACCGTGGCTGGGCTTCTCATTGCCATAATAGCAGCGCACTTATCTGGGTTTGCTTCTATTCCTCTTTCAGTCAAAAGGAAACCTAAAAATTTTCCTGCCTCAACGCCAAAGATGCACTTCTCTGGATTTAGTTTCAGCTTATACTTGGCTATCGTGACAAACAACTCCTCCAAGTCCGAGGTGTGCCGGCTTCCCTCTGTGGAAGTCACCACCATATCATCAACATAGGCCTGCACATTTCGCCCTAGCATTGGTGCAAGTACCTTATCCATCAATCTCTGGTACGTGGCGCCAGCGTTCTTCAGTCCGAATGGCATTACCTTGTAGCAATAGCACGATCTCTCCGTCATGAAGGCGGTCTTCTCTTCATCCATAGGATGCATCTTGATCTGATTATAACCCGAGAACGCATCCAGAAAGCTCAACAGTTTGCAGCCCGCCGCGCTGTCCACCAGGGCGTCTATACTCGGTAAAGGATATGAGTCCTTCGGACAAGCCTTGTTCAAATCGGTGAAATCGACGCACATGCGCCATTTGCCGTTGCTCTTTTTAACCAGCACGACGTTAGCGAGCCACTCGGGGTATTGGATCTCCCGAATGTGACCTGCGGCGAGGAGCTTCTGCATTTCATCCCTGATCGCCTGCCTCCTCTCCTCGTTAAACTTTCTCCTTCTTTGCCGCACTGGCTTTACCTGGTGGTCTACCGCCAGGTGATGACACAAAAAGTCAGGGTCGATACCAGGCATATCCGAGGCAGACCACGCAAACGCGTCCAGATGCCTCTCAATTACCCCGGCGATCTGGTCTTGTGCTCCATGGTCCAACGATTTTCCCAGCTTGAAGACCTTGCCTTTTATCTTCCTTTCAACCCACTCTTCCACTGGTTGAGGTCTCCTTTCGCTGGCGATCACTGCTCTGGCGATTCCTGCCTCTCTGCCCTCTTCTGGGCGATTTCTCAACTCCACTGCTCGGTCGGTCTCTCCGACCCCTTCCTCATCATCTAGCGTATGCGCACCCCCCTCGGCGATCAACTCCATCGCAATATCGGCGGCCTGCCCCCTTCTTCGTGTTGATTCCGCGCCAGGAGGGGGTGTGGTTGTGATGTAGCTTACTGATCGCTTGTTCTTGAGGCTGTTTTCGTAACACCTTCGTGCCTCCTGCTGATCAGACCGCAGGGTTATCACCACGCCTTCCATTGAAGGGAGCTTAACCTTCATGTGCCTTGTTGATGGCACTGCCCCTATCCGGTTGAGAGTTGGCCTCCCTAACAGGATGTTATATGCTGAGGGGGCGTTCACGACGAGATACTTGATTTTCTCCGTTCTTGAAGCCACCTCATCCGTGAACGTGGTTCTCAGCTCGATGTACCCCCTGACCTCCACCTGACCGCCAGCGAAACCATACAAGCATCCCCCATACGGTCTCAGCTGGTCAAGGGGTAACTGCAGCTTGTTGAAAGTTGGCCAGAACATAACATCGGCCGAGCTTCCCTGGTCGACCAGCACCCGGTGGATCTTCCTCCCAGCGGTGACAAGCGAGATCACTACGGGATCGTTGTCATGCGGCACAACGTCTTTAAGATCTTCCCTGGTAAACGCGATGTCCACATCGGGCGAATGGTCGTCGAATGCTTCTACTGCCATCACCGACCGAGCATACCTCTTGCGCTGCGACGCGGTGCACCCACCTCCGGAGAATCCCCCAGCTATAGTGTGGATCTCCCCGTGGATGGGCACTTCATGCTGCTGGCTCTCAGTGCTCGCCGGCTGGGAGCTCGTCGCATCTGCTGCCTTCTGCAGCAAGTAGTCCTTCAGGAATCCACTTTGGACCAACTTGTCGAGTTGGTGTCCTAGCAACAGACAGGAGTTAATGGTGTGGCCAAAACCTTTGTGGAATTCACACCACGCATCTGTCTTTGGCCCCAACACTCTATCCGTCTTCTTCTCGGGCATCGTCAGCTTGGCAGCTATACTGGGGATGGCGATCAGGTCCCCCAATCTCATCACGAACTCATGCCTCGGAGGACGCTTGAATTCCCTCGGGCGACCTGACCCTCTTGCTCTACTACTGCCATCATCTTTACTTTTCTTCGGATCATAAGGATGATATATCCTTTGGTCCTTCTTTACCGCTGCCGTCTCCAACACCCTCTGAGGCTGAGTCCTGGCTTGGGTGCGTGGTTTTGCGGGAGCCGTACTCCCCCTCTTTTCTATCACTTCGTTCTCGGCAGCGATGTGAGCCACAGCACGTCGCCGAATCTCTGCGAAAGTTGCAGGGCGACTCCTGATCAATGATTCGCTGAATGGCCCAGGTAGCACGCCTTTCTTAAAGGCGTGTACGAACATCTCCTCCTCTTTACCTGGTAGTCGGACTATCTGGGCCCCGAATCTGTTCAGATAATCCTTCAAAGATTCCCCCTGGAATTGCCTTAGGTCGAACAGGTCGTAAGACACCATAGGCAGCGCCTTATTCACGATGTACTGATCGACAAATAGCTTGGAAAATTGCCGGAAACTGGAAATATGTCCGGTAGGTAGACTCACAAACCAGTCCAACGCTGTGCTGTGGAGGGTGCTCATAAACATCTTGCAGTAGACCGCATCCGATCCTCCCGACAGCATCATCTGCGTATGGAAAGCGGTGAGATGCCTTTCGGGGTCTTCTTTCCCAGTGAACACGGTCTTAGGCCCTACGAAGGTGGCAGGGACCACCGTGTCCATGATTTCCTGGGAGAAAGGCATGGGAAAGGCCCTTGTGGGCGTTGGTGGAGCCCGATCCTCTCCCCCACAGTCTCCATCTTGCCGCACGTTTTGCAGACTCACACGCAGCTCCTCGTTCGCTTTGTGCAACTCCTCATTCCTGGCCTGTGAGGCGGCCAGGTCTTCCTGCATCCGCGCTTGATGCGCCCTGGACTCCTCCACCGTCTCCTGGAGGGCGCGCATTGTTTCCATGAGTTGCTGCAGGGTAACGCTTTCGCCTCCATTCGGTGGAACGGAACCGTGCCTTGTCGTCCTCATCTTCTGTGGTTTCTCTCTCACTCTCGTGTATGGGACCTTGTTTTACTCGGCCCCACGGTGGGCGCCTAATGTTCCTGCCGGTTGACTCTGCGTCAGCTGACTTCTGCGGCCGCCACACCTCCTTCCTCACCTAGTCTGTGCTGGTATGATCGCACCTGCAAAAGAGAAAGGGGGGGGGTGCCCTCGCGGCCGTTTGCACTCCGACGCTCAAGTCAGAACGGGGCAAGAAACATCAAAGTCTGAATTTCTCTCTGTGTTTAGGTCTAGAATTGCGTACCTCTGTGAAGCATGTTACTGTTCCTTATATACCTAGGGTTTTCTGCGCCGCTAACCCTAATTAGGGTTTATTGCGCTGCTGGACACACTTAAGGTTTACTGGAATGCCCCCTGCGCCACTCTTACCCAGTCTTTGGGATAACCTAGCACATAGGGTCTTCTTCTCTGGAGTGCAAAGTCTAACAGGATGAACACCTGTTCTGGGAAGGCCGTCACTGTTCACGTGCCATGCATGTAGCCTCCGTGATTCGGGACCCTCTTTACCTCTGGGAATATTTACTAATAATCTGCGGAGCAGGCGATGACCGATCACCCATCTCTCTGCGGAGCAGGCGATGACCGATCACCCATCTCTCTGCGGAGCAGGCGATGACCGATCACCCATCTCTCTGTGGAGCAGGCGATGACCGATTACCAATCTCCCTACGGAGCAGGCGATGACCGATCACCTCTGATGGGGTCTACTCCACGTGGCTTTGGCCCATGCTGTGGGACCCATCTGACGTCCGAGGACCGATCAGTACAAGTAGAAAATCAATTCAAGTAGCCACCATGATGATGGAAGAGCAGAAACTGGTCGAGCAGTTCAGAGACTTAAACCTTGGGGTGGAATTTCACGTAAATCACATTAGTTGTAGTAGGCTGGCTATAACTAATGACTTCCTTGGGACGATAAGGGATGAGCAGTGGGAGGACCCTAGTCTGAAGCGTACTGTGGAGTCACTAGGGACCGACCAGGCGAGAGACTTTGTGATGGGCGATGATGGGATCTTGAGATTTAATGGCAGAATTTGCATACCTGCAAATGAAGAATTGAAGAAGATGATCCTAGATGAAGGTCACAAGAGTCGCCTTAACCTACATCCAGGCATGAACAAGATGTACCATGACTTGAAGGAGTCATTTTGGTGGTCGGGCATGAAGAGAGACATCGCCCAGTATGTTGCTACCTGCTTGACGTGTCAGAAGGCAAAGGTAGAACACCAAAGACCTGGCGGGTTATTACAGCAACTGGATATCCCTGAGTGGAAATGGGACAGCATTGCCATGGACTTTGTCACCCATTTACCCAGATCGGTGAAGGGTCATGATGCAATATGGGTCATAGTAGATCGGTTGACGAAGAGTGCCCACTTTCTCCCAGTAAATATGAAGATGCCCATGGCCAAGTTAACACAGCTGTACATCAAGGAAATTGTGAGGTTGCATGGAGTGCCTTCCAGCATCATTTCGGATAGAGACCCCAGATTCACTTCACGGTTTTGGCAGACCTTACAAGATTGCTTGGGAACTAAGTTGGGGATGAGCTCTGCATATCATCCCCAAACAGATGGACAGTCAGAGAGAACAATCCAATCCTTGGAGGATCTGCTGAGGGCGTGCGTCTTGGATCAATTGGGGAGTTGGGATGAGGTGTTGCCGCTGGTGGAGTTTACCTATAATAATAGTTACCACGCCAGTATTGGGATGGCACCATATGAAGCCCTGTATGGGAGGAAATGCAGAACTCCCTTATGTTGGTACCAGGAGGGCGAAGCAGTCTTGGTTGGGCCAGAATTGATTCAGCAGACGACCGAGAAGGTGCAACAGATACAAAGCAGGATGAAAGCTTCTCAAAGTAGGCAGAAGTCCTATGCAGATCAGAGAAGAAAGCCTTTGGAGTTTGTTGCTGGAGACCACGTGTTCATGAAAGTGACACCAACCAAGGGTGTAGGACGGGCGATCAGGTCAAAGAAGTTGTCCCCTAAGTTCGTGGGACCATATCAGATCTTAAGAAGGATTGGTCCAGTGGCTTATGAGATCGCCCTACCTCCCCATTTAGCGAATCTGCACAATGTCTTTCACGTATCACAGCTGAGGAAGTACATGGCAGACCCTAGTCATGTGCTGGAAGTGGACGATGTGCAGATCAGGGATGACTTGTCCTTTGAAGCAAAACCAGTCAGGATTGACGATCGGCAAAGTAAACAGCTCAGAGGCAAGACCATCCACATGGTGAAAGTGGTGTGGGATGAGAGATCGGGGGATTCAACTTGGGAGTTAGAAGAACCCATGAGAGAAACTTATCCATACCTCTTTTCCTTGTAATTCAATTTTCGGGGACGAAAATTTTCTTGATGGGGAGAATGTAAGGACCTGTAAAATTAAATTGGAATAAAAGGGTATATTTTAAATGAATTCTAAGTATGTTTTTATTTAAAATGAAAAGGAAGGAAAGTGTAGTTTAGTAGATTATAAGATTTCCTTGTTAGTACATAATCGCCGGTCGCCTAGACTACACGTCATCGCCAGGGCGCGAGGCATGCAGACGTCGCCAGGGCGCGAGGCATGCGGACATCGCCAGGGCGCGAGGCATGCGGGCATCGCCAGGGCGCGAGAGACATGCGGGCATCATCAGGGCGCGAGGCATGCGGGCATCGCCAGGGCGCGAGAGACATGCGGGCATCGCCAGGGCGGGAGAGGCATGCGGACATCGCCATGGCGCGAGGCATGCGGGCATCGCCAGGGAGAGACATCGGTCGTCTTCCAAAGAGAGACATCGGTCGTCCGCCAGGATGAGTCATCGGTGGATAGCCTTCGCGCGAGAGGTCATCGGTGGATAGCCTTCGCGCGAGAGGTCATCGGTGGATAGTCTTCGCGCCAGTGGTCATCGGTGAAAGGTTATCGCGCGATGTCGAGTTTCACACAGATAAAGTGGGACCCAGACTCCCAGCATGAGCGCCTTGCATGCGCGACACGTAGTCAGGGAGCGTACTTCAGAACAGTGGCTCCAGGGAATTGGTACGGAAAGTGACCCAAAACCCACGTGGCCACACTGCTCAAGGAAGGGTGCAGGCAAGCTTTTCCTGCAGAGTGGGCGGTAGCAGCGGAAATTGTGGAACAAGTTGTCCTGCAGAGTGGGCGGTGGCAGCGAAAATTGTGGAGCAAGTTGGTTTAAGATTCAAAAACCCACTTCTGAGAAAAAGGAACGTTGCAGTTGTTCAAGAGCGAAAGAGTGAGCTACCTCCTTTCTCCTCCATTTCTCTCCTTCGCGCTGCGATTCTGGCACCTTCACACAAGAGTACGACGAGCGACAGCCACCATTAGAGCACCTGGGAAGTTCTCTGCAAGTCCTTCAAACCAGACGAGAAAAACAGAGCCAAGGCATTCTTCAAGCTTCGTTGGATTTAGGAGCTCTTGGTATTTTGCGCAAGTCCAGGTAAGGGAAGCTAGCCTTCATTTACAATACAAGCCATAGATTAGCTGTTTCTGAAGTGAGGGCGACGTGGTCGCCGGTTTCGTTTTCATCTTCGTGAATGCTCTGTTCTATGTGTCTGGGCGACGTGGTCGCCGGTTTTAAATACAGATTTCGAAATCCCCTGCTTTTGAACCAGATCGCCGGTTTTGGCGTTGTTTTGCGAACTCCCCTGTTTTTGGTGTTGTTTTGAGACTGCTTGAGATTTAAATGTGATATTCGAAAGTTTGAACCTTTGAAATGATTGTTGCTGTGATTTGAATCATTCGATTGAGTGGTATGATGTTTTGAATGTTGTGAATGTGAGATCAAGGCATAGTATTTTCAGGAAAGGAAATACCGTGTAAGGTCATTTGTGTAATGTGTATTGACTAGGGGCTTGTCTAGAAGGAGATATCCTGACTCTGCTGATATAATGGAATCACGTAGATGAAGTTATTCAGTTGTGGAGAGTCGGAGGAGGTTCATATGAATGGGCGAGTAGTGTGAAAAAGAACGAGCTCGGCCTGTTATATGAATTAACCTTGTCATACCGGGAGAGTGATAACATTGGGATTATATATGCGCATGCTGTGTGGATTTCACAGCGACCCTGTGTGGATTTCACAGTGGTATGGTATGATAGGTGCAGATCTCTGAGCCTGAGTCAACGCACGAGTCAATCCGGAAGTAGAGTCATGTGTCTATGCATTGTGGGTCAGTGGAAAGTCTGACGTGTGAATCTTGAATATTGAAAGTAGCAGATAGACACTTGACGAGTATGTGGATTATGGAAATCTTGATGGTTGCATTTGATATGGCTTATGTATGGAGTGGAAATTCACGTTTTCTATGGATTTAAAGTTTTTAAAAACATCTAGCTTACCCCTTTTATCTGTTGTTGTGATTGCTTTCTTAAACCTGTGATGATCGTGTATTTGTACACGGGAGCAGACGAGGTTGCAGGTGGTAGTGCTCCTCAGTGAGTGGTCGCCGGAAGCAGATCACCCATTTACGTTTGTGTTAGGCGATCACCCTTTTCTGTATTCTGAAGGGAGATCGCCCTTTTCTGATAGGAGATCGCCTATTCTGTTGGGAGATCGCCTGTTTTTACTTATTTTGCTGTATTTAGTTTACGTTTTTGGAAAACCGACCGACCTTGTATTAAACTCCCTGCGAGGAGAAAACTTCATTACATATACACGATTATGTTCACTTCAATATTATTATTTTATCTCTACTTCGTTTTATAATTATGAAAAGAATTTGGCGGGATGTTACATTAATGGTATCAGAGCAGTTCGTCCTTAGGATGACCTGAGGGCTGTGGATCCATTGTGTTTCTTCTGCTCATAAAAGTTATTTGAGTTTTAAATGAAAACTATAGTGAAAGGTTTTCAAACGTTTTTGGTACTGAAGTTTGGTGTGTGCTTTAGTGAATATATGCTTTAACTGAAAATTTTAGTATTAAGAATGAAAGGATCTTGATAAAGTAGTGAGGGTGCACACTCATAACTGGATCGAGATGGTTCTCAATCTTAATTCCAAAGGTTTGATGTTTAGCATACATTGAATTCTGGTGTGATTTATTGAGTGTTCTTGTAATTGACTGAGAGTGGTTGTTTGAAATGATGAATGTACACCAATGACTGTCCTGGTGTTTTGTTTGAGGTTATAAGTATTATGTTTCTGTTGATGAGCTCAAATTCTTAATGATTTTGAGATGCTGACCTTTGTAAGGTCTAGATGTTACCTCTTGAATGAATTGATTTCTTATCGATTTCATTCTTGTAGTTGTAGGGAATATAGAAGCTAGTAGTTTCAGAACCTGAGAACGAAGAAGATGGCACGTAGACCTCCTACCCCTCCCCAACCTTCTTCAGAGATGGGCCAGATCGCCAGGGCCATTGAGATGATGGCAAGTGCCATCCAGCAACAGAATGCAGCAATGGCTCAAAACCATCAAGCTGCAATGCACCACTGGGAGACTGCTCGGTCGGCTGAAACAGTGTAACATCCCGCCAAAATAAAACCATACATACATGTATAATGAAAATAAAGGTAAACAAATAATATCGAAGAGTACATGATAATATATATATAAGTAATGAAGTTGCTCCTCTTAGGGAGTTTAATACATAACCAGTCAAATGTTTTCAACACTTAAACAAAATACAACAAAATAGACGAACAGGCGATCTCCCTACGAAAGGGCGATCTCCTATCAGGCAGGCGATCTCCTATCAGGCAGGCGATCTCCTATCAGCCAGGCGATCTCCTATCAAACCGGCGATCTCAACTTCCTGTAACGTCATCTGCTCCCGTGCGAATTATACACGATCATCGCAAGTTTTAAGAAGGACACCCACAAAACGAAAACGCAGGGTAAGCTAGATATATTAAGGAGAATTTAAATATGAACTTAAAAATCAAGATAAAAATCAATTTAAGGCACCCACGTAAAACCATCAGCTTTCTCATTCTTCCCACATGACTATCAAGCAAAACACATATTTCACAATTCCTCGAGAGTCGTTCAAGTCACACAATGCATCAAGTGTCTATCAAAAATACAATGCTCCTCATTTCTCACGTCAGACTTTCCACTGACTCACAATACATAGACACATGACTCTACTTCCGGATGACTCGTGCGTTAACTCAGGCTCAGAGATCTGCACCTGTCATACCACATTGCTGTAAAGTTCCCACAGCTGTGCACATAACCACAATCTCAATATCATAGCTCTTCCGGTATGACAGGGTAAATTCATATAACAGGCCGAGCTCGTTCTTTTTCACACGAGACGCCCATACGTATGAACCTCCTTCGACTCTCACCCACTGAATAACTTCATCTACGTGATTCCATTATCTCAGCAGAGTCAGGATGTCTCCTTCTCGACGAGCCCCTAGTCAATACACATTACACACGATCTTACACGGTATTTTCTTTCCTGAAAATACTATGCCTTGATCCCACATTCACAACATTTCACACATCATACAACACTTAATGAACAATTTCAGTCACAATAAAACTCATGCCAAGGATTCAGATTTTCGTATATCACATTTAAATCTCAAAACAGTCTCAAACCACCCCAAAAACAGGGGAGTTCGTAAAACAACGCCAAAACCGGCGATCTGATTCAAAAGAAGGGGATTTCGAAATCTGCCTTTAAAACCGGCGACCACGTCGCCCAAACACATAGAACAGAGCATTCACGAAGATGGAAACGAAACCGGCGACCACGTCGCCCTCACTTCAGGAACAGCTAATCTATGACTTGTATTGAAAATGAAGGCTAGCTTCCCTTACCTGGACTTGCGCAAAATACCAAGAGCTCCTAAATCCAACGAAGCTTGAAGAATGCCTTGGCTCTGTTTTTGCGTCTGGTTTGAAGGACTTGCAGAGAACTTCCCAGGTGCTCTAATGGTGGCCGTCGCTCGTCGTACTCTTGTGTGAAGGTGCCCGAATCGCAGCGCGAAGGAGAGAAATGGAGGAGAAGGGAGGTAACTCACTTTTTCGCTCTTTGGATAACTCAACGTTTTTCCTCCTCTCAGAAGTGGGTTCTTGCCTCTTAAACCAACTTGTCCACAAAAGCAGCTGCCACCACCCACTCTGCAGGGAAGTCTGAGTGTACGTTTCACTGAACAGTACGACCACTGTTGTCTCTTGTGCATGCCAACCACTGCTCTGAACAGTACGACCACTGTTGTCTCTTGTGCATGCCAACATTCTGATGTCACTGTTCTCAACCAACACTTTTTTGTCTACGTGTCGCGCGTGCTGCGCGTCTCATGCTGGGAGTCTGGGTCCCACCTTCTCTACGTACAACTCGTCATCGCGCGATAACCTTCCACCGATGACCTCTTGCGTGAAGACTCTCCACCGATGACTCATCCTGGAGGACGACCGATGTCTCTCTCTGGAAGACGACCGATGTCTCTCTTTGGCGATGCCCGCATGCCCCGCGCCCTGGCGATGCCCGCATGCCTCGTGCCCTGGCGATGCCCGCATGCCTCGCGCCCTGGCGATGCCCGCATGCCTCGCGCCCCGGCGATGCCCGCATGCCTCGCGCCCTGGCGATGCCCGCATGCCTCGCGCCCCGGCGATGTCCGCATGCCTCGCGCCCCGGCGATGCCCGCATGCCTCGCGCCCCGGCGATGCCCGACGACACACCTCGCCTTCCTGAAGGTTCTCCATTCCACTATGTTACGTCCAAGGTATCATCTCCACATGACTCGGTGACGTTGGTAGCTTCACATTTCCAAGGGTAGATTGGCACTTGCCCTCGTGCGCCCATGCATGCGACACTAAGGACGATCTCCTATACTCAAGCATAGAGCTTCGCATGTACCGCGTGTCTAAGGCTTAACCCACACCTTGACGCACGTGGTTTTTGGGAACCCACTATGGTTGATCCAACATCTTGACTACACACTAAGTGTAGTTTCGGCGATCATGTGTACTCTAGGCGACAGGCGACTAGGTACACTACAGGCGATTGGCGTTTAGGTGAAATCAAAGCGACAGGCGATCATGTGCCAGAGAACTCGGAGATCGCCTACCCTTTCAATTTCGGCGATCTCGTAGACTTTTAAGCTATACTTCCCTTCCTTTATATTTTAAATAAGAATATACTTAGAATTCATTTAAAATATATCACTTTTATTCCAATATAATTTTCTAGGTTCTTACAATCTCCCCAACAAGAAAAATTTTCGTCCCCGAAAATTGGATTACAAGGAAAAGAGGTATGGATAGGCTTCCCTTATGGGTTCTTCTAACTCCCAAGTTGAATCACCCGATCTCTCATCCCACACCACTTTCACCATGTTGATGGTCTTGTCTCTGAGCTGTTTACTCTGCCGGTCGTCGATTCTAACTGGTTTTGCTTCAAAGGACAAGTCATCCCTAATCTGCACATCGTCCACTCCCAGCACATGACTAGGGTCTGCCATGTACTTCCTCAGCTGTGACACGTGAAAGACATTGTGCAGATTCGCTAAATGGGGAGGTAGGGCGATCTCATAAGCAACAGGACCAATCCTCCTTAAGATCTGATATGGTCCCACGAACTTAGGGGACAATTTCTTAGATCTGATTGCCCTTCCTACGCCCTTGGTTGGTGTTACTCTCATGAACACATGGTCTCCAGCAGCAAACTCCAAAGGTCTTCTCCTCTGATCTGCATAGGACTTCTGTCGGTTTTGAGAAGCTCTCATACTGCCTTGTATCTGTTTCACCTTCTCGGTTGTCTGCTGAATCAACTCTGGTCCAACCAAGACTGCTTCGCCCTCCTGGTACCAACATAAGGGAGTTCTGCATTTTCTCCCATACAGGGCTTCATATGGTGCCATCCCAACACTGGCGTGGTAACTATTATTATAGGTAAACTCCACCAGCGGCAACACCTCATCCCAGCTTCCCAATTGATCCAAGACACACGTCCTCAGCAGATCTTCTAAGGACTGAATTGTTCTCTCAGACTGCCCATCTGTTTGAGGATGATATGCAGAGCTCATCCTCAACTTAGTTCCCAAGCAATCTTGTAAGGTCTGCCAAAACCGTGAAGTGAACCTGGGATCTCTATCCGAAATGATGCTGGAAGGCACTCCATGCAACCTCACAATCTCCTTGATGTACAGTTGTGCCAACTTGGCCATGGGCATCTTCATATTTACTGGGAGGAAGTGGGCACTCTTTGTTAGCCGATCTACTATGACCCAGATTGCATCATGACCCTTCACCGCTCTGGGTAAATGGGTGACAAAATCCATGGCAATGCTGTCCCATTTCCACTCAGGGATATCCAGTTGCTGTAACAACCCGCCAGGTCTTTGATGTTCTACCTTTGCCTTCTGACACGTCAAGCAGGTAGTAACATACTGGGCAATGTCCCTCTTCATGCCCGACCACCAAAATGACTCCTTCAAGTCATGGTACATCTTATTCATGCCTGGGTGTAGGCTAAGGCGACTCTTGTGACCTTCCTCTAGGATCATCTTCTTCAACTCATCATTTGCAGGGATGCAAATTCTGCCATTAAATCTCAAGATCCCATCATCGCCCATCACAAAGTCTCTAGCCTGATCTGTCCCTAGCGACTCCACAGTGCGCTTCAGACTAGGGTCCTCCAATTGCCTATCCCTTAACGTCCCAAGGAAGTCATTAGTTATAGCCAGCTTACTACAACTAATGTGATTCACGTGAAATTCTACCCCAAGGTTTAAGTCTCTGAACTGCTCGATCAGCTTCTGCTCTTCCATCATCATAGTGGCGACTTGTATTGATTTCCTACTCAATGCATCTGCCACTACATTGGCCTTCCCTGGATGATACATGAGTTGAAAATCGTAGTCCTTTAGGAACTCCATCCACCTTCGTTGCCTCATGTTTAGTTCCTTCTGATCAAACAGGTATTTCAGGCTCTTATGGTCACTGAACACCTGGAACCGAGCTCCATACAGATAGTGCCTCCAGATCTTCAAGGCGAACACCACCGCTGCCAATTCCAAATCATGAGTAGGGTAGTTTCTCTCGTGCACCTTGAGTTGCCTTGAAGCATATGCAACCACTCTCTTCTCTTGCATCAAGACGCATCCTAAGCCCTGATGTGAAGCATCACAGTAGGCATCAAAAGGTTTCCCAACATCGGGGATCACCAGCACTGGAGCACTAGTCAACCTCTCCTTTAGCTCCACGAAACTCTGCTCACATCGGTCGGTCCAAGCAAAAGGTTGGTCCTTGCGCGTCAATTGAGTCAAAGGAGCCACTACCTTGGAAAAATCCTCAATGAACCTTTGATAGTAGCCCGCCAGACCCACAAAGCTCCTTATCTCAGTGACCGACTTGGGACGTTCCCACTGCAGCACTGCTTCAACCTTGGCTGGATCCACTGAGATCCCTCGAGCAGATATCACGTGTCCTAAGAAGTTGACCTCCTTCAGCCAGAACTCACATTTGGAGAACTTGGCATAGAGTTGCTTTTCCCTCAGGATTTCCAACACTATCCTTAGATGCC
Source organism: Phaseolus coccineus (assembly GCA_037954025.1). Lineage (NCBI taxonomy): Eukaryota > Viridiplantae > Streptophyta > Magnoliopsida > Fabales > Fabaceae > Phaseolus > Phaseolus coccineus. The sequence continues at coordinate 16,097,857 of CM075686.1, read as the reverse complement.
CTTCATGTTCTTCTTCGGTCCTTGAATAAATGAGGATGTCGTCAATGAAGACTACCACAAACTTATCCAAGAAAGGACGAAAAATCCTATTCATGTAGTCCATGAACAGGGCTGGAGCATTGGTCACTCCAAACGGCATCACCACATACTCATAGTGCCCATAACAAGACCTAAATGCTGTCTTTTGAACATCTTCGGCCTTCACCAAAATTTGGTGGTACCCCGATCTCAGGTCGATCTTTGAGAACACCGAGGCCCCATTTACTTGATCCATTAAATCATCAATCCTAGGTAGAGGATACTTGTTCTTGATGGTCAATTTGTTCAACTGCCTGTAGTCTATACACAACCGAGACCCTCCATCCTTCTTCTTGACTAGGAGCACTGGAGCTCCCCATGGAGATACACTGGGCCTGATGAATTGTTTCTCCAGCAACTCTTCCACTTGCTTCTTTAATTCCACCAACTCGGCTGGTGCCATCCTGTAGGGCGCCATAGACACTGGTCCAGCCCCAGGTACCAAATCAATAGAGAATTCCACTTCTCTCTTAGGGGGTAACCCAGGTACCTCTTCTGGAAATACATCCGTGAAATCTTTCACCACGTGTATTCTGTTTACGTCCCCTTCATTCTTCACCTCCAACCGAGCTAGCATCACGAAGCACCTCGCTCCTCCTTCCAACTCTGACCGCCCTCGTTGAGCAGATATCACATCTGCCTCGGGGAGGTCTGGAAACGTTATCTTCTGACTACCGCAGTCTATGAGGACGTGATTGGCAGCTAGCCAATCCATTCCCAGGATAACATCCAGGTTCTGAAGAGGTAGGCAGATCAAGTTCACTTTGAATCTGCGTCCTTCTACTATCACTGGACATTCAGGGCAAACTGTGGAAGTCAACACCTGCCCTGACGCAGGTGTAGAGACCAACAGTTCGAAAGGTAACTCCCTCACTACAAGGCCCAACTCGGCTACACACAGATTTGACACAAAGGAGTGTGTCGCTCCAGAATCAAACAAAGCTTTTACACCTCTATCAGCTATAAAGCAAACACTCTGCACAAGGTTACCTGATTGGGACGCCTCAGCTCCGGACATGGCAAACACCCTCCCTGTTGCCTGAGGTCTGCTGCCTTCGTTCCTCATCTGCTGAGAACCACTGGGTTGAGTCGCCCCATTCCGGTTAGGGCACTCTCTAGCCATGTGCCCCGTCTTTTGGCAGGTGTAACACCTCTTCTCTGAACTCCTCTTGAAGCATGCATTGGCGGTGTGTGGTCCTCCACAATGGAAACATTTGGGTTTCCAGGTTTGTTGCTGATGAGACTGGGGCGGTGCTGCCCTCGCCCTATGCTGTGGAGGTCTCGTATAAGGCTTATACTGCTGTTGCTGCACCCTTGCCTTCTCATTGGAGGAACCCCTTGGGTGGGACCTGATCACCCGAGACTCACCCTTTTCTAGAGTCTCTACCATCTTCGCCTTTTCCACTAAGGCGTGGAATTCCCTGATGCACATCGGGGCTATGGTCCTCTTCAGCCCGTGCTTCAGTCCCTCTTCAAATTTCCTACACCTCCAAGCCTCAGAGGTGGCTTGGGTATAAAACCGGGCGAGGTACTCGAATCGAGCAGCATAGGCATTCACAGACATATCCCCTTGCTCCAACCTCAGGAACTCAGCTTCCTTCGCAAATCTTGCGCTGTCTGGGAAGTATTTCTCCAGGAACCTCACCCTGAAACTCTCTCAATCCATCACTTCCTCTCGGGCCTCCATCATCTGCTGAGTTCCCATCCACCAGAACTCAGCTTCTCCAGACAGAAGATATGTGGCAAACACCAGCTTCTTATCTTCAGGGCAGGAGGTCGCCCTGAATATTTTCTCTAACCCCCTGACCCACTGATCTGCTTGATCAGGGGTAACGTTCCCACTGAACTTAGGTGGGTTGTGCCTGAGGAACTCGGTCAGTCCCATCTGCTCCTGAGGCGGACCGACGTTGGGGGTCGTTGCAGCCGATCTGGCGGTCTCCCAATGCTGCATTGTAGCTTGGTGATTTTGAGACATCGCCGCGTTCTGCTGCTGGATGGCACTTGCCATCATCTCGATGGCCTTGGCGATCTGACCCATTTCAGAAGAAGGTTGGGGAGGGGTAGGAGGTCTACGTGCCATCACTCTTCGTTTCGGATCTTGAAACTATGAGTTTTCTATATTCCCTACAACTGCAAGAATGAGATCGATAAGAAATCAATTCATTCAGGAGGTAACATCTAGACCTTACAAAGGTCAGCATCTCAAAGTCATCAAGAATTTGAGCTTATCAACATAATCGTAATACTTAGAATCTCAAGCAAAATACTAGAACAGCCACAGGTATTACAACCATCAATCCAAACAACCACTTTCAGTCAATTTCAAGAACACTCAATAAAATGAACTAAATCACATCAGCATTCAATGTATGCTAAACATCAAATCTTTGGAATTAAGATTGAGAAGCATCTCGATCCAGTTATGAGTGTGCACCCTCACTACTTCATCAAGATCTTCTCACCCTTACTACTAAGATTCTCAGTTAGGGCATACCTTCACTAAAGCACACACAAAATTTCAATACAAAACGTTTGAAAACCTTTCACTATAGTTGTTATTTAAAAAAACTCAAATAACTTTTATGAGCAGAAGAAACACAATGGATCCACAGCCCTCAGGTCATCCTAAGGACGAACTGCTCTGATACCATTAATGTAACATCCCGCCAAAATAAAACCATACATACATGTATAATGAAAATAAAGGTAAACAAATAATATCGAAGAGTACATGATAATATATATATAAGTAATGAAGTTGCTCCTCTTAGGGAGTTTAATACATAACCAGTCAAATGTTTTCAACACTTAAACAAAATACAACAAAATAGACGAACAGGCGATCTCCCTACGAAAGGGCGATCTCCTATCAGGCAGGCGATCTCCTATCAGGCAGGCGATCTCCTATCAGCCAGGCGATCTCCTATCAAACCGGCGATCTCAACTTCCTGTAACGTCATCTGCTCCCGTGCGAATTATACACGATCATCGCAAGTTTTAAGAAGGACACCCACAAAACGAAAACGCAGGGTAAGCTAGATATATTAAGGAGAATTTAAATATGAACTTAAAAATCAAGATAAAAATCAATTTAAGGCACCCACGTAAAACCATCAGCTTTCTCATTCTTCCCACATGACTATCAAGCAAAACACATATTTCACAATTCCTCGAGAGTCGTTCAAGTCACACAATGCATCAAGTGTCTATCAAAAATACAATGCTCCTCATTTCTCACGTCAGACTTTCCACTGACTCACAATACATAGACACATGACTCTACTTCCGGATGACTCGTGCGTTAACTCAGGCTCAGAGATCTGCACCTGTCATACCACATTGCTGTAAAGTTCCCACAGCTGTGCACATAACCACAATCTCAATATCATAGCTCTTCCGGTATGACAGGGTAAATTCATATAACAGGCCGAGCTCGTTCTTTTTCACACGAGACGCCCATACGTATGAACCTCCTTCGACTCTCACCCACTGAATAACTTCATCTACGTGATTCCATTATCTCAGCAGAGTCAGGATGTCTCCTTCTCGACGAGCCCCTAGTCAATACACATTACACACGATCTTACACGGTATTTTCTTTCCTGAAAATACTATGCCTTGATCCCACATTCACAACATTTCACACATCATACAACACTTAATGAACAATTTCAGTCACAATAAAACTCATGCCAAGGATTCAGATTTTCGTATATCACATTTAAATCTCAAAACAGTCTCAAACCACCCCAAAAACAGGGGAGTTCGTAAAACAACGCCAAAACCGGCGATCTGATTCAAAAGAAGGGGATTTCGAAATCTGCCTTTAAAACCGGCGACCACGTCGCCCAAACACATAGAACAGAGCATTCACGAAGATGGAAACGAAACCGGCGACCACGTCGCCCTCACTTCAGGAACAGCTAATCTATGACTTGTATTGAAAATGAAGGCTAGCTTCCCTTACCTGGACTTGCGCAAAATACCAAGAGCTCCTAAATCCAACGAAGCTTGAAGAATGCCTTGGCTCTGTTTTTGCGTCTGGTTTGAAGGACTTGCAGAGAACTTCCCAGGTGCTCTAATGGTGGCCGTCGCTCGTCGTACTCTTGTGTGAAGGTGCCCGAATCGCAGCGCGAAGGAGAGAAATGGAGGAGAAGGGAGGTAACTCACTTTTTCGCTCTTTGGATAACTCAACGTTTTTCCTCCTCTCAGAAGTGGGTTCTTGCCTCTTAAACCAACTTGTCCACAAAAGCAGCTGCCACCACCCACTCTGCAGGGAAGTCTGAGTGTACGTTTCACTGAACAGTACGACCACTGTTGTCTCTTGTGCATGCCAACCACTGCTCTGAACAGTACGACCACTGTTGTCTCTTGTGCATGCCAACATTCTGATGTCACTGTTCTCAACCAACACTTTTTTGTCTACGTGTCGCGCGTGCTGCGCGTCTCATGCTGGGAGTCTGGGTCCCACCTTCTCTACGTACAACTCGTCATCGCGCGATAACCTTCCACCGATGACCTCTTGCGTGAAGACTCTCCACCGATGACTCATCCTGGAGGACGACCGATGTCTCTCTCTGGAAGACGACCGATGTCTCTCTTTGGCGATGCCCGCATGCCCCGCGCCCTGGCGATGCCCGCATGCCTCGTGCCCTGGCGATGCCCGCATGCCTCGCGCCCTGGCGATGCCCGCATGCCTCGCGCCCCGGCGATGCCCGCATGCCTCGCGCCCTGGCGATGCCCGCATGCCTCGCGCCCCGGCGATGTCCGCATGCCTCGCGCCCCGGCGATGCCCGCATGCCTCGCGCCCCGGCGATGCCCGACGACACACCTCGCCTTCCTGAAGGTTCTCCATTCCACTATGTTACGTCCAAGGTATCATCTCCACATGACTCGGTGACGTTGGTAGCTTCACATTTCCAAGGGTAGATTGGCACTTGCCCTCGTGCGCCCATGCATGCGACACTAAGGACGATCTCCTATACTCAAGCATAGAGCTTCGCATGTACCGCGTGTCTAAGGCTTAACCCACACCTTGACGCACGTGGTTTTTGGGAACCCACTATGGTTGATCCAACATCTTGACTACACACTAAGTGTAGTTTCGGCGATCATGTGTACTCTAGGCGACAGGCGACTAGGTACACTACAGGCGATTGGCGTTTAGGTGAAATCAAAGCGACAGGCGATCATGTGCCAGAGAACTCGGAGATCGCCTACCCTTTCAATTTCGGCGATCTCGTAGACTTTTAAGCTATACTTCCCTTCCTTTATATTTTAAATAAGAATATACTTAGAATTCATTTAAAATATATCACTTTTATTCCAATATAATTTTCTAGGTTCTTACAATCTCCCCAACAAGAAAAATTTTCGTCCCCGAAAATTGGATTACAAGGAAAAGAGGTATGGATAGGCTTCCCTTATGGGTTCTTCTAACTCCCAAGTTGAATCACCCGATCTCTCATCCCACACCACTTTCACCATGTTGATGGTCTTGTCTCTGAGCTGTTTACTCTGCCGGTCGTCGATTCTAACTGGTTTTGCTTCAAAGGACAAGTCATCCCTAATCTGCACATCGTCCACTCCCAGCACATGACTAGGGTCTGCCATGTACTTCCTCAGCTGTGACACGTGAAAGACATTGTGCAGATTCGCTAAATGGGGAGGTAGGGCGATCTCATAAGCAACAGGACCAATCCTCCTTAAGATCTGATATGGTCCCACGAACTTAGGGGACAATTTCTTAGATCTGATTGCCCTTCCTACGCCCTTGGTTGGTGTTACTCTCATGAACACATGGTCTCCAGCAGCAAACTCCAAAGGTCTTCTCCTCTGATCTGCATAGGACTTCTGTCGGTTTTGAGAAGCTCTCATACTGCCTTGTATCTGTTTCACCTTCTCGGTTGTCTGCTGAATCAACTCTGGTCCAACCAAGACTGCTTCGCCCTCCTGGTACCAACATAAGGGAGTTCTGCATTTTCTCCCATACAGGGCTTCATATGGTGCCATCCCAACACTGGCGTGGTAACTATTATTATAGGTAAACTCCACCAGCGGCAACACCTCATCCCAGCTTCCCAATTGATCCAAGACACACGTCCTCAGCAGATCTTCTAAGGACTGAATTGTTCTCTCAGACTGCCCATCTGTTTGAGGATGATATGCAGAGCTCATCCTCAACTTAGTTCCCAAGCAATCTTGTAAGGTCTGCCAAAACCGTGAAGTGAACCTGGGATCTCTATCCGAAATGATGCTGGAAGGCACTCCATGCAACCTCACAATCTCCTTGATGTACAGTTGTGCCAACTTGGCCATGGGCATCTTCATATTTACTGGGAGGAAGTGGGCACTCTTTGTTAGCCGATCTACTATGACCCAGATTGCATCATGACCCTTCACCGCTCTGGGTAAATGGGTGACAAAATCCATGGCAATGCTGTCCCATTTCCACTCAGGGATATCCAGTTGCTGTAACAACCCGCCAGGTCTTTGATGTTCTACCTTTGCCTTCTGACACGTCAAGCAGGTAGTAACATACTGGGCAATGTCCCTCTTCATGCCCGACCACCAAAATGACTCCTTCAAGTCATGGTACATCTTATTCATGCCTGGGTGTAGGCTAAGGCGACTCTTGTGACCTTCCTCTAGGATCATCTTCTTCAACTCATCATTTGCAGGGATGCAAATTCTGCCATTAAATCTCAAGATCCCATCATCGCCCATCACAAAGTCTCTAGCCTGATCTGTCCCTAGCGACTCCACAGTGCGCTTCAGACTAGGGTCCTCCAATTGCCTATCCCTTAACGTCCCAAGGAAGTCATTAGTTATAGCCAGCTTACTACAACTAATGTGATTCACGTGAAATTCTACCCCAAGGTTTAAGTCTCTGAACTGCTCGATCAGCTTCTGCTCTTCCATCATCATAGTGGCGACTTGTATTGATTTCCTACTCAATGCATCTGCCACTACATTGGCCTTCCCTGGATGATACATGAGTTGAAAATCGTAGTCCTTTAGGAACTCCATCCACCTTCGTTGCCTCATGTTTAGTTCCTTCTGATCAAACAGGTATTTCAGGCTCTTATGGTCACTGAACACCTGGAACCGAGCTCCATACAGATAGTGCCTCCAGATCTTCAAGGCGAACACCACCGCTGCCAATTCCAAATCATGAGTAGGGTAGTTTCTCTCGTGCACCTTGAGTTGCCTTGAAGCATATGCAACCACTCTCTTCTCTTGCATCAAGACGCATCCTAAGCCCTGATGTGAAGCATCACAGTAGGCATCAAAAGGTTTCCCAACATCGGGGATCACCAGCACTGGAGCACTAGTCAACCTCTCCTTTAGCTCCACGAAACTCTGCTCACATCGGTCGGTCCAAGCAAAAGGTTGGTCCTTGCGCGTCAATTGAGTCAAAGGAGCCACTACCTTGGAAAAATCCTCAATGAACCTTTGATAGTAGCCCGCCAGACCCACAAAGCTCCTTATCTCAGTGACCGACTTGGGACGTTCCCACTGCAGCACTGCTTCAACCTTGGCTGGATCCACTGAGATCCCTCGAGCAGATATCACGTGTCCTAAGAAGTTGACCTCCTTCAGCCAGAACTCACATTTGGAGAACTTGGCATAGAGTTGCTTTTCCCTCAGGATTTCCAACACTATCCTTAGATGCCCTTCATGTTCTTCTTCGGTCCTTGAATAAATGAGGATGTCGTCAATGAAGACTACCACAAACTTATCCAAGAAAGGACGAAAAATCCTATTCATGTAGTCCATGAACAGGGCTGGAGCATTGGTCACTCCAAACGGCATCACCACATACTCATAGTGCCCATAACAAGACCTAAATGCTGTCTTTTGAACATCTTCGGCCTTCACCAAAATTTGGTGGTACCCCGATCTCAGGTCGATCTTTGAGAACACCGAGGCCCCATTTACTTGATCCATTAAATCATCAATCCTAGGTAGAGGATACTTGTTCTTGATGGTCAATTTGTTCAACTGCCTGTAGTCTATACACAACCGAGACCCTCCATCCTTCTTCTTGACTAGGAGCACTGGAGCTCCCCATGGAGATACACTGGGCCTGATGAATTGTTTCTCCAGCAACTCTTCCACTTGCTTCTTTAATTCCACCAACTCGGCTGGTGCCATCCTGTAGGGCGCCATAGACACTGGTCCAGCCCCAGGTACCAAATCAATAGAGAATTCCACTTCTCTCTTAGGGGGTAACCCAGGTACCTCTTCTGGAAATACATCCGTGAAATCTTTCACCACGTGTATTCTGTTTACGTCCCCTTCATTCTTCACCTCCAACCGAGCTAGCATCACGAAGCACCTCGCTCCTCCTTCCAACTCTGACCGCCCTCGTTGAGCAGATATCACATCTGCCTCGGGGAGGTCTGGAAACGTTATCTTCTGACTACCGCAGTCTATGAGGACGTGATTGGCAGCTAGCCAATCCATTCCCAGGATAACATCCAGGTTCTGAAGAGGTAGGCAGATCAAGTTCACTTTGAATCTGCGTCCTTCTACTATCACTGGACATTCAGGGCAAACTGTGGAAGTCAACACCTGCCCTGACGCAGGTGTAGAGACCAACAGTTCGAAAGGTAACTCCCTCACTACAAGGCCCAACTCGGCTACACACAGATTTGACACAAAGGAGTGTGTCGCTCCAGAATCAAACAAAGCTTTTACACCTCTATCAGCTATAAAGCAAACACTCTGCACAAGGTTACCTGATTGGGACGCCTCAGCTCCGGACATGGCAAACACCCTCCCTGTTGCCTGAGGTCTGCTGCCTTCGTTCCTCATCTGCTGAGAACCACTGGGTTGAGTCGCCCCATTCCGGTTAGGGCACTCTCTAGCCATGTGCCCCGTCTTTTGGCAGGTGTAACACCTCTTCTCTGAACTCCTCTTGAAGCATGCATTGGCGGTGTGTGGTCCTCCACAATGGAAACATTTGGGTTTCCAGGTTTGTTGCTGATGAGACTGGGGCGGTGCTGCCCTCGCCCTATGCTGTGGAGGTCTCGTATAAGGCTTATACTGCTGTTGCTGCACCCTTGCCTTCTCATTGGAGGAACCCCTTGGGTGGGACCTGATCACCCGAGACTCACCCTTTTCTAGAGTCTCTACCATCTTCGCCTTTTCCACTAAGGCGTGGAATTCCCTGATGCACATCGGGGCTATGGTCCTCTTCAGCCCGTGCTTCAGTCCCTCTTCAAATTTCCTACACCTCCAAGCCTCAGAGGTGGCTTGGGTATAAAACCGGGCGAGGTACTCGAATCGAGCAGCATAGGCATTCACAGACATATCCCCTTGCTCCAACCTCAGGAACTCAGCTTCCTTCGCAAATCTTGCGCTGTCTGGGAAGTATTTCTCCAGGAACCTCACCCTGAAACTCTCTCAATCCATCACTTCCTCTCGGGCCTCCATCATCTGCTGAGTTCCCATCCACCAGAACTCAGCTTCTCCAGACAGAAGATATGTGGCAAACACCAGCTTCTTATCTTCAGGGCAGGAGGTCGCCCTGAATATTTTCTCTAACCCCCTGACCCACTGATCTGCTTGATCAGGGGTAACGTTCCCACTGAACTTAGGTGGGTTGTGCCTGAGGAACTCGGTCAGTCCCATCTGCTCCTGAGGCGGACCGACGTTGGGGGTCGTTGCAGCCGATCTGGCGGTCTCCCAATGCTGCATTGTAGCTTGGTGATTTTGAGACATCGCCGCGTTCTGCTGCTGGATGGCACTTGCCATCATCTCGATGGCCTTGGCGATCTGACCCATTTCAGAAGAAGGTTGGGGAGGGGTAGGAGGTCTACGTGCCATCACTCTTCGTTTCGGATCTTGAAACTATGAGTTTTCTATATTCCCTACAACTGCAAGAATGAGATCGATAAGAAATCAATTCATTCAGGAGGTAACATCTAGACCTTACAAAGGTCAGCATCTCAAAGTCATCAAGAATTTGAGCTTATCAACATAATCGTAATACTTAGAATCTCAAGCAAAATACTAGAACAGCCACAGGTATTACAACCATCAATCCAAACAACCACTTTCAGTCAATTTCAAGAACACTCAATAAAATGAACTAAATCACATCAGCATTCAATGTATGCTAAACATCAAATCTTTGGAATTAAGATTGAGAAGCATCTCGATCCAGTTATGAGTGTGCACCCTCACTACTTCATCAAGATCTTCTCACCCTTACTACTAAGATTCTCAGTTAGGGCATACCTTCACTAAAGCACACACAAAATTTCAATACAAAACGTTTGAAAACCTTTCACTATAGTTGTTATTTAAAAAAACTCAAATAACTTTTATGAGCAGAAGAAACACAATGGATCCACAGCCCTCAGGTCATCCTAAGGACGAACTGCTCTGATACCATTAATGTAACATCCCGCCAAAATAAAACCATACATACATGTATAATGAAAATAAAGGTAAACAAATAATATCGAAGAGTACATGATAATATATATATAAGTAATGAAGTTGCTCCTCTTAGGGAGTTTAATACATAACCAGTCAAATGTTTTCAACACTTAAACAAAATACAACAAAATAGACGAACAGGCGATCTCCCTACGAAAGGGCGATCTCCTATCAGGCAGGCGATCTCCTATCAGGCAGGCGATCTCCTATCAGCCAGGCGATCTCCTATCAAACCGGCGATCTCAACTTCCTGTAACGTCATCTGCTCCCGTGCGAATTATACACGATCATCGCAAGTTTTAAGAAGGACACCCACAAAACGAAAACGCAGGGTAAGCTAGATATATTAAGGAGAATTTAAATATGAACTTAAAAATCAAGATAAAAATCAATTTAAGGCACCCACGTAAAACCATCAGCTTTCTCATTCTTCCCACATGACTATCAAGCAAAACACATATTTCACAATTCCTCGAGAGTCGTTCAAGTCACACAATGCATCAAGTGTCTATCAAAAATACAATGCTCCTCATTTCTCACGTCAGACTTTCCACTGACTCACAATACATAGACACATGACTCTACTTCCGGATGACTCGTGCGTTAACTCAGGCTCAGAGATCTGCACCTGTCATACCACATTGCTGTAAAGTTCCCACAGCTGTGCACATAACCACAATCTCAATATCATAGCTCTTCCGGTATGACAGGGTAAATTCATATAACAGGCCGAGCTCGTTCTTTTTCACACGAGACGCCCATACGTATGAACCTCCTTCGACTCTCACCCACTGAATAACTTCATCTACGTGATTCCATTATCTCAGCAGAGTCAGGATGTCTCCTTCTCGACGAGCCCCTAGTCAATACACATTACACACGATCTTACACGGTATTTTCTTTCCTGAAAATACTATGCCTTGATCCCACATTCACAACATTTCACACATCATACAACACTTAATGAACAATTTCAGTCACAATAAAACTCATGCCAAGGATTCAGATTTTCGTATATCACATTTAAATCTCAAAACAGTCTCAAACCACCCCAAAAACAGGGGAGTTCGTAAAACAACGCCAAAACCGGCGATCTGATTCAAAAGAAGGGGATTTCGAAATCTGCCTTTAAAACCGGCGACCACGTCGCCCAAACACATAGAACAGAGCATTCACGAAGATGGAAACGAAACCGGCGACCACGTCGCCCTCACTTCAGGAACAGCTAATCTATGACTTGTATTGAAAATGAAGGCTAGCTTCCCTTACCTGGACTTGCGCAAAATACCAAGAGCTCCTAAATCCAACGAAGCTTGAAGAATGCCTTGGCTCTGTTTTTGCGTCTGGTTTGAAGGACTTGCAGAGAACTTCCCAGGTGCTCTAATGGTGGCCGTCGCTCGTCGTACTCTTGTGTGAAGGTGCCCGAATCGCAGCGCGAAGGAGAGAAATGGAGGAGAAGGGAGGTAACTCACTTTTTCGCTCTTTGGATAACTCAACGTTTTTCCTCCTCTCAGAAGTGGGTTCTTGCCTCTTAAACCAACTTGTCCACAAAAGCAGCTGCCACCACCCACTCTGCAGGGAAGTCTGAGTGTACGTTTCACTGAACAGTACGACCACTGTTGTCTCTTGTGCATGCCAACCACTGCTCTGAACAGTACGACCACTGTTGTCTCTTGTGCATGCCAACATTCTGATGTCACTGTTCTCAACCAACACTTTTTTGTCTACGTGTCGCGCGTGCTGCGCGTCTCATGCTGGGAGTCTGGGTCCCACCTTCTCTACGTACAACTCGTCATCGCGCGATAACCTTCCACCGATGACCTCTTGCGTGAAGACTCTCCACCGATGACTCATCCTGGAGGACGACCGATGTCTCTCTCTGGAAGACGACCGATGTCTCTCTTTGGCGATGCCCGCATGCCCCGCGCCCTGGCGATGCCCGCATGCCTCGTGCCCTGGCGATGCCCGCATGCCTCGCGCCCTGGCGATGCCCGCATGCCTCGCGCCCCGGCGATGCCCGCATGCCTCGCGCCCTGGCGATGCCCGCATGCCTCGCGCCCCGGCGATGTCCGCATGCCTCGCGCCCCGGCGATGCCCGCATGCCTCGCGCCCCGGCGATGCCCGACGACACACCTCGCCTTCCTGAAGGTTCTCCATTCCACTATGTTACGTCCAAGGTATCATCTCCACATGACTCGGTGACGTCAGTAGCTTCACATTTCCAAGGGTAGATTGGCACTTGCCCTCGTGCGCCCATGCATGCGACACTAAGGACGATCTCCTATACTCAAGCATAGAGCTTCGCATGTACCGCGTGTCTAAGGCTTAACCCACACCTTGACGCACGTGGTTTTTGGGAACCCACTATGGTTGATCCAACATCTTGACTACACACTAAGTGTAGTTTCGGCGATCATGTGTACTCTAGGCGACAGGCGACTAGGTACACTACAGGCGATTGGCATTTAGGTGAAATCAAAGCGACAGGCGATCATGTGCCAGAGAACTCGGAGATCGCCTACCCTTTCAATTTCGGCGATCTCGTAGACTTTTAAGCTATACTTCCCTTCCTTTATATTTTAAATAAGAATATACTTAGAATTCATTTAAAATATATCACTTTTATTCCAATATAATTTTCTAGGTTCTTACAAACAGCCTCTCACGCTAGTCAGCCTCAGGAGCAGATGGGACTGACCGAGTTCCTCAGGCACAACCCACCTAAGTTCAGTGGGAACGTTACCCCTGATCAAGCAGATTAGTGGGTCAGGGGGTTAGAGAAAATCTTCAGGGCGACCTCCTGCCCTGAAGATAAGAAGCTGGTGTTTGCCACATATCTTCTCTCTGGAGAAGCTGAGTTCTGGTGGATGGGGGCTCAGCAGATGATGGAGGCCCGAGAGGAAGTGTTGGATTGGGAGAGCTTCAGGGTGAGGTTCCTGGAGAAATACTTTCCAGACAGCGCAAGATTTGCGAAGGAAGCTGAGTTCCTGAGGTTGGAGCAGGGGGATATGTCTGTGAACACCTATGCTGCCCGGTTTGAGTACCTCGCCCGGTTTTACACCCAAGCTACCTCCGAGGCTTGGAGGTGCAGGAAGTTTGAAGAGGGACTGAAGCATGGGCTGAAGAGGACCATAGCCCCGATGTGCATCAGGGAATTTCACGCCTTAGTGGAGAAGGCGAAGATGGTGGAGACCCTGGAAAAGGGTGATTCTCGGGTGGTCAGGTCACACCAAGGAGGTTCTTCCAGTGGGAAGGCTAAGGTGTAGCATCCACACAGCAAGCCATATGCGAGACCTCCACCACATCGGGCGGGAACAACGTCATCCCAGTTTCAGCAGCAGCAACCTTGGAAACCCAAGTGTTTCCATTGTGGTGGACCACACGCCTCCAACGTGTGCTTCAAGAGGAGTTCAGAGAAAAGGTGCTACACCTGCCAAAAGACGGGGCACGTTGCTAGAGAGTGCCCTAACCGGAATGGGGCGACCCGACCCAGTGGCTCTCAGCAGATGAGAAACGAAGGCAGCAGACCTCAGGCGAATGGAAGAGTGTTTGCCATGTCTGGAGCAGAAGCATCTCAGTCAGGTAACCTCATACAAGGTGTTTGTTTTATAGCTGGTAGAGGTGTAAAAGCTTTGTTTGATTCGGGAGCGACACACTCCTTTGTGTCAAGCCTGTGTGTAGCCGAGTTGGGTCTTCTAGTGAAGGAGTTACCCTTCGAACTGTTGGTCTCTACACCTGCGTCAGGACAGGTGTTGACCTCTACAGTTTGCCCCGAATGTCCAGTGATAGTAGAGGGACGCAGATTCAAAGTGAACTTGATCTGCCTACCTCTTCAAGACCTGGATGTTATCCTGGGAATGGATTGGCTAGCCGCCAATCACGTTCTCATAGACTGCGGTAGTCAGAGGATAACGTTTCCAGACCTCCCAGCGTCTGATGTGATATCTGCTCAGCAAGGGCAGTCAGAGTTGGAAGGAGGAGCGAGGTGCTTCGTGATGCTAGCTCGGTTGGAAGTGAAGAATGAAGGGGACGTCAGTAGAATACACGTGGTGAGAGATTTCACGGATGTATTTCCAGAAGAAGTACCTGGATTACCCCCTAAGAGAGAAGTGGAATTCTCCATTGATTTGGTACCTGGGGCTGGACCAGTGTCTATGGCGCCCTACAGGATGGCACCAGCCGAGTTGGTGGAATTAAAGAAGCAAGTGGAAGAGTTGCTGGAGAAACAATTCATCAGACCCAGTGTATCTCCTTGGGGGGCTCCAGTACTCTTAGTTAAGAAGAAGGATGGAGGGTCTCGGCTGTGTATAGATTACAGGCAGTTGAACAAGTTGACCATCAAGAACAAGTACCCCCTACCCAGAATTGACGATTTGATGGACCAAATACATGGGGCCTCAGTGTTCTCCAAGATTGATCTGAGATCGGGGTACCACCAAATTTTGGTAAAGGCTGAAGATGTTCAAAAGACAGCTTTCAGGTCTCGGTATGGGCACTACGAGTATGTAGTGATGCCGTTTGGAGTCACAAATGCTCCAGCTCTGTTCATGGACTACATGAATAGGATTTTTCGCCCTTTCTTGGATAAGTTTGTGGTGGTCTTCGTAGACGACATCCTCATTTATTCAAGGACCGAGGAAGAACATGAAGAACACCTGAGGACAGTATTGGAGATACTGAGGGAGAAGCAACTCTATGCCAAGTCCTCTAAGTGTGAGTTCTGGCTGAAGGAAGTCAACTTCTTAGGACACGTGATATCTGCCCAGGGGATCTCGGTGGATCCAGCCAAGGTAGAGGCAGTGCTGCAGTGGGAACGTCCTAAGACAGTCACTGAGATAAGGAGCTTTGTGGGTTTGGCGGGCTACTATCGGAGGTTTATTGAGGACTTTTCCAAGGTAGTAGCGCCTTTAACACAGCTGACCCGCAAGGATCAACCTTTTTCTTGGACCGACCGATGTGAGCAGAGCTTCATGGAATTGAAGGAGAGGTTGACTAGTGCTCCAGTGCTGGTGATTCCCGAGGTAGGAAGACCTTTTGATGTCTACTGTGATGCTTCACATCAGGGTTTGGGATGTGTTTTGATGCAAGAGAAAATAGCAGTCGCATATGCTTCGAGGCAACTCAAGGTTCATGAGAGAAACTACCCTACGCATGACTTGGAGTTGGCGGCTGTAGTATTTGCCTTGAAGATCTGGAGGCACTATTTATATGGAGCTCGGTTCCAGGTGTTCAGTGACCATAAGAGCCTGAAATACCTGTTTGATCAGAAGGAACTAAACATGAGACAAAAAAGGTGGATGGAGTTCCTAAAGGACTACGATTTTCAACTCATGTATCATCCAGGGAAGGCCAATGTAGTGGCAGATGCGTTGAGTAGTGTTCCTGCCGGTTGACTCTGCGTCAGCTGACTTCTGCGGCCGCCACACCTCCTTCCTCACCTAGTCTGTGCTGGTATGATCGCACCTGCAAAAGAGAAAGGGGGGGGGTGCCCTCGCGGCCGTTTGCACTCCGACGCTCAAGTCAGAACGGGGCAAGAAACATCAAAGTCTGAATTTCTCTCTGTGTTTAGGTCTAGAATTGCGTACCTCTGTGAAGCATGTTACTGTTCCTTATATACCTAGGGTTTTCTGCGCCGCTAACCCTAATTAGGGTTTATTGCGCTGCTGGACACACTTAAGGTTTACTGGAATGCCCCCTGCGCCACTCTTACCCAGTCTTTGGGATAACCTAGCACATAGGGTCTTCTTCTCTGGAGTGCAAAGTCTAACAGGATGAACACCTGTTCTGGGAAGGCCGTCACTGTTCACGTGCCATGCATGTAGCCTCCGTGATTCGGGACCCTCTTTACCTCTGGGAATATTTACTAATAATCTGCGGAGCAGGCGATGACCGATCACCCATCTCTCTGCGGAGCAGGCGATGACCGATCACCCATCTCTCTGCGGAGCAGGCGATGACCGATCACCCATCTCTCTGTGGAGCAGGCGATGACCGATTACCAATCTCCCTACGGAGCAGGCGATGACCGATCACCTCTGATGGGGTCTACTCCACGTGGCTTTGGCCCATGCTGTGGGACCCATCTGACGTCCGAGGACCGATCAGTACACAAGCCCCCCAGTCTCAAGCTGTTAACTTGTTTCAGCGAAGAGACTAAGTCATTGACTCCTTTACTACCTGCTCTCGGTGCTCGAGGACCAGCATTTGGCATCATCGCCAGAAACTCTTCCGATCTGGTACTCACCGAATTTTCCTTGGGCGATTTCCTTCCCTTACTCTTCTTGATCCGCGTGCCCTCCTGAAGCCCCGCTGTAGGAAGTAGAGGGCGAGGTCTTTCTTATCTCGCCTCACTTGCTCAAAGGCAAGGAGGTCTTCTTTATCTTGCCTCAGCCTCACTGTACCAGGTCGAGGTGAGGACCTTGAACTTCGCTGGATGCCTCCGATCGCCAAAGGGCGATGAGGACTTTTCTCTTCTCGCCTCAGCCTCGCTGTAAGAAGACGAGGTGAGGACTTTTATCACCTTGCCTCAGCCTCGCTGTAAGAAGACGAGGTGAGGACCTTTATCATCTTGCCTCAGCCTCGCTGTAAGAAGACAAGGTGAGGACTTTTATCACCTTGCCTCAGCCTCGCTGTAAGAAGACGAGGTGAGGACTTTTATCATCTTGCCTCAGCCTCGCTGTAAGAAGACGAGGTGAGGACTTTTATCATCTTGCCTCAGCCTCGCTGTAAGAAGACGAGGTGAGGACTTTTATCATCTTGCCTCAGCCTCGCTGTAAGAAGACGAGGTGAGGACTTTTATCATCTTGCCTCAGCCTCGCTGTAAGAAGACGAGGTGAGGACTTTTATCATCTTGCCTCAGCCTCGCTGTAAGAAGACGAGGTGAGGACTTTTATCATCTTCTTACTTGGGCCTCTGATCGCCTAAGGGCGATGAGGTTTTTCCAAAACTTCTGCAAAACGATACGCACACAAACTTTAGTACACTTCAAAATTTTTACTTTGAATATCTTATTTCTTGGGTGGCCTCATTAAAAACCCTCCTTAGGGAAAAAAGAGCGCCCCCTTGTAACTGTTTTTACAGAACTGTTCAATGCTTACGAAACTTTAACTAAAGTAAAATTTGAGGTGTGTGGCGTTCCAAGTACGAGGAATCGCCCCTCCTTCTAGTGTCTCCAAGCGGTAGGCGCCGTTCCCGAGTGCTTCGGTTATTCTAAACGGTCCGATCCACTTGGGCGACAACTTATTCTCCATCTCGTACTGGTGAGCCTTCCTCATCACCAGATCGCCGCTTCTGAGTTGTCTTGGTATTACTCTAGTATTGTATCTTCGTTCTACCCTTCTTTTCACCGCTTCAGCTTTAACTCTCGCCTCTTCTCTGACCTCATCCAGTAAATCCAGGTTCATTCTTCTTTCTTCATTTGATTCCTCTGCTACAAAGTGTTGAAATCTCGGCGAGCTCTCCTGGATTTCAACTGGAATCATCGCGTCACAGCCATACACCAAGCTAAAGGGGGTTTCGTGGGTACCTGACTGCTCAGTCGTGTGGTACGCCCATATTATGCGAGGCACCTCATCAGCCCACGATCCTTTAGCTTTCTCTAATCTTCTCTTTAAACCTCTCAACAGAACCCGATTGGCGGATTCTACCTGGCCATTCGTCTGCGGGTGCTCAACGGATGCAAACACTTGTTGAATTCCCACATCTTCACACAACTTCTTCAACAGGTGGCTTGCAAACTGAGTCCCATTATCTGATACTAGACGCTTAGGCACCCCAAACCGGCACACAATGTTCTTCCATACAAAGTTTTCAATCTTGGTCGCCGTGATTTGGGCAACTGGCTCTGCTTCAATCCACTTGGTGAAGTACTCAATCGCCACCACCAAGTATTTCCTCTACCTGATCGCCATCGGAAAGGGCCCCAGAATATCAATTCCCCATGTATGAAATGGCCAAGGGCTATAAATCGACTTAAGCTCTTCTGGGGGCGCCTTTTGCCAGTCGGCGTGCTGCTGGCACTGCTTGCAGCACTGGGCGTACCTCTTGCAATCCTCCCTCATCGTCGGCCAGTAATATCCTGCGCGAAGGGTTCTAACGGCTAGAGCTCGACCCCCGATGTGACTTCCACATATGCCTTCATGGAGCTCAGCCATAACCCTCGTGCACTTCTCCCCGTGTATGCATACCAGGAGTGGGTGTGTGAACCCAAACCTGTACAACTCGCCATCTATCATGGTAAACCTGGTGGAGTTCTTCTTGATCTTTCTGGACTCTGCCGGATCTATTGGGAGCAAGCCATCAGCTAAGTAACGCTGGTACTGCGTAATCCACGTATCTGACCCATGTGTGGCACAGACCTGTGCAACGTTTACTCCATCCATAGGGAATGCCCTTATCCTTGGCGTTTTCAAGGTCTCCTGAGCTAAAGACCTGTGACTCCTCGCCGTTCCCACTGCCGATCTGCTCACTTGCAGCACCTGGTGATCTGCCACAAAAGCCCTAGGTGTTTTCAACGTTTCCTGAATAACAGTCCTCTGCCTACCCCCCTTGCCCAAACTGGCGAGCTTGGCTAGCAAGTTAGCTCGGGCATTTTGCTCCCTTGGCACATGCACTACCTCGAATGCTGTAAAAGAACTCTTCAACTCCTGAACATATGCCAAATAAGCTGCCATCTGCGGGTCCTTGGCTTGGAACTCGCCCACTACTTGCCCGGTGACCAGCAACGAGTCACTTTTGGCTATCAAAACTTTAGCCCCCATCTCCTTTGCCAACAAGATTCCTGCAATCAATGCTTCGTATTCTGCTTGATTGTTGCTGGCTTTGAAAGCGAACCTCAGGGACTGTTCTATTAGCACGCCGTTGGGCCCTTCCAGAATGACTCCAGCTCCGCTGCCCTGCTGGTTTGACGATCCATCTACCGAAAGGACCCAACGGAAGTCATCTCCTTCGGCCTGAGTCGCCTCCGACGAGAGCTCGACGACAAAATCAGCTAAAAACTGCCCCTTAATTGGTCCTCGGGGTTCATATTTAATGTCGAACTCTGAGAGTTCTACTGCCCACTTCACCATTCGTCCAGCTACATCAAGTTTCCTTAGGACCTTCTGAATGGGGAGATTGGTCATTATCACGATGGCAAAGCTCTGAAAGTAATGACGCAGCCTCCTCGCCGAAAACACAACCGCAAGCGCAGCCTTCTCCAAGGCCTGATACCTCACTTCAGGTCCCTGCAACACCTTGCTCACAAAGTAAATGGGCTTCTGGACCTGATCTTGGTCTTGGACAAGCACCGCACTCACCGCCCTCTCCGTCACAGCGAAATACAGTCTGAGAGGCACTCCTACTAACGGTTTGCACAGAACCGGCGGGCTTGCTAGATACGCTTTGAGCTTCACGAAAGCTTCTTCACACTCCTTGGTCCAGGCAAACCTGCTGTTTCTTTTCAAGCACTGGAAATACGGGTGGCCCTTCTCGCCGCTGGCTGACACAAAACGTGAGAGAGCAGCCATCCGACCTGTCAGCTGCTGCACCTCCTTCACCGTGGCTGGGCTTCTCATTGCCATAATAGCAGCGCACTTATCTGGGTTTGCTTCTATTCCTCTTTCAGTCAAAAGGAAACCTAAAAATTTTCCTGCCTCAACGCCAAAGATGCACTTCTCTGGATTTAGTTTCAGCTTATACTTGGCTATCGTGACAAACAACTCCTCCAAGTCCGAGGTGTGCCGGCTTCCCTCTGTGGAAGTCACCACCATATCATCAACATAGGCCTGCACATTTCGCCCTAGCATTGGTGCAAGTACCTTATCCATCAATCTCTGGTACGTGGCGCCAGCGTTCTTCAGTCCGAATGGCATTACCTTGTAGCAATAGCACGATCTCTCCGTCATGAAGGCGGTCTTCTCTTCATCCATAGGATGCATCTTGATCTGATTATAACCCGAGAACGCATCCAGAAAGCTCAACAGTTTGCAGCCCGCCGCGCTGTCCACCAGGGCGTCTATACTCGGTAAAGGATATGAGTCCTTCGGACAAGCCTTGTTCAAATCGGTGAAATCGACGCACATGCGCCATTTGCCGTTGCTCTTTTTAACCAGCACGACGTTAGCGAGCCACTCGGGGTATTGGATCTCCCGAATGTGACCTGCGGCGAGGAGCTTCTGCGTTTCATCCCTGATCGCCTGCCTCCTCTCCTCGTTAAACTTTCTCCTTCTTTGCCGCACTGGCTTTACCTGGTGGTCTACCGCCAGGTGATGACACAAAAAGTCAGGGTCGATACCAGGCATATCCGAGGCAGACCACGCAAACGCGTCCAGATGCCTCTCAATTACCCCGGCGATCTGGTCTTGTGCTCCATGGTCCAACGATTTTCCCAGCTTGAAGACCTTGCCTTTTATCTTCCTTTCAACCCACTCTTCCACTGGTTGAGGTCTCCTTTCGCTGGCGATCACAGCTCTGGCGATTCCTGCCTCTCTGCCCTCTTCTGGGCGATTTCTCAACTCCACTGCTCGGTCGGTCTCTCCGACCCCTTCCTCATCATCTAGCGTATGCGCACCCCCCTCGGCGATCAACTCCATCGCAATATCGGCGGCCTGCCCCCTTCTTCGTGTTGATTCCGCGCCAGGAGGGGGTGTGGTTGTGATGTAGCTTACTGATCGCTTGTTCTTGAGGCTGTTTTCGTAACACCTTCGTGCCTCCTGCTGATCAGACCGCAGGGTTATCACCACTCCTTCCATTGAAGGGAGCTTAACCTTCATGTGCCTTGTTGATGGCACTGCCCCTATCCGGTTGAGAGTTGGCCTCCCTAACAGGATGTTATATGCTGAGGGGGCGTTCACGACGAGATACTTGATTTTCTCCGTTCTTGAAGCCACCTCATCCCTGAACGTGGTTCTCAGCTCGATGTACCCCCTGACCTCCACCTGACCGCCAGCGAAACCATACAAGCATCCCCCATACGGTCTCAGCTGGTCAAGGGGTAACTGCAGCTTATTGAAAGTTGGCCAGAACATAACATCGGCCGAGCTTCCCTGGTCGACCAGCACCCGGTGGATCTTCCTCCCAGCGGTGACAAGCGAGATCACTACGGGATCGTTGTCATGTGGCACAACGTCTTTAAGATCTTCCCTGGTAAACGCGATGTCCACATCGGGCGAATGGTCGTCGAATGCTTCTACTGCCATCACCGACCGAGCATACCTCTTGCGCTGCGACGCGGTGCACCCACCTCCGGAGAATCCCCCAGCTATAGTGTGGATCTCCCCGTGGATGGGCACTTCATGCTGCTGGCTCTCAGTGCTCGCCGGCTGGGAGCTCGTCGCATCTGCTGCCTTCTGCAGCAAGTAGTCCTTCAGGAATCCACTTTGGACCAACTTGTCGAGTTGGTGTCCTAGCAACAGACAGGAGTTAATGGTGTGGCCAAAACCTTTGTGGAATTCACACCACGCATCTGTCTTTGGCCCCAACACTATCCGTCTTCTTCTCGGGCATCGTCAGCTTGGCAGCTATACTGGGGATGGCGATCAGGTCCCCCAATCTCATCATGAACTCATGCCTCGGAGGACGCTTGAATTCCCTCGGGCGACCTGACCCTCTTGCTCTACTACTGCCATCATCTTTACTTTTCTTCGGATCATAAGGATGATATATCCTTTGGTCCTTCTTTACCGCTGCCGTCTCCAACACCCTCTGAGGCTGAGTCCTGGCTTGGGTGCGTGGTTTTGCGGGAGCCGTACTCCCCCTCTTTTCTATCACTTCGTTCTCGGCAGCGATGTGAGCCACAGCACGTCGCCGAATCTCTGCGAAAGTTGCAGGGCGACTCCTGATCAATGATTCGCTGAATGGCCCAGGTAGCACGCCTTTCTTAAAGGCGTGTACGAACATCTCCTCCTCTTTACCTGGTAGTCGGACTATCTGGGCCCCGAATCTGTTCAGATAATCCTTCAAAGATTCCCCCTGGAATTGCCTTAGGTCGAACAGGTCGTAAGACACCATAGGCGGCGCCTTATTCACGATGTACTGATCGACAAATAGCTTGGAAAATTGCCGGAAACTGGAAATATGTCCGGTAGGTAGACTCACAAACCAGTCCAACGCTGTGCTGTGGAGGGTGCTCATAAACATCTTGCAGTAGACCGCATCCGATCCTCCCGACAGCATCATCTGCGTATGGAAAGCGGTGAGATGCCTTTCGGGGTCTTCTTTCCGAGTGAACACGGTCTTAGGCCCTACGAAGGTGGCAGGGACCACCGTGTCCATGATTTCCTGGGAGAAAGGCATGGGAAAGGCCCTTGTGGGCGTTGGTGGAGCCCGATCCTCTCCCCCACAGTCTCCATCTTGCCGCACGTTTTGCAGACTCACACGCAGCTCCTCGTTCGCTTTGTGCAACTCCTCATTCCTGGCCTGTGAGGCGGCCAGGTCTTCCTGCATCCGCGCTTGATGCGCCCTGGACTCCTCCACCGTCTCCTGGAGGGCGCGCATTGTTTCCATGAGTTGCTGCAGGGTAACGCTTTCGCCTCCATTCGGTGGAACGGAACCGTGCCTTGTCGTCCTCATCTTCTGTGGTTTCTCTCTCACTCTCGTGTATGGGACCTTGTTTTACTCGGCCCCACGGTGGGCGCCTAATGTTCCTGCCGGTTGACTCTGCGTCAGCTGACTTCTGTGGCCGCCACACCTCCTTCCTCACCTAGTCTGTGCTGGTATGATCGCACCTGCAAAAGAGAAAGGGGGGGGGTGCCCTCGCGGCCGTTTGCACTCCGACGCTCAAGTCAGAACGGGGCAAGAAACATCAAAGTCTGAATTTCTCTCTGTGTTTAGGTCTAGAATTGCGTACCTCTGTGAAGCATGTTACTGTTCCTTATATACCTAGGGTTTTCTGCGCCGCTAACCCTAATTAGGGTTTATTGCGCTGCTGGACACACTTAAGGTTTACTGGAATGCCCCCTGCGCCACTCTTACCCAGTCTTTGGGATAACCTAGCACATAGGGTCTTCTTCTCTGGAGTGCAAAGTCTAACAGGATGAACACCTGTTCTGGGAAGGCCGTCACTGTTCACGTGCCATGCATGTAGCCTCCGTGATTCGGGACCCTCTTTACCTCTGGGAATATTTACTAATAATCTGCGGAGCAGGCGATGACCGATCACCCATCTCTCTGCGGAGCAGGCGATGACCGATCACCCATCTCTCTGCGGAGCAGGCGATGACCGATCACCCATCTCTCTGTGGAGCAGGCGATGACCGATTACCAATCTCCCTACGGAGCAGGCGATGACCGATCACCTCTGATGGGGTCTACTCCACGTGGCTTTGGCCCATGCTGTGGGACCCATCTGACGTCCGAGGACCGATCAGTACAAGTAGAAAATCAATTCAAGTAGCCACCATGATGATGGAAGAGCAGAAACTGGTCGAGCAGTTCAGAGACTTAAACCTTGGGGTGGAATTTCACGTAAATCACATTAGTTGTAGTAGGCTGGCTATAACTAATGACTTCCTTGGGACGATAAGGGATGAGCAGTGGGAGGACCCTAGTCTGAAGCGTACTGTGGAGTCACTAGGGACCGACCAGGCGAGAGACTTTGTGATGGGCGATGATGGGATCTTGAGATTTAATGGCAGAATTTGCATACCTGCAAATGAAGAATTGAAGAAGATGATCCTAGATGAAGGTCACAAGAGTCGCCTTAACCTACATCCAGGCATGAACAAGATGTACCATGACTTGAAGGAGTCATTTTGGTGGTCGGGCATGAAGAGAGACATCGCCCAGTATGTTGCTACCTGCTTGACGTGTCAGAAGGCAAAGGTAGAACACCAAAGACCTGGCGGGTTATTACAGCAACTGGATATCCCTGAGTGGAAATGGGACAGCATTGCCATGGACTTTGTCACCCATTTACCCAGATCGGTGAAGGGTCATGATGCAATATGGGTCATAGTAGATCGGTTGACGAAGAGTGCCCACTTTCTCCCAGTAAATATGAAGATGCCCATGGCCAAGTTAACACAGCTGTACATCAAGGAAATTGTGAGGTTGCATGGAGTGCCTTCCAGCATCATTTCGGATAGAGACCCCAGATTCACTTCACGGTTTTGGCAGACCTTACAAGATTGCTTGGGAACTAAGTTGGGGATGAGCTCTGCATATCATCCCCAAACAGATGGACAGTCAGAGAGAACAATCCAATCCTTGGAGGATCTGCTGAGGGCGTGCGTCTTGGATCAATTGGGGAGTTGGGATGAGGTGTTGCCGCTGGTGGAGTTTACCTATAATAATAGTTACCACGCCAGTATTGGGATGGCACCATATGAAGCCCTGTATGGGAGGAAATGTAGAACTCCCTTATGTTGGTACCAGGAGGGCGAAGCAGTCTTGGTTGGGCCAGAATTGATTCAGCAGACGACCGAGAAGGTGCAACAGATACAAAGCAGGATGAAAGCTTCTCAAAGTAGGCAGAAGTCCTATGCAGATCAGAGAAGAAAGCCTTTGGAGTTTGTTGCTGGAGACCACGTGTTCATGAAAGTGACACCAACCAAGGGTGTAGGACGGGTGATCAGGTCAAAGAAGTTGTCCCCTAAGTTCGTGGGACCATATCAGATCTTAAGAAGGATTGGTCCAGTGGCTTATGAGATCGCCCTACCTCCCCATTTAGCGAATCTGCACAATGTCTTTCACGTATCACAGCTGAGGAAGTACATGGCAGACCCTAGTCATGTGTTGGAAGTGGACGATGTGCAGATCAGGGATGACTTGTCCTTTGAAGCAAAACCAGTCAGGATTGACGATCGGCAAAGTAAACAGCTCAGAGGCAAGACCATCGACATGGTGAAAGTGGTGTGGGATGAGAGATCGGGGGATTCAACTTGGGAGTTAGAAGAACCCATGAGAGAAACTTATCCATACCTCTTTTCCTTGTAATTCAATTTTCGGGGACGAAAATTTTCTTGATGGGGAGAATGTAAGGACCTGTAAAATTAAATTGGAATAAAAGGGTATATTTTGAATGAATTCTAAGTATGTTTTTATTTAAAATGAAAAGGAAGGAAAGTGTAGTTTAGTAGATTATAAGATTTCCTTGTTAGTACATAATCGCCGGTCGCCTAGACTACACGTCATCGCCAGGGCGCGAGGCATGCAGACGTCGCCAGGGCGCGAGGCATGCGGACATCGCCAGGGCGCGAGGCATGCGGGCATCGCCAGGGCGCGAGAGACATGCGGGCATCATCAGGGCGCGAGGCATGCGGGCATCGCCAGGGCGCGAGAGACATGCGGGCATCGCCAGGGCGGGAGAGGCATGCGGACATCGCCATGGCGCGAGGCATGCGGGCATCGCCAGGGAGAGACATCGGTCGTCTTCCAAAGAGAGACATCGGTCGTCCGCCAGGATGAGTCATCGGTGGATAGCCTTCGCGCGAGAGGTCATCGGTGGATAGCCTTCGCGCGAGAGGTCATCGGTGGATAGTCTTCGCGCCAGTGGTCATCGGTGAAAGGTTATCGCGCGATGTCGAGTTTCACACAGATAAAGTGGGACCCAGACTCCCAGCATGAGCGCCTTGCATGCGCGACACGTAGTCAGGGAGCGTACTTCAGAACAGTGGCTCCAGGGAATTGGTACGGAAAGTGACCCAAAACCCACGTGGCCACACTGCTCAAGGAAGGGTGCAGGCAAGCTTTTCCTGCAGAGTGGGCGGTAGCAGCGGAAATTGTGGAACAAGTTGTCCTGCAGAGTGGGCGGTGGCAGCGAAAATTGTGGAGCAAGTTGGTTTAAGATTCAAAAACCCACTTCTGAGAAAAAGGAACGTTGCAGTTGTTCAAGAGCGAAAGAGTGAGCTACCTCCTTTCTCCTCCATTTCTCTCCTTCGCGCTGCGATTCTGGCACCTTCACACAAGAGTACGACGAGCGACAGCCACCATTAGAGCACCTGGGAAGTTCTCTGCAAGTCCTTCAAACCAGACGAGAAAAACAGAGCCAAGGCATTCTTCAAGCTTCGTTGGATTTAGGAGCTCTTGGTATTTTGCGCAAGTCCAGGTAAGGGAAGCTAGCCTTCATTTACAATACAAGCCATAGATTAGCTGTTTCTGAAGTGAGGGCGACGTGGTCGCCGGTTTCGTTTTCATCTTCGTGAATGCTCTGTTCTATGTGTCTGGGCGACGTGGTCGCCGGTTTTAAATACAGATTTCGAAATCCCCTGCTTTTGAACCAGATCGCCGGTTTTGGCGTTGTTTTGCGAACTCCCCTGTTTTTGGTGTTGTTTTGAGACTGCTTGAGATTTAAATGTGATATTCGAAAGTTTGAACCTTTGAAATGATTGTTGCTGTGATTTGAATCATTCGATTGAGTGGTATGATGTTTTGAATGTTGTGAATGTGAGATCAAGGCATAGTATTTTCAGGAAAGGAAATACCGTGTAAGGTCATTTGTGTAATGTGTATTGACTAGGGGCTTGTCTAGAAGGCGATATCCTGACTCTGCTGATATAATGGAATCACGTAAGTTATTCAGTTGTGGAGAGTCGGAGGAGGTTCATATGAATGGGCGAGTAGTGTGAAAAAGAACGAGCTCGGCCTGTTATATGAATTAACCTTGTCATACCGGGAGAGTGATAACATTGAGATTATATATGCGCATGCTGTGTGGATTTCACAGCGACCCTGTGTGGATTTCACAGTGGTATGGTATGACAGGTGCAGATCTCTGAGCCTGAGTCAACGCACGAGTCAATCCGGAAGTAGAGTCATGTGTCTATGCATTGTGGGTCAGTGGAAAGTCTGACGTGTGAATCTTGAATATTGAAAGTAGCAGATAGACACTTGACGAGTATGTGGATTATGGAAATCTTGATGGTTGCATTTGATATGGCTTATGTATGGAGTGGAAATTCACGTTTTCTATGGATTTAAAGTTTTTAAAAACATCTAGCTTACCCCTTTTATCTGTTGTTGTGATTGCTTTCTTAAACCTGTGATGATCGTGTATTTGTACACGGGAGCAGACGAGGTTGCAGGTGGTAGTGCTCCTCAGTGAGTGGTCGCCGGAAGCAGATCACCCATTTACGTTTGTGTTAGGCGATCACCCTTTTCTGTATTCTGAAGGGAGATCGCCCTTTTCTGATAGGAGATCGCCTATTCTGTTGGGAGATCGCCTGTTTTTACTTATTTTGCTGTATTTAGTTTACGTTTTTGGAAAACCGACCGACCTTGTATTAAACTCCCTGCGAGGAGAAAACTTCATTACATATACACGATTATGTTCACTTCAATATTATTATTTTATCTCTACTTCGTTTTATAATTATGAAAAGAATTTGGCGGGATGTTACAGTGATCACTTCTCTAGCTTCATTCTCCTAAGTTTCCTTTCACTCATCTTTTTCCATTCCATTTCCATTCCAAATTTCAATTCTGAAATCTGTCTTGTTTTAATGTTTTGTTTCCTATTTGGTTTCCTTCATTATGTTTATTTTCCTCTCTTTAATTTCAACACCTTTACTTGTCATCATCTTCACCTTATAATTGTGTTTTCCTTTTGCCTTTGTGAAATGAACCTTATTCACATCTACTTAACCACTTGGTTAAGTTAATATCCAGTGGGCATTTTCCTTAGGTTCTCACCTTAATCATCCTAAAATCTCAATCCTAATTAAAGTGCCACCATAAAATGCTAAATCATAAAATCAACTCACATCATTTAGCCTATCTTTCTTGTATTTCTTCTTTTTCCCTTAACTGCTTCTGTTTGTGATTTCTTCTGCCTCTTTCATGTTGTTCTCATGGTGCCCTATCTTCATGCTTGTTGCAGAGATGACAATTGGGGCCGAGCGAAGAAGGCAGCTGGTCCCGCGTGCCCTGAAGAAGAGCGGCGCAAGGTCATTTCGACCCGTCTAGGACGAAGCCCCTCCTCCCACCGACGACGTGGCTCTCGATGCCGCACCTCTAGCAGCCCCGCCCGCCACAGAAACAACTGCCCCTTCACAAGGCACGATTGCGGCTGCTGAAGACGCTCCTTCTGACGACGAGGGCACATGCTCCGGGTTGGTGTTTAAGCGTAAGCGCATGCAAGACACAGTCGTGCTTCCCTCGTCTGGTTCAGAGGGAGAGAGCCCTCGGGCCCCCTTGGGCGCTTCCTACTCTCCACACGTCGCCGTAGAACAGGGAGAGAGCGTCCCTGGGGAAGGGCAACTGAGCCCCCTACCTCCCTGGTGCCCTTCCTGCAGCGTACCCTGAAGTCTTCTCAGGAAATCAAAGAGGTGGAGAGCCTGGAGGTAGGGCCGCTAATGGACCAAGTGGCCCAGGGTTTCGGCAAGGCTCTTGGGAGTGCCAGCCTTCTCTTTACAAAGATGATGAAGGCCCACCAGGAAGCTGAGCATCGGGCCCTGGGCACTATGGGGGCAGAGTGTCGCATCACGAGCCTCACTCTGGAGGTGGCCGAGCTGCGAAAGTTAGAAAAGGAGGTCAGGGACCTCTTGTTTTCTAAGTCCCAGGAGGCCCTGCGGGCTCACGCTAAATGTAATGACTTTCGCCTGGCAGTGGAGGACCTAAAGGGTGAGGCGAACCGCCAAGAGGAAACAATTGCTGACCTTAAAGAAGAATTGGCGCGGCGTGATGACGACCTGGCCCAGCGGGACGTCAAGCTGGCCAGGGTGAAGGAGGAGGCGGCCAAAACTGAGGCAGAGCTGAGGACGGAGATGGCTCGAAGGGAGGAGCTCTATCAGAAGTGCAGAGAGGAGCTTAGCGATGAGGCAGCTGAATCCTATAGCGCGGGGTTTGGTGACGCCATTGCCCAGGTTGCGCCGACCTTGCTGTAAAAAGTCAAGGAAGAGGACTTTTACCGCGAACCATACTATTCTTCCCCTTTCTTTAACAAAGTAGAAGAGGTTCATTTTACTTGCCTCGACCTTGATGTAAAAAGTCAAGGAAGAGGACTTTTACTGCGAACCATACTATTCTTCCCCTTTCTTTAACAAGGTAGAAGAGGTTCATTTTACTTGCCTCGACCTTGCTGTAAAAAGTCAAGGAAGAGGACTTTTACTGCGAACCATACTATTATTCCCCTTTCTTTAACAAGGTAGAAGGGTTCATTTTACTTGCCTCGACCTTGCTGTAAAAAGTCAAGGAAGAGGACTTTTATTGCGAACCATACTATTCTTCCCCTTTCATTAACAAGGTAGAAGAGGTTCATTTTACTATTTAACACAAATATATCTTTCTTAATTCTTTTTCTTTTCTTTTATTGGGTGACCTCATGAAAAAACCTTATAAGGAAAAGGAGTGTCCCCTTGAATGGATGATACAATTGTGTTCAAATACAACTTTACTAACTGAAATAAACTTGAGGTTGGCACCGTTCCATGTACGGGGAATTGCTCTGCCTTCTAAGTTTTCCAACCTATATGCCCCATTTCCCAGGGCCTCTATTACTCGAAACGGGCCTGTCCACTTAGGGGATAGTTTGTTTTCTAACTGGTAGGAATGGGCTTTCCGCATTACCAGGTCGGCGACTTGGAATTGTTGAGGTCTCAATTTTGACCTGTATTGGCGTTCTACTCTCCTCTTTAACGCTTCAGACTTAACGCGGGCCTCCTCTCTGACCTCGTCTAGTAGGTCTAGATTCACCCTTCTTTCTTCATTTGATTCTTCCGCCACAAACTTCTGGAATCGAGGCGAGCTTTCCTGTATCTCTACTGGAATCATGGCATCTGACCCGTATACTAGGCTGAATGTAAGGACCTAGAAACTTTAATTGGAATAAAAGTGTTATATTTAAATAATTTCAGAAGATGTTATTATTTAAAATACAAAGAGCTGGTAATAGAAGTTTCGTAGTAGTCAGACCTCGGACATCACCCAAGGTCTGGGGTCAGCTGGTAGAGGTCGGTCGGCTGACCATTTTATTAACCAAGTAGTCAAGTGCGATGACTTTATCGTGAGGTAATCATGTGGAGGTGATACCTTGGACGTAACATTGTGGGATAAAGAACCTTCAGCCAGGCGTGGCGATGTGTCATCAGTCATCGCCAGGGCGCGAGACATGCGGACATCGCCAGCGCGCGAGAGGCATGCGGACATCGCCAGGGCGCGAGGCATGCGGGCATCGCCGGGGCGCGAGAGGCACACGGACATCGCCAGGGCGCGAGACATGCGGGCATCGCCAGGGCGCGAGACATTCGGACATCGCCAGCGCGCGAGAGGCATGCGGACATCGCCAGGGCGCGAGGCATGCGGGCATCGCCGGGGCGCGAGAGGCACACGGACATCGCCATGGCGCGAGGCATGCAGGCATCGCCAGGGCGCGAGAGACATGCGGGCATCGCCAGGGCGCGAGACATGCGGGCATCGCCAGGGCGCGAGACATGCGGGCGTCGCCAGCGAGAGACATCGGTCATCTTCCAGTGAGAGACATCGGTCGTCTTCCAGAGAGAGACATCGGTCGTCTTCCAGGGAGAGACATCGGTCGTCTTCCAGTGAGAGAGATCGGTCGTCTTCCAGAGAGAGACATCGGTCGTTCGCCAGGATGAGTCATCGGTGGAAGGTTATCGCGCGATGTCGTGTTTCACACAGATAAGGTGGGACCCAGGCTCCCAGCATGAAAAGTCCTGCACGCGCGACACGTAGACAAAAAGGGTGTTTCATAAGAGTGACATCAGAGAGTTGGCATGCGCAGAGACACACGTGGCCGTACTGTTCAAGGAAGCGTGCACGCAAGCCTTCCTGCAGAGTGGGTGGTGGCAGCGGCATTTGTGGACAAGTTGGTTTAGATTCAAAAACCACTTCTGAGAGGGAGAACGTTGCTGTGGTTCAAGAGTGACAGAGTGAGTCTACCTTCATCCTTCTCTTTTCTCTCCTTCGCGCTGCATTTCAGACATCCCCAAGCACCAGTACGACGAGCGACGACTGCAATTGGATACCTGGGGAGTTCTCTGCGAGTTTTCCGTCAGGACGCTAGAACAGAGTTAGGCTATCTTTAAGCTTCGGTGGGTGTTGGAGCTCTTGGTGTTTTGGCGCAAGTTCAGGTAAGGGAAGGTAGCATTTTCGTTTATAAAAATGTTAGGCGAGTAGGTTCTGAAGTGAGGGCGACGTGGTCGCCGGTTTTCATATGCTTTTCACGATACTCTGTTTTTATGTGTGGGGTGACATGATCGCCGATTTTAATACTGTTTTCGAAATCCCCTGTTTTAGTGTCGTTTGAAACTGTTTGAGATTGAAATGTGATATTTTAAAATCTGAACCGTGGAATGATTGTTGCTGTGATTGGAATCGTTCATTTAAGTGTTGTATGGTGCATTGGGTGAATTGATGTTAATTAGCTGTCCTGTGTGGACTTCATTAGCTGTCCTGTGTGGACTCCATTAGCTGTCCTGTGTGGACTTCATTAGCTGTCCTGTGTGGACTCCATTAGCTGTCCTGTGTGGACTTCATTAGCTGTCCTGTGTGGACTTCATTAGCTGTCCTGTGTGGACTTCATTAGCTGTCCTGTGTGGACTTCATTAGCTGTCCTGTGTGGACTTCATTCGCTGTCCTGTGTGGACTTCATTAGCTGTCCTGTGTGGACTTCATTTGCTGTCCTGTGTGGACTTCATTAGCTGTCCTGTGTGGACTTCATTAGCTGTCCTGTGTGGACTTCATTAGCTGTCCTGTGTGGACTTCATTAGCTGTCCTGTGTGGACTTCATTAGCTGTCCTGTGTGGACTCCATTAGCTGTCCTGTGTGGACTTCATTAGCTGTCCTGTGTGGACTTCATTAGCTGTCCTATGTGGACTTCATTACCTGTCCTGTGTGGACTTTACAGTGGTGTGGTATGTGTCTATGTGTGGTGAGTCCGTGGAAGTCGGACGTGAGAAAGAGAAATATTGAGATTAGATAGGCATTTGATGTTTTATGTGAAACAAATAACTCTTGATGAAATTGTGAAGTGTGTGAAATGAATGGGAAATTGATGGATTTTACGTGGGTGTCTTAAATTTGTTTTATCTTGATTTTAAAGTTTCATATCTAAATTCTCTTTAAAATATCTAGCTTACCCTGCATTTTTGTTCTGTGGCTGTTTTTCTTAAAACTGTGATGATCGTGTATTTTACACGGGAGCAGATGATGTTGCAGGTAGTCGAGCTCCTCAGTGAGCAGTTGGAGGAAGAGATCGCCTGTTTTCTTTTTATGCTGTATTTTGGTTTTATTTTGAAACAGTTGATGGAATGTATTAAAACCCCTATAAGAGGGACGTTTCTTTTTGAGATACAATGTATGGGATGATGTACTTTCAATATATATACATATGTTGATTTTATAAATAAATGTCTACGCTTATTTTATTATATAAATATGAAAAGAATTTGGCGGGATGTTACACTGAAGGGCGTTTCTTTAGTGGTGGATTGTGGAGTGGTGTGATATGCCCACACAATCTTGGGGACCTCTTCTACCCAAGTCCCTTTAGCTTTCTCGAGCCTCCTCTTCAGACCTCTAAGCACGACCCTGTTAGCCGATTCAACCTGCCCATTTGTTTGGGGGTGCTCGACTGACGCGAACACTTGTTTGATGCCGAGCTCCGTGCACAACTTTCCCAACTGCTGACTTGCAAATTGGGTACCATTATCAGATACTAGATGCCTCGGGATTCCAAAGCGACACACGATATTCTTCCAAACGAAGTGTTGGACCTTATGTGTCGTAATTTGCGCCACTGGTTCAGCTTCGACCCATTTGGTAAAGTATTCTATAGCCACCACAAGGTATTTCATCTGTCTGACCGTGAGTGGGAAAGGTCCCAGGATGTCGATTCCTCATGTGTGGAAAGGCCACGGACTATTGAGGGATCTCAGCTCCTCTGGTGGCGCGCGATGCCAGTCTGCATGCTCTTGACACTTTTTACACCGCTACGCATACCTTATGCAGTCTTCTCTCATTGTTGGCCAATAATACCCTGCTCGAATGGCCTTGGATGCCAGGGCTCGTCCCCTGATGGGACTTCCACATATTCCTTCGTGAAGCTCTGCTATTATGCGAGTGCACTGTGCCCCACTTACACATGTCAAAAGAGGATGGGAATAGCCATGTCTGAACAGGTTTCCGTCAATCTAGGTGTAGCGGGGCGCGTTCTTCTTCACAATCCTAGCTTCCCCGGGGTCTAGAGAAAGTTTCTCATCAGCTAAGTAATGTTGATAGGGCGTTACCCAAGTCTCTCCCCCTTCCACCAAGCAAACTTGTGACAACATTTCAGCTGGCAGGCCATAAGAACTTATGCGATGTACTTTCACTGTTTCTTGAGTTAATGACCTATGACTCCTTCTTCCTTCGTGAACAACGTTTATCATTTGTAAATCCGCAGGGTCTCCTGTAGCCGTTCGAGGTTTCCTAAATTACCATCCTCTACCTGCCCCCCTTGCCCGAGCTGGCGAGCTTTACCAACAAGTCAGCTCTGGCATTTTGCTCTCGGGGAACATGGAGCAGCTCGAACTCTAAGAATGTGCCTTTCAATAATTGTACATAGCTGAGATAGATGGCTAACTGCGGATCCTGGGCTTTGTACTCACCAGTGACTTGTCCTGTGACCAAGAGTGAGTCGCTTTTTGCCAGTAAACATCCCGCGCCCATCTCCTTTGCTAACAACATCCCTACTATCAAGGCTTTGTACTCCGCCTGGTTATTACTGGCCTTGAAAGCAAAACGCAGAGCCAGTTCTATTAAGACACCATCTGGCCCTTCTAATATGACCCCGGTGCCGCTGCCTTGTAGGTTGGATGAGCCGTCAATTGAAAGGACCCATTTGAATGCTGTCTCTCCCTGGGGTGGAGCTGTCGAGGTGAGCTCGACCACAAAATCAGCATAAACCTGACCCTTAATGGGGCCCCTGGGTTCATACTGTATCTCGAATTCAGATAGCTCTACCGCCCAAAGAACCATGCGTCCTGCTACATCGGGCTTCTGTAGGACTTTGCGGATGGGGAGGTCTGTCATTACTATGATAGTAAAGCTGTGGAAGTAATGGTGCAACCTTCTCGACTAGAATACCACAGCTAGAGCTACGTTTTCGATTGCCTGGTATCGCATCTCAGGTCCCTGTAGGACCTTACTGACAAAATAGATGGGCCTTTGCACCTGCTCCTGGTCCTAGAGGAGGATCGAGTTGATTGCTCGATCTGTGATGGAAAGTAAAGATGAAGTGGAATGCCTGACACCGATTTACACAGTACCGGTGGGCTAGCTAGGTACTCCTTTAATTTGAGAAAGGCCTCCTCGCATGCGCTAGTCCATGAAAACCTGTTGTTCCGTTTGAGGCATTGGAAGTAAGGATACCCCTTTTCTCCTCCTGCAGAGACGAAACGTGAGAGGGCGGCCATCCGACCTATCAGCTGTTGGACTTCCTTTACCGTGGCCGGGCTCCTCATCGCCATGATGGCTATTCATTTCTCTGGGTTTGCCTCTATCCCTCGCTCTGTTAGTAAGAACCCCAGAAACATTTCTGCTTCCACCCCAAACACGCATTTCTCAGGGTTCAACTTTAAATTGTACCTGGTGATGGTGCTGCAGAGCTCCTCCAAATCAGTCACATGTTGACCCCTTTCCTGAGATGTGACAACCATATCATCTATGTACGCCTGGACGTTTCGTCCCATCAATGGGGCGAGAATCCAGTCCATCAATCTCTAATACGTCGCCCCTGCGTTCTTCAGTCCAAAGGGCATTACCTTGTAGCAGTAACCGCACAGTTCTGTCATGAATGCTGTTTTTTCCTCATCGTGAGGGTGCATCCGTATCTGGTTGTACCCTGAGAAGGCATCTAGAGAGCTGAGCAGTTTGCAGCCCGACGGGTTGTCAACCAAAGAGTCGATGCTAGGCAGAGGGTACGAATCCTTAGGATAGGCCCTATTGAGATCCGTGAAATCAACACACATTCTCCACTTGCCGCTTTCCTTCTTTACTAGTACCACGTTGGCCAGCCACTCAGGGTACTGAATTTCCCTAATATGGCCTGCCTTCAGTAGTTTCTGAGTCTCCTCTTTGATGATCTGCCGCCTTTCATCATTAAACTTCCGACGTCTCTAGCGCACCAGGCGGACCTGGGGGTCCAAAGTGAGGTGGTGGCACAAGAAGTAGGGATCAATCCCTAGCATGTCGGCTGCGGTCCATGTGAAGGAGCCCAGGTGTTGTGACAGAATAGTGGCTATCTGGTCCTGATCATCCTGGCTCAATGCCTTGCTGAGCTTGAAGGTCTTACCTCCGATCACCTGCTCCCACACCTCTCCCGCGGGTTCAGGTCTTCTGTCGGGGGCGACCTCTTCCTGGTCTATGCCTTTCCCAGAGGATGAGTGGGTTACTGAGCATACCCCTCTTTTCGTCTTGAGGCTGTTTTCGTAACACTTCCGGGCCATTTTCTGACCAGATTTGATGGTGATGACCGTTCCCTCAAGGGAAGGCAGCTTCATCTTCATGTGCCTCGACGAGGGTACCGCTCCCAACCTGTTTAAGGCTGGCCTTCCAAACAGGATGTTGTAAGCCGAAGGAGGATTGACTACAAGGTATCTGATATCAACAGTGAGAGATCTCTGACCATCTGTGAACGTCATCCTGCGAACTTGTACAGGCAGCCGTCGTACAGCCTCAGCTGATCAGGAGACAACTACGGCTTCTGGAAGGTGGACCAGAACATCACATCTGCGGAGCTAACCTGGTCCACAAGGACATGGTGGACCCTCCTACCGACAGTGACCGCTGAAATTGCGATTGGGTCATTGTCATGTGGTATCACGTCCTGGTGATCTGCCTTTGTGAAGGTCAAGTCGGGTTCTGGGAACTGATCGGCCTCGACCTCCTCCACAGTCAAGACCTCCCTAGCATATCTCTTTCTCTGGGAGGCAGTGCATCCTCCTCCTGAGAATCCCCCAGCGATGGTGTTGATTTCTCCGTGGATAGGCACCTCGTGCCCTTGATCCCCTGTTGGGGCTGCTACCACCATATCTCCTTGTGAATCCTGCAAGTAAGGCGTTAAGAAACCATTCCTTACCATATCGTCCAGCTGATATCCCAAGGCGAGGCAATTGCTCAAGGTGTGACCATGAGCCTGGTGGAAGTCACGCCACTTGTTTTTGCGAGGGCCCACTTGCTTATCAGACTTTGGGGGAGCCTTTAACCTGCTTGCCACCTCTAGGAGTGCTATGAGCTTCTTGAGCCTAACTCTGAAGCTGTGCCTGGTAGGCTTGGGCCTCTTAGACTCATAGGGTGCAGACCTCGCCTTCTTCTCCACGGCGGTAGCGTGCACCCTTGGGGGTTGAGCACGTCCTGTTGCGCGAGGTTTGGATAGATCAATCCTTGTACGTTTCTCTGCCACCCGTTCTTCTGCTGTGATGTGGGCGACCGCCCTGCATTGGATCTCATCGAATGTCCTTGCTGGACATCGTATCAGAGCGTCACTAAAGGGCCCAAGGAGGATTCCTCTCTCAAAGGCATGCACAATCATGGCCTCATCTTTGGTCTGCAATCTTACCACCAACGCTCCAAACCGGTTGAGGAAATCTTTCAGTGGCTCCTCCTGGAATTGCTTTACGTCAAAAAGATCGAAAGCAACAAGGGTCCGTGCCCGGTTGATGATGAATTGCTTCTTGAACAACTCCAAAAGTTGTTCAAAGGACGAGATGTATCCGTTTGGGAGCCCCACGAACCAGTTTAACGTCGTTCCTACCAAAGTACCCATGAACAACTTATAGTGCGTTCTCCTATTCCTCTCCTTAATTCTTCATTGGCTCTTCACAACTCCTCACTGGCCACCAACGAAGCGTTCAAGTCTGCCCTAAACTGATCCTGCCTAAGGGCCTGATTAGCGTTGGGTGCTGCGAACGCTTACTAGAGGTTGCGGATGGTCTCCATGACTTCCTGGATGGTGGTTGTATGATCACCCTCATCTCTTCCAACGCTGCCTTGCCTAGTGCTCCTCATATCTTCTGGTTCTACCGGTTGCAACTGTGGATGGGACCTAGTTTTAACGGGCCCCACGGTGGGAGCCAAATGTTCCCGCCGGTTGATTCTCCCGTTAGTTGACTTCAACGATCGCTTGCACCTTCTCCCTTCCCTTCAACTGGAATAGCTAACCTGCAAAGAAAGAAAGACGGGCGCTATTCTCACCGGTTGACTCTCCCGTCAGTTGACTTCTACGAACGCCTGCACCTTGTAACATCCCGCCAAATTCTTTTCATAATTATAAAACGAAGTAGAGATAAAATAATAATATTGAAGTGAACATAACTGTATATACGTAATGAAGTTTTCTCCTCGCAGGGAGTTTAATACAAGGTCGGTCGGTATTCCAAAAACGTAAATTAAATACAACAAAATAAATAAAAACAGGCGATCTCCCAACAGAATAGGCGATCTCCTATCAGAAAAGGGCGATCTCCCTTCAAAATACAGAAAAGGGTGATCGCCTAACACAAACGTAAATGGGTGATCTGCTTCCGGCGACCACTCACTGAGGAGCACTACCACCTGCAACCTCGTCTGCTCCCGTGTAAAAATACACGATCATCACAGGTTTAAGAAAGCATCCACAATAACAGATAAAAGGGGTAAGCTAGATGTTTTAAAAACTTTAAATCCATAGAAAACGTAAATTTCCACTCCATACATAAGCCATATCAAATGCAACCATCAAGATTTCCATAATCCACATACTCGTCAAGTGTCTCTTTGCTACATTCAGTATTCAAGATTCACACGTCAGACTTTCCACTGACCCACAATGCATAGACACATGACTCTACTTCCGGATTGACTCGTGCGTTGACTCAGGCTCAGAGATCTGCACCTGTCATACCATACCACTGTGAAATCCACACAGGGTCGCTGTGAAATCCACACAGCATGCGCATATATAATCTCAATGTTATCACTCTCCTGGTATGACAAGGTTAATTCATATAACAGGCCGAGCTCGTTCTTTTTCACACTACTCGCCCATTCATATGAACCTCCTCCGACTCTCCACAACTGAATAACTTCATCTACGTGATTCCATTATATCAGCAGAGTCAGGATATCTCCTTCTAGACAAGCCCCTAGTCAATACACATTACACAAATGATCTTACACGGTATTTCCTTTCCTGAAAATACTATGCCTTGATCTCACATTCACAACATTCAAAACATCATACCACTCAATCGAATGATTCAAATCACAGCAACAATCATTTCAAAGGTTCAAACTTTCGAATATCACATTTAAATCTCAAGCAGTCTCAAAACAACACCAAAAACAGGGGAGTTCGCAAAACAACGCCAAAACCGGCGATCTGATTCAAAAGCAGGGGATTTCGAAATCTGTATTTAAAACCGGCGACCACGTCGCCCAGACACATAGAACAGAGCATTCACGAAGATGAAAACGAAACCGGCGACCACGTCGCCCTCACTTCAGAAACAGCTAATCTATGGCTTGTATTGAAAATGAAGGCTAGCTTCCCTTACCTGGACTTGTGCAAAATACCAAGAGCTCCTAAATCCAACGAAGCTTGAAGAATGCCTTGGCTCTGTTTTTTCGTCTGGTTTGAAGGACTTGCAGAGAACTTCCCAGGTGCTCTAATGGTGGCTGTCGCTCGTCGTACTCTTGTGTGAAGGTGCCAGAATCGCAGCGTGAAGGAGAGAAATGGAGGAGAAAGGAGGTAGCTCACTCTTTCACTCTTGAACAACTGAAATGTTTCTTTCCCTCAGCAGTGGGTTTTTCCATCTTAAACCAACTATTCCACAAAAGCCGCTGCCACCACCCACTCTGCAGGGAAGGTTGCGTGTACGCTTCCTGAACAGTACGACTACGCATGCCTCTGCGCAGGCTAAAACTCTGAGGTCACTATTCTGAACTACCCTTTTTGTCTACGTTTCGCGCGTGCAGGACGTTTCATGCTGGGAGTCTGGGTCCCACCCTTTTCTGCGTGCGACTCGACATCGCGCGATAACCTTTCGCCGATGACCACTGGCGCGAAGACAATCCACCGATGACCTCTCGCGCGAAGGCTATCCACCGATGACCTCTCGTGCGAAGGCTATCCACCGATGACCTCTCGCGCGAAGGCTATACACTGATGACCTCTCGCGCGAAGGCTATCCACCGATGACCTCTCGCGCGAAGGCTATCCACCGATGACCTCTCGCGCGAAGGCTATCCACCGATGACCTCATCCTGGCGGATAACCGATGTCTCCCCCTGGAAGATGCCCGCATGCCTCACGCCCTGATGATGCCCGCATGCCTCACGCCCTGGCGATGCCCGCATGCTTCGCGCCCTGGCGACGTCTGCATGCCTCGCGCCCTGGCGACGTCTGCATGCCTCGCGCCCTGGCGATGACGTGTAGTCTAGGCGACCGGCGATTATGTACTAACAAGGAAATCTTATAATCTACTAAACTACACTTTCCTTCCTTTTCATTTTAAATAAAAACATACTTAGAATTCATTTAAAATATACCCTTTTATTCCAATTTAATTTTACAGGTCCTTACACACCTTTTGATGGAGAGAGGCCAAGCTCACCCCACCATGAAAGCCAAGGGCCAAGACTAGACCGTCTAGAACCACATGGAGAGCGTCTAGCACAAGACAAGGGGGAGCTACATGAGGAGCTTCTAGGAGGGAGCCTAGACCGTCTAGGACCTCTCACAAGGTCCATGGCCAAGCACATTCACACCCAAATAAGTCAAGGCACGGATGGGAGGGAAAAGACCTTGTACATGCTACTTGGAGGCCCATTAGGGGTAGCTTAGTATATTAGTTTAGTGTAGAAAGCAAAACTTGCTCACTTAGGGGTGTGCTATCAAAAAGGTGCCCTTAGCAATAGAAGGAGGGGTGTGCTAGCAAATAGCTGCCTTTAGCAAAAGAAGGAGGGGTCTACTATCAAATGTTGCATTTTTTACCTATCTTCTAGAATATTAGGATGATGGTGTGGTTTGACTAAAGTCAATACCCTAGGCAGCCCCACTTTTTGTATTTCTGTTCTTTCCGGTTGACTTGCTGTTGGTCAAACTCTACGATCGCTAGCACCTTCTTCCTCCTCCTTCACTGTAAAATAGCTTGCCTGCAAAAGAAAGAAAGAGAGGCGCCCTCGCGGTCGTGTGCACTCCGACGCTCAAGTCAAAACTAGGGCAAAAAACACCAAGTGTATAGTAAAAGAGTGTTAGTCTAAAAAACTGCGTACCTTCCCCTGGAGCCTTAAGCCCCTTTTATAGGGTGTCATTAGGTTATCTCTAGTAACCAACTTTCTCTGCATGGAACTTTATCTTTAGAAGGAAAATATTTAGTGAGTGAGAGAATGTTGTTAGACGGGCATAATCTTTAACAGCGTATCTTTATATATTTGGAGTGCTACTGCCGCCACTTGCATATCAATAACATATTACTAGGAACAATATCTTTTATCTCTTAATCTTTTGGCGTGTATGGCGGTAACCTTCTATGAACGAATATCACAGTATACTGTTAACCCTAACGTTGCGGGGTCTATCCTTATGATTTAAACTAATCTCTCACG
Organism: Phaseolus coccineus; assembly: GCA_037954025.1. Taxonomy (NCBI): domain Eukaryota; kingdom Viridiplantae; phylum Streptophyta; class Magnoliopsida; order Fabales; family Fabaceae; genus Phaseolus; species Phaseolus coccineus. The sequence continues at coordinate 16,056,826 of CM075686.1, read as the reverse complement.
TGCCCTTAAACCCCTCACGTGCCATTACATGCAACTCTAAGGATAAATCTCTTATGCCAAAGCTTAGTGTTTGCCGAGGACTGATCACCCTTCTCTGAGGAGGCACACCGATCACCCTTCTCCGAGGGAACACACCGATGACTGATCACCCTTCTCTGAGGAGGCACACCGATGACTGATCACCCTTCTCTGAGGGAAAACCCTGATGAGCGATCACCCTTCTCTGAGGGAACACACTGATGACTGATCACCCCTCTCTGAGAAGGCACACCGATCACCCTTCTCCGAGGGAACACACCGATGACTGATCACCCCTCTCTAAGGGGACACACTGATGACTGATCACCCCTCTCTGAGGAGGCACACCGATCACCCTTCTCCGAGGGAACACACCGATGACTAATCACCCCTCTCTGAGGGGACACACTGATGACCGATCACCCACTAATCCAAGCTACCTGCGAGGTCCACTCCACGTGGCTTTGGCCCATACTGTGGGACCCAGCTGACGTGGTTCACCCTTTACTATCTGTTCTCGACGACCGAGGTCTGGCCACTACAATTTCCATCCCTACCCTTTAAGCTTGCTCACCAAGGCTCCTAAATCTATAAATAAGGAGGCCTACCTCATGTATTTTCAAGATTAATTTGAGTAAAGTTATGCTGCCAAATTTGTGCCATACTTACTCCCTTGCCTAAATATCTTGATTTATGGTTTTAATCTTCACTCCTTCACCACCAAAGAGATCTGGCCAAACCTCTCTCATTTTCATACACTTCATGCACCTTCAAGATCACCATCACTCCTAGGAGGGTCTTGCTCATTTTAACCATTGCTTCTGCACCATCTTCAACATCTAAGGAGAGCTCAAACCTCTGGCCAAACCTCTCTCATTTTCATACACTTCATGCACCTTCAAGATCACCATCACTCCTAGGAGGGTCTTGCTCATTTCGACCATTGCTTCCGCATCATCTTCAACATCTAAGGAGAGCTCAACATGTGAAGGCCATCACCTTCTCCCTTCCCTTTGGGTTAAAACAGCTGAACCTGCAAAGAAAGAAAGATGGGCGCCCTAGCGGCCATTTGCACTCCGACGCTCAAGTCAAGATTAGGGCAAGAAACACCAATGTATAGCAAAGAGTTCTAGTCTCAAATGCTGCGTACCTTTGGGAATGCCTTGCTACCTGTTATATAGCCCTTTTAGGGTTCCTGCCGCGCCTGTCCTCGCGTTCCTGCGTTGGCTCCTAGCAAATTTAGGGTTACCTTTCTGGGACTCCAGGACACAATTTCCCTACGTGTCTCGCGGCAGCCTTCCATTCTTGGAGTGCAACTCTCGTGGCAACCTTCCTTTCCTGGAATAATTAACTTAAGCGTGGGCGCTTAGACATACACTGTAACCCTAGCGCCGCACGGCCAAATCTTCTGTCTAAAGTTAAATACTCACGTGCCCTTTTATGTGTTTCCTCCTCTTAAGGACAGATCCTCTATGCCAAAGCCTTACGTCACATGGAAACCCTGCGTGCGTGACGTAGCCTTGAATATGATTTATATTCTTACACGTGTAATTCCGTGGGCCCCTCTATGGGTCCCATCATACCGACCTCTACTGTGCCAACCTCTCACTCAGTGGCCGATGCCCGAGGTCTGGCCACTATAGGCGCCCTAGCGGCCGTTCGCACTCCAACGCTCGAGTCAAAACTAGGGTAAGAAACACCAAGTGTATAGCAAAAGAGTTCTAGTCTCAAAAGCTACGTACCTTTGTGAATGCCTTACTACCCTTTATATAGCCTGTTTAGGCTTCCTGCCGCGCCTATCCTTGCGTCCAAGTGTTGCCTCTCAGCGAATCTAGGGTTACCTTTCTGGGATTCTATCACACAATCTTGTTGCGCGTCCTGTGGCAACCTTCTATTCTTAGAGTGTAACTCTCGTGGCAATCTTCCTTTTCTAGAGTGCTCACCTTGGGCATAGGCGCTAAGGCATACGCTGTAACCCTAGCGCCGTATGGCCAAATCCTTAGTGTAACCCTAGCGCCGCATGGCCAAACCTTCAGTGATAGCATTCCTATGAGCTCTTCTTTGGATTTTGGAGTTCCTTGGTGATGATGGATGCGGAAGCTTATGGAGGAGGTGAGCAACGCCTTCCTAGGAAGCATGTGTTGAACCAAGTGGTGTTCAAGGTTTTGAAGAATCCAAATCCTTTGAAGGATGATGAAGCTTTTGCTGTGCTTGCTGTTGCTGTGCTGGTTTAGTTAGGATCTGGGTAGTTTGAGTTGTGTAACTCAACCTTTGATTGAATCTAAAGCTCAAGCATCTCAACTTTCAACAATGTAAAGTGTTTTTTTAAACTGAGTTAAAACAACCGATTGTTTTATCGAAACAACCGATTGTTTAAGCTTAGGTGTTTTGAAAACTGTTTTAAAGTGTGAAAATTGGTTAAGTAACAAAACAACCGATTGATTCGAGGAAACAATCGATTGTTTGTTATGTTTTTATAACAGAAAACAGTTTTGACTTTGACTGAGCTTTAAATGATTTGAAACTGTTTACGCTCCAGTCATTAAATGCTTTGACCAATCTTTCTGAAAGCTTTTATGGGTTTGTTAAGATTTGATAAACAAACTTCCTTTTATATAATTCAGAAATCTCTTTTAAAAGGTTAAGAATGCTTTTGACAATGCGCTGCTAAGAGAGTTTTGGAAAATTGCTGAGATTGCTTAAGAGCTAAAGAGATTGATCAAAGTGCTGAGATAGGATTCTCTTGTACTGATTTCAGATTGCTTCTGTAACAAGTGTAATCCTTGTAAATTCTGTGAACATTCGTTTTGTGCTGTTGCTAAGAAGAGTTGTGTGTTCTTGAGGGGATCAAGATCAGCTTTCTTAGTGTGGTGTGCTGACCAAGGAAAGTGTGTTTCTTGAGGGTGTTCAAGGTCACTTTCTTGGTTGTGTGTAAGTAATCTAGTGTTGATTGCTTAGTGGATTTCCTCAGGGTTCTGAGAAGACTGGATGTAGCTCTGGGTTGGAGTGAACCAGTATAAACTCTGTGTACAATCTCTCTATCCCTTACTCTTTAAATTCAGTTTGTTTGTTGTTTGCTGATAAAAACAACCGATTGTTTCGAAGAAACAACCGATTGTTTTCCTGGCAGTGCTGTTTTGCTTGCTGTTTTGACTAACTGAATTGCTTGATCAATTGGTTTTTGAGATAAACTCATTCTAGCTTCAAAAAGATTGCGAAAACCTCTTTAAACAATTCACCCCCTGATGTGAGTCTCTTATGAACCTTTCTTGGTTTGGGTTGAGTTGATATAGGTTTCATTGTATTCATGACACTTTCAAGAATTAGGATCAAAATTCTAAAGAACAATTAATAGAGTTTCTACTCAAGAAAACAAAGGTTCATACTAAAAACACATGAATAGGTAACTTGTAGTGTAAGATAACAATGGAATATGAATGGGTAATTCAAGAACAGTACCAAACTTCAAAGGAAACACAAGAACAACATAAGAACACCAAGAACAAGTGAAAATACTGATTGAAATTCAATAGGAGTTAGAAAATCACCAAGAAATTCATCAAAGAACAAAAACCCATGGATGGAAAACAAGAACAACACATGTATATGGAAACCCATGGTTTGGACGAAATTAAAACAGCAAGAAAACAAGGAAATAAACCAACAAAGTGCAGAACAATGGAAGCAAATGAAAGGAAACAACTCATGGAAAAGATTGAACCGATTAAAAATGGAAAAACTACAAGAAAACACAAATGGGTATTTTTAGAAGATGAATAGAAATGACTTATGTGGTTGTAGCCTTTTGGAGATGTGATTCACGCCACTTGGAGGGTGGTTCTTCCAAGATGAGTGGGTGGTGCCGCCACTTGAGAGTCTCCAAAGCTCACAAGATAAGACATGAAGGAGAAGAAGAGACAAGTCTCACAAACTCACTCTCTCTCAATTTCAAGATAGTTTCTTTTCTTCTAACTTTCAACTTTTTTATTTAAAGTACCAAGCACCCCTATTTATAATGGAGAGGGCTGGTCATGTTACAAAGGGGAAGGAGTGGGAAGAGTCACTCTTCTAGCTCCTTCTAGTGCCTAAGAGAGAAAGGAGTAGAAAAGTCACTTTTTCCACTTTTTCCTAAAGAAAGTGCCTAAAATGCCTTACATTTAGAGGTTTCTTTTGGTTTTCCTCTTTGGCATACTCCTAAGGATATTTCTATATTATTTACAAATTTATACAAGAGTATTTACAAAGATTTATTTATACTACTATCTTTTGAATTTTCAAGAGAACCCAAAATGTTCTACTTTTTAAGAAGACTAGTAAGAAGAATTTTAAATGCTTGGGTGGATGACCTCTTCCTCCATTAGTAAAATCCTCTTCTACTTGATCTCCATCATGCTCCCCAGGTTGGAGAGAATTCGTCCGCGAATTCAGAATCCCTACATATAACAAAGTCAGTTTGCTATCAAATAAAACAGTGGATGATAATAAAGGCAAACTTGACTTAGCATTATGAATCATTGGGATGTGGGAAAAAGAAGTCCTATAGACAGACCATGTTGGAAAAAAATGTGGGGGAATGATTATTTTCTTAGGAAAAATTCCCTTTAAAGGGTAAAAACCATTAGTAGGTATGGAAAAATCATCCCTAACATTTTTCAACCAATATGGAGTGCAAGTAGGAACTTTTGGTAATGAAAAAGACAAAGAAGAAGAATACCTTGGATGCTCAAATTGAGGCACAGCATGAGTAAAAAAGATTGATTTAGTTGATAAGGTATTATGACTCATTTTATCATTTTCTTCTTTTTCATTTTCTCTTTTATTTTTCATTTTTAATTGGTCCTCATGAACTTCTTGTGGAGATAGGGGTTTTAAGGTAACCTTGCGTCCTTGGAAGGAAAAAGACATTATATTGGTGAGGCCATCATGTAAAACATGTCTATCAAATTGCCAAGGCCTCCCTAAAAGAATATGGGTTGCTTCCATAGGCACAACATCACATAAAACCTCATCTTTATACTTTCCTATTTCAAAATTTATGAGGACTTGTTTATTAACCATGATTTCTCCCTTTTTAGTAAGCCATTGGAGCTTATAGGGCTTGGGATGAGAGATAGTGGGTAAAACAAGCTTATCCACCACTCTTGTACTAGCCACATTTGTACAACTACCCCCATCAATTATCATGGAACATAACTTTTTGTTGATAAGGCACCGGGTATGGAAAATATTTTCTCTTTGGGTATCATCCAAAGGTTTTTGAATTGTGCCCATCATGCGCCTTATCACCAATAAGTCACCTTCACATTGTATTTCACATTCATTATCACTAGGGCTAGGGGAAGGGGAGTTAGATTTAGAAGAATTATCACTATGTTCACTTACAACTAAACCCCCTTTTACCATCATGGTTCTTTTTGTTGGACAATTTGCGGCTATATGACCATAACCTAAACACTTAAAACATTTCTTACTTGAGGTTTTGGTTGGTGATTTATTAGTTGAAGTGGAAGGCTTTGAATCCTTGGATTTGAAAGATGAATCTTTAGAAGGAAATTTGGACAAAGACTTGTTTTTATTTTTCCAAGAGTTGTTGTAATAGCCATCATTATGAGTATTTTTGAAAGCAAGTTTCTTTGCAATTTGGGTTTCAACCTTGATGGCAAGGTGAACCAAGTTTTCTAAAGAAGAGTACTCATAAAGTTCAACAACATCTTGAATGTCCCTTCTAAGACCACTTACAAATCTAGCCATCTTAGCTTCATCACTTTCATGTATATCAACTTTAAGCATAAGCGTTTCTAGCTCTTCAAAATAAGCATCCACACTTAGCGTGCCTTGGTGAAGCCTTTGGAGCTTCAACAATAGGTCTTTCCTAAAGTGTGGTGGAACAAATCTAGCGCGCATACACTCTTTCAAATTGTTCCAAGAAACCACGGGAGGTCTCTTGTTTAGCCCAATGTCCATAAGAGTTTTATGCCACCATTGCATGGCATAGTCTAGAAATTCTAAAGTAGCTAGTTTTACCCTTTGGTCTTCTTGGACCTCATGTACATGAAAGATTTGTTCAACCTTTGCTTCCCACCCCAAATATACATTTGGATCACCTTCACCACTAAAGCTAGGTAATTTTACAAAAGGCATATAAGGCTTTGCCACATGTTGGCGCCTTTCTTCATAATGATGATGTCTCCTCCATTCGGTTTCATCTTCATGTCCATGATAGTTGGAAGAAGTTCTTGATGAATGCTTTGAAGAATGGCGTCTTCTATGGTGTGTATGGCTGGACCTTTCATTAGTCACTTCAAGCCTTTGCAATCTTTCTTCCAATTGTCTTATAGCTTCATCTTTTTGTGCAAGTGACCTTTTGGCGTCTTTTAATTCACCAAGAATGAAAGCGTTTTGTGGAGAGTGTGGTTTGGAAGATTCTCCACTTGAATATTGAGCCATTTTCAAAACAGTACAAAAAACACAAATAGCAAACAATTAAAGAAAACAAGGTTAGAAAACAAAGAAATAAGTGGTACGGTTTTGGTAAAAAAATTAAGGCACTCAAAATCACTCCAAGAAATTATACTTCCCTCAATCAAGCTTCTCTTGTGGAATGGAGTAACCTCAAATGAAAGATGCCAAAGCACTCAACCACTCATCCAAAAATAACCACCACAAAACTTAAAGAATAATAAAAGACAAGCAAGAAAAGGTACAAAACAAGAAAGGGTAGTGCAAAAAGAATACAAGATATATGACAAAACTTAAGGAATGAAAGACAAGCAATAAAAGGTACACAATAAGACTCAAAGAATACTCACTAAACTTTATAATCAAGAAAGAAAGTACAACTCATAAACTTGTCAAAATACAAGGATCAAAAGTTCCACAAAGTAGACAACAATTTGCCAATCACTATGAATCCAACTTTGGTATGAAAATTAATGTGCAAAAGAATGAATAGATGCAAATACCAAACTGTTTTGAAGGATTTAAAAACAGAATTTGTTCTGTTTTGTTCTGTTTCAGTTCTGTTTTTTTTTTCTTTTTTTTTTTATACCAAATGGAACTTATGTAGTGAAAGAACCATAATATGCATCATATGGAAGTTGAAACATCAATCAAATTGCACAAAAATTTTATGAAGGATTCAAGACAATTGAACACTTGAAATCAAATGTTTGGAACCTCCAATCACAAGTACTAAAACAAATTCAAGAGAAATACAAACTTTCAAAATCAAAAGCAAGCAAGTAGAGACAAGATTTGGACACCTAGAACACTATGAACATAAAACTCAAAGCAAAAAGTATGATCAATGAAAAGGCACAACTAAAACATATTCAAACCAAACAAAAGTATGAATATAAGGTGCTGGAAAAACAAGAAACACGAAATTATAGGTGCTGGAAAAAAAATTGCCCAAAAAGAAAGTGTCTATTCAACTCACAATCAACAAATCAACACCATGGCTCTAGATACCACATGATGTGAGTCTCTTATGAACCTTTCTTGGTTTGGGTTGAGTTGATATAGGTTTCATTGTATTCATGACACTTTCAAGAATTAGGATCAAAATTCTAAAGAACAATTAATAGAGTTTCTACTCAAGAAAACAAAGGTTCATACTAAAAACACATGAATAGGTAACTTGTAGTGTAAGATAACAATGGAATATGAATGGGTAATTCAAGAACAGTACCAAACTTCAAAGGAAACACAAGAACAACATAAGAACACCAAGAACAAGTGAAAATACTGATTGAAATTCAATAGGAGTTAGAAAATCACCAAGAAATTCATCAAAGAACAAAAACCCATGGATGGAAAACAAGAACAACACATGTATATGGAAACCCATGGTTTGGACGAAATTAAAACAGCAAGAAAACAAGGAAATAAACCAACAAAGTGCAGAACAATGGAAGCAAATGAAAGGAAACAACTCATGGAAAAGATTGAACCGATTAAAAATGGAAAAACTACAAGAAAACACAAATGGGTATTTTTAGAAGATGAATAGAAATGACTTATGTGGTTGTAGCCTTTTGGAGATGTGATTCACGCCACTTGGAGGGTGGTTCTTCCAAGATGAGTGGGTGGTGCCGCCACTTGAGAGTCTCCAAAGCTCACAAGATAAGACATGAAGGAGAAGAAGAGACAAGTCTCACAAACTCACTCTCTCTCAATTTCAAGATAGTTTCTTTTCTTCTAACTTTCAACTTTTTTATTTAAAGTACCAAGCACCCCTATTTATAATGGAGAGGGCTGGTCATGTTACAAAGGGGAAGGAGTGGGAAGAGTCACTCTTCTAGCTCCTTCTAGTGCCTAAGAGAGAAAGGAGTAGAAAAGTCACTTTTTCCACTTTTTCCTAAAGAAAGTGCCTAAAATGCCTTACATTTAGAGGTTTCTTTTGGTTTTCCTCTTTGGCATACTCCTAAGGATATTTCTATATTATTTACAAATTTATACAAGAGTATTTACAAAGATTTATTTATACTACTATCTTTTGAATTTTCAAGAGAACCCAAAATGTTCTACTTTTTAAGAAGACTAGTAAGAAGAATTTTAAATGCTTGGGTGGATGACCTCTTCCTCCATTAGTAAAATCCTCTTCTACTATTTTTAGAAGATGAATAGAAATGACTTATGTGGTTGTAGCCTTTTGGAGATGTGATTCACGCCACTTGGAGGGTGGTTCTTCCAAGATGAGTGGGTGGTGCCGCCACTTGAGAGTCTCCAAAGCTCACAAGATAAGACATGAAGGAGAAGAAGAGACAAGTCTCACAAACTCACTCTCTCTCAATTTCAAGATAGTTTCTTTTCTTCTAACTTTCAACTTTTTTATTTAAAGTACCAAGCACCCCTATTTATAATGGAGAGGGCTGGTCATGTTACAAAGGGGAAGGAGTGGGAAGAGTCACTCTTCTAGCTCCTTCTAGTGCCTAAGAGAGAAAGGAGTAGAAAAGTCACTTTTTCCACTTTTTCCTAAAGAAAGTGCCTAAAATGCCTTACATTTAGAGGTTTCTTTTGGTTTTCCTCTTTGGCATACTCCTAAGGATATTTCTATATTATTTACAAATTTATACAAGAGTATTTACAAAGATTTATTTATACTACTATCTTTTGAATTTTCAAGAGAACCCAAAATGTTCTACTTTTTAAGAAGACTAGTAAGAAGAATTTTAAATGCTTGGGTGGATGACCTCTTCCTCCATTAGTAAAATCCTCTTCTACTTGATCTCCATCACCCCCCCTCCAGTTTAAAGCCATAATATCTAACAGCATGGGTGCCTTGAAGGTGCATGAAGAGTGAGGAAATGGGGAGGTTTGGCCAACCCCTTTGGTAGTGATGAATTGAAGACTAAAACCTAAGTGTTAGGCAAGGAGTAGTGTATGGCACAATTTGGGCAGCATAACAATACTCTATTTAATCTTGAAAATACAAGGTGTAGGCTCCTCCTTTTATAGGCTAAGGAGGACCATAATGCAACCCTAATGCTAGCCAAATGAAATGTAAATGTGAAGCACATGGGCCACATGGAAAGTGTGAGCACATGGGGAGGGGTGTGTCTAGTTTGTAAGTTCACCCCCTCCATGGGCTTTCTAGAATAGTGGGAAGGTTAACTTCTCCTTAATTCTAATGTGCAGAAAAATAAACATTTGTCCACATGGCTATGCTATTTACACCCCAATTAAAGCTAAACTACATTTGATGGGCCTTCACGGAATATGTGCTAGTATGCCACTCTCCCATTCATAGCTTTGATCCAAGTCTTCTTGTCCTAGACGCTTCTAGCTTGGCCTTCTCGTCCTAGACGCTCCTAGCTTGTCTTAGACGCTCCTAGCTTGGTCTTAGATGCTCTTAACTTGGCTCTTGCCTTTCATGGAAGGTTGTGCTTGGCCCTCTTCCATCATTCAGTGTTAAGCTAATCACTCACGTGCCTTCTTATATGTTTCTAGGGATAGATCCCCTATGCCAAAGCCTTATGTCTTGCATACACCCTGCATGCATGGCATATCTGTGAACCTAGTTTATATTCTCACACGTGTGATTTTGTGGGCCCCTCTGCGGGCCCTACGATGCCGACCTCTCCTGTGCCAACCTCTCACTCATGTGCCGACGTTCGAGGTCTGGCCACTATACAAAGTATTGCAGGGGCCTGAGGTGAGGTACCAGGCCCTAGAGAAGGCGGCACTGGCAGTGGTGTTCTTAGCAAGAAGACTTCGCCACTACTTCCAGCGTTTCACCGTGGTAGTGATGACAGACTTTCCCATTCGTAAGGTCTTATAGAAGCCAGACGTCGCGGGAAGAATGGTGCGTTGGGTTGTAGAGCTCTTAGAGTTCGACATACAATATGAGCCTAGAGGCCCTATCAAAGGCCAGATTTATGCTGATTTTGTAGCCGAGCTCTCTTAGGCAGAAACACAAAACGAAGATGGGTGCTCTCTGTAGATGGGTCCTCTAACCAACAAGGCAATGGAGTTGGCGTCATCTTGGAAGGACCAAAGGGGCTATTGATTGAACAGGCCCTTCGGTTCGCTTTCAAGGCCAGTAACAACCAGGCAGAGTATAAGGCTCTGATCGCTGGGATACTGTTAGCCAAGGAGATGGGTGCATGAAGATTGCTGACAAAGAGTGACTCCCTACTAGTTACGGGCCCAGTAACAGGAGAGTACCAGGCCAAAGACTCTCAGATGGCCTCTTATCTAGAATATGTCCAAGTGTTGAGGAAGTTGTTTACAATGTTCGAGTTGGTGCACGTCCCCAGAGAGCAGAATACCCGAGCGGACTTGCTAGCAAAGCTCGCCAGTTCAGGCAAGGGGGGCAGATAGAGGACAGTCATCCAGGAGACCTTGAAGACACCTCGCACTTACAATATGGATAATTTCATCTGGGTCCATCAGATTAGTACGTTAGATGGGAGGAAGAGGAGTCATCAGTCATTGACTCAGGAGACATTAAAGATGCCTAGGATAAGCACATATCCGGCACCAAGGGCAGAGTCATTGCAGGTCTCCTTGGTTGAGAGAGGAGAAACCTGGATCACACCCTACAAGCACTACTTGGCTGATGGGATGCTCCTGCTGGAACCCACAAAGGCCAGAAAAATAAAGAAGAACTTGACCAAGTACACCCTAATTGACATAGAATTGTATAGACACGGGTTTACCCACCCCATCTTAGTGTGTGTACATGGCGAGTAGTACACGCGAATAATGGCGGAACTCCACGAGGGAATATGCGAGAGTCATATTGGTGTCGAGCTCTTGCATCAAAGGCCATTCGGGCAGGATACTATTGGCCAACCATGAGGGAAGATTGCACGAAGTACGCACAGCAGTGTCAACAACACACTGACTGGCACAAGGCACCACCAGAAGAGCTCAGGTCGATTTATAACCCTTGGTCATTCCAACCCTGGGGAATCGACATGCTGGGGCCCTTCCCCTTGGCTGTGCGACAGATGAAGTACCTTGTGGTTGCAATAGAGTATTTCATGAAGTGGATAAAGGCTGAGCTAGTAGCACAAATCACAGCCCACAAGATCCAACACTTCGTATGGAAGAACATAGTATGCCGCTTTGGAGTACCGAAATGATTGGTGTCTGAAAATCGCACCCAGTTCACAAGCCAATAGTTGGGTAAGCTGTGTACGGAGCTTTGGATAAAGTAGGTGTTCGCGTCAGTCGAACACCCCCAGACTAACGGGCAGGTCGAGTCAGCCAACCGAGTCCTACTAAGGGGGCTGGAGAAGGCCAAAGGGACTTGGGCAGAATAAGTCCCCAGAATTGTGTGGGCTTACCACACTACTCCCCAGTCCACCACCAGGGAAACACCCTTCAACCTGGTGTATGGTTTAGACGTAATGATCCCAATAGAGATCCAGGAGAACTCGCCACGTTTTCAGAACTTCGTAGTTGAAGAATCCAACGAAGAAAGAAAGGTGAACCTGGACCTACTAGATGAAGTAAGGGAGGAAGCGGGAATCAAAGATGAAGCCTTGAAAAGAAGGGTGGAGCACAAGCACAGCTCCAAGCTGAGACCTCGGCAGTTCCAGGTCGCTCACCTGGTGATGCAGAGAGCCCATCCATATTAGCTGGAGAACAAGTTGTCCCCCTAGTGGACTGATCCCTTGAAAGTGACAGAGGCCCTTGGGAAAGGGGCATATAGGCTTGAGACTTTAGAGGGTGGGCCGATTCCTTGTACATGGAATGCAACTCACCTGCAATTCTACTTCAGTTGAATTATAACATTGTACACAATTTCTAGGGGACACTCTTTTTTCCCTTATAAGGGTTTTTAATGAGGTCACCCAATAAAAATTTCGATTGAATTATATTTTTGAATATTTTGTCCAATGCAGTTAAGAACCATTCACTTGGGGTTAGAAGTCTCGAGAGCGGGAAAGGAAGGTTTGTAGAGAACACCTTCCCCTCGAGTGAGAACGCCAGAGTTGAACAGAATGATTTACCAGTTAAATCCTCCCTTGCCTATGCGTGAGGAAAGGTCAACTAAGAACCATTCACTTGGGGTTAGAAGTCTCGAGAGTGGGAAGGAAGTTTCGCAGAGAACACCTCCCCCTCGAGTGAAAATGCCAAGGTTGAACAGTATAGTTCACCAGTTAAATCCTCCCTTGGTTATGGGCGAGGAGAGGTCAGGTAAGAATCGTTCGCTTGGGTTAGAAGTCTCGAGAGCTGGGAAGAAAGGTTCGCAGAGAATACCTCCCCCTTGAGTGAAAACGCCAAGAGCGATTCGCACCAGTTGAACTTCCCTTGCCCATGGGCGAGGAGGGGTCAGTTAAGAGCCATCCGTTGAGTTAGAGGTCTCAAGGCCGGGAAAGGAAGGTTCACAGAGGATGCCTTCCCCCTTGAGTGAAAACGCCAAGAACGATTTGTATGGTTCGTCAGTCAGAGGTCCTCACCTAAACCTTGCATAGACAGGGAGTGATCAGTAAAGTTGACTTTTCCCTTGGTTGCAGGGCAAGGACGAAGACCGACATGGTTTATCAATCCCGTCAGTAAAGCGCTTCTCTTGCAGGAAGACCTTTCCTATGTCTAGACAGGAAAGGGTCATATACAGTTAGCACATATTTCTCTATGGTGAATGTGTGAATCAGGCGAGATGAAGCGTGCTACCTAAAGGTTAGGCCTATGTCGAAGATGGTGTTAGCAAGACTTGCCAAGGCAACCAATTGGCGATCAAGATAGAGAGATACAAGTTGCGAGAAGAAGGCAAACTAACTGCAAAAGCAGTAAATCAACATAAAAACACAATGATGGAAGAGAGCCAAGCACAATCGCATGAGAGCCAAGACTAGGGCAAGAAGAGGAGCGTCTAGGGCCATGGGAGGAGCGTCTAGGACCATTTACTAGATCCATGGCCAAGAGACTATATGAAGACATTGACCTAGCTACGGATGGGAGAGAAAGATATTTCTACATGTTACATGAAGGCCCATCAAGAGTAGCTTAGTTTTAGTTATGGTGTAAATAGCACAAACTTGATTCCATGAAGGTGTAACCTAGCTTTTGTCACGTTTCTAGAAGCTTGCCTAAAAGCTAGGGCCGGCCATTTCATATTGTTGGATGACATTTGCATTTCATTTTGAGTACATTTGCTTAGCATTAGGTTAACCTTTGATGGAAGAGGCGCAAGCCCAAGCCCAAGTCCAAGCCCAAACCCATTTTCAAGTCCAAGACCAAGAGGATTGGGACACTGCTACTGATGGCAGAGAGACTTTTCTCTACATGATAAAGATGTCATAAGCTTAGTATAGAAATAGAATTAAATTTTCTTGTCAAAATTAAAATAGGAAAATAATTGTAATTTTCTTAGAATTACAATTATTTTCCTAATCCTCTTTAACCTAACTAGTCACTTTTAACCCTAACTAGTCATATTTTACTATTGGCCCAAATACAAGCCCAAAAACCTATGCTACTTGGCCCAAATATTTGGTCCAATTACTTTATGCTACTAGGCCCAATACATGGCCCATGAAATCCTAAACAACTTTATACAATTTATTTAAGCTAAAGCTTGGCCCAAAAATAATGTTGACTAGTCAGCAGGAACTCAGTCTTCTTGTGTTCTTTTGACCAAAGCTTTAGTTTATGTTTTGATGACTTGGAGGTCTTCTTGGATATGTTTGTACATTCCTTCACCCTCGAGTTGTTGATGGCCTTCACATGTTGACCTCTCCTTGGATGTTGAAGATGGTGCGGAAGCAATGGTTGAAATGAGCAAGACCCCCCTAGGAGTGATGGTGATCTTGAAGGTGCATGAAGTGTATGAAAATGAGAGAGGTTTGGCCAGCTCTCTTTGGTGGTGAAGGAGTGAAGATTAAAACCATAAATCAAGAGATTTAGGCAAGGGAGTAAGTATGGCACAAATTTGGCAGCATAACTTTACTCAAATTAATCTTGTTAATACATGAGATAGGCCTCCTTATTTATAGACTTAGGAGCCTTGGTGAGCAAGCTTAAAGGGTAGGGATGGAAATACAAAAAGTGGGGGCTGTCTAGGGTATTGACTTTAGTCAAACCACACCATCATCCTAATATTCTAGAAGATAGGTAAAAAATGCAACATTTGATAGTACACCCCTCCTTCTTTTGCTAAAGGCACCTATTTGCTAGCACACCCCTCCTTCTATTGCTAAGGGCACCTTTTTGATAGCACACCCCTAAGTGAGCAAGTTTTGCTTTCTACACTACACTAATCTACTAAGCTACCCCTAATGGGCCTCCAAGTAGCATGTACAAGGTCTTCTCCCTCCCATCCGTGGCTTGACTCATTTGGGCGTGAATGTGCTTGGCCATGGACCTTGTGTTGGGCCTGAACTTGGGTTGGAGCTTGGGCCTCTTCCATCATCCCCTCCTTCTTGAGAGGATCTGTCCTTAGATCTACAGGGTTGATCTCAAACAACAACCTTATTCTTGCTTTGAAAACTATGCTTGTCCTCCAGGATCAAATATTAACCTACAATAAACATCAAAGAAAAGTGAGATAAGAAAAATTAAGACTAGTGTATTCAAATAAAATAGTAAGGAAATAAGCCCCTTTGCTATTTTTATAAAAGTTTTGTTGGAAAGAAATAGGGCCCTTTACAAAAATATTTTTGCTTCCTTTGTGTTGTTCATTGCCCAAGATAAGCAACAACATCACAAAGTGTTGTTTTTGTGATTTTTGAAAATAAGAGTAAGCATCATGATTCAAAGGAAAAGGAGAGTTAAAATTATTGCAATCCCCCTTTAAGGATTCCTTTCCCACTATGCTTGTAGGAGGTGTTGTAAGATACTCTTCATTCTTTCTAGATTCCTCTTCTTCTTTTTCAAACAACCCCTCACTTGGCTTTTCTATGGAGGAAA
Organism: Phaseolus coccineus; assembly: GCA_037954025.1. Taxonomy (NCBI): domain Eukaryota; kingdom Viridiplantae; phylum Streptophyta; class Magnoliopsida; order Fabales; family Fabaceae; genus Phaseolus; species Phaseolus coccineus. The sequence continues at coordinate 16,041,445 of CM075686.1, read as the reverse complement.
GGTTTATATCTATATCTGGTTCAGCTCCAAACACAAATTTATCTTCAAGCATATTCTCACAAGGGTTTTCTGTGGAAGAAGAATTTAAGTCAATGCCTGGTTCAACTCCAAACAAAGGATTTTCCTTTAATTCTTTTTTCTTTTTCTCATTTTCTCTTTTTATTTTCATTTGTACTTGGTCCTTTACCACTTGTGAAGGTGTTAAAGGATAGAGTACAAACTTTTTCTCCCTATGGGTAAAAGTTATCTCGTTGGTAAGACCATTTTTCTTGTCAAATTGCCATGGTCTTCCCAATAAGATGTGGTAGGCTTCCAGGGGTACTACATCACATAAAATCTCATCTTTATAGTTCCCCACAGAAAGACTGATTTTTACCCGCTTATCTATAATTAATTCCCCATCTTCATTTATCCACTGAAGTTTGTAAGGTTTTGGATGAGGTATTAATTGTAGATTAAGCTTTTCAACCATCCTAGTGCTACAACAATTGCAGCAAGAGCCACTATCCACAATGAGAGAACAAATGTTTTCTGAAACTTTACATCTTGTATGAAAGATGTTCTCTCTCTGTGTTTCATGGTTCACACTAGGTTGATTGTTGAGGGTTCTTCTGATCATCATTAATTCTCCCTCACAAGGATATGCCCCCTCACTACTTTCCTTCTCTTCTTCCCTACTAGACTCTTCATCTTGGCTGCTATACTCATCCCTCCCTCTTAAGATCATGGTTCTCCTATTTGGGCACTGGGATGCTATATGGCCTCTACCAAGACACTTGAAGCACTGGGTGTCTCTACTGCGGGGTTGTGAGGTAGACACATCTTTTCCTACACTCTTGGGAGTTTCTTTAGATTTATCCTTTGAAAAACTATCCTCCCTTTCTCTTCTATACTCTCTCTTGGGATAAGAGTTAGAGTAGATTCCCACCCTTTGACTTGAAGTTTTGCGCAAATTTTGTTGTTCAACTTTAATGCAAAGTTGAACCAAATCATTCAAGTCTTGGTAGGGAAGAAGCTCTACTTTATCTCTTATCTCAAGGTTGAGTCCACTTAAAAACCGAGATATGGTGGTGACCTCTTCCTCTCTAATAGAGACTCTCATCATGTATAGCTCCATTTTTTGCCTATACTCTTCCACACTCATCTTCTTTTGTTGGAGCCTTTGGAGCTTGTCCATTAGCTCCCTATGGTAGTAGGAAGGTATGTGGCGACGTCTTAGGGCTCCCCTAAGGTCATTCAAATACTCTATGGGAGGGTCCCTATGAAGACGTCTATCTCTCTCTAGAGAGGTCCACCAATACATGGCATTTCCTTGAAAACTAAGGGTGGCTAAGGGTACCTTTCTCTCTTCACTCACCCTATGACAAGCAAAGAGTTGTTCCACTTTCATTTCCCAATCTAGGTAAACTTCTACATTGTCCTTACCATAGAAATGTGGTAGGTCTATCCTTACTTCCCTTGGGGCTTCTTCCTCTCTTTGCCTAAGTATTCTAGGTGGTGGTTGGTAATACTCATGGTTTCTAATGCTTACCTCTCCTAGAGACTCTTGGAGTTGAGAATGAGATGCATGTGAATGAGATTTTTTTGAATTTTGTGATTTCTCTTTCCTTGCTCTAGCCAATTCATTGATTTTAGATTCATTTTCCAATTGTCTATATGAAAGATGTTGTACATCCTTGGCAAGTTGTTTCAAAAGAGATTTTATGGACCTTACATCACTTTCAATGGACTTGGAAGAGTGAGTAGACATGACTAGAACTTTGTGTGTAGAAATGTTTTACTTTTAAGAAAGAAGAGGAAAGTTAATGAAGGTAGCTTTCCAGGTAAGAGAGGTGAGTCACAATGGACTACTTAAATACCAAGTCTTGCCTTAGCCAAAAACTATCCCTCCAAAACCTTTACACAAGTCCTTCTTTAGGTAAAACACTTAGAACACAATGAGGATGAAGAAATCAAATTTTTAATGCAAGAAAACAATGCAAGCTATCTAGCAAATGAAGCAAATTATCAAAGCCTTAAACAAGATTAAACAAGAAATTAACAAAGTGATTAAAGCAAGTTGGTTCAATTAAAGCAATTAACAAAAACAAATTAAGCTAGACGGCCCTAGGTGAGGCTTCTTGGACACTTGGAGCCCTTGAAGACACACTCACCGACTAATTGCGTGATTAACAAGTAATTAACACAAGCAAGATTGCAAAGAAATTAAATGACACTCCCTTTGTTGCTTTTACTATTTGCACCCCTTTTGTTGTTCTTCTAGTTGCACCCCTTTTGTTGCTCTTCTACTTGTTGGGCCTTCCAAAGTGTGTGGTGTATTTGTAGTATGGTGTTTGTTGCTGCCCTTTGCCTTTGTTCCTCTTGGAATTAGGTCAATAAAATCTTCAATCCAGCACCTATTAAGCAAGCTAGACTCCCCTCAAGTCAAATTCTCACTCAACAAGTACCAATTGATATTTAATCCACCAACAAGCTTAGAGGCCAAAGAAAGAAAGCAAGAAACAAATTAATTTGAAAAACAGTACCACACAAATGGAATTTAAATGTGACACAACTAGAAAGAGTTCAAATGAAATTAGACAAGCAAATAAAAGGTACTCAAATAATGGATGGCACACAAAAAGGAACCTAGGAATAGCACTAGATTTGATTTAAAAACCAAAAAACAGCACCACAGAAAAGCACATATTGTTGTCGTCCAGAAAGCGTATCTTTAAAAGAGTTATGCTGAGCTGACCCTTTTGTATTTGCTTCTGAAAATTGAGACACAATCAGAACAAGATCTTAACAAACTTTTGGAGTTGGTTTCACTCCAAACGCATGTACCAATTAATTTTGGTAAATTTTATAAAATCAGTGCTCAGAGCTGCCAGCTGGAACGTCAGGATTGCACACTTTCTTTGTAATATTTATCTTTTTTTTTCTATTTCTTTTTTTCAGATGGTTCTTTTTTTTGTCCTGTTGCTAACACCTCAAATTTGTGAAATCTAGAGGCTCAGAAATTTTTGATGATGTATGTGATTTTCATAAATCAAAACAGTCAGCACAGAAAAGTGAAAAACAAGGGGTTCTGAAAACTGGAATCAAAAACAGAATGATATACCTTAAAAACACAATGGAGTTAATATCATGGAATTTGTGTGGATCTAACACACAAATAAGAACTCAAACTAAAATTAAAAATGCACCAAAGGATCAACAAAAAACAAATTTCAGATCAAACATACAGACCAAAAACAAGAAACAAATAAATCAAAAAGAGTACTACTAGGATTTGATGACAAATATGGAAACACATGACTTAGGCAAAACTTATGGATTCATAAAATGAAAAGACTCAAGAACATCATATGACCCAAATGAAATTTCAAGCAAGACTCAAATACCTAAAAATAAAAACAGCAACACAAATATATCAAGAATCCTACACAAAATTGAAAATAGATGTTCAAGCACAAGTTTGAACAAACCCACCAAATGAAATGAATAAACAAGCATTCAAATCATATTAAAACACAAAAAACAGCAAGACAACTTGGAATAAAGATAAACAACTTGGAGAAAAGAAGAACTCAAAGAAAATAAAATGAAGAGATACTCATCTTTGAAGAACCATAGCTCATGATACCAAATGATGGCCTTCACATGTTGAGCTCTCCTTGGATGTTGAAGATGGTGCGGAAGCAATGGTTGAAATGAGCAAGACCCTCCTAGGAGTGATGGTGGTCTTGAAGGTGCATGAAGTGTATGAAAATGAGAGAGGTTTGGCCAGCTCTCTTTGGTGGTGAAGGAGTGAAGATTAAAACCATAAATCAAGAGATTTAGGCAAGGGAGTAAGTATGGCACAAATTTGGCAGCATAACTTTACTCAAATTAATCTTGTTAATACATGAGGTAGGCCTCCTTATTTATAGATTTAGGAGCCTTGGTGAGCAAGCTTAAAGGGTAGGGATGGAAATACAAAAAGTGGGGGCTGCCTAGGGTATTGACTTTAGTCAAACCACACCATCATCCTAATATTCTAGAAGATAGGTAAAAAATGCAACATTTGATAGTACACCCCTCCTTCTTTTGCTAAAGGCACCTATTTGCTAGCACACCCCTCCTTCTATTGCTAAGGGCACCTTTTTGATAGCACACCCCTAAGTGAGCAAGTTTTGCTTTCTACACTACACTAATCTACTAATCTACCCCTAATGGGCCTCCAAGTAGAATGTACAAGGTCTTCTCCCTCCCATCCGTGGCTTGACTCATTTGGGCGTGAATGTGCTTGGCCATGGACCTTGTGTTGGGCCTGAACTTGGGTTGGAGCTTGGGCCTCTTCCATCAGTTGTCCACTTGATTGGGCCTACAAAAAGAAACAAAAGCCTAATTAGAACCATATTTGCAAATAAATCCCTAAACAACCTCTAGGTCTTTATCCTCCTTATTATGTGGTTGTGTGTGGCTGGATGGTTTCCATCAATTGTTACACACATACACACTGTTTCTTAGCCCCAGTATTGACTTGAGCGTTAGAGTGCAAACGGCCTCTAGGGCGCCCCTTTGTCTTTGCAGGTACAGAGTGTTTTGATCCAATGAAGCATCAACCTAAGAAGGAAGAAGAGGGTGCGAGATTGTCGTTAGAGTCAACCGACAGGAGAGTCAACCGGCAAGAACACTTTTGATTTTGAAAGTTTATTCTTCTCTTGAATTTGTTTTAGTACTTGTTGATTTGAGGTTCCAAAAATTTGATTTCAAGTGTTCAATTGTCTTGAATACATCATAAATTTTTTTGTGCAAATTGATTGATGTTTCAACTTCTATATGATGCATATTATGGTTCTTTCACTACATAAGTTCCATATTGTATAAAAAAAAAAATAGGAAAACAATACCGAAATAGAGGTAAAACAGAACCAACTCTATTTTAAACCCTTAAAAACAATTTGGTATTTGCATATATTCTATCTTTTGCACATTAATTTCCATACAAAAGTTGGATTCATAGTGATTGGAAAAATTGTTGTCTACATTGTGGAACTTTTGATCCATTTACTTTGGCAAGTTTGTGAGTTTTACTTTCTTTCTTGATTATAAAGTTTAGTGAGTATTCTTTGAGTCTTATTTTGTGCCTTTTTCTTGTTTTCTTTTATTCCTTAAGTTTTGTCCTATATCTTGTATTCCTTTTGCTAAACCATTTCTTGCTTTTTCCTTTTCTTGCTTGTCTTTTATTGTTTCTTCAAGTTTTGTGGTGGTTATTTTTGGGAGAGTGTTGAGTGCTTTGGCATCTTTCACTTGAGGCTATTCCAACCCACATGAGAAGTTGGGTTGAGGAAAGTATTATTTCTTGGAGTGGTTTGAGTGCCTTTAATTTTACATAACCGCAACACTACTTGTTCTAGTTTTCTAACCTTGTTTTCTTTAATTGTTTGTTCATTGTGTTTACTGTCTTGTTTTTAAAATGGCTAATTTTTCAAGTGGTGAATCTTCCAAACCACATTCTCCACAAAAAGCATTCATTCGTGGTGAACTAAAGGAAGCAAAAAGGTCACTTGCACTAAAAGATGAAGCTATAAGACAATTGGAAGAAAGATTGCAAAGGCTTGAAGTGAATGATGATAGGTCCAACCATTCTACACATGGAAGGCGCCATTACCATAGACATTCTTCAAGGAGCTCTTCCCATTCTCTGGGCCATGAGGAAGAAACCGCACGGAGAAGACATCATCATCATCATTTTGGAGATAGGAAGCACCATGAAGCAAAACCATATTTGCCTTATGTAAAATTACCTAGCTTTAGTGGTGAGGGTGATCCTAATGTAGATTTGGGGTGGGAAGCAAAGGTTGAACAAATCTTTCATGTACATGAGGTCCAAGAATACCAAAGGGTTAAACTAGCTTCTTTAGAATTTTTAGACTATGCCATGCAATGGTGGCATAAAACTCTTATCGACATTGGGCTAAACAAGAGACCTCCTGATAGCATTCCTATGAGCTCTTCTTTGGATTTTGGAGTTCCTGGGTGATGATGGATGCGGAAGCTTATGGAGGAGGTGAGCAAGGCCTTCCTAGGAAGCATGGGTGCCTTGAAGGTGCATGAAGAGTGAGGAAATGGGGAGGTTTGGCCAGCCCCTTTGGTAGTGATGAATTGAAGAATAAAACCTAAGTATTAGGCAAGGAGTAGTGTATGGCACAATTTGGGCAGGATAACAATACTCTATTTAATCTTGAAAATACAAGGTGTAGGATCCTCCTTTTATAGGCTAAGGAGGACCATAATGCAACCCTAATGCTAGCCAAATGAAATGTAAATGTGAAGCACATGGGCCACATGGAAAGTGTGAGCACATGGGGAGGGGTGTGTCTAGTTTGTAAGTTCACCCCCTCCATGGGCTTTCTAGAATAGTGGGAAGGTTAACTTCTCCTTAATTCTAATGTGCAGAAAAATAAACATTTGTCCACATGGCTATGCTATTTACACCCCAATTAAAGCTAAACTACATTTGATGGGCCTTCACGGAATATGTGCTAGTATGCCACTCTCCCATTCATAGCTTTGATCCAAGTCTTCTTGTCCTAGACGCTTCTAGCTTGTCCTTCTCGTCCTAGACGCTCCTAGCTTGGTCTTAGACGCTCTTGACTTGGCTCTTGCCTTTCATGGAAGGTTGTGCTTGGCCCTCTTCCATCATCCCCTCCCTCTTGAAAAAGGATTTGTCCTCAAATCCCTTGCTTTGTCTTCAACTAGGGGGATGGATGGGGCTGGATGGTGTCCATCATCTCCTCCTCCTTTGAGAAGATCTATCCTCAGATCTACAGATTTGATCTCGAATAGCAGCCTATTGTTTCGGCAAGGCTTGTCCTCCCGGATCAAACGTCCACCTATGGAAATCATCAAACAAAGTAAAGGTGTTAGTGTGAGCAATTGGAGAGAACTTAATTGTATGAAGTTGCCATTTTTGTTTTTCTTTTGTTTTTGGCAACTTTGTACAATATTTCTCTTTTGATGGTTGTATGTGTTCTCTAATCCTCTTATGTATTTGAAAATTTTCAATATTGGTTACCTTTTCCTTAGGCACAATACCTTTAGGAAAGGGTAACAACTTAAAAAGCGAAAGAGGATTAAGTCCACATGCAATTTCAAATGTAGAAATATTAGTAGTCTTGTGGACTACTCCATTGTATGCATGCTCAAAAGGATACTCATCCCAAGAATTGTGATTGTCTTTCATGATTTCTCTAGGCATAGTAAAAAGAGCTATGTTTTCAATTTTATTTTGACCATTCTTTTGAGGATAAAAATTTGAAGAGTACAACTTAATTTCAAGTTTTTCTAAAAGATTCCTCAAATTATGGTTTTCAAATTTTGGAGCTCTATCCAATACTATGCTTGAAGATAAACCATGAAGACTTGTCACTTCTATATAGAAGAGATTATCCATATCCATAAAAATGGAATCAAAACCTTTTGTTGTCCTAGGAAGCTCTAAGATAAAATTGAGGTTTATGTCTTCCCAAGGATCATTTGCAAAAGGTAAAGGAGTATAGAGTTCATGAGACATCACCTTAGGTGTATTTTTAAAACAAGAAATGTATCTAGGGTAATGTCTTTGAACATCTTTTCTCATGGGTGACAAAAGTTTTCCTTTTAAAAGCTCTAGAGTTTTATCAACTCTAATTTGGTCCATGAGTTCTCCTTCATGAAGAATTTTTCTCTTATGTGTAAAGATAGTCTCGTTGTTACAACCATTGTTTATGAGAAGTTGCACACTTGGCAATGGTTGTCTCAATAGGACATGACAAGTTTCTTTAGGCACTACTTCACATAAATTTTTTTTTTTGTAGATGCTTGTAAATAACTTGACATTCACTTGGTGATATCCTAGCACATATGAGAAATAATCCACTTTATCTTTATCTATGCAAGCTTCTTTTAAAGACTCTTTTTTTGTTACTATGCTTGCAAGTGTTCCTTTACAAAAGGAAAGGCTAGGTTGTTCAACAAGACGCATATTTTCAAAGGTATTTTTAAATCTTTTGTCTTGTTGAATGACCTTGTGAGAAGGAACACTATTCTCCCACGCCTTTTGTTTCTCAAGGGTCTTCTCATGCTTTTCTTTTTCTTTTTCTTTAGCTTCCCTTTCGGCTTCCTCTCTTTTCTTTTGTATCTTTCTTTCCTTTCTTTCTTTATGGGAAGCAAACAATTTTTCTACCCTCATTTCCCAATCTAGGCAAGTTTCTATATTTTCTTTTCCATGGGAATGGGGTAGGTCTACCCTAACCTCTCTTGGGCTTTCTTGTTCTTTTCTATCTCTTCTATGTCTTCCCTCCCCAAAAGAATCATGCTTTTTAGAGATAGATGCATGAGAAGGTAATTTTTTTGAAATGTGAGACTTCTCATCCTTTGATTTAGTCAATTCATTAGTTTTGGCCTCATTCTCCAATTGTTTAGATGAAATTGATTGAATATTCTTGGAAAGTTGTTCCAAAAGAGATTTCATGGATTTCACCTCACTTTTAAGAGATTTAAAGGATTGAGAAGACATGACTAGACCTTTGTGTATAGAAATATTTTACCTTGAGAAAATTTAGGGAAGTCAAAGAAGGTAGTCTTCCAGGTAAGGGAGGTGAGTCACAATGGACTACTTAAATACCAAGCCTTGCCTTAGCCAAAGACTATCCCTCAATGTCTTCACACAAAGCTTTCTCTTAGTAAACCACTTAAAACACAATTAGGTTGAAGAAATCAAATTTTGATGCAAGAAAACAATGCAAACTAGCTAATTAACCAAGCAAAAGAATTAACGAACTTAAACAAAACAAAACAATTACCAAACGTAACTAATTAAGCAAGGAAAGCAATTAAAACAATTAACACATGCTAAAACAAGTAAGGTCTACACTAGTCGGCCCTAGGTGAGGCTTCTTGGACACTTGGAGCCCTTGAAGACACACTCACCGACTAATTGCATGATTAACAAGTAATTAACACAAGCAAGATTGCAAAGAAATTAAATGACACTCCCTTTGTTGCTTTTACTATTTGCACCCCTTTTGTTGTTCTTCTAGTTGCACCCCTTTTGTTGCTTTTCTACTTGTTGGGCCTTCCAAAGTGTGTGGTGTATTTGTAGTATGGTGTTTGTTGCTGCCCTTTGCCTTTGTTCCTCTTGGAATTAGGTCAATAAAATCTTCAATCCAGCACCTATTAAGCAAGCTAGACTCCCCTCAAGTCAAATTCTCACTCAACAAGTACCAATTGATATTTAATCCACCAACAAGCTTAGAGGCCAAAGAAAGAAAGCAAGAAACAAATTAATTTGAAAAACAGTACCACACAAATGGAATTTAAATGTGACACAACTAGAAAGAGTTCAAATGAAATTAGACAAGCAAATAAAAGGTACTCAAATAATGGATGGCACACAAAAAGGAACCTAGGAATAGCACTATATTTGATTTAAAAACCAAAAAACAGCACCACAGAAAAGCACATATTGTTGTGGTCCAGAAAGCGTATCTTTAAAAGATTTATGCTGAGCTGACCCTTTTGTATTTGCTTCTGAAAATTGAGACACAATCAGAACAAGATCTTAACAAACTTTTGGCGTTGGTTTCACTCCAAACGCATGTACCAATTAATTTTGGTAAATTTTATAAAATCAGTGCTCAGAGCTGCCAGCTGGAACGTCAGGATTGCACACTTTTTTTGTAATATTTATCTTTTTTTTTTCTATTTCTTCTTTTCAGATGGTTCTTTTTTTGTCCTTTTGCTAACACCTCAAATTTGTGAAATCCAGAGGCTCAGAAATTTTTGATGATGTATGTGATTTTCATAAATCAAAACAGTCAGCACAGAAAAGTGAAAACAGGGGTTCTGAAAACTGGAATCAAAAACAGAATGATATACCTCAAAAACACAATGGAGTTAATATGATGGAATTTGTGTGGATCTAACACACAAATAAGAACTCAAACTAAAATTAAAAATGCACCAAAGGATCAACACAAAACAGATTTCAGATCAAACATTCAGACCAAAAACAAGAAACAAATAAATCAAAAAGAGTACTACTAGGATTTGATGACAAATATGGAAACACATGACTTAGACAAAACTTATGGATTCATAAAATGAAAAGACACAAGAACATCATATGACCCAAATGAAATTTCAAGCAAGACTCAAATACCTAAAAATAAAAACAGCAACACAAATATATCAAGAATCCTACAAAAAATTGAAAATAGATGTTCAAGCACAAGTTTGAACAAACCCACCAAATGAAATGAATAAACAAGCATTCAAATCATATTAAAACACAAAAAACAGCAAGACAACTTGGAATAAAGATGAACAACTTGGAGAAAAGAAGAACTCAAAAAGAAAATGAAAAGAGATACTCATCTTTGAAGAACCATAGCTCTAGATACCAAATGATAGGATTCCTATGAGCTCTTCTTTGGATTTTGGAGATGGTGCGGAAGCAATGGTTGAAATGAGCAAGACCCTCCTAGGAGTGATGGTGATCTTGAAGGTGCATGATGTGTATGGGAGTAGGGAGGTTCGGCCAACCCTTGGTGAGGTGAAGGAGATGAAGATCAATTCCTAGAAACTAGGAGAGAGCAAAGCTTGGCACAAATTTGGGCAGCATAACAATACTCTCTTTAATCTTCAAAATACAAGGTGTAGGCTCCTCCTTTTATAGGCTAAGGAGGACCATAATGCAACCCTAATGCTAGCCAAATGAAATGTAAATGTGAAGCACATGGGCCACATGGAAAGTGTGAGCACATGGGGAGGGGTGTGTATAGTTTGTAAGTTCACCCCCTCCATGGGCTTTCTAGAATAGTGGGAAGGTTAACTTCTCCTTAATTCTAATGTGCAGAAAAATAAACATTTGTCCACATGGCTATGCTATTTACACCCCAATTAAAGCTAAACTACATTTGATGGGCCTTCACGGAATATGTGCTAGTATGACACTCTCCCATTCATAGCTTTGATCCAAGTCTTCTTGTCCTAGACGCTTCTAGCTTGGCCTTCTCGTCCTAGACGCTCCTAGCTTGTCTTAGACGCTCCTAGCTTGGTCTTAGACGCTCTTGACTTGGCTCTTGCCTTTCATGGAAGGTTGTGCTTGGCCCTCTTCCATCATCTAAGGAGGACAATAATGCAACTCTAATGCTAGCCAAATGAAATGTAAATGTGAAGCACATGGGCCACATGGAAAGTGTGAGCACATGGTGTAACATCCCGCCAAATTCTTTTCATAATTATAAAACGAAGTAGAGATAAAATAATAATATTGAAGTGAACATAATTGTATATATGTAATGAAGTTTTCTCCTCGTAGGGAGTTTAATACAAGGTCGGTCAGTTTTCCAAAAACGTAAACTAAATACAGCAAAATAAGTAAAAACAGGAGATCTCCCAACGGAATAGGCGATCTCCTATCAGAAAAGGGCGATCTCCCTTCAGAATACAGAAAAGGGTGATCGCCTAACACAAACGTATATGGGCGATCTGCTTCCGGCGACCACTCACTGAGGAGCACTACCACCTGCAACCTCGTCTGCTCCCGTGTAAAAATACACGATCATCACAGGTTTAAGCAAACAATCACAATACCAGATAAAAGGGTAAGCTAGATGTTTCAAAAACTTTAAATCCATAGAAAACGTGAATTTCCACTCCATACATGAGCCATATCAAATGCAACCATCAAGATTTCCATAATCCACATACTCGTCAAGTGTCTATCTGCTACTTTCAATATTAGAGATTCACACGTCAGACTTTCCACTGACCCACAATGCATAGACACATGACTCTACTTCCGGATTGACTCGTGCGTTGACTCAGGCTCAGAGATCTGCACCTGTCATACCATACCACTGTGAAATCCACACAGGGTCGCTGTGAAATCCACACAGCATGCGCATATATAATCTCAATGTTATCACTCTCCCGGTATGACAAGGTTAATTCATATAACAGGCCGAGCTCGTTCTTTTTCACACTACTCGCCCATTCATATGAACCTCCTCCGACTCTCCACAACTGAATAACTTCATCTACGTGATTCCATTATATCAGCAGAGTCAGGATATCTCCTTCTAGACAAGCCCCTAGTCAATACACATTACACAAATGATCTTACACGGTATTTCCTTTCCTGAAAATACTATGCCTTGATCTCACATTCACAACATTCAAAACATCATACCACTCAATCGAATGATTCAAATCACAGCAACAATCATTTCAAAGGTTCAAACTTTCGAATATCACATTTAAATCTCAAGCAGTCTCAAAACAACACCAAAAACAGGGGAGTTCGCAAAACAACGCCAAAACCGGCGATCTGATTCAAAAGCAGGGGATTTCGAAATCTGTATTTAAAACCGGCGACCACGTCGCCCAGACACATAGAACAGAGCATTCACGAAGATGAAAACGAAACCGGCGACCACGTCGCCCTCACTTCAGAAACAGCTAATCTATGGCTTGTATTGAAAATGAAGGCTAGCTTCCCTTACCTGGACTTGCGCAAAATACCAAGAGCTCCTAAATCCAACGAAGCTTGAAGAATGCCTTGGCTTTGTTTTTTCGTCTGGTTTGAAGGACTTGCAGAGAACTTCCCAGGTGCTCTAATGGTGGCTGTCGCTCGTCGTACTCTTGTGTGAAGGTGCCAGAATCGCAGCGCGAAGGAGAGAAATGGAGGAGAAAGGAGGTAGCTCACTCTTTCGCTCTTGAACAACTGAAATGTTTCTTTTCCTCAGCAGTGGGTTTTTCCATCTTAAACCAACTATTCCACAAAAGCCGCTGCCACCACCCACTCTGCAGGGAAGGTTGCGTGTACGCTTCCTGAACAGTACGACTACGCATGCCTCTGCGCAGGCTAAAACTCTGAGGTCACTATTCTGAACTACCCTTTTTGTCTATGTGTCGCGCGTGCAGGAAGTTTCATGCTGGGAGTCTGGGTCCCACCCTTTTCTGCGTGCAACTCGACATCGCGCGATAACCTTTCGCCGATGACCACTGGCGCGAAGACAATCCACCGATGACCTCTCGCGCGAAGACTATCCACCGATGACCTCTCGCGTGAAGGCTATCCACCGATGACCTCTCGCGCGAAGACTATCCACCGATGACCTCTCGCGCGAAGGCTATCCACCGATGACCTCATCCTGGCGGATAACCGATGTCTCCCCCTGGAAGATGCCCGCATGCCTCACGCCCTGATGATGCCCGCATGCCTCACGCCCTGGCGATGCCCGCATGCTTCGCGCCCTGGCGACGTCTGCATGCCTCGCGCCCTGGCGATGACGTGTAGTCTAGGCGACCGGCGATTATGTACTAACAAGGAAATCTTATAATCTACTAAACTACACTTTCCTTCCTTTTCATTTTAAATAAAAACATACTTAGAATTCATTTAAAATATACCCTTTTATTCCAATTTAATTTTACAGGTCCTTACATTCTCCCCATCAAGAAAAATTTTCGTCCCCGAAAATTGAATTACAAGGAAAAGAGGTATGGATAAGTTTCTCTCATGGGTTCTTCTAACTCCCAAGTTGAATCCCCCGATCTCTCATCCCACACCACTTTCACCATGTCGATGGTCTTGCCTCTGAGCTGTTTACTTTGCCGATCGTCAATCCTGACTGGTTTTGCTTCAAAGGACAAGTCATCCCTGATCTGCACATCGTCCACTTCCAGCACATGACTAGGGTCTGCCATGTACTTCCTCAGCTGTGATACGTGAAAGACATTGTGCAGATTCGCTAAATGGGGAGGTAGGGTGATCTCATAAGCCACTGGACCAATCCTTCTTAAGATCTGATATGGTCCCACGAACTTAGGGGACAACTTCTTTGACCTGATCGCCCGTCCTACACCCTTGGTTGGTGTCACTTTCATGAACACGTGGTCTCCAGCAACAAACTCCAAAGGCTTTCTTCTCTGGTCTGCATAGGACTTCTGCCTACTTTGAGAAGCTTTCATCCTGCTTTGTATCTGTTGCACCTTCTCGGTCGTCTGCTGAATCAATTCTGGCCCAACCAAGACTGCTTCGCCCTCCTGGTACCAACATAAGGGAGTTCTGCATTTCCTCCCATACAGGGCTTCATATGGTGCCATCCCAATACTGGCGTGGTAACTATTATTATAGGTAAACTCCACCAGCGGTAATACCTCATCCCAACTTCCCAATTGATCCAAGACGCACGCCCTCAGCAGATCCTCCAAGGATTGGATTGTTCTCTCTGACTGTCCATCTGTTTGGGGATGATACGCAGAGCTCATCCTCAACCCAGTTCCCAAGCAATCTTGTAAGGTCTGCCAAAACCGTGAAGTGAACCTGGGATCTCTATCGGAAACAATGCTGGAAGGCACTCCATGCAACCTCACTATTTCTTGGATGTATAACTGTGCCAACTTGGCCATAGGCATTTTCATATTCACTGGAAGAAAGTGGGCACTCTTCGTCAGCCTATCAATGATGACCCAAATTGCATCATGACCCTTTACGGATCTGGGTAAGTGGGTGACAAAATCCATGGCGATGCTGTCCCATTTCCACTCAGGGATATCCAGTTGCTGTAACAACCCGCCAGGTCTTTGGTGTTCTACCTTTGCCTTCTGACACGTCAAGCAGGTAGCAACATACTGGGCGATGTCTCTCTTCATGCCCGACCACCAAAATGACTCCTTCAAGTCATGGTACATCTTGTTCATGCCTGGATGTAGGTTAAGGCGACTCTTGTGACCTTCATCTAGGATCATCTTCTTCAACTCTTCATTTGCAGGTATGCAAATTCTGCCATTGAATCTTAAGATCCCATCATCGCCCATCACAAAGTCTCTCGCCTGGTCGGTCCCTAGTGACTCCACAGTACGCTTCAGACTAGGGTCCTCCAACTGCTCATCCCTTATCATCCCAAGGAAGTCATTAGTTATAGCCAGCCTACTACAACTAATGTGATTTACGTGAAATTCCACCCCAAGGTTTAAGTCTCTGAACTGCTCGATCAGTTTCTGTTCTTCCATCATCATGGTGGCTACTTGTATTGATTTTCTACTCAAAGCATCTGCCACTACATTGGCCTTCCCTGGATGATACATGAGTTGAAAATCGTAGTCCTTTAGAAACTCCATCCACCTTCTTTGTCTCATGTTTAGTTCCTTCTGATCGAACAGGTATTTCAGGCTCTTATGGTCACTGAACACCTGGAACCGAGCTCCATATAAATAGTGCCTCCAGATCTTCAAGGCAAATACTACAGCCGCCAACTCCAAGTCATGCGTAGGGTAGTTTCTCTCATGAACCTTGAGTTGCCTCGAAGCATATGCAACTGCTCTTTTCTCTTGCATCAAAACACATCCCAAACCCTGATGTGAAGCATCACAGTAGACATCAAAAGGTCTTCCTACCTCGGGGATCACCAGCACTGGAGCACTAGTCAACCTCTCCTTTAATTCCATGAAGCTCTGCTCACATCGGTCGGTCCAAGCAAAAGGTTGATCCTTGCGGGTCAGCTGTGTTAAAGGAGCCACTACCTTGGAAAAGTCCTCAATAAACCTCCGATAGTAGCCCGCCAAACCCACAAAGCTCCTTATCTCAGTGACTGTCTTAGGACGTTCCCACTGCAGCACTGCCTCTACCTTGGCTGGATCCACCGAGATCCCCTGGGCAGATATCACGTGTCCTAAGAAGTTGACTTCCTTCAGCCAGAACTCACACTTAGAGAACTTGGCATAGAGTTGCTTCTCCCTCAGTATCTCCAATACTGTCCTCAGGTGTTCTTCATGTTCTTCCTCGGTCCTTGAATAAATGAGGATGTCGTCTATGAAGACCACCACAAACTTATCCAAGAAAGGGCGAAAAATCCTATTCATGTAGTCCATGAACAGAGCTGGAGCATTTGTGACTCCAAACGGCATCACTACGTACTCGTAGTGCCCATACCGAGACCTGAAAGCTGTCTTTTGAACATCTTCAGCCTTTACCAAAATTTGGTGGTACCCCGATCTCAGATCAATCTTGGAGAACACTGAGGCCCCATGTATTTGGTCCATCAAATCGTCAATTCTGGGTAGGGGGTACTTGTTCTTGATGGTCAACTTGTTCAACTTCCTGTAATCTATACACAGCCGAGACCCTCCATCCTTCTTCTTAACTAAGAGTACTGGAGCCCCCCATGGAGATACACTGGGTCTGATGAATTGTTTCTCCAGCAACTCTTCCACTTGCTTCTTTAATTCCACCAACTCGGCTGGTGCCATCCTGTAGGGCGCCATAGACACTGGTCCAGCCCCAGGTACCAAATCAATAGAGAATTCCACTTCTCTCTTAGGGGGTAACCCAGGTACTTCTTCTGGAAATACATCCGTGAAATCTTTCACCACGTGTATTCCGCTTACGTCCCCTTCATTCTTCACTTCCAACCGAGCTAGCATCACGAAGCACCTCGCCCCTTCTTCCAACTCCGACTGCCCTTGCTGAGCAGATATCACATCTGACTCTGGGAGGTCTGGAAACGTTATCCTCTGACTACCGCAGTCTATGAGAACGTGATTGGCGGCTAGCCAATCCATTCCCAGGATAATATCCAGGTCTTGAAGAGGTAGGCAGATCAAGTTCACTTTGAATCTGCGTCCCTCTACTATCACTGGACATTCGGGGCAAACTGTAGAGGTCAACACCTGTCCTGACGCAGGTGTAGAGACCAACAGTTCGAAGGGTAACTCCTTCACTAGAAGACCCAACTCGGCTACACACAGGCTTGACACAAAGGAGTGTGTCGCTCCCGAATCAAACAAAGCTTTTACACCTCTACCAGCTATAAAACAAACACCTTGTATGAGGTTACCTGACTGAGATGCTTCTGCTCCAGACATGGCAAACACTCTTCCTGTCGCCTGAGGTCTGCTGCCTTCGTTTCTCATCTGCTGAGAGCCACTGGGTTGGGTCGCCCCATTCCGGTTAGGGCACTCTCTAGCAACGTGCCCCGTCTTTTGGCAGGTGTAGCACCTTTTCTCTGAACTCCTCTTGAAGCACGCGTTGGAGGCGTGTGGTCCACCACAATGGAAACACTTGGGTTTCCAAGGTTGCTGCTGCTGAAACTGGGATGACGTTGTTCCCGCCCGATGTGGTGGAGGTCTCGCATATGGCTTGCTGTGTGGATGCTGCACCTTAGCCTTCCCACTGGAAGAACCTCCTTGGTGTGACCTGACCACCCGAGAATCACCCTTTTCCAGGGTCTCCATCATCTTCGCCTTATCCACTAAGGCGTGAAATTTGTAACATCCCGCCAAATCGTTTCACAAATATATAATGAAAATAAACGAAAAATCAAAATGTTGAAATGTGCATAATTATATATATGTAATGAAGTTTCTCCTCACAGGGAGTTTAATACAACATCGGTCAATATTTCAAAATCTTAAGCAAGATACAGCAAAGAAAAAAAAAACGAAAAAAAACAACTGATCTCCTAACAGCTGATCTCCTACCAGCCGCGCTCATAACAGCCGACCTCCTAACAGCCGACCTCCTAACAGCTGACCTCATAACAGCCGACCTCCTAACAGCCGACCTCCTAACAGCTGACCTCATAACAGCCGACCTCCTAACAGCCGACCTCTCACTGAGGAGCTCTTCCTTCTGCAACCTCGTCTGCTCCCGTGCAAAATACACGATCATCACAGGTTTTAAGAAACAATCACAGAACCCAAAAACAGGGTAAGCTAGATGTTTTGAAAACTTAAAATCCACAGAAAACATAAATCTTCACACCATTCATGATCCATATCAATATCAGCCATCACATTTCCATATTCCACAAAACCATCAGGTAATCACATATTTCGCAAATCAATCCAAGAGTCTTTCAATTCACATAAGCAATCAAGTGTCTATCAATTCAATTTCTCATTTCACACGTCAGACTTTCCACTGACTCATCACACCAGACACTTGACCACTATTTCCGGAGACTCGTGTGTTGAACTTAGCATCCAGAGACCTGCACCTGTCACACTAAAATGCTGTAATGTTTCCACAGCCATGCGCATCACACAATCTCAATATCATCACTCTCACAGTGTGACAGGGTGAATCCATATGACGGCTGAGCTCGTTCTTTTTCACACGGGCCACTCATACATAGGGACCTCCTTCGACTCTCACCACTGAATGACTTCATCTACGTAACTCCATCATATCAGCAGAGTCAGGATCGTCTCATTAACAGGATACTCACTGATCAATACACATCCTACACAAATCTTACACGGTATTTCCTTTCCTGAAAATACTATGCCTCGATCCCACATTCACAACATTCACACATCACATAACATTTCAACAAATGATTCCAGTCACAGCAAAACTCATGCCAAGGTTCAGATTTTCGAATATCACATTTAAAATCTCAAACAGTTTTCAAACAACACAAAAACAGGAGATCATTCAATAACATATGAAAAACCGGCGATCACCTCCAGGAACCGGCGATCACGAACAAAACTGGGTTTAAAGCAAGAACAGTTTGAACACCCGGCGACCACGTCGCCCCCAACATCAAAATCATCACACATACAGTTTTCATTAGAAGTAAGGCTAGCTTCCCTTACCTGGACGAGCGTAAAACACCAAGAGTTCCTAAACCCACCGAGCTTAAAGGATGTCTTAGTTCGGTTTTAGCGTCTGGTTTGTAGAACTCGCAGAGAACCTTCCCAAATGCTCTATGGCAGTCGCTGGTAGTCAAGCTGGTGCCTGGGGATGACTGAATCGCAGCGCAAAGGAGAGAAAAGAGAAAGATGAAACTCTGTCACTATTTTCTCTTACTGCGTTCTAATCTCACTAAGAGGCGGTGCATTCCGATACTAGGAACATAGGTCTGCCATGTAGCTATCATTACCTACTCTCTAACTAACACTTCCGTGTGGGTTTCTTCCTCGAATTAAATGCAAACCTGATAGTATGGCCACGTGGCGTCTCTGCGCACATGGAGCTACTGTTCCGAAGGACTTTCACTGCCTACATGTCGCACATGCAGCACGTTCATCCTGGAAACCAGGGCCCCACCTCATCCGCGTATAACAGAACCCCCAATGACCATCCACCGATGTCCATGGCTCTCATGTCAGCGATGACCGATGTTCCTTACACCTGAGATGAATGATTCCTCACCCTGCAGACGACCGACGTCTCCCCTGCAGACGACCGACGTCTCCCCTGCAGACGTCCGACGTCTCCCCTGGCGATGCCCGCACGCCTCGCGCCCTTTTCTTCCTTTTTATTTTAAATAAAACATACTTAGAATTTATTTAAAATATACCCTTTTATTCCGAATTTAATTTTACAGGTCCTTACCGCCTGCACACTTCCTTGAATAGTGTGCCCACGTGGGTTTTGGGTCACTTTCCGTACCAACTCTCTGGAGCCACTGCTCTGAAGTACGCTACCTGACTACGTGTCGCGCATGCAAGACGCTCATGCTGGGCCCTGGGCCCCACTTCATCTGCGTGAAACACGACATCGCGCGATAACCTTTCGCCGATGACCACTCGTGCAAAGACAATCCACCGATGACCTCTCGCGCGATGACAATCCACCGATGACCTCTTGCGCGAAGAATCTCCACCGATGTCCTCTCGCGCGAAGACTCTCCACCGATGACCTTCCTCGCGAAGACTCTCCACCGATGACCTTCCGCGCGAAGGCTATCCACCGATGACTCATCCTGGAGGACGACCGATGTCTCTCTCTGGAAGACGACCGATGTCTCTCTTTGGCGATGCCCGCATGCCTCGCGCCCTGACGACGTCTGCATCCCTCGCGCCCTGGCGATGACCGTATGCCTCGCGCCCCGGCGATGCCCGCATGCCTCTCGCGCCCTGGCAAAGCCCACATGCCTCGCGCCCTGGTGATAATATGTAGTAGGCGACCGGCGATCATGTGCCAGGCGATCTCATAGTCTTCTAAACTACACTTTCCTTCCATTTTCATTTTAAGTACAACCATACTTCGAATCCATTAAATTATATCCTTTTATTCCAGTAATATTTTCCAGGTCCTTACAATCTCCCTAACAACAAAAATTTTCGTCCTCGAAAATTGAATTACAAGGAAAGAGATGTGGATAGTCCTTTCTCATGGTTTCTCCTAACTCCCAAGTGGAATCACCCGATCTCTCATCCCACACCACTTTCATCAGGTTGATGGTCTTACCTCTGAGCTGATTACTTTAGCGATCGTCGATCTTGACTGGTTGCTTCAAACGAACAATCATCCCTGATCTGCACATCGCCCACTTTCAAAAAAATCGTGACTAGGGTCTGCCATGTACTCCCTCAGCTGTGATACGTGAAAGACATTATGCAGGGTTGCAAAAAGGGAAGATAGCGCGATCTCATACGCTACAGGACCTATCTTCCTCCAGATCTGGTATGGTCCAACAAACTTAGGAGACAGCTTCCTTGATTTGATAGCTCGTCCTACACCCTTGGTTGGTGTCACTCTCATAAACACATGGTCTCCAGCAGCAAACTCCAAAGGTCTTCTCCTCTGAATCTGCCGATTTTGAGAAGCTTTCATCCTTCCTTGTATCAGCATCACCTTCTCGGTTGCCTGCTGAACCAACTCTTACTACTCCACTACTTCATCAAATTCCATTGTACATCCCTGCATATGGGATATGCTGCTCCATTGAGCGCCAACTCCAGCATTCACACTCTACTCCCAACCTTGAAGACTTGGTCGAGCATTTCCACAACTAGGCTCTTAACAGAACCAGGCCTAGCCTCCTTAGAGAAAAGCGAGCATGATCCCTTCATCGGAAGGAAAGAGAACAACTGCCTACTGCTCATGCCCCCTAGCTAATACAAACTAGGATCCGAAATATCCTTCTAGGAATCAACTTTTGCATCTTGATCAAAACCATCCATCGACATCCCAACTGCTGATCTAATTCTCACGCTCCCTAAAGGAACACCTTACATACATCTCTTCACCACCACGATTGATATTTCAAATGAGCTCGGCTTCTCCCAAGTTCCGAGTCATATTTGGATACAAGAATATCTTTCTATTTCCCTTTCTCATCACCCATCATCCACCATTTCCATTTCGCCAGAAGAGCAAAGTTAAATTTTCTGTTATCCCTTAAATTATTCATTTACTGGTATGCAAGTTCTGCCCTTAACCTTAATATCCCATCTTTACCCATTACAAGGCCCTTAGCTGGCTCGGCGCCTAGAACTCTCACAACACGCTTCAGACTAGGCTCCTCTAATTGTTCAATCAAAACTGGTTCGCCCTCCGGGTTCCCATAATAAGGGAGTTCTGCATTTCCTCCCATACAAAGCTTCATACAATCACTGTTTTCAAAACTCCATAACACTACTACCACTGCCGATTCTAAATCATAAGTAGAATAATTTCTCCCATGAAATTTGAGTTGCCTTGATGCATATGCAACCACTCTCTTCTCTTGCATCTAAAACACATCCCAAACCTTGATGTGAAGCACCACAGTAGACGTCAAAAGGTCTTCCGACCTCTGGAATTACCAGCACTGGAGTACCTCATGGAGATACGCTGGATTTGATGAAATGCTTCCCCAACAGCTCTTCCACTTGCTTCTTCAATTCTACCAACTCGGCTGGAGTCATCCTGCAAGGTGCCATTGACACTGGTCCAGCTCCAGGTACCAAATCAGTAGAGAATTCCACTTCTCTCTTAGGAGGTAACCCAGGTACTTCTTCTGGAAATATATCCATCAAACTTTTCACCACATGAATCCTTCTTACGTCCTCTTCGTTCTTCACTTCCCACCGAGCTATGATCACGAAACACCTCGCCCCTTCTTCCAACTCTGATCGCCCATGCCGAGCAGATCTCACATCGGGCTCTTGGAGATCGGAAAACACCACTTTCTGCCTACCGTAAACTATGGGAACGTGATCGGCATACAGCCAATCCATTCTTAGGATAACATCTAGATCCTGCAGAGGTAGACAGATCAAATTCACTTTGAATCTGCGTCCCTCTACTATCACTGGACATTCAGGGCAACTGTAGAGGTCAACACCTGCCCTGACACAGGTGTAGAGACCAACAGTTTCGAAGGGTAACTCCTTCACTAGAAGGCCCAGCTCGGCTACACCGACTTGACACCAAAGAGTGTGTCGCTCAGAAACAAGCAATGCTCTTATACTTCTACCAGCAATAACACAAGCATCTTACACCAAAATACCTGACTGGGACGCCTCAGCTCCTGCCATGGCAAACACTCTCCCTGTTGCCTGAGGTCTGCTGCCTTCGTTCTTCAACTGCTGAGAACCACTGGGTTGGGTCATCCTATTGTGGGTAGGACAATCTCTAGCAACGTGTCCCACCTTTTGGCATGCAAAACACTTTCTCCCCGACGTCTTCTTGGGGCACACCTTGGCTAGGTGTGGTCCACTACAATGGAAACATTTAAGTTTCCAGGGTTGCTGCTGCTGAAACTGGGATGATGTCGCTCCCGCCCGATGTGGTGGAGGTCTCGCATAAGGCTCATTCTGCTGCTGCTGCACCTTGGCCTTCCCACTGGAGGAACTCCCTGGGTGTGACCTGATCACCCGAGACTCACCCTTCTCCAGAGTCTCCACCAATTTCGCCTTCTCCACTAAGGCGTGAAATTCCCTGATGCACATAGGGGCTATGGTCCTCTTCAGCCCATGTTCCAGTCCTTCTTCAAACTTCCTGCACCTCCAAGCCTCGGAGGTCGCCTGTGTATAAAAACGGGCGAAGTACTCAAACCGAGCAGCATAGGCGTCCACATACATCTCTCCCTGCTCCAACCTTAGAAATTCGGCTTCCTTCGCCAACCTTGCACTATCTGGAAAACATTCCTCCAGAAACTTCACCGTGAAGCTCTCCCACTGCTGCATCGCAGCTTGATGACTCTGAGCCATCACCGCATTCTGCTGTTGGATGGCACCCGCCATCATCTCAACGGCCCTGGCGATCTGGCCCATTTCAGGAGAAGGTTGGGGAGAGGTAGGAGGTCTACGAGTCATCTTCCTCGTTCTCAGATTCCGAAACTACTAGCTTCTATATTCCCTACAACTATAAGAATGAGATCGATAAGGAATCAATTCATTCAAGGGGGGTACCATCTCGACCTTACAAGGTCAGCTTCTCAAATTCCTTAAGAATTTGAGTTCATCAACAGAAACATGAAGCTTATAACCTCAAGCAAAACACCAGAACAGCTACTGGGGTGCAACCATCAATCCAAACAGCCACTCACAATCAATTACAACCACACTCAATAAAAATGAAATCGATCACACCAGAATTCAAAGTATGCTAAACATTAAACCTCTGGAATTTAGATTGAGAATCACCCTGATCCGGTCATGAGTGTGCACCCTCACCACCTTATCAAGACCCTCTCATTCTAAATACTAAGATTTTCAGTTAGGCATACATTCCCTACAGCACACACAAAAAAAAAATTTCAATACAAAAATGTTTGAAAACCTTTCACAATAGTTGTCACTTAAAACTCAAATAAGTTTTCATGAGCAGAAGAAAACACAATGGATCCACAGCCCTCAGGTCATCCTAAGGACGAACTGCTCTGATACCATTAATGTAACATCCCGCCAAATCGTTTCACAAATATATAATGAAAATAAACGAAAAATCAAAATGTTGAAATGTGCATAATTATATATATGTAATGAAGTTTCTCCTCACAGGGAGTTTAATACAACATCGGTCAATATTTCAAAATCTTAAGCAAGATACAGCAAAGAAAAAAAAAACGAAAAAAAACAACTGATCTCCTAACAGCTGATCTCCTACCAGCCGCGCTCATAACAGCCGACCTCCTAACAGCCGACCTCCTAACAGCTGACCTCATAACAGCCGACCTCCTAACAGCCGACCTCCTAACAGCTGACCTCATAACAGCCGACCTCCTAACAGCCGACCTCTCACTGAGGAGCTCTTCCTTCTGCAACCTCGTCTGCTCCCGTGCAAAATACACGATCATCACAGGTTTTAAGAAACAATCACAGAACCCAAAAACAGGGTAAGCTAGATGTTTTGAAAACTTAAAATCCACAGAAAACATAAATCTTCACACCATTCATGATCCATATCAATATCAGCCATCACATTTCCATATTCCACAAAACCATCAGGTAATCACATATTTCGCAAATCAATCTAAGAGTCTTTCAATTCACATAAACAATCAAGTGTCTATCAATTCAATTTCTCATTTCACACGTCAGACTTTCCACTGACTCATCACACCAGACACTTGACCACTATTTCCGGAGACTCGTGTGTTGAACTTAGCATCCAGAGACCTGCACCTGTCACACTAAAATGCTGTAATGTTTCCACAGCCATGCGCATCACACAATCTCAATATCATCACTCTCACAGTGTGACAGGGTGAATCCATATGACGGCTGAGCTCGTTCTTTTTCACACGGGCCACTCATACATAGGGACCTCCTTCGACTCTCACCACTGAATGACTTCATCTACGTAACTCCATCATATCAGCAGAGTCAGGATCGTCTCATTAACAGGATACTCACTGATCAATACACATCCTACACAAATCTTACACGGTATTTCCTTTCCTGAAAATACTATGCCTCGATCCCACATTCACAACATTCACACATCACATAACATTTCAACAAATGATTCCAGTCACAGCAAAACTCATGCCAAGGTTCAGATTTTCGAATATCACATTTAAAATCTCAAACAGTTTTCAAACAACACAAAAACAGGAGATCATTCAATAACAGATGAAAAACCGGCGATCACCTCCAGGAACCGGCGATCACGAACAAAACTGGGTTTAAAGCAAGAACAGTTTGAACACCCGGCGACCACGTCGCCCCCAACATCAAAATCATCACACATACAGTTTTCATTAGAAGTAAGGCTAGCTTCCCTTACCTGGACGAGCGTAAAACACCAAGAGTTCCTAAACCCACCGAGCTTAAAGGATGTCTTAGTTCGGTTTTAGCGTCTGGTTTGTAGAACTCGCAGAGAACCTTCCCAAATGCTCTATGGCAGTCGCTGGTAGTCAAGTTGGTGCCTGGGGATGACTGAATCGCAGCGCAAAGGAGAGAAAAGAGAAAGATGAAACTCTGTCACTATTTTCTCTTACTGCGTTCTAATCTCACTAAGAGGCGGTGCATTCCGATACTAGGAACATAGGCCTGCCATGTAGCTATCATTACCTACTCTCTAACTAACACTTCCGTGTGGGTTTCTTCCTCGAATTAAATGCAAACCTGACAGTATGGCCACGTGGCGTCTCTGCGCACATGGAGCATCTGTTCCGAAGGACTTTCACTGCCTACATGTCGCACATGCAGCACGTTCATCCTGGAAACCAGGGCCCCACCTCATCCGCGTATAACAGAACCCCCAATGACCATCCACCGATGTCCATGGCTCTCATGTCAGCGATGACCGATGTTCCTTACACCTGAGATGAATGATTCCTCACCCTGCAGACGACCGACGTCTCCCCTGCAGATGACCGACGTCTCCCCTGCAGACGTCCGACGTCTCCCCTGGCGATGCCCGCACGCCTCGCGCCCTTTTCTTCCTTTTTATTTTAAATAAAACATACTTAGAATTTATTTAAAATATACCCTTTTATTCCGAATTTAATTTTACAGGTCCTTACCGCCTGCACACTTCCTTGAATAGTGTGCCCACGTGGGTTTTGGGTCACTTTCCGTACCAACTCTCTGGAGCCACTGCTCTGAAGTACGCTACCTGACTACGTGTCGCGCATGCAAGACGCTCATGCTGGGCCCTGGGCCCCACTTCATCTGCGTGAAACACGACATCGCGCGATAACCTTTCGCCGATGACCACTCGTGCAAAGACAATCCACCGATGACCTCTCGCGCGATGACAATCCACCGATGACCTCTTGCGCGAAGAATCTCCACCGATGTCCTCTCGCGCGAAGACTCTCCACCGATGACCTTCCTCGCGAAGACTCTCCACCGATGACCTTCCGCGCGAAGGCTATCCACCGATGACTCATCCTGGAGGACGACCGATGTCTCTCTCTGGAAGACGACCGATGTCTCTCTTTGGCGATGCCCGCATGCCTCGCGCCCTGACGACGTCTGCATCCCTCGCGCCCTGGCGATGACCGTATGCCTCGCGCCCCGGCGATGCCCGCATGCCTCTCGCGCCCTGGCAAAGCCCACATGCCTCGCGCCCTGGTGATAATGTGTAGTAAGCGACCGGCGATCATGTGCCAGGCGATCTCATAGTCTTCTAAACTACACTTTCCTTCCATTTTCATTTTAAGTACAACCATACTTCGAATCCATTCAATTATATCCTTTTATTCCAGTAATATTTTCCAGGTCCTTACAAAATTCCCGTATGCACATCGGGGCTATGGTCCTCTTCAGTCCATGCTTCAGCCCCTCTTCGAATTTCCTACACCTCCAGGCCTCGGAGGTCGCCTGGGTATAGAATCGGGCGAGGTACTCAAACCGAGCAGCATAGGCGTTCACAGACATATCCCCCTGCTCCAACTTTAGGAACTCAGCTTCCCTCGCAAACCTTGCGCTGTCTGGGAAGTATTTCTCTAAGAACCTCACCCTGAAGCTCTCCCAATCCAACACATCCTCTCGGGCCTCCATCATCTGCTGAGCTCCCATCCACCAGAACTCAGCTTCTCCTGATAGCAGATAGGTGGCGAACAACAATTTCTTCTCTTCAGGGCAGGAGGTCGCCCTAAAGATTTTCTCCAACTCTCTGACCCACTGATCTGCTTGATCAGGGGTGGCATTCCCACTGAACTTGGGTGGGTTGTGCCTCATGAACTCGGTCAGTCCCATCCGTTCCTGAGGCTGACCGACGTGGGAATTTGTTTCAGCAGATCGAGCAGTTTCCCAGTGTTGCATTGTAGCTTGATGGTTTTGAGCCATCGCTGCATTCTGTTGCTGAATGGCAGTTGCCATCATCTCGATGGCCTTGGCAATCTGGCTCATTTCTGAAGAAGGTTGGGGAGGGGTAGAAGGTCTACGTGCCATCTTTCTTCGTTCTCGGATTCTGAATCTATAGGTTTTCTATATTCCCTACAACTACAAGAATGAGATCGATAAGAAATCAATTCATTCAGGAGGTAACATCTAGACCTTACAAAGGTCAGCATCTCAAAATCATTAAGAATTTGAGCTCATCAACAGAAACATAATACTTATAACCTCAAACAAAACACCAGGACAGTCATTGGTGTACAATCATCATTTCAAACAACCACTCTCAGTCAATTACAAGAACACTCAATAAATCACACCAGAATTCAATGTAGGCTAAACATCAAACCTTTGGAATTAAGATTGAGAATTATCTCGATCCAGTTATGAGTGTGCACCCTCATTACTTTATCAAGATCCTCTCATTCTTAATACTAAGATTTTCAATTAGGGCATACATTCACTAAGACACACACAAAATTTCAATACAAAAACGTTTTGAAAACCTTTCACTATAGTTGTTATTCAAAACTCAAATAGATTTTATGAGCAGAAGAAACACAATGGATCCACAGC
This sequence comes from Phaseolus coccineus, assembly GCA_037954025.1. Taxonomy (NCBI): domain Eukaryota; kingdom Viridiplantae; phylum Streptophyta; class Magnoliopsida; order Fabales; family Fabaceae; genus Phaseolus; species Phaseolus coccineus. The sequence continues at coordinate 16,013,836 of CM075686.1, read as the reverse complement.
CCTCAGGTCATCCTAAGGACGAACTGCTCTGATACCATTAATGTAACATCCCGCCAAATTCTTTTCATAATTATAAAACGAAGTAGAGATAAAATAATAATATTGAAGTGAACATAATCGTATATATGTAATGAAGTTTTCTCCTCGCAGGGAGTTTAATACAAGGTCGGTCAGTTTTCCAAAAACGTAAACTAAATACAGCAAAATAAGTAAAAACAGGAGATCTCCCAACGGAATAGGCGATCTCCTATCAGAAAAGGGCGATCTCCCTTCAGAATACAGAAAAGGGTGATCGCCTAACACAAACGTATATGGGCGATCTGCTTCCGGCGACCACTCACTGAGGAGCACTACCACCTGCAACCTCGTCTGCTCCCGTGTAAAAATACACGATCATCACAGGTTTAAGCAAACAATCACAATACCAGATAAAAGGGTAAGCTAGATGTTTCAAAAACTTTAAATCCATAGAAAACGTGAATTTCCACTCCATACATGAGCCATATCAAATGCAACCATCAAGATTTCCATAATCCACATACTCGTCAAGTGTCTATCTGCTACTTTCAATATTCAAGATTCACACGTCAGACTTTCCACTGACCCACAATGCATAGACACATGACTCTACTTCCGGATTGACTCGTGTGTTGACTCAGGCTCAGAGATCTGCACCTGTCATACCATACCACTGTGAAATCCACACAGGGTCGCTGTGAAATCCACACAGCATGCGCATATATAATCTCAATGTTATCACTCTCCCGGTATGACAAGGTTAATTCATATAACAGGCCGAGCTCGTTCTTTTTCACACTACTCGCCCATTCATATGAACCTCCTCCGACTCTCCACAACTGAATAACTTCATCTACGTGATTCCATTATATCAGCAGAGTCAGGATATCTCCTTCTAGACAAGCCCCTAGTCAATACACATTACACAAATGATCTTACACGGTATTTCCTTTCCTGAAAATACTATGCCTTGATCTCACATTCACAACATTCAAAACATCATACCACTCAATCGAATGATTCAAATCACAGCAACAATCATTTCAAAGGTTCAAACTTTCGAATATCACATTTAAATCTCAAGCAGTCTCAAAACAACACCAAAAACAGGGGAGTTCGCAAAACAACGCCAAAACCGGCGATCTGATTCAAAAGCAAGGGATTTCGAAATCTGTATTTAAAACCGACGACCACGTCGCCCAGACACATAGAACAGAGCATTCACGAAGATGAAAACGAAACCGGCGACCACGTCGCCCTCACTTCAGAAACAGCTAATCTATGGCTTGTATTGAAAATGAAGGCTAGCTTCCCTTACCTGGACTTGCGCAAAATACCAAGAGCTCCTAAATCCAACGAAGCTTGAAGAATGCCTTGGCTCTGTTTTTTCGTCTGGTTTGAAGGACTTGCAGAGAACTTCCCAGGTGCTCTAATGGTGGCTGTCGCTCGTCGTACTCTTGTGTGAAGGTGCCAGAATCGCAGCGCGAAGGAGAGAAATGGAGGAGAAAGGAGGTAGCTCACTCTTTCGCTCTTGAACAACTGAAATGTTTCTTTTCCTCAGCAGTGGGTTTTTCCATCTTAAACCAACTATTCCACAAAAGCCGCTGCCACCACCCACTCTGCAGGGAAGGTTGCGTGTACGCTTCCTGATCCCGCCCCTTGACCAGACGCTAGAGCTTCTTCTTCTAGCCTCCTCCTCCTCACCAGCTTCGCGCCAAGCACCTCAATGACTTCACCTGAAAGAACAAGTTGGCGCCTCTGCGGCCGGTTCAGCTCCGACGCTCAAGTTAGAGATTGGATCAATCAAGAAACTCAAAGAAAAACTCAGAGAAAAGCTTAGGACCGTGTATCAATCACTCTCTCAAAAATGAACTCCCCCCTTAATTCTGTTAAGAATTTCGTATATATACCTGAATCTTTCTCTCTCCTGACGGTTATCCCTCTTGACACGTGGAGGATATCTGGTCACACACGTGTCGTCATCTGGAGAACCTACAACTGAGTCGTTACTTCCACTTTGCTCCTGCGGCTAAGTTATCCACACAGGGAGTAGCTTAGTGCGCTAGCTACTGTGGGCGCAACCTTAACACGATGAACTGGCAGCCTTAACGTGATGAACTAATCTTCTCAAATGTACGGCGATGTGAAAACCCCGGCGATAGGCGTGTATTGATCCACACGGCGATAGGCGTGTTCTATTCTTCACACACGGCGATAGGCGATTGCTAATCTGTGTTTCTTTACTTCTCGGGTTCAGCTTACAGGCGCTCGCCTGACACTGATCCGCAAGTGTTGGTCCCTTAACCACCCCAACCAATCACCATTCTGGGCGATCGCCTCTCCGATTCACTTGCCACCCTCTACCACATGACTCCTTTGAACGATCCACGTAATCAACTGTTGCTGACATCATCTACTGCTGATAGCCAACCAGATCACTTCCTGAATAGTACGACTACGCATGCCTCTGCGCAGGCTAAAACTCTGAGGTCACTATTCTGAACTACCCTTTTTGTCTACGTGTCGCGCGTGCAGGACGTTTCATGCTGGGAGTCTGGGTCCCACCCTTTTCTGCGTGCAACTCGACATCGCGCGATAACCTTTTGCCGATGACCACTGGCACGAAGACAATCCACCGATGACCTCTCGCGCGAAGACTATCCACCGATGACCTCTCGCGCGAAGGCTATCTGATGGAGGAGGGCCAAGCACATCTAACCAAGGAAGCCAAGGCCCAAACCAAGAAGACCGTCTAGACCAAGAGGAGCGTCTAGCTCCAAGAAGTGAGCGTCTAGGACGTGAAGGAGGGAGGCTATCCATGGAGCTAGACCGTCTAGGACCTCTCACAAGATCCATGGCTAAACATATCCAAGCACACATAGAAGAAGCCACGGATGGGAGGGAGAAGACCTTGTACATGCTACTTGGAGGCCCATTAGGGGTAGCTTAGTAGATTAGTGTAGTGTAGAAAGCAAAACTTGCTAACTTAGGGGTGTGCTATCAAAAAGGTGCCCTTAGCAATAGAAGGAGGGGTGTGCTAGCAAATAGGTGCCTTTAGCAAAAGAGGGAGGGGTGTACTATCAAATGTTGCATTTTGACCTATCTTCTAGAATATTAGGATGATGGTGTGGTTTGACTAAAGTCAATACCCTAGGCAGCCCCCACTTTTTGTATTTCCATCCCTACCCTTTAAGCTTGCTCACCAAGGCTCCTAAATCTATAAATAAGGAGGCCTACCTCATGTATTTTCAAGTTTATTTGAGTAATGTTATGCTGCCATTTTTGTGCACAAGCTTTACTCCTCCTAGAAATCTAGGCTATAAACTTCAATCCTTTCACCTTCTCCCTTGAGCTGGCCGAACCACTCAACCCATACTCATCATGCACCTTCAAGACCAACACAACTCCTAGGAGGGTCTTGTTTCACTCATCCATTGCTTCCGCTCCATCTATTTCTACTTTGATTCAAGAAGAACACATGAAAATGCCATCATTTGGTATCATGAGCTTTTGGTTCTTCAAGATGAGTAGCTTGTCTTTTTAAATTTTCAGTTCTTCTTTATTTTCATCTTGTCATTTCAATTCCATAATTGTCTTGCTGTTTTTTTTTACATTTTAAATTGTTCTTGGTGTGCTTATGGAAGATCCAACCGAAGCACATGTGTTCAATTGATCTTGAACATTTTCTTGTGCAATTATGATAGGATTCCTTACACATTGAGTGGCTGTTTTCTTTTAGGAATTTGAGTCTTTATTGCTTTCTTATAATTGCTTCATTTTATGCTTTGAGTCTTTATTTTCTGAATCTATAAATGTTGTGTCAAGTCATGTGAATCCATAATTGTCATCAATTCTTAGTAGTCCTATTTTTGGCTTGATTGTTTCTTGTTTTTGGGTCTCTTTAATTTGCCTTAATCTGCTGTTATTTTGATCCTTTGCTGCCTTTTTAATTTTAGTTTGAGTTCATAATTGTGTCTTAGTTCTTACACAATTTCCTTCTTACATTTTCCTTTGTGTTAAATTTTGGTATCTTGCTGTTTTTTTTTTCCAGTTTTCCAGATTTCCCCTGTTTCTCTCTCTGTCTGGCTGTTTTTTTGTTTCAAAAATTATTTCCACTCATAGGAAATTTGTGATTCTCTGGAAAATGCAAGTTTGAAGTGTTACAAAAAGGACAAAAAAAAGAATTAGATCAAAAAAGGCAACAGAAAAAATATGATAAATCTTAGAAAATCATAGTGCAAATCTTGAGCGCTCCAGCTGGCCTAACTGCACACCAAATTTGCAAAAATTATTAAAAAAAATGGTGCATGCGTTTTAGGTGATTCCAAAGCCATTGTTTAGATAAGATCCTGAATTTTCTTGCATATAAATTTCAGAGACAAATTTTAAAAATACAGCTCAGCATAAATCGGGGAACAAACATGTTTTCTGGCCCACAACAATTTTCAGTGGTGCTGTTTTTTTTTTTATTTTTTTTATTTGGTCATCTAATCTAGTGCTTTTCTTTAGGAATTCCTTTTGTGTGCCAACTTTTTTTTGAGTACCTTTAATTGTTTGCTTTAATTTCTTGACTCTCTTTCTAAGTTGTCATATTATAAATCCTTTTGGTGGTACTGTTTTTATTCAATTAAATTTGTTTCTTGCTTTTGTTTCTTGACCTCTCTTTTGGGTGCTGGAATTTAATTCTCCTTGGTGCATATGTGCATGGAACTTGACTTGGTTTAGGTTTAGCTCTTGTGAATAGGTGCTGGAAATTGGAGAATTAAAGCCATCATTTTAAGGAGGAGACAAAGCTAAAGCCGAAACAAGGTTACTTGAAACAAACAATACAAACACCTAGAAGATCAAAAAAAAATTCAAGACAACAAGGAAGTGCACTAACCCAAAAGAGGATCAACAAAGGGAGTCTTCTTTTCCTTTGCAACTTGGTTTATTGTTAATTACCTCTTTAATTACGTTTAGACGGTGAGTGTGTCTTCAAGGGCTCAAAGTGTCCAAGAAGCCTCACCTAGGGCCGAATAGCATAGTAAATTTTTTGCTTAGTAATTTGTTGCTTGTTTGAACTTGTTTTCTATTGTTTTGGTAGAAACGTTTTGCATGATTAGTTTAGTTTAATTTGTGCTAAAACCGACTAGTTTGTTGCATATCTTTTTTTTTTAGCTTACATAGTTTTATTGCTTTTTGATTTCTCAACTTCTTGTGTTTTAAGTGTTTCACTAAGAGAAATTTTTGTGAGAAGGCATTGGAGACTAGTTTTTGGCAAGGAAAAGGCTTGGTACTTAAGTAGTCATTTGAGACTCACCTCCCTTACCTGGAAAACTACCTTCTTTATCTTCCCTAATCTTTCTCAAAGTAAAAACGCCTAAATACACAAAGGTCTAGCCATGTCTTCTTCTTCTCATTCTCCAAAGTCTATAGAATGTGAAGTAAAATCTTTGAAAACCCTTTTGAAAGAGGTATCCCAAGCGGTACAATTAATCTCTTCTAGGCAATTGGAGAATGAAAACAAGATTAATGAGTTGGCTAGAGCTCAAGAAGAGAAATCCCAAAAATCTCAAAAATAAAAAAAAACAAATACTCATGCATCCCAAAGCATTGCAACTCTAGGGGAGGGAAGCCTTAGAATTAATGACTACTACCAACCACCCCCTAGAAGAACTAGGCAAAGGGAACAAGAGGTGCCAAGGGAAACTAGAGTAGACCTGCCTCATTTTCATGGAAAGGAAAATGTAGAAATATATCTAGATTGGGAGATGAAGGTAGAGCAACTCTTTGCTTGCCATAGGGTAAGTGAGGAACGAAAAGTACCCTTAGCCACCCTTAGTTTCCAAGGAAATGCCATGTATTGGTGGACCTCTTTAGAAAGAGACCGACGTCTTCATAGGGAACCTCCCATAGAATATTGGAATGACCTTAGGGGAGCCCTAAGACGTCGACATATACCTTCTTACTACCATAGGGAGTTGATGGACAAGCTCCAAAGACTCCAACAAAAGAATATGAGTGTAGAAGAGTATAGGCAAAAGATGGAGCTCTATATGATGAGAGCCTCTATTAGAGAGGAAGAGGAAACCACCATATCTAGGTTCCTTAGTGGCCTATCACTTGAGATAAGAGATAGAGTAGAGCTCTTACCTTATCAAGACTTGAATGATTTGGTTCAACTTTGCATTAAAGTTGAGCAACAAAATTTGCGCAAAACATCAAGTCAAAAGGTGAGCCCCTATTCTAACTTTTATCCCAAGAGAGAGTTTAAAAGGGAGGGTAGTACATCTAAGGAAAAACCAAAAGAACCTACCAAACCCTTCACCAAAGAAACCTCAACCCCACCCATCCGAGCTAGAGATGTTAAATGTTTTAAGTGCTATGGTAGGGGGCATGTGCAAGCACAATGTCCAAACCAAAGGACTTTGTTTCTTAAAGGTGTAGACGAATACACTAGTGGTGAGGATGAGCTTAGTGAGAAAGAGGAAGGGGGAGAGGATGAGAGGGTAGCTCCATTAGAGGGAGAATTGCTTATGATTAGGAGAACCCTCAACAATCACCCTAGCACATCCATTGAAACACAAAGGGAGAACATATTTCATACAAGATGCAATGTTTTAGAAAATATATGTTCCCTCATTGTGGATAGTGGATCTAGTTGTAATTGTTGTAGTGCTAGGATGGTTGAAAAGCTTAAGCTACAAGTGGTTCCTCACCCAAAACCTTACAAACTTCAATGGCTTAATGAAAATGGGGAACTACATGTAGATAAGCAAGTGGAAATCAAGTTTTCCATAGGGAAATACAAAGATAAAGTTTTATGTGATGTAGTGCCTATGGAAGCTTGCCATATCTTATTAGGGAGGCCATGGCAATTTGACAAGAAAACCTTGCATGATGGTCTCACTAACGAGATTTCCTTCACCCATAAATATAAGAAGTTTGTACTTAGTCCTTTACCACATTCTCAAGTGGTGAAAGACCAAATACAAATGAAACAAAAGAGGGATGAGGAAAACAAAAAAAAAAGAGTGCTAGAAAAAGAGAAAATCCTTAGGGATAGGAAGGCGTGGGAGAAGAGTGTTCCTTCCCACAAGGTTGGTCTACAAGAAAAGCCTTTTGAAAATGTTTTAGAAAACTTGCTTCTTGTTGAACAACCAAGCCTTATCTTTTGTAAAGGAGCACTTACATGCACTGCCACAAGTAATGAACTCACGGTTTTACCTCCTCAAATAGAAAACCTTTTGAGTGAATTTGACGATCTATTCTCACAAGAAGGACCCAATGGGCTTCCTCCTCCTAGGGGGATAGAACATCAAATTGACTTCATTCCGGGGGCAAGCCTACCAAATAGGCCTGCTTATAGAACCAACCCCGAGGAAACAAAGGAGATAGAATCACAAGTTCAAGACTTGTTGGAGAAGGGTTGGGTTCAAAAGAGTCTAAGCCCTTGTGCTGTACCTGTCTTGTTGGTGCCTAAAAAAGATGGAAAATGGCGCATGTGTTGTGATTGTACAGCAATCAACAACATCACCATCAAGTATAGGCATCCAATCCCAAGGCTTGATGATATGCTTGATGAATTGCATGGGTCAACTCTATTCTTCTTGAATCAAAGTAGAAATAGATGGAGCGGAAGCAATGGATGAGTGAAACAAGACCCTCCTAGGAGTTGTGTTGGTCTTGAAGGTGCATGATGAGTATGGGTTGAGTGGTTCGGCCAGCTCAAGGGAGAAGGTGAAAGGATTGAAGTTTATAGCCTAGATTTCTAGGAGGAGTAAAGCTTGTGCACAAAAATGGCAGCATAACATTACTCAAATAAACTTGAAAATACATGAGGTAGGCCTCCTTATTTATAGATTTAGGAGCCTTGGTGAGCAAGCTTAAAGGGTAGGGATGGAAATACAAAAAGTGGGGGCTGCCTAGGGTATTGACTTTAGTCAAACCACACCATCATCCTAATATTCTAGAAGATAGGTCAAAATGCAACATTTGATAGTACACCCCTCCCTCTTTTGCTAAAGGCACCTATTTGCTAGCACACCCCTCCTTCTATTGCTAAGGGCACCTTTTTGATAGCACACCCCTAAGTTAGCAAGTTTTGCTTTCTACACTACACTAATCTACTAAGCTACCCCTAATAGGCCTCCAAGTAGCATGTACAAGGTCTTCTCCCTCCCATCCGTGGCTTCTTCTATGTGTGCTTGGATATGTTTAGCCATGGATCTTGTGAGAGGTCCTAGACGGTCTAGCTCCATGGATAGCCTCCCTCCTTCACGTCCTAGACGCTCACTTCTTGGAGCTAGACGCTCCTCTTGGTCTAGACGGTCTTCTTGGTTTGGGCCTTGGCTTCCTTGGTTAGATGTGCTTGGCCCTCCTCCATCACTATCCACCGATGACCTCTCGCGCGAAGACTATCCACCGATGACCTCTCGCGCGAAGGCTATCCACCGATGACCTCATCCTGGCGGATAACCGATGTCTCCCCCTGGAAGATCACTCCTTGAAAGCTGAAGCAAGCAGGCTTTCTTGTGATATGATGGTGCGAGAACTCATGCACACAAGACTGGAAGACGCCTTGAATGCTGAAATTCGAGTAGCTCGCCACGAGACAGCTGACTTTCACTAAAGACTCCAAGCCAAAACTATTGAAAACATCGAACTTGAGAGCAAACTCGCTCCCATACGGGCCCAAGTGGCGGACTTGCAAGCTAAACAGAAGGAAGATGCCACGAGGGTAGAAAAGCTGGAGAAGAAGTCAGCTGAACGAGAAGTCCTCTTGGAGGCAGTCGAGAGCAATAGGGATAAGGCCCTCGCCGAGCTTGCCAAGGCTCATGAAGAAAATAACAGGATGACCTTAGAACTTGGCAAAGCTCAGGAGGAAAACAAGAGAATAACCGCCATGTTGGACAAGGCCCAAGAAGAAGCTCAAAGACTTAATGCAGAGCTTGCCCAGACTCAGGAGGATCAATAGAAAACCGCCGACGATCTCGCTCAAGCTCTCAAGGAGAGAAAGGAACTGACCCAACAGATCGACGAGCTTGACCAGAGTTCTGCACAAATCCTCAACTCAGGGTTCGATGCAGCTTTGGAGCAAATGGCATGCCAATACCCCGAGCTGGACCTCTCCATGATCTCTATATGCAACGAGGTGGTAGATGGGAAGATTGTACCTTCTGTTGATTAGAAACCCCCTTTACCGCCTTATCTCCACACCCCATATCTATCTTTTAATTTGCATAACTGTAATTTGAACATCTTTATCAATTTCAACGTTCACCTTTATTACCTTGTCTTCGGCCTCATATTTGTTTCTTTGTGCGTTTAACTAATGTAATAGGTGAAACACACTTCTCCGAATGTAACTCAATGTAACTGAAACTTTGACCTTTCATACCCTGCTTGAAACTAAACAAACTACTAATTTAAAATTATCAATTTGTTCAGATATTAATTCTGGGCGATGACATCCAATAGAACTTGTGAACTTAAGGTGAAAAACCTCAACACACAAACCAACTTTACACTAGGCAACAAGCTTTAACCTTATCTGGTATTAAAAAATACAACTTACCTGACCTGCCAAGTGTTCTGCATCATTGCCAGAAATTCTTCTGATCTGGTACTCGCCGAATTAATTTTGGGCGATGTTGCCATCTTTATCCAAATAAGGCGTCCTTTGTGGGATCACCTTTTGCAACCTTCTATTCGCTTTTTCATCTGTCGTTCCTTTATATGAACTCTTCTTGCCTGCACCTGCTCGAAGGCAAGGAGGACTTCCTCTATCGCCTACACTTGCTCACAGGCAAGGAGGACTTCTTCTGTTGCCTACACTTGCTCAAAGGCAAGGAGGACTTCTTCTTTCTTGCCTGCACTTGCTCAAAGGCAAGGAGGACTTCTTCTTTCTTGCCTGCACTTGCTCAAAGGCAAGGAGGTCTTCCTCTATTGCCTACACTTGCTCAAAGGCAAGGAGGACTTCCTCTGTTGCCTACACTTGCTCAAAGGCAAGGAGGACTTCCTCTGTTGCCTACACTTACTCAAAGGTAAGGAGGTCTTCCTCTGTTGCCTACACTTGCTCAAAGGTAAGGAGGACTTCCTCTGTTGCCTACACTTGCTCAAAGGCAAGGAGGTCTTCCTCTATTGCCTCAAGATGCGCGAGAACATCGAGGACTTTGAACTTCCCTGGATGCCTCCGATCGCCAAAGGACGATGAGGACTTTAAAAACTTTTCACTTGTGCCTCTAATCACCTAAGGGCGATGAGGTCTTAAAAACTTTTACTTAAAACGTGCGCAATCATTTTACTTCTACCTCGAATCACTTTAGGTGATAAGGTTTTTCCAAAAACTTCTTTAAAACGATATGCACACAAACTTTAGTATACTTCAAAATTTCAATTTTGAATATCTTATTTCTTGGGTGGCCTCGTTAAAAACCCTCCTTAGGGAAAAAAGAGTGCCCCCTTGTAACTGTTTTTACAAAACTGTTTATGATTCCCCTGAGTTTGTACTACTTACGAAGCTTTAATTGAAATAAAATATGAGGTGTGTGGCGTTCCAAGTACGAGGAATCGCCCCTCCTGCTAGTGTCTCCAAGCGGTAGGCGCTGTTCTCGAGTGTTTCGGTTATTCTAAACGGTCCTGTCCACTTGGGTGACAACTTATTCTCCATCTCGTACTGGTGGGCCTTCCTCATCACCAGATCGCCGCTTCTGAACTGCCTCGGTATTACTCTAGAATTGTATCTTCGTTCTATTCTTCTTTTCACCGCTTCAGCTTTCACTCTTGCTTCCTCTCTGACCTCGTCCAGTAAATCCAGGTTCATTCTTCTTTCTTCATTTGATTCTTCTGCAACAAAGTGTTGAAATCTCGGCGAGCTCTCCTGGATTTCAACTGGAATCATCGCGTCACAGCCATACACTAAACTAAAAGGGGTTTCGTGGGTACCTGACTGCTCAGTTGTGTGGTACGCCCAAATTATGCGAGGTACCTCATCAGCCCACGATCCTTTAGCTTTCTCTAATCTCCTCTTCAAACCTCTCAACAGAACCCGATTAGCAGATTCTACCTGGCCATTCGTCTTTGGGTGCTCAACGGATGCAAACACTTGTTGAATTCCCACATCCTCACACAGCTTCTTCAACAGGTGGCTTGCAAACTGAGTCCCATTATCCGATACTAGACGCTTAGGCACCCCAAATCGGCACACAATGTTCTTCCATACAAAGTTTTCAATCTTGGGTGTCGTGATTTGGGCAACTGGCTCTGCTTCAATCCACTTAGTGAAGTACTCGATCGCCACGACCAAGTATTTCCTCTGCCTGATCGCCATTGGAAAGTGATGGAAGAGGGCCAAGCACAACCTTCCATGAAAGGCAAGAGCCAAGTCAAGAGCGTCTAAGACCAAGCTAGGAGCGTCTAAGACAAGCTAGGAGCGTCTAGGACGAGAAGGCCAAGCTAGAAGCGTCTAGGACAAGAAGACTTGGATCAAAGCTATGAATGGGAGAGTGGCATACTAGCACATATTCCGTGAAGGCCCATCAAATGTAGTTTAGCTTTAATTGGGGTGTAAATAGCATAGCCATGTGGACAAATGTTTATTTTTCTGCACATTAGAATTAAGGAGAAGTTAACCTTCCCACTATTCTAGAAAGCCCATGGAGGGGGTGAACTTACAAACTAGACACACCCCTCCCCATGTGCTCACACTTTCCATGTGGCCCATGTGCTTCACATTTACATTTCATTTGGCTAGCATTAGGGTTGCATTATGGTCCTCCTTAGCCTATAAAAGGAGGAGCCTACACCTTGTATTTTGAAGATTAAATAGAGTATTGTTATGCTGCCCAAATTGTGCCATACACTACTCCTTGCCTAACACTTAGGTTTTAGTCTTCAATTCATCACTACCAAAGGGGCTGGCCAAACCTCCCCATTTCCTCACTCTTCATGCACCTTCAAGGCACCCATGCTTCCTAGGAAGGCCTTGCTCACCTCCTCCATAAGCTTCCGCATCCATCATCACCAAGGAACTCCAAAATCCAAAGAAGAGCTCATAGGAATGCTATCATTTGGTATCTAGAGCTATGGTTCTTCAAAGATGAGTATCTCTTTTCATTTTCTTTTTGAGTTCTTCTTTTCTCCAAGTTGTTCATCTTTATTCCAAGTTGTCTTGCTGTTTTTTGTGTTTTAATATGATTTGAATGCTTGTTTATTCATTTCATTTGGTGGGTTTGTTCAAACTTGTGCTTGAACATCTATTTTCAATTTTGTGTAGGATTCTTGATATATTTGTGTTGCTGTTTTTATTTTTAGGTATTTGAGTCTTGCTTGAAATTTCATTTGGGTCATATGATGTTCTTGTGTCTTTTCATTTTATGAATCCATAAGTTTTGTCTAAGTCATGTGTTTCCATATTTGTCATCAAATTCTAGTAGTACTCTTTTTGATTTATTTGTTTCTTGTTTTTGGTCTGAATGTTTGATCTGAAATCTGTTTTGTGTTGATCCTTTGGTGCATTTTTAATTTTAGTTTGAGTTCTTATTTGTGTGTTAGATCCACACAAATTCCATCATATTAACTCCATTGTGTTTTTGAGGTATATCATTCTGTTTTTGATTCCAGTTTTCAGAACCCCTGTTTTCACTTTTCTGTGCTGACTGTTTTGAATTATGAAAATCACATACATCATCAAAAATTTCTGAGCCTCTGGATTTCACAAATTTGAGGTGTTAGCAAAAGGACAAAAAAAGAACCATCTGAAAATAAGAAATAGAAAAAAAAATATAAATATTACAAAAAAAGTGTGCAATCCTGACGTTCCAGCTGGCAGCTCTGAGCACTGATTTTATAAAATTTACCAAAATTAATTGGTACATGCGTTTGGAGTGAAACCAACGCCAAAAGTTTGTTAAGATCTTGTTCTGATTGTGTCTCAATTTTCAGAAGCAAATACAAAAGGGTCAGCTCAGCATAAATCTTTTAAAGATACGCTTTCTGGACCACAACAATATGTGCTTTTCTGTGGTGCTGTTTTTTGGTTTTTAAATCAAATCTAGTGCTATTCCTAGGTTCCTTTTTGTGTGCCATCCATTATTTGAGTACCTTTTATTTGCTTGTCTAATTTCATTTGAACTCTTTCTAGTTGTGTCACATTTAAATTCCATTTGTGTGGTACTGTTTTTCAAATTAATTTGTTTCTTGCTTTCTTTCTTTGGCCTCTAAGCTTGTTGGTGGATTAAATATCAATTGGTACTTGTTGAGTGAGAATTTGACTTGAGGGGAGTCTAGCTTGCTTAATAGGTGCTGGATTGAAGATTTTATTGACCTAATTCCAAGAGGAACAAAGGCAAAGGGCAGCAACAAACACCATACTACAAATACACCACACACTTTGGAAGGCCCAACAAGTAGAAAAGCAACAAAAGGGGTGCAACTAGAAGAACAACAAAAGGGGTGCAAATAGTAAAAGCAACAAAGGGAGTGTCATTTAATTTCTTTGCAATCTTGCTTGTGTTAATTACTTGTTAATCACGCAATTAGTCGGTGAGTGTGTCTTCAAGGGCTCCAAGTGTCCAAGAAGCCTCACCTAGGGCCGTCTAGCTTAATTTGTTTTTGTTAATTGCTTTAATTGAACCAACTTGCTTTAATCACTTCGTTAATTTCTTGTTTAATCTTGTTTAAGGCTTTCATAGCTTGCATTGTTTTCTTGCATTAAAAATTTGATTTCTTCAACCTAATTGTGTTTTAAGTGGTTTACTAAGAGAAAGCTTTGTGTGAAGACATTGAGGGATAGTCTTTGGCTAAGGCAAGGCTTGGTATTTAAGTAGTCCATTGTGACTCACCTCCCTTACCTGGAAGACTACCTTCTTTGACTTCCCTAAATTTTCTCAAGGTAAAATATTTCTATACACAAAGGTCTAGTCATGTCTTCTCATTCCTTTAAATCTCTTAAAAGTGAGGTGAAATCCTTGAAATCTCTTTTGGAACAACTTTCCAAGAATATTCAATCAATTTCATCTAAACAATTGGAGAATGAGGCCAAAACTAATGAATTGACTAAATCAAAGGATGAGAAGTCTCACATTTCAAAAAAATTACCTTCTCATGCATCTATCTCTAAAAAGCATGATTCTTTTGGGGAGGGAAGACATAGAAGAGATAGAAAAGAACAAGAAAGCCCAAGAGAGGTTAGGGTAGACCTACCCCATTCCCATGGAAAAGAAAATATAGAAACTTGCCTAGATTGGGAAATGAGGGTAGAAAAATTGTTTGCTTCCCATAAAGAAAGAAAGGAAAGAAAGATACAAAAGAAAAGAGAGGAAGCCAAAAGGGAAGCTAAAGAAAAAGAAAAAGAAAAGCATGAGAAGACCCTTGAGAAACAAAAGGCGTGGGAGAATAGTGTTCCTTCTCACAAGGCCATTCAACAAGACAAAAGATTTAAAAATACCTTTGAAAATATGCGTCTTGTTGAACAACCTAGCCTTTCCTTTTGTAAAGGAACACTTGCAAGCATAGTAACAAAAAAAGAGTCTTTAAAAGAAGCTTGCATAGATAAAGATAAAGTGGATTATTTCTCATATGTGCTAGGATATCACCAAGTGAATGTCAAGTTATTTACAAGCATCTACAAAAACAAATTTTTATGTGAAGTAGTGCCTAAAGAAACTTGTCATGTCCTATTGAGACAACCATTGCCAAGTGTGCAACTTCTCATAAACAATGGTTGTAACAACGAGACTATCTTTACACATAAGAGAAAAATTCTTCATGAAGGAGAACTCATGGACCAAATTAGAGTTGATAAAACTCTAGAGCTTTTAAAAGGAAAACTTTTGTCACCCATGAGAAAAGATGTTCAAAGACATTACCCTAGATACATTTCTTGTTTTAAAAATACACCTAAGGTGATGTCTCATGAACTCTATACTCCTTTACCTTTTGCAAATGATCCTTGGGAAGACATAAACCTCAATTTTATCTTAGAGCTTCCTAGGACAACAAAAGGTTTTGATTCCATTTTTATGGATATGGATAATCTCTTCTATATAGAAGTGACAAGTCTTCATGGTTTATCTTCAAGCATAGTATTGGACAGAGCTCCAAAATTTGAAAACCATCATTTGAGGAATCTTTTAGAAAAACTTGAAATTAAGTTGTACTCTTCAAATTTTTATCCTCAAAAATGGTCAAAATAAAATTGAAAACATAGCTCTTTTTACTATGCCTAGAGAAATCATGAAAGACAATCACAATTCTTGGGATGAGTATCCTTTTGAGCATGCATACAATGGAGTAGTCCACAAGACTACTAATATTTCTACATTTGAAATTGCATGTGGACTTAATCCTCTTTCGCTTTTTAAGTTCTTACCCTTTCCTAAAGGTATTGTGCCTAAGGAAAAGGTAACCAATATTGAAAATTTTCAAATACATAAGAGGATTAGAGAACACATACAACCATCAAAAGAGAAATATTGTACAAAGTTGCCAAAAACAAAAATGGCAACTTCATACAATTAAGTTCTCTCCAGTTGCTCACACTAACACCTTTACTTTGTTTGATTATTTCCATAGGTGGACGTTTGATCCGGGAGGACAAGCCTTGCCGAAACAATAGGCTGCTATCCGAGATCAAATCTGTAGATCTGAGGATAGATCTTCTCAAAGGAGGAGGAGATGATGGACACCATCCAGCCCCATCCATCCCCCTAGTTGAAGACAAAGCAAGGGATTTGAGGACAAATCCTTTTTCAAGAGGGAGGGGATGATGGAAGAGGGCCAAGCACAACCTTCCATGAAAGGCAAGAGCCAAGTCAAGAGCGTCTAAGACCAAGCTAGGAGCGTCTAAGACAAGCTAGGAGCGTCTAGGACGAGAAGGCCAAGCTAGAAGCGTCTAGGACAAGAAGACTTGGATCAAAGCTATGAATGGGAGAGTGGCATACTAGCACATATTCCGTGAAGGCCCATCAAATGTAGTTTAGCTTTAATTGGGGTGTAAATAGCATAGCCATGTGGACAAATGTTTATTTTTCTGCACATTAGAATTAAGGAGAAGTTAACCTTCCCACTATTCTAGAAAGCCCATGGAGGGGGTGAACTTACAAACTAGACACACCCCTCCCCATGTGCTTACACTTTGCATGTGGCCCATGTGCTTCACATTTACATTTCATTTGGCTAGCATTAGGGTTGCATTATGGTCCTCCTTAGCCTATAAAAGGAAGAGCCTACACCTTGTATTTTGAAGATTAATTTGAGTAAAGTTATGCTGCCAAATTTGTGCCATACTTACTCCCTTGCCTAAATCTCTTGATTTATGGTTTTAATTTTCACTCCTTCACCACCAAAGAGAGCTGGCCAAACCTCTCTCATTTTCATACACATCATGCACCTTCAAGATCACCATCACTCCTAGGAGGGTCTTGCTCATTTAAACCATTGCTTCCGCACCATCTTCAACATCCAAGGAGAGCTCAACATGTGAAGGCCATCACTTCCTATGAGCTCTTCTTTGGATTTTGGAGTTCCTTGGTGATGATGGATGCGGAAGCTTATGGAGGAGGTGAGCAAGGCCTTCCTAGGAAGCATGAGTGCCTTGAAGGTGCATGAAGAGTGAGGAAATAGGGAGGTTTGGCCAGCCCCTTTGGAAGTGATGAATTGAAGACTAAAACCTAAGTGTTAGGCAATGAGTAGTGTATGGCACAATTTGGGCAACATAACAATACTCTATTTAATCTTCAAAATACAATAGGTTGGCTCCTCCTTTTATAGGCTAAGGAGGACCATAAAGGTTAACCTAATGCTAAGGAAATGTACTCAAAATGAAATGCAAATGCCAACACATAAGACTCATGGCCGGCCCTAGTTTTTAGAATGCTTCTAGAAATGTAAGAAAGCTAGGTTAAACCCTCATGGAATCAAGTTTGTGTTATTTACACCACAACTAAAACTAAGCTACTCTTGGTGGGCCTTCATGTAATATGTACAAATATCTTTCTCTCCCATCCTTAGCTAAGTCAACGTCTTCATGTAGTCTTTTGGCCATGGACCTAGTAAATGGTCCTAGACGCTCTTGCCATGGCCCTAGACGCTCCTTCCATGGCCCTAGACGCTCCTTCCATGGCCCTAGACGCTCCTCTTCTTGCCCTAGACGCTCTTGGTATGGCTTTGGATGCTCTTGTCTTGGCTCTTGTCTAGTTGTGCTTGGCCCTTTTCCATCATCCCTTCCTCCTTAGAAAGGATTTGTCCTCAAATCCAAGTCTTCCTTGTCTTCATTGGTACCTACAAATGGAGATAAGTCAATTACATTGAAAGTATCATGCACTCCATATTCAAGAGGTAGGTCCAATTTGTAAGCATTGTTATTGACTCTCTTGAGGATTCGAAAGGGTCCATCACCTCGGGGACTTAGTTTGTACTTCCTTTTAGTTGGAAATCTATCTTTTCGAAGGTGAAGCCAAACTAAGTCTCCTTCCTCAAAAATTATTTCTTTCTTCCCCTTATTGTTGTATATTGCATACTTTTCATTTTGTTGTTGTATTTGGGTTTTAATCTTCTCATGAATTTTCTTAACAAAGTCGGCTTTGATTACTCCTTCCTTATGCATAAATTCTTGTGGGTTAGGAAGAGGCAGCAAATCCATAGGTGTGAGAGGATTAAACCCATACACAACTTCAAAAGGAGAAGCATTAGTAGTCTTGTGGACTACTCTATTGTAAGCAAACTCAATGTGGGGAAGATACTCATCCCAAGACTTGTGGTTCCCCTTCATGATAGCCCTAAGCATAGTTCCAAGAGATCTATTGACTACTTCGGTTTGGCCATCCGTTTGAGGATGACAAGAAGTTGAAAATTGTAGTCTTGTTCCAAGTTTGCCCCAAAGAGTTTTCCAAAAGTGGCTTATAAACTTGGGATCTCTATTGGATACTATACTTCTAGGTATACCATGGAGTCTTACTGTAAGGACCTGGAAAATCTTATTGGAATAAAAGTGATATATTTTAAGTGAATTCTAAGTATGTTTTTATTTAAAATAAAAGTGAAGGAAAGTGTAGTTAGAAAGCCATGAGATCGCCTGGAACATGATCGCCAGGGCGCGAGAGGCATGCGGGCATCGCCAGGGCGCGAGAGGCATGCGGACATCGCCAGGGCGCGAGAGACATACGGGCATCGCCAGGGCGCGAGATGCATGTGGGCTTTGCCTGGGCGCGAGAGGCATGCGGGTGTCGCCAAGAGGAGACCTCGGTCGGTCTCCAGGAGGAAGAGACCTCGGCCGGTCTCCAGGAGGAAGAGACCTCGGTCGGTCTCCAGGAGGAAGAGACCGCGGCCGGTCTCCAGGAGGAAGAGACCTCGGTCGGTCTCCAGGAGGAAGAGACCTCGGTCGGTCTCCAGGAGGAAGAGACCTCGGTCGGTCTCCAGGAGGAAGAGACCTCGGTCGGTCTCCAGGAGGAGGAGACATCGGTCGTCTTCCAGAGAGAGACATCGGTCGTCTTCCAGAGAGAGACATCGGTCGTCCTCCAGGATGGGTCATCGGTGGATTGTCATCGCGCGAGAGGTCATCGGTGGATTGTCTTTGCGCGAGTGGTCATCGGCGAAAGGTTATCGCGCGATGTCGTGTTTCACGCAGATGAAGTGGGGCCCTGGTTTCCAGGATGAACGTGCTGCATGTGCGACATGTGGGCAGTGAAAGTCCTTCGGAACAGTAGCTCCATGTGCGCAGAGACGCCACATGGCCATACTGTCAGGTTGCATTTAATTCGAGGAAGAAAACCCACCCAGGAGGGTTAGTTAGAGAATAGGTAATGATAGCTACATGGCAGGCCTATGTTCCTAGTATCGGAATGCACCGCCTCTTAGTGAGTTTAGAAACGCAGTGGGAGTATAAAAGGTGACAGAGTGAGTTCACCTTCATCTTTCTCTTTTCTCTCCTTTGCACTGCGACTCAGTATTCCCCAGGCACCAGCTTGACTACCAGTGATTGCCATAGAGCATTTGAGAAGGTTCTCTACAAGTTTTACCAATTAGAACGCTTAGGCAGAGTTCAGGCATCCTTTACGTTCGGTGGTTAGAGCTTGAAGTGAGTTTCACGCTGATCCAGGTAAGGGAAGCTAGTCTTTTTCCAACGAAAACGTTATATTTGCTGATTGAGATGTTGGGGCGACGTAGTCGCGGGTTCTTGCTTTCGTTCTGGGGTCCTGATGTTGAAATGCGAAGTGTTTACTGTAATCGATTCTGTTTTGATGTTAAGGGCGACGAGGTCGCCGGTTTCAAAATGTTCTTGTTTAAAACCCAGTTTTGTTCGTGATCGCCGGTTTCTGGAGGTGATCGCCGGTGTTCATCTGTTATTGAAATATCCTCTGTTTTTGTGATTATTTGGAACTGTTTGAGATTTAAATGTGATATTCGAAAATCTGAACCTTGGCATGAGTTTTTCTGTGACTGGAATCATTTGTTGAAATGTTATGTGATGTGTGAATGTTGTGAATGTGGGATCGAGGCATAGTATTTTCAGGAAAGGAAATACCGTGTAAGATCTGTGTAGGATGTGTATTGATCAGTGAGTGTCCTGGTGTAATGAGACGATCCTGACTCTACTGAGGTAATGAAATCACATAGAAGAAGTTACTCAGTTGTGGAGAGTCGAAGGAGGTCATACGTATGGGTGTCTCGTGTGAAACAGAACGAGTTCGGCCTGTAGTATGGATTTACCCTGTCATGCTGTGATAATGATGATATTGAGATTGTGTAATGCGCATGGCTGAGGGCACTTTCCAGCCTTTTAGCATGACAGGTGCATGTCTCAGGACGCTAAGTTCAATGCACGTGTTTTCCGGAATAGTGGTCAAGTGCCTAGTGTGATGAGTCAGTGGAAAGTCTGACGTGGGAAATATTGAGAAATTGAATTGGTAGACACTTGATTGCTGATGTGAATTGAGAGACTCTGGAATTGATTTGTGAGTTATGTGATTATCGAATGGTTTGGTGGAATATGAGAAAGTTGATGGTTTTATGTGGATGTCTTAAATTGATTTCATCTTGATTTTTTTTAAGTTCATTTTGAAACTCTCTTTTAAATGTCTAGCTTACCCCTTTGCGTTTTGGTTCTGTGATTGTTTCTTAAAACCTGTGATGATCGTGTAATCTTTACACGGGAGCAGATGAATCTTGCAGGAAGAAGAGCCCCTCAGTGAGTGGTCGCCGGGAGGAGATCGCCCGTTTTGCTTCTGTTGGGCGATCACCCGTTTCCTGTTCTCTGATCGAAGATCGCCCTTTTGATAGGAGATCGCCCTTTTGATAGGAGATCGCCCTTTTGATAGGAGATCGCCCTTTTGTTAGGAGATCGCCTTTTTATGTTGGGAGATCGGTTGTTTGGTTGTTTTTGCTGTTTTTATGTTTAAGTTTTGGAAAATGACCGTTTTGTATTAAACTCCCTGCGAGGAGAACTCCTTTGTGCATATATACAATTATGTTTATTTCAATATATTTGTTTTACCGTTATTTCATATTACGAAAAAAAAAAAAAATGCGAAATGTATTTGGCGGGATGTTACACTTACTACTTCTCTAAAGAAGAGCCTAGAAATATTTTGAGCATCATCTACCTTGTGGCATGGAATAAAATGGGACATTTTACTAAAACGGTCCACTACCACAAAGATAGAGTCATGGCCTCTTGCAGTCCTAGGGAGTCCTAAAATGAAGTCCATGCTAATGTCTTCCCAAGGAGCATTTGCAATCGGCAAGGGGGTGTAGAGTCCATGAGGCATTGCTCTAGACTTTTCTTTTAAACATGATATGCATCTAGAACAATGTCTTTGGACATCCTTTCTCATGTGTTGCCAATAAAATTTTTCTTTTAAAAGATCTAGAGTCTTATCAACTCCAAAATGGCCCATGAGACCCCCTTCATGTGATTCCTTTACAAGGAGCTTCCTATGTGTGCCTTGGGGAATAGAAAGTTTTCCTTCCTTAAAAAGATATCTGTTCCGGTCAGTCATCAGTAGTTGATGACGTCAGTAGCAGGTGACCACGTGGACCATACACAGAGTGAATCAGAGAGGATATTACCAACGACGGTGATCGGTAGTCAGATACCTAGTGACCGCCACCCCCAGAGCGGTGCCTAGATAAGCGCCTGGAGACACCGCCCGGTCATCGGGGGGAAGTTATGAGGCGCCGCACGGTCATCGGGGGGAAGTTATGAGGCGCCGCACGTCATCGGAGGGAAGTTATGAGGTGCCGCACGGTCGTCGGTGGATAGTCAGGAGGCACCGCACGAACGTCGGTGGATTGTCATGAGGCACCGCACGGACGTCGGTGGATAGTCATGAGGTACCACACGGACGTCGGTGGATAGTTATGAGGCACCGGTCGGTCGTAAGCGCATGCAGAGGGCGATCGGTCATCGGGGTTCTTGTCAACACGTGTTAAGTTGAGACCAAGGTTCCCAACGAGAACTGATCTGGTCGGTCATCGGTAGATGATGACTTCAGCAGTAGATTGCCACGTGGACCAATCACAGGGTGCCACGTGGAACGACATGGCGGGAGAATGCATGGATCAAGAAGGGCAAGAGAAAAGAGAATGTAGCTTGGAAGTTGAGGGAATCGCCGTTTGTTAAAGAAGGTGGCGGTCTCCTACTTCTCTCGTATGAGATCAGTAAACGCCTAGATTGCACGTGATCACCGTATGTGAGGACATCGCCGAAAGAGGACATCGCCGGGTATTGGGGAAGATTTGGTAAACGTTTATTACATGGTCTAAATACAGGAGATAAGTGGTATATTTGCCCGTGTGCTCTGAGAACCGTGATAACCAGTGTTAACCAGCTTTAAGGCTGTGCCCAGAGTAGCCTGCATGCTAAGTTACTCCCTGTGTGGATAACTTAGTGGCAGGAATAAAGGGAAAGTAACGTTTCAGTTGCAGGTACTCCAGATGGTGACACGTGTACGACCATATGCGACCCACGTGTCGAGAGGAATAACCGTCAGGAGAGAGAAAAACACAGGTATATATAGAATTTCTAACGGTATTCAGGGAGGGTTTTTCATTTGGTAACAATTCACTTGCACGGTTCCTAGTTTTCTCTGAGAGAATTTGTTGATTCGTCCACTGACTTGAGCGTCGGAGCTACACTGGCCGCAGAGGCGCCTTTCTGTTCTTTCAGGTTTCTTGGAAGGTTTGGAGCTGGAGAGGAGGAGTGTTGACGCTCGAGTCAAGCGGCAGGATCAATATCCCTCAGCCACATAGTAACCTCCTTGTGCTCTATGTCTACACTTAGCATAGATGGATGAAAATTCTTGACCTTCTTGATAAAGCTCTTTTATGTGATCAAATCTAAGAATTTGGGCACCTAATTTTGAAAAGAGCAAATGCCTCCTTGAGAGTGCATCGACCGCTATGTTTGTGCTTCCTTTCTTGTATTTGATTACATAAGGGAATTGCTCAAGAAACTCCATCCACTTAGCATGTCTTTTGTTGAGCTTGTGTTGGCCTTTTAAGTACTTTAGGGACTCATGATCACTATGGATAACAAATTCTTTGGAAATAAGATAATGTTCCCAAGTCTTTAAGGCCCTCACAAGTGCATAGAGCTCTTTGTCATAAGTGGGGTAGTTAAGGGTGGCACCATGAAGCTTTTCACTAAAATATGCAATGGGGTGACCACCTTGTAACAATACCGCACCTATGCCCACGCCCGATGCATCACATTCTATCTCAAAAGTTTTAGAAAAATTTGGAAGAGCTAGAATGGGTGCATGGGTGAGTTGAGCTTTTAACCTTTGAAAGGCTTGCTCATGCTTTTCACTCCAACAAAATGCGACATCTTTTTTAACAAGTTCATTGAGAGGGGAAGCTAAGCTTGAAAAATTGGGTACAAACCTTCTATAGAAGCTAGCTAACCCATGAAAACTTCTTACTTGACTACATTTTGAGGAGTGGGCCACTCTTTGATGGCTTGGATTTTCTCGGGGTCAACATGCACCCCCCTTTGGTTAACTATGAACCCTAAGAAAACTATGCTATCTACACAAAAGGTGCACTTATCCCTATTGGAAAACAATCTATTTTTCCTAAGCACTAGAAGAACTTCCCTAAGGTGACTTAGATGGTCTTCTAGGGTTTTGTTATACACTAGGATATCATCAAAGTAAACTACTACGTATTTACCTATACAATCCCTCAAGGTATGGTTCATGAGCCTCATGAATGTACTAGGGGCATTAGTGAGGCCAAATGGCATCACCAACCACTCATATAATCCAAACTTAGTCTTAAACGCGGTTTTCCATTCATCACCCTCTTTGATTCGAATTTGGTGATACCCACTCTTAAGTTCAATTTTGGAAAATATGGTTGACCCATGTAATTCATCAAGCATGTCATCAAGCCTTGGGATTGGATGCCTATACTTGATGGTGATGTTGTTGATTGCTCTACAATCACAACACATACGCCATTTTTCATCTTTTTTTGGCACCAACAAGACAGGTACAACATAAGGGCTTAGGCTCTTTTGAACCCAACCCTTCTCCAACAAGTCTTGAACTTGTGACTCTATCTCCTTAGTTTCCTCGGGGTTGGTTTTATAAGCAGGCCTATTTGGTAGGCTTGCCCCCGGAATTAGGTCAATTTGATGTTCTATACCTCTAATGGGAGGGAGTCCATTGGGTCCTTCATTAGAGAATACATCATCAAATTCACTCAAAAGATTTTCCACTTGAGGAGGTAGACTCATGGGTTCACTACTTGTGGCAGTGCATGCAAGTGTTCCCTTACAAAAGATAAGGCTTGGTTGTTCAATAAGAAGCAAATTTTTCAAAATGGTTTTCAAAGGCTTTTCTTGTTGAGCAACCTTGTAGGAAGGAACACTCTTCTCCCACTCCTTTCTATCCCTAAGGACTCTCTCTTTTTCTAGGAAGCAAATTTTTTTTTTTTTCCTCATCCCTCTTTTCTCTCATTTGTATTTGGTCTTTCACCACTTGAGAATGTGGTAAAGGACTAAGTACATTGATCCATTGCAACTTGTAGGGCTTAAGATGAGGAACTACTTGTAGATTGAGCTTTTCAACCATCCTAGAACTACAACAATTGCAGCTTGATCCACTATCCACAATGAGAGAGCATATATTTTCTAAAACATTACATCTTGTATGAAAGATGTTCTCTCTTTGTGTTTCCATGGATGCACTAGGATGATTGTTGAGGGTTCTCCTAATCATTAGCAATTCTCCCTCTAATGGGCTTACCCTCTCATCTTCTCCCCCTTCCTCTCCTTCTACACTAGGCTCATCCTCACCACTAGTGTACTCATCCTTACCTCTTAAAAACAAGGTCCTTTGGTTTGGACATTGTGCTTGCACATGCCCTCTTCCAAAACACTTGATGTCCCTAGTTCGGATGGGTGGGGTGGAGGTATCTTTTGCTAAGGGCTTGGTAGTTTCCTTTGGTTTTTCTCAAGATGTACTATCCTCCCTTCTATATTCTCTCTTGGGATAGGAGTTAGAGTAGGATCCCACCTTTTGACTTGAAGTTTTGCGTAAATTTTGTTGTTCAACTTTAATGCAAAGTTGAACCAAGTCATTCAAGTCTTGGTAGGGAAGAAGTTCTACTTTATCCCTTATCTCAAGGTTGAGCCCACTTAGAAACCTAGATATGATGGTGACCTCTTCCTCTCTAATAGAGGCTCTCATCATATATAGCTCCATTTTTTGCCTATACTCTTCCACACTCATGTTCTTTTGTTGGAGCCTTTGGAGCTTGTCCATTAGCTCCATATGGTAGTAGGAAGGTATGTGGCGATGTCTTAGGGCTCCCCTAAGGTCATTCCAATACTCTATGGGAGGCTCCCTATGAAGACGTCTATCTTCCTCTAGAGAGGTCCACCAATACATGGCATTGCCTTGGAAACTAAGGGTTGCTAAGGGTACCTTCCTCTCTTCACTCACCCTATGGTAAGCAAAGAGTTGCTCTACTTTCATCTCCCAATCTAGGTACACCTCTACGTTTTCCTTACCATACAAATGGGGTAGGTCTACCCTTACTTCCCTTAGGGCTTCTTCCTCTCTTCTCCTATTTTTCCTAGGGGGTGGTTGGTAGTAATCATTGATTCTAAGGCTTCCCTCCTCTAGAGACTCTTGGATTTGTGATTGAGATGCATGGGTATGTGTTTTTTTTGAATTTTGAGATTTTTCTTCCTTTGCTCTAGTCAATTAATTGATTTAGACTCATTTTCCAATTGTCTATATGAAATGTGTTGTATGTCCTTGGAGAGTTGTTTCAAAAGAGATTTTATGGACCTTACATCACTTTCAATGGACTTGGAAGAGTGAGTAGACATGACTAGAACTTTGTGTATAGAAATGTTTTACTTTTAAGAAAGAAGAGGAAAGTTAATGAAGGTAGCTTTCCAGGTAAGAGAGGTGAGTCACAATGGACTACTTAAATACCAAGTCTTGCCTTAGCCAAAAACTATCCCTCCAAAACCTTTACACAAGTCCTTGTTTAGGTAAAACATTTAGAACACAATGAGGATGAAGAAATCAAAATTATTTATTTATTTATTTTTTAATGCAAGAAAACAATGCAAGCTATCTAGCAAACAAAGCAAATTATAAAAGCCTTAAACAAGATTAAACAAGAAATTAACGAAGTGATTAAAGCAACTTGGTTCAATTAAAGCAATTAACAAAAACAAATTAAGCTAGACGGCCCTAGGTGAGGCTTCTTGGACACTTGGAGCTCTTGAAGACACACTCACCGACTAATTGCGTGATTAACAAGTAATTAACACAAGTAAGATTGCAAAGAAATTAAATGGAACTCCCTTTGTTGCTTTTCTAATTGCACTCCCTTTGTTGTTTTTCTAATTGCACTCCCTTTGTTGCTTTTCTAGTTGCACCCCTTTTGTTGCTCCTTCCAAAGTGTGTGGTGTATTTGTGGTATGGTGTTTGTTGCTGCCCCTTGTCTTTGTTTCTCTTGGAATTAGGTCAATTAAAATCTTCAATCCAGAACCTATTAAGCAAGCTAGACTCCCCTCAAGTCAATTTCCCACTCAACAAGTACCAATTGATATTTAATCCACCAAAAAGCTTAGAGGCCAAAGAAAGAAAGCAAGAAACAAATTAATTTGAAAAACAGTACCACACAAATGGAATTAAATGTGACACAACTAGAAATAATTCAAATGAAATTAGACAAGCAAATAAAAGGTACTCAAATAATGGATGGCACACAAAAAAGGAACCTAGGAATAGCACTAGATTTGATTTAAAAACCAAAAAC
Organism: Phaseolus coccineus; assembly: GCA_037954025.1. Taxonomy (NCBI): domain Eukaryota; kingdom Viridiplantae; phylum Streptophyta; class Magnoliopsida; order Fabales; family Fabaceae; genus Phaseolus; species Phaseolus coccineus. The sequence goes on along the minus strand of CM075686.1, from coordinate 15,987,550 downwards.
AACACCACTGAAAAAAAAAGATTGTTGTGGTCCAGAAAGTGTATCTTTAAAGATTTATTCTGAGCTGACCCTTTTGTATTTGCTTCTGAAAATTGATACACAATGAGAAAAATATCTTAAAAAACTTTTGGCGTTGGTTTCACTCCAAAAGAATATACCAATTAATTTTGGTAAATTTTATAAAATCAGTGCTCAGAGCTGCCAGCTGGAACGTCAGGACTGCACACTTTTTTTGTAATATTTATCTTTTTTTTTCTATTTCTTTTTTTCAGATGGTTCTTTTTTTGTCCTTTTGACAACACCTCAAATTTGTGAAATCCAGAGGGTCAGAAATTTTTGATGATGTATGTAATTTTCATAAAACAAAACAGTCAGCACAGAAATGTGAAAACAGGGGTTCTGAAAACTGGAATAAAAAACAGAATGATATACCTCAAAAACACCATGGAGTTAATATGATGGAATTTGTGTGGATCTAACACACAAATAAGAACTCAAACTAAAATTAAAAATGCACCAAAGGATCAACACAAAACAGATTTCAGATCAAACATTCAGACCAAAAACAAGAAACAAATAAATCAAAAAGAGTACTACTAGGATTTGATGACAAATATGGAAACACATGACTTAGACAAAACTTATGGATTCATAAAATGAAAAGACTCAAGAACATCATATGACCCAAATGAAATTTCAAGCAAGACTCAAATACCTAAAAATAAAAACAGCAACACAAATATATCAAGAATCCTACACAAAATTGAAAATAGATGTTCAAGCACAAGTTTGAACAAACCCACCAAATGAAATGAATAAACAAGCATTCAAATCATATTAAAACACAAAAAACAGCAAGACAACTTGGAATAAAGATGAACAACTTGGAGAAAAGAAGAACTCAAAAAGAAAATGAAAAGAGATACTCATCTTTGAAGAACCATAGCTCCAGATACCAAATGATGGGTTGTTCTTCATGACCATTTGTTCTTCTTGAAATATGAGGTAAAAAGGTGGTGGAAGCTATGGATGATATGGGTCAAGGATGGCTCATATAGAGCTCTGGATTCCTTGTAGGTGCATGAAAGGTATGGAGAGTGATAGGTTAGGCCCAATCACTTGGAGGAAGGTGAAGATGAAGATCAATTTATATGAGTAAATGCTGCCAAAATTATGTTAGCTTCTACTCTCCAAGGCACCATCTCCTATAAATAGGGTGCTTTGGCTCATATTTTTTTAAGATCAATTTATATGAGTAAATGCTGTCAAAATTATGCTAGCTTCTACTCTTTGTCTAGTCTCTCTAGGTTAGACACTTTGATCTTCATCTTCACCTTCCTCCAAGTGATTTGGCCTAACCTATCACTCTCCATACCTTTCATGCACCTACAAGGAACCCATAGCTCTATATGAGCCATCCTTGACCTATATCATCCATAGCTTCCACCACCTTTTTACCTCATATTTCAAGAAGAACAAATGGTCATGAAGAAGAACCCATCAAGACCTCTTTCTCTGTCGACCTCGACTAATAAGCCAAGGAAGATCTCTTTCTCTGTCGAACTCTACTAATAACCCAAGGAAGACCCCTTTCTCTGTCGACCTCGACTGATAAGCCAAGGAAGATCTCTTTGTCGGACAACCTCGACTGATCTGCAAAGGAAGACCTCTTTCTCTGTCGACCTTGACTGATAAGCCAAGGAAGATCTCTTTCTCTGTCGACCTCGACTCATAAGCCAAGGAAGATCTCTTTCTCTATCGACCTCGACTAATAAGCCAAGGAAGACCTATTTCTCTGTCGACCTCGACTAATAAGCCAAGGAAGATCTCTTTCTCTATCGACCTCGACTGATAAGCCAAGCAAGACCTCTTTCTCTGTCAACCTCGAGTGATAAGCCAAGGAAGATCTCTTTGTCTGTCGACCTCGACTGATAAGCCAAGGAAGACCTCTTTCTCTTTCGACCTCGGCTGATAAGCCAAAGAAGATCTCTTTCTCTGTCGACCTTGACTCATAAGCCAAGGAAGATCTCTTTCTCTGTCGACCTCAACTAATAAGCCCAGGAAGACCTCTTTCTCTGTCGACCTCGACTAATATGCCAAGGAAGATCTCTTTCTCTGTCGACCTCGACTAATAAGCCAAGGAAGATCTCTTTCTCTGTCGAGCTCTACTAATAAGCCAAGGAAGACCTCTTTCTCTGTCGACCTCGACTGATAAGCCAAGGAAGACCTCTTTCTCTGTCGACCTCGACTGATAAGCCAAGGAAGATCTCTTTCTCTGTCAACCTCGACTCATAAGCCAAGGAAGATCTCTTTCTCTATCGACCTCGACTAATAAGCCAAGGAAGATCTCTTTCTCTATCGACCTCGATTGATAAGCCAAGGAAGACCTCTTGCTCTGTCAACCTCGACTGATAAGCCAAGGAAGATCTCTTTCTCTGTCGACCTCGACTGATACGCCAAGGAAGACCTCTTTCTCTGTCGACCTCGACTGATAAGCCAATGAAGATCTCTTTCTCTGTCGACCTCGACTAATAAGCCAAGGAAGATCTCTTTGTCTGTCGACCTCGACTGATAAGCCAAAGAAGATCTCTTTCTCTATCTACCTCGACTAATAAGCCAAGGAAGATCTCTTTTTCTGTGGACCTCGACTAATAAGCCAAGGAAGATCTCTTTCTCTGTCGACCTCGACTAATAAGCCAAGGAAGATCTCTTTCTCTGTCGACCTCGACTAATAAGCCAAGGAAGATCACTTTCTCTGTCGACCTCGACTAATAAGCCAAGGAAGATCTCTTTCTCTGTCGACCTCGACTAATAAGCCAAGGAAGACCTCTTTCTCTGTCGACCTCAACTAATAAGCCACGGAAGACCTCTTTCTCTATCAACCTCGACTGATAAGCCAAGGAAGATCTCTTTCTCTTTCTCTGTCGATCTCGACTGATAAGCCAAGGAAGATCTCTTTCTCTGTCGACCTCGACTGATACGCCAAGGAAGACCTCTTTCTCTGTTGACCTCGACTGTCAGGCCAAGGTAGACTTCTTTCTTGTCTTATTCCCTGCTGTGTAAACTAGAAAATTTCTCCTGTTTTGACCCTGCAGAAATCAAGGAAAGGATTATTGTGAACCATACTATTCTTCTCCTTTCTTTATCAAGGTAGAAGAGGTTCCTTTAACTTCCCCTGACCTCGCTGTAAAAAGTCGAGGACGAGGTCTCTAACTTCCCTCATCCTTGCTACCAGAGGGAGATGACTTTCACTGCGAACCATACTATTCTTCTCCTTTCTTTAACAAGGTAGAACAGGTCATTTAACTGTTTAACACAAATGTATCTGTAACATCCCGCCAAATCCTTTTCATAAATATAAAATGAAATAAAGGTAAAACAATAATATTTAAGTGAACATACGTATTTATAAAAATGAACTTAAAAATCAAGATAAAACAAATTTAAGACACCCACGTAAAAACCATCAACTTTCTCATTCATATCACACAGTCATCAAGTAATCACATATTTCACAATTTCCTCAAGAGTCGTTCAATTCACATAATTCCATCAAGTGTCTATCAACAAATTCTCAACATTTCTCACGTCAGACTTCCACTGACTCATCACACATAGACACTTGACACTACTTCCGGAAGACACGTGCATTGACTAGACTCAGAGATCTGCACCTGTCATGCTGCACCACTGTGAAATCACACACATTCACAGGGTCGCTGTGAAATCACACACATTCACAAGCGTATAAATGAATCTCAATATTATCACTATCCTAGCATGACAGGGTTAATCCACACAACGGGTCGAGCTCGTTCTCTTTCACACAACTCACCCATACCTGTGAACCTCCTTCGACTCTCAACGCCTGAATAACTTCATCTATGTGATTCCATTACATCAGGAGAGTCAGGATATCTCATAAAACGAATCACCGGTCATTGCACACTCTACACAATCTTACACGGTATTTTCTTTCCTGAAAATACTATGCTTTGATCCCACATCCAGAACATTCAAAGCATCATTCCACACATAAAGAATAAATCCATCATAGAATACCTTGAATCTTTTCTTAAACAACCCCACTCACAAGAACAAGCATACCACCGATCAGGTTTTCGAATAGCATATACATTTTTCATTTCAATCTCAACAAGTTCAGAGCGACATTAAACAGGGGAGTTCGAACAACAATATTAAAACCGGCGATCACATCCAAAACAGGGGATTTTGCAATAACAGTTGAAAAACCGGCGACCACGTCGCCCTCACTTCAGAAACAGCTAATCTACAGCTTTTATTGAAAATAAAGCTAGCTTCCCTTACCTGGACTTGTGCAAAACACCAGGAGTTCCAAAACCCGTCGAAGCTTAAAGATGCCTTAGCTCTGTTTTAGCGTCTGGTTTGGAGAACTTGCAGAGAACCTCCCAGGTGCTCTAATGATGTGAGTTCATTATGAACCTTTTTTGGTTTGGGTTGAGTTGATATAGGTTTCATTGTATTCATGACACTTTCAAGAATTAGGATCAAAATTCTAAAGAACAATTAATAGAGTTTCTACTCAAGAAAACAAAGGTTCATACTAAAAACACATGAATAGGTAACTTGTAGTGTAAGATAACAATGGAATATGAATGGGTAATTCAAGAACAGTACCAAACTTCAAAGGAAACACAAGAACAACATAAGAACACCAAGAACAAGTGAAAATACTGATTGAAATTCAATAGGAATTAGAAAATCACAAAGAAATTCATCAAAGAACAAAAACCCATGGATGGAAAACAAGAACAACACATGTATATGGAAACCCATGGTTTGGACGAAATTAAAACAGCAAGAAAACAAGGAAATAAACCAGCAAAGTGCAGAACAATGGCAGCAAATGAAAGGAAACAACTCATGGAAAAGATTGAACCGATTAAAAATGGAAAAACTACAAGAAAACACAAATGGGTATTTTTAGAAGATGAATAGAAATGACTTATGTGGTTGTAGCCTTTTGGAGATGTGATTCACGCCACTTGGAGGGTGGTTCTTCCAAGATGAGTGGGTGGTGCCGCCACTTGAGAGTCTCCAAAGCTCACAAGATAAGACATGAAGGAGAAGAAGAGACAAGTCTCACAAACTCACTCTCTCTCAATTTCAAGATAGTTTCTTTTCTTCTAACTTTCAACTTTTTTATTCAAAGTACCAAGCACCCCTATTTATAATGGAGAGGGCTGGTCATGTTACAAAGGGGAAGGAGTGGGAAGAGTCACTCTTCTAGCTCCTTCTAGTGCCTAAGAGAGAAAGGAGTAGAAAAGTCACTTTTTCCACTTTTTCCTAAAGAAAGTGCCTAAAATGCCTTACATTTAGAGGTTTCTTTTGGTTTTCCTCTTTGGCATACTCCTAAGGATATTTCTATATTATTTACAAATTTATACAAGAGTATTTACAAAGATTTATTTATACTACTATCTTTTGAATTTTCAAGAGAACCCAAAATGTTCTACTTTTTAAGAAGACTAGTAAGAAGAATTTTAAATGCTTGGGTGGATGACCTCTTCCTCCATTAGTAAAATCCTCTTCTACTTGATCTCCATCATGCTCCCCAGGTTGGAGAGAATTCGTCCGCGAATTCAGAATCCCTACATATAACAAAGTCAGTTTGCTATCAAATAAAATAGTGGATGATAATAAAGGCAAACTTGACTTAGCATTATGAATCATTGGGATGTCGGAAAAAGAAGTCCTATAGACAGACCATGTTGGAAAAAAATGTGGGGGAATGATTATTTTCTTAGGAAAAATTCCCTTTAAAGGGTAAAAACCATTAGTAGGTATGGAAAAATCATCCCTAACATTTTTCAACCAATATGGAGTGCAAGTAGGAACTTTTGGTAATGAAAAAGACAAAGAAGAAGAATACCTTGGATGCTCAAATTGAGGCATAGCATGAGTAAAAAAGATTGATTTAGTTGATAAGGTATTATGACTCATTTTATCATTTTCTTCTTTTTCATTTTCTCTTTTATTTTTCATTTTTAATTGGTCCTCATGAACTTCTTGTGGAGATAGGGGTTTTAAGGTAACCTTGCGCCCTTGGAAGGAAAAAGACATTATATTGGTGAGGCCATCATGTAAAACATGTCTATCAAATTGCCAAGGCCTCCCTAAAAGAATATGGGTTGCTTCCATAGGCACAACATCACATAAAACCTCATCTTTATACTTTCCTATTTCAAAATTTATGAGGACTTGTTTATTAACCATGATTTCTCCCTTTTTAGTAAGCCATTGGAGCTTATAGGGCTTGGGATGAGAGATAGTGGGTAAAACAAGCTTATCCACCACTCTTGTACTAGCCACATTTGTACAACTACCCCCATCAATTATCATGGAACATAACTTTTTGTTGATAAGGCACCGGGTATGGAAAATATTTTCTCTTTGGGTATCATCCAAAGGTTTTTGAATTGTGCCCATCATGCGCCTTATCACCAATAAGTCACCTTCACATTGTATTTCACATTCATTATCACTAGGGCTAGGGGAAGGGGAGTTAGATTTAGAAGAATTATCACTATGTTCACTTACAACTAAACCCCCTTTTACCGTCATGATTCTTTTTGTTGGACAATTTGCGGCTATATGACCATAACCTAAACACTTAAAACATTTCTTACTTGAGGTTTTGGTTGGTGATTTATTAGTTGAAGTGGAAGGCTTTGAATCCTTGGATTTGAAAGATGAATCTTTAGAAGGAAATTTGGGCAAAGACTTGTTTTTATTTTTCCAAGAGTTGTTGTAATAGCCATCATTATGAGTATTTTTGAAAGCAAGTTTCTTTGCAATTTGGGTTTCAACCTTGATGGCAAGGTGAACCAAGTTTTCTAAAGAAGAGTACTCATAAAGTTCAACAACATCTTGAATGTCCCTTCTAAGACCACTTACAAATCTAGCCATCTTAGCTTCATCACTTTCATGTATATCAACTTTAAGCATAAGCGTTTCTAGCTCTTTAAAATAAGCATCCACACTTAGCGTGCCTTGGTGAAGCCTTTGGAGCTTCAACAATAGGTCTTTCCTAAAGTGTGGTGGAACAAATCTAGCGCGCATACACTCTTTCAAATTGTTCCAAGAAACCACGGGAGGTCTCTTGTTTAGCCCAATGTCCATAAGAGTTTTATGCCACCATTGCATGGCATAGTCTAGAAATTCTAAAGTAGCTAGTTTTACCCTTTGGTCTTCTTGGACCTCATGTACATGAAAGATTTGTTCAACCTTTGCTTCCCACCCCAAATATACATTTGGATCACCTTCACCACTAAAGCTAGGTAATTTTACAAAAGGCATATAAGGCTTTGCCACATGTTGGCGCCTTTCTTCATAATGATGATGCCTCCTCCATTCGGTTTCATCTTCATGTCCATGATAGTTGGAAAAAGTTCTTGATGAATGCCTTGAAGAATGGCATCTTCTATGGTGTGTATGGCTGGACCTTTCATTAGTCACTTCAAGCCTTTGCAATCTTTCTTCCAATTGTCTTATAGCTTCATCTTTTTGTGCAAGTGACCTTTTGGCTTCTTTTAATTCACCAAGAATGAAAGCTTTTTGTGGAGAGTGTGGTTTGGAAGATTCACCACTTGAAAATTGAGCCATTTTCAAAACAGTACAGCAAAGACAAATAGCAAACAATTAAAGAAACAATGTTAGAAAACAAAGAAAATATGGTGCGGTTTTGGACAAAAAATAAAGGCACTCAAAATCACTCCAAGAAATTATACTTCCCTCAACCAAGCTTCTCTTGTGGAATGGAGTAACCTCAAATGAAATATGCCAAAGCACTCAACCACTCATCCAAAAATAACCACCACAAAACTTAAAGAACAACAAAAGACAAGCAAGAAAAAGGTACAAAACAAGAAAGGGTAGTGCAAAAGGAAGACAAGATATATGACAAAACTTAAGAAATGAAAGACAAGCAATAAAAGGCACACAATAAGACTCAAAGAATACTCACTAAACTTTATAATCAAGAAAGAAAGTACAACTCATAAACTTGTCAAAATACAAGGATCAAAAGTTCCACAAAGTAGACAACAATTTGCCAATCACTATGAATCCAACTTTGGTATGAAAATTAATGTGCAAAAGAATGAATAGATGCAAATACCAAACTGTTTTGAAGGATTTAAAAACAGAATTGGTTCTATTTTGTTCTGTTTCAGTTATGTTTTTTTTTTCTTTTTTTTTTTTTTATACCAAATGGAACTTATGTAGTGAAAGAACCATAATATGCATCATATGGAAGTTGAAACATCAATCAAATTGCACAAAAATTTTATGAAGGATTCAAGACAATTGAACACTTGAAATCAAATGTTAGGAACCTCCAATCACAAGTACTAAAACAAATTCAAGAGAAACACAAACTTTCAAAATCAAAAGCAAGCAAGTAGAGACAAGATTTGGACACCTAGAACACTATGAACATAAAACTCAAAGCAAAAAGTATGATCAATGAAAAGGCACAACTAAAACATATTCAAACCAAACAAAAGTATGAATATAAGGTGCTGGAAAAACAAGAAACACGAAATTATAGGTGCTGGAAAAAAAATTACCCAAAAAGAAAGTGTCTATTCAACTCACAATCAACAAATCAACACCATGGCTCTAGATACCACATGATGTGAGTTCATTATGAACCTTTTTTGGTTTGGGTTGAGTTGATATAGGTTTCATTGTATTCATGACACTTTCAAGAATTAGGATCAAAATTCTAAAGAACAATTAATAGAGTTTCTACTCAAGAAAACAAAGGTTCATACTAAAAACACATGAATAGGTAACTTGTAGTGTAAGATAACAATGGAATATGAATGGGTAATTCAAGAACAGTACCAAACTTCAAAGGAAACACAAGAACAACATAAGAACACCAAGAACAAGTGAAAATACTGATTGAAATTCAATAGGAATTAGAAAATCACAAAGAAATTCATCAAAGAACAAAAACCCATGGATGGAAAACAAGAACAACACATGTATATGGAAACCCATGGTTTGGACGAAATTAAAACAGCAAGAAAACAAGGAAATAAACCAGCAAAGTGCAGAACAATGGCAGCAAATGAAAGGAAACAACTCATGGAAAAGATTGAACCGATTAAAAATGGAAAAACTACAAGAAAACACAAATGGGTATTTTTAGAAGATGAATAGAAATGACTTATGTGGTTGTAGCCTTTTGGAGATGTGATTCACGCCACTTGGAGGGTGGTTCTTCCAAGATGAGTGGGTGGTGCCGCCACTTGAGAGTCTCCAAAGCTCACAAGATAAGACATGAAGGAGAAGAAGAGACAAGTCTCACAAACTCACTCTCTCTCAATTTCAAGATAGTTTCTTTTCTTCTAACTTTCAACTTTTTTATTCAAAGTACCAAGCACCCCTATTTATAATGGAGAGGGCTGGTCATGTTACAAAGGGGAAGGAGTGGGAAGAGTCACTCTTCTAGCTCCTTCTAGTGCCTAAGAGAGAAAGGAGTAGAAAAGTCACTTTTTCCACTTTTTCCTAAAGAAAGTGCCTAAAATGCCTTACATTTAGAGGTTTCTTTTGGTTTTCCTCTTTGGCATACTCCTAAGGATATTTCTATATTATTTACAAATTTATACAAGAGTATTTACAAAGATTTATTTATACTACTATCTTTTGAATTTTCAAGAGAACCCAAAATGTTCTACTTTTTAAGAAGACTAGTAAGAAGAATTTTAAATGCTTGGGTGGATGACCTCTTCCTCCATTAGTAAAATCCTCTTCTACTTGATCTCCATCATGCTCCCCAGGTTGGAGAGAATTCGTCCGCGAATTCAGAATCCCTACATATAACAAAGTCAGTTTGCTATCAAATAAAATAGTGGATGATAATAAAGGCAAACTTGACTTAGCATTATGAATCATTGGGATGTCGGAAAAAGAAGTCCTATAGACAGACCATGTTGGAAAAAAATGTGGGGGAATGATTATTTTCTTAGGAAAAATTCCCTTTAAAGGGTAAAAACCATTAGTAGGTATGGAAAAATCATCCCTAACATTTTTCAACCAATATGGAGTGCAAGTAGGAACTTTTGGTAATGAAAAAGACAAAGAAGAAGAATACCTTGGATGCTCAAATTGAGGCATAGCATGAGTAAAAAAGATTGATTTAGTTGATAAGGTATTATGACTCATTTTATCATTTTCTTCTTTTTCATTTTCTCTTTTATTTTTCATTTTTAATTGGTCCTCATGAACTTCTTGTGGAGATAGGGGTTTTAAGGTAACCTTGCGCCCTTGGAAGGAAAAAGACATTATATTGGTGAGGCCATCATGTAAAACATGTCTATCAAATTGCCAAGGCCTCCCTAAAAGAATATGGGTTGCTTCCATAGGCACAACATCACATAAAACCTCATCTTTATACTTTCCTATTTCAAAATTTATGAGGACTTGTTTATTAACCATGATTTCTCCCTTTTTAGTAAGCCATTGGAGCTTATAGGGCTTGGGATGAGAGATAGTGGGTAAAACAAGCTTATCCACCACTCTTGTACTAGCCACATTTGTACAACTACCCCCATCAATTATCATGGAACATAACTTTTTGTTGATAAGGCACCGGGTATGGAAAATATTTTCTCTTTGGGTATCATCCAAAGGTTTTTGAATTGTGCCCATCATGCGCCTTATCACCAATAAGTCACCTTCACATTGTATTTCACATTCATTATCACTAGGGCTAGGGGAAGGGGAGTTAGATTTAGAAGAATTATCACTATGTTCACTTACAACTAAACCCCCTTTTACCGTCATGATTCTTTTTGTTGGACAATTTGCGGCTATATGACCATAACCTAAACACTTAAAACATTTCTTACTTGAGGTTTTGGTTGGTGATTTATTAGTTGAAGTGGAAGGCTTTGAATCCTTGGATTTGAAAGATGAATCTTTAGAAGGAAATTTGGGCAAAGACTTGTTTTTATTTTTCCAAGAGTTGTTGTAATAGCCATCATTATGAGTATTTTTGAAAGCAAGTTTCTTTGCAATTTGGGTTTCAACCTTGATGGCAAGGTGAACCAAGTTTTCTAAAGAAGAGTACTCATAAAGTTCAACAACATCTTGAATGTCCCTTCTAAGACCACTTACAAATCTAGCCATCTTAGCTTCATCACTTTCATGTATATCAACTTTAAGCATAAGCGTTTCTAGCTCTTTAAAATAAGCATCCACACTTAGCGTGCCTTGGTGAAGCCTTTGGAGCTTCAACAATAGGTCTTTCCTAAAGTGTGGTGGAACAAATCTAGCGCGCATACACTCTTTCAAATTGTTCCAAGAAACCACGGGAGGTCTCTTGTTTAGCCCAATGTCCATAAGAGTTTTATGCCACCATTGCATGGCATAGTCTAGAAATTCTAAAGTAGCTAGTTTTACCCTTTGGTCTTCTTGGACCTCATGTACATGAAAGATTTGTTCAACCTTTGCTTCCCACCCCAAATATACATTTGGATCACCTTCACCACTAAAGCTAGGTAATTTTACAAAAGGCATATAAGGCTTTGCCACATGTTGGCGCCTTTCTTCATAATGATGATGCCTCCTCCATTCGGTTTCATCTTCATGTCCATGATAGTTGGAAAAAGTTCTTGATGAATGCCTTGAAGAATGGCATCTTCTATGGTGTGTATGGCTGGACCTTTCATTAGTCACTTCAAGCCTTTGCAATCTTTCTTCCAATTGTCTTATAGCTTCATCTTTTTGTGCAAGTGACCTTTTGGCTTCTTTTAATTCACCAAGAATGAAAGCTTTTTGTGGAGAGTGTGGTTTGGAAGATTCACCACTTGAAAATTGAGCCATTTTCAAAACAGTACAGCAAAGACAAATAGCAAACAATTAAAGAAACAATGTTAGAAAACAAAGAAAATATGGTGCGGTTTTGGACAAAAAATAAAGGCACTCAAAATCACTCCAAGAAATTATACTTCCCTCAACCAAGCTTCTCTTGTGGAATGGAGTAACCTCAAATGAAATATGCCAAAGCACTCAACCACTCATCCAAAAATAACCACCACAAAACTTAAAGAACAACAAAAGACAAGCAAGAAAAAGGTACAAAACAAGAAAGGGTAGTGCAAAAGGAAGACAAGATATATGACAAAACTTAAGAAATGAAAGACAAGCAATAAAAGGCACACAATAAGACTCAAAGAATACTCACTAAACTTTATAATCAAGAAAGAAAGTACAACTCATAAACTTGTCAAAATACAAGGATCAAAAGTTCCACAAAGTAGACAACAATTTGCCAATCACTATGAATCCAACTTTGGTATGAAAATTAATGTGCAAAAGAATGAATAGATGCAAATACCAAACTGTTTTGAAGGATTTAAAAACAGAATTGGTTCTATTTTGTTCTGTTTCAGTTATGTTTTTTTTTCTTTTTTTTTTTTTTATACCAAATGGAACTTATGTAGTGAAAGAACCATAATATGCATCATATGGAAGTTGAAACATCAATCAAATTGCACAAAAATTTTATGAAGGATTCAAGACAATTGAACACTTGAAATCAAATGTTAGGAACCTCCAATCACAAGTACTAAAACAAATTCAAGAGAAACACAAACTTTCAAAATCAAAAGCAAGCAAGTAGAGACAAGATTTGGACACCTAGAACACTATGAACATAAAACTCAAAGCAAAAAGTATGATCAATGAAAAGGCACAACTAAAACATATTCAAACCAAACAAAAGTATGAATATAAGGTGCTGGAAAAACAAGAAACACGAAATTATAGGTGCTGGAAAAAAAATTACCCAAAAAGAAAGTGTCTATTCAACTCACAATCAACAAATCAACACCATGGCTCTAGATACCACATGATGTGAGTTCATTATGAACCTTTTTTGGTTTGGGTTGAGTTGATATAGGTTTCATTGTATTCATGACACTTTCAAGAATTAGGATCAAAATTCTAAAGAACAATTAATAGAGTTTCTACTCAAGAAAACAAAGGTTCATACTAAAAACACATGAATAGGTAACTTGTAGTGTAAGATAACAATGGAATATGAATGGGTAATTCAAGAACAGTACCAAACTTCAAAGGAAACAAAAGAACAACATAAGAACACCAAGAACAAGTGAAAATACTGATTGAAATTCAATAGGAATTAGAAAATCACAAAGAAATTCATCAAAGAACAAAAACCCATGGATGGAAAACAAGAACAACACATGTATATGGAAACCCATGGTTTGGACGAAATTAAAACAGCAAGAAAACAAGGAAATAAACCAGCAAAGTGCAGAACAATGGCAGCAAATGAAAGGAAACAACTCATGGAAAAGATTGAACCGATTAAAAATGGAAAAACTACAAGAAAACACAAATGGGTATTTTTAGAAGATGAATAGAAATGACTTATGTGGTTGTAGCCTTTTGGAGATGTGATTCACGCCACTTGGAGGGTGGTTCTTCCAAGATGAGTGGGTGGTGCCGCCACTTGAGAGTCTCCAAAGCTCACAAGATAAGACATGAAGGAGAAGAAGAGACAAGTCTCACAAACTCACTCTCTCTCAATTTCAAGATAGTTTCTTTTCTTCTAACTTTCAACTTTTTTATTCAAAGTACCAAGCACCCCTATTTATAATGGAGAGGGCTGGTCATGTTACAAAGGGGAAGGAGTGGGAAGAGTCACTCTTCTAGCTCCTTCTAGTGCCTAAGAGAGAAAGGAGTAGAAAAGTCACTTTTTCCACTTTTTCCTAAAGAAAGTGCCTAAAATGCCTTACATTTAGAGGTTTCTTTTGGTTTTCCTCTTTGGCATACTCCTAAGGATATTTCTATATTATTTACAAATTTATACAAGAGTATTTACAAAGATTTATTTATACTACTATCTTTTGAATTTTCAAGAGAACCCAAAATGTTCTACTTTTTAAGAAGACTAGTAAGAAGAATTTTAAATGCTTGGGTGGATGACCTCTTCCTCCATTAGTAAAATCCTCTTCTACTTGATCTCCATCATGCTCCCCAGGTTGGAGAGAATTCGTCCGCGAATTCAGAATCCCTACATATAACAAAGTCAGTTTGCTATCAAATAAAATAGTGGATGATAATAAAGGCAAACTTGACTTAGCATTATGAATCATTGGGATGTCGGAAAAAGAAGTCCTATAGACAGACCATGTTGGAAAAAAATGTGGGGGAATGATTATTTTCTTAGGAAAAATTCCCTTTAAAGGGTAAAAACCATTAGTAGGTATGGAAAAATCATCCCTAACATTTTTCAACCAATATGGAGTGCAAGTAGGAACTTTTGGTAATGAAAAAGACAAAGAAGAAGAATACCTTGGATGCTCAAATTGAGGCATAGCATGAGTAAAAAAGATTGATTTAGTTGATAAGGTATTATGACTCATTTTATCATTTTCTTCTTTTTCATTTTCTCTTTTATTTTTCATTTTTAATTGGTCCTCATGAACTTCTTGTGGAGATAGGGGTTTTAAGGTAACCTTGCGCCCTTGGAAGGAAAAAGACATTATATTGGTGAGGCCATCATGTAAAACATGTCTATCAAATTGCCAAGGCCTCCCTAAAAGAATATGGGTTGCTTCCATAGGCACAACATCACATAAAACCTCATCTTTATACTTTCCTATTTCAAAATTTATGAGGACTTGTTTATTAACCATGATTTCTCCCTTTTTAGTAAGCCATTGGAGCTTATAGGGCTTGGGATGAGAGATAGTGGGTAAAACAAGCTTATCCACCACTCTTGTACTAGCCACATTTGTACAACTACCCCCATCAATTATCATGGAACATAACTTTTTGTTGATAAGGCACCGGGTATGGAAAATATTTTCTCTTTGGGTATCATCCAAAGGTTTTTGAATTGTGCCCATCATGCGCCTTATCACCAATAAGTCACCTTCACATTGTATTTCACATTCATTATCACTAGGGCTAGGGGAAGGGGAGTTAGATTTAGAAGAATTATCACTATGTTCACTTACAACTAAACCCCCTTTTACCGTCATGATTCTTTTTGTTGGACAATTTGCGGCTATATGACCATAACCTAAACACTTAAAACATTTCTTACTTGAGGTTTTGGTTGGTGATTTATTAGTTGAAGTGGAAGGCTTTGAATCCTTGGATTTGAAAGATGAATCTTTAGAAGGAAATTTGGGCAAAGACTTGTTTTTATTTTTCCAAGAGTTGTTGTAATAGCCATCATTATGAGTATTTTTGAAAGCAAGTTTCTTTGCAATTTGGGTTTCAACCTTGATGGCAAGGTGAACCAAGTTTTCTAAAGAAGAGTACTCATAAAGTTCAACAACATCTTGAATGTCCCTTCTAAGACCACTTACAAATCTAGCCATCTTAGCTTCATCACTTTCATGTATATCAACTTTAAGCATAAGCGTTTCTAGCTCTTTAAAATAAGCATCCACACTTAGCGTGCCTTGGTGAAGCCTTTGGAGCTTCAACAATAGGTCTTTCCTAAAGTGTGGTGGAACAAATCTAGCGCGCATACACTCTTTCAAATTGTTCCAAGAAACCACGGGAGGTCTCTTGTTTAGCCCAATGTCCATAAGAGTTTTATGCCACCATTGCATGGCATAGTCTAGAAATTCTAAAGTAGCTAGTTTTACCCTTTGGTCTTCTTGGACCTCATGTACATGAAAGATTTGTTCAACCTTTGCTTCCCACCCCAAATATACATTTGGATCACCTTCACCACTAAAGCTAGGTAATTTTACAAAAGGCATATAAGGCTTTGCCACATGTTGGCGCCTTTCTTCATAATGATGATGCCTCCTCCATTCGGTTTCATCTTCATGTCCATGATAGTTGGAAAAAGTTCTTGATGAATGCCTTGAAGAATGGCATCTTCTATGGTGTGTATGGCTGGACCTTTCATTAGTCACTTCAAGCCTTTGCAATCTTTCTTCCAATTGTCTTATAGCTTCATCTTTTTGTGCAAGTGACCTTTTGGCTTCTTTTAATTCACCAAGAATGAAAGCTTTTTGTGGAGAGTGTGGTTTGGAAGATTCACCACTTGAATATTGAGCCATTTTCAAAACAGTACAGCAAAGACAAATAGCAAACAATTAAAGAAACAATGTTAGAAAACAAAGAAAATATGGTGCGGTTTTGGACAAAAAATAAAGGCACTCAAAATCACTCCAAGAAATTATACTTCCCTCAACCAAGCTTCTCTTGTGGAATGGAGTAACCTCAAATGAAATATGCCAAAGCACTCAACCACTCATCCAAAAATAACCACCACAAAACTTAAAGAACAACAAAAGACAAGCAAGAAAAAGGTACAAAACAAGAAAGGGTAGTGCAAAAGGAAGACAAGATATATGACAAAACTTAAGAAATGAAAGACAAGCAATAAAAGGCACACAATAAGACTCAAAGAATACTCACTAAACTTTATAATCAAGAAAGAAAGTACAACTCATAAACTTGTCAAAATACAAGGATCAAAAGTTCCACAAAGTAGACAACAATTTGCCAATCACTATGAATCCAACTTTGGTATGAAAATTAATGTGCAAAAGAATGAATAGATGCAAATACCAAACTGTTTTGAAGGATTTAAAAACAGAATTGGTTCTATTTTTTTCTGTTTCAGTTATGTTTTTTTTTCTTTTTTTTTTTTTTATACCAAATGGAACTTATGTAGTGAAAGAACCATAATATGCATCATATGGAAGTTGAAACATCAATCAAATTGCACAAAAATTTTATGAAGGATTCAAGACAATTGAACACTTGAAATCAAATGTTAGGAACCTCCAATCACAAGTACTAAAACAAATTCAAGAGAAACACAAACTTTCAAAATCAAAAGCAAGCAAGTAGAGACAAGATTTGGACACCTAGAACACTATGAACATAAAACTCAAAGCAAAAAGTATGATCAATGAAAAGGCACAACTAAAACATATTCAAACCAAACAAAAGTATGAATATAAGGTGCTGGAAAAACAAGAAACACGAAATTATAGGTGCTGGAAAAAAAATTACCCAAAAAGAAAGTGTCTATTCAACTCACAATCAACAAATCAACACCATGGCTCTAGATACCACATGATGTGAGTTCATTATGAACCTTTTTTGGTTTGGGTTGAGTTGATATAGGTTTCATTGTATTCATGACACTTTCAAGAATTAGGATCAAAATTCTAAAGAACAATTAATAGAGTTTCTACTCAAGAAAACAAAGGTTCATACTAAAAACACATGAATAGGTAACTTGTAGTGTAAGATAACAATGGAATATGAATGGGTAATTCAAGAACAGTACCAAACTTCAAAGGAAACACAAGAACAACATAAGAACACCAAGAACAAGTGAAAATACTGATTGAAATTCAATAGGAATTAGAAAATCACAAAGAAATTCATCAAAGAACAAAAACCCATGGATGGAAAACAAGAACAACACATGTATATGGAAACCCATGGTTTGGACGAAATTAAAACAGCAAGAAAACAAGGAAATAAACCAGCAAAGTGCAGAACAATGGCAGCAAATGAAAGGAAACAACTCATGGAAAAGATTGAACCGATTAAAAATGGAAAAACTACAAGAAAACACAAATGGGTATTTTTAGAAGATGAATAGAAATGACTTATGTGGTTGTAGCCTTTTGGAGATGTGATTCACGCCACTTGGAGGGTGGTTCTTCCAAGATGAGTGGGTGGTGCCGCCACTTGAGAGTCTCCAAAGCTCACAAGATAAGACATGAAGGAGAAGAAGAGACAAGTCTCACAAACTCACTCTCTCTCAATTTCAAGATAGTTTCTTTTCTTCTAACTTTCAACTTTTTTATTCAAAGTACCAAGCACCCCTATTTATAATGGAGAGGGCTGGTCATGTTACAAAGGGGAAGGAGTGGGAAGAGTCACTCTTCTAGCTCCTTCTAGTGCCTAAGAGAGAAAGGAGTAGAAAAGTCACTTTTTCCACTTTTTCCTAAAGAAAGTGCCTAAAATGCCTTACATTTAGAGGTTTCTTTTGGTTTTCCTCTTTGGCATACTCCTAAGGATATTTCTATATTATTTACAAATTTATACAAGAGTATTTACAAAGATTTATTTATACTACTATCTTTTGAATTTTCAAGAGAACCCAAAATGTTCTACTTTTTAAGAAGACTAGTAAGAAGAATTTTAAATGCTTGGGTGGATGACCTCTTCCTCCATTAGTAAAATCCTCTTCTACTTGATCTCCATCATGCTCCCCAGGTTGGAGAGAATTCGTCCGCGAATTCAGAATCCCTACATATAACAAAGTCAGTTTGCTATCAAATAAAATAGTGGATGATAATAAAGGCAAACTTGACTTAGCATTATGAATCATTGGGATGTCGGAAAAAGAAGTCCTATAGACAGACCATGTTGGAAAAAAATGTGGGGGAATGATTATTTTCTTAGGAAAAATTCCCTTTAAAGGGTAAAAACCATTAGTAGGTATGGAAAAATCATCCCTAACATTTTTCAACCAATATGGAGTGCAAGTAGGAACTTTTGGTAATGAAAAAGACAAAGAAGAAGAATACCTTGGATGCTCAAATTGAGGCATAGCATGAGTAAAAAAGATTGATTTAGTTGATAAGGTATTATGACTCATTTTATCATTTTCTTCTTTTTCATTTTCTCTTTTATTTTTCATTTTTAATTGGTCCTCATGAACTTCTTGTGGAGATAGGGGTTTTAAGGTAACCTTGCGCCCTTGGAAGGAAAAAGACATTATATTGGTGAGGCCATCATGTAAAACATGTCTATCAAATTGCCAAGGCCTCCCTAAAAGAATATGGGTTGCTTCCATAGGCACAACATCACATAAAACCTCATCTTTATACTTTCCTATTTCAAAATTTATGAGGACTTGTTTATTAACCATGATTTCTCCCTTTTTAGTAAGCCATTGGAGCTTATAGGGCTTGGGATGAGAGATAGTGGGTAAAACAAGCTTATCCACCACTCTTGTACTAGCCACATTTGTACAACTACCCCCATCAATTATCATGGAACATAACTTTTTGTTGATAAGGCACCGGGTATGGAAAATATTTTCTCTTTGGGTATCATCCAAAGGTTTTTGAATTGTGCCCATCATGCGCCTTATCACCAATAAGTCACCTTCACATTGTATTTCACATTCATTATCACTAGGGCTAGGGGAAGGGGAGTTAGATTTAGAAGAATTATCACTATGTTCACTTACAACTAAACCCCCTTTTACCGTCATGATTCTTTTTGTTGGACAATTTGCGGCTATATGACCATAACCTAAACACTTAAAACATTTCTTACTTGAGGTTTTGGTTGGTGATTTATTAGTTGAAGTGGAAGGCTTTGAATCCTTGGATTTGAAAGATGAATCTTTAGAAGGAAATTTGGGCAAAGACTTGTTTTTATTTTTCCAAGAGTTGTTGTAATAGCCATCATTATGAGTATTTTTGAAAGCAAGTTTCTTTGCAATTTGGGTTTCAACCTTGATGGCAAGGTGAACCAAGTTTTCTAAAGAAGAGTACTCATAAAGTTCAACAACATCTTGAATGTCCCTTCTAAGACCACTTACAAATCTAGCCATCTTAGCTTCATCACTTTCATGTATATCAACTTTAAGCATAAGCGTTTCTAGCTCTTTAAAATAAGCATCCACACTTAGCGTGCCTTGGTGAAGCCTTTGGAGCTTCAACAATAGGTCTTTCCTAAAGTGTGGTGGAACAAATCTAGCGCGCATACACTCTTTCAAATTGTTCCAAGAAACCACGGGAGGTCTCTTGTTTAGCCCAATGTCCATAAGAGTTTTATGCCACCATTGCATGGCATAGTCTAGAAATTCTAAAGTAGCTAGTTTTACCCTTTGGTCTTCTTGGACCTCATGTACATGAAAGATTTGTTCAACCTTTGCTTCCCACCCCAAATATACATTTGGATCACC
Source organism: Phaseolus coccineus (assembly GCA_037954025.1). Taxonomy (NCBI): domain Eukaryota; kingdom Viridiplantae; phylum Streptophyta; class Magnoliopsida; order Fabales; family Fabaceae; genus Phaseolus; species Phaseolus coccineus. Next base: position 15,967,548 of record CM075686.1, on the reverse strand, counting down.
TTCACCACTAAAGCTAGGTAATTTTACAAAAGGCATATAAGGCTTTGCCACATGTTGGCGCCTTTCTTCATAATGATGATGCCTCCTCCATTCGGTTTCATCTTCATGTCCATGATAGTTGGAAAAAGTTCTTGATGAATGCCTTGAAGAATGGCATCTTCTATGGTGTGTATGGCTGGACCTTTCATTAGTCACTTCAAGCCTTTGCAATCTTTCTTCCAATTGTCTTATAGCTTCATCTTTTTGTGCAAGTGACCTTTTGGCTTCTTTTAATTCACCAAGAATGAAAGCTTTTTGTGGAGAGTGTGGTTTGGAAGATTCACCACTTGAATATTGAGCCATTTTCAAAACAGTACAGCAAAGACAAATAGCAAACAATTAAAGAAACAATGTTAGAAAACAAAGAAAATATGGTGCGGTTTTGGACAAAAAATAAAGGCACTCAAAATCACTCCAAGAAATTATACTTCCCTCAACCAAGCTTCTCTTGTGGAATGGAGTAACCTCAAATGAAATATGCCAAAGCACTCAACCACTCATCCAAAAATAACCACCACAAAACTTAAAGAACAACAAAAGACAAGCAAGAAAAAGGTACAAAACAAGAAAGGGTAGTGCAAAAGGAAGACAAGATATATGACAAAACTTAAGAAATGAAAGACAAGCAATAAAAGGCACACAATAAGACTCAAAGAATACTCACTAAACTTTATAATCAAGAAAGAAAGTACAACTCATAAACTTGTCAAAATACAAGGATCAAAAGTTCCACAAAGTAGACAACAATTTGCCAATCACTATGAATCCAACTTTGGTATGAAAATTAATGTGCAAAAGAATGAATAGATGCAAATACCAAACTGTTTTGAAGGATTTAAAAACAGAATTGGTTCTATTTTTTTCTGTTTCAGTTATGTTTTTTTTTCTTTTTTTTTTTTTTATACCAAATGGAACTTATGTAGTGAAAGAACCATAATATGCATCATATGGAAGTTGAAACATCAATCAAATTGCACAAAAATTTTATGAAGGATTCAAGACAATTGAACACTTGAAATCAAATGTTAGGAACCTCCAATCACAAGTACTAAAACAAATTCAAGAGAAACACAAACTTTCAAAATCAAAAGCAAGCAAGTAGAGACAAGATTTGGACACCTAGAACACTATGAACATAAAACTCAAAGCAAAAAGTATGATCAATGAAAAGGCACAACTAAAACATATTCAAACCAAACAAAAGTATGAATATAAGGTGCTGGAAAAACAAGAAACACGAAATTATAGGTGCTGGAAAAAAAATTACCCAAAAAGAAAGTGTCTATTCAACTCACAATCAACAAATCAACACCATGGCTCTAGATACCACATGATGTGAGTTCATTATGAACCTTTTTTGGTTTGGGTTGAGTTGATATAGGTTTCATTGTATTCATGACACTTTCAAGAATTAGGATCAAAATTCTAAAGAACAATTAATAGAGTTTCTACTCAAGAAAACAAAGGTTCATACTAAAAACACATGAATAGGTAACTTGTAGTGTAAGATAACAATGGAATATGAATGGGTAATTCAAGAACAGTACCAAACTTCAAAGGAAACACAAGAACAACATAAGAACACCAAGAACAAGTGAAAATACTGATTGAAATTCAATAGGAATTAGAAAATCACAAAGAAATTCATCAAAGAACAAAAACCCATGGATGGAAAACAAGAACAACACATGTATATGGAAACCCATGGTTTGGACGAAATTAAAACAGCAAGAAAACAAGGAAATAAACCAGCAAAGTGCAGAACAATGGCAGCAAATGAAAGGAAACAACTCATGGAAAAGATTGAACCGATTAAAAATGGAAAAACTACAAGAAAACACAAATGGGTATTTTTAGAAGATGAATAGAAATGACTTATGTGGTTGTAGCCTTTTGGAGATGTGATTCACGCCACTTGGAGGGTGGTTCTTCCAAGATGAGTGGGTGGTGCCGCCACTTGAGAGTCTCCAAAGCTCACAAGATAAGACATGAAGGAGAAGAAGAGATAAGTCTCACAAACTCACTCTCTCTCAATTTCAAGATAGTTTCTTTTCTTCTAACTTTCAACTTTTTTATTCAAAGTACCAAGCACCCCTATTTATAATGGAGAGGGCTGGTCATGTTACAAAGGGGAAGGAGTGGGAAGAGTCACTCTTCTAGCTCCTTCTAGTGCCTAAGAGAGAAAGGAGTAGAAAAGTCACTTTTTCCACTTTTTCCTAAAGAAAGTGCCTAAAATGCCTTACATTTAGAGGTTTCTTTTGGTTTTCCTCTTTGGCATACTCCTAAGGATATTTCTATATTATTTACAAATTTATACAAGAGTATTTACAAAGATTTATTTATACTACTATCTTTTGAATTTTCAAGAGAACCCAAAATGTTCTACTTTTTAAGAAGACTAGTAAGAAGAATTTTAAATGCTTGGGTGGATGACCTCTTCCTCCATTAGTAAAATCCTCTTCTACTTGATCTCCATCATCTAAGGGCAGTCGTCGTTCGTCGCACTGGTGCTTGAGGATGCCTAAATCGCACTGTGAAGGAGAGAAAAGAGAAGAATGGAGGTAAACTCACTCTTTCACTCTTGAACCACTGCAACGTTCTTTTCCCCTCAGAAGTGGGTTTTTAAAACTAGACCAACTTGTTCCACAATTTCCGCTGCCACCGCCCACTCTGCTGGAAAAGCTTGCCTGCACCCTTCCTTGAATAGTGTGGCCACGTGGGTTTTGGGTCACTTTCCGTACCAATTCCCTGGAGCCACTGTTCTGAAGTACGCTCCTTGACTACGTGTCGCGCATGCAAGACGCTCATGCTGGGGGCCTGGGCCCCACTTCATCTGCGTGAAATACGACATCGTGCGTTAACCTTCCACCGATGACTCAACCTGGAAGACGACCGATCTCTCTCTCTGGGAGACGACCGATGTCTCTCTCTGGGAGACGACCGATGTCTATCCCTGGCGGCGCCCGCATGTCTCTCGCGCCCTGGCGATGCCCGCATGCCTCGCGCTATGACGATGCCCGCATGCCTCTCGCGCCCCGGTGATGCCCGCATGCCTCTCGCGCCCTGGCGATGCCCGCATGCATCGCGCCCTGGCGATGCCCGCATGCCTCTCGCGCCCTGGCGATGTCCGCATACCTCGCGCCCTGGCGATGTTCGCATACCTCGCGCCCTGGCGATGTTCGCATACCTCGCGCCCTGGCGATGTCCGCATACCTCGCGCCCTGGCGACGTCCGCATGGGTAGTCTAGGCGACAGGCGATTATGTACTAACCAGGCGATCTCATAGTCTTCTAAGCTACACTTTCCTCCCTTTTTATTTTAAATAAAAACATACTTAGAATTCATTTAAAATATATTCCTTTTATTCCAATTTAATTTTACAGGTCCTTACAGTATCTTTCTTAATTCTTTTTCTTTCTTTTATTGGGTGACCTCGTTAAAAAACCCCGTAAGGAGAAAGAGTGTCCCCTTAAATGAATGATACAATTGTGTTTAAATACAACTTTGCTAACTGAAATAAAACTTGAGGTTGGATCCATTCCATGTGCGTGGAATCACACTGCCTTCTAATGTTTCCAACCTGTATGCCCCGTTTCCCAGGGCCTCCGTTACTCGAAACGGGCCTGTCCACTTGGGTGATAGTTTTTTTTCTAGCTGGTAGGAGTGGGCCTTTCGCATTACCAGATCGGCGACTTGGAACTGCCGAGGTCTCAACTTCGACCTGTATTGGCGTTCTACTCTCCTCTTTAATGCTTCAGACTTAACGTGGGCCTCCTCCCTGACTTCGTCTAGTAGATCTAGATTCACCCTTTTTCTTCGTTTGATTCTTCTGCCACAAAATTCTAGAATCGAGGTGAGCTTTCCTATATCTCTACCGAAATCATGGCATTTGACCCGTATACCAGGATGAAGGGCGTCTCTTTAGTGGTGGATTGTGTGGTGGTGTGATATGCCCACACAATCCTGGGGACCTCCTCTACCCAAGTTCCTTTAGCCTTCTCCAGCCTCCTCCTCAAGCCTCTGAGCAGGACCTTGTTGGCCGACTCGACCTGCCCATTTGTTTGGGGGTGCTTGACTGATGCGAACACCTGTTTGATGCCGAGCTCCAAACACAACTTTCCCAATTGCTGACTCGCAAACTGTGTACCATTATCAGACACTAGACGCCTCGGGATTCCAAAACAACACACGATATTCTTCCAAATGAAATGTTGGACCTTATGCGTCGTAATTTGTTCCACTGGTTCAGCTTCGATCCATTTGGTGAAGTATTCTATGGCCACCACCAAATATTTCATCTGTTTGATCGCGAGTGGGAGAGGTCCCAGGATGTCAATTCCCTACGTGTGGAAAGGCCATGAGCTATGGAGGTATCTCAACTCCTCTGGCGGCGTGCGATGCCAGTCCGCGTGCTCTTGATACTTCTTACACCTCTGTGCGTACCTTATGCAGTCTTCTCTCATTATGGGCCAATAATACCCTGCATGGATGGCCTTGGCTGCTAGGGCTCGTTCCGCATATTCCCTCATGAAGCTCCGCTATTATGCGAGTGCATTGTGTCCCACTTACGCATATCAAAAGAGGATGGGAATAGCCATGCCTAAATAGGTTTCCGTCAATCAAAGTGTAGCGGGGTGTGTTCTTCTTCACAACTCTTGCTTCCGCTGGGTCTAACGGAAGTGTCTCATCTGCTAGGTAACGTTGATAAGGCGTCATCCAAGTCTCTCCTTCTTCCACCAAGCAAACTTGCGACGACATTTCAACTGGCAGGCCATAGGAATTTATGCGACGTGCTTTCAACGTCTCTTGAGTCAACGACCTATGACTCCTTCCTCCTTCATTCACAACGTTTATAATTTGTACATTCGCGGGATCTCTTGCAGCTGTTCGAGGTGCTCTTAAAGTTTCTTGTATTACTGTCCTCTGTCTGCCCCCCTTGCCTGAGTTGGCAAGTTTTGCTAACAAGTCAACTCTGGCATTTTGCTCCCGTGGTACATGTAGCAGCTCGAACTCTAGAAATGTGTCTTTCAATAACTGTACGTAGCTGAGATAAGCAGCCAACTGTGGATCCTTGGCTTGGTATTCTCCAGTGACATGTCCTGTAACCAAGAGTGAGTCACTTTTTGCCAGCAGGCGTCCTGCGCCCATTTCTTTTGCCAACAACATTCCCGCTATCAAGGCTTCATACTCCGCTTGGTTGTTGCTGGCTTTGAAGGCGAAATGCAGAGCCTGTTCTATCAAGACACCATCTGGACCCTCTAGTATGACCCCGGCGCCACTGCCTTGCAGGTTGGATGAACCATCAACCGAGAGGACCCATTTAAATCCTGTCTCACTCTAAGGTGGAGCTGTCGAGGTGAGCTCGGCTACAAAGTCAGCGTAAACCTGACCCTTGATGGGGCCCCTGGGTTCGTATTGAATCTCGAACTTGGACAACTCTACTGCCCAACGAACCATGCATCCTGCTACATCAGGCTATTGCAAGACCTTGCGGATGGGGAGGTCTGTCATTACTATGATAGTAAAACTGTGAAAATAATGTCGCAATCTCCTTGATGAGAATACCACTGCTAGGGTTGCCTTTTCGATTGCCTAGTACCGTACCTTAGGCCCCTGTAGGACCTTGCTGACAAAATAGATGGGCCTTTGTACCTGTTCCTGGTCCTGGACGAGGACCGAGCTGATTACTCGATCTGTGATTACGAAGTAGAGGCGAAGTGGGATGCCTGACACCGGCTTACACAGCACCGGAGGGCTAGCTAGGTACTCCTTTAATTTGAGGAAGGCCTCCTCGCATTCGTTGGTCCACGAGAATCTATTGTTTCGCTTGAGGCACTGGAAGTAAGGATATCCCTTTTCTCCTCCTGCAGAGATGAAACGCGAGAGGGCGGTCATCCGACCTATCAGTTGTTGGACTTCCTTGACTGTGGCCGAGCACCTCATTGCCATGATGGCTGCGCACTTCTCTGGATTGGCCTCTATACCTCGCTCCGTTAGTAAGAACCCTAGAAACTTTCCTGCCTCCACCCCGAATACGCATTTCTCAGGATTCAACTTTAAATTGTACCTGGTGATGGTGCGGAAGAGTTCCTCCAAATCGGTTACATGCTGACTCCTTTCCCGGGATGTAACCACCATGTTATCTACATACGCCTGGATGTTTCGACCCAACATTGGGGCGAGTATGCGGTCCATCAACCTTTGGTACGTCGCCCTTGCGTTCTTCAATCCAAAGGGCATTACCTTGTAGCAGTAGCTGGACAGTTCTGTCATGAATGCTGTTTTCTCCTCGTCACGGGGGTGCATCCATATCTGGTTGTACCCCGAGAAGGTGTCCAAAAAGCTGAGTAGCTTACAGCCTGACGCGTTGTCGACCAAAGAGTCGATGCTGGAAAGAGGGTACGAGTCCTTGGGACAGGCTTTGTTGAGGTCCATGAAATCTACACACATTCTCCACTTGCCGCTTGCCTTCTTTACTAGTACAACATTGGCCAGCCACTCAGGGTACTGAATTTCCCTAATGTGGCCCGCCTTTAGTAGTTTCTGGGTCTCCTCTCTGATGACCTACCGTCTTTCTTCGTTAAACTTCCGACGTCTCTGGCGCACCGAGCGGACCTGGGGGTCCAAAGTCAGGTGGTGGCATAGGAAGTCGGGATCAATCCCTGGCATGTCGGCTGCAGACCATGCGAAGGAGCTCAGGTGTCGTGACAGAACAACTACTATCTGGTCCTAATCCTCCTGGCTCAAAGTCTTGCCAAGATTGAAGGTCTTACCCTTGATCACCCGTTCTAGCACCTCTTGATGGAAGAGAGCCAAACACAACCGCACAAGAGCCAAGACAAGAGCATCCAAAGCCAAACCAAGAGCGTCTAGGGCAAGAAGAGCAGCTTCTAGGGCCATGGGAAGAGCGTCTAGGACCATTTACTAGGTCCATGGCCAAGAGACTACATGAAGACATTGACCTAGCTACGAATGGGAGAGAAAGACATTTGTACATGTTACATGAAGGCCCATCAAGAGTAGCTTAGTTTTAGTTATGGTGTAAATAGCACAAACTTGATTCCATGAGGGTTTAACCTAGCTTTTGTTACATTTCTAGAAGCATTCCTAAAACTAGGGCCGGCCATGAGTCTTATGTGTTGGCATTTGCATTTCATTTTGAATACATTTGCTTAGCATTAGGTTAACCTTTATGGTCCTCCTTAGCCTATAAAAGGAGGAGTCGACCTATTGTATTTTCAAGATTAAATAGAGTATTGTTATGCTGCCAAAATTGTGCCATACACTACTCTTTACCTAACACTTACGTTTTAGTCTTCAATTCATCACTACCAAAGGGGCTGGCCGAACCTCCCCATTTCCTCACTCTTCATGCACCTTCAAGGCACCCATGCTTCCTAGGAAAGCCTTGCTCACCTCCTCCATAAGCTTCCGCATCCATCATCACCAAGGAACTCCAAAATCCAAAGAAGAGCTCATAGGAATGTTATCACCTCTCCCGCGGGCTCTGGTTTTCTGTCAGTGGCGACCTCTTCCGAGTCTGAGTGCTCTCCAGCGGGTGAGTGGAACGTTACTGAGCATACCCTCCTCTTTGTTTTGAGGCTGTTTTCGTAACACTTCCTAGTTGTTTTCTGGTCAGATTTGATAGTGATGACCGTTCCCTCGAAGGAGGGCAGCTTCATCTTCATGTGCATTGACGAGGGTACCGCTTCTAACCTGTTTAATGCTGGCCTACCCAACAGAATGTTGTAAGCTGAAGGGGCGTTGACTACAAGGTACCTGATGTCCACAGTGCGAGATCTCTGACCATCCGTGAACGTTGTCCGCAATTCAATGTGCCCCCTAACCTCGACCTGGTCTCTTGCGAACCCATACAGGAAGCCATCGTATGGCCTCAACTGATCAGGAGACAACTGTAGCTTCTAGAAGGTGGACCAGAACATCACGTCTGCGGAGCTCCCCTGGTCCACGAGGACGCCGTGGACCCTTCTGCCGACAGTGACTACAGAAATCACTATCGGGTCATTGTCATGGGGTACCACGTCCAGAACTGATCGGCCTCAACTTCCTGCACCGTCATGACCTCTCTAGCATATCTTCTTCTTTGGGAGGCAGTGCATCCTCCTCCTGAGAATCCCCCCGCGATGGTGTTTATTTCCCCATGAATGGGTACTTCGTGCCCTTGGTCCCCTAACGGGGCTGCTACCACCATGTCTCCCTGTGATTCCTGCAGGTAAGGCGTTAAAAAACTGTTTCTTACCAGTTCATCCAGCTGATACCCCAAGGCGAGGCAATTGCCCAAGGTGTGACCGTGCGCCTGATGGAAATCACACCACTGGTTTTTGCGGGGGTCCAGTTGCTTATCAGACTTTGGGGGAGCCTTTAGCCTACTTGCCACCTCTGGGAGCGCTATGAGTTCCTTGAGCCCAATTCTGAAGTTGTGCCTAGTAGGCTTAGGCCTCTTGGATTCATAAGGCGCGGTCCTTGCCTTTTTCTCGATGGCAGTGGCGTGGACCCTTGGGGGTTGAGCACGTCCCGTCACGCGAGGTTTGGACAGATCAATCCTCGCACGTTTCTCTGCTACCCGTTCTTCTGCTGTGAAGTGAGCGATCGCCCTACACTGGATCTCGTCGAATGTCCTTGCTGGACACCGTATCAGATCGTCACTAAAAGGTCCTGGGAGGATTCCTCTCTCGAAGGCATGCACAATCTTGGCCTCGTCTTTAGTCTACAATTTCACCACCAATGCTCCAAACCGGTTGAGAAAGTCTTTCAGCGGCTCCTCCTGGAATTGCTTCACATCAAAAAGGTCGAAAGCTACAGGAGTCCGTTCCCGATTGACGATGAATTGCTTTTTGAACAACTCCAAGAACTGCTCAAAGGACGTGATGTGCCCGTCTGGGAGCCCCACGAACCAGTTTAATGCTGTTCCTACAAAAGTACCCATGAACAACTTACAGTGCATGGCGTCTGTGCCCCCCGAGATCATCATCTGGGTGTGGAAGGCCATTATGTGGGCTTCTGGGTCTTCCACGCCTGTGAAGGTAATTTTTGGGATCATGAAAGACGCAGGTATCACTGTCTCCATGATTTATCGCGAGAAAGGCATCGGACAGGCCCTGACTGGGGGTGCGGCTCCTTGCTCGACCGCAGTCCGCTCTCCTATCCCCCTTCTCAATTCTTCGTTTGCTCTACGTAACTCCTCATTAGCTGCCAATGAAGCGTTCAAGTCTGCCCTAAACTGATCTTGCCTAAGGGCCTGGTCAGCGTGGGATGCAGCGAACGCTTGCTGGAGGTTGTGGATGGTCTCCATGAGTTCCTGGATGGTGGCCATATGATCACCCTCATCTCTTCCTGAACCACCTTGCGTCGTGCTCCTCATATTGGTTGATTCTACTGTGGATGGGACCTAGTTTTAACGGGCCCCACGGTGGGCGCCAAATGTTCCTGCCGGTTGACTCTCTCGTCAATTGACTTTTACGATCGCTTGCACCTTCTCCCTCTCCCTTGGTTTGAACAGCTGAACCTGCAAAGGAAGAAAGATGGGCGCCCTAGCGGTCGTTTGCACTCCGACGCTCAAGTCAAGATTGAGGCAAGAAACACCAATATATAGCAAAGAGTTCTAGTCTCAAATGCTGCATACCTTTGTGCATGCTTTGCTACCTATTTTATAGCCTTAATAGGGTTCCTGCCGCGCCTATCCTTGTGTCCCTGCATTCCCTCTTAGCAAATTTAGGGTTACCTTTCTAGGACTCCATCATACATGCCTTTTATGTGTTTCTTTCTTTTAAGGATAGATTCCTATGTCAAAGTCTCGTCACATGGAAACCCTGCCTGCGTGACATATCCACGAACCTGATTTATATTTTTACACATGTGATTCTGTGGGCCCCTCTATGGGTCCCATCGTGCCGACCTCTCCTGTGCTGACCTCTTGCTCAGTGGCCGACGTCCGAGGTCTGGCCACTACAGTAACATGTAGAGGAAAGTCTCTCTGCCATAAGTAGAAGTATCCTAATCCTCTTGAATTCTTCTTGCCACAGCTCTCGTGTTGGTCCATATCTTCTATTTATTGGGCTTGGGCTTGGGCTTCTTCCATCATCCCCTCCCTCTAGAGAAGGATTTGTTCTTAAATCCAATGCATTTGCCTTTTCTTCTTCACTACCTTATTATGTGGTTGTGTGTGTAAGGACCTGGAAAATATTATTGGAATAAAAGTGTTATATTTAAATGGATTCGAAGTATGTTTGTTTTTAAAATGAAAAGGAAGGAAAGTGTAGTTTAGAAGACTATGAGATCGCCTGGATCATGATCGCCAGGGCGCGAGAGGCATGCGGACATCGCCAGGGCGAGAGGCATGCGGGCATCGCCAGGGCGCGAGGCATGCGGGCATCGCCAGGGCGCGAGGCATGCGGGCATCGCCAGGGCGCGAGGCATGCGGGCATCGCCAGGGCGCGAGAGGCATGCGGGCATCGCCAGGGCGCGAGAGGCATGCGGGCATCGCCAGGGCGCGAGAGACATGCGGGCATCGCCAGGGCGCGAGAGACATGCGGGCGTCGCCAAGAGGAGACCTCGGTCGGTCTCCAGGAGGAGGAGACCTCAGTCGGTCTCCAGGAGGAGGAGACCTCAGTCGGTCTCCAGGAGGAGGAGACATCGGTCGTCTTCCAGAGAGAGACATCGGTCGTCCTCCAGGATGAGTCATCGGTGGAGATTCTTCGCGCCAGTGATCATCGGTGGAAGGTTATCGCGCGATGTCGAGTTGTACGTAGAGAAGGTGGGACCCAGACTCCCAGCATGAGACGCGCAGCACGCGCGACACGTAGACAAAAAGTGTTGGTTCAGAACAGTGACATCAGAATGTTGGCATGCGCAACAGACAACAGTGGTCGTACTGTTCAGAGCAGTGGTTGGCATGCACAAGAGACAACAGTGGTCGTACTGTTCAGAGAAAGGTACACTCAGACTTCCCTGCAGAGTGGGTGGTGGCAGCTGCTTTTGTGGACAAGTTGGTTTAAGAGGCAAGAACCCACTTCTGAGAGGAGGAAAAACGTTGCAGTTATCCAAAGAGCGAAAAAGTGAGTTACCTCCCTTCTCCTCCATTTCTCTCCTTCGCGCTGCGATTCAAGCACCTTCGAGCAAAAAGCAAGACGAGCGACGACTGCCATAGAGCACCTGGGAAGGTTCTCTGCAAGTCTACCGATCAGAAAGCTTAGGCTGAGTTCGGGCATCCGTGAGTTCAGTGGATTAAAGCTTGAAGAGAGAGTTTCACGCTAGTCCAGGTAAGGGAAGCTAGTCTTTTTCCAACGATAACTGGATATTTGATGTTTGTGATGATAGGGCGACGTGGTCGCCGGTTTTACTTGCTTTCACGGTGTTTGATGTTGAAATGTGAGATGTTTACGATAACAGTTCTGTTTGGATGTTGGGGGCGACGTAGTCGCCGGTTTTAAAAATGTTCTTGTTTAAAAACCCAGTTTTGTTCGTGATCGCCGGTTTCTGGAGGTGATCGCCGGTTTTTCATCTGTTATTGAAATATCCCCCGTTTTATGCTGTTTCAAAAGTGTTTGAGATTCTAAATGTGGTTTTCGAAAATCTGAACCTTGGTATGAGTTTTGCTGTGATTGGAATCGTTCATTGAAGTGTTATGTGATGTGTTGAATGTTGTGATTGTGGATCGAGGCATAGTATTTTCAGGAAAGAAAATACCGTGTAAGATTGTGTAGGATGTGCATTGATCGGTGATGTCTATAATGGGATATCCAGACTCTCCTGATATAATGGAATCAAATAGATGAAGTAATTCAGGCGTTGAGAGTCGATGGAGGTTCATACGTATGGGTGTCTCGTGTGAAAAAGAACGAGTTCGGCCTGTGGTATGGATTAACCTTGTCATACGTGAGAAATGATATTGAGATTGGGTGATGCGCATGGCTGAGGGCACTTTCCAGCCTTTTGTATGACAGGTGCAAATCCCTGAGTCAGTCAATGCACGTGTTTTTCCGGAAATAGTGGTCAAGTGTCTTGTGTGATGAGTCAGTGGAAAGTCTGACGTGAAGTATTGAGAAATTGAATTGTTAGACACTTGATTTCTGATGTGAATTGTGAGACTCTTGAAATTGATTTGTGAGATATGTGATTTTCGAATGGTTTGGTGGAATATGAGGAAGTTGATGGTTTGTACGTGATCGTCTTAAATTGGTTTCATGATTGGTTTTTAAGTTCATATTCAAACTCTCTTTTAAATGTCTAGCTTACCCTGTATTTTGGTTCTGTGGCTGTTTCTTAAAACCTGTGATGATCGTGTATTTTACACGGGAGCAGATGATCTTGCAGGAAGAAGAGCCCCTCAATGATCGCCGGAAGGAGATCGCCCCTTTATGTTGGGAGATCGCCTGTTTTGTTTCTGTTGGGCGATCACCCCCTTTTCCTGTTCTCTGTCAGGAGATCGCCTTTTATGTTAGGAGATCGCCTCTTTATGTTGGGAGATCGCCTGTCGGGTTGTATTTTTGCTGTAATTCGTTTTAAGTTATGGAAAAATTGACGGTTTATGTATTAAACTCCCTGCGAGGAAAAACCTTATGACATATATATAATTATGTTCATTTCAATATTTTGTTTTATCTTTATCTTCATTATTTATTTGTGAAACGTTTTGGCGGGATGTTACATTAATGGTATCAGAGCAGTTCGTCCTTTGGATGATCTGAGGGTAGTGGATTCATTTCGTTTCTTCTGCTTACGAAAATTCAGTTGAGTTTTAAAATAACAACTATTGTGAAAATGTTTTCAAACGTTTTTCTATTGAAATTTTTGTGTGTGCTGTAGTGAATGTATGCCTAACTGAAAATCTTAGTATTTAGAATGAGAGGGTCTTGATAAGGTGGTGAGGGTGCACACTCATGACCGAATCAGGGTGATTCTCAATCTAAATTCCAGAGGTTTAATGTTTAGCATACTTTGAATTCTGGTGTGATCGATTTCATTTTATTGAGTGTGGTTGTAATTGATTATGAGTGGCTGTTTGGATTGATGGTTGCACACCAGTAGCTGTTCTGGTGTTTTGCTTGAGGTTATAAGCTTCATGTTTCTGTTGATGAACTCAAATTCTTAAGGAATTTGAGAAGCTGACCTTTGTAAGGTCGAGATGTTACACCCTTGAATGAATTGATTTCCTTATCGATCTCATTCTTATAGTTGCAGGGGATATAGAAGCTAGTGGTTTCGGAATCTGAGAACGAGGAAGATGACTCGTAGACCTCCTACCTCTCCCCAACCTTCTTCTGAAATGGGCCAGATCGCCAGGGCCATTGAGATGATGGCAGGTGCCATCCAGCAACAGAATGCGGCGATGGCGCAGAACCATCAAGCTACCATGCACCACTGGGAAACTGCTCGGTCGGCAGATACGAATTCGCCCGTCGGTCAGCCTCAGGAACGGGTGGGACTGGCCGAGTTCATGAGGCACAACCCACCCAAGTTCAGTGGGAATGCTACCCCTGATCAGGCAGATCAGTGGGTCAGAGAGTTGGAGAAAATCTTCAGGGCGACCTCCTGCCCTGAAGAGAAGAAACTGTTGTTTGCCACCTACCTACTAACTGGAGAAGCTGAGTTCTGGTGGATGGGAGCTCAGCAGATGATGGAGGTCCGAGAGGATGTATTGGATTGGGAGAGCTTCAGGGTGAGGTTCTTGGAGAAATACTTCCCAGACAGCGCCAAGTTTGCGAGGGAAGCTGAGTTCCTAAAGTTGGAGCAGGGGGATATGTCAGTAAACGCCTATGCTGCTCGGTTTGAGTACCTTGCCCGATTCTACACTCAGGCGACCTCCGAGGCTTGGAGGTGCAGGAAGTTTGAGGAGGGGCTGAAGCATGGGCTGAAGAGGACGATAGCCCCGATGTGCATCAGGGAATTTCACGCCTTAGTGGAGAAGGCGAAATTGGTGGAGACTCTGGAGAAGGGTGAGTCTCGGGTGATCAGGTCACACCCAGGGGGTTCTTCCAGTGAGAAGACGAGGATGCAGCAACAGCAGGAGCCTTATGCGAGACCTCCACAGCATAGGGTAGGAGCAGCACCGCCCCAGTTTCAGCAACAGCAACCCTGGAAACCCAAATGTTTCCATTGCGGTGGACCACACACGCCCAATGTGTGCCCCAAGAAGACTTCGGAGAGAAGGTGTTTTGCATGCCAAAGGGTGGGACACGTTGCTAGAGATTGTCCTACCCACAATAGGATGACCCAGCCCAGTGGTTCTCAGCAGTTGAGGAACGAAGGCAGCAGACCTCAGGCAACAGGGAGAGTGTTTGCCATGGCAGGAGCTGAGGCGTCCCAGTCAGGTAATTTGGTGTAAGATTGCTTGTTTTATATCTGGTAGAAGTATAAGAGTCTTGTATGATTCTGGAGCGACACACTCCTTTGTGTCAAGTCAGTGTAGCCGAGCTGGGCCTTCTAGTGAAGGAGTTAACCTTTCGAACTGTTGGTCTCTACACCTGCGTCAGGACAGGTGTTGACCTCTACAGTTGTCCCGAATGTCCAGTGATAGTAGAGGGACGCAGATTCAAAGTGAATTTGATCTGTCTACCTCTGCAGGATCTAGATGTTATCCTGTGATGGATTGGCTGTCTGCCGATCACGCTCCCATAGATTGCGGTAGGCGGAAAGTGGCGTTTCCAATCTCCAAGAGCCAGATGTGAGATCTGCTCGGCATGGGCGATCAGAGTTGGAAGAAGGGGCGAGGTGTTTCGTGATGGTAGCTCGGTTGGAAGTGAAGAACGAAGAGGACGTAAGTAGGATTCATGTGGTGAAAGATTTGATGGATGTATTTCCAGATGAAGTACATGAGTTACCTCCTAAGAGAGAAGTGGAATTCTCTATTGATTTGGTACCTGGAGCTGGACCAGCGTCAACGGCACATTGCAGGATGACTCCAGCCGAGTTGGTGGAATTGAAGAAGCAAGTGGAAGAGCTGTTAGAGCAGAGTATTTCATCAAGCCCAGTGTATCTCCATGAGGTACTCCAGTGCTGGTAATTCCAGAGGACGGAAGACCTTTTGACGTCTACTGTGGTGCTTCACATCAAGGTTTGAGATGTGTTTTGGATGCGAGAGAAGAGAATGGTTGCATATGCTTCAAGGCAACTCAAAGTTCATGAGAGATAATTATCCTACTTATGATTTAGAATCGGCAGTGGTAGTGATGTTATGGAGTTTGGAAGTCAGTGATTGTATGAAGCTCTGTATTGGGGAAAATGCAGAACTCCCTTATTGTTGGAACCAGGAGGGCGAACCAGTTTTGATTGAACAATTAGAGGAGACTAATCTGAAGCGTATTGTGGGAGTTCTAGGCGCCGAGCAAGCTAAGGGCTTTGTAATGGGGGAAGATGGAATATTAAGATTTAGGGCAGAATTGCATACCAGTAAAAGAATAATTTAAGGGATAACAGAAAATTTAACTTTGCTCTTCTGGCGAAATGGAAATGGTGGATGATGAGTGATGAGAAAGGGAAATGTAAGGATATTCTTGTATCCAAATATGACTCGGAACTTGGGAGAAGCCGAGCTCATTTGAAATATCAATCGTGGTGGTGAAGAGACGTATGTAAGGTGTTCCTTCAGGGAGCGTGAGAACTAGCTCAGCAGTTGGGATGTACAATGGAATTTGATGAAGTATTGGAGTAGTAAGAGTTGGTTCAGCAGATAACCGAGAAGGTGAAGCTGATACAAGGCAGGATGAAAGCTTCTCAAAGTGGTGTGGGATGAGAGATCGGGTGATTCAACTTGGGAGTTGGAAGAAACCATGAGAAAGGACTATCCACATCTCTTTTCCTTGTAATTCAATTTTCGAGGACGAAAATTTTTGTTGTTAGGGAGATTGTAAGGACCTGGAAAATATTATTGGAATAAAAGTGTTATATTTAAATGGATTCGAAGTATGTTTGTTTTTAAAATGAAAAGGAAGGAAAGTGTAGTTTAGAAGACTATGAGATCGCCTGGATCATGATCGCCAGGGCGCGAGAGGCATGCGGACATCGCCAGGGCGAGAGGCATGCGGGCATCGCCAGGGCGCGAGGCATGCGGGCATCGCCAGGGCGCGAGGCATGCGGGCATCGCCAGGGCGCGAGGCATGCGGGCATCGCCAGGGCGCGAGAGGCATGCGGGCATCGCCAGGGCGCGAGAGGCATGCGGGCATCGCCAGGGCGCGAGAGACATGCGGGCATCGCCAGGGCGCGAGAGACATGCGGGCGTCGCCAAGAGGAGACCTCGGTCGGTCTCCAGGAGGAGGAGACCTCAGTCGGTCTCCAGGAGGAGGAGACCTCAGTCGGTCTCCAGGAGGAGGAGACATCGGTCGTCTTCCAGAGAGAGACATCGGTCGTCCTCCAGGATGAGTCATCGGTGGAGATTCTTCGCGCCAGTGATCATCGGTGGAAGGTTATCGCGCGATGTCGAGTTGTACGTAGAGAAGGTGGGACCCAGACTCCCAGCATGAGACGCGCAGCACGCGCGACACGTAGACAAAAAGTGTTGGTTCAGAACAGTGACATCAGAATGTTGGCATGCGCAACAGACAACAGTGGTCGTACTGTTCAGAGCAGTGGTTGGCATGCACAAGAGACAACAGTGGTCGTACTGTTCAGAGAAAGGTACACTCAGACTTCCCTGCAGAGTGGGTGGTGGCAGCTGCTTTTGTGGACAAGTTGGTTTAAGAGGCAAGAACCCACTTCTGAGAGGAGGAAAAACGTTGCAGTTATCCAAAGAGCGAAAAAGTGAGTTACCTCCCTTCTCCTCCATTTCTCTCCTTCGCGCTGCGATTCAAGCACCTTCGAGCAAAAAGCAAGACGAGCGACGACTGCCATAGAGCACCTGGGAAGGTTCTCTGCAAGTCTACCGATCAGAAAGCTTAGGCTGAGTTCGGGCATCCGTGAGTTCAGTGGATTAAAGCTTGAAGAGAGAGTTTCACGCTAGTCCAGGTAAGGGAAGCTAGTCTTTTTCCAACGATAACTGGATATTTGATGTTTGTGATGATAGGGCGACGTGGTCGCCGGTTTTACTTGCTTTCACGGTGTTTGATGTTGAAATGTGAGATGTTTACGATAACAGTTCTGTTTGGATGTTGGGGGCGACGTAGTCGCCGGTTTTAAAAATGTTCTTGTTTAAAAACCCAGTTTTGTTCGTGATCGCCGGTTTCTGGAGGTGATCGCCGGTTTTTCATCTGTTATTGAAATATCCCCCGTTTTATGCTGTTTCAAAAGTGTTTGAGATTCTAAATGTGGTTTTCGAAAATCTGAACCTTGGTATGAGTTTTGCTGTGATTGGAATCGTTCATTGAAGTGTTATGTGATGTGTTGAATGTTGTGATTGTGGATCGAGGCATAGTATTTTCAGGAAAGAAAATACCGTGTAAGATTGTGTAGGATGTGCATTGATCGGTGATGTCTATAATGGGATATCCAGACTCTCCTGATATAATGGAATCAAATAGATGAAGTAATTCAGGCGTTGAGAGTCGATGGAGGTTCATACGTATGGGTGTCTCGTGTGAAAAAGAACGAGTTCGGCCTGTGGTATGGATTAACCTTGTCATACGTGAGAAATGATATTGAGATTGGGTGATGCGCATGGCTGAGGGCACTTTCCAGCCTTTTGTATGACAGGTGCAAATCCCTGAGTCAGTCAATGCACGTGTTTTTCCGGAAATAGTGGTCAAGTGTCTTGTGTGATGAGTCAGTGGAAAGTCTGACGTGAAGTATTGAGAAATTGAATTGTTAGACACTTGATTTCTGATGTGAATTGTGAGACTCTTGAAATTGATTTGTGAGATATGTGATTTTCGAATGGTTTGGTGGAATATGAGGAAGTTGATGGTTTGTACGTGATCGTCTTAAATTGGTTTCATGATTGGTTTTTAAGTTCATATTCAAACTCTCTTTTAAATGTCTAGCTTACCCTGTATTTTGGTTCTGTGGCTGTTTCTTAAAACCTGTGATGATCGTGTATTTTACACGGGAGCAGATGATCTTGCAGGAAGAAGAGCCCCTCAATGATCGCCGGAAGGAGATCGCCCCTTTATGTTGGGAGATCGCCTGTTTTGTTTCTGTTGGGCGATCACCCCCTTTTCCTGTTCTCTGTCAGGAGATCGCCTTTTATGTTAGGAGATCGCCTCTTTATGTTGGGAGATCGCCTGTCGGGTTGTATTTTTGCTGTAATTCGTTTTAAGTTATGGAAAAATTGACGGTTTATGTATTAAACTCCCTGCGAGGAAAAACCTTATGACATATATATAATTATGTTCATTTCAATATTTTGTTTTATCTTTATCTTCATTATTTATTTGTGAAACGTTTTGGCGGGATGTTACAGTGTGTGGCTGGATGGTTTCCATCAGGTTGATAATTCCAGAGACGCTGAGGGTTCCCAGAACGGCATAGTGAGATCTTCCCAGAGGAAACCAAGCAGAGGTTTTGCAGGAAAAACCTCAATAAGGGAGAAGCCATATTGGAGGGCGAGCTCTCGCTTTGAAAGCCTATCCGTACCAGTTGGAGAATAGGTTATTGTTAGGAAAGATGGCTTTAAACTAGAGGGGGGGTGAATTGTTTAAAGAGGTTTTCGCAAACTTTTCAAAGCTAGAATGAATGTCTTTCAGAAATCAAATGATTAAGCAATTCAGTTTGCCAAAACAGCAAGCAAAACAGCACTGCCAGGAAAACAATCGGTTGTTTCTTCGAAACAATCGGTTGTTTATACCAACAAACAACAAACAAACTGAAATTAAAGAGTTAGGGATAGAGAGATTGTACACAGATGTTTATACTGGTTCACTCCAACCCAGAGCTACATCCAGTCTTCTCAGAAACCCTGAGGAAATCCACTAAGCAATCAACACTAGATTACTTACACACAACCAAGAAAGTGACCTTGAACACCCTCAAGAATCACACTTTCCTTGGTCAGCACACCACACTAAGAAAGCTGATCTTGATCCCCTCAAGAACACACAGCTCTTCTTAGCAACAGCACAAAACGAATGTTCATAGAATTACAAGGATTACACTTGTTACAGAAGCAATCTGAAATCAATACAAGAGAATCCTATCTCAGCACTTTGATCAATCTCTTTAGCTCTTAAGCAATCTCAGCAATTTTCCAAAACTCTCTTAGCAGCTCATTGTTAAAAGCATTCTAAACCTTTTAAAAGAGATTTCTGAATTCTATAAAAGGAAGTTTGTTTATCAAATCTTAACAAACCCATAAAAGCTTTCAGAAAGATTGGTCAAAGCATTTAATGACTGGAGCGTAAACAGTTTCAAATCATTTAAAGCTCAGTCAAAGTCAAAACTGTTTTCTGTTATAAAAACATAACAAACAATCGATTGTTTCCTCGAATCAATCGGTTGTTTTGTTACTTAACCAATTTTCACACTTTAAAACAGTTTTCAAAACACCTAAGCTTAAACAATCGGTTGTTTCGATAAAACAATCGGTTGTTTTAACTCAGTTTGAAAAAAACACTTTACATTGTTGAAAGTTGAGATGCTTGAGCTTTAGATTCAATCAAAGGTTGAGTTACACAACTCAAACTACCCAGATCCTAACTAAACCAGCACAACAACAGCAAGCACAGCAAAAGCTTCATCATCCTTCAAAGGATTTGGATTCTTCAAAACCTTGAACACCACTTGGTTCAACAATCTCCCCCTATTTGATGAAGACAAATCCCTGATGCTTGATCCCTAATGCTTGTGTTGTTCTGATTAGATCTGAAGCAGTTCCTGCAATTGAACTTTTAGCAGACATAGAGCTTCTGATATTTTGTTAGAAAATATATACACAGTTAAAGCTTTAAACAATTAAAATCAGTAAAAACAGCTAAAAGCAGTCTTAAACAAGCATATAAGCAAACAAGCATAAAATCTCCCCCTATTTGTCTTCACAAATAGACAAATATAAGAGATAAAGCCATAAAAAGTTCATATTACATCAGAATTATAAAAGCAACAGCAGAAGGAAAGAAAAGAAAATCAAACTTCAACAGCAGCAAAAACAATCGATTGTTTCGACAATCCAATCGGTTGTTTTTCTTCATTCTTCCTTATCTCCAAACTGAAGATCAAAGATTTGGTTCTGAACAGCTTCAATTTGTTCATCCAGGCTCATGAACCTTGCATCCATGTTGTCAAACCTGGTATCAAACCTCTGGAAATTGCTAACACACAGATCATGGAGGTTTCTTTGGTTTTCAGCAAAGCTATCCATCCTATTCATCATGAACCTTTCAAAAGGTGACATTGATTGAATCCTTTCTTCTGGATGTTCAGCAGCCGCACTGGGTCCAGCATCTTGAAACTCTCCTGTTGGATCTTCATGTTCAACATCCATATCTGTAGGTTCTTCTTGAGCAGCACCACTAGAGGAGGCACCATGATCACCATCCTTGCTTACCCATTTTCCACCTATTTTTGTAAATCCCATCTTGCTAAGTGATCCATTGTTCAACTCTTGAGTTGACTTGACCAGCTCAGAAGTCTCATCTTCCAGATTAACTTCAAAATAGTTTAGGAATTTAGATATCAAAACAGCATAGGGATAGTGATAGTCACCCAACCTCATTGCTTTTTGCATGTGCTCTTTGATGATGTGAATCCAATTTAGCTTGACCTTCTTGGTGATGCAGAAGATGTAAACCAGATCTTCTTCAGTCAAAACAGAATGGTTGCTCCCCCTTGGAGTTAGAATCCATGTCACAATGAGAGCAAGCAGCCTCTCATCCAGTTTCAACCCTCCAACTGAGCATGCACTCACTTGAGCTTGAGTGTTTTTCAAACAGCTTCTGTAAAACTGAATTTTGTTGAAATCCTCCACCACACCAAGATTGCCTTTGCTGATTCGCAGTCCAGAAAACTTGAGTCCAGCAACAGCAGCCCAAACCTCATGGGTTATCTCCATGTCCACACCTTTTACATGAGAAACTAGGTTGTTTCCCTCAAATTTCAAATTGGTGTAGAAGACCTTCACCAAGTCTGGATATATGTTGCCCTTCATCTCCAGAAACCTTCTGAGATACTGATCTTTGAGAAGTTTCCTCACATTGTCCAGCTTTTGACTTTTCAGCCAATCAAAACTCACAACCTTGGGGTTGTTGATTTTCTTGAGGCTTGTCTCATATCTATATTTTTCTATGAGATCTTTATCTCCAGAAAACCATCCTTCCAGCCTTCCTCCAGACCTTACAGCTCTGGTTTTGATTCTTCCAGAAGTGGGAGGAGTTGAGTCCATGGCAGCAGAGATGAGAAAACAGAGGGCAGCTCTTCTTTACAGATTTTCTCAAGATATGGTGCAAGAGATGTTGCAATTGGTTGTTCATCTGCACCTGATTTTATAACCATCCGAAAACCAATTTATGATTAATTCCATTCAATGGGTACCTGATTTTCAGAGAGAGAAGGTTGTTCTGCACAGAACATGTCAGAAAAAGAAACTGAAAAACACATGGTCTTTTGACTAGTCATAAAGGCTCTTGAATTTCCAAGATTTTGGAATATATTCCTTTATGAATGTTGTAACCACTTTCTGAGCATGTTCAGCTTTCAATACAGATATTTTGACCAAGATTCTCCCTTTTGAATTTGATCTGCAACGGATAGAAGAAGAATTCAAAATTAAATCAATTTCTTCACAGTGCTGTCAGAATCAAAACAATCGGTTGTTTCGAAGAAACAATCGGTTGTTTTTCTGCAGCTGTTAAAACTTGATTTTAAGAAATTTTAACCAAAAACAGAAGCAGATAACAACAGATAACATTGACCAAAGAGGGATTAATCACAGGAAAGAACTTTAATACTGAAATTGAGGACAGAAAAAGGAAAAAATCTCATCCTTGTGTTGTTTCCTCAATGAGCCAATTGCTTGTTGATCAAGAAGGCTTCTTTTCATTGAGTTGACCTTCTGCAAAGCATTGATTCAGCTTCAATGATTTCCCTTTGTCTTTAACAGTCTAACCAGTTGGCTCAGCTCCTCTTTTTCTATTTATTTTCCTGCACAAACATTAGTTCAAGCAACAAGATTTGGTCCTTTCACAAATGTGGGTCCAATTGGTTTCTTTTTCACACTTGGAACCTCACATCCTTTAGGGATCCATTTCATGTAGCCTCTTGGAACAGAGAACTTTCTTATTTTGCAGAATCTAACCGAATGGCCCTTTTTCATGCAATAAAAGCATGTCACAATCGATTGTTTCGTCTTAACAATCGGTTGTTTTTCTGGTTTTCTTAAAAAACTTTTTGAAAACCTATCTTGCTTGTTCTGTGGATTGAAGCCTAAACCAGCCTTTCCAAAAACACAACTTTGAGATGCCAAGACATTCTCAAAGTTTGATTTCCCTTTTGAAAGCTTGTCCACAGTTTCAACAAGATATTGAACCTTTTTCTCAAGATTTTCACAATTTTCACAAATGAGAGTATCACACTTACAAGAGGTGTTTTTGAAATGATTTTCCATCTTTTCAAAATCAATTTTTGCTTTTCTCAGATCCTCTTCAAGTGATTTAACTCTCTTTTCAAGCCCATTGTTAAGATCTCTCAATCGATTGTTTGAAAGCACCAATCGATTAGCTTCATCATGAGTTTCTTGAAAAGCTTCAAGCAATTCACAATAATTTTGTTCATTTAAGGAAGCACAAGAACTTACCTCACTTGAACTGCAAGCATCATCATCATCCTCAGCCACTAAACATATGTTGGCTTTTTCATCTTCACTTGATGAAGAACTTGATGATGACACCTCGTTTTCATCCCAAGCTATGTAGGCTCTTTTTGTCTTGCCTTTCTTCTCCCTTCTTGCTTGACTCTTTGTCATTGCTTCCTTTGGTTCATGAGCAGCCTTGAGAGTCTCCCACATTTCCTTAGCAGTTTTGCACTTTGATATCCTGAAAAATTCATTAGCATCTAGTGCAGAAGCTATAATGTTTTGAGCAGACCTATCAAGCTGAGCCATCTTACATTCATCATCTGTCCATTTGGACAAAGGTTTTATAGTAAATGAATTATTCTTTTTGAACTTTGGAATGTAAGGGCCATTCTCAATTGAGTCCCAAATTCTTTGATCAATTGATTCAATAAAGATTTTCATTCTTGCTTCCCAAAACTTGTAATTCAATCCACAGAATAAAGGTGGTTTGTAGATTGAAGCACCCTCCTCAAAAGATAGTTTTCCAGCCATAAAAAAAGATTTTAGATCAACTTGAATAACTTTCAAGAACCAAGCTCTTGATGCCAATTGTTAGGAAAGATGGCTTTAAACTAGAGGGGGGGTGAATTGTTTAAAGAGGTTTTCGCAAACTTTTCAAAGCTAGAATGAATGTCTTTCAGAAATCAAATGATTAAGCAATTCAGTTTGCCAAAACAGCAAGCAAAACAGCACTGCCAGGAAAACAATCGGTTGTTTCTTCGAAACAATCGGTTGTTTATACCAACAAACAACAAACAAACTGAAATTAAAGAGTTAGGGATAGAGAGATTGTACACAGATGTTTATACTGGTTCACTCCAACCCAGAGCTACATCCAGTCTTCTCAGAAACCCTGAGGAAATCCACTAAGCAATCAACACTAGATTACTTACACACAACCAAGAAAGTGACCTTGAACACCCTCAAGAAACACACTTTCCTTGGTCAGCACACCACACTAAGAAAGCTGATCTTGATCCCCTCAAGAACACACAGCTCTTCTTAGCAACAGCACAAAACGAATGTTCATAGAATTACAAGGATTACACTTGTTACAGAAGCAATCTGAAATCAATACAAGAGAATCCTATCTCAGCACTTTGATCAATCTCTTTAGCTCTTAAGCAATCTCAGCAATTTTCCAAAACTCTCTTAGCAGCTCATTGTTAAAAGCATTCTAAACCTTTTAAAAGAGATTTATGAATTCTATAAAAGGAAGTTTGTTTATCAAATCTTAACAAACCCATAAAAGCTTTCAGAAAGATTGGTCAAAGCATTTAATGACTGGAGCGTAAACAGTTTCAAATCATTTAAAGCTCAGTCAAAGTCAAAACTGTTTTTTGTTATAAAAACATAACAAACAATCGATTGTTTCCTCGAATCAATCGGTTGTTTTGTTACTTAACCAATTTTCACACTTTAAAACAGTTTTCAAAACACCTAAGCTTAAACAATCGGTTGTTTCGATAAAACAATCGGTTGTTTTAACTCAGTTTGAAAAAAACACTTTACATTGTTGAAAGTTGAGATGCTTGAGCTTTAGATTCAATCAAAGGTTGAGTTACACAACTCAAACTACCCAGATCCTAACTAAACCAGCACAACAACAGCAAGCACAGCAAAAGCTTCATCATCCTTCAAAGGATTTGGATTCTTCAAAACCTTGAACACCACTTGGTTCAACAATCTCCCCCTATTTGATGAAGACAAATCCCTGATGCTTGATCCCTAATGCTTGTGTTGTTCTGATTAGATCTGAAGCAGTTCCTGCAATTGAACTTTTAGCAGACATAGAGCTTCTGATATTTTGTTAGAAAATATATACACAGTTAAAGCTTTAAACAATTAAAATCAGTAAAAACAGCTAAAAGCAGTCTTAAACAAGCATATAAGCAAACAAGCATAAAATCTCCCCCTATTTGTCTTCACAAATAGACAAATATAAGAGATAAAGCCATAAAAAGTTCATATTACATCAGAATTATAAAAGCAACAGCAGAAGGAAAGAAAAGAAAATCAAACTTCAACAGCAGCAAAAACAATCGATTGTTTCGACAATCCAATCGGTTGTTTTTCTTCATTCTTCCTTATCTCCAAACTGAAGATCAAAGATTTGGTTCTAAACAGCTTCAATTTGTTCATCCAGGCTCATGAACCTTGCATCCATGTTGTCAAACCTGGTATCAAACCTCTGGAAATTGCTAACACACAGATCATGGAGGTTTCTTTGGTTTTCAGCAAAGCTATCCATCCTATTCATCATGAACCTTTCAAAAGGTGACATTGATTGAATCCTTTCTTCTGGATGTTCAGCAGCCGCACTGGGTCCAGCATCTTGAAACTCTCCTGTTGGATCTTCATGTTCAACATCCATATCTGTAGGTTCTTCTTGAGCAGCACCACTAGAGGAGGCACCATGATCACCATCCTTGCTTACCCATTTTCCACCTATTTTTGTAAATCCCATCTTGCTAAGTGATCCATTGTTCAACTCTTGAGTTGACTTGACCAGCTCAGAAGTCTCATCTTCCAGATTAACTTCAAAATAGTTTAGGAATTTAGATATCAAAACAGCATAGGGATAGTGATAGTCACCCAACCTCATTGCTTTTTGCATGTGCTCTTTGATGATGTGAATCCAATTTAGCTTGACCTTCTTGGTGATGCAGAAGATGTAAACCAGATCTTCTTCAGTCAAAACAGAATGGTTGCTCCCCCTTGGAGTTAGAATCCATGTCACAATGAGAGCAAGCAGCCTCTCATCCAGTTTCAACCCTCCAACTGAGCATGCACTCACTTGAGCTTGAGTGTTTTTCAAACAGCTTCTGTAGAACTGAATTTTGTTGAAATCCTCCACCACACCAAGATTGCCTTTGCTGATTCGCAGTCCAGAAAACTTGAGTCCAGCAACAGCAGCCCAAACCTCATGGGTTATCTCCATGTCCACACCTTTTACATGAGAAACTAGGTTGTTTCCCTCAAATTTCAAATTGGTGTAGAAGACCTTCACCAAGTCTGGATATATGTTGCCCTTCATCTCCAGAAACCTTCTGAGATACTGATCTTTGAGAAGTTTCCTCACATTGTCCAGCTTTTGACTTTTCAGCCAATCAAAACTCACAACCTTGGGGTTGTTGATTTTCTTGAGGCTTGTCTCATATCTATATTTTTCTATGAGATCTTTATCTCCAGAAAACCATCCTTCCAGCCTTCCTCCAGACCTTACAGCTCTGGTTTTGATTCTTCCAGAAGTGGGAGGAGTTGAGTCCATGGCAGCAGAGATGAGAAAACAGAGGGCAGCTCTTCTTTACAGATTTTCTCAAGATATGGTGCAAGAGATGTTGCAATTGGTTGTTCATCTGCACCTGATTTTATAACCATCCGAAAACCAATTTATGATTAATTCCATTCAATGGGTACCTGATTTTCAGAGAGAGAAGGTTGTTCTGCACAGAACATGTCAGAAAAAGAAACTGAAAAACACATGGTCTTTTGACTAGTCATAAAGGCTCTTGAATTTCCAAGATTTTGGAATATATTCCTTTATGAATGTTGTAACCACTTTCTGAGCATGTTCAGCTTTCAATACAGATATTTTGACCAAGATTCTCCCTTTTGAATTTGATCTGCAACGGATAGAAGAAGAATTCAAAATTAAATCAATTTCTTCACAGTGCTGTCAGAATCAAAACAATCGGTTGTTTCGAAGAAACAATCGGTTGTTTTTCTGCAGCTGTTAAAACTTGATTTTAAGAAATTTTAACCAAAAACAGAAGCAGATAACAACAGATAACATTGACCAAAGAGGGATTAATCACAGGAAAGAACTTTAATACTGAAATTGAGGACAGAAAAAGGAAAAAATCTCATCCTTGTGTTGTTTCCTCAATGAGCCAATTGCTTGTTGATCAAGAAGGCTTCTTTTCATTGAGTTGACCTTCTGCAAAGCATTGATTCAGCTTCAATGATTTCCCTTTGTCTTTAACAGTCTAACCAGTTGGCTCAGCTCCTCTTTTTCTATTTATTTTCCTGCACAAACATTAGTTCAAGCAACAAGATTTGGTCCTTTCACAAATGTGGGTCCAATTGGTTTCTTTTTCACACTTGGAACCTCACATCCTTTAGGGATCCATTTCATGTAGCCTCTTGGAACAGAGAACTTTCTTATTTTGCAGAATCTAACCGAATGGCCCTTTTTCATGCAATAAAAGCATGTCACAATCGATTGTTTCGTCTTAACAATCGGTTGTTTTTCTGGTTTTCTTAAAAAACTTTTTGAAAACCTATCTTGCTTGTTCTGTGGATTGAAGCCTAAACCAGCCTTTCCAAAAACACAACTTTGAGATGCCAAGACATTCTCAAAGTTTGATTTCCCTTTTGAAAGCTTGTCCACAGTTTCAACAAGATATTGAACCTTTTTCTCAAGATTTTCACAATTTTCACAAATGAGAGTATCACACTTACAAGAGGTGTTTTTGAAATGATTTTCCATCTTTTCAAAATCAATTTTTGCTTTTCTCAGATCCTCTTCAAGTGATTTAACTCTCTTTTCAAGCCCATTGTTAAGATCTCTCAATCGATTGTTTGAAAGCACCAATCGATTAGCTTCATCATGAGTTTCTTGAAAAGCTTCAAGCAATTCACAATAATTTTGTTCATTTAAGGAAGCACAAGAACTTACCTCACTTGAACTGCAAGCATCATCATCATCCTCAGCCACTAAACATATGTTGGCTTTTTCATCTTCACTTGATGAAGAACTTGATGATGACACCTCGTTTTCATCCCAAGCTATGTAGGCTCTTTTTGTCTTGCCTTTCTTCTCCCTTCTTGCTTGACTCTTTGTCATTGCTTCCTTTGGTTCATGAGCAGCCTTGAGAGTCTCCCACATTTCCTTAGCAGTTTTGCACTTTGATATCCTGAAAAATTCATTAGCATCTAGTGCAGAAGCTATAATGTTTTGAGCAGACCTATCAAGCTGAGCCATCTTACATTCATCATCTGTCCATTTGGACAAAGGTTTTATAGTAAATGAATTATTCTTTTTGAACTTTGGAATGTAAGGGCCATTCTCAATTGAGTCCCAAATTCTTTGATCAATTGATTCAATAAAGATTTTCATTCTTGCTTCCCAAAAATTGTAATTCAATCCACAGAATAAAGGTGGTTTGTAGATTGAAGCACCCTCCTCAAAAGATAGTTTTCCAGCCATAAAAAAAGATTTTAGATCAACTTGAATAACTTTCAAGAACCAAGCTCTTGATGCCAATTGTTAGGAAAGATGGCTTTAAACTAGAGGGGGGGTGAATTGTTTAAAGAGGTTTTCGCAAACTTTTCAAAGCTAGAATGAATGTCTTTCAGAAATCAAATGATTAAGCAATTCAGTTTGCCAAAACAGCAAGCAAAACAGCACTGCCAGGAAAACAATCGGTTGTTTCTTCGAAACAATCGGTTGTTTATACCAACAAACAACAAACAAACTGAAATTAAAGAGTTAGGGATAGAGAGATTGTACACAGATGTTTATACTGGTTCACTCCAACCCAGAGCTACATCCAGTCTTCTCAGAAACCCTGAGGAAATCCACTAAGCAATCAACACTAGATTACTTACACACAACCAAGAAAGTGACCTTGAACACCCTCAAGAATCACACTTTCCTTGGTCAGCACACCACACTAAGAAAGCTGATCTTGATCCCCTCAAGAACACACAGCTCTTCTTAGCAACAGCACAAAACGAATGTTCATAGAATTACAAGGATTACACTTGTTACAGAAGCAATCTGAAATCAATACAAGAGAATCCTATCTCAGCACTTTGATCAATCTCTTTAGCTCTTAAGCAATCTCAGCAATTTTCCAAAACTCTCTTAGCAGCTCATTGTTAAAAGCATTCTAAACCTTTTAAAAGAGATTTATGAATTCTATAAAAGGAAGTTTGTTTATCAAATCTTAACAAACCCATAAAAGCTTTCAGAAAGATTGGTCAAAGCATTTAATGACTGGAGCGTAAACAGTTTCAAATCATTTAAAGCTCAGTCAAAGTCAAAACTGTTTTCTGTTATAAAAACATAACAAACAATCGATTGTTTCCTCGAATCAATCGGTTGTTTTGTTACTTAACCAATTTTCACACTTTAAAACAGTTTTCAAAACACCTAAGCTTAAACAATCGGTTGTTTCGATAAAACAATCGGTTGTTTTAACTCAGTTTGAAAAAAACACTTTACATTGTTGAAAGTTGAGATGCTTGAGCTTTAGATTCAATCAAAGGTTGAGTTACACAACTCAAACTACCCAGATCCTAACTAAACCAGCACAACAACAGCAAGCACAGCAAAAGCTTCATCATCCTTCAAAGGATTTGGATTCTTCAAAACCTTGAACACCACTTGGTTCAACAATCTCCCCCTATTTGATGAAGACAAATCCCTGATGCTTGATCCCTAATGCTTGTGTTGTTCTGATTTGATCTGAAGCAGTTCCTGCAATTGAACTTTTAGCAGACATAGAGCTTCTGATATTTTGTTAGAAAATATATACACAGTTAAAGCTTTAAACAATTAAAATCAGTAAAAACAGCTAAAAGCAGTCTTAAACAAGCATATAAGCAAACAAGCATAAAATCTCCCCCTATTTGTCTTCACAAATAGACAAATATAAGAGATAAAGCCATAAAAAGTTCATATTACATCAGAATTATAAAAGCAACAGCAGAAGGAAAGAAAAGAAAATCAAACTTCAACAGCAGCAAAAACAATCGATTGTTTCGACAATCCAATCGGTTGTTTTTCTTCATTCTTCCTTATCTCCAAACTGAAGATCAAAGATTTGGTTCTGAACAGCTTCAATTTGTTCATCCAGGCTCATGAACCTTGCATCCATGTTGTCAAACCTGGTATCAAACCTCTGGAAATTGCTAACACACAGATCATGGAGGTTTCTTTGGTTTTCAGCAAAGCTATCCATCCTATTCATCATGAACCTTTCAAAAGGTGACATTGATTGAATCCTTTCTTCTGGATGTTCAGCAGCCGCACTGGGTCCAGCATCTTGAAACTCTCCTGTTGGATCTTCATGTTCAACATCCATATCTGTAGGTTCTTCTTGAGCAGCACCACTAGAGGAGGCACCATGATCACCATCCTTGCTTACCCATTTTCCACCTATTTTTGTAAATCCCATCTTGCTAAGTGATCCATTGTTCAACTCTTGAGTTGACTTGACCAGCTCAGAAGTCTCATCTTCCAGATTAACTTCAAAATAGTTTAGGAATTTAGAT
Organism: Phaseolus coccineus; assembly: GCA_037954025.1. Classification (NCBI taxonomy): domain Eukaryota; kingdom Viridiplantae; phylum Streptophyta; class Magnoliopsida; order Fabales; family Fabaceae; genus Phaseolus; species Phaseolus coccineus. The sequence continues at coordinate 15,937,514 of CM075686.1, read as the reverse complement.
ATCAAAACAGCATAGGGATAGTGATAGTCACCCAACCTCATTGCTTTTTGCATGTGCTCTTTGATGATGTGAATCCAATTTAGCTTGACCTTCTTGGTGATGCAGAAGATGTAAACCAGATCTTCTTCAGTCAAAACAGAATGGTTGCTCCCCCTTGGAGTTAGAATCCATGTCACAATGAGAGCAAGCAGCCTCTCATCCAGTTTCAACCCTCCAACTGAGCATGCACTCACTTGAGCTTGAGTGTTTTTCAAACAGCTTCTGTAGAACTGAATTTTGTTGAAATCCTCCACCACACCAAGATTGCCTTTGCTGATTCGCAGTCCAGAAAACTTGAGTCCAGCAACAGCAGCCCAAACCTCATGGGTTATCTCCATGTCCACACCTTTTACATGAGAAACTAGGTTGTTTCCCTCAAATTTCAAATTGGTGTAGAAGACCTTCACCAAGTCTGGATATATGTTGCCCTTCATCTCCAGAAACCTTCTGAGATACTGATCTTTGAGAAGTTTCCTCACATTGTCCAGCTTTTGACTTTTCAGCCAATCAAAACTCACAACCTTGGGGTTGTTGATTTTCTTGAGGCTTGTCTCATATCTATATTTTTCTATGAGATCTTTATCTCCAGAAAACCATCCTTCCAGCCTTCCTCCAGACCTTACAGCTCTGGTTTTGATTCTTCCAGAAGTGGGAGGAGTTGAGTCCATGGCAGCAGAGATGAGAAAACAGAGGGCAGCTCTTCTTTACAGATTTTCTCAAGATATGGTGCAAGAGATGTTGCAATTGGTTGTTCATCTGCACCTGATTTTATAACCATCCGAAAACCAATTTATGATTAATTCCATTCAATGGGTACCTGATTTTCAGAGAGAGAAGGTTGTTCTGCACAGAACATGTCAGAAAAAGAAACTGAAAAACACATGGTCTTTTGACTAGTCATAAAGGCTCTTGAATTTCCAAGATTTTGGAATATATTCCTTTATGAATGTTGTAACCACTTTCTGAGCATGTTCAGCTTTCAATACAGATATTTTGACCAAGATTCTCCCTTTTGAATTTGATCTGCAACGGATAGAAGAAGAATTCAAAATTAAATCAATTTCTTCACAGTGCTGTCAGAATCAAAACAATCGGTTGTTTCGAAGAAACAATCGGTTGTTTTTCTGCAGCTGTTAAAACTTGATTTTAAGAAATTTTAACCAAAAACAGAAGCAGATAACAACAGATAACATTGACCAAAGAGGGATTAATCACAGGAAAGAACTTTAATACTGAAATTGAGGACAGAAAAAGGAAAAAATCTCATCCTTGTGTTGTTTCCTCAATGAGCCAATTGCTTGTTGATCAAGAAGGCTTCTTTTCATTGAGTTGACCTTCTGCAAAGCATTGATTCAGCTTCAATGATTTCCCTTTGTCTTTAACAGTCTAACCAGTTGGCTCAGCTCCTCTTTTTCTATTTATTTTCCTGCACAAACATTAGTTCAAGCAACAAGATTTGGTCCTTTCACAAATGTGGGTCCAATTGGTTTCTTTTTCACACTTGGAACCTCACATCCTTTAGGGATCCATTTCATGTAGCCTCTTGGAACAGAGAACTTTCTTATTTTGCAGAATCTAACCGAATGGCCCTTTTTCATGCAATAAAAGCATGTCACAATCGATTGTTTCGTCTTAACAATCGGTTGTTTTTCTGGTTTTCTTAAAAAACTTTTTGAAAACCTATCTTGCTTGTTCTGTGGATTGAAGCCTAAACCAGCCTTTCCAAAAACACAACTTTGAGATGCCAAGACATTCTCAAAGTTTGATTTCCCTTTTGAAAGCTTGTCCACAGTTTCAACAAGATATTGAACCTTTTTCTCAAGATTTTCACAATTTTCACAAATGAGAGTATCACACTTACAAGAGGTGTTTTTGAAATGATTTTCCATCTTTTCAAAATCAATTTTTGCTTTTCTCAGATCCTCTTCAAGTGATTTAACTCTCTTTTCAAGCCCATTGTTAAGATCTCTCAATCGATTGTTTGAAAGCACCAATCGATTAGCTTCATCATGAGTTTCTTGAAAAGCTTCAAGCAATTCACAATAATTTTGTTCATTTAAGGAAGCACAAGAACTTACCTCACTTGAACTGCAAGCATCATCATCATCCTCAGCCACTAAACATATGTTGGCTTTTTCATCTTCACTTGATGAAGAACTTGATGATGACACCTCGTTTTCATCCCAAGCTATGTAGGCTCTTTTTGTCTTGCCTTTCTTCTCCCTTCTTGCTTGACTCTTTGTCATTGCTTCCTTTGGTTCATGAGCAGCCTTGAGAGTCTCCCACATTTCCTTAGCAGTTTTGCACTTTGATATCCTGAAAAATTCATTAGCATCTAGTGCAGAAGCTATAATGTTTTGAGCAGACCTATCAAGCTGAGCCATCTTACATTCATCATCTGTCCATTTGGACAAAGGTTTTATAGTAAATGAATTATTCTTTTTGAACTTTGGAATGTAAGGGCCATTCTCAATTGAGTCCCAAATTCTTTGATCAATTGATTCAATAAAGATTTTCATTCTTGCTTCCCAAAACTTGTAATTCAATCCACAGAATAAAGGTGGTTTGTAGATTGAAGCACCCTCCTCAAAAGATAGTTTTCCAGCCATAAAAAAAGATTTTAGATCAACTTGAATAACTTTCAAGAACCAAGCTCTTGATGCCAATTGTTAGGAAAGATGGCTTTAAACTAGAGGGGTGGTGAATTGTTTAAAGAGGTTTTCGCAAACTTTTCAAAGCTAGAATGAATGTCTTTCAGAAATCAAATGATTAAGCAATTCAGTTTGCCAAAACAGCAAGCAAAACAGCACTGCCAGGAAAACAATCGGTTGTTTCTTCGAAACAATCGGTTGTTTATACCAACAAACAACAAACAAACTGAAATTAAAGAGTTAGGGATAGAGAGATTGTACACAGATGTTTATACTGGTTCACTCCAACCCAGAGCTACATCCAGTCTTCTCAGAAACCCTGAGGAAATCCACTAAGCAATCAACACTAGATTACTTACACACAACCAAGAAAGTGACCTTGAACACCCTCAAGAAACACACTTTCCTTGGTCAGCACACCACACTAAGAAAGCTGATCTTGATCCCCTCAAGAACACACAGCTCTTCTTAGCAACAGCACAAAACGAATGTTCATAGAATTACAAGGATTACACTTGTTACAGAAGCAATCTGAAATCAATACAAGAGAATCCTATCTCAGCACTTTGATCAATCTCTTTAGCTCTTAAGCAATCTCAGCAATTTTCCAAAACTCTCTTAGCAGCTCATTGTTAAAAGCATTCTAAACCTTTTAAAAGAGATTTCTGAATTCTATAAAAGGAAGTTTGTTTATCAAATCTTAACAAACCCATAAAAGCTTTCAGAAAGATTGGTCAAAGCATTTAATGACTGGAGCGTAAACAGTTTCAAATCATTTAAAGCTCAGTCAAAGTCAAAACTGTTTTCTGTTATAAAAACATAACAAACAATCGATTGTTTCCTCGAATCAATCGGTTGTTTTGTTACTTAACCAATTTTCACACTTTAAAACAGTTTTCAAAACACCTAAGCTTAAACAATCGGTTGTTTCGATAAAACAATCGGTTGTTTTAACTCAGTTTGAAAAAAACACTTTACATTGTTGAAAGTTGAGATGCTTGAGCTTTAGATTCAATCAAAGGTTGAGTTACACAACTCAAACTACCCAGATCCTAACTAAACCAGCACAACAACAGCAAGCACAGCAAAAGCTTCATCATCCTTCAAAGGATTTGGATTCTTCAAAACCTTGAACACCACTTGGTTCAACAGTTGTCTCCCAAGTGGACAGGACCATACCGAGCAGTTGAACTGATGGGGAATGGTGCATACAAATTAGAAACACTGGAAGAGGAACCTAGTCCTCGGACTTGGAATGTTACCAACCTTATGTTTTATTTCAGTTAATCTGAATTATATGGTTGAATAGTGCAGTGCTATAAGGTGGCCCTCTTTTTCTCTTAAAGAGGGTTTTTTAATGAGGCCATCTAATAAATGTCGCTTATGATGCAATATTATTGCTTAATGTTGCTGTTGCTTAATGTTGTTGTTGCTTAATGTTGTTGTTGCTTATTGTTGCTTTACATATTGTTTAATTTGTGAGCAAGTGCATAAATGAGCTATCTTGAGACACGGGTAAGTCGCCTAAGTCAGTGTGATCATTATCGCCCGAGCTCTGGGTGCTCCGCAAGGTGAATTAGTTGCATAAACGAGCTGTCCAGAGACGTAAGTAAATCGCCCAAGTCGGTGTCACTTGGGCTGTAGGTGCTCTACAAGATGAGCAAGTTACATAAATGTGTTATACAGAGACGTAGGTAAGTCACCTAAGTCGATGTCACCCGGTCTGTAGGTGCTCTACAGGATGAGCAAGTTGCGTAAATAAGCTATCCAGAGACGTAGGTAAGTCGCCTAAGTCGGTGTCACCTGGTCTGTAGGTGCTCTGCAGGATGAGTAAGTTGTGTAAATAAGCTATCCCGAGACACAGGTAAGTTGCCTAAGTCGGTATCACCCGAGCTTTAGATGCTTTGCAGGATAAGCAAGTGCATAAATTTGGCTAAGTGCAGGATACGTCGAGCTAACTCAAAGTGGTCGATGCCATGTGAGAACTAGAAACTATGAGGGATGAGCAAGTTCTGCAGGTGCCCGTGGTCACCCGAGCTGGGTGCTCTGTGAGATGATTTCAAGATGCATAGTTTAATTGTCCAGTGGTACGCTGGCAAGTGCCTTGCAAAAGATGATGATGACGAGGGCACAATTATACGAGCATGTGCCACATGAAGCAGTGTTTGGTGAGATCAAGGTAGGATGTTTCAGGATGCGCCACATTTGAGCATTAGCCTATAGTGGCTATGGAAAACGGTTCAGCAAAGGGTTAGTTAAACTCTTATTATCTTTATTATCCCATGATGTGAAAAGTTAGCGTAAGTGATGAGTTGATTGATTAATGTACTTTAGCACATGTGCATTAGTATAAGTTGCTTAAATTAATCGAGATTTATTATGACATGCATTTGCAATAGTTGTTATGCTTAAACTGGTTAAGGTTGATTGTGTTCACCTACCAACTCAGAAACTGTCATATCAGCCGCCAAAGCACTTGAAAGCCTCTTCGCTTAGCCAAGCTCAGCTCGAGCTTGGGGGGCTTATGTACTGGACATGAGTGCTCGAGTGCTCGGGACATCGGCTATTGGGTCCAAAGGGTGGGTCACAAGTTTGACCTAGACGTTGGTCAGCCCAAAAAAGGTAATTCAGATAAAATATATGATTGTTGTTATCATATTATTCTGAATATAAAAGATAAATAAATATTTTATCTGTTGCAATATTATTCTTAAGATAAAAGATAAAGAGATATTTTATCTCTTGAGAAATTATTCTGAAGATAAAATATAAAGATATATGTGGTGATATTATATTTTATCTGTTGTGATATTATATTTTATTTGTTGTGATATTATATTTTATCTGTTGTGATATTATATTTTATCTGTTGTTGTATTTTTCTGAAGATAAAATATAAAGAGATATTTTATTTTGAAGATAAAAGATAAAGAGATATTTTATCTGTTATGATATTATTACGGAGATAAAAGATAAAGAGATATGGTTGTTCACGTGTCTGTTATGACTATGTCACTAGTACAAAATATGAATTCTACAACGCCATATAAAGACGGTTCATAAAGAACAGTCGTTATAAAAGAAGCGGTGACATTTTTGTAGTTTTTCGCAAAATTTCAGTGTTTATAACGACGCTTCCCGCCTGAACCGTCGTTATATGTGTGTGTAGTGTGTTTATAATGACAGTTCCCGCCTAAACCGTCGTTATATGTGTATGCAGTGTGTTTTTAACGACTGTTCAACAAGGAACTGTTGTTATATATGGCTCCTGGAGTGCTTTTTTCCACGTTCCCCCTTCACTTTCACTCTCATTCCACTCTCACTCACTTCATCTTTTTCCTCTCATCCCTTCACCTTCCACCTTCCTCACCCTCACCCTCACTTTTCTTCCTTCACCTTGAACCGCCCCCAAACCCGCCACACCCTTACGCTTGCACCTCACGGCGCGGCAAACCCTAAGGTTGTGCACCGCTACCGCCTGCCTCCCTCCCTTCCTCCCTCAACTGCGCGCCCCTACCTCCCTTCCTCCTGCAACCGCGCACGTTACCATTGAAGGAGGGCACTGCTGCCAGGTTAGGGTTTTTTAATACTCTTTAAATAAATTTGTTAATATACAATGTGTTGGTTGGTTTTGAGTCTGGAGGTGTTCGACCTTCGACAATTTCTATTTAGATTTATAGAGTTTTTGAATTAGATAGTATTTGCGTTGATGCTCAGAATGCGCATCAGCCCTTCGCATCTGCACTGCACGCCCATACACAGCCAGCACCTCTATTATAGAAGGTTAGTATATTTAGGGTTTAGAATTTAAAATTTTTTAATAAATATTTGAATGTATGTGTTGATTAGTTAATAGTTTAGGGTTTGTGTGATAGATTTGGATTTGCCAAAAATTACCGTGGCAAAACTTCAAACGACCATAACTTTTGAGAGAGAAGTCGGATGGAGACGCGTGAAAAATAGAAGTTGTCCAAAACGAGGTAACGAAGCCCATGGCCAATATCCCAAAGGGGATTGACGCCACCGAAATTCCAAAAATCCACCATTTACTATCATTTTTTTATTTTTTAGTATTATTTAGGTATTTTTGAGGTTTAGGTTCTCATACTTACATGTGTCTATTATTCTGGAAATTTAACATTTTATGCAGAATTAGAGTGAGTAGTGAGTATATAATAATAAAATATTTTTTTTAATAAAAAATAACTTATAACGACGGTTCCCACTGGAAATCGTCTTTAAAAGCCCATAAAAACACTTATAAAGACGGTTCTAGACTGGAATCGTCGTTATAAGTGTTTTTATTTTTTAATTTGGTATGCTTATTGCTTAGAAGTAGCTGATTTATAACGACACCCGCAATAACGACAGTTTGGAAACCGTCTTTCTATAGCCTTTTTAATCGTCGTTAATGAACTATTTTGTACTAGTACGTATAGATATGTTTGTTAATATTACGTTAGATATTTTCTGTTGCTTGGCTGTTGCGCATACATGTTTGTTGTTGTAAGTAAAATACTTGTTGATAGTTGTTATTAACCCTAAAAAGATAGGGATGTGCATGTATAAAAAAATGTGGCTTGCAGTTTAGCACCTAAAGGTCATTGGTGCACGTGGCAGGTGGTTTTCTGTTAGAGATATAAGATAATGTGCTTATTTTCAGTTAATATTTGCTTATCTCAAGTGCAATTGTTGCATGTGTGGTTATAAAAAGGGGTTGAAACCCTAGGTGAAGGTATGCTGTTTTTACACACTACACTGAGAATCCTTGTTTCTTTTGTGAGCCCTTACTGACTTGAGTGTCGGAGTACGACCGGCCGTTAGGGCACCCTGTGTCTTAACAGGAACGACATCCAGACACTAAGAAAAGCGTAGGTTCCATCACAAGGCAGACGGAGTCTGAGCCTGCCTGCTGAAGTTTACTGGTGACCAAGTCAACCAGCCAGAACAATTAATTATGTGTTTTATTTGATGTTTCACCATTTACTATCTCTTATACACAATTGAATCGGTCTATATTGCCTTTGGTTTGGTTAATTTTGCTTCAACTTGCTCAAAGTTTCATCTACTTGCAAACATGTGATGGAAGAGGCCCAAGCTGCGGCCCAAGTTCAGGCCCAACAACTAGGTCCATGGCAAAGAGGATTCAAGAAGATTGAGACTCTACTACTGATGGCAGAGAAACTTTTCTTTATATGTTCAAGGATTCCTCAGAGGACCACAAGAAGTAAAGCCCAAGCCATGGGAGCTAGTTTCTTTATTTGTAATTTTAGTTTATTTGTATTTTCAATAGAGTATGGCTCACTTTGGGGCTCCAAATAGCAAGATAGGTTAGAATAAGGTGCCTTTAGAAAAATAGGGGAGGTGTGCTTATCATTGTAGCTTGAGTAGAGCCTTTTAGCGTAGGAAGTTGACCTAGCTTCTAGAACTTTGCTCCTAGGGTGTGGCATTGACTTTAGTCAATACCCTAGTAGCCCCTTCTTTTGTGTATTCCCCATCCTACCCTTGCTCCTTGCTCTCCAAGGCACTTGCACCTATAAATAAAGGTGCTTGGCTCGTGTTTTTTTTAGATCAATTTTAATGAGTAAAAGTTGTCAAATTTTTGCTAGCTTCTACTCTTTGTCTAGTCTCTCTAGGTTAGACACCTTGATCTTCATCTTCACCTTCCTCCAAGTGATTTGGCCTAACCTATCACTCTCCATACCTTTCATGCACCTACAAGGAACCCATAGCTCTATATGAGCCATCGTTGACCCATATCATCAATAGCTTCTGCCACCTTTTTACCTCATATTTCAAGAAGAACAAATGGTCATGAAGAACAACCCAACACTATTTTTGTTCTTAACTATTGTAGTTTTTTCTTGTTGTTTTAGGCAATTTAATTAGTTTTTTTTGCTAATTTCTTGATAGCAATGCCTTCATTCTGTTTGAATTTTTGTTATGGATTGCGGAAGCTCAATGGAAGTGGCAGACAAGGATGGCTCCAATAGAGCTATGGTTTCCTTAAAAGTGCATGATAGGTAGGGAGAGTGATTGGTTGGGACATATCACTTGGAGAAGGTGAAGAAGAAGATTAAGGTGTCTATCCTAGAGAGGCAAGATAAGAGAGTGAGAAAGCATGAAATCTTGACAAGAATTCACTCGTTCATTAATCTTAGAAAAATGAGAGTTAAGCACCTCAATTTATAGGAGAGAGCGTTGAATATTTTGGAGCCAAAATTTGAAAATTCAAAATAAAACTTTCCAATGAGAAGGTGCCATGTGGAGTCATGTTTTCCATGTTTAGCTCACACCTTCCATGTTAAATCCTCTCCACTCCTAGGTTTCCATGTGGATGTCCATGTGCTCCATGCCAAGGTGATTTTCATTCTCTAATATACCCTACACGTTTTGGGGTTACATTGGGCTCAAAGAAGCCCAATTGTTACCCTAACTAGACCTATTTTACTATTGGCCCAAATACAAGCCCAAAAACCTATGCTACTTGGCCCAAATATTTGGTCCAACTATTTTATGCTACTAGGCCCAATACATGGCCCATTAAATCTTTAAGAAATTTATTTAAGCTAAAGTTTGGCCCAAAAATAATGTTGACTAGTTAGCAGAAACTCAGTCTTCTTGTGTTCTTTTGACCAAAGCTCTGGTTTATGTTTAGATGAGTTTGAGGTCTTCTTGGATATGTTTGTACAGTCCTTCACCTCAGAGTTGTCCTCTTGATTGGGCCTACAAAAATAAAAAAAAGCCCAATTAGACTCATATTTGCAATTAAATCAATAAACTACCTTTAGGTCTTCATCCTCCTTATTATGTGGTTATGTGTGGCTGGGGGCTCTGCCATCATCCCCTCCTTCTTGAGAGGATCTGTCCTCAGATCTATAGGGTTGATCTCGAACAACCGCCTTATTCATGCTTTGAAAACTATGTTCGTCCTCCAGGATCAAATATCCATTTGTTGGAGTCATCAAACAAAGCAAATGAGTTAGTTTCAGCAATTGTATAAAAATTAGTCTTATTAAGTTGTCATTCCTCTTGTTTTTCTATTGTTTTCGGAAACTTTTCACAAGATTTCTTTAGAGAGGAGTACATAATTTAGTTTTCTAAGTTTTTCCTCCCTTGTTCTAGATTTTGATTACTAGACTCTTTAGACACTACCTTTTGTTCTAGAAGAGCTAGTGATTTTTCAGTTTTTATTTTCTATTTTAATCTTATTTGATCATCTAACACCTGAGAAAGTGTTAAAGGATAAAAAAGATATATATATTTTTCATGTGTGAAGGTAATCTCGTTGGTACGACCATTGTGCATGGAGTTTTTAACAAATTGCCATGGTCGTCTCAATAAGACATGACAAGTTTCCATAGGCACTACATCACATAAAATTTTGTCTTTATAGATGCCTACAGATAACTCAACCTTCACTTGTTAGTGATATCTTAGCATATAGTCAAAATAAACTACTACATATTTACCTATGCAATTCCTAAGGACATGTTTCATAAGCCTCATGAAAGTGCTAGGTGCATTAGTGAGTCCAAAAGGCATCACTAACCATTAATATAGTTCAAATTGTTGATCAAGTATGATCTTGAGCTTTAATGTTTCCAAATCTGTGGTGTTTGATGGAAGGCTGGTGTTCCTATGTGTGTGGGTGGGATCTGGGTAGATTAAAGTGTAATCCACTCTTTGTTTGAATTTAAAATTGATTTGAATCAAAACCTTTTTGAAAAAGATTGTTTTCTAAAGAAGTGGAAAAACAACAAGTTGTTTTATCATTTCAATCGGTTGTTTGACACTTAGTTGTTTACAAAAAGGGTTTGAAGTTGTTTGACTTGGTTGACTTTGCTATCAAACCAATTCAATCGGTTGTTTCCAAAATTCAACTGATTGGTTTTTGAAAATCCATAACAGAATTCTATTAAGCTTTGCAAATCAGCTTTAAATGTTTTCTAACTGAATAGGCTCCTGCTTTATATGTTTTTGACCAACCTTTGGAGCATAAATAATTTGTTTTATTCTCCTAAAAGGCAAGAAACAGTTTTGAGAATTCAGTTGTGCCAAATTGATTTCAAGCTTTCAAGATTTGCATTCAAGCTTTTGGATTTTCACAAAGGAATGGAATAACATTGCTGTAATCTTTTGATTTGATCTTCATCAGGTGTAATCCTTTCTATATCTCTTGTATTTCTAAATATTGTTGTGTAAGTACAGAATCAGAGGGTGTTATGATTTCTGTGGTGTTGTGTATGCCAAAGGAAGTGTGTGGCTTGAGGTGTTCAAGGTCACTTCTTTGGTGGTGTTTGTTGTAATCTGGATTTGATTGCATAGTTGTGACCCAGTGGTTTCTGGGAACTGGTTGTAGGTCTTGGGATAAGAGTAAACCAGCATAAACTACTTTTGTGCTTTTCTTTTTCCCTGAACTCCTTTACATTCTGTTTTTAGGTTGTTTTAATCACTGCTAATAAAAACAACCAGTTGAATCACAAAAACAATCGGTTGATTTTCTGATAATCAACTTAAACAGTTTTGTTTGATTACTTCTCTGATTTCTATATCTGTGATTCTGTATTGAAGTTCATTATACCTTCAAAATTTGCGAAAATCTTTCATAAACAATTCACCCCCCTCTTGTTTAAGGCCATATATGGCCCTTTTATTGAAAAGCTTGAAAAATGGCCCTTTTATTCCTATGCTTGAAAAGGATGGTGTTTTTATTGAAAAGCCTTGGTCCCAATGGATTGATACAGAAAATAAAAGAGCAAAGTGTGATTGTATTGCTAAGAATATTATTACCTCTGCCTTAAATTCTGATGAGTTTTTTAGGGTCTCACAATGTGGATCTACCAAAGATATGTGGGATACACTTGAAGTAACTCATAAAGGAACCAACGATGTAAAGAGGGAAAGGAAACATACTCTAATGCAAGAGTATGAGATGTTCAGGATGCCCAAAGGAGAATCGATTTTGGATGTGCAAAAATGATTTACTCATATTGTCAATCACCTTATGAGTCTTGGAAAGGTCTTTGACAAAGAAGAGTTGAACATCAAGATTCTTAAATGTCTTGATAGGTCTTGGCAATCGAAGGTCACAGCCATCTCAGCATCTAAAGATTTGACATCTTTGACTACAACTTCTTTTTTCGGAAAGCTTAGAGAACATGAGTTGGAGAAGAATAGGCTCAATGTTCAAGAAAGTGAAGATAAGCATGTAAGAAACATTGCTTTGAAGGCTGCCAAGCACAAGAACAACCAAGCTTCAAGTGATGAGAGTGAAGGAGAAACTCTTAGTTTGCTGTCCAAAAAGTTTAGCAAATTCTTAAAGAAGATCCGCAACAAAGACTCCAACCAAGAGAGGTATGGCAACAAAAAATCTAGTGATTTTAATGCTAAAAAATATACTTGCTATGGTTGTGGAGAACAGGGGCACATAAAGGTTGAATGCCCAAATAAAGAGAGCAAAGAGAAGAAGTCAAGCAAGAAGGAAAAGAAAGCAAAATAAAAAAGAGCCTACATTGCTTGGGACGAAAATGATGTCTCCTCTTCAAGCTCCTCATCAAGTGAAGATGAAGAAGCCAATCTGTGTCTCATGGCTAAGGAAGAGAATGGTGCAAGTAGTCTAAGTTCTTGTACGTCTTTAAATACTGAAAATTATAGTCAACTTCTTCAAGCTTTTAAAGAAACACATGAGGAAGCTAATCGATGGCTCTCTTAAACAATCGGTTGAAAGGGTTGAATAACTGGCTTGAAAATAGAGTCAAGACACTGGAAGAAGAGTTGGAGAATTCAAAAACTAATTTCGAAAATCTAGAATTGCTTTACAAGAACTCTTCTTACATGTGTGACTCAAAAGTTTGTGAAAATTGTGAAAATCTTGAAAAGAAGGTTCATTACCTTGTAAAAATTGTGGATAAGCTTTCAAAGGGAAAATCCAATTTTGAGACTGTCTTGGCATCTCAAAAATGTGTTTTCAGAAAAGCTGGTTTAGGTTTTTATCCACAGAGCAAGAAAAATGAGATTTCAAAGCCTTTTTCAGAAGTGCTAGAAAAACAAGCGATTGAAAAATTGAAACAACCGGTTGTTACAAGTTTTTATTGCATGAAGAGAGGCCACTCTGTTAGATTCTGTAAAATTAGGAAATATTTTGTTCCTAAGGGTGTTATGAGATGGATTCCCAAGGTTTCTAAGGTTCCTACTAACACCAAAGGACCCACTTTTGTAAGGGGACCAAATCTTTTTGCTTGATTTCATGGTTTTGCAGGATTGCTAAGAGATCAAGGATTCTTGAGTCATAAGATCAAGCTTATGAAGGGAAAATTTTCTTTCTGGACTTCCAATCTGTTTTGTACTAGCTTAGTCTTCTTGGAGGCAAGAGAAGTTTCTTGATCATGGACTGTGACTCATTGAAAGATCTACATTGTCAAAAGGATAAGATTTTCCTTGTTTTATTTTTCTTTTTTTGAATTCTCTTTAATTCTATAGTATGAAAAATATTAATTGATATCTTTATTTTTCATCTATGTGAAGGTGTATGTGAAGATTTAATTATAATTCATCTTTGCCTGTCAATTCTGGATTTGTGAAATGCTTAAATTGTTGTCACAGAAAAAACAACCGATTGTTTCCCTCTGACAGCACTGCATTAAATTGAATTAATTTCTTTATGCATTTTGTCTATTGCAGATTCTTTCCTCAAGCAGTTATGGGTCAAAGTGCATTTATCATGGGTGTGATTTCGTTAAGAAGGGTGTTACATTTGTCATAAATGGAATATATTCCATAATTTCTTGGAAAATTAAGAACCTTTATGACTAGTCAAAGTCTTCATGTGCTTTCATGTAAAATTTGCCACTGAGTGGCGTGCCACTATGTAGTCTTGGACCAGATTCTCTTTCTTGAAGACTGAAGCCCACTAAATGCCAAGGATTAGAACTATTTTCTATGAGTACTTAAACTCCTATGTAGTTGTTTCTTTTCACAAAAACAACCCATTGCCACATCTCTTGTTGTTTCTCAAATCTGCCATACATCTCATTCTATTTTCTGGATTTTCTCTCTGCCTCCATAGATTCCACACCTCCTTCATCAAAGAAGATCAAAACTAGGGCAGTTAGGAGGGGAGGACGTCTTGAAGCATGGTTCTCGAGTGAAGATGAAAATATTGAGAAATATTTACATGAGACAAGTAGGAAAGCTATAAATAACCCAAAGCTCATCTCTTTCAACTGGTTGAGGGAGCAAAAATTGACTGATCTAAGGAGCCTTCTCTAAGAGAAGTTGCTAAAAAGGTTCTTGGAAATGTCAAGAAACATATATCCTGATCTTGTGAGGGTATTCTACACCAACCTGCAATTTGTTGATAATGATCTTATCTCTCATGTAAAAGGTGTTGATGTGGAGATTACACATGATGTTTGGACAACAATAACTGAGTTAAAGTATGCAGGGTTGCGGATCAACAAAGGAAATATTGGTGTAGTGGAAGAATTTAATAAAATTCAGATTTATAGAAATTGCTTGAAAAATCCTCAAGAAAAAGTGAGAAATTTTTCGGTGGGTGGATTAAAGCTGAACAAAAGGCTAATTGCCTTCATTTTGACATGGATGCTCATACCTAGGGGAAGTAATCACTCTGTGTTTACCGATGAGGACCTTGTTTACATATATTGCATCATGAACAAGGTCAAGATCAACTAGATCCACATCATCAAGGAACTCATGTAGAAATCAATGAGGTTAAGTGACTATCACTATCCATATGCTATCTTGATTTCTAAATTCTTGAATTATTTTGAAGTGGACCTTGAGGAAGAACAAACTGAAGTGGTGAAATCATCACACGAAGTGAACAATGGTTCACTTAGTAAGATGGGATTCACCAAAATTGGTGGAAGATGGATAAGTAAAGATGGAGACCAAGTTGGTTCCTCAAGTGGTGTGCAAACTAAACATGAAGAGGAAGAACAAGCTGCTGCTGAAGGTACTGGAGTTGGTGCTTAAGAGGATGAACCTGGTGCTGATGTGGGTGCTGGAACAAGTGCTGGAAATCAAGGGGAACGTGTTCTCTCAATGTCTCCTTGAGAAAGGTTTATGGTGAATAGGATGAACAACTTTGCAGAGAACCAAAGGAATCTCCATGAATTCTGTGCTACCAATTTTCAGAAATTTGATAACAGATTCCAGAGCATGGATGCATGTTTCCAGAATCTTGATGAACAGATTGAAGCTGTTCAAAACCAACTTTTTGAGCTGCAATATATGGAAAGGATGATTGAAGCCAAGTGTAGTTGTTGTTTACGTTTTTCTTGCTTTTATTTCTGGACAATCTGTTTCTTAATTCTGTTTTACCCTTTCTTCATTCATTTGTGAAGACAAATAGGGGGAGAAGGTGTTGGTTTCTGTGTTGTGTATTTTTGTGTTGTGTATGTTGCTACTGCAAACTTTGATTTGAAGTTTAAATTTTACTGCTTTTAGATTTGTTTCTGTTGCTGCACTCAAAGTTTTAGCACTATTTTTTGGTTGGTTTTTTTTGCTGTTTTGGTTATGCAGAAAATTGGTTTGTGTGCCTTGATAACCTGCTATAATATATGCTTTGTGTTTGCATAGTTTCTTTTTTTGCAGGTGCTGGTTCAGATTCCAACAGATCAACACAAGCAACCAGGGATTTGTCTTCATCAAATAGGGGGAGATTGTTGATCAAGGTTGATCTTGAGCTTTAATGTTTTTAAATCTGTGGTGTTTGATGGAAGGCTGGTGTTGCTGTGTGTATGGGTGAGATCTTGGTAGATTGAAGTGTAATCCACTCTTTGTTTGAATCTAAAATTGATTAGAATCAAAACCTTTTTGACAAAGATTGTTTTTTAAAGAAGTGGAAAAACAACCAGTTTTTTTTATCATTTCAATCCGTTGTTTGACACTTAGTTGTTTTTGAAAAGGGTTTGAAGATGTTTGACTTGGTTGACTTTGCTGTCAAACCAACTCAATCGGTTGTTTCGAAAAATCACCTATTGTTTTTTGCAAATCCATAACAGAATTCTGTTATGCTTTGCAAATTAGCTTTAAATGTTTTCTAACTGAATAGGCTCCTGCTTTAAATATTTTTTACCAACCTTTGGAGTATAAATAATTTGTTTTACGCTCCTAAAAGGCAAGAAAGAGTTTTGAGAATTCAGTTGTGCCAAATTGATTTCAAGCTTTCAAGATTTGCATTCAAACTTTTGGATTTTCACAAAGGAGTTGAATAGGATTGCTGTAATCTTTTGATTTGATCTTCATCAGGTGTTATCCTTTCTGTATCTCTTGTATTTCTGAATACTGTTGTGTAAGTGCAGAATTAGAGGGTGTTCTGATTTCTGTGGTGTTGTGTGTGCCAAAGGAAGTGTGTGGCTTAAGGTGTTCAATGTCACTTCTTTGGTGGTGTTTGTTGTAATCTAGATTTGATTGCATAGTTGTGACCCAGTGGTTTCTGGGAACTGGATGTAGGTCTTGGGATAAGAGTGAACCAGCATAAACTGCTTTTGTGCTTTTCTCTTGCCCTGAACTCCTTTACATTATGCTTTAAGTTGTTTTAATCACTGCTAATAAAAATAACTAGTTGAATCGCAAAAACAACTGGTTGATTTTTTGATAATCAACTTAAACAGTTTTGTTTGATTGCTTCTCTTATTTTTGTATCTGTGATTCTACATTGAAGTTCATTATACCTTCAAAATTTGTGAAATCTTTCATAAACAATTCGCCCCCCTCTTGTTTAAGGCCATATATTCTAACACAAACCTGGTCTTAAAAGCATTTTTCCACTCATCACCCTTTTTAATTCTTATTTGGTGATATCCGCTTTTGAGATCAATCTTGGAAAATGATCCGGCATCTTGACCAAAGCGCTAGAGCTTCTCCTCCTCGAACCTCGTCCTCACCAGCTTCACGCCAAGCACACCAATGACCTCCACCTGAAAATCCTCCAAGAAACCTGAAAGAACAGCATGGCGCCTCTGCGGCCGGTTGCGCTCCGACGCTCAAGTCAGTGATTGAATCAGCAAAGAATCTTAAAGAAACTCAGAACCGTGTACAAGTGAATCACACCAAAAAAATGAATCCCCCCTTAATTCTGTTAAGAATTTCATATATATACCTAAGTCTTTCTCTCTCCTGACGGTTATTCCTCTTGACACGTGGATAACATCTGGTCATACACGTGTCACCATCTGGAGTACCTGCAGCTGAAACGTTACTTCCACTTACTCCTGCGACTAAGTTATCCACACAGGGAGTAGCTTAGTACACAGGCTACTCTAGGCGCAACCTTAACATGGCGAGCTGGTAAACACTGGGTATCACGGCTCACACTACACATGGTGGCAGATATGCCACTTATCTTCTCTACTTTGGCAGCAGACATGCCACTTATCTTCTGTATTTAGACCACATGACAAGTGCTTACTAGGTCTTCTCAAATACCCGGCGATGTGCTCCTTTCGGCGTCTTGTTAACCACCTGATCTCCCAATCTTCACAAACGGCGATCATGTGCAATACACACGGCGATCATGTGCGATACACACGGCGATCATGTACAATCTAGGCAATTACCGGTCTTCACACACGGTGATAGGTGATTACTGATCTTCACACACGGCGATGGGCGACTACTGATCTGTGCTTCTTGATGGAAGAGGCCCAAGCTCCAACCCAAGTTCAGGCCCAACACAAGGTCCATGGCCAAGCACATTCACGCCCAAATGAGTCAAGCCACGGATGGGAGGGAGAAGACCTTGTACATGCTACTTGGAGGCCCATTAGGGGTAGCTTAGTAGATTAGTGTAGTGTAGAAAGCAAAACTTGCTCACTTAGGGGTGTGCTATCAAAAAGGTGCCCTTAGCAATAGAAGGAGGGGTGTGCTAGCAAATAGGTGCCTTTAGCAAAAGAAGGAGGGGTGTTGTAACATCCCGCAAAATTCTTTTCATATTTATATAATAAAATAAGCGTAGACATTTATTTATAAAATCAACATATGTATATATATTGAAAGTACATCATCCCATACATTGTATCTCAAAAAGAAATGTCCATCTTATAGGGGTTTTAATACATTCCATCAACTGTTTCAAAATAAAACCAAAATACAGTATAAAAAGAAAACAGGCGATCTCTTCCTCCAACTGCTCACTGAGGAGCTCGACTACCTGCAACATCATCTGCTCCCGTGTAAAATACACGATCATCACAGTTTTAAGAAAAACAGCCACAGAACAAAAACGTAGGGTAAGCTAGATATTTTAAAGAGAATTTAGATATGAAACTTTAAAATCAAGATAAAACAAATTTAAGACACCCACGTAAAACCATCAATTTCCCATTCATTTCACACACTTCACAATTTCATCAAGAGTTATTTGTTTCACATAAAACATCAAACGCCTATCAAATCTCAATATTTCGCTTTCTCACGTCCGACTTCCACGGACTCACCACACATAGACACATACCACACCACTGTAAAGTCCACACAGGACAGGTAATGAAGTCCACACAGGACAGCTAATGAAGTCCACACAGGACAACTAATGAAGTCCACACAGGACAGCTACTGAAGTCCACACAGGACAGCTACTGAAGTCCACACAGGACAGCTACTGAAGTCCACACAGGACAGCTACTGAAGTCCACACAGGACAGCTACTGAAGTCCACACAGGACAGCTACTTAACATCAATTCACCCAATGCACCATACAACACTTAAATGAACACAGCAACAATCATTCCACGGTTCAGATTTTCGAATATCACATGCATTTCACATTTAAATATCAAACAGTCTCAACGACACTAAAACAGGGGAGTTCGAAATCAACAATATTAAAACCGGCGATCACATCCAAAACAGGGGATTTTGCAATAACAGTTGAAAAACCGGCGACCACGTCGCCCCATCACCAAAACAGAGCATCGTGACAATAGGATTTTAAAAACCGGCGACCACGTCGTCCAAACACATAGAACAGAGCATTCACGAAGATGAAAACGAAACCGGCGACCACGTCGCCCTCACTTCAGAAACAGCTAATCTATGGCTTGTATTGAAAATGAAGGCTAGCTTCCCTTACCTGGACTTGCGTAAACTTCACTAAGAGTTCCAACCCAACGAGCTTCAAGGATGCCTTAACTCTGCTTTAGCGTCTGGTTTGGGGGACTTGCAGAGAACCTCCCAGGTGCTCTATGGCAGTCGTCGATAGCCAAGCAGGGACGTGATAAGGCCTGAATCGTAGAGTGAAGGAGAGAAAAGAGAAGGATGAAGGTAGACTCACTCTGTCCCTCTTGAACCACAGCAACGTTCTCCCTCTCAGAAGTGGATTTTGAATCTAAACCAACTTGTCCACAAATGCCGCTGCCACCACCTACTCTGCAGGAAGGCTTGCGTGCACGCTTCCTTGAACACTACAGCCACGTGTGTCTCTGCGCATGCCAACTCTCTGATGTCACTCTTCTGAAACACCCTTTTTGTCTACGTGTCGCGCGTGCAGGATGTTTCATGCTGGGAGCCTGGGTCCCACCTTATCTGTGTGAAACACGACATCGCGCGATAACCTTCCACCGATGCCTCATCCTGGCGAACGACCGATGTCTCTCCCTGCAAGGACCGATGTCTCTCTCTGGAAGACGACCGATGTCTCTCCCTGGCGATGCCCGCATGTCTCTCGCGCCCTGGCGATGCCCGCATGCCTCGCGCCATGGCGATGTCCGTGTGCCTCGCGCCATGGCGATGTCCGTGTGCCTCTCGCGCCCTGGCGATGCCCGCATGCCTCACGCCCTGGCGATGCCCGCATGCCTCGCGCCATGGCGATGTCCGTGTGCCTCTCGCGCCCCGGCGATGCCCGCATGCCTCACGCCCTGGCGATGTCCGCATGCCTCACGCCCTGGCGATGTCCGCATGCCTCACGCCCTGGCGATGTCCGCATGCCTCACGCGCGCTGGCGATATCCTCATGTCTCGCGCCCTGGCGATGACTGATGGCAATCGCCACGCCTGGCTGAAGGTTCTTCATCCCACAATGTTACGTCCAAGGTATCACCTCCACATGATTACCTCACGATAAAGTCATCGCACCTGACTACTTGGTTAATAAAATGGTCAGCCGACCGACCTCTACCAGCTCTTTGTATTTTAAATAATAACATCTTCTGAAATTATTTAAATATAACACTTTTATTCCAATTAAAGTTTCTAGGTCCTTACATTCTCCCCAACAAGAAAAATTTTCGTCCTCGAAAATTGAATTACAAGGAAAAGAGGTAGGGATAGGCTTCTCTCATGGTTTCTTCTAACTCCCAAGTTGAATCCCCTGATCTGTCATTTCATTGGTTGAAGTGGAGACTTGCAGACCAGAAAACCTGTCTCAAATACTTGATCCTTAAAACTCCTAATTCCTCTTGTTTTAGATGTCCTTCATTGGCATGAACTGATCTGCGATGACTTGGGTGACATCAACATTATTATTCTGTCTAGAAACTGCAGAGATGGAGTTTCTTCCAGGATTTTCATTTTTCAGTTCAGAAACAACCGGTTTGTAGCTTGGCTTCACATTAGACACCGTTTCTTGTCAAACCGATGGTGGAACAGCAAAAACTTGAGGGAGCACGGTCTCTTTCTTCAGGCGCCCCTCTGGTTCATCTCTTCTTTGATTACTAATAGCAGATCAGGAAAAACCCACCCCTTTAACAGATGGTTGGGATTTCAGAGCTGCTAACTCAGGAATTCCAATGGATACATCCATATTAGCATTGCATGGGCTCTCAAGGTGCTCAGTATTCAACACGCAGATCATAAATCCCTCACTGGTTTCAGGGTGAGGACTTGTTGCCACAGCTGACAATGCAGCAGTGTTTTTTAGGATCAGAAACGAAACGCTGACCACCACAACTGCCCATTTAAAGGATTAGCTGTAAATCCCATCCCATTAGAAACACAAGGCACGGAAAGTTCTGCTTCCACATCCAACTTTCTGCAATTTACTAACATCGCTAGAAGAACTCAATATCATCATAACACGGCTTACCCTTATTCTTATCCATAGCCATTACCTCCTTCCCTTCTACATTCACAGGCAGAACTGCATCCTCATTTGCCAAGTTCAGGAGATCTACGGCATCAGAAGCCTTTAGTCTCAACCCACCATTTCCATACTCATCTTTCGAATCACGATCAACAAAACAGCATCCATTCTGCGTGAAGCTTTCTCTCTTATCCCAGTAACTTCTCTACCTAGTATTTTTCAGCAAATTTCTCTGTCTAATTGAACTTTAGACATAAATACAATATCTCATCTTTCCTTTTAAGCTTGTGGTTAAGCTAGAGCCATCTCATGCTGTTTCATCGACATAACCATCTTCCAAGCTTCAATTAAAAGAAAATTCATTCTTTCATTCTTGGAACTTAACCCTGGTACTTCCTATGGATACACATGCTTAAGTCTTTAAACCCTCAACTTATTTACTCTCCATAACTTATATGTAGCTGAAACTAAACATTGGTACAACTTAATCTAACTTACACTTGCTTCTTTAATTCCATCAACTCTGCTGGAGCCATTGACACTGGTCCAGCTCCAGGTACCAAAACAATAGAGAATTCCATTTCTCTCTTAGGAGGTAGTCCAGGTATTTCTTCTGGAAATACATCCATGAAATCCTTCACCACATGTATACTGCCCATATCTTCATCATTCTTCACTCCCCCTTGAGCTAGGATCACAAGGCACGTCGCCCCTTCTTTCAACTCCGACCATACATGCTGAGCAGATATCATATCTGTCTCTTGGAGATCTGGAAACACCACTTCCTGCCTACTGCAATCTATGAGAATGTGATTGGCAGATAGCTAATCCATTCCCAGGATAACATCCAGATCCTGAAGAGGTAGACAGATCAAATTCACTTTGAACCTGCGTCCCTCTACTATCACTGGACATTCAGAGCAAACTGGGGAGGTCAAAACCTGTCCTGATGCAGGTGTAGAGATCAACCGTTCAAACGACAGCTCCTTCACTAGAAGGCCCAGTTCGGTTGCACACCGATTTGACACAAAAGAGTGTGTCGCTCCAGAATCAAACAAAACTCTAACGTATCTACCAGCTATAAACAAGCACCTTGTACTAGGTTACCTGACTGAGATGCCTCCGCTTCAGACATGGCAAACACTCTCCCTGCTGCCTGAGGTCTGCTGCCTTCGTTCCTCAACTGCTGGGAACCACTGGGTTGAGTCGCCCTATTCCCGTTAGGACACTCTCTAGCAAGGTGTCCCGTCTCTCGGCAGATGTAGCATCTTCTCCCTGACTCTCTCTTGGGGCACACATTGGATGTGTGTGGTCCACCACAATGGAAACATCTGAGTTTCCAGGGCTGTTGCTGCTGAAACTGGGGAGGTGCTGCTTCTGCCCTATGCTGTGGAGGTCTCGCATAAGGCTTATTCTGCTGTTGCTGCACCTTGGCCTTCCCATTGGAAGAACCCCCTGGGTATGACCTGATCACCCGGGAGTCACTCTTCTCCAGTGTCTCCACCATCTTCGCCTTCTCCACTAAGGCGTGAAATTCTCTTATGCACATAGGTGCTATGGTCCTCTTCAGCTCATGCTTCAGTCCTTCTTCAAATTTCCTACACCTCCAAGCCTCAGAGGTCGCCTGGGTATAGAATCGGGCGAGGTACTCAAACCGAGCAGCATAAGCATTCACTGACATCTCCCCCTGTTCCAACCTGAGGAATTCAGCTTCCTTGGCAAACCTCGCACTATCTGGGAAGTATTTCTCCAGGAATCTCACCCTGAAGCTCTCCCAGTCTAAAACATCAGCTCTGGCTTCCATCATCTGCTGAGCTCCCATCCACCAGAACTCGGCTTCTCCAGATAGCAGATAGGTGGCGAATGTAACATCCCGCCAAATACATTTCGCATTGTTGCATTTTCGTAATATGAAATAACGGTAAAACAAATATATTGAAATAAACATAATTGTATATATATACAAAGGAGTTCTCCTCGCAGGGAGTTTAATACAAAGCGGTCGTTTTCCAAAACTTAAACATAAAGACAGCAAAATACAAAACTACCGATCTCCTAACAGAAAACGGAGATCGCCTATCAGAAATGGCAAAAGGGGGCGATCGCCCAGCAAGAACAGAAAACAGGCGACCACATACGGCGATCACTCACAGGGGAATTCCACTTCCTGCAACCTCATCTGCTCCCGTGTAAAGTTACACGATCATCACAGGTTTAAGAAAAACAGCCACAGAAACAAAATACAGGGTAAGCTATATATTTAAGAAAACTTTGAATCAAGAGCATACATAAGAACTTCACAACATCCATGAACCATATCAATATCAGCCATCACATTTCCATATTCCACAAGACTATCAGGAAATCTCATATTTCACAAATCAATCCAAGAGTATTTCAATTCACATCAGCAATCAAGTGTCTATTAATTCAATTTCTCATTTCTCACGTCAGACTTTCCACTGACTCATCACACCAGACACTTGACCACTATTTCCGGATACTCGTGCGTTGATTAGACCCAGAGATTCGCACCTGTCATACCAAAAGGCTGGAAAGTTCCCACAGCCATGCGCATCACACCATCTCAATATTCTCATTATCACGGTATGACAAGGTTAATCCATACAACAGGCCGAACTCGTTCTGTTTCACACGAGACACCCATACGTATGAACCTCCATCGACTCTCCACAACTGAGTAACTTCCTCTATGTGATTTCATTACCTCAGTAGAGTCAGGATGTCTCATTATAGGATCACCGATCAATACACCTCTTACACGACCTTACACGGTATTTTCTTTCCTGAAAATACTATGCCTCGATCCACAATCACAACATTCAACACATCACATAACACTTCAATGAACGATTTCAATCACAGCAAAATTCATACCAAGGTTCAGATTTTCGAAAACCACATTTAAAATCTCAAACACTTTTGAAACAGCATAAAACAGGGGATATTTCAATAACAGATAAAAAAACCGGCGATCACGAACAAAACTGGGTTTAAAGCAAGAACAGTTTGAACACCCGGCGACCACGTCGCCCCCAACATCAAAAATCATCACACATACAGTTTTCATTAGAAGTAAGGCTAGCTTCCCTTACCTGGATCAGCGTGAAACTCACTTCAAGCTCTAACCACCGAACGTAAAGGATGCCTGAACTCTGCCTAAGCGTTCTAATCGGTAAAACTTGTAGAGAACCTTCTCAAATGCTCTATGGCAATCACTGGTAAATAAACTGGTGCCTGGAATTACTGAGTCGCAGCGCAAAGGAGAGAAAAGAGAAAGATGAAGGTGAACTCACTCTGTCACCTTTTATACTCTCACTGCGTTTTCTAAACTCACTAAGAGGCGGTGCATTCCGATACTAGGAACATAGGCCTGCCATGTAGCTATCATTACCTACTCTCTAACTAACCCTTCCATGTGGGTTTTCTTCCTCGAATTAAATGCAAACCTGACAGTATGGCCACGTGGCGTCTCTGCGCACATGGAGCTACTGTTCCGAAGGACTTTCACTGCCTACATGTCGCACATGCAGCACGTTCATCCTGGAAACCAGGGCCCCACTTCATCTGCGTGAAACACGACATCGCGCGATAACCTTTCGCCGATGACCACTCGCGCAAAGACAATCCACCGATGACCTCTCGCGCGATGACAATCCACCGATGACCTTCCTCGCGAAGACTCTCCACCGATGACCCATCCTGGAGGACGACCGATGTCTCTCTCTGGAAGACGACCGATGTCTCTCTCTGGAAGACGACCGATGTCTCCTCCTCCTGGAGACCGACCGAGGTCTCCTCTTCCTGGAGACCGACCGAGGTCTCCTCTTGGCGACGCCCGCAATGCCTCTCGCGCCCGGGCAAAGCCCACATGCATCTCGCGCCCTGGCGATGCCCGCATGTCTCTCGCGCCCTGGCGATGTCCGCATGCCTCTCGCGCCCTGGCGATGCCCGCATGTCTCGCGCCCTGGCGATGCCCGCATGCCTCTCGCGCCCTGGCGATCATGTTCCAGGCGATCTCATGGCTTTCTATCTACACTTTCCTTCATTTTTATTTTAAATAAAAACATACTTAGAATTCACTTAAAATATATCACTTTTATTCCAATAAGATTTTCCAGGTCCTTACAATCTCCCTAACAACAAAAATTTTCGTCCTCGAAAATTGAATTACAAGGAAAAGAGATGTGGATAGTCGTTTCTCATGTTCTCTTCCAACTCCCAAGTCGAATCACCGGATCTCTCATCCCACACCACCTTAACCATATGGATGGTCTTACTCCTGAGCTGTTTGCTTTGGTGATCGTCTATCCTGACTGGTCTTGCTTCAAAAGACAAGTCGTCCCTGATCTGCACGTCGTCCACCTCCAACACGTGACAAGGGTCGACGAGATATTTCCTTAACTGTGATACGTGGAAGACATTATGCAGATTTGCTAAATGTGGAGGTAGGGCGATCTCATAGGCTACTGGACCAATTTTCCTCAAGATCTGGTAAGGTCCAACAAACTTAGGAGACAGCTTCTTTGGTCTGATAGCTCGTCCTACACCCTTGGTTGGGGTCACTCTCAAAAATACATGGTCTCCAGCAGCAAACTCCAAAGGTCTTCTCCTCTGATCTGCATAGGACTTCTGCCGGCTTTGAGAAGCTCTCATCCTGCCTTGTATCTGTTTCACCTTCTCGGTTGTTTGCTGAATCAACTCTGGCCCAACCAAGATTGCATCGCCCTCCTGATACCAACATAAGGGAGTCCTGCATTTTCTCCCGTACAGGGCTTCATAAGGTGCCATCCCAATACTGGCGTGGTGACTGTTATTATACGTAAACTCCACCAGTGGTAACACCTCATCCCAACTTCCCAAATGATCCAAGACACACGTCCTTAGCAGATCTTCCAAAGACTGGATCGTTCTCTCCGACTGCCCATCTGTTTAAGGATGATAAGCCGAGCTCATCCTCAACTTGGTTCCTAAGCAATCTTGTAGCGTCCGCCAAAACCGCGAAGTGAACCTGGGATCCCTATCCGAAATGATGCTGGTAGGCACTCCATGCAACCTCACAATGTCCTTGATGTACAATTGTGCCAACTTTTCCATGGGCATCTTCATATTCACTGGGAGGAAGTGGGCACTCTTTGTCAGCCGATCTACTATGACCCAGATTGCCTCATGACCCTTCACCGATCTAGGCAGATGGGTGACAAAGTCCATGGCAATGCTGTCCCATTTCCACTCAGGGATATCCAGTCGCTGTAACAGCCCGCCCGACCTTTGATGCTCTGCCTTCGCCTTCTGACATGTTAGGCAAGTTGCAACATACTGGGCGATGTCTCTCTTCAT
The DNA here is from genome assembly GCA_037954025.1 of Phaseolus coccineus. Lineage (NCBI taxonomy): Eukaryota > Viridiplantae > Streptophyta > Magnoliopsida > Fabales > Fabaceae > Phaseolus > Phaseolus coccineus. Next base: position 15,911,414 of record CM075686.1, on the reverse strand, counting down.
GCCTGACCACCAAAATGACCCCTTCAAGTCATGGTACATCTTGTTCATACCTGGGTGTAGGTTGAGGCGACTCTTGTGACCTTCATCCAAGATCATCCTCTTCAACCCTTCGTCTGCAGGTACGCAAATTCTGCCATTAAACCTCAAGACCCCATCCTCGCCCATCGCAAAGTCCCTAGCCTGGTCGGTCCCTAGCGACTCCACAGTCCGCCTCAGACTTGGGTCCTCCAACTGCTTATCCTTGATCTCTCCAATGAAGTCATTAGTTATAGTCAGCTTACTACAACTAATGTGATTTACATGAAGTTCTACCCCAAGGTTTAAGTCTCTGAACTGCTCGATCAGTTTCTGTTCTTCCATCATCATGGTGGCTACTTGCATTGATTTTCTACTCAAAGCGTCTGCCACTACATTGGCCTTCCCTGGGTGATACATGAGTTGAAAATCGTAGTCCTTTAGGAACTCCATCCACCTTCTTTGCCTCATGTTCAGTTCCTTCTGATCGAACAGGTATTTCAGGCTCTTATGGTCGCTGAACACCTGGAACCGAGCTCCATATAAGTAGTGCCTCCAGATCTTTAGGGCGAAGACCACTGCCGCCAACTCCAAATCATGCGTAGGGTAGTTCCTCTCATGAACCTTGAGTTGCCTTGAAGCATAGGCGACCGCCCTTTTCTCTTGCATTAAAACGCATCCCAGACCCTGATGTGAGGCATCACAGTAGACGTCAAAAGGTCTTCCGACTTCTGGAATCACCAGCACTGGAGCACTCGTCAACCTTTTCTTTAGTTCCCTGAAGCTGAGCTCACATCGGTCGGTCCAAGCAAAAGGTTGGTCCTTACGGGTCAGCTGTGTTAACGGAGCCACCACCTTGGAAAAGTCCTCAATAAATCTCCGATAGTAACCCGCCAAACCCACAAAGCTCCTTATCTCAGTGACTGTCTTGGGACGTTCCCACTGCAGCACTGTCTCTACTTTGGCTGGGTCTACCGAGATCCCCTGGGCAGATATCACGTGTCCTAAGAAGTTGACTTCCCTCAGCCAGAACTCGCACTTAGAGAACTTGGCATAGAGTTGCTTCTCCCTCAGAACCTCCAACACCGACCTCAGATGTCCTTCATGTTCTTCCTCGGTCTTTGAATAGACAAGTATGTCGTCTATGAAGACTACCACAAACTTATCCAAGAAAGGGCGGAAAATCCTATTCATATAATCCATGAACAGAGCTGGGGCATTGGTCACTCCAAACGGCATCACCACGTACTCATAGTGCCCATACCGGGACCTAAAGGCTGTTTTCTGGACATCGTCGGCCTTTACCAAAATTTGATGGTACCCCGATCTCAGATCAATCTTTGAGAACACCGAGGCCCCATTTACTTGATCCATTAAATCATCAATTCTGGGTAGAGGGTACTTGTTCTTGATGGTCAACTTGTTTAACTGCCTGTAGTCTATGCACAGCCGAGACCCTCCATCCTTTTTTTTCACCAGAAGTACTGGAGCTCCCCATGGAGATACACTGGGCCTGATAAACTGTTTCTCCAACAGCTCTTCCACTTGCTTCTTTAACTCCACCAACTCGGCTGGGGCCATCCTGTAAGGCGCCATTGACACTGGTCCAGCTCCAGGGACCAAATCAATGGAGAATTCCACTTCTCTCTTAGGGGGTAACCCAGGTACTTCTTCTGGAAATACATCCATAAAGTCTTTCACCACGGGTATTCTGCTTACGTCCCCTTCATTCTTCACTTCCAACCGAGCTAGTATCACGAAGCACCTCGCCCCTTCTTCCATCTCCAACCGCCCATGCCGAGCAGATACCACATCCTGCTTTTGGAGATCGGGCAACACCACTTTCTGCCTACCGCAATCTATGAGAACGTGATTGGCAGAAAGCCAATCCATTCCCAGGATAACATCCAGGTCCTGAAGAGGCAGGCAGATCAAGTTCACTTTGAATCTGCGTCCCTCTACTATTACTGGACATTCAGGGCAAACCGTAGAGGTCATAACCTGTCCTGATGCAGGTGTGGAGACCAACAGTTCAAAAGGCAGCTCCTTCACTAGGAGGCCCAGCTCGGCTATACACCAACTTGACACAAAAGAGTGTGTCGCTCCAGAATCAAACAAAGCTTCTACACTTCTACCAGATATAAAACAGACACCTTGCACGAGGTTACCTGATTGGGACGCTTCTGCTCCTGACATGGCAAACACCCTCCCTGTTGCCTGGGGTCTGCTGCCTTCATTTCTCAACTGCTGAGAACCACTAGGTTGAGTCGCCCCATTCCGGTTAGGGCATTCTCTAGCAACGTGCCCTGTCCTTTGGCATGCAAAACACCTTCTCTCCGAATTCTTCTTGGGGCACACATTGGGCATGTGTGGTCCACCACAGAGGGAACATTTTGGTTTCCAGGGTTGCTGCTGTTGAAACTGGGGTGACCCTGTTCCCGCCCGATGTAGTGGAGGTCTCGCATATGGCCTGCCTTGTGAATGCTGCACCTTAGCCCGCCCACTGGAAGAACCCCCTGGGTGCGACCTGATCACCCGGGGATCACCCTTTTCCAGGGTCTCCACCATCTTCGCCTTTTCTACCAAGGCGTGAAATTCCCTGATGCACATCGGGGCTATCGTCCTCTTCAGCCCGTGCTTCAGCCCTTCCTCAAACTTCCTGCACCTCCAAGCTTCGGAGGTCGCCTGAGTGTAGAATCGGGCGAGGTACTCAAACCTAGCAGCATAGGCGTTCACCGACATCACCCCCTGCTCCAACTTTAAGAACTCCGCTTCCCGCGCAAACTTTGCGCTGTCAGGGAAGTATTTCTCCAAGAACCTCACCCTGAAGCTCTCCCAGTCCAACACCTCCTCTCTGGCCTCCATCATTTGCTGAGCTCCCATCCACCAGAATTCGGCTTCACCAGATAGCAGATAGGTGGCGAACAACAACTTCTTCTCTTCAGGGCAGGAGGTCGCCCTAAAGATTTTCTCCATTTCCCTGACCCACTGATCTGCTTGATCAGGGGTAGCATTCCCACAGAACTTGGGTGGGTTGTGCCTCATGAACTCGGCCAGTCCCATCCGTTCCTGAGGCTGACCGACGGGCGAATTCGTATCAGCCGACCGAGCAGCTTCCCAGTGGTGCATGGTATCTTGATGGTTCTGAGCCATCGCCGCATTCTGTTGCTGGATGGCACCTGCCATCATCTCAATGGCCCTGGCGATCTGGCCCATTTCAGAAGAAGGTTGGGGAGAGGTAGGAGGTCTACGAGTCATCTTCTTCGTTCTCAGATTCCGAAACCACTAGCTTCTATATTCCCTACAACTACAAGAATGAAATCGATAAGGAAATCAATTCATTCAAGGGGGATAACATCTCGACCTCACAAGGTCAGCTTCTCAAATTCCTTAGGAATTTCAGTCCATCTACAGAACCATAAAGCTTATAACCTCAAGCAAAACGCCAGAACAGCTACTGGCGTGCAACCATCAATTCACACAGCCACTCACAATCAATTACGAGAACACTCAATAACATGAAATAGATCACACCAGAAGTCAAAGTATGCTAAACATTAAACCTCTGGAATTTAGATTAAGAATCACCCCGATCCGGTCATGAGTGTGCACCCTCACCACCTTATCAAGACCCTCTCATTCTAAATACTAAGATTTTCAGTTAGGCATACATTCACTACAGCACACACAAAAAGTTCAATACAAAAACGTTTGAAAACCTTTCACAATAGTTGTCACTTAAAACTCAAATAAGTTTTCATGAGCAGAAGAAAACACAATGGATCCACAGCCCTCAGGTCATCCAAAGGACGAACTGCTCTGATACCATTAATGTAACATCCCGCCAAATACATTTCGCATTGTTGCATTTTCGTAATATGAAATAACGGTAAAACAAATATATTGAAATAAACATAATTGTATATATATACAAAGGAGTTCTCCTCGCAGGGAGTTTAATACAAAGCGGTCGTTTTCCAAAACTTAAACATAAAGACAGCAAAATACAAAACTACCGATCTCCTAACAGAAAACGGAGATCGCCTATCAGAAATGGCAAAAGGGGGCGATCGCCCAGCAAGAACAGAAAACAGGCGACCACATACGGCGATCACTCACAGGGGAATTCCACTTCCTGCAACCTCATCTGCTCCCGTGTAAAGTTACACGATCATCACAGGTTTAAGAAAAACAGCCACAGAAACAAAATACAGGGTAAGCTATATATTTAAGAAAACTTTGAATCAAGAGCATACATAAGAACTTCACAACATCCATGAACCATATCAATATCAGCCATCACATTTCCATATTCCACAAGACTATCAGGAAATCTCATATTTCACAAATCAATCCAAGAGTATTTCAATTCACATCAGCAATCAAGTGTCTATTAATTCAATTTCTCATTTCTCACGTCAGACTTTCCACTGACTCATCACACCAGACACTTGACCACTATTTCCGGATACTCGTGCGTTGATTAGACCCAGAGATTCGCACCTGTCATACCAAAAGGCTGGAAAGTTCCCACAGCCATGCGCATCACACCATCTCAATATTCTCATTATCACGGTATGACAAGGTTAATCCATACAACAGGCCGAACTCGTTCTGTTTCACACGAGACACCCATACGTATGAACCTCCATCGACTCTCCACAACTGAGTAACTTCCTCTATGTGATTTCATTACCTCAGTAGAGTCAGGATGTCTCATTATAGGATCACCGATCAATACACCTCTTACACGACCTTACACGGTATTTTCTTTCCTGAAAATACTATGCCTCGATCCACAATCACAACATTCAACACATCACATAACACTTCAATGAACGATTTCAATCACAGCAAAATTCATACCAAGGTTCAGATTTTCGAAAACCACATTTAAAATCTCAAACACTTTTGAAACAGCATAAAACAGGGGATATTTCAATAACAGATAAAAAAACCGGCGATCACGAACAAAACTGGGTTTAAAGCAAGAACAGTTTGAACACCCGGCGACCACGTCGCCCCCAACATCAAAAATCATCACACATACAGTTTTCATTAGAAGTAAGGCTAGCTTCCCTTACCTGGATCAGCGTGAAACTCACTTCAAGCTCTAACCACCGAACGTAAAGGATGCCTGAACTCTGCCTAAGCGTTCTAATCGGTAAAACTTGTAGAGAACCTTCTCAAATGCTCTATGGCAATCACTGGTAAATAAACTGGTGCCTGGAATTACTGAGTCGCAGCGCAAAGGAGAGAAAAGAGAAAGATGAAGGTGAACTCACTCTGTCACCTTTTATACTCTCACTGCGTTTTCTAAACTCACTAAGAGGCGGTGCATTCCGATACTAGGAACATAGGCCTGCCATGTAGCTATCATTACCTACTCTCTAACTAACCCTTCCATGTGGGTTTTCTTCCTCGAATTAAATGCAAACCTGACAGTATGGCCACGTGGCGTCTCTGCGCACATGGAGCTACTGTTCCGAAGGACTTTCACTGCCTACATGTCACACATGCAGCACGTTCATCCTGGAAACCAGGGCCCCACTTCATCTGCGTGAAACACGACATCGCGCGATAACCTTTCGCCGATGACCACTCGCGCAAAGACAATCCACCGATGACCTCTCGCGCGATGACAATCCACCGATGACCTTCCTCGCGAAGACTCTCCACCGATGACCCATCCTGGAGGACGACCGATGTCTCTCTCTGGAAGACGACCGATGTCTCTCTCTGGAAGACGACCGATGTCTCCTCCTCCTGGAGACCGACCGAGGTCTCCTCTTCCTGGAGACCGACCGAGGTCTCCTCTTGGCGACGCCCGCAATGCCTCTCGCGCCCGGGCAAAGCCCACATGCATCTCGCGCCCTGGCGATGCCCGCATGTCTCTCGCGCCCTGGCGATGTCCGCATGCCTCTCGCGCCCTGGCGATGCCCGCATGTCTCGCGCCCTGGCGATGCCCGCATGCCTCTCGCGCCCTGGCGATCATGTTCCAGGCGATCTCATGGCTTTCTATCTACACTTTCCTTCATTTTTATTTTAAATAAAAACATACTTAGAATTCACTTAAAATATATCACTTTTATTCCAATAAGATTTTCCAGGTCCTTACAGCGAATACCCATTTCTTCTCTTCAGGGCAGGAGGTCGCCCTAAAGATTTTCTCCAACTCCCTGACCCACTGATCTGCTTGATCAGGGGTAGCATTCCCACTGAACTTGGGTGGGTTGTGCCTCATGAACTCGGTCAGTCCCATCTGTTCCTGAGGCTGACCGACGTGAGAAGTTGTTTCAGCCGACCGAGCAGTTTCCCAATGGTTCATTGCAGCTTGATGATTTTGAGCCATTGCTGCATTCTGTTGTTGGATAGCACTCGTGATGGAGGAGGGCCAAGCACATCTAACCAAGGAAGCCAAGGCCCAAACCAAGAAGACCGTCTAGACCAAGAGGAGCGTCTAGCTCCAAGAAGTGAGCGTCTAGAACGTGAAGGAGGGAGGCTATCCATGGAGCTAGACCGTCTAGGACCTCTCACAAGATCCATGGCTAAACATATCCAAGCACACATAGAAGAAGCCACGGATGGGAGGGAGAAGACCTTGTACATGCTACTTGGAGGCCCATTAGGGGTAGCTTAGTAGATTAGTGTAGTGTAGAAAGCAAAACTTGCTAACTTAGGGGTGTGCTATAAAAAAGGTGCCCTTAGCAATAGAAGGAGGGGTGTGCTAGCAAATAGGTGCCTTTAGCAAAAGAGGGAGGGGTGTACTATCAAATGTTGCATTTTTGACCTATCTTCTAGAATATTAGGATGATGGTGTGGTTTGACTAAAGTCAATACCCTAGGCAGCCCCCACTTTTTGTATTTCCATCCCTACCCTTTAAGCTTGCTCACCAAGGCTCCTAAATCTATAAATAAGGAGGCCTACCTCATGTATTTTCAAGTTTATTTGAGTAATGTTATGCTGCCATTTTTGTGCACAAGCTTTACTCCTCCTAGAAATCTAGGCTATAAACTTCAATCCTTTCACCTTCTCCCTTGAGCTGGCCGAACCACTCAACCCATACTCATCATGCACCTTCAAGACCAACACAACTCCTAGGAGGGTCTTGTTTCACTCATCCATTGCTTCCGCTCCATTTATTTCTACTTTGATTCAAGAAGAACACATGAAAATGCCATCATTTGGTATCAGAGCTTTTGGTTCTTCAAGATGAGTAGCTTGTCTTTTTAAATTTTCAGTTCTTCTTTATTTTCATCTTGTCATTTCAATTCCATAATTGTCTTGCTGTTTTTTTTACATTTTAAATTGTTCTTGGTGTGCTTATGGAAGATCCAACCGAAGCACATGTGTTCAATTGATCTTGAACATTTTCTTGTGCAATTATGATAGGATTCCTTACACATTGAGTGGCTGTTTTCTTTTAGGAATTTGAGTCTTTATTGCTTTCTTATAATTGCTTCATTTTATGCTTTGAGTCTTTATTTTCTGAATCTATAAATGTTGTGTCAAGTCATGTGAATCCATAATTGTCATCAATTCTTAGTAGTCCTATTTTTTGGCTTGATTGTTTCTTGTTTTTGGGTCTCTTTAATTTGCCTTAATCTGCTGTTATTTTGATCCTTTGCTGCCTTTTTAATTTTAGTTTGAGTTCATAATTGTGTCTTAGTTCTTACACAATTTCCTTCTTACATTTTCCTTTGTGTTAAATTTTGGTATCTTGTTTTTTTTTTCCAGTTTTCCAGATTTCCCCTGTTTCTCTCTCTGTCTGGCTGTTTTTTGTTTCAAAAATTATTTCCACTCATAGGAAATTTGTGATTCTCTGGAAAATGCAAGTTTGAAGTGTTACAAAAAGGACAAAAAAAAGAATCAGATCAAAAAAGGCAACAGAAAAAATATGATAAATCTTACAAAATCAGAGTGCAAATCTTGAGCGCTCCAGCTGGCCTAACTGCACACCAAATTTGCAAAAATTATTAAAAAAAAAATGGTGCATGCGTTTTAGGTGATTCCAAAGCCATTGTTTAGATAAGATCCTGAATTTTCTTGCATATAAATTTCAGAGACAAATTTTAAAAATACAGCTCAGCATAAATCGGGGAACAAACACGTTTTCTGGCCCACAACAATTTTCAGTGGTGCTGTTTTTTTTTTTATTTGGTCATCTAATCTAGTGCTTTTCTTTAGGAATTCCTTTTGTGTGCCAACTTTTTTTGAGTACCTTTAATTGTTTGCTTTAATTTCTTGACTCTCTTTCTAAGTTGTCATATTATAAATCCTTTTGGTGGTACTGTTTTTATTCAATTAAATTTGTTTCTTGCTTTTGTTTCTTGACCTCTCTTTTGGGTGCTGGAATTTAATTCTCCTTGGTGCATATGTGCATGGAACTTGACTTGGTTTAGGTTTAGCTCTTGTGAATAGGTGCTGGAAATTGGAGAATTAAAGCCATCATTTTAAGGAGGAGACAAAGCTAAAGCCGAAACAAGGTTGCTTGAAACAAACAATACAAACACCTAGAAGATCAAAAAAAAAAAATTCAAGACAACAAGGAAGTGCACTAACCCAAAAGAGGATCAACAAAGGGAGTCTTCTTTTCCTTTGCAACTTGGTTTATTGTTAATTACCTCTTTAATTACGTTTAGACGGTGAGTGTGTCTTCAAGGGCTCAAAGTGTCCAAGAAGCCTCACCTAGGGCCGAATAGCATAGTAAATTTTTTGCTTAGTAATTTGTTGCCTGTTTGAACTTGTTTTCTATTGTTTTGGTAGAAACGTTTTGCATGATTAGTTTAGTTTAATTTGTGCTAAAACCGACTAGTTTGTTGCATATCTTTTTTTTTTAGCTTACATAGTTTTATTGCTTTTTGATTTCTCAACTTCTTGTGTTTTAAGTGTTTCACTAAGAGAAATTTTTGTGAGAAGGCATTGGAGACTAGTTTTTGGCAAGGAAAAGGCTTGGTACTTAAGTAGTCATTTGAGACTCACCTCCCTTACCTGGAAAACTACCTTATTTATCTTCCCTAATCTTTCTCAAAGTAAAAACGCCTAAATACACAAAGGTCTAGCCATGTCTTCTTCTTCTCATTCTCCAAAGTCTATAGAATGTGAAGTAAAATCTTTGAAAACCCTTTTGAAAGAGGTATCCCAAGCGGTACAATTAATCTCTTCTAGGCAATTGGAGAATGAAAACAAGATTAATGAGTTGGCTAGAGCTCAAGAAGAGAAATCCCAAAAATCTCAAAAATCAAAAAAAAAAAATACTCATGCATCCCAAAGCATTGGAACTCTAGGGGAGGGAAGCCTTAGAATTAATGACTACTACCAACCATCCCCTAGAAGAACTAGGCAAAGGGAACAAGAGGTGCCAAGGGAAACTAGAGTAGACCTACCTCATTTTCATGGAAAGGAAAATGTAGAAATATATCTAGATTGGGAGATGAAGGTAGAGCAACTCTTTGCTTGCCATAGGGTAAGTGAGGAACGAAAAGTACCCTTAGCCACCCTTAGTTTCCAAGGAAATGCCATGTATTGGTGGACCTCTTTAGAAAGAGACCGACGTCTTCATAGGGAACCTCCCATAGAATATTGGAATGACCTTAGGGGAGCCCTAAGACGTCGACATATACCTTCTTACTACCATAGGGAGTTGATGGACAAGCTCCAAAGACTCCAACAAAAGAATATGAGTGTAGAAGAGTATAGGCAAAAGATGGAGCTCTATATGATGAGAGCCTCTATTAGAGAGGAAGAGGAAACCACCATATCTAGGTTCCTTAGTGGCCTATCACTTGAGATAAGAGATAGAGTAGAGCTCTTACCTTATCAAGACTTGAATGATTTGGTTCAACTTTGCATTAAAGTTAAGCAACAAAATTTGCGCAAAACATCAAGTCAAAAGGTGAGCCCCTATTCTAACTTTTATCCCAAGAGAGAGTTTAAAAGGGAGGGTAGTACATCTAAGGAAAAACCAAAAGAACCTACTAAACCCTTCACCAAAGAAACCTCAACCCCACCCATCCGAGCTAGAGATGTTAAATGTTTTAAGTGCTATGGTAGGGGGCATGTGCAAGCACAATGTCCAAACCAAAGGACTTTGTTTCTTAAAGGTGTAGACGAATACACTAGTGGCGAGGATGAGCTTAGTGAGAAAGAGGAAGGGGGAGAGGATGAGAGGGTAGCTCCATTAGAGGGAGAATTGCTTATGATTAGGAGAACCCTCAACAATCACCCTAGCACATCCATTGAAACACAAAGGGAGAACATATTTCATACAAGATGCAATGTTTTAGAAAATATATGTTCCCTCATTGTGGATAGTGGATCTAGTTGTAATTGTTGTAGTGCTAGGATGGTTGAAAAGCTTAAGCTACAAGTGGTTCCTCACCCAAAACCTTACAAACTTCAATGGCTTAATGAAAATGGGGAACTACATGTAGATAAGCAAGTGGAAATCAAGTTTTCCATAGGGAAATACAAAGATAAAGTTTTATGTGATGTAGTGCCTATGGAAGCTTGCCATATCTTATTAGGGAGGCCATGGCAATTTGACAAGAAAACCTTGCATGATGGTCTCACTAACAAGATTTCCTTCACCCATAAATATAAGAAGTTTGTACTTAGTCCTTTACCACATTCTCAAGTGGTGAAAGACCAAATACAAATGAAACAAAAGAGGAATGAGGAAAACAAAAAAAAAAAGAAGAGTGCTAGAAAAAGAGAAAATCCTTAGGGATAGGAAGGCGTGGGAGAAGAGTGTTCCTTCCCACAAGGTTGGTCTACAAGAAAAGCCTTTTGAAAATGTTTTAGAAAACTTGCTTCTTGTTGAACAACCAAGCCTTATCTTTTGTAAAGGAGCACTTACATGCACTGCCACAAGTAATGAACTCACGGTTTTACCTCCTCAAATAGAAAACCTTTTGAGTGAATTTGACGATCTATTCTCACAAGAAGGACCCAATGGGCTTCCTCCTCTTAGGGGGATAGAACATCAAATTGACTTCATTCCGGGGGCAAGCCTACCAAATAGGCCTGCTTATAGAACCAACCCCGAGGAAACAAAGGAGATAGAATCACAAGTTCAAGACTTGTTGGAGAAGGGTTGGGTTCAAAAGAGTCTAAGCCCTTGTGCTGTACCTGTCTTGTTGGTGCCTAAAAAAAGATGGAAAATGGCGCATGTGTTGTGATTGTAGAGCAATCAACAACATCACCATCAAGTATAGGCATCCAATCCCAAGGCTTGATGATATGCTTGATGAATTGCATGGGTCAACTCTATTCTCCAAAATTGACCTTAAAAGTGGATATCACCAAATTCGAATCAAGGAGGGTGATGAGTGGAAAACCGCTTTTAAGACCAAATTTGGATTATATGAGTGGTTGGTGATGCCCTTTGGACTCACTAACGCTCCAAGCACATTCATGAGGCTTATGAATCACACCTTGAGGGATTGTATAGGTAAATATGTAGTAGTTTACTTTGATGATATCTTAGTATATAGTAAACCCTAGAAGAGCATCTAAGTCACCTTAGGGAAGTCTTTCTAGTTCTTAGGAAAAATAGTCTTTTTGCAAATAGGGATAAGTGTACCTTTGGTGTAGATAGTGTAGTCTTTTTAGGCTTTATAGTAAACAAAACGGGGGTACATGTAGATCCCGAGAAAATCAAAGCCATCCAAGAGTGGCCAACTCCACAAAATGTAAGTGATGTAAGAAGTTTTCATGGGTTAGCTAGCTTCTATAGAAGGTTTGTGCCTAATTTTTCTAGCCTAGCTTCTCCTTTGAATGAACTTGTTAAAAAAGATGTTGCATTTTGTTGGAATGAAAAGCATGAGCAAGCCTTTCAAAGGCTAAAAGCTCAACTCACCAATGCACCCATCCTATCTCTCCCAAATTTTTCCAAAACTTTTGAGATAGAGTGTGATGCATCGGGAGTAGGCATAGGCGCGGTATTGTTGCAAGGTGGACACCCCATTGCTTATTTTAGTGAAAAACTCCATGGTGCTACCCTCAACTACCCCACTTATGACAAAGAGCTCTATGCTCTTGTGAGAGCCCTAAAGACTTGGGAACACTATCTTGTGTCCAAAGAATTTGTTATCCATAGTGATCACGAGTCTTTAAAATATTTAAAGGGCCAACACAAGCTCAATAAGAGACATGCAAAATGGATGGAATTTCTTGAACAATTTCCTTATGTAATCAAATACAAGAAAGGAAGCACCAATATAGTGGCCGATGCTCTTTCAAGACGCCACACACTCTTTTCAAAATTGGGTGCCCAAATTCTTGGATTTGACCACATAAGAGAGCTTTACCAAGAAGATCAAGAACTTTCATCCATCTATGCCCAATGTCTACATAGAGCGCAAGGAGGTTACTATGTGTCCGAGGGATATCTTTTTAAAGAAGGAAAACTTTGCATTCCCCAAGGAACACATAGAAAACTCCTTGTCAAAGAATCACATGAAGGGGGACTCATGGGCCATTTTGGAGTTGATAAGACTCTAGATCTTTTGAAAGCAAAATTTTGTTGGCCACACATGAGGAAAGATGTCCAACGCCATTGCTCTAGATGTATCTCATGTTTAAAAGCAAAGTCTAGAACAATGCCGCATGGACTCTACACCCCTTTGCCGATTGCAAATGCTCCTTGGGAAGACATTAGCATGGATTTCATTTTAGGACTTCCTAGGACTGCAAGAGGCCATGACTCTATCTTTGTGGTAGTGGACCGTTTTAGCAAAATGTCTCCCTTTATTCCATGCCACAAAGTAGATGATGCTCAAAATATTTCTAAACTCTTCTTTAGAGAAGTGGTGAGACTCCATGGTCTCCCTAGAAGTATAGTGTCCGATAGAGATCCCAAGTTTATAAGTCACTTTTGGAAAACTCTTTGGGGTAAACTTGGAACAAGACTACAATTTTCAACTTCTTGTCATCCTCAAACGGATGGGCAAACCGAAGTAGTCAATAGATCTCTTGGAACTATGCTTAGGGCTATCATGAAGGGCAGCCACAAATCTTGGGATGAGTACCTTCCCCACATTGAATTTGCTTACAATAGAGTAGTTCACAAGACTACTAATGCTTCTCCTTTTGAGGTAGTATATGGTTTTAATCCTCTCACGCCCATGGATTTAATTCCTCTTCCTAATCCACAAGATTTTGTGCATAAGGAAGGAGTAATCAAGGCTGATTTTGTCAAGAAAATGCATGAGAAGATTAAAATTCAAATACAACAACAAAATGAGAAGTACACAAAACACAACAACAAAGGGAAGAGAGAAATAATTTTTGAGGAAGGAGACTTAGTTTGGCTTCATCTTCGAAAAGAAAGATTTCCAAATCAAAGGAAGTCCAAACTAAGTCCCCGAGGTGAGGGACCCTTCCAAGTCCTTAAGCGAGTCAACAACAATGCATATAAATTGGACCTACCTCTTGAATATGGAGTACATGACACATTTAATGTAATTGATCTTTCTCCATTTGTAGGTACCAATGACGATGACGAGCTGGATTTGAGGACAAATCCTTTCCAAGGGGGAGGGGATGATGGAGGAGGGCCAAGCACATCTAACCAAGGAAGCCAAGGCCCAAACCAAGAAGACCGTCTAGACCAAGAGGAGCGTCTAGCTCCAAGAAGTGAGCGTCTAGAACGTGAAGGAGGGAGGCTATCCATGGAGCTAGACCGTCTAGGACCTCTCACAAGATCCATGGCTAAACATATCCAAGCACACATAGAAGAAGCCACGGATGGGAGGGAGAAGACCTTGTACATGCTACTTGGAGGCCCATTAGGGGTAGCTTAGTAGATTAGTGTAGTGTAGAAAGCAAAACTTGCTAACTTAGGGGTGTGCTATAAAAAAGGTGCCCTTAGCAATAGAAGGAGGGGTGTGCTAGCAAATAGGTGCCTTTAGCAAAAGAGGGAGGGGTGTACTATCAAATGTTGCATTTTTGACCTATCTTCTAGAATATTAGGATGATGGTGTGGTTTGACTAAAGTCAATACCCTAGGCAGCCCCCACTTTTTGTATTTCCATCCCTACCCTTTAAGCTTGCTCACCAAGGCTCCTAAATCTATAAATAAGGAGGCCTACCTCATGTATTTTCAAGTTTATTTGAGTAATGTTATGCTGCCATTTTTGTGCACAAGCTTTACTCCTCCTAGAAATCTAGGCTATAAACTTCAATCCTTTCACCTTCTCCCTTGAGCTGGCCGAACCACTCAACCCATACTCATCATGCACCTTCAAGACCAACACAACTCCTAGGAGGGTCTTGTTTCACTCATCCATTGCTTCCGCTCCATTTATTTCTACTTTGATTCAAGAAGAACACATGAAAATGCCATCAACTCGCCATCATCTCAATGGCCCTGGCGATCTGGCCCATCTCCGAAGAAGGTTGGGGAGAGGTAGGAGGTCTACGAGTCATTCTTCTCTGTAGAAGATTAGGAAAAGAACTATTATTCTCTACTCATATTCCTATAAAATGAACTTGATAAAGAATCAATTCATTTAGAAGACCACACTAGGTCTTACAAGGCCAGCATCTCAAATTCATCAAGAATTTTGAGTTTATCAGCCGATCATGATACTTACAGCAGCAAGCATAACACCAAAACAACCACTGGTATAAAACCATCAGTCCAAACAACCACTTTCAATCAATTACAAAGACACTCAACAAAGTGAAATAATTCACACCAGAATCCAATATATGCTAAACATCAAACTTTCAGGACTAAGATTGAGAATCATCTTGATCCAGTTATGAGTGTGCACCCTCACTACTTTATCAAGATCCTTTCATTCTTAATACTAAAATTTTCAGTTAGGGCATATATTCACTAAAGCACACACAAAATTTCAATACAAAAACGTTTGAAAACCTTTCACTATAGTTTTTATTTAAAACTCAATTCAATTTTATGAGCAGAAGAAACACAATGGATCCGCAGCCCTCAGGTCATCCTAAGGACGAACTGCTCTGATACCATTAATGTAACATCCCACAAAATTCTTTTCATATTTATATAATAAAATAAGCGTAGACATTTATTTATAAAATCAACATATGTATATATATTGAAAGTACATCATCCCATACATTGTATCTCAAAAAGAAACGTCCATCTTATAGGGGTTTTAATACATTCCATCAACTGTTTCAAAATAAAACCAAAATACAGTATAAAATGAAAACAGGCGATCTCTTCCTCCAACTGCTCACTGAGGAGCTCGACTACCTGCAACATCATCTGCTCCCGTGTAAAATACACGATCATCACAGTTTTAAGAAAAACAGCCACAGAACAAAAACGTAGGGTAAGCTAGATATTTTAAAGAGAATTTAGATATGAAACTTTAAAATCAAGATAAAACAAATTTAAGACACCCACGTAAAACCATCAATTTCCCATTCATTTCACACACTTCACAATTTCATCAAGAGTTATTTGTTTCACATAAAACATCAAACGCCTATCAAATCTCAATATTTCGCTTTCTCACGTCCGACTTCCACGGACTCACCACACATAGACACATACCACACCACTGTAAAGTCCACACAGGACAGGTAATGAAGTCCACACAGGACAGCTAATGAAGTCCACACAGGACAACTGATGAAGTCCACACAGGACAGCTACTGAAGTCCACACAGGACAGCTACTGAAGTCCACACAGGACAGCTACTGAAGTCCACACAGGACAGCTACTGAAGTCCACACAGGACAGCTACTGAAGTCCACACAGGACAGCTACTGAAGTCCACACAGGACACCTACTGAAGTCCACACAGGACAGCTACTGAAGTCCACACAGGACAGCTACTGAAGTCCACACAGGACAGCTACTTAACATCAATTCACCCAATGCACCATACAACACTTAAATGAACACAGCAACAATCATTCCACGGTTCAGATTTTCAAATATCACATGCATTTCACATTTAAATCTCAAACAGTCTCAACGACACTAAAACAGGGGAGTTCGAAATCAACAATATTAAAACCGGCAATCACATCCAAAACAGGGGATTTTGCAATAACAGTTGAAAAACCGGCGACCACGTCGCCCCATCACCAAAACAGAGCATCGTGACAATAGGATTTTAAAAACCGGCGACCACGTCGTCCAAACACATAAAACAGAGCATTCACGAAGATGAAAACGAAACCGGCGACCACGTCGGCCTCACTTCAGAAACAGCTAATCTATGGCTTGTATTGAAAATGAAGGCTAGCTTCCCTTACCTGGACTTGCGTAAACTTCACTAAGAGTTCCAACCCAACGAGCTTCAAGGATGCCTTAACTCTGCTTTAGCGTCTGGTTTGGGGGACTTGCAGAGAACCTCCCAGGTGCTCTATGGCAGTCGTCGATAGCCAAGCAGGGACGTGATAAGGCCTGAATCGTAGAGTGAAGGAGAGAAAAGAGAAGGATGAAGGTAGACTCACTCTGTCCCTCTTGAACCACAGCAACGTTCTCCCTCTCAGAAGTGGATTTTGAATCTAAACCAACTTGTCCACAAATGCCGCTGCCACCACCTACTCTGCAGGAAGGCTTGCGTGCACGCTTCCTTGAACAGTACAGCCACGTGTGTCTCTGCGCATGCCAACTCTCTGATGTCACTCTTCTGAAACACCCTTTTTGTCTACGTGTCGCGCGTGCAGGACGTTTCATGCTGGGAGCCTGGGTCCCACCTTATCTGTGTGAAACACGACATCGCGCGATAACCTTCCACCGATGACTCATCCTGGCGAACGACCGATGTCTCTCCTGCAAAGACCGATGTCTCTCTCTGGAAGACGACCGATGTCTCTCCCTGGCGATGCCCGCATGTCTCTCGCGCCCTGGCGATGCCCGCATGCCTCGCGCATTGGCGATGTCCGTGTGCCTCGCGCCATGGCGATGTCCGTGTGCCTCTCGCGCCCCGGCGATGCCCGCATGCCTCACGCCCTGGCGATGCCCGCATGCCTCGCGCCATGGCGATGTCCGTGTGCCTCTCGCGCCCCGGCGATGCCCGCATGCCTCACGCCCTGGCGATGTCCGCATGCCTCACGCCCTGGCGATGTCCGCATGCCTCACGCCCTGGCGATGTCCGCATGCCTCACGCGTGCTGGCGATATCCTCATGTCTCGCGCCCTGGCGATGACTGATGGCAATCGCCACGCCTGGCTGAAGGTTCTTCATCCCACAATGTTACGTCCAAGGTATCACCTCCATATGATTACCTCACGATAAAGTCATCGCACCTGACTACTTGGTTAATAAAATGGTCAGCCGACCGACCTCTACCAGCTCTTTGTATTTTAAATAATAACATCTTCTGAAATTATTTAAATATAACACTTTTATTCCAATTAAAGTTTCTAGGTCCTTACAGGTGTACTATCAAATGTTGCATTTTTGACCTATCTTCTAGAATATTAGGATGATGGTGTGGTTTGACTAAAGTCAATACCCTAGGCAGCCCCCACTTTTTGTATTTCCATCCCTACCCTTTAAGCTTGCTCACCAAGGCTCCTAAATCTATAAATAAGGAGGCCTACCTCATGTATTAACAAGATTAATTTGAGTAAAGTTATGCTGCCAAATTTGTGCCATACTTACTCCCTTGCCTAAATCTCTTGATTTATGGTTTTAATCTTCACTCCTTCACCACCAAAGAGAGCTGGCCAAACCTCTCTCATTTTCATACACTTCATGCACCTTCAAGATCACCATCACTCCTAGGAGGGTCTTGCTCATTTCAACCATTGCTTTCGCACCATCTTCAACATCCAAGGAGAGCTCAACATGTGAAGGCCATCATTTGGTATCATGAGCATGGGGTTCTTCAAAGATGAGTAGTTCTTGGTCCTTTTTCATTTTGAGTTCTTCTTTAATCCTTGTTGTTCATCTTTTTTTTCCATACTTGTCTTGCTGTTTTTTTAATTTTTAATTTGCATTGGTGTGCTGTTTGGAAATTCCAATTGGTGCATCTTGTTCAATTGTTCTTGAGCAATCTTTGTGCAATTTTTGGTAGGATTCCATACACCTTTGTGTTGCTGTTTTTATTTTTAGGTATTTGAGTCTTGCTTGTTTTTATTTTCTTTTGGGTCATATGATGCTTTGAGTCTTTTTATTTTATGAATCCATATGTTTTGTCTAAGTCATGTGTTTCCAAATTTGTCATCAAAATCTTAGTGGTACTTGTTCTTGATTGTTCCTGCCGGTTGACTCTGCGTCAGCTGACTTCTGCGGCCGCCACACACCTCCTTCCTCACCTAGTCTGTGCTGGTATGATCGCACCTGCAAAAGAGAAAGGGGGGGCGCCCTCGCGGCCGTGTGCACTCCGACGCCCAAGTCAGAACGGGGCAAGAAACATTAAAGTCTGAATTTCTCTCTGTGTTTAGGTCTAGAATTCCGTACCTCTGTGAAGCATATTACTGTTCCTTATATACCTGGGGTTTTCTGCGCCGCTAACCCTAATTAGGGTTTATTGCGCTGCTGGACACACTTAGGATTTACTGGGATGCCCCTGCGCCACTTTTACCCAGTCTTTGGGATAACCTAGCGCATAGGGTTTCCTTCTCTGGAGTGCAAACTCTAACAGGATCAACACCTGTTCTGGGAGGGCCTTCACTGTTCACGTGCCATGCATGTAGCCTTCGTGATTCGGGACTCTCTTTACCTCTGGGGATATTTACTAATAATCTGCGGAGCAGGCGATGACCGATCACCCATCTCTCTGTGGAGCAGGCGATGACCGATCACCCATCTCTCTGTGGAGCAGGCGATGACCGATCACCCATCTCTCTGTGGAGCAGGCGATGACCGATTACCTCTGATGGGGTCTACTCCACGTGGCTTTGGCCCATGCTGTGGGACCCATCTGACGTCCGAGGACCGATCAGTACACAAGCCCCCCAGTCTCAAGCTGTTAACTTGTTTCAGCGAAGAGACTAAGTCATTGACTCCTTTACTACCTGCTCTCGGTGCTCGAGGACCAGCATTTGGCATCATCGCCAGGAACTCTTCTGATCTGGTACCCGCCGAATTATCTTTAGGCGATTTCCTTTCTCTTACTCTTCTCGATCCACGTGTCCTCCTCAAGCACGCCTCTCACCTCAGCCTCGCTTTAAGAAGTCGAGGGCGAGGTCTTTCCTATCTCGCCTCACTTGCTCAAAGGCAAGGAGGTCTTCTTTCTCGCCTGCACTTGCTCCCAGGCAAGGAGGTCTTCCTCTGTTGCCTCAGCCTCGCTGTAAGAAGATGAGGTGAGGACTTTATATCCTCTCGCCTCAGCCTCGCTGTAAAAAGACGAGGTGAGGACTTCCTTATCTTCTCGCCTGCCTCAGCCTCGCTGTAAAAAGACGAGGTGAGGACTTCCTTATCTTCTCGCCTCAGCCTCGCTGTAAAAAGACGAGGTGAGGACTTTATATCCTCTCGCCTCAGCCTCGCTGTAAGAAGACGAGGTGAGGACTTTCTTATCTTCTCGCCTCAGCCTCGCTGTAAAAAGACGAGGTGAGGACTTTATATCCTCTCGCCTCAGCCTCGCTGTAAGAAGACGAGGTGAGGACTTTATATCTTCTCGCCTCAGCCTCGCTGTAAAAAGACGAGGTGAGGACTTTATATCTTCTCGCCTCAGCCTCGCTGTAAAAAGACGAGGTGAGGACTTTATATCTTCTCGCCTCAGCCTCGCTGTAAAAAGACGAGGTGAGGACTTTATATCTTCTCGCCTCAGCCTCGCTGTAAAAAGACGAGGTGAGGACTTTATATCTTCTCGCCTCAGCCTCGCTGTAAAAAGACGAGGTGAGGACTTTATATCCTCTCGCCTCAGCCTCGCTGTAAGAAGACGAGGTGAGGACTTTCAACATCTTGCCTCAGCCTCGCTGTAAGAAGACGAGGTGAGGACTTTTATCATCTTGCCTCAGATCGCCAAAGGGCGAGGAGGACTTTTATCATCTTGCCTCAGATCGCCAAAGGGCGAGGAGGACTTTTATCATCTTGCCTCAGCCTCGCTGTAAAAAGACGAGGTGAGGACTTTTATCATCTTGCCTCAGATCGCCAAAGGGCGAGGAGGACTTTTATCATCTTGCCTCAGATCGCCAAAGGGCGAGGAGGACTTTTATCATCTTGCCTCAGCCTCGCTGTAAAAAGACGAGGTGAGGACTTTTATCATCTCGCCTCAGATCGCCAAAGGGCGATGAGGACCCTAAAATCTCCTTACCTGGGCCTCTGATCGCCTAAGGGCGATGAGGTTTTTCCAAAACTTCTGAGTCTTTCTCTCTCCTGTCGGTTGCTCCTCTTGACACGTGGACATCATCTGGTCATTCACGTGTCACCATCTGGAGTACCTGCAGCTAAAACGCTATTTTCACCTTGATCCTGCGACTAAGTTATCCACACAGGGAGTAGCTTAGTGCACAGGCTACTCTGGGCACAACCTTAACCTGGCGATCTGGTTAACACTGGGTATCACAGCTCACACAAGTCTTCTCAAACACTCGGCGATGTGCTCCTTTCGGCGACTTGTTGACAACCTGATCTCCTGATCTTCACACCCGGCGATCATGTGAACACCCGGCGATGTGAATACCTGCAGGCGATAGGCGATCACTTGTATCTTCACACATGGCGATAGGCGATCACTTGTATCTTCACACATGGCGATAGGCGATCACTTATATCTTCACACATGGCGATAGGCGATCACTTATATCTTCTCACATGGCGGTAGGCGATCCCTTATATCTTCGCACATATGGCGGTAGGCGATCACTTGTATCTTCGCACATGGCGGTAGGCGATCACTTGTATCTTCACACATGGCGATAGGTGATCACTACTCTTTACACGCGGTGATAGGCGACTACCGATCTGTGCTTCTTTACTTCTCGCGCTTTGCCTCCTGGCGCTCTCTTAACACTGGGTGATCACCTTAGCCACTGACAACCAATCACCATTCTGGGTGATCGCCTCTCCAACTGGCTTACTATCCTCTACCACGTGACACCCCTTGAACAGTCAACATGGTCAACTGCTGGCGACGTCATCTATTACTGATGACGGACCGGATCACAAGCCCCCCAGGCTCGAGTTGTGACTTGTCTCAACGAAGAGTCTTACAACTCGCCTGATAGCTATTGACCCGACCGGGCTGTCACCTCTTGGCCGACGACCGAGGTCTTGCCACTACGTAAACGTTCTTACTTCTGCCTCTTTCCCTTCGACGGCCATCATCTGCTTGTAATGAATTATAAACCTTGTCTTTACAACTTGAATCACTCTTTCTCCTCATAGCTCAACCTTCACCTTGTGTCGGTTGCTTGGTGACCGTACTAACTGATGTGGTGCTATCTCTACTTGAGCGCCTAATCTTTGAAGCCCCCCTTCTCGACTGGCAAGCTCCAGAATACCTCTTGTTTATACTCTGGTGATGGGAGATTCCTCCTGAGTCGACCTTGGCTGATAAGCGAAGGAGAACCTCTTCAGTGGATGCCTCCCTGTTCTTGTTCTAAGCCAAAAATCCTGGAGATCACCTCTGGGTAAGCCTGAATGGGAATTGCTGTAACATCCTTCTTCTTGGTGGCTTTCCCTTGCACTGGGTGGAGAAGGGAAATAAAAGCTCCAAGGATAGCTTCACGAGGGCAAGGAGTCCTGCCAACGTGGGAGCACTGGACAGAGACCTCTACCCTTTCTTTTGCTCTCTTCACTCAGCCTTGTTACTTTGTACGTTTAACTGCGTGCCAGGCGTTCTGCATCATCGCCGGGAATTCCTCTTTTCTATCACTTCGTTCTCGGCAGCGATGTGAGCCACAGCACGTCGCCGAATCTCTGCGAAAGTTGCAGGGCGACTCCTGATCAATGATTCGCTGAATGGCCCAGGTAGCACGCCTTTCTTAAAGGCGTGTACGAACATCTCCTCCTCTTTACCTGGTAGTCGGACTATCTGGGCCCCGAATCTGTTCAGATAATCCTTCAAAGATTCCCCCTGGAATTGCCTTAGGTCGAAAAGGTCGTAAGACACCATAGGCGGCGCCTTATTCACGATGTACTGATCGACAAACAGCTTGGAAAATTGCCGGAAACTGGAAATATGTCCGGTAGGTAGACTCACAAACCAGTCCAACGCTGTGCTGTGGAGGGTGCTCATAAACATCTTGCAGTAGACCGCATCCGATCCTCCCGACAGCATCATCTGCGTATGGAAAGCGGTGAGATGCCTTTCGGGGTCTTCTTTCCCAGTGAACACGGTCTTAGGCCCTACGAAGGTGGCAGGGACCACCGTGTCCATGATTCCCTGGGAGAAAGGCATGGGAAAGGCCCTTGTGGGCGTTGGTGGAGCCCGATCCTCTCCCCCACAGTCTCCATCTTGCCGCGCGTTTTGCAGACTCACACGCAGCTCCTCGTTCGCTTTGTGCAATTCCTCGTTCCTGGCCTGTGAGGCGGCCAGGTCTTCCTGCATCCGCGCTTGATGCGCCCTGGACTCCGCCACCGTCTCCTGGAGGGCGCGCATTGTTTCCATGAGTTGCTGCATGGTAACGCTTTCGCCTCCATTTGGTGGAACGGAACCGTGCCTTGTCGTCCTCATCTTCTGTGGTTTCTCTCTCACTCTCGTGTATGGGACCTTGTTTTACTCGACCCCACGGTGGGCGCCTAATGTTCCTGCCGGTTGACTCTGCGTCAGCTGACTTCTGCGGCCGCCACACACCTCCTTCCTCACCTAGTCTGTGCTGGTATGATCGCACCTGCAAAAGAGAAAGGGGGGGCGCCCTCGCGGCCGTGTGCACTCCGACGCCCAAGTCAGAACGGGGCAAGAAACATTAAAGTCTGAATTTCTCTCTGTGTTTAGGTCTAGAATTCCGTACCTCTGTGAAGCATATTACTGTTCCTTATATACCTGGGGTTTTCTGCGCCGCTAACCCTAATTAGGGTTTATTGCGCTGCTGGACACACTTAGGATTTACTGGGATGCCCCTGCGCCACTTTTACCCAGTCTTTGGGATAACCTAGCGCATAGGGTTTCCTTCTCTGGAGTGCAAACTCTAACAGGATCAACACCTGTTCTGGGAGGGCCTTCACTGTTCACGTGCCATGCATGTAGCCTTCGTGATTCGGGACTCTCTTTACCTCTGGGAATATTTACTAATAATCTGCGGAGCAGGCGATGACCGATCACCCATCTCTCTGTGGAGCAGGCGATGACCGATCACCCATCTCTCTGTGGAGCAGGCGATGACCGATCACCCATCTCTCTGTGGAGCAGGCGATGACCGATTACCTCTGATGGGGTCTACTCCACGTGGCTTTGGCCCATGCTGTGGGACCCATCTGACGTCCGAGGACCGATCAGTACATTGATGATTTGGTTTCTTGCTTTATTTTGGGTCCAGTTTTTATTTTGCTGTTTTGGACGATCTTTTGGTGCATTTTTCTTTTAGTTTGAGTTCATATTTGGGTGTTAGATCCACGCAAATTCCTATATCTTCACTCCATTGTGTTCTTGAAAAATTTTCTTTGCTGTTTTTAGTTCCAGCTTTAGGATCCCCTGTTTTCACTGCAACTGGCCTGGCTGTTTTTATGTGTTAAAATTAAATACGTCACAAGAAATTTATGAGCCTCTGGATTCGAGTCACTTGAGATCTTAGCAAAAGAATACAAAAAGAATCAGGTCAAAAAAACAAATAGAAAAAAAAAGATAAATATTACAAAAAAAGTGTGCAATCCTGACGTTCCAGCTGGCAGCTCTGAGCACTGATTTTATAAAATTTACCAAAATTAATTGGTACATGCGTTTGGAGTGAAACCAACGCCAAAAGTTTGTCAAGATCTTGTTGTGATTGTGTCTCAAGTTTCAGAAGCAAATACAAAAGGGTCAGCTCAGCATAAATCTTTTAAAGATACGCTTTCTGGACCACAACAATATGTGCTTTTGTGTGGTGCTGTTTTTTGGTTTTTAAATCAAATCTAGTGCTATTCCTAGGTTCCTTTTTGTGTGCCATCCATTATTTGAGTACCTTTTATTTGCTTGTCTAATTTCATTTGAACTCTTTCTAGTTGTGTCACATTTAAATTCCATTTGTGTGGTACTGTTTTTCAAATTAATGTTTCTTGCTTTCTTTCTTTGGCCTCTAAGCTTGTTGGTGGATTAAATATCAATTGGTACTTGTTGAGTGGGAATTTGACTTGAGGGGAGTCTAGCTTGCTTAATAGGTGCTGGATTGAAGATTTTATTGACCTAATTCCAAGAGGAACAAAGGCAAAGGGCAGCAACAAACACCATACTACAAATACACCACCCACTTTGGAAGGCCCAACAAGTAGAAGAGCAACAAAAGGGGTGCAACTAGAAGAACAACAAAAGGGGTGCAAATAGTAAAAGCAACAAAGGGAGTGTCATTTAATTTCTTTGCAATCTTGCTTGTGTTAATTACTTGTTAATCACGCAATTAGTCAGTGAGTGTGTCTTCAAGGGCTCCAAGTGTCCAAGAAGCCTCACCTAGGGCCGTCTAGCTTAATATTTTTTTTATTAATTGCTTTAATTGAACCAACTTGCTTTAATCACTTCGTTAATTTCTTGTTTAATCTTGTTTAAGGCTTTGATAGCTTGCATTGTTTTCTTGCATTAAAAATTTGATTTCTTCATCCTCATTGTGTTCTAAGTGTTTTACCTAAAGAAGGACTTGTGTAAAGGTTTTGGAGGGATAGTTTTTGGCTAAGGCAAGACTTGGTATTTAAGTAGTCCATTGTGACTCACCTCTCTTACCTGGAAAGCTACCTTCTTTAACTTTCCTCTTCTTTCTTAAAAGTAAAACATTTCTATACACAAAGTTCTAGTCATGTCTACTCACTCTTCCAAGTCCATTGAAAGTGATGTAAGGTCCATAAAATCTCTTTTGAAACAACTTGCCAAGGATGTACAACATCTTTCATATAGACAATTGGAAAATGAATCTAAAATCAATGAATTGGCTAGAGCAAGGAAAGAGAAATCACAAAATTCAAAAAAATCTCATTCACATGCATCTCATTCTCAACTACAAGAGTCTCTACGAGAGGTAAGCATTAGAAATCATGAGTATTACCAACCACCACCTAGAAGACTTAGGCAAAGAGAGGAAGAAGCCCCAAGGGAAGTAAGGGTAGACCTACCAGATTTCTATGGTAAGGACAATGTAGAAGTTTACCTAGATTGGGAAATGAAAGTGGAACAACTCTTTGCTTGTCATAGGGTGAGTGAAGAGAGAAAGGTACCCTTAGCCACCCTTAGTTTTCAAGGAAACGCCATGTATTGGTGGACCTCTTTAGAGAGAGATAGACGTCTTCATAGGGACCCTCCCATAGAGTATTGGAATGACCTTAGGGGAGCCCTAAGACGTCGCCACATACCTTCCTACTACCATAGGGAGCTAATGGACAAGCTCCAAAGGCTCCAACAAAAGAACATGAGTGTGGAAGAGTATAGGCAAAAGATGGAGCTATACATGATGAGAGCCTCTATTAGAGAGGAAGAGGTCACCACCATATCTCAGTGTTTAAGTGGACTCAACCTTGAGATAAGAGATAAAGTAGAGCTTCTTCCCTACCAAGACTTGAATGATTTGGTTCAACTTTGCATTAAAGTTGAACAACAAATTTTGCGCAAAACTTCAAGTCAAAGGGTGGGAATGTACTCTAACTCTGATCCCACGAGAGAGTATAAAAGAGAAAGGGAGGATAGTTTTTCAAAGGATAAATGCAAAGAAACTCCCAAGAGTGTAGGAAAAGATGTGTCTACCTCACAACCCCGCAGTAGAGACACCCAGTGCTTCAAGTGTCTTGGTAGAGGCCATATAGCATCCCAGTGCCCAAATAGGAGAACCATGATCTTAAGAGGGAGGGATGAGTATAGCAGCCAAGATGAAGAGTCTAGTGGGGAAGAGGAGAAGGAAAGTAGTGAGGGGGCATATCCTTGTGAGGGAGAATTAATGATGATCAGAAGAACCCTCAACAATCAACCTAGTGTGAACCATGAAACACAGAGAGAGAACATCTTTCATACAAGATGTAAAGTTTCAGAAAACATTTGTTCTCTCATTGTGGATAGTGGCTCTTGCTGCAATTGTTGTAGCACTAGGATGGTTGAAAAGCTTAATCTACAATTAATACCTCATCCAAAACCTTACAAACTTCAGTGGATAAATGAAGATGGGGAATTAACTGTAGATAAGCGGGTAAAAATCAGTCTTTCTGCGGGGAACTATAAAGATGAGATTTTATGTGATGTAGTACCGATGGAAGCCTGCCACATCTTATTGGGAAGACCATGGCAATTTGACAAGAAAAATGGTCTTACCAACGAGATAACTTTTACCCATAAGGAGAAAAAGTTTGTACTTTATCCTTTAACACCTTCACAAGTGGTAAAGGACCAAGTACAAATGAAAATAAAAAGAGAAAATGAGAAAAAGAAAAAAGAATTAAAGGAAAATCCTTTGTTTGGAGTTGAACCAGGCATTGACTTAAATTCTTCTTCCACAGAAAACCCTTGTGAGAATATGCTTGAAGATAAATCTGTGTCTGGAGCTGAACCAGATATAGATATAAACCTTTCCTCCACAGAAAAGCCAAGTGAGGGGTTGTTTGAAAAAGAAGAAGAGGAATCTAGAAAGAATGAAGAGTATCTTACAACACCTCCTACAAGCATAGTGGGAAAAGAATCCTTAAAGGGGGATTGCAATAATTTTAACTCTCCTTTTCCTTTGAATCATGATGCTTACTCTTATTTTCAAAAATCACAAAAACAACACTTTGTGATGTTGTTGCTTATCTTGGGCAATGAACAACACAAAGGAAGCAAAAATATTTTTGTAAAGGGCCCTATTTCTTTCCAACAAAACTTTTATAAAAATAGCAAAGGGGCTTATTTCCTTACTATTTTATTTGAATACACTAGTCTTAATTTTCTTATCTCACTTTTCTTTGATGTTTATTATAGGTTAATATTTGATCCTGGAGGACAAGCATAGTTTTCAAAGCAAGAATAAGGCTGTTGTTTGAGATCAACCCTGTAGATCTGAGGACAGATCCTCTCAAGAAGGAGGGGATGATGGAAGAGGCCCAAGCTCCAACCCAAGTTCAGGCCCAACACAAGGTCCATGGCCAAGCACATTCACGCCCAAATGAGTCAAGCCACGGATGGGAGGGAGAAGACCTTGTACATGCTACTTGGAGGCCCATTAGGGGTAGCTTAGTAGATTAGTGTAGTGTAGAAAGCAAAACTTGCTCACTTAGGGGTGTGCTATCAAAAAGGTGCCCTTAGCAATAGAAGGAGGGGTGTGCTAGCAAATAGGTGCCTTTAGCAAAAGAAGGAGGGGTGTACTATCAAATGTTGCATTTTTGACCTATCTTCTAGAATATTAGGATGATGGTGTGGTTTGACTAAAGTCAATACCCTAGGCAGCCCCCACTTTTTGTATTTCCATCCCTACCCTTTAAGCTTGCTCACCAAGGCTCCTAAATCTATAAATAAGGAGGCCTACCTCATGTATTAACAAGATTAATTTGAGTAAAGTTATGCTGCCAAATTTGTGCCATACTTACTCCCTTGCCTAAATCTCTTGATTTATGGTTTTAATCTTCACTCCTTCACCACCAAAGAGAGCTGGCCAAACCTCTCTCATTTTCATACACTTCATGCACCTTCAAGATCACCATCACTCCTAGGAGGGTCTTGCTCATTTCAACCATTGCTTCCGCACCATCTTCAACATCCAAGGAGAGCTCAACATGTGAAGGCCATCACTTCTTGCGTAACGCTCTCGTCGGGAGCCTGGGTCCCAGCTTAACTGTGTGTTAACAGGAAACCCCCGATGACTGATCAGTGCTTCTTTACCTCTCGCGCTCTGCTTCCAGGCGCTCATCGCGCTCTGCTTCCAGGCGCTCATCGCGCTCTGCCTCCAGGCGCTCATCTGACACTGATCTGCGGGTTATGGTCCCTTAGCAACCGACCACCAACCACCATTCTGAGTGATCTCCTCCCTGATTCACCTACTATCTTCTACCATGTGTCACCCTGTGAATGGTCCATGTGGTCAATCGCTGCTGACGTCATCGACTATCGATGACCGACCAGATCACAAGCCCCCCAGTCTCGAGCTGTGACTGGTCCAGCGAAAAGACTAAGAAATCGTCTTCTAGCGGTCTATAGGAGCGCACCATCTGGCAGTAACGTTGTTTCATTCCTTCTTCTTCGCCTTCAGCCATTCAAAGAATTTCTCTGTGAGACCCTTCGACTTCTTCAATCTCCAACCTTTGCGACGCTTTTTTGATCACCCGTCCCCGAGGAGGCACACCGATGACCGATCACTCGCTAATCCAAGCTGCCTGCGAGGTCCACTCCACGTGGCTTTGGTCCATGCTCTGGGACCCAGCTGACGTGGTTCACCCTTTACTATCTGTTCTCTACAACTGAGGTCTGGCCACTACACAAGCCCCCCCAGGCTCGAGTTGTGACTTGTCTCAACGAAGAGCCTTACAACTCACTTGATCGCTATTGGCCCTACCGGGCTGACAGGCTTTCACCTCTTGGCCGACGACCGAGGTCTTGCCACTACATCAATGTTCTTACTCCTGCCCCTTTCCTTCGACGACCATTATCTGCTTGTAATGAATGAATTATAAATCTTGTCTTTACAACTCGAATCACTCTTTCTCCTTTACAGCTCAACTTTCACCTTGTGTGGGTTGTGCTTGGTGACCGTGCTAACTGATGTGTGCATCTCACCCTTCAATCCACAGCAGAAACCTTTCCTGAGCTAACTTGATGTGGTGCTAACTTTACTTCTTGACTCATGCTGGTTCCCTTGACTGATTAATCTTTGAAATCCCCCTTCTCGACTGATGAGCTCCAGAATACCTCTTGTTTACACTCTGGTGATGGGAGATTCCTCCTGAGTCGACCTTGGCTGATAAGCTGAGGAGGACCTCTTCAGTGGATGTCTTTCCCTTGTTCTGGGTGGACAAGGGAAATAAAGGCTCCAAGGATAGCTTCAGGAGGGCAAGGAGCCCTGACAACATGGCAGCACTGGACAGAGACCTCTGCCTTTTTTGGAAAAGCGTGGCCGCCTCCAACATCTCCCTTCCTACAGCGTCTATCATTAGCTTTGAGTCTTTCGAAGACCAGCTAGACAAGCATATAGGTTATCTTTCGTTCTCCTCACTTAGCCTTGTTTCTTTGTGCGTTTAACTGACATGCCAAGTGTCCTGCATCATCGCTAGAAATTCCTCTGATCTGGTACTCGCCGAATTAACTTTGGGCGATGTTGCCTTCTTTACCCAAATAAGGCGTCCTTTGTGGGATCACTTTTTGCAACCTTCTATTCGCTTTTTCACCTGTCGTTCATTTATACGAACTCTTCTTGCCTGCACCTGCTCGAAGGCAAGGAGGACTTCCTCTATCGCCTACACTTGCTCACAGGCAAGGAGGACTTCTCCTTTCTCGCCTGCACTTGCTCAAAGGCAAGGAGGTCTTCTTCTTTCTCGCCTGCACTTGCTCAAAGGCAAGGAGGTCTTCTTCTTTCTCGCCTGCACTTGCTCAAAGGCGAGGAGGTCTTCCTCTATTGCCTCCGCTTGCTCAAAGGCAAGGAGGTTTTCCTCTGTTGCCTACACTTGCTCAAAGGCAAGGAGGTCTTCCTCTTTCTCGCCTGCACTTGCTCAAAGGCAAGGAGGTCTTCCTCTGTTGCCTACACTTGCTCAAAGGCAAGGAGGTCTTCCTCTTTCTCGCCTGCACTTGCTCAAAGGCAAGGAGGTCTTCCTCTGTTGCCTACACTTGCTCAAAGGCAAGGAGGTCTTCCTCTTTCTCGCCTGCACTTGCTCAAAGGCAAGGAGGTCTTCCTCTGTTGCCTACACTTGCTCAAAGGCAAGGAGGTCTTCCTCTGTTGCCTACACTTGCTCAAGGGCAAGGAGGACTTCCTCTTTCTCGCCTGCACTTGCTCAAAGGCAAGGAGGTCTTCCTCTGTTCTCGCCTGCATTTGCTCAAAGGCAAGGAGGTCTTCCTCTGTTGCCTACACTTGCTCAAGGGCAAGGAGGTCTTCCTCTGTTGCCTCAAGATGCGCGAGAACATCGAGGACTTTGAACTTCGCTAGATGCCTCCGATCGCCCCCAGGCGATGAGGACTTTAAAAACTTTTCACTTGTGCCCCTAATCGCCTGAGGGCGATGAGGTCTTACTTTTCACTTGTGCCCCTAATCGCCTGAGGGCGATGAGGTCTTAAAAACCTTTACTTAAAACGTGCGCAATCATTTTACTTCTACCTCGAATCACTTTAGGTGATAAGGTTTTTCCAAAAACTTCTTTAAAACGATATGCACACAAACTTTAGTATACTTCAAAATTTCAATTTTGAATATCTTATTTCTTGGGTGGCCTCGTTAAAACCCTTCCTTAGGGAAAAAAGAGTGCCCCCTTGCAACTATTTTTAAAAAAACTATTCATGATTCCCCTGAGTTTGTACTACTTACGAAGCTTTAACTGAAATGAAATATGAGGTGTGTGGCGTTCCAAGTACGAGGAATCGCCCCTCCTTCTAGCGTCTCCAAGTGGTAGGCGCCGTTCCCGAGTGCTTCAGTTATTCTAAATGGTCCTGTCCACTTGGGTGACAACTTATTCTCCGTCACGTACTGGTGGGCCTTCCTCATCACTAGATCGCCGCTTCTGAACTGCCTCGGTATTACTCTAGAATTGTATCTTCGTTCTATTCTTCTTACCGCTTCAGCTTTCACTTTTTCTTCCTCTCTGACCTCATCCAGCAAATCCAGGTTCATTCTTCTCTCTTCATCTGATTCTTCTGCTACAAGGTGTTGAAAACTCAGTGAGCTCTCCTGGATTTCAACTGGAATCATCACGCCACATCCATACACTAAACTAAAAAGGGTTTCGTGATGTCCACATCGGGCGAGTGGTCCTCGAATGCTTCCACTGCCATCACAGATCGAGCATATTTCTTGCGCTGTGACGCAGTGTACCCACCTCCTGAGAAACCCCCAGCTATAGTGTGGATTTCCCCGTGGATGGGCCCTTCATGTTGTTGGCCCTCGCTGCTCGCCGGCTGGTAGCTCGACGCATTTGCTGCCATCTTCTCCAGCAAATAGTCCTTCAGAAATCCACTTCTAACCAACTCGTTGAGTTGGTATCCCAGCGACAGGCAGGAGTCAAGGGTGTGGCCAAAACTTTCGTGGAATTCACACCACGCGTCTGGCTTTGGCCCCAACACCTTATCTGACATTTTTTCAGGCACCTTCAGCTTGGCAGCTATATTGGGAATGGCGATCAGGTCCACCAATCTCATCACAAACTCATGCCTCAGAGGGCGCTTGAATTCCCTCAGGCGACCTGGCCCTCTTCCTCTACTATTGTCATCGCCTTTGTTTTTCTTTGGATCATAAGGATGGTATGTCCTTTGATCCTTCTTCACCGTCGCCGTCTCCAACACCCTCTAAGGCTGAGTCTTGGCTTGGGTGCGTGGTTTCGCAGGAGCCATATTCCCTCTCTTCTCCATCACTTCATTCTCAGCGGCGATGTGAGCCACAGCATGTCGCCGAATTTCTGCAAACGTTGCGGGGTGGCTCCTGATTAACAATTCGCTGAATGGTCCAGGTAGCACGCCCTTCTTAAAGGCGTGCATGAACATCTCCTCATCTTTACCTGGTAATCGGACTATCTGAGCTCCAAACCTATTCATATAGTCCTTCAAAGATTCCCCCTGGAATTGCCTTACGTCGAACAGGTCGTACGACACCATAGGCGGCGCCTTATTCACAATGTACTAATCGACGAAAAGCTTGGAGAATTGCTGGAAACTGGAAATGTGTCCAGTAGGTAGGCTTACAAACCAATCCAACGCTGTGCTGTGGAGAGTGCTCATGAACATCTTGCAATAGACCGCATCCGATGCTCCCGACAACATCATCTGCGTATGAAACGTGGTAAGGTGAGCCTCTGGATCTTCCACTCCAGTGAAGGAGGCCTTCACCGCCGTGATGTTCGTAGGAATCACAACATCCATGATCGCCTGCGAAAATGGCATTGGAAAAACTCGTGGCGGAGACGTTGGCGTGCCTCCACTAGTCGTGGCACTCTTCCTCTGCTCGCGAAGAACCTGACGTAACTCCTCATTAACCTTGCTCAGCTCTTCGTTCCTGGCCTGGGAAGCGACCAGGTCGCCGTGCATCTTCGTCTACTCGACGCGCGATGCTGCCACATCTTCTTGCAAAGCACGCATCATCTCCAGCATTTGCGACATCGTCACGTTATTCTCTTCGGATTGTGGCGCAACTGAACTAGATCTGGTTGTCCTCGTTTTCCTCATGAAACTTCTACTAATTTCACACAGTTACCTCTCAACACGCAAAAGCTACCTCGCAACAACGCTCAAGAAACCTTTCAACTTCCTTCGCACAACGATTGATCCAAGAATCAATCGGTAGAAACCTCCAGAAAACCACACCTCACCGATTGAACTTCGATTCAAACGGTCAAAACCTTCGAAATACGATTGTGGCAGCAAGCAATCGAACAGAAACCACCGAAAACCTCACAAATTCAACTGTGGATGGGAATCACAGTTTACACGGCCCCACGGTGGGCGCCAAATGATCCAGCATCTTGACCAAAGCACTAGAGCTTCTCCTCCTCGAACCTCGTCCTCACCAGCTTCACGCCAAGCACACCAATGACCTCCACCTGAAAGAACAGCATGGCGCCTCTGCGGCCGGTTGCGCTCCGACGCTCAAGTCAGTGATTGAATCAGCAAAGAATCTTAAAGAAACTCTTAACCGTGTACAAGTGAATCACACCAAAAAAATGAATCCCCCCTTAATTCCGTTAAGAATTTCATATATATACCTGAGTCTTTCTCTCTCTTGACGGTTATTCCTCTTGACACGTGGATAACATCTGGTCATACACGTGTCACCATCTGGAGTACCTGCAGCTGAAACGTTACTTCCACTTGCTCCTGCGACTAAGTTATCCACACAGGGAGTAGCTTAGTACACAGGCTACTCTGGGCGCAACCTTAACATGGCGAGCTGGTTAACACTGGGTATCACGGCTCACACTACACATGGTGGCAGATATGCCACTTATCTTCTCTACTTTGGCAGTAGACATGCCACTTATCTTCTGTATTTAGACCATATGACAAGTGCTTACCAGGTCTTCTCAAATACCCGGCGATGTGCTCCTTTCGGCGTCTTGTTAACCACCTGATCTCCCAATCTTCACACACGGCGATCATGTGCAATACACACAGCGATCATGTGCAATACACACGGCGATCATGTGCGATACACACGGCGATCATGTACAATCTAGGCGATTACCGGTCTTCACACACGGCGATAGGCGATTACTGATCTTCACACACGGCGATGGGCGACTACTGATCTGTGCTTCTTGCGTAACGCTCTCGCCGGGAGCCTGGGTCCCAGCTTAACTATGTGTTAACAGGAAACCCCCGATGACTGATCAGTGCTTCTTTACCTCTCGCGCTCTACTTCCAGGCGCTCATCGCGCTCTGCCTCCAGGCGCTCATTTGACACTGATCTGCGGGTGATGGTCCCTTAGCAACCGACCACCGACCACCATTCTGAGTGATCTCCTCCCTGATTCACCTACTATCTTCTACCACGTGTCACCCTATGAATGGTCCACGTGGTCAACCGCTGCTGACATCATCGACTACCGATGACCGACCGGATCAGAAAATATAGTGGACCCATGCAATTCATCAAGCATATCATCAAGTCTAGGAATTGGATGCCTGTATTTGATGGTGATATTGTTGATGGCTCTACAATCACAATACATTCTCCACTTGACATCTTTCTTAGGCACCAGCAGAACAAGTATAGCACAAGGACTTAGACTCTTTTGAACCCAGCCCTTCTCCAACAATTCTTGAACTTGTGATTCTATCTCCATAGTCTATTCAGGATTAGTTCTATAAGCTGGTCTATTTGGTATACTAGCTCCTGGAACTAAATGTATTTTGTGTTCTATACCCCTAAAAGGTGGAAGTCCAATGGGTTCTTCCTTATGGAATACATCACCAAATTCTTTTATAAGATTTTTGAGTTTAGGAGGTAGCTCACTAACTTCAGAAAGTGTGGCAGTGCATGCAAGTGCTCCTTTACCCATAATGAAGCCTAAAGGTTGTTCAGATAGAAGTGTTTTCTTAACTTCATTTTTTTCAAATTTTTATTCTATCTGAATGACCTTGTGGGAAGGAGCACTCTTCTCCCATGCCTCAACCTTGTCCCTAAGGACTTTCACTTGATTTTCATTTTCTTTCTCTTTTTTTTCTCATTTTCTTCACTCTTACTAGTTTCTTCTTCTTGGCTACTATATTCATCTTTGTCCCTTAAGATCATAGTTCTTCTATTGGGACATTGAGATGCTAAATGACCCCTACAAATACAATTAAAACATTGAATTTCTCTAGTTCGAGTATGTGAGATGTGCTCATATTTAGATAAGTTCTGGGAAGGTTCTGGAGATGTTTCTCTTATATGCTTTACCGCCCTTTGGAGCTCACCCTTGTCATAAGGTACAGAGTATGAACTTTGTTTTTTACTTGATTCTTTTCTCAAAATTTGTTTTTCAACATTAATGCAAAGTTGAATCAAGTCATTTAAATCCCTATATGGTAAAAGTTCAACTCTATCTCTTATCTCAAGATTGAGACCACTTAAGAACCTAAATATGGTGGTATTATTTCCTTCCCTAATCCCTGCCCTCATCATATATAACTCCATCTTTGATGAGGACCAAGGAGTAGAGGCCCAAACCCAAAAAGCCCAAGCCCAACAAAAGGCCCAATCTCAACATGAGGCCCAAGCCCAACATGAAGCTTAAGCTCAATTCATACCTCAAAGAATTACTAGGAGCAAGGCCAAGGCTTTGGGAGATGAGCATCAATTGATGTCTCTTTTTGTAATTTCTTTAGTGTAGTTTTTAGTAGAATTTAAAAGGAAGGTGTAGATATAGGAATAAGGGGTGCCAATGTACAAAACTAAGTCATACCTTCCATGTGACGTAAAAAGAAGGTGTAGGTGTAGATTTAGGGGGGTACCAATGTGAGAAACCAAGTCACACCTTCCATGTGACCTAGTATTAGGCGCCATTTTCAAATGACTTAGGATTTGAATTTCCTCCTCTTTTTGATGGCATTCCTATGAGCTCTTCTTTGGATTTTGGAGTTCCTTGGTGATGATGGATGCGGAAGCTTATGGAGGAGGTGAGCAAGGCCTTCCTAGGAAGCATGGGTGCCTTGAAGGTGCATGAAGTGTATGAAAATGAGAGAGGTTTAGCCAGCTCTCTTTGGTGGTGAAGGAGTGAAGATTAAAACCATAAATCAAGAGATTTAGGCAAGGGAGTGAGTATGGCACAAATTTGGCAACATAACTTTACTCAAATTAATTTTGAAAATACATGAGGTAGGCCTCCTTATTTATAGATTTAGGAGCCTTGGTGAGCAAGCTTAAAGGGTAGGGATGGAAATACAAAAAGTGGGGCTGCCTAGGGTATTGACTTTAGTCAAACCACACCATCATCCTAATATTCTAGAAGATAGGTCAAAAATGCAACATTTGATAGTACACCCCTCCTTCTTTTGCTAAAGGCACCTATTTGCTAGCACACCCCTCCTTCTATTGCTAAGGGCACCTTTTTGATAGCACACCCTTAAGTGAGCAAGTTTTGCTTTCTACACTACACTATTCTACTAAGCTACCCCTAATAGGCCTCCAAGTAGCATGTACAAGGTCTTCTCCCTCCCATCCGTGGCTTGACTTATTTGGGCGTGAATGTGCTTGGCCATGGACCTTGTGAGAGGTCCTAGACGGTCTAGGCTCCCTCCTAGACGCTCCTCATGTAGCTCCCCCTTGTCTTGTGCTAGACGCTCTCCATGTTGTTCTAGACGGTCTAGTCTTGGCCCTTGGCTTTCATGGTGGGGTGAGCTTGGCCTCTCTCCATCATCCCCTCCCCCTTGGAAAGGATTTGTCCTCAAATCCAAGTCTTCATTGGTACCTACAAATGGAGATAGGTCAATTACATTAAATGTGTCATGCACTCCATATTCAAGAGGTAGGTCCAACTTGTATGCATTGTTGTTGACTCTCTTGTGGACTTGAAAGGGTCCATCTCCTCGGGGACTTAGTTTGGACTTCCTTTGAGTGGGAAATCTATCTTTTCGAAGATGAAGCCAAACTAAGTCTCCTTCCTCAAAAATCATTTCCCTCTTCCCCTTATTGTGGTATTTTGCATACTTCTCATTTTGTTGTTGTATTTGAAGTTTAACCTTCTCATGAATTTTCTTAACAAAATCGGCCTTGATTGCTCCTTCCTTATGCACAAAATCTTGTGGATTAGGAAGGGATAACAAGTCCATAGGTGTGAGAGGATTAAATCCATATACTACTTCAAAAGGAGAAGCATTAGTAGTCTTGTGGACTACTCTATTATAAGCAAACTCAATGTGGGGAAGGTGCTCATCCCAAGACTTGTGGTTTCCCTTCATGATAGCCCTAAGCATAGTTCCTAGAGATCTATTGACTACTTCGGTTTGACCATCCGTTTGAGGATGACAAGAAGTGGAAAATTGTAGTCTTGTTCCAAGTTTACTCCAAAGAGTTTTCCAAAAGTGGCTTATAAACTTGGGATC
The DNA here is from genome assembly GCA_037954025.1 of Phaseolus coccineus. Taxonomy (NCBI): domain Eukaryota; kingdom Viridiplantae; phylum Streptophyta; class Magnoliopsida; order Fabales; family Fabaceae; genus Phaseolus; species Phaseolus coccineus. The sequence continues at coordinate 15,874,708 of CM075686.1, read as the reverse complement.
TCTATCGGACACTATACTTCTAGGTATACCATGGAGTCTCACCACTTCTCTAAAGAAGAGCCTAGAAATATTTTGAGCATCATCTACCTTGTGGCATGGAATAAAATGGGACATTTTGCTAAAACGGTCCACTACCACAAAGATAGAGTCATGGCCTCTTGTAGTCCTAGGGAGTCCTAAAATGAAATCCATGCTAATGTCTTCTGTAAGGACCTGGAAAATCTTATTGGAATAAAAGTGATATATTTTAAGTCAATTCTAAGTATGTCTTTATTTGAAAATATAAAGGAAGGGAAGTATAGCTTAAAAGTCTACGAGACCGCCGTAATTGAAAGAGTAGGCGATCTCCGACTTCTCTGGCACATGATCGCCTGTCGCCTTGATTTCACAGAACGCCTATCGCCTGTAGTGTACCTAGTCGCCTGTCGCCTAGGGTACACATGATCGCCGAAACTACACTTAGTGTGTAGTCAAGATGTTGGATCAACCATAGTGGGTTCCCAAAGACCACGTGCATCAAGGTGTGGGTTAAGCCTTAGACACGCTGTACATGCGAAGCTCTATGCTTGGGTATTGGAGATCGTCCTTAGTGTTGCATGCATGGGCGCACGAGGGCAAGTGCCAATCCACCCTTGGAAATGTGAAGCTACCGACGTCACCGAGTCACGTGGAGATGATACCTCGGACGTAACATAGTGCAATGAGGAACCTTCAGCAAGGAGTGTCGTCGGTCACCGCCGGGGCGTGAGGCATGCAGGTGTCGCCGGGGCGTGAGGCATACGGGTGTCGCCGGGGCGCGAGAGGCATGCGGACATCGCCATGGCGCGAGGCATGTGGACATCGCCACAGAGAGACATCGGTCGTCCTCCAGGATGAGTCATCGGTGGAAGGTTATCGCGCGATGTCGAGTTGTACGTAGAGAAGGTGGGACCCAGACTCCCAGCCTGAACGTGTTGCATGCGCGACACGTAGTCATTGGCTCCAGAGAGTTGGTACTGTAGTGCACAGTGTTTGTGTGCGCAAAGTCAACCACGCAACCGTACTGTCAGGTTTGTGCTTGAGTAAAGGAAAACTCACACGCTAGATATCTCAAAGAGTAGGCTAAAGCGGCTACACAGCAGGCCTACGTCCTTAGCTTCAGAAGGCTCCTCTTAGAGAGTCTAGAAACGCAGTGAGAGATAAAAAGGGGACAGAGTGAGTCCACCATCATCTTTCTCTTTTCTCCCCCTTGCACTGCAACTCAGTATTCCCAGGCACCTTCAAGCAAGAGCAAGACGAGCGACGACTGCCATAGAGCTTTTGGGAAGGTTCTCTGCAAGTTCTCCAGATCAAAACGCTTAGGCAGCATTCGTGCATCCTTAAGTTCAGAGGGTTAGAGCTTGAAGTGAGATTTCACGCTGATCCAGGTAAGGGAAGCTAGCCTCCATCTCTAATACGAGCCATAGTTTAGCTATTTTCTGAAGTGTGGGCGGCGTGGCCGCCGTTTTCGCTTTCGTCTTCGTGAAATACTCTGTTTTATGTGTTTGGGCGATGTGGTCGCCGGTTTTATATAAAGCCTTCGAAACACCCTGTTTTTGAACTAGATCGCCGGTTTTGGCGTTGTTTGTGAACTCTCTGTTTCTGGGTGTTGCTTTGAAACTACTTGAGATTTAAACGAGATATTCGAAGATCTGAACCTTTGAAATGATTGTTCTATGATTGAATCATGTATTTGAGTGGTATGATGTTTTGAATGCTGTGAATGTGGGATCGAGGCATAGTATTTTCAGGAAAGGAAATACCGTGTAAGATCTGTATAGGTGTATTGACTAGGGGCTTGTCTAGAAGGAGATATCCTGACTCTGCTGAGATAATGGAATCAAGTAGATGAAGTTATTCAGTTGGTGAGAGTCGAAGGAGGTTCGTACGTATGGGTGAGTTGTTCAAATGGGAACGAGCTCGGCCTGTTATACGAATTTACCTTGTCATACCGAGAGAATGGTAACAATGAGATGGTATATGCGCATGCTGTGTGGATTCACAGTGGTAGGTATGACAGGTGCAAATCTCTGGGCCTGAGTCAACGCACGAGTCAATCCGGAGTAGTGTCATGTGTCTATGCATTGTGGGCCAGTGGAAAGTCTGGCATGTGAAATGAGAAACTGGAATATTGATAGACACTTGATGCTGTATTGTGAAATGGAAATGACTATGGGTGAATGTTGTGAAGTCTGTGGTTTTGGGCGAGCAGTTGAATGCTATGAGTAGCTCCACGTTTTACATGGATATCTTGGAAAATGTTTTACCTTAATCTATTATGTTCATGATTTTAAATGCCTTATTCTAAACTCTCGTTAAAATGTCTGGCTTACCCTTTTATCTGTTATTGTGGTGGTTTTCTCAAAACTGTGATGATCGTGTAAATGTGTACACGGGAGCAGATGATCTTCCAGGAAGAAGAGCTCCCTAATGGGTGGTCGTCGAGGGCAGAGATCGCCCATTTCCACCTCTCGGGGGTGATCGCCGGATTTGTGTCCTGATAGCAGATCGCCTGTCTTGAGGTCTTCTGTTTCGGGATCGCCGGTTTGTGTTGGAGATCGCCCATTTCCACCTCTCGGGGGTGATCGCCGGATTTGTGTCCTGATAGCAGATCGCCTGTCTTGAGGTCTTCTGTTTCGGGATCGCCGGTTTGTGTTGGAGATCGCCGTTTTTTTGTATGGAGACCGCCGGTCTTGCTGTATTTGATTTTTTTTTTATTATTATTCTTTAAATTTTGAAAAAAGGAAAACATTTGAAGGATTATGTACTAATCTCCCTAAGAGGAGCAACTCCCTTACTTATGTATATATATTATCTTGTATTCTTCAACATTATTGGTTTACCTTATTTTCATATTACATGTATGAGATTGTTTTTTTTTGGCGGGATGTTACATTAATGGTATCAGAGCAGTTCGTCCTTAGGATGACCTGAGGGCTGTGGATCCATTGTGTTTCTTCTGCTCATAAAATCTATTTGAGTTTTAAATAACAACTATAGTGAAAGGTTTTCAAAACGTTTTTGGTATTGAAATTTTGTGTGTGCCTTAGTGAATGTATGCGCTAATTGAAAATCTTGGTATTAAGAATGAGAAGATCCTGATAAAGTAATGAGGGTGCACACTCATAACTGGATCAAGATAATTCTTAATCTTAATTCCAAAGGTTGATGTTTAGCCCACCTTGAAGTCAGGTGTGATGTATTTCGTGTTCTTGTAATTGACTGTGGGTGATTAGTTGGATTGATGTTTGCACACCAGTAACTGATCTGGTGTTTTGTTTGAAGTTATAAGCATTATGAATCTGTTGATGAGCTCAAATTCTAGATGACGTTGAGATGCTGACCTTTGTAAGGTTTAGCTGTTACCCCCCTTGAATGAATTGATTCTTATCGATTTCATTCTTACAGTTGTAGGGAATATAGAAGTCAATAGATTTAGAAGATGGCACGTAGACCTTCTACCCCACCCCAACCTTCCTCAGAGATGAGCCAGATCGCCAAGGCCATCGAGATGATGGCGACTGCCATTCAGCAACAGAACGCAGCGATGGCCCAGAACCATCAAGCCACAATGCAACACTGGGAAACTGCCCGATCTGCTGAGACAAACTCTCACGTCGGTCAGCCCCAAGAACAGATGGGACTGGCCGAGTTCATGAGGCACAACCCACCTAAGTTCAGTGGGAATGCTACCCCTGACCAGGCAGATCAGTGGGTCAGAGAGTTGGAGAAAATCTTTAGGGCGACCTCCTGCCCTGAAGAGAAGAAGCTGCTGTTCGCCACTTATTTGCTATCAGGAGAAGCTGAGTTCTGGTGGATGGGAGCTCAGCAGATGATGGAGGCACGAGAGGATGTATTGGATTGGGAGAGCTTCAGGGTGAAGTTCTTAGAGAAGTACTTCCCAGACAGCGCCAAGTTTGCAAGGGAAGCTGAGTTCCTGAAGTTGGAGCAGGGGGACATGTCGGTAAACGCCTATGCTGCCCGTTTTGAGTACCTCGCCCGGTTCTATACTCAGGCGACCTCCGAGGCCTGGAGGTGTAGGAAGTTCGAGGAAGGGCTGAAGCATGGGCTGAAGAAGACCATAGCCCCGATGTGCATCAGGGAGTTCCACGCCTTAGTGGAGAAGGTGAAGATGGTGGAGACCCTGGAAAAGGGTGAGTCTCGGGTGATCAGGTCACACCCAGGAGGTCCTTCCAGTGGGAGAGCTAAGGCACAGCACCCACAAAGCAAGCCCTATGCGAGACCTCCATCACATCGGGCAGGAGCAGCACCTCCCCAGTTCCAGCAGCAGCAACCATGGAAACTCAAGTGTTTCCATTGCGGTGGACCACACGCCTCCAACGCATGCTCCAAGAAGAGTTCAGAGAAAAGGTGCTACATCTGCCAAAAGACGGGGCATTTTGCTAGAGAATGCCCTAACCGGAATGGGGCGATCCAGCCCAGTGGCTCTCAGCAGACGAGAAACGAGGGCAGCAGACCTCAGGCAACAGGGAGGGTGTTCGCCATGTCTGGAACAGAGGCAGCTCAGTCAGGTAACCTCATCAAAGGTGTTTGTTTTATTGCTGGTAGAAGTGTAAGAGCTTTGTTTGATTCTGGAGCGACACACTCATTTGTGTCAAGTCTGTGTGTAGCCGAGTTGGATCTCCTAGTGAAGGAGTTACCTTTCGAACTGTTGGTCTCTACACCTGCGTCAGGACAGGTGTCGACCTCTACAGTGTGCCCTGAATGTCCAGTGATTATAGAAGGACGCAGATTCAAGGTGGACTTGATCTGCCTACCTCTTCAGGACCTAGATGTTATCCTGGGAATGGATTGGTTGGCTGCCAATCACGTTCTCATAGACTGTGGTAGGCAGAAGGTAGCGTTTCCAGACCCCCAAGAATCGGATGTGTTAACAGTTCAACAAGGGCAATCAGCGTTGGAAGAAGGGGCGAGGTGCTTCGTGGTGCTCGCCCGGTTGGAAGTGGAGAATAAAAGGGACGTAAACAGGATACAAGTGGTGAGAGATTTCACCGATGTATTCCCAGAGGAGGTGCCTGGGTTACCCCCTAAGAGAGAAGTGGAATTCTCTATTGACTTGGTACCTGGAGCTGGACCAATATCAATGGCACCTTACAGGATGGCACCAGCCGAGTTAGTGGAGTTAAAGAAGCAAGTGGAAGAGTTGCTGGAGAAGCAGTTCATCAGACCCAGCGTATCCCCATGGGGAGCTCCAGTGCTCCTAGTCAAGAAGAAGGATGGAGGGTCTCGGCTGTGTATAGACTACAGGCAATTGAACAAATTGACCATCAAGAACAAGTACCCCCTACCTCGGATCGATGATTTGATGGACCAAATTCATGGGGCCTCGGTGTTCTCCAAGATTGACCTGAGATCGGGGTATCACCAAATCTTGGTAAAAGCTGAAGATGTACAGAAGACAGCTTTTAGGTCTAGATATGGGCACTACGAGTATGTAGTGATGCCATTTGGAGTCACCAACGCTCCAGCTCTATTCATGGACTACATGAATAGGATCTTTCGCCCTTTCTTGGATAAGTTTGTGGTGGTCTTCATAGATGACATCCTCATTTATTCAAGGACCGAGGAAGAGCATGAGGAACACCTGAGGACAGTATTGGAAATACTGAGAGAGAAGCAACTCTATGCCAAGTTCTCCAAGTGTGAGTTCTGGCTGAGGGAAGTCAACTTCTTAGGACACGTGATATCTGCCCAAGGGATCTCGGTAGATCCAGCCAAGGTAGAGGCAGTGCTGCAATGGGAACGTCCTAAGACCGTGACTGAGATAAGGAGCTTTGTGGGGTTGGCGGGCTACTATCGGAGGTTTATTGAGGATTTTTCCAAGGTAGTGGCTCCTTTAACACAGCTAACCCGCAAGGACCAACCCTTTGCTTGGACCGACCGATGTGAACAGAGCTTCAGGGAACTAAAGGAGAGGTTGACCAGTGCTCCAGTGCTGGTAATCCCCGAGGTAGGAAGACCTTTTGATGTCTTCTGTGACGCTTCACATCAAGGCTTGGGATGTGTTTTAATGCAAGAAAAGAGAGTAGTTGCATATGCTTCAAGGCAACTCAAGGTTCATGAGAGGAACTACCCTACGCATGACTTGGAGTTGGCGGCTGTGGTTTTTGCCTTGAAGATCTGGAGGCACTATCTATATGGAGCTCGGTTCCAGGTGTTCAGTGACCACAAGAGCTTGAAGTACCTGTTCGATCAGAAGGAACTAAACATGAGGCAAAGAAGGTGGATGGAATTCCTAAAGGACTACGACTTTCAACTCATGTATCACCCAGGGAAGGCCAATGTAGTGGCAGATGCCTTGAGTAGGAAGTCTATACAAGTCGCCACCATGATGATGGAAGAGCAGAAACTGATCGAGCAGTTCAGGGACTTAAACCTTGGAGTGGAATTTCACGCGAATCACATTAGTTGTAGTAAGCTGACTATAACTAATGACTTCCTTGGGATGTTGAAGGATACACAATTGGAGGACCCTAGCCTGAAGCGCACTGTGGAGTCACTAGGGACAGATCAGGCGAGAGGCTTTGAGATGGGCGATGATGGGATCTTGAGGTTTGATGGCAGGATTTGCATACCTGCAAATGATGAGTTGAAGAAGATGATCCTAGAGGAAGGTCATAAGAGTCGCCTTAACCTCCACCCAGGCATGAACAAGATGTACCATGACTTGAAGGAGTCATTTTGGTGGTCAGGCATGAAGAGGGACATCGCCCAGTATGTGGCAACCTGCTTAACGTGTCAGAAAGCGAAGGTAGAGCATCAAAGACCTGGCGGGCTGTTGCAGCAACTGGATATCCCTGAGTGGAAATGGGACAGCATCGCCATGGATTTTGTCACCCACTTACCCAGATCGGTAAAGAGTCATGATGCAATCTGGGTCATCATTGATAGGCTGACGAAGAGTGCCCACTTCCTTCCAGTGAATATGAAGATGCCTATGGCCAAGCTGGCACAGCTATACATCCAAGAAATAGTAAGGCTGCATGGAGTGCCTTCCAGCATCGTTTCAGATAGAGATCCCAGGTTCACTTCAAGGTTTTGGCAGACCTTGCAAGAGTGCTTGGGAACTAAGTTGAGGATGAGCTCTGCATATCATCCCCAAACAGATGGTCAGTCAGAGAGGACGATCCAATCTCTAGAAGATCTGCTGAGGGCGTGCGTCTTGGATCAATTGGGAGGATGGGAGGAGGTGTTGCCGCTGGTAGAGTTTACCTATAACAATAGCTATCACGCCAGTATTGGGATGGCACCATATGAAGCCCTGTATGGGAGAAAATGCAGAACTCCCTTATGTTGGTACCAGGAGGGCGAGGCAGTCTTGGTTGGGCCAGAGTTGATTCAGCAGACGACCGAGAAGGTGAAGCAGATACAAAACAGAATGAAAGCTTCTCAGAGTAGGCAGAAGTCCTATGCAGATCAGAGGAGAAAGCCTTTGGAGTTTGCTGCTGGAGATCACGTGTTCATGAAAGTGACACCAACCAAGGGTGTAGGGCGGGCGATCAGGCCAAAGAAGCTGTCCCCTAAGTTCGTGGGACCATACCAGATCTTAAGAAGGATTGGCCCAGTAGCGTATGAGATCGCCCTACCTCCACATTTAGCAAATCTGCATAATGTCTTCCACGTATCGCAGCTAAGGAAATATCTCGCCGATCCTTGTCACGTGTTGGAGGTGGATGACGTGCAGATCAGGGACGACTTGTCTTTTGAAGCAAGACCAGTCAGGATAGTCGATCACCAAAGCAAACAGCTCAGGGGTAAGACCATCCATATGGTTAAGGTGGTGTGGGATGAGAGATCCGGTGATTCGACTTGGGAGTTGGAAGAGAACATGAGAAACGCCTATCCACATCTCTTTTCCTTGTAATTCCTTGTAATTCAATTTTCGAGGACGAAAATTTTTGTTGTTAGGGAGATTGTAAGGACCTGGAAAATCTTATTGGAATAAAAGTGATATATTTTAAGTCAATTCTAAGTATGTCTTTATTTGAAAATATAAAGGAAGGGAAGTATAGCTTAAAAGTCTACGAGACCGCCGTAATTGAAAGAGTAGGCGATCTCCGACTTCTCTGGCACATGATCGCCTGTCGCCTTGATTTCACAGAACGCCTATCGCCTGTAGTGTACCTAGTCGCCTGTCGCCTAGGGTACACATGATCGCCGAAACTACACTTAGTGTGTAGTCAAGATGTTGGATCAACCATAGTGGGTTCCCAAAGACCACGTGCATCAAGGTGTGGGTTAAGCCTTAGACACGCTGTACATGCGAAGCTCTATGCTTGGGTATTGGAGATCGTCCTTAGTGTTGCATGCATGGGCGCACGAGGGCAAGTGCCAATCCACCCTTGGAAATGTGAAGCTACCGACGTCACCGAGTCACGTGGAGATGATACCTCGGACGTAACATAGTGCAATGAGGAACCTTCAGCAAGGAGTGTCGTCGGTCACCGCCGGGGCGTGAGGCATGCAGGTGTCGCCGGGGCGTGAGGCATACGGGTGTCGCCGGGGCGCGAGAGGCATGCGGACATCGCCATGGCGCGAGGCATGTGGACATCGCCACAGAGAGACATCGGTCGTCCTCCAGGATGAGTCATCGGTGGAAGGTTATCGCGCGATGTCGAGTTGTACGTAGAGAAGGTGGGACCCAGACTCCCAGCCTGAACGTGTTGCATGCGCGACACGTAGTCATTGGCTCCAGAGAGTTGGTACTGTAGTGCACAGTGTTTGTGTGCGCAAAGTCAACCACGCAACCGTACTGTCAGGTTTGTGCTTGAGTAAAGGAAAACTCACACGCTAGATATCTCAAAGAGTAGGCTAAAGCGGCTACACAGCAGGCCTACGTCCTTAGCTTCAGAAGGCTCCTCTTAGAGAGTCTAGAAACGCAGTGAGAGATAAAAAGGGGACAGAGTGAGTCCACCATCATCTTTCTCTTTTCTCCCCCTTGCACTGCAACTCAGTATTCCCAGGCACCTTCAAGCAAGAGCAAGACGAGCGACGACTGCCATAGAGCTTTTGGGAAGGTTCTCTGCAAGTTCTCCAGATCAAAACGCTTAGGCAGTATTCGTGCATCCTTAAGTTCAGAGGGTTAGAGCTCGAAGTGAGATTTCACGCTGATCCAGGTAAGGGAAGCTAGCCTCCATCTCTAATACGAGCCATAGTTTAGCTATTTTCTGAAGTGTGGGCGGCGTGGCCGCCGTTTTCGCTTTCGTCTTCGTGAAATACTCTGTTTTATGTGTTTGGGCGATGTGGTCGCCGGTTTTATATAAAGCCTTCGAAACACCCTGTTTTTGAACTAGATCGCCGGTTTTGGCGTTGTTTGTGAACTCTCTGTTTCTGGGTGTTGCTTTGAAACTACTTGAGATTTAAACGAGATATTCGAAGATCTGAACCTTTGAAATGATTGTTCTATGATTGAATCATGTATTTGAGTGGTATGATGTTTTGAATGCTGTGAATGTGGGATCGAGGCATAGTATTTTCAGGAAAGGAAATACCGTGTAAGATCTGTATAGGTGTATTGACTAGGGGCTTGTCTAGAAGGAGATATCCTGACTCTGCTGAGATAATGGAATCAAGTAGATGAAGTTATTCAGTTGGTGAGAGTCGAAGGAGGTTCGTACGTATGGGTGAGTTGTTCAAATGGGAACGAGCTCGGCCTGTTATACGAATTTACCTTGTCATACCGAGAGAATGGTAACAATGAGATGGTATATGCGCATGCTGTGTGGATTCACAGTGGTAGGTATGACAGGTGCAAATCTCTGGGCCTGAGTCAACGCACGAGTCAATCCGGAGTAGTGTCATGTGTCTATGCATTGTGGGCCAGTGGAAAGTCTGGCATGTGAAATGAGAAACTGGAATATTGATAGACACTTGATGCTGTATTGTGAAATGGAAATGACTATGGGTGAATGTTGTGAAGTCTGTGGTTTTGGGCGAGCAGTTGAATGCTATGAGTAGCTCCACGTTTTACATGGATATCTTGGAAAATGTTTTACCTTAATCTATTATGTTCATGATTTTAAATGCCTTATTCTAAACTCTCGTTAAAATGTCTGGCTTACCCTTTTATCTGTTATTGTGGTGGTTTTCTCAAAACTGTGATGATCGTGTAAATGTGTACACGGGAGCAGATGATCTTCCAGGAAGAAGAGCTCCCTAATGGGTGGTCGTCGAGGGCAGAGATCGCCCATTTCCACCTCTCGGGGGTGATCGCCGGATTTGTGTCCTGATAGCAGATCGCCTGTCTTGAGGTCTTCTGTTTCGGGATCGCCGGTTTGTGTTGGAGATCGCCCATTTCCACCTCTCGGGGGTGATCGCCGGATTTGTGTCCTGATAGCAGATCGCCTGTCTTGAGGTCTTCTGTTTCGGGATCGCCGGTTTGTGTTGGAGATCGCCGTTTTTTTGTATGGAGACCGCCGGTCTTGCTGTATTTGATTTTTTTTTTATTATTATTCTTTAAATTTTGAAAAAAGGAAAACATTTGAAGGATTATGTACTAATCTCCCTAAGAGGAGCAACTCCCTTACTTATGTATATATATTATCTTGTATTCTTCAACATTATTGGTTTACCTTATTTTCATATTACATGTATGAGATTGTTTTTTTTTGGCGGGATGTTACATCTTCCCAAGGAGCATTTGCAATCGGCAAGGGAGTGTAGAGTCCATGAGGCATTGCTCTAGATTTTGCTTTCAAACATGCTATGCATCTAGAACAATGTCTTTGGACATCTTTCCTCATGTGTGGCCAACAAAATTTTACTTTCAAAATGTCTAGAGTCTTATCAACTCCAAAATGGCCCATGAGTCCCCCCTCATGTGATTCTTTGACAAGGAGTTTCCTATGTGTGCCTTGGGGAATGCAAAGTTTTCCTTCTTTAAAAAGATATCCCTCGGACACATAGTAACCTCCTTGCGCTCTATGTTGACATTGGGCATAGATGGATGAAAATTCTTGATCATCTTGATAAAGCTCTCTTATGTGATCAAATCCAAGAATTTGAGCACCCAATTTTGAAAAGAGTGTGTGCCGTCTTGAAAGAGCATCGGCCACTATATTGGTGCTTCCTTTCTTGTACTTGATTACATAAGGAAATTGTTCAAGAAATTCCATCCATTTAGCATGTCTCTTGTTGAGCTTGTGTTGGCCCTTTAGATATTTTAAAGACTCGTGATCACTATGGATTACAAATTCTTTGGTCACAAGGTAGTGTTCCCAAGTCTTTAGGGCTCTCACAAGAGCATAAAGCTCTTTGTCATAGGTGGGGTAATTGAGGGTGGCACCATGGAGTTTTTCACTAAAATATGCAATGGGGTGACCACCTTGCAATAATACCGCACCTATGCCTACTCTCGATGCATCACATTCTATCTCAAAAGTTTTGGAAAAATTTGGGAGAGCTAGAATTGGTGCATTGGTGAGTTGAGCTTTTAGCCTTTGGAAGGCTTGCTCATGCTTATCATTCCAACAAAATGCAACATTCTTTTTCACAAGTTCATTCAAAGGAGAAGCTAGACTTGAAAAATTAGGCACAAACCTTCTATAAAAGCTAGCTAACCCATGGAAACTTCTTACATCACTTACATTTTGTGGAGTGGGCCACTCTTGGATGGCTTTGATTTTCTCGGGGTCAACATGCACCCCCTTTTGGTTGACTATGAAACCTAAAAACACTACACTATCTACACAAAAAGTGCATTTATCTATATTGGCAAACAAACTATTTTTCCTAAGCACTAAAAGAACCTCCCTAAGGTGACTTAGGTGGGACTCTAGGCTTTGACTATATACTAAGATATCATCAAAATAGACTACTACATACTTACCTATGCAATCCCTAAAGACATGATTCATAAGCCTCATGAAAGTGCTAGGTGCATTAGTGAGTCCAAAAGGCATCACTAACCACTCATATAGTCCAAATTTGGTCTTAAAATCAGTTTTCCACTCATCACCTTCTTTAATTCTAATTTGGTGATATCCACTTTTAAGGTCAATTTTGGAAAACATGGTGGACCCATGCAATTCATCAAGCATGTCATCAAGCCTTGGGATTGGATGCCTATACTTGATGGTGATGTTGTTGATTGCTCTACAATCACAACACATGCGCCATTTTCCATCTTTTTTGGGCACCAACAATACAGGTACAGCACAAGGGCTTAGGCTCTTTTGAACCCAACCCTTCTCCAACAAGTCTTGAACTTGTGACTCTATCTCCTTGGTCTCCTCGGGGTTAGTTCTATAGGCGGGCCTATTTGGTAGGCTTGCCCCCGGAATCAAGTCAATTTGGTGTTCTATACCTCTAATGGGAGGGAGTCCATTGGGCCCCTCATTAGAGAATACATCATCAAATTCACTTAAAAGTTTTTCTACTTTAGGAGGTAGACTCATAAGTTCACTACTTGTGGCAGTGCATGCAAGTGTTCCTTTACAAAAGACAAGGCTTGGTTGTTCAACAAGAAGCAAATTTTCCAAGATGTTTTCACAAGGCTTCTCTTGTTGAGCAACCTTGGGGGAAGGAACACTCTTCTCCCTCTCCTTCCTATCCCTAAGGACCTTTTCTTTTTCAAGCTCTCTTTTCTTTTTCTTTTCCTCATCCCTCTTTTCTTTCATTTGTATTTGATCTTTCACCACTTGGGAATGTGGTAAAGGACTAAGTACAAACTTTTTATGCTTATGGGTGAAGGAAATCTCATTAGTAAGACCATCATGCAAGGTTTTTTTATCAAATTGCCATGGTCTTCCTAAGAGAATATGGCAAGCTTCCATAGGCACTACATCACATAAAACCTTGTCTTTGTAGTTCCCTATGGAAAACTTGATTTCCACTTGCTTATCTACACTTAGTTCCCCATTCTCATTTATCCATTGCAACTTATATGGCTTAGGATGAGGAACTACTTGTAGATTGAGCTTTTCAATCATTCTAGAGCTACAACAATTGCAGCTTGATCCACTATCCACAATGAGAGAACATATATTTTCTAAAACTTTACATCTTGTGTGAAAGATGTTCTCTCTTTGTGTCTCCATAGATGCACTAGGATGATTGTTGAGGGTTCTCCTAATCATTAGCAATTCTCCCTCTAATGGATCTACCCTCTCATCCTCTCCCCCTTCCTCTCTTTCACTTGGCTCATCCTCGCCACTAGTGTATTCATCGACACCTTTCAAAAACAAAGTCCTTTGGTTTGGGCATTGTGCTTGCACATGCCCTCTTCCATGGCACTTAAAGCACTTAACGTCCCTAGCTCGGATGGGTGGGGTGGAGGCATCTTTGGCTAAGGGTTTGGTAGTTTCCCTAGGTTTTTCTTTTGATGTACTACCCTCCCTTCTATATTCTCTCTTGGGATAGAGGTTAGAGTAGGATCCAACCTTTAGACTTGAAGTTTTGCGCAAATTTTGTTGCTCAACTTTAATGCAAAGTTGGACCAAGTCATTCAAGTCTTGGTATGGAAGGAGTTCTACTCTATCCCTTATCTCAAGCGAGAGGCCACTAAGGAACCTAGCTATGGTGATATGCTCCTCTTCTCTAATGGAGGCTCTCATCATGTAGAGCTCCATTTTTTGTCTATACTCCTCAACACTCATATTGTTTTGCCTGAGTCTTTGGAGCTTGTCCATCAACTCCCTATGGTAGTATGAGGGTATGTGGCGACGTCTTAGGGCTCCCCTAAGGTCATTCCAATATTCAATTGGAGGTTCCCTATGAAGACGTCTTTCTATTTCGAGAGAGGTCCACCAATACATGGCGTTCCCTTGGAAGCTAAGGGTGGCTAGAGGTACCTTGCGTTCTTCACTCACCCTATGGCAAGCAAAGAGTTGCTCTACTTTCTGTTAGATATTATGGCTTTAAACTAGAGGGGGGGTGAATTGTTTAAAGAGGTTTTCGCAATCTTTTTGAAGCTAGAATGAGTTTATCTCAAAAACCAATTGATCAAGCAATTCAGTTAGTCAAAACAGTAAGCAAAACTGCACTGTCAGAAAAACAATCGGTTGTTTCTTCGAAACAATCGGTTGTTTTTATCAGCAAACAACAAACAAACTGAATTTAAAGAGTAAGGGATAGAGAGATTGTACACAGATGTTTATACTGGTTCACTCCAACCCAGAGCTACATCCAGTCTTCTCAGAACCCTGAGGAAATCCACTAAGCAATCAACACTAGATTACTTACACACAACCAAGAAAGTGACCTTGAACACCCTCAAGAAACACACTTTCCTTGGTCAGCACACCACACTAAGAAAGCTGATCTTGATCCCCTCAAGAACACACAGCTCTTCTTAGCAACAGCACAAAACGAATGTTCACAGAATTACACGGATTACACTTGTTACAGAAGCAATCTGAAATCAGTACAAGAGAATCCTATCTCAGCACTTTGATCAATCTCTTTAGCTCTTAAGCAATCTCAGCAATTTTCCAAAAACTCTCTTAGCAGCCCATTGTCAAAAGCATTCTAAACCTTTTAAAAGAGATTTCTGAATTATATAAAAGGAAGTTTGTTTATCAAATCTTAACAAACCCATAAAAGCTTTCAGAAAGATTGGTCAAAGCATTTAATGACTGGAGCGTAAACAGTTTCAAATCATTTAAAGCTCAGTCAAAGTCAAAACTGTTTTCTGTTATAAAAACATAACAAACAATCGATTGTTTCCTCGAATCAATCGGTTGTTTTGTTACTTAACCAATTTTCACACTTTAAAACAGTTTTCAAAACACCTAAGCTTAAACAATCGGTTGTTTCGATAAAACAATCGGTTGTTTTAACTCAGTTTGAAAAAAACACTTTACATTGTTGAAAGTTGAGATGCTTGAGCTTTAGATTCAATCAAAGGTTGAGTTACACAACTCAAACTACCCAGATCCTAACTAAACCAGCACAGCAACAGCAAGCACAGCAAAAGCTTCATCATCCTTCAAAGGATTTGGATTCTTCAAAACCTTGAACACCACTTGGTTCAACAATCTCCCCCTATTTGATGAAGACAAATCCCTGGTGCTTGTGTTGTACTGATTAAATCTGAAGCAGTTCCTGCAAAGAAAACATTTGTACCATCCAAAGCTTCTTACAGCAGCCAGTTAGATTATACCTCTTTTAACATAAAATTCAATCGGTTGTTTATACGAAACAATCGATTGTTTCTATCAGCAGCAGCAGAAAACACTTTTATACTCAGAGATTTAAACATTTTTATGCATATAAGATACAGATATACAAGTACTAATAAATCTCCCCCTATTTGTCTTCACAAATAGACTTTAACATGTACCAAACACAGATTTTAAGAGAGATTATTTAGATCAAGAATACCTAACTCATTTCTTAAGAAGAAAAACCTCTCTTTTGGCAAAGGCTTTGTGAAGATGTCAGCTAGCTGCAGTTTGGTCTCCACAAACCTTACTTCACAGTTCCCATTTTGCACATGATCTCTGATGAAATGATGTCTTATTTCAATATGTTTGGTCCTTGAGTGCTGGATTTGATTTTTGGTAAGACTGATTGCACTTGTGTTATCACACATCAAAGGAACTTTGCTGATTTGTACACCAAAATCTGTAAGTTGTTGTTTGAGCCATAGGATCTGTGCACAGCAGCTACCAGCAGCTATATATTCTGCCTCAGCAGTTGAGAGAGCAACACATGCTTGTTTCTTGCTATGCCATGAGATTAGGCTAGAGCCAAGAAGGTGACAAGTGCCACTTGTGCTTTTTCTATCTAGCTTGCAACCTGCGAAATCAGAATCTGAATAACCAATTAAATGTATTGGAGAATGAGAGGGATACCATAATCCTACAGATGATGTTCCTTTGAGATATTTCAGAATTCTCTTTGCAGCTTTGAAGTGTGACTCTTTAGGATTTGCTTGAAATCTTGCACATAGACACACCGCAAACATGATGTCCGGTCTACTTGCTGTTAGATAAAGCAATGATCCAATCAATCCTCTGAATTTTGTTTGATCTATACTCTTTCCAGCAGAATCTGCATCCATGTAGCAGCTTGATGGCATTGGAGTGCTTGCCTCTTTGCAATTCTCCATTTCAAACTTTTTGAGAATCTCCTTGCAATACTTTGATTGACTTAAGAAGATCCCATCCTTTGTTTGTTTAACCTGCAATCCAAGAAAGAAAGATAGTTCTCCCATCATAGACATTTCAAACTCACCTTTCATAGCAGCCACAAATTCTTCACACAACCTATCTTGTGTAGCACCAAAGATGATGTCATCAACATATATTTGCACAAGAATTATTTCTGCATGTGACTTCTTGATGAAGAGAGTCTTGTCTATCATTCCTCTTTCATAGCCAAGAGAAAGCAGAAAGTTGCTAAGCCTCTCATACCACTGCCTTGGAGCTTGTTTCAGACCATACAAAGCTTTCTTCAACTTGAAAACATGGTTGGGATACTTGTGGTCTTCAAAACCCGGTGGTTGATCTACATAGATTTCCTCATTGATGTAGCCATTCAAGAAGGCACTTTTTACATCCATTTGGAAGAGTTTAAAACCACTCATACATGCAAAGGCCAGCAGCAGCCTCACAGCCTCCAATCTAGCCACAGGAGCAAAGGTTTCACCATAGTCTAAGCCCTCTTCTTGATTGTAGCCCTTGGCAACTAGCCTTGCTTTGTTTCTTGTGATAACTCCTTCCTCATCTAGCTTGTTCCTGAAAACCCATTTTGCACCAATAATATTTATTTCATTAGTTCTAGGAACAAGAAACCATACCTCATTTCTTTCGAATTGATTTAGCTCTTCTTGCATAGCTTCAACCCACTTCTCATCTTTGAGAGCTTCTTCAATTGACTTTGGTTCAATTTGAGAGACAAAAGCTGTGTGTCTGCAGAAGTTTGAGATGGAGCTACGTGTGGAGACACCTTCCTTTATCTGCCCTATGATGTTATCCACTGACAGATCTCTGGGAATTCTCCACTCTTTGGGCAGCTCACTCTGTTGCAGAATTTCAATCGGTTGTTTCTGCGAATCAACCGGTTGTTTTTCTGTACAGATTTCCAGCTTCTCCAAACTGATGCTCTGTTCGTCTTCCTCAGCACTGATCTTTGGGTTCTCACTGATTCTGCGATCTACCTCATCAAAGACTACATGAACTGATTCTTCTACAGTCATTAACCTTTTGTTGTAGACTCTATAAGCATGGCTTGTGAGGGAATAACCAATGAAAATGCCAAGGTCAGCTTTCTCATCAAATTTTCCCAAGCTTTCCTTTCCATTGTTGAGAACAAAACAGTTACAGCCAAAGACTTTGAGGTGACTGATGTTAGGCTTTCTTCCATTGAAAAGTTCATATGGAGTTTTCTTCAAAATGGGCTTTATAAGCACCCTATTCATCACATAACAGGAGGTACTCACTGCATCTGCCCAAAAATACTTAGGAAGAGAAGATTCACTAAGCATTGTCCTTGCAAGCTCTTCAAGAGACCTGTTCTTCCTTTGTTGTTATCTCCATAGGTGACATGACCCTCTTGCTTGAAGGATATTCTCAGGAACTTTGATTTGTCCCCTGTCATATGCTTGGAGCATCCACTGTCCAAGTACCAAAGCTGCTTTCTCTCCTCCAAGATTTCCTACAAAGAAAATTCTCAAGTACATAGGTTTGGTCCCCTTATGAATGAGGGTCCATCTGGTGTATACTCATCAACACAAGCTTTATTTTTCTTGGGAATCCACTTCATAAGCCCTTTAGGAACAACATGTTTTCTGATTTTACAGAATCGCACAGAATGACCTCTTTTCATGCAATAGAAGCATGTAACAATCGATTGTTTCGATGGTCCAATCGATTGTTTTTCTGGCCTTTTTGAAAAAGTTTTTGAAAATCTATCTTGCTGGTTTTGTGGATTAAAACCCAATCCTGATTTTCCAAAAACACACTTTTGAGAAGCTAGCACACTTTCAAAGTTGGATTGGCCTTTAGAAAGCTTATCCACGGTTTTAACAAGATAGTGGACCTTCTTTTCAAGATTTTCACAGTTTTCACAAACTAGAGTGTCACACTTGCAAGAGGAGTTTTTGTAAATGATTTCCAGATTTTCAAAATCCATTTTTGAATTTTCTAAATCCTCCTCCAGTGCTTTTACCCTGTTTTCAAGCCAGCTATTCTTTTCTTTCAATCGATTGTTTAAGAGAGCCAATCGGTTTGCTTCTTCATGTGTTTCTTGAAAGGCTTGAAGCAATTGACCATAATTTTCAGAGTTTGAAGAGTTTGATGAACTTACACTACATGAGTCATCCTCCCTTCTGGCCATTAAGCAAAGATTGAGGCTTTTCTTATTTTGTCTTCTTTTCCTTCTTGCTTGACTCTTTGTCATTGCTTCCTTTGGTTCATGAGCAGCCTTGAGAGTCTCCCACATTTCCTTAGCAGTTTTGCACTTTGATATCCTGAAAAATTCATTAGTATCTAGTGCAGAAGCTATAATGTTTTGAGCAGACCTATCAAGCTGAGCCATCTTACATTCATCATCTGTCCATTTGGACAAAGGTTTTATAGTAAAGGAATTATTCTTTTTGAACTTTGGAATGTAAGGACCATTCTCAATTGAGTCCCAAATTCTTTGATCAATTGATTCAATAAAGATTTTCATTCTTGCTTCCCAAAACTTATAATTCAATCCACAGAATAAAGGTGGTTTGTAGATTGAAGCACCTTCCTCAAAAGATAGTTTTCCAGCCATAAAAAAAATTTGATCAACTTGAATAACTTTCAAGAACCAAGCTCTTGATGCCAATTGTTAGATATTATGGCTTTAAACTAGAGGGGGGCTGAATTGTTTAAAGAGGTTTTCGCAATCTTTTTGAAGCTAGAATGAGTTTATCTCAAAAACCAATTGATCAAGCAATTCAGTTAGTCAAAACAGTAAGCAAAACTGCACTGTCAGAGAAACAATCGGTTGTTTCTTCGAAACAATCGGTTGTTTTTATCAGCAAACAACAAACAAACTGAATTTAAAGAGTAAGGGATAGAGAGATTGTACACAGATGTTTATACTGGTTCACTCCAACCCAGAGCTACATCCAGTCTTCTCAGAACCCTGAGGAAATCCACTAAGCAATCAACACTAGATTACTTACACACAACCAAGAAAGTGACCTTGAACACCCTCAAGAAACACACTTTCCTTGGTCAGCACACCACACTAAGAAAGCTGATCTTGATCCCCTCAAGAACACACAGCTCTTCTTAGCAACAGCACAAAACGAATGTTCACAGAATTACACGGATTACACTTGTTACAGAAGCAATCTGAAATCAGTACAAGAGAATCCTATCTCAGCACTTTGATCAATCTCTTTAGCTCTTAAGCAATCTCAGCAATTTTCCAAAAACTCTCTTAGCAGCCCATTGTCAAAAGCATTCTAAACCTTTTAAAAGAGATTTCTGAATTATATAAAAGGAAGTTTGTTTATCAAATCTTAACAAACCCATAAAAGCTTTCAGAAAGATTGGTCAAAGCATTTAATGACTGGAGCGTAAACAGTTTCAAATCATTTAAAGCTCAGTCAAAGTCAAAACTGTTTTCTGTTATAAAAACATAACAAACAATCGATTGTTTCCTCGAATCAATCGGTTGTTTTGTTACTTAACCAATTTTCACACTTTAAAACAGTTTTCAAAACACCTAAGCTTAAACAATCGGTTGTTTCGATAAAACAATCGGTTGTTTTAACTCAGTTTGAAAAAAACACTTTACATTGTTGAAAGTTGAGATGCTTGAGCTTTAGATTCAATCAAAGGTTGAGTTACACAACTCAAACTACCCAGATCCTAACTAAACCAGCACAGCAACAGCAAGCACAGCAAAAGCTTCATCATCCTTCAAAGGATTTGGATTCTTCAAAACCTTGAACACCACTTGGTTCAACACTTTCATCTCCCAATCTAGGTAGGTTTCTACACTCTCCTTACCATGGAAATGAGGTAGGTCTACTGTAACCTCCCTTGGGCCCTCTTGCTCCCTTTGCCTATTTCTTCTAGGGGGTGGTTGGTAGTAGTCATACATTCTAAGGCTTCCCTCCCCTAGAGACTCTTGGACTTGTGAATGAGATGCATGAGTTTGAGATTTTTTTGATTTTTTTGATTTTTGTGACTTCACTTCTTGGGCTTTAGTCAACTCATTAATTTTAGACTCATTCTCCAATTGTCTAAAAGAAATCATTTGCACGGCTTGTGAAACTTCTTCCAAAAGAGTTTTCATAGATTTTAATTCATTTTCAATAGGCTTTGGAGAATGAGAAGAAGAAGACATGACTAAAGTTTTGTGTGTAGAAGTATTTTACCAAATGAGAAGAAGAAGACATGACTAAAGCTTGCTCTGATACCAAATGATGGCATTCCTATGAGCTCTTCTTTGGATTTTGGAGTTCCTTGGTGATGATGGATGCGGAAGGTTATGGAGGAGGTGAGCAAGGCCTTCCTAGGAAGCATGGGTGCCTTGAAGGTGCATGAAGTGTATGAAAATGAGAGAGGTTTGGCCAGCTCTCTTTGGTGGTGAAGGAGTGAAGATTAAAACCATAAATCAAGAGATTTAGGCAAGGGAGTAAGTATGGCACAAATTTGGCAGCATAACTTTACTCAAATTAATCTTGAAAATACATGAAGTAGGCCTCCTTATTTATAGATTTAGGAGCCTTGGTGATGGCATTTTCATGTGTTCTTCTTGAATCAAAGTAGAAATAGATGGAGCGGAAGCAATGGATGAGTGAAACAAGACCCTCCTAGGAGTTGTGTTGGTCTTGAAGGTGCATGATGAGTATGGGTTGAGTGGTTCGGCCAGCTCAAGGGAGAAGGTGAAAGGATTGAAGTTTATAGCCTAGATTTCTAGGAGGAGTAAAGCTTGTGCACAAAAATGGCAGCATAACATTACTCAAATAAACTTGAAAATACATGAGGTAGGCCTCCTTATTTATAGATTTAGGAGCCTTGGTGAGCAAGCTTAAAGGGTAGGGATGGAAATACAAAAAGTGGGGGCTGCCTAGGGTATTGACTTTAGGCAAACCACACCATCATCCTAATATTCTAGAAGATAGGTCAAAAATGCAACATTTGATAGTACACCCCTCCCTCTTTTGCTAAAGGCACCTATTTGCTAGCACACCCCTCCTTCTAATGCTAAGGGCACCTTTTTGATAGCACACCCCTAAGTTAGCAAGTTTTGCTTTCTACACTACACTAATCTACTAAGCTACCCCTAATGGGCCTCCAAGTAGCATGTACAAGGTCTTCTCCCTCCCATCCGTGGCTTCTTCTATGTGTGCTTGGATATGCTTAGCCATGGATCTTGTGAGAGGTCCTAGACGGTCTAGCTCCATGGATAGCCTCCCTCCTTCACGTCCTAGACGCTCACTTCTTGGAGCTAGACGCTCCTCTTGGTCTAGACGGTCTTCTTGGTTTGGGCCTTGGCTTCCTTGGTTAGATGTGCTTGGCCCTCCTCCATCATCCCCTCCCCCTTGGAAAGGATTTGTCCTCAAATCCAACTCGTCATCGTCATTGGTACCTACAAATGGAGAAAGATCAATTACATTAAATGTGTCATGTACTCCATATTCAAGAGGTAGGTCCAATTTATATGCATTGTTGTTGACTCGCTTAAGGACTTGGAAGGGTCCCTCACCTCGGGGACTTAGTTTGGACTTCCTTTGATTTGGAAATCTTTCTTTTCGAAGATGAAGCCAAACTAAGTCTCCTTCCTCAAAAATTATTTCTCTCTTCCCTTTGTTGTTGTGTTTTGTGTACTTCTCATTTTGTTGTTGTATTTGAATTTTAATCTTCTCATGCATTTTCTTGACAAAATCAGCCTTGATTACTCCTTCCTTATGCACAAAATCTTGTGGATTAGGAAGAGGAATTAAATCCATGGGCGTGAGAGGATTAAAACCATATACTACCTCAAAAGGAGAAGCATTAGTAGTCTTGTGAACTACTCTATTGTAAGCAAATTCAATGTGGGGAAGGTACTCATCCCAAGATTTGTGGCTGCCCTTCATGATAGCCCTAAGCATAGTTCCAAGAGATCTATTGACTACTTCGGTTTGCCCATCCGTTTGAGGATGACAAGAAGTTGAAAATTGTAGTCTTGTTCCAAGTTTACCCCAAAGAGTTTTCCAAAAGTGACTTATAAACTTGGGATCTCTATCGGACACTATACTTCTAGGGAGACCATGGAGTCTCACCACTTCTCTAAAGAAGAGTTTAGAAATATTTTGAGCATCATCTACTTTGTGGCATGGAATAAAGTGAGACATTTTGCTAAAACGGTCCACTACCACAAAGATAGAGTCATGGCCTCTTGCAGTCCTAGGAAGTCCTAAAATGAAATCCATGCTAATGTCTTCCCAAGGAGCATTTGCAATCGGCAAAGGGGTGTAGAGTCCATGCGGCATTGTTCTAGACTTTGCTTTTAAACATGAGATACATCTAGAGCAATGGCGTTGGACATCTTTCCTCATGTGTGGCCAACAAAATTTTGCTTTCAAAAGATCTAGAGTCTTATCAACTCCAAAATGGCCCATGAGTCCCCCTTCATGTGATTCTTTGACAAGGAGTTTTCTATGTGTTCCTTGGGGAATGCAAAGTTTTCCTTCTTTAAAAAGATATCCCTCGGACACATAGTAACCTCCTTGCGCTCTATGTAGACATTGGGCATAGATGGATGAAAGTTCTTGATCTTCTTGGTAAAGCTCTCTTATGTGGTCAAATCCAAGAATTTGGGCACCCAATTTTGAAAAGAGTGTGTGGCGTCTTGAAAGAGCATCGGCCACTATATTGGTGCTTCCTTTCTTGTATTTGATTACATAAGGAAATTGTTCAAGAAATTCCATCCATTTTGCATGTCTCTTATTGAGCTTGTGTTGGCCCTTTAAATATTTTAAAGACTCGTGATCACTATGGATAACAAATTCTTTGGACACAAGATAGTGTTCCCAAGTCTTTAGGGCTCTCACAAGAGCATAGAGCTCTTTGTCATAAGTGGGGTAGTTGAGGGTGGCACCATGGAGTTTTTCACTAAAATAAGCAATGGGGTGTCCACCTTGCAACAATACCGCGCCTATGCCTACTCCCGATGCATCACACTCTATCTCAAAAGTTTTGGAAAAATTTGGGAGAGATAGGATGGGTGCATTGGTGAGTTGAGCTTTTAGCCTTTGAAAGGCTTGCTCATGCTTTTCATTCCAACAAAATGCAACATCTTTTTTAACAAGTTCATTCAAAGGAGAAGCTAGGCTAGAAAAATTAGGCACAAACCTTCTATAGAAGCTAGCTAACCCATGAAAACTTCTTACATCACTTACATTTTGTGGAGTTGGCCACTCTTGGATGGCTTTGATTTTCTCGGGATCTACATGTACCCCCGTTTTGTTTACTATAAAGCCTAAAAAGACTACACTATCTACACCAAAGGTACACTTATCCCTATTTGCAAAAAGACTATTTTTCCTAAGAACTAGAAAGACTTCCCTAAGGTGACTTAGATGGTCTTCTAGGGTTTTACTATATACTAAGATATCATCAAAGTAAACTACTACATATTTACCTATACAATCCCTCAAGGTGTGATTCATAAGCCTCATGAATGTGCTTGGAGCGTTAGTGAGTCCAAAGGGCATCACCAACCACTCATATAATCCAAATTTGGTCTTAAAAGCGGTTTTCCACTCATCACCCTCCTTGATTCGAATTTGGTGATATCCACTTTTAAGGTCAATTTTGGAGAATAGAGTTGACCCATGCAATTCATCAAGCATATCATCAAGCCTTGGGATTGGATGCCTATACTTGATGGTGATGTTGTTGATTGCTCTACAATCACAACACATGCGCC
Organism: Phaseolus coccineus; assembly: GCA_037954025.1. Classification (NCBI taxonomy): domain Eukaryota; kingdom Viridiplantae; phylum Streptophyta; class Magnoliopsida; order Fabales; family Fabaceae; genus Phaseolus; species Phaseolus coccineus. Next base: position 15,850,819 of record CM075686.1, on the reverse strand, counting down.
ATTTTCCATCTTTTTTAGGCACCAACAAGACAGGTACAGCACAAGGGCTTAGACTCTTTTGAACCCAACCCTTCTCCAACAAGTCTTGAACTTGTGATTCTATCTCCTTTGTTTCCTCGGGGTTGGTTCTATAAGCAGGCCTATTTGGTAGGCTTGCCCCCGGAATGAAGTCAATTTGATGTTCTATCCCCCTAAGAGGAGGAAGCCCATTGGGTCCTTCTTGTGAGAATAGATCGTCAAATTCACTCAAAAGGTTTTCTATTTGAGGAGGTAAAACCGTGAGTTCATTACTTGTGGCAGTGCATGTAAGTGCTCCTTTACAAAAGATAAGGCTTGGTTGTTCAACAAGAAGCAAGTTTTCTAAAACATTTTCAAAAGGCTTTTCTTGTAGACCAACCTTGTGGGAAGGAACACTCTTCTCCCACGCCTTCCTATCCCTAAGGATTTTCTCTTTTTCTAGCACTCTTTTTTTTTTGTTTTCCTCATCCCTCTTTTGTTTCATTTGTATTTGGTCTTTCACCACTTGAGAATGTGGTAAAGGACTAAGTACAAACTTCTTATATTTATGGGTGAAGGAAATCTCGTTAGTGAGACCATCATGCAAGGTTTTCTTGTCAAATTGCCATGGCCTCCCTAATAAGATATGGCAAGCTTCCATAGGCACTACATCACATAAAACTTTATCTTTGTATTTCCCTATGGAAAACTTGATTTCCACTTGCTTATCTACATGTAGTTCCCCATTTTCATTAAGCCATTGAAGTTTGTAAGGTTTTGGGTGAGGAACCACTTGTAGCTTAAGCTTTTCAACCATCCTAGCACTACAACAATTACAACTAGATCCACTATCCACAATGAGGGAACATATATTTTCTAAAACATTGCATCTTGTATGAAATATGTTCTCCCTTTGTGTTTCAATGGATGTGCTAGGGTGATTGTTGAGGGTTCTCCTAATCATAAGCAATTCTCCCTCTAATGGAGCTACCCTCTCATCCTCTCCCCCTTCCTCTTTCTCACTAAGCTCATCCTCGCCACTAGTGTATTCGTCTACACCTTTAAGAAACAAAGTCCTTTGGTTTGGACATTGTGCTTGCACATGCCCCCTACCATAGCACTTAAAACATTGAACATCTCTAGCTCGGATGGGTGGGGTTGAGGTTTCTTTGGTGAAGGGTTTGGTAGGTTCTTTTGGTTTTTCCTTAGATGTACTACCCTCCCTTTTAAACTCTCTCTTGGGATAAAAGTTAGAATAGGGGCTCACCTTTTGACTTGATGTTTTGCGCAAATTTTGTTGCTCAACTTTAATGCAAAGTTGAACCAAATCATTCAAGTCTTGATAAGGTAAGAGCTCTACTCTATCTCTTATCTCAAGTGATAGGCCACTAAGGAACCTAGATATGGTGGTTTCCTCTTCCTCTCTAATAGAGGCTCTCATCATATAGAGCTCCATCTTTTGCCTATACTCTTCTACACTCATATTCTTTTGTTGGAGTCTTTGGAGCTTGTCCATCAACTCCCTATGGTAGTAAGAAGGTATATGTCGACGTCTTAGGGCTCCCCTAAGGTCATTCCAATATTCTATGGGAGGTTCCCTATGAAGACGTCGGTCTCTTTCTAAAGAGGTCCACCAATACATGGCATTTCCTTGGAAACTAAGGGTGGCTAAGGGTACTTTTCGTTCCTCACTTACCCTGTGGCAAGCAAAGAGTTGCTCTACCTTCATCTCCCAATCTAGATATATTTCTACATTTTCCTTTCCATGAAAATGAGGTAGGTCTACTCTAGTTTCCCTTGGCACCTCTTGTTCCCTTTGCCTAGTTCTTCTAGGGGGTGGTTGGTAGTAGTCATTAATTCTAAGGCTTCCCTCCCCTAGAGTTGCAATGCTTTGGGATGCATGAGTATTTGTTTTTTTTGATTTTTGAGATTTTTGGGATTTCTCTTCTTGAGCTCTAGCCAACTCATTAATCTTGTTTTCATTCTCCAATTGCCTAGAAGAGATTAATTGTACCGCTTGGGATACCTCTTTCAAAAGGGTTTTCAAAGATTTTACTTCACATTCTATAGACTTTGGAGAATGAGAAGAAGAAGACATGGCTAGACCTTTGTGTATTTAGGCGTTTTTACTTTGAGAAAGATTAGGGAAGATAAAGAAGGTAGTTTTCCAGGTAAGGGAGGTGAGTCTCAAATGACTACTTAAGTACCAAGCCTTTTCCTTGCCAAAAACTAGTCTCCAATGCCTTCTCACAAAAATTTCTCTTAGTGAAACACTTAAAACACAAGAAGTTGAGAAATCAAAAAGCAATAAAACTATGTAAGCTAAAAAAAAAAGATATGCAACAAACTAGTCGGTTTTAGCACAAATTAAACTAAACTAATCATGCAAAACGTTTCTACCAAAACAATAGAAAACAAGTTCAAACAAGCAACAAATTACTAAGCAAAAAATTTACTATGCTATTCGGCCCTAGGTGAGGCTTCTTGGACACTTTGAGCCCTTGAAGACACACTCACCGTCTAAACGTAATTAAAGAGGTAATTAACAATAAACCAAGTTGCAAAGGAAAAGAAGACTCCCTTTGTTGATCCTCTTTTGGGTTAGTGCACTTCCTTGTTGTCTTGAATTTTTTTTTGATCTTCTAGGTGTTTGTATTGTTTGTTTCAAGCAACCTTGTTTCGGCTTTAGCTTTGTCTCCTCCTTAAAATGATGGCTTTAATTCTCCAATTTCCAGCACCTATTCACAAGAGCTAAACCTAAACCAAGTCAAGTTCCATGCACATATGCACCAAGGAGAATTAAATTCCAGCACCCAAAAGAGAGGTCAAGAAACAAAAGCAAGAAACAAATTTAATTGAATAAAAACAGTACCACCAAAAGGATTTATAATATGACAACTTAGAAAGAGAGTCAAGAAATTAAAGCAAACAATTAAAGGTACTCAAAAAAAGTTGGCACACAAAAGGAATTCCTAAAGAAAAGCACTAGATTAGATGACCAAATAAAAAAAAACAGCACCACTGAAAATTGTTGTGGGCCAGAAAACGTGTTTGTTCCCCGATTTATGCCGAGCTGTATTTTTAAAATTTGTCTCTGAAATTTATATGCAAGAAAATTCAGGATCTTATCTAAACAATGGCTTTGGAATCACCTAAAACGCATGCACCATTTGTTTTTAATAATTTTTTCAAATTTGGTGTGCAGTTAGGCCAGCTGGAGCGCTCAAGATTTGCACTCTGATTTTGTAAGATTTATCATATTTTTTCTGTTGCCTTTTTTGATCTGATTCTTTTTTTGTCCTTTTTGTAACACTTCAAACTTGCATTTTCCAGAGAATCACAAATTTCCTATGAGTGGAAATAATTTTTGAAACAAAAAACAGCAAGACAGAGAGAGAAACAGGGGAAATCTGGAAAACTGGAAAAAAAATAAAAGCAAGATACCAAAATTTAACACAAAGGAAAATGTAAGAAGGAAATTGTGTAAGAACTAAGACACAATTATGAACTCAAACTAAAATTAAAAAGGCAGCAAAGGATTAAAATAACAGCAGATTAAGGCAAATTAAAGAGACCCAAAAACAAGAAACAATCAAGCCAAAAATAGGACTACTAAGAATTGATGACAATTATGGATTCACATGACTTGACACAACATTTATAGATTCAGAAAATAAAGACTCAAAGCATAAAATGAAGCAATTATAAGAAAGCAACAAAGACTCAAATTCCTAAAAGAAAACAGCCACTCAATGTGTAAGGAATCCTATCACAATTGCACAAGAAAATGTTCAAGATCAATTGAACACATGTGCTTCGGTTGGATCTTCCATAAGCACACCAAGAACAATTTAAAATGTAAAAAAAAACAGCAAGACAATTATGGAATTGAAATGACAAGATGAAAATAAAGAAGAACTGAAAATTTAAAAAGACAAGCTACTCATCTTGAAGAACCAAAAGCTCATGATACCAAATGATGGCATTTTCATGTGTTCTTCTTGAATCAAAGTAGAAATAGATGGAGCGGAAGCAATGGATGAGTGAAACAAGACCCTCCTAGGAGTTGTGTTGGTCTTGAAGGTGCATGATGAGTATGGGTTGAGTGGTTCGGCCAGCTCAAGGGAGAAGGTGAAAGGATTGAAGTTTATAGCCTAGATTTCTAGGAGGAGTAAAGCTTGTGCACAAAAATGGCAGCATAACATTACTCAAATAAACTTGAAAATACATGAGGTAGGCCTCCTTATTTATAGATTTAGGAGCCTTGGTGAGCAAGCTTAAAGGGTAGGGATGGAAATACAAAAAGTGGGGGCTGCCTAGGGTATTGACTTTAGTCAAACCACACCATCATCCTAATATTCTAGAAGATAGGTCAAAAATGCAACATTTGATAGTACACCCCTCCCTCTTTTGCTAAAGGCACCTATTTGCTAGCACACCCCTCCTTCTATTGCTAAGGGCACCTTTTTGATAGCACACCCCTAAGTTAGCAAGTTTTGCTTTCTACACTACACTAATCTACTAAGCTACCCCTAATGGGCCTCCAAGTAGCATGTACAAGGTCTTCTCCCTCCCATCCGTGGCTTCTTCTATGTGTGCTTGGATATGCTTAGCCATGGATCTTGTGAGAGGTCCTAGACGGTCTAGCTCCATGGATAGCCTCCCTCCTTCACGTCCTAGACGCTCACTTCTTGGAGCTAGACGCTCCTCTTGGTCTAGACGGTCTTCTTGGTTTGGGCCTTGGCTTCCTTGGTTAGATGTGCTTGGCCCTCCTCCATCACTTGGTGAGCAAGCTTAAAGGGTAGGGATGGAAATACAAAAAGTGGGGCTGCCTAGGGTGTTGACTTTAGTCAAACCACACCATCATCCTAATATTCTAGAAGATAGGTCAAAAATGCAACATTTGATAGTACACCCCTCCTTCTTTTGCTAAAGGCACCTATTTGCTAGCACACCCCTCCTTCTATTGCTAAGGGCACCTTTTTGATAGCACACCCCTAAGTGAGCAAGTTTTGCTTTCTACACTACACTATTCTACTAAGCTACCCCTAATGGGCCTCCAAGTAGCATGTACAAGGTCTTCTCCCTCCCATCCGTGGCTTGACTTATTTGGGCGTGAATGTGCTTGGCCATGGACCTTGTGAGAGGTCCTAGACGGTCTATGCTCCCTCCTAGACGCTCCTCATGTAGCTCCCCCTTGTCTTGTGCTAGATGCTCTCCATGTTGTTCTAGACGGTCTAGTCTTGGCCCTTGGCTTTCATGGTGGGGTGAGCTTGGCCTCTCTCCATCACTTTTGCTTAGTGAAAACCGGCCCTCAAAAAGCTATAAATAGAGGTGCTTGGTTCTTGTATTCATAACTTGAATTTGAAATAAAGAAACTCTACACAAATTGTGAGAATTGTTTCTCCTAGCTTTGTCTCATCTTGTGAGTGTTTGGGAAAGTTCTCAAGTGGCGGCATTCTTGCACTTATCTTGGATCAATCACCTTCCAAGTGGCGTGTTCTTCCCTTCCATGGCTTTAACCATATAAGTTCTTCTTGCTTTCATCTTCCATTTCCATTTCCGCACCATAATATCCATTCTACTCGGTTTAAGTGTTATCTTCTTCATTTCAATCAGTTGAATTGTATTGTTCTTCAATTTTAATCGGTTGTCTTGTTTTGTTTGATGATTCTAATAAGTTCATTTGCTTTATATTGTGTTTCTATTCAATTATCTTGTTTCCTTGCTTGTTTTGTTCCAATTAATTGTTGTTAAGGATATGGAACTCATGTTCATGAGTTTGGTTCATCAAATTGGAAGGCCATGACCTCCATTGATGCTTCCTTAAGCTTCCTTGTTCTTATGTGTTTTTTCAATACTGTTTTATGCCTTTAATTCTGCATCTTATCCGTATCTTTGTTCATTCATTCATCACCTATAATTGTGTTTCTCCTTTAACCTTTGGAAATGAACCTTCACATCTACTTAACACTTGTTAAGTTAATGTCTAGTGGGAATTTTCCTTAGGTTTCTCACCTAAATTGCTTAAGAATCTTGATCTTAATTCTAATAAAGTGTCACCTAATCAATCAATCTAAAATCAAATCACATCATGTGGTATCATGAGCTATGGTTTTTGTTCATAGTGTTGAGTTAAATTGGCACTTTACTTTCAAGCAATTTAAATTCTAGCACCTTTAAATTCAAGTACCTTTACTTTCTTGTCATTTAGTTTCTTGCTTTTAATTTTCCAGCACCTATTTCTTGCAGATTTGTTTTTTCAGCACCTTATATTCATTGCATTTTTCATTTTGAATATGTTTCTAGTATATGCCTTTCTTTGATCTTGCCTTTTACTTTGAGCTTTTTTATGTTCAATAGTGTTCTAGGTGTCCTTGTTTTGCTTCTACGTACTTGCTTTTAATTTTGAAAGTTTGCATTGTCTTTAGATATTTGTTTTAGTAGAAGTTGATTTCAAGTGTTCAATTATATTGAATCCATCACCACAAATTTTTGTGCAAATTGATTGTTCTTAAGAAAATTGTTATGATGCAAACTATGTATCTTTCTTTCCATATGTTAATATAGTATAAAAAAAATAGTGAGCAATATAGTTTAAAACAGTTTGCAACCGCATCAATCCATTATATTTGCACATCAATTTCATTTTCAAATTTGGATTCAACTTGATTGGCAAATTGTTATCTACCTTGTGGAATTTTTTATCCTTTTGCTTTTTACAAGTTCTAAAGAATACAATATCCTTCTTCATTAAAAGTTTAGTAGGTTTCCTTGAGTTTTATTTTGTGCCTTTTTACTTGCTTGACTTCCTTCTTCAAGTTTTGTCATATTCTCTTTTCACACTTTGGTTTAGCTTTCTTGTTTACACCTTTTCTTGCTTGTCTTTTTCTTGTTTCCTCAAGTTTTATGGTGATTTGCTCTTTGAGTAAGTGTAGTTTGCTTTGGCATCTTTCACTTGAGGCTTATCCAATCCACAAGAGAGGCTTGGTTAAGGAAAGAAAATTTTCTTAGAGTGGTTTGAGTGACTTTTTTTTTTTACTCTTTGTTGCAAGCATCTTTATTCTAACAAGTTTTCTTTAATTGTTTTCTCTTTGTTTTTTGTGTTTCTTTGATATTATGGATAATCTTTCTAGTGGACAATCTTCTAAGCCCCATTCTCCTCAAAAAGCTTTCCTAATTGGTGAATTAAAGGAAGCTAAAAGAACCATTGCCCAAAAAGAGGAGGAGATGAGACAAATGGAGGAGAGACTCCAAAGATTAAAGATGGCTTATGAAAGACCTCACCACAACTGTGAAAGGTGACAACATCATCATCATCATAGGCATGCCTCACAAAGTTCTCAAAGTTATCATGGAAATGATGAAGAAGCCAAATCGAGGATGCACCAATTTTAAGGTAGGCGCCAAAATGTGGCAAAGCTTTATTTTCTGTACTGACCAGTCCTCGGACGTGGAAACCTGCTGACGACAGCAAGCCACGTTAGTTGGGCCCTACAGCCATGTAGGCAGGGTCCCACAAGTGGCGTGGAATAGTGGGTTGATGAGTAATCAGTGGTGTCGATCACTAAGGTAGGCTGATGTGTCCTCGACATAGCGCAAGGTGATGAGTCCTCGGCAACAGAGTGTGATGAGGTGACATAGGTGCTAGGTGATTTGAATGACATGACCAGAACAGTTAAGATTGGTTCCCAGAGGGGGCCAATGTGAAGGGAAAACCTAGAGATAAGGTGAGGCCCAAATCACGAAGAACTTATGCATGTGGCAGGGAAAGCACAGTTAGGTGCAGAGGCCTGAGGGGTCGAGTACTCATCAGAGCTAGGGTTTCCCAGTAAAGCTACATGCATGGCACGTGAACAGTGAAGGCACTCCCTGTTAGAGTTTGCACTCCAGATAAGGAAACCTTATGTGCTAGATTACCCTAAGACTGGGTGATAGCGGCGCAAGGGTATTCCAGTAAACCTTGAATATGGCTAGCAGTGCAATGAACCCTAATTAGGGCTAGCGGCGCAGTAAACCCTAGACTATATAAAGGGCAGTAAAATACTTTACAAAGGTACGTAATTACAAACCCTAAACACAGTTACTCAAAGACTTGGTGTTTCTTGCCCAATCTTGACTTGAGCGTCGAAGTGCAAACAGCCTCTAGGGGGCCCCCTTTCTCTTTCGCAGGTGCAGATTGCTTCGAGAGAACCAAACACATATCAACGTGAGGAAGGCGGCATGTGAGTGTCGCAGAGTCAACCGACAGGCGGGTCAACCAGCAAGAACATTTGGAGTCCACCGTGGGGTCGAAATAAAACAAGGTCCCATACACGAGAGTGAGAGTAGAAACCACAGAGATGAGGAATACTAGACAAGGATTCGTTCCACCAAATGGGGGTGAAAGCGTTACCATGCAACAACTCATGGAAACGATGCGCGCTCTCCAGGAGACGGTGGCGGAGTCTAGAGCGCATCAGGCGCGTATGCAGGCGGACCTGGCCGCATCACAGGCCAGGAATGAGGAATTACACAGGGCGAATGAGGAGCTACGCTTGAACTTGCACCATATGTAGCAAGCTGGGACACGGTGGTATGTGGGCTTTGCCCAGGCGCGAGAGTCATGCGGGTGTCGCCAAGAGGAAACCTCGGTCGGTCTCCAGGAGGAAGAGACCGCGGCCGGTCTCCAGGAGAAAGAGACCGCGGCCGGTCTCCAGGAGGAAGAGACCGCGGCCGGTCTCCAGGAGGAAGAGACCGCGGCCGGTCTCCAGGAGGAAGAGACCGCGGCAGGTCTCCAGGAGGAAGAGACCTCGGTCGGTCTCCAGGAGGAAGAGACCTCGGTCGGTCTCCAGGAGGATGGAGACATCGGTCGTCTTCCAGAGAGAGACATCGGTCGTCCTCCAGGATGGGTCATCGGTGGATTGTCTTTGCGCGAGTGGTCATCGGCGAAAGGTTATCGCGCGATGTCGCGTTTCACGCAGATGAAGTGGGGCCCTGGCTTCCAGGATGAACGTGCTGCATGTGCGACACGTAGGCAGTGAAAGTCCTGCAGGAGCAGTAGCTCCATGTGCGCAGAGACGCCACGTGGCCATACTGTCAGGTTGCACTTAATTCGAGGAAGAAAACCCACCAAGGAGGGTTAGTTAGAGAATAGGTAATGATGGCTACATGGCAGGCCTATATTCCTAGTATCAGAATACACCGCCTCTTAGTGAGTATAAAAACGCAGTGAGAGTATGAAAGGTGACAGAGTGAGTTCACCTTCAGCTTTCTCTTTTCTCTCCTTTGCACTGCGACTCAGAAATTCCAGGCACCAGTTAAATTACCAGCGATTGCCATAGAGCAATTGAGAAGGGTCTCTGCAAGTTTTACCAATTAGAACGCTTAGGCAGAGTTCAGGCATCCTTTACGTTCGGCGGTTTAGAGCTTGAAGTGAGATTTCACGCTGATCCAGGTAAGGGAAGCTAGTCTTTTTCCAACGATAACTGGATATTTGATGTTTGTGATGATAAGGCGACGTGGTCGCCGGTTTTTACTTCGTTTTCACGGTGTTTGATGTTGAAATGTGAGATGTTTATGATAACAGTTCTGTTTGAATGCTGGGGGCGACGTGGTCGCCGGTTTTTCATCTGTTATTGATATATTCCCTGTTTTATGCTGTTTTAAAAGTGTTTGAGATTTTAAATGTGGTTTTTCGAAAATCTGAACCTTGGTATAAATTTTGCTGTGATTGAAATCGTTTCATTGAAGTGTTATGTGATGTGTTGAATGTTGTGATTGTGGATCGAGGCATAGTATTTTCAGGAAAGAAAATACCGTGTAAGGTCGTGTAATAGGTGTATTGATCGGTGATCCTATAATGAGACATCCAGACTCTACTGAGGTAATGAAATCACATAGAGGAAGTTACTCAGTTGTGGAGAGTCGATGGAGGTTCATACGTATGGGTGTCTCGTGTGAAACAGAACGAGTTCGGCCTGTTGTATGGATTAACCCTGGTCATACCGTGATAATGAGAACATTGAGATGGTGTGATGCGCATGGCTGAGGTCACTTTCCAGCCTTTGGTATGACAGGTGCGAATCTCTGGGTCTAATCAACGCACGAGTCTCCGGAAATAGTGGTCAAGTGTCTGGTGTGATGAGTCAGTGGAAAGTCTGACGTGAGAAATGAGAAATTGAATTAATAGACACTTGATTGCTGATGTGAATTGAAATACTCTGGATTGATTTGTGAAATATGGGATTTCTGATAGTCTTGTGGAATATGGAAATGTGATGGCTGATACTGTTATGGTTCGTGGATGTTGTGAAGTTCTTATGTATGCTCTTGATTCAAATGTTTTCTTAAATATATAGCTTACCCTGTATTTTGTTTCTGTGGCTGTTTTTCTTAAACCTGTGATGATCGTGTAACTTTACACGGGAGCAGATGATGTTGCAGGAAGTGGATTTCCCCTGTGAGTGATCGCCGTATGTGGTCGCCGGTTTTTCTGTTCTTGTTGGGCGATCGCCCCCTTTTACCATTTTCTGATAGGCGATCTCCGTTTTCTGTTAGGAGATCGGTAGTTTTGTATTTTGCTGTTTTTATGTTTAAGCTTTGTATTAAACTCCCTGCGAGGAGAACTCCTTTGTATATATATATACAATTATGTTTATTTCAATACATTTGTTTTACCGTTATTTCATATTACGAAAATGCAAAAAAATGCGAAATGTATTTGGAGGGATGTTACAAGAGATCGCCGGTTTTTCTATCTCTTGGTGGTGATCGCCGGTTTTATGTCCTGCTAGCAGATCGCCTGTTTTGGGGCCTTCTGTTACCAGATCGCCGGTTCATGTATGGAGATCGCCGGTCTTGTAATTTTTGATTGAATTTCATTAAATTTTGAAGCATTTAACTGGTTTTGTATTAAGCTCCATGAGAGAAGTAAGTTCATTACTTATATATATATATTACCATGTACTCTTCAATATTAATTGTGTACCTTTATTTTCATTATACATGTATGTCTGGTTTTATTTTGGCGGGATGTTACAGGATCTGTCCTCAGATCTACAGGGTTGATCTCAAACAGCAGCCTTATTCCTGCTTTGAAAACTATGCTTGTCCTCCAGGATCAAATATTTACCTACAATAAACATTATAGAAAAGTGAGATAAGAAAATTAAGACTAGTTTATTCAAATAAAATAGTAAGGAAATAAGGCCCTTTTCTATTTTTATAAAAGTTTTGTTTGAAAGAAATAGGGCCCTTTTCAAAAATATTTTTGCTTCCTTTGTGTTGTTCATTGCCCAAGATAAGCAACATCACAAAGTGTTGTTTTTGTGATTTTTGAGAATAAGAGTAAGCATCATGATTCAAAGGAAAAGAAGAGTTCAAAGTATTGCAATCCCCCTTTAAGGGTTCTTTTCCCACTATGCTTGTAGGAGGTGTTGTAAGATACTCTTCATTCTTTCTAGATTCCTCTTCTTTTTCAAACAACCACTCACTTGGCTTTTCTGTGCAGGAAAGATTTATATCTATATCTGGTTCAGCTTCAGACACAGATTTTTCTTCAAGCATATTCTCACAAGGGTTTTCTATGGAAGAAGAATTTAAGTCAATGTCTGGTTCAACTCCAAACAAAGGATTCTTTGTACTTTCCTTTTCTATCATCACTTTTTCTCTCTTTTCTTTCTCTTCTCTATCTTTCCTTTCATTCTCTTCTCTTTCACTTTTGTCTTTCTCTTCTTTCTTTCTGATAAGAGCTTGTAATTTTTCTTTAAACTCTTTTTCTCTTCTAGTTCTTCTAGGTGGAGGTTGATAATAATCATTAACTCTCAAACTCCCCTCAGCATGTGAGTCATTTGACTTAGAACTAGATGCATGTGATGCCTAGGGTTTTTTTTAATTTTCTAATGTATTCATCTTTTTCCTTGCCAATCTTCAACACTTCTTTCAAATTTGCAAGATGGGCATCCCTTTCTTTTTTATCTTCCAAAATTTGAGCCTCATGTTGCAATTGTCTTAGTGATAGTGATTGAAAATCTCTAGCCAATTGTTTCAAAAGAGATTTTGTGGATTTTCTATCATTTTCACTATGACTTGAAGAATGAGTAGACATGTTTAGGGTTTGTGATAAAATTAATTTTCAAAAAGAAAGATAAGTGGAGTGAAGTAGGTAATTTCCCAGGAAAGGGAGGTGGATCACTAGGATCTCTTAAGTACCAAGCCTTTCCTTAGCCAGATACTATCCCACAGCACTTTCACAAACCTTTCTCTAAGCAATTTACTTAGAGCACAATCAAAGATAAAAACAAAATTTTTATGCAAGAAAAAACTACATAAAGCAATAAAACACAAATGAAAATTGCTATCTAGAAAGCTTTTAAAACTAGTCGAATCCTAAGGTGAGGCTTCTTGGAACTTTGGAACCTTGAAGATACACTCACCGTCTAAGACGTATTAATCCACTAATTAATCAATGTCCTTGAAATTTACAACTCAAAGAAATACAAAGAAATTAGGTCAACAAATTTTGATGCACAAAAATTTAAAGTCCTATTCTATGCACTCCTTCACTTTAGCTCCTTCGTGTATATTTGTGTATTTTTCAATGAGGTTGTTGCTGTCCCTTGCTTTGTCTCCTTAGGTTATTCAACCTTAAATCTTTAATCCAGATCCTCTTTAGTGATATGGCTTTCACAAAAACAAAATTTTAGCTCCACACTCACCAAAGCACTTTTTAGGTCAAATCCACCAAAGAGAGGTCAAGCAAGTTTTAAAGCAACAAAACTCAAATTTAAAATCAAGGACTACTGCAAATGGAGTTGATATTTGACAAGACCTGAAAGAGTATTCAATAAAATTTGACAAGCAAAAAATTAAGGCACACAAGAAAAGGTAGCACACAAAGTGGAATCCTAGTGAATGGAACTAGAATAGATGAATAAAACCCAAAACAGCATTACAGAAATTTTTTTTGTGTAAATTTTTCACAACTTTCCAATTTTATTCTGGACAGAATACTTCAAATTTGAGCTTGAAATTTTAACCATAGAAACTTCAATGTTTTATCTCAAAATAGGAGTTGGAATTTCACCAAAACAGTGAGCCAAATAATTGTAATAATTTTTCCGAAATCACTGCTGCGTCAGTGTTTTTTCAGAGTCAGGATTTTTGCACTCTGTTCGTATTTCATTTATCATTTTTTTTTTGTATTTTGAATTTTGATGTGCTTCTTTTTTTCAATTTTTATTAACACATCATACTACTCAAATCCAAAATTTCAGAATTTTTAACCAACAAATGTAATTTCTGGGAACGATTCCAGCCAGCACAGTAGTAGTTGAAAACAGAGAAATCCTAACTTGGAATTAGAAAACGGTAAAGAAACTTCAATAGCACAATGGAAATGATTGGAAACGAACTTGTATGGAACTAACACAAAAGTATGAACTCAAATATGAAAATATAAAAGGCACCAAAGCTTCAAAAACAGAAATATAAACTGCACTCAAAACAAAATCAAGCAACCAAATCAACAATAAAAGGCACCACTTGGAATTTATGACATTGTAGGATGAACATGACTTTGACAAAACTTGTGTAGTGGCCAGAGCTCGGTCGTCCGGAACACAAAGAGGGGTGATCGGTCATCAGCCTGTTCTCACAGAGAGGGGTGATCGGTCATCAGCCTGTTCTCACAGAGAGAGGTGATCGGTCATCAGCCTGTTCTCATAGAGAGGGGTGATCGGTCATCAGCCTGTTCCCGCAGAGAGAGGGAGATCGGTCCAGCCTGTTCTCACAGAGAGAGGTGATCGGTCATCAGCCTGTTCTCACAGAGAGGGGTGATCGGTCATCAGCCTGTTCCCGCAGAGAGAGGGAGATCGGTCATCAGCCTGTTCTCACAGAGAGGGGTGATCGGTCATCACCTGCTCCGCAGAGAGGGTGATCGGTCATCGCCTGCCACAGAGAGAGGGTGATAGCGGCCTATCAGTGTTTGCACTCCAGAGAAGGAAACCCTATGTGCTAGATTACCCCAAGACTGGGTGATAGCGGCGCAAGGGTATTCCAGTAAACCCTAAATATGGCTAGCAGCGCAGTAAACCCTAATTAGGGTTAGCGGCACAGCCCAGGCTATATAAGGAACAGTAATATACTTCACAGAGGTACGCAGTTTCTAGACCTAAACACATAGAGAATTAAGACTTTAATGTTTCTTGCCCCATTCTGACTTGAGCGTCGGAGTGCACACGGCCGCGAGGGCGCCCCCCCTTTCTCTTTTGCAGGTGCGATCATACCAGCACAGACTAGGTGAGGAAGGAGGTGTGTGGCGGCCGCAGAAGTCAGCTGACGCAGAGTCAACCGGCAGGAACATTTGGCGCCCACCGTGGGGCCGAGTAAATCAAGGTCCCATCCACAGTTGTGAAGAGGAAAGCCAGACAGCATGAGAAGCACTAGGCAAGGTGCCACTGGAGGAGGCGATGGTAATCACACCGCCACCATCCAGGAGCTAATGGAGACAATCCGCAATCTCCAGCAGGCGTTCACCGCCTCCAGCGCTGATCAGGCCTTAAAGCAGGAGCAGTTTAGGGCCGACCTGAACGCGTCTTTGGCGGCGAATGAGGAGCTGCGGAGAGCCAACGAGGAACTGAGGAGAGGAATGGGAGAAAGGGCCGCAGCGGGACAGGGGGCCATGCCTCCAGCCAGGCCCCGACCTATGCCTTTCTCGCAGGAGATCATGCAGACAGTAATACCAGCGTCTTTCGTAATCCCAAAGATTACCTTTACAGGCGTAGAAGATCCAGAAGCCCACATCACAGCGTTCCATACGCAGATGATGATCTCTGGGGGGACTGATGCCATGCACTGCAAGCTGTTCATGGGTACCTTTGCAGGGACAGCGCTAAACTGGTTCGTGGGACTCCCAGACGGACACGTTACATCCTTCGAGCAGTTTGCAGAATTGTTCAAAAGGCAGTTCATTGTCAATCGGGCTCGGATGCCGGTTGCGTTCGACCTCTTTGATGTAAAGCAGTTCCAGGAAGAACCACTGAAGGATTTCCTCAACCGGTTCGCGGCATTGGTGGTGAGACTGCCAACCAAGGACGACGCCGTGATAGTGCATGCCTTCGAGAGGGGAATCCTTCCTGGACCATTCAGCGACGCACTCATACGATGTCCAGCAAGGACATTTGATGAGATACAGTGCAGGGCGCTCGCCCACATCACGGCAGAAGGAAGAGTCGCCGAAAAGCGTACAAGGGGCGACCTCTCCAAACCTCGCGCCCCAGTACGCGCCCAACCCCTAAGGGTGCATGTGGCCGCAGAGAAGAAGGATAGACACGCACCCTACGAGTCCAGAAGGCCCAGACCAACCCGGCACAGCTTCAAGGTCAGCCTCAAGGAGCTCATCACCATCCCTGAGGTGGCAAGCAAGTTGAAGCCTCCCCAGAAGGCCGAGGGACCAGTCGGACCTCGGAAAAGCCATTGGTGTGATTTCCATCAAGCCCAAGGCCACAATCTGTGCAACTGCCTCAGCTTAGGTTATCAGTTAGATGACCTGGTAAAAAGCGGCTTTTTAGCGCCCTACCTGCAGGAATCACAGGGAGACACGGCGGCAACAAACCCAATGGGAGACGAGAGGCACGAGGTGCCCATTCATGGAGAAATCTACACCATCTCAGGGGGATTTTCAGGAAGAGGAGCACGCCTCCCAGAGGAGCACGCCTCCCAGAGGAGCACGCCTCCCAGCGGAGCACGCCTCCCAGAGGAGCACGCCTCCCAGCGGAGCACGCCTCCCAGAGGAGCACGCCTCCCAGAGGAGCACGCCTCCCAGAGGAGCACGCCTCCCAGAGGAGCACGCCTCCGAGAGGAGTGTAACATCCCGCCAAAAAAAATAAACAATCTCATACATGTAATATGAAAATAAGGTAAACCAATAATGTTGAAGAATACAAGATAATATATATACATAAGTAAGGGAGTTGCTCCTCTTAGGGAGATTAGTACATAATCCTTCAAATGTTTTCTTTTTTTTCAAAATTTAAAGAATAATAATAAAAAAATTCAAATACAGCAAGACCGGCGGTCTCCATACAAAAAAACGGCGATCTCCAACACAAACCGGCGATCCCAAAACAGAAGACCTCAAGACAGGCGATCTGCTATCAGGACACAAATCCGGCGATCACCCCCGAGAGGTGGAAATGGGCGATCTCTGCCCTCGACGACCACCCATTAGGGAGCTCTTCTTCCTGGAAGATCATCTGCTCCCGTGTACACATTTACACGATCATCACAGTTTTGAGAAAACCACCACAATAACAGATAAAAGGGTAAGCCAGACATTTTAACGAGAGTTTAGAATAAGGCATTTAAAATCATGAACATAATAGATCAAGGTAAAACATTTTCCAAGATATCCATGTAAAACGTGGAGTTACTCATAGCATTCAACTGCTCGCCCAAAACCACAGACTTCACAACATTCACCCATAGTCATTTCCATTTCACAATACAGCATCAAGTGTCTATCAATATTCCAGTTTCTCATTTCACATGCCAGACTTTCCACTGACCCACAATGCATAGACACATGACACTACTTCCGGATTGACTCGTGCGTTGACTCAGGCCCAGAGATTTGCACCTGTCATACCTACCACTGTGAATCCACACAGCATGCGCATATACCATCACATTGTTACCATTCTCTCGGTATGACAAGGTAAATTCGTATAACAGGCCGAGCTCGTTCCCATTTGAACAACTCACCCGTACGTACGAACCTCCTTCGACTCTCACCAACTGAATAACTTCATCTACTTGATTCCATTATCTCAGCAGAGTCAGGATATCTCCTTCTAGACAAGCCCCTAGTCAATACACCTATACAGATCTTACACGGTATTTCCTTTCCTGAAAATACTATGCCTCGATCCCACATTCACAGCATTCAAAACATCATACCACTCAAATACATGATTCAATCATAGAACAATCATTTCAAAGGTTCAGATCTTCGAATATCTCGTTTAAATCTCAAGTAGTTTCAAAGCAACACCCAGAAACAGAGAGTTCACAAACAACGCCAAAACCGGCGATCTAGTTCAAAAACAGGGTGTTTCGAAGGCTTTATATAAAACCGGCGACCACATCGCCCAAACACATAAAACAGAGTATTTCACGAAGACAAAAGCGAAAACGGCGGCCACGCCGCCCACACTTCAGAAAATAGCTAAACTATGGCTCGTATTGGAGATGGAGGCTAGCTTCCCTTACCTGGATCAGCGTGAAATCTCACTTCGAGCTCTAACCCTCTGAACTTAAGGATGCACGAATACTGCCTAAGCGTTTTGATCTGGAGAACTTGCAGAGAACCTTCCCAAAAGCTCTATGGCAGTCGTCGCTCGTCTTGCTCTTGCTTGAAGGTGCCTGGGAATACTGAGTTGCAGTGCAAGGGGGAGAAAAGAGAAAGATGATGGTGGACTCACTCTGTCCCCTTTTTATCTCTCACTGCGTTTCTAGACTCTCTAAGAGGAGCCTTCTGAGGCTAAGGACGTAGGCCTGCTGTGTAGCCGCTTTAGCCTACTCTTTGAGATATCTAGCGTGTGAGTTTTCCTTTACTCAAGCACAAACCTGACAGTACGGTTGCGTGGTTGACTTTGCGCACACAAACACTGTGCACTACAGTACCAACTCTCTGGAGCCAATGACTACGTGTCGCGCATGCAACACGTTCAGGCTGGGAGTCTGGGTCCCACCTTCTCTACGTACAACTCGACATCGCGCGATAACCTTCCACCGATGACTCATCCTGGAGGACGACCGATGTCTCTCTGTGGCGATGTCCGCATGCCTCACGCCCCGGCGACACTCCTTGCTGAAGGTTCCTCATTGCACTATGTTACGTCCAAGGTATCATCTCCACGTGACTCGGTGACGTCGGTAGCTTCACATTTCCAAGGGTGGATTGGCACTTGCCCTCGTGCGCCCACGCATGCAACACTAAGGACGATCTCCAATACCCAAGCATAGAGCTTCGCATGCACAGCGTGTCTAAGGCTTAACCCACACCTTGATGCACGTGGTCTTTGGGAACCCACTATGGTAGATCCAACATCTTGACTACACACTAAGTGTAGTTTCGGCGATCATGTGTACCCTAGGCGACAGGCGACTAGGTACACTACAGGCGATAGGCGTTCTGTGAAATCAAGGCGACAGGCGATCATGTGCCAGAGAAGTCGGAGATCGCCTACTCTTTCAATTACGGCGGTCTCGTAGACTTTTAAGCTATACTTCCCTTCCTTTATATTTTTAAATAAAGACATACTTAGAATTGACTTAAAATATATCACTTTTATTCCAATAAGATTTTCCAGGTCCTTACAATCTCCCTAACAACAAAAATTTTCGTCCTCGAAAATTGAATTACAAGGAATTACAAGGAAAAGAGATGTGGATAGGCGTTTCTCATGTTCTCTTCCAACTCCCAAGTCGAATCACCGGATCTCTCATCCCACACCACCTTAACCATATGGATGGTCTTACCCCTGAGCTGTTTGCTTTGGTGATCGACTATCCTGACTGGTCTTGCTTCAAAAGACAAGTCGTCCCTGATCTGCACGTCATCCACCTCCAACACGTGACAAGGATCGGCGAGATATTTCCTTAGCTGCGATACGTGGAAGACATTATGCAGATTTGCTAAATGTGGAGGTAGGGCGATCTCATACGCTACTGGGCCAATCCTTCTTAAGATCTGGTATGGTCCCACGAACTTAGGGGACAGCTTCTTTGGCCTGATCGCCCGCCCTACACCCTTGGTTGGTGTCACTTTCATGAACACGTGATCTCCAGCAGCAAACTCCAAAGGCTTTCTCCTCTGATCTGCATAGGACTTCTGCCTACTCTGAGAAGCTTTCATTCTGTTTTGTATCTGCTTCACCTTCTCGGTCGTCTGTTGAATCAACTCTGGCCCAACCAAGACTGCCTCGCCCTCCTGGTACCAACATAAGGGAGTTCTGCATTTTCTCCCATACAGGGCTTCATATGGTGCCATCCCAATACTGGCGTGATAGCTATTGTTATAGGTAAACTCTACCAGCGGCAACACCTCCTCCCATCCTCCCAATTGATCCAAGACGCACGCCCTCAGCAGATCTTCCAGAGATTGGATCGTCCTCTCTGACTGACCATCTGTTTGGGGATGATATGCAGAGCTCATCCTCAACTTAGTTCCCAAGCACTCTTGCAAGGTCTGCCAAAACCTTGAAGTGAACCTGGGATCTCTATCTGAAACGATGCTGGAAGGCACTCCATGCAGCCTTACTATTTCTTGGATGTATAGCTGTGCCAGCTTGGCCATAGGCATCTTCATATTCACTGGAAGGAAGTGGGCACTCTTCGTCAGCCTATCAATGATGACCCAGATTGCATCATGACTCTTTACCGATCTGGGTAAGTGGGTGACAAAATCCATGGCGATGCTGTCCCATTTCCACTCAGGGATATCCAGTTGCTGCAACAGCCCGCCAGGTCTTTGATGCTCTACCTTCGCTTTCTGACACGTTAAGCAGGTTGCCACATGCTGGGCGATGTCCCTCTTCATGCCTGACCACCAAAATGACTCCTTCAAGTCATGGTACATCTTGTTCATGCCTGGGTGGAGGTTAAGGCGACTCTTATGACCTTCCTCTAGGATCATCTTCTTCAACTCATCATTTGCAGGTATGCAAATCCTGCCATCAAACCTCAAGATCCCATCATCGCCCATCTCAAAGCCTCTCGCCTGATCTGTCCCTAGTGACTCCACAGTGCGCTTCAGGCTAGGGTCCTCCAATTGTGTATCCTTCAACATCCCAAGGAAGTCATTAGTTATAGTCAGCTTACTACAACTAATGTGATTCGCGTGAAATTCCACTCCAAGGTTTAAGTCCCTGAACTGCTCGATCAGTTTCTGCTCTTCCATCATCATGGTGGCGACTTGTATAGACTTCCTACTCAAGGCATCTGCCACTACATTGGCCTTCCCTGGGTGATACATGAGTTGAAAGTCGTAGTCCTTTAGGAATTCCATCCACCTTCTTTGCCTCATGTTTAGTTCCTTCTGATCGAACAGGTACTTCAAGCTCTTGTGGTCACTGAACACCTGGAACCGAGCTCCATATAGATAGTGCCTCCAGATCTTCAAGGCAAAAACCACAGCCGCCAACTCCAAGTCATGCGTAGGGTAGTTCCTCTCATGAACCTTGAGTTGCCTTGAAGCATATGCAACTACTCTCTTTTCTTGCATTAAAACACATCCCAAGCCTTGATGTGAAGCGTCACAGAAGACATCAAAAGGTCTTCCTACCTCGGGGATTACCAGCACTGGAGCACTGGTCAACCTCTCCTTTAGTTCCCTGAAGCTCTGTTCACATCGGTCGGTCCAAGCAAAGGGTTGGTCCTTGCGGGTTAGCTGTGTTAAAGGAGCCACTACCTTGGAAAAATCCTCAATAAACCTCCGATAGTAGCCCGCCAACCCCACAAAGCTCCTTATCTCAGTCACGGTCTTAGGACGTTCCCAATGCAGCACTGCCTCTACCTTGGCTGGATCTACCGAGATCCCTTGGGCAGATATCACGTGTCCTAAGAAGTTGACTTCCCTCAGCCAGAACTCACACTTGGAGAACTTGGCATAGAGTTGCTTCTCTCTCAGTATTTCCAATACTGTCCTCAGGTGTTCCTCATGCTCTTCCTCGGTCCTTGAATAAATGAGGATGTCATCTATGAAGACCACCACAAACTTATCCAAGAAAGGGCGAAAGATCCTATTCATGTAGTCCATGAATAGAGCTGGAGCGTTGGTGACTCCAAATGGCATCACTACATACTCGTAGTGCCCATATCTAGACCTAAAAGCTGTCTTCTGTACATCTTCAGCTTTTACCAAGATTTGGTGATACCCCGATCTCAGGTCAATCTTGGAGAACACCGAGGCCCCATGAATTTGGTCCATCAAATCATCGATCCGAGGTAGGGGGTACTTGTTCTTGATGGTCAATTTGTTCAATTGCCTGTAGTCTATACACAGCCGAGACCCTCCATCCTTCTTCTTGACTAGGAGCACTGGAGCTCCCCATGGGGATACGCTGGGTCTGATGAACTGCTTCTCCAGCAACTCTTCCACTTGCTTCTTTAACTCCACTAACTCGGCTGGTGCCATCCTGTAAGGTGCCATTGATATTGGTCCAGCTCCAGGTACCAAGTCAATAGAGAATTCCACTTCTCTCTTAGGGGGTAACCCAGGCACCTCCTCTGGGAATACATCGGTGAAATCTCTCACCACTTGTATCCTGTTTACGTCCCCTTTATTCTCCACTTCCAACCGGGCGAGCACCACGAAGCACCTCGCCCCTTCTTCCAACGCTGATTGCCCTTGTTGAACTGTTAACACATCCGATTCTTGGGGGTCTGGAAACGCTACCTTCTGCCTACCACAGTCTATGAGAACGTGATTGGCAGCCAACCAATCCATTCCCAGGATAACATCTAGGTCCTGAAGAGGTAGGCAGATCAAGTCCACCTTGAATCTGCGTCCTTCTACAATCACTGGACATTCAGGGCACACTGTAGAGGTCGACACCTGTCCTGACGCAGGTGTAGAGACCAACAGTTCGAAAGGTAACTCCTTCACTAGGAGATCCAACTCGGCTACACACAGACTTGACACAAATGAGTGTGTCGCTCCAGAATCAAACAAAGCTCTTACACTTCTACCAGCAATAAAACAAACACCTTTGATGAGGTTACCTGACTGAGCTGCCTCTGTTCCAGACATGGCGAACACCCTCCCTGTTGCCTGAGGTCTGCTGCCCTCGTTTCTCGTCTGCTGAGAGCCACTGGGCTGGATCGCCCCATTCCGGTTAGGGCATTCTCTAGCAAAATGCCCCGTCTTTTGGCAGATGTAGCACCTTTTCTCTGAACTCTTCTTGGAGCATGCGTTGGAGGCGTGTGGTCCACCACAATGGAAACACTTGAGTTTCCATGGTTGCTGCTGCTGGTACTGGGGAGGTGCTGCTCCTGCCCGATGTGATGGAGGTCTCGCATAGGGCTTGCTTTGTGGGTGCTGTGCCTTAGCTCTCCCACTGGAAGGACCTCCTGGGTGTGACTTGATCACCCGAGACTCACCCTTTTCCAGGGTCTCCACCATCTTCACCTTCTCCACTAAGGCGTGGAACTCCCTGATGCACATCGGGGCTATGGTCTTCTTCAGCCCATGCTTCAGCCCTTCCTCGAACTTCCTACACCTCCAGGCCTCGGAGGTCGCCTGAGTATAGAACCGGGCGAGGTACTCAAAACGGGCAGCATAGGCGTTTACCGACATGTCCCCCTGCTCCAACTTCAGGAACTCAGCTTCCCTTGCAAACTTGGCGCTGTCTGGGAAGTACTTCTCTAAGAACTTCACCCTGAAGCTCTCCCAATCCAATACATCCTCTCGTGCCTCCATCATCTGCTGAGCTCCCATCCACCAGAACTCAGCTTCTCCTGATAGCAAATAAGTGGCGAACAGCAGCTTCTTCTCTTCAGGGCAGGAGGTCGCCCTAAAGATTTTCTCCAACTCTCTGACCCACTGATCTGCCTGGTCAGGGGTAGCATTCCCACTGAACTTAGGTGGGTTGTGCCTCATGAACTCGGCCAGTCCCATCTGTTCTTGGGGCTGACCGACGTGGGAGTTTGTCTCAGCAGATCGGGCAGTTTCCCAGTGTTGCATTGTGGCTTGATGGTTCTGGGCCATCGCTGCGTTCTGTTGCTGAATGGCAGTCGCCATCATCTCGATGGCCTTGGCGATCTGGCTCATCTCTGAGGAAGGTTGGGGTGGGGTAGAAGGTCTACGTGCCATCTTCTAAATCTATTGACTTCTATATTCCCTACAACTGTACGAATGAAATCGATAAGAATCAATTCATTCAAGGGGGGTAACAGCTAGACCTTACAAAGGTCAGCATCTCAACGTCATCTAGAATTTGAGCTCATCAACAGATTCATAATGCTTATAACTTCAAACAAAACACCAGATCAGTTACTGGTGTGCAAACATCAATCCAACTAATCACCCACAGTCAATTACAAGAACACGAAATACATCACACCTGACTTCAAGGTGGGCTAAACATCAACCTTTGGAATTAAGATTAAGAATTATCTTGATCCAGTTATGAGTGTGCACCCTCATTACTTTATCAGGATCTTCTCATTCTTAATACCAAGATTTTCAATTAGCGCATACATTCACTAAGGCACACACAAAATTTCAATACCAAAAACGTTTTGAAAACCTTTCACTATAGTTGTTATTTAAAACTCAAATAGATTTTATGAGCAGAAGAAACACAATGGATCCACAGCCCTCAGGTCATCCTAAGGACGAACTGCTCTGATACCATTAATGTAACATCTCGCCAAAAAAAATAAACAATCTCATACATGTAATATGAAAATAAGGTAAACCAATAATGTTGAAGAATACAAGATAATATATATACATAAGTAAGGGAGTTGCTCCTCTTAGGGAGATTAGTACATAATCCTTCAAATGTTTTCTTTTTTTTCAAAATTTAAAGAATAATAATAAAAAAATTCAAATACAGCAAGACCGGCGGTCTCCATACAAAAAAACGGCGATCTCCAACACAAACCGGCGATCCCAAAACAGAAGACCTCAAGACAGGCGATCTGCTATCAGGACACAAATCCGGCGATCACCCCCGAGAGGTGGAAATGGGCGATCTCTGCCCTCGACGACCACCCATTAGGGAGCTCTTCTTCCTGGAAGATCATCTGCTCCCGTGTACACATTTACACGATCATCACAGTTTTGAGAAAACCACCACAATAACAGATAAAAGGGTAAGCCAGACATTTTAACGAGAGTTTAGAATAAGGCATTTAAAATCATGAACATAATAGATCAAGGTAAAACATTTTCCAAGATATCCATGTAAAACGTGGAGTTACTCATAGCATTCAACTGCTCGCCCAAAACCACAGACTTCACAACATTCACCCATAGTCATTTCCATTTCACAATACAGCATCAAGTGTCTATCAATATTCCAGTTTCTCATTTCACATGCCAGACTTTCCACTGACCCACAATGCATAGACACATGACACTACTTCCGGATTGACTCGTGCGTTGACTCAGGCCCAGAGATTTGCACCTGTCATACCTACCACTGTGAATCCACACAGCATGCGCATATACCATCACATTGTTACCATTCTCTCGGTATGACAAGGTAAATTCGTATAACAGGCCGAGCTCGTTCCCATTTGAACAACTCACCCGTACGTACGAACCTCCTTCGACTCTCACCAACTGAATAACTTCATCTACTTAATTCCATTATCTCAGCAGAGTCAGGATATCTCCTTCTAGACAAGCCCCTAGTCAATACACCTATACAGATCTTACACGGTATTTCCTTTCCTGAAAATACTATGCCTCGATCCCACATTCACAGCATTCAAAACATCATACCACTCAAATACATGATTCAATCATAGAACAATCATTTCAAAGGTTCAGATCTTCGAATATCTCGTTTAAATCTCAAGTAGTTTCAAAGCAACACCCAGAAACAGAGAGTTCACAAACAACGCCAAAACCGGCGATCTAGTTCAAAAACAGGGTGTTTCGAAGGCTTTATATAAAACCGGCGACCACATCGCCCAAACACATAAAACAGAGTATTTCACGAAGACAAAAGCGAAAACGGCGGCCACGCCGCCCACACTTCAGAAAATAGCTAAACTATGGCTCGTATTGGAGATGGAGGCTAGCTTCCCTTACCTGGATCAGCGTGAAATCTCACTTCGAGCTCTAACCCTCTGAACTTAAGGATGCACGAATACTGCCTAAGCGTTTTGATCTGGAGAACTTGCAGAGAACCTTCCCAAAAGCTCTATGGCAGTCGTCGCTCGTCTTGCTCTTGCTTGAAGGTGCCTGGGAATACTGAGTTGCAGTGCAAGGGGGAGAAAAGAGAAAGATGATGGTGGACTCACTCTGTCCCCTTTTTATCTCTCACTGCGTTTCTAGACTCTCTAAGAGGAGCCTTCTGAGGCTAAGGACGTAGGCCTGCTGTGTAGCCGCTTTAGCCTACTCTTTGAGATATCTAGCGTGTGAGTTTTCCTTTACTCAAGCACAAACCTGACAGTACGGTTGCGTGGTTGACTTTGCGCACACAAACACTGTGCACTACAGTACCAACTCTCTGGAGCCAATGACTACGTGTCGCGCATGCAACACGTTCAGGCTGGGAGTCTGGGTCCCACCTTCTCTACGTACAACTCGACATCGCGCGATAACCTTCCACCGATGACTCATCCTGGAGGACGACCGATGTCTCTCTGTGGCGATGTCCGCATGCCTCACGTGTAACATCCCGCCAAAACGTTTCACAAATATATATAAATGAAAATATACGTAAAACCAAAGTGTTGAAATGAACATAATTATATATATGTAATGAGGTTTCTCCTCGCAGGGAGTTTAATACAAAACGGTCATTTTCCAAAACTTAAACATAAAAACAGCAAAAACAACCAAACAACCGATCTCCCAACATAAAAGGGCGATCTCCTATCAGGCAGGCGATCTCCTATCAACCAGGCGATCTCCTATCAACCAGGCGATCTCCTATCAAACCGGCGATCTCAACTTCCTGTAGCGTCATCTGCTCCCGTGTAAAGATTACACGATCATCACAGGTTTTAAGAAAACAGCCATAGAACCAAAATACAGGGGTAAGCTAGACATTTAAAAGAGAATTTGAATATGAACTTAAAAATCAAGATGAAACCAATATAAGACATCCACATAAAACCATCAACTTTCTCATTTCACACGTAACCATCAGGCAATTCACATATTTCACAAATCAATCCAAGAGTCTTTCAATTCATATCAGCAATCAAGTGCCTAACCATTCAATTTCTCAATTCACATACCGCTGTGAAATCCACACATTCACAAGCGTATAGAGGAATCCACACATCCTCCCATTTCACACGTCAGACTTTCCACTGACTCACAACATATGGCCACAAAACTCGTGCGTTGATTAGACCCAGAGATTTGCACCTGTCATACCACACCACTGTGAAATCCACACATTCACATGGTCGCCGTGAAATCACACACATTCACAAGCGTATAGAGGAATCCACACATCCCCACCATCCGAGCATGACAGGGTTAATCCACACCAAACAGGCCGAGCTAGTTCTCTTTCAAACAACCCACCTGCACGGGTGGACCTCCTTCGACTCTCCACCACTGAGTAACTTCATCTACGTGATTCCATTTCCTCAGGAGAGTCAGGATGTCTCATTATAGGATCACCGATCAATACACCTATTACCAACCTTACACGGTATTTCCTTTCCTGAAAATACTATGCCTCGGTCCACAATCACAACATTCAACACATCACATAACACTTCAATGAACGATTTCAGTCACAGAAAAACTCATGCCAAGGTTCAGATTTTCGAATATCACATGCATTTCACATATAAACCTCAACCAGTTCTCAAACAATACAAAAACAGGGGATATTTCAATAACAGATGAAAAACCGGCGATCACCTCAAGGAACCGGCGATCACGAATAGAACTGGGTTTTAAACAAGAACATTTTGAAAACCGGCGACCACGTCGCCCTCAATCATCAAAACAGAATCAATTACAGTAAACACTTCGCATCCAACATCAGAACACCAGAACAAGAAATAAAACCGGCGACCCCGTCGCTCCACATCTAAATCAGCAAATACACAGTTTTCATTTGAAACAAGGCTAGCTTCCCTTACCTGGACTTGCGCAAACACCAGGAGCTCCGAAATCCCACGAAGCTTGAAGAACGCCTTGGCTCTGTTTTTGCGTCTGGTTTGAAGGACTTGCAGAGAACTTCCCAGGTGCTCTAATGGTGGCTGTCGCTCGTCGTACTCTTGTGTGAAGGTGCCCGAATCACAGCGCGAAGGAGAGAAATGGAGGAGAAGAGAGGTAACTCACTCTTTCGCTCCTGAATAACTGAAATGTCTTCCTTCCCTCACCAGTGGGTTTTTCCATCTTAACCCAACCATTCCACAAAAGCCGCTGCCGCCAACCACTCTGCAGGGAAGTTGCGTGTACGCTGCACTGAACAGTACAACCACTGTTGTCTCTTGTGCATGCCAACCTCTGCTCTGAACAGTACGACCACTGTTGTCTCTTGTGCATGCCAACATTCTGATGTCACTGTTCTCAACCAACACTTTTTGTCTACGTGTCGCGCGTGCTGCGCGTCTCATGCTGGGAGTCTGGGTCCCACCTTCTCTACGTACAACTCGACATCGCGCGATAACCTTCCACCGATGACTCATCCTGGAGGACGACCGATGTCTCTCTGTGGCGATGTCCACATGCCTCGCGCCCTGGCGATGTCCGCATGCCTCCCGCGCCCCGGCGACGTTCGCATGCCTCTCGCGCCCTGGCGATGCCCGCATGCCTCAGGCCCCGGCGATGCCCGCATGCCTCACGCCCGGCGATGCCCGCGTGCCTCACGCCCGGCGATGCCCACATGCCTCTCGCCCCGGCGATGCACGCATGCCTCACGCCCCGGCGATGCCCGCATGCCTCACGCCCGGCGATGACCGACGACACGCCTTGCTGAAGGTTCCTCATTGCACTATGTTACGTCCAAGGTATCATCTCCACATGACTCGGTGACGTCGGTAGCTTCACATTTCCAAGGGTAAATTGGCGTTTGCCTTCATGCGCCTATGCATGCAACACTAAGGACGATCTCCAATACTCAAGCATAGAGCTTCGCATGCACAGCGTGTCTAAGGCTTAACCCACACCTTGATGCACGTGGTCTTTGGGAACCCACTATGGTTGATCCAACATCTTGACTACACACTAAGTGTAGTTTCGGCGATCACGTGTACCCTAGGCGACAGGCGACTAGGTACACTACAGGCGATAGGCGTTCTGGTGCAATCAAGGCGACAGGCGATCATGTGCCAGAGAAGTCGGAGATCGCCTACTCTTTTAATTACGGCGATCTCGTAGACTTTTAAGCTATACATCCCTTCCTTTATATTTTTAAATAAAGACATACTTAGAATTCATTTAAAATATACCCTTTTATTCCAATTTAATTTTACAGGTCCTTACATTCTCCCCAACAAGAAAAATTTTCGTCCTCGAAAATTGACTTACCAGAAAAGAGGTAGGGACGCACCTCCCTCCTCTCATACATCCATAGTTATTCATTAGCTAATCTTACCGGTTTCTTACAGTAGAACCACCTCCCGAAAGGGATCAACGCTATACCACCAAATTGGTTGACCTTCGCCTAACATGAGTGTTGCTCGCCTACCCTAACATTAAAGTACCACATATAGGCCTGAAACCTACCGATGACTCCCGGGGAAACTCCGCTTCCCGCTCCAGCTATATGCCCCCTTCATGTACGTAACCACAATGAGCTCATAACTTGACATATCCAAGCAAAATGCAACAGAAACCAAACGCTTGTTGCTCCCTCTTACCTCTCCAATACTTCATCAAATCACATTCCACATCTCTGCATATGGAATATGCTGCCTTAATATCTTTCTAAAAAAAAAATCAACTTCTGCGTCAAAACCATCTATCGATTTCCCAACTGCGGATCTAATTCTCACGTTCCCTAAAGGAACACCTTACATACATCTCTTCCACTTGCTTCTTCGATTCCACCAACTCGGCTGGAGTCATCCTGCAAGGTGTCATTGACACTGGTCCAGCTCCAGGTACCAAATCAGTAGAGAATTCCACTTCTCTCTTAGGAGGTAACCCAGGTACTCCTTCTGGAAATACATCCATCAAACTTTTCACCACATGAATCCTTCTTACGTCCTCCTCGTTCTTCACTTCCCACCGAGCTATGATCACGAAACACCTCGCCCCTCCTTCCGACTCTGATCGCCCATGCTGAGCAGATCTCACATCTGGCCCTTGGAGATCGGAAAAACACCACTTTCTGCCTACCGCAAACTATGGGAACGTGATCGGCAGACAGTCAATCCATTCACAGGATAACATCCAGATCCTGCAGAGGTAGACAGATCAAATTCACTTTGAATCTGCGTCCCTCTACTATCACTGAGCATTCGGGGTAACTGTAGAGGTCAACACCTGCCTTGACACAGGTGTAGAGACCAACAGTTTCGAAGGGTAACTCCTTCACTAGAAGGTCCAACTCGGCTACACCGACTTGACACAAAAGAGTGTGTCGCTCAGAAACAAACAAAGCTCTTATACTTCTACCAGCAATAAAACAAGCATCATACACCAAATTACCTGACTGGGACGCCTCAGCTCCGGCCATGGCAAACACTCTCCCTGTTGCCTGAGGTCTGCTGCCTTCGTTCCTCACATGCTGGAGTCCACCGGATTGAGTCATCCCATTCCGAGTAGGACAATCTCTAGCAAAGTGGCCCGTCTTCTGGCAGACAAAACATCTTCTCTCTGAATCTTTCTTGGGGCACACCTTGGCTAGGTGTGGTCCACTACAAAGAAAACATTTAAGCTTCCAGGGTTGTTGCTGCTGAGACTGGGGCGGTGCTGCTCCTGCCCTATGCTGTGGAGGTCTCGCATAAGGCTCCAACTGTGGTTGCTGCATCCTCATCTTCCCACTGGAAGAACCCCCTGGGTGTGACCTGATCACCCGAGGATCACCCTTTTCCAGGGTCTCCACCATCTTCGCCTTCTCTACTAAGGCGTGAAATTCTCTGATGCACATCGGGGCTATAGTCCTCTTCAGCCCATGCTTCAGCCCCTCCTCAAACTTCCTGCACCTCCAAGCCTCGGAGGTCGCCTGGGTATAAAATCGGGCAAGGTACTCAAACCGAGCAGCATAGGCGTTCACAGACATATCCCCCTGCTCCAACTTTAAGAACTCCGCTTCCCTCGTAAACTTTGCGCTGTCTGGGAAGTATTTCTCCATGAACCTCACCCTGAAGCTTTCCCAGTCCAACACATCCTCCCGTGCCTCCATCATCTGCTGAGCTCCCATCCACCAGAACTCTGCTTCTCCAGATAGCAGATAAGTGGCGAACAACAACTTCTTCTCTTCAGGGCAGGAGGTCGCCCTAAAGATTTTCTCCAACTCTCTGACCCACTGATCTGCTTGATCAGGGGTAGCATTCCCACAGAACTTGGGTGGGTTGTACCTCATGAACTCGCCCAGTCCCATCCGTTCTTGGGGCTGACCGACGGGCGAATTCGTATCTGCCGACCGAGCAGTTTCCCAGTGCTGCATGGTAGCTTGATGGTTCTGCGCCATCGCCGCATTCTGTTGCTGGATGGCACCTGCCATCATCTCAATGGCCCTGGCGATCTGGCCCATCTCAGAAGAAGGTTGGGAAGGGGTAGGAGGTCTACGAGGCATCTTCCTTCTTTCTCAGGTTCCGAAACTACTAGCTTCTATATTCCCTACAACTACAAGAATGAAATCGATAAGGAAATCAATTCATTCAAGGGGGTAACATTACGACCTTACAAGGTCAGCTTCTCAAATTCCTTAGGAATTTGAGTCCATCTACAGAACCATAAAGCTTATAACCTCAAGCAAAACACCAGAACAGCTACTGGTGTGTGATCATCAATCTACACAGCCACTCACAATCAATTACAAGAACACTCAATAACATGAAATAGATCACACCAGAAGTCAAAGTATGCTAAACATTAAACCTCTGAAATTTAGATTGAGAATTACCCCGATCCGGTCATGAGTGTGCACCCTCACCACCTTATCAAGACCCTCTCATTCCAAATACTAAGATTTTAAGTTAGGCATACATTCACTACAGCACACACAAAAAGTTCAATACAAAAACGTTTGAAAACCTTTCACAATAGTTGTTACTTAAAACTCAAATAGATTTTACGAGCAGAAGAAACACAACGGATCCACAGCCCTCAGGTAATCCTAAGGACGAACTGCTCTGATACCATTAATGTAACATCCCGCCAAAACGTTTCACAAATATATATAAATGAAAATATACGTAAAACCAAAGTGTTGAAATGAACATAATTATATATATGTAATGAGGTTTCTCCTCGCAGGGAGTTTAATACAAAACGGTCATTTTCCAAAACTTAAACATAAAAACAGCAAAAACAACCAAACAACCGATCTCCCAACATAAAAGGGCGATCTCCTATCAGGCAGGCGATCTCCTATCAACCAGGCGATCTCCTATCAACCAGGCGATCTCCTATCAAACCGGCGATCTCAACTTCCTGTAGCGTCATCTGCTCCCGTGTAAAGATTACACGATCATCACAGGTTTTAAGAAAACAGCCATAGAACCAAAATACAGGGGTAAGCTAGACATTTAAAAGAGAATTTGAATATGAACTTAAAAATCAAGATGAAACCAATATAAGACATCCACATAAAACCATCAACTTTCTCATTTCACACGTAACCATCAGGCAATTCACATATTTCACAAATCAATCCAAGAGTCTTTCAATTCATATCAGCAATCAAGTGCCTAACCATTCAATTTCTCAATTCACATACCACTGTGAAATCCACACATTCACATGGTCGCTGTGAAATCCACACATTCACAAGCGTATAGAGGAATCCACACATCCTCCCATTTCACACGTCAGACTTTCCACTGACTCACAACATATGGCCACAAAACTCGTGCGTTGATTAGACCCAGAGATTTGCACCTGTCATACCACACCACTGTGAAATCCACACATTCACATGGTCGCCGTGAAATCACACACATTCACAAGCGTATAGAGGAATCCACACATCCCCACCATCCGAGCATGACAGGGTTAATCCACACCAAACAGGCCGAGCTAGTTCTCTTTCAAACAACCCACCTGCACGGGTGGACCTCCTTCGACTCTCCACCACTGAGTAACTTCATCTACGTGATTCCATTTCCTCAGGAGAGTCAGGATGTCTCATTATAGGATCACCGATCAATACACCTATTACCAACCTTACACGGTATTTCCTTTCCTGAAAATACTATGCCTCGGTCCACAATCACAACATTCAACACATCACATAACACTTCAATGAACGATTTCAGTCACAGAAAAACTCATGCCAAGGTTCAGATTTTCGAATATCACATGCATTTCACATATAAACCTCAACCAGTTCTCAAACAATACAAAAACAGGGGATATTTCAATAACAGATGAAAAACCGGCGATCACCTCAAGGAACCGGCGATCACGAATAGAACTGGGTTTTAAACAAGAACATTTTGAAAACCGGCGACCACGTCGCCCTCAATCATCAAAACAGAATCAATTACAGTAAACACTTCGCATCCAACATCAGAACACCAGAACAAGAAATAAAACCGGCGACCCCGTCGCTCCACATCTAAATCAGCAAATACACAGTTTTCATTTGAAACAAGGCTAGCTTCCCTTACCTGGACTTGCGCAAACACCAGGAGCTCCGAAATCCCACGAAGCTTGAAGAACGCCTTGGCTCTGTTTTTGCGTCTGGTTTGAAGGACTTGCAGAGAACTTCCCAGGTGCTCTAATGGTGGCTGTCGCTCGTCGTACTCTTGTGTGAAGGTGCCCGAATCACAGCGCGAAGGAGAGAAATGGAGGAGAAGAGAGGTAACTCACTCTTTCGCTCCTGAATAACTGAAATGTCTTCCTTCCCTCACCAGTGGGTTTTTCCATCTTAACCCAACCATTCCACAAAAGCCGCTGCCGCCAACCACTCTGCAGGGAAGTTGCGTGTACGCTGCACTGAACAGTACAACCACTGTTGTCTCTTGTGCATGCCAACCTCTGCTCTGAACAGTACGACCACTGTTGTCTCTTGTGCATGCCAACATTCTGATGTCACTGTTCTCAACCAACACTTTTTGTCTACGTGTCGCGCGTGCTGCGCGTCTCATGCTGGGAGTCTGGGTCCCACCTTCTCTACGTACAACTCGACATCGCGCGATAACCTTCCACCGATGACTCATCCTGGAGGACGACCGATGTCTCTCTGTGGCGATGTCCACATGCCTCGCGCCCTGGCGATGTCCGCATGCCTCCCGCGCCCCGGCGACGTTCGCATGCCTCTCGCGCCCTGGCGATGCCCGCATGCCTCAGGCCCCGGCGATGCCCGCATGCCTCACGCCCGGCGATGCCCGCGTGCCTCACGCCCGGCGATGCCCACATGCCTCTCGCCCCGGCGATGCACGCATGCCTCACGCCCCGGCGATGCCCGCATGCCTCACGCCCGGCGATGACCGACGACACGCCTTGCTGAAGGTTCCTCATTGCACTATGTTACGTCCAAGGTATCATCTCCACATGACTCGGTGACGTCGGTAGCTTCACATTTCCAAGGGTAAATTGGCGTTTGCCTTCATGCGCCTATGCATGCAACACTAAGGACGATCTCCAATACTCAAGCATAGAGCTTCGCATGCACAGCGTGTCTAAGGCTTAACCCACACCTTGATGCACGTGGTCTTTGGGAACCCACTATGGTTGATCCAACATCTTGACTACACACTAAGTGTAGTTTCGGCGATCACGTGTACCCTAGGCGACAGGCGACTAGGTACACTACAGGCGATAGGCGTTCTGGTGCAATCAAGGCGACAGGCGATCATGTGCCAGAGAAGTCGGAGATCGCCTACTCTTTTAATTACGGCGATCTCGTAGACTTTTAAGCTATACATCCCTTCCTTTATATTTTTAAATAAAGACATACTTAGAATTCATTTAAAATATACCCTTTTATTCCAATTTAATTTTACAGGTCCTTACATTCTCCCCAACAAGAAAAATTTTCGTCCTCGAAAATTGACTTACCAGAAAAGAGGTAGGGACGCACCTCCCTCCTCTCATACATCCATAGTTATTCATTAGCTAATCTTACCGGTTTCTTACAGTAGAACCACCTCCCGAAAGGGATCAACGCTATACCACCAAATTGGTTGACCTTCGCCTAACATGAGTGTTGCTCGCCTACCCTAACATTAAAGTACCACATATAGGCCTGAAACCTACCGATGACTCCCGGGGAAACTCCGCTTCCCGCTCCAGCTATATGCCCCCTTCATGTACGTAACCACAATGAGCTCATAACTTGACATATCCAAGCAAAATGCAACAGAAACCAAACGCTTGTTGCTCCCTCTTACCTCTCCAATACTTCATCAAATCACATTCCACATCTCTGCATATGGAATATGCTGCCTTAATATCTTTCTAAAAAAAAAATCAACTTCTGCGTCAAAACCATCTATCGATTTCCCAACTGCGGATCTAATTCTCACGTTCCCTAAAGGAACACCTTACATACATCTCTTCCACTTGCTTCTTCGATTCCACCAACTCGGCTGGAGTCATCCTGCAAGGTGTCATTGACACTGGTCCAGCTCCAGGTACCAAATCAGTAGAGAATTCCACTTCTCTCTTAGGAGGTAACCCAGGTACTCCTTCTGGAAATACATCCATCAAACTTTTCACCACATGAATCCTTCTTACGTCCTCCTCGTTCTTCACTTCCCACCGAGCTATGATCACGAAACACCTCGCCCCTCCTTCCGACTCTGATCGCCCATGCTGAGCAGATCTCACATCTGGCCCTTGGAGATCGGAAAAACACCACTTTCTGCCTACCGCAAACTATGGGAACGTGATCGGCAGACAGTCAATCCATTCACAGGATAACATCCAGATCCTGCAGAGGTAGACAGATCAAATTCACTTTGAATCTGCGTCCCTCTACTATCACTGAGCATTCGGGGTAACTGTAGAGGTCAACACCTGCCTTGACACAGGTGTAGAGACCAACAGTTTCGAAGGGTAACTCCTTCACTAGAAGGTCCAACTCGGCTACACCGACTTGACACAAAAGAGTGTGTCGCTCAGAAACAAACAAAGCTCTTATACTTCTACCAGCAATAAAACAAGCATCATACACCAAATTACCTGACTGGGACGCCTCAGCTCCGGCCATGGCAAACACTCTCCCTGTTGCCTGAGGTCTGCTGCCTTCGTTCCTCACATGCTGGAGTCCACCGGATTGAGTCATCCCATTCCGAGTAGGACAATCTCTAGCAAAGTGGCCCGTCTTCTGGCAGACAAAACATCTTCTCTCTGAATCTTTCTTGGGGCACACCTTGGCTAGGTGTGGTCCACTACAAAGAAAACATTTAAGCTTCCAGGGTTGTTGCTGCTGAGACTGGGGCGGTGCTGCTCCTGCCCTATGCTGTGGAGGTCTCGCATAAGGCTCCAACTGTGGTTGCTGCATCCTCATCTTCCCACTGGAAGAACCCCCTGGGTGTGACCTGATCACCCGAGGATCACCCTTTTCCAGGGTCTCCACCATCTTCGCCTTCTCTACTAAGGCGTGAAATTCTCTGATGCACATCGGGGCTATAGTCCTCTTCAGCCCATGCTTCAGCCCCTCCTCAAACTTCCTGCACCTCCAAGCCTCGGAGGTCGCCTGGGTATAAAATCGGGCAAGGTACTCAAACCGAGCAGCATAGGCGTTCACAGACATATCCCCCTGCTCCAACTTTAAGAACTCCGCTTCCCTCGTAAACTTTGCGCTGTCTGGGAAGTATTTCTCCATGAACCTCACCCTGAAGCTTTCCCAGTCCAACACATCCTCCCGTGCCTCCATCATCTGCTGAGCTCCCATCCACCAGAACTCTGCTTCTCCAGATAGCAGATAAGTGGCGAACAACAACTTCTTCTCTTCAGGGCAGGAGGTCGCCCTAAAGATTTTCTCCAACTCTCTGACCCACTGATCTGCTTGATCAGGGGTAGCATTCCCACAGAACTTGGGTGGGTTGTACCTCATGAACTCGCCCAGTCCCATCCGTTCTTGGGGCTGACCGACGGGCGAATTCGTATCTGCCGACCGAGCAGTTTCCCAGTGCTGCATGGTAGCTTGATGGTTCTGCGCCATCGCCGCATTCTGTTGCTGGATGGCACCTGCCATCATCTCAATGGCCCTGGCGATCTGGCCCATCTCAGAAGAAGGTTGGGAAGGGGTAGGAGGTCTACGAGGCATCTTCCTTCTTTCTCAGGTTCCGAAACTACTAGCTTCTATATTCCCTACAACTACAAGAATGAAATCGATAAGGAAATCAATTCATTCAAGGGGGTAACATTACGACCTTACAAGGTCAGCTTCTCAAATTCCTTAGGAATTTGAGTCCATCTACAGAACCATAAAGCTTATAACCTCAAGCAAAACACCAGAACAGCTACTGGTGTGTGATCATCAATCTACACAGCCACTCACAATCAATTACAAGAACACTCAATAACATGAAATAGATCACACCAGAAGTCAAAGTATGCTAAACATTAAACCTCTGAAATTTAGATTGAGAATTACCCCGATCCGGTCATGAGTGTGCACCCTCACCACCTTATCAAGACCCTCTCATTCCAAATACTAAGATTTTAAGTTAGGCATACATTCACTACAGCACACACAAAAAGTTCAATACAAAAACGTTTGAAAACCTTTCACAATAGTTGTTACTTAAAACTCAAATAGATTTTACGAGCAGAAGAAACACAACGGATCCACAGCCCTCAGGTCATCCTAAGGACGAACTGCTCTGATACCATTAATGTAACATCCCGCCAAAACGTTTCACAAATATATATAAATGAAAATATACGTAAAACCAAAGTGTTGAAATGAACATAATTATATATATGTAATGAGGTTTCTCCTCGCAGGGAGTTTAATACAAAACGGTCATTTTCCAAAACTTAAACATAAAAACAGCAAAAACAACCAAACAACCGATCTCCCAACATAAAAGGGCGATCTCCTATCAGGCAGGCGATCTCCTATCAACCAGGCGATCTCCTATCAACCAGGCGATCTCCTATCAAACCGGCGATCTCAACTTCCTGTAGCGTCATCTGCTCCCGTGTAAAGATTACACGATCATCACAGGTTTTAAGAAAACAGCCATAGAACCAAAATACAGGGGTAAGCTAGACATTTAAAAGAGAATTTGAATATGAACTTAAAAATCAAGATGAAACCAATATAAGACATCCACATAAAACCATCAACTTTCTCATTTCACACGTAACCATCAGGCAATTCACATATTTCACAAATCAATCCAAGAGTCTTTCAATTCATATCAGCAATCAAGTGCCTAACCATTCAATTTCTCAATTCACATACCACTGTGAAATCCACACATTCACATGGTCGCTGTGAAATCCACACATTCACAAGCGTATAGAGGAATCCACACATCCTCCCATTTCACACGTCAGACTTTCCACTGACTCACAACATATGGCCACAAAACTCGTGCGTTGATTAGACCCAGAGATTTGCACCTGTCATACCACACCACTGTGAAATCCACACATTCACATGGTCGCCGTGAAATCACACACATTCACAAGCGTATAGAGGAATCCACACATCCCCACCATCCGAGCATGACAGGGTTAATCCACACCAAACAGGCCGAGCTAGTTCTCTTTCAAACAACCCACCTGCACGGGTGGACCTCCTTCGACTCTCCACCACTGAGTAACTTCATCTACGTGATTCCATTTCCTCAGGAGAGTCAGGATGTCTCATTATAGGATCACCGATCAATACACCTATTACCAACCTTACACGGTATTTCCTTTCCTGAAAATACTATGCCTCGGTCCACAATCACAACATTCAACACATCACATAACACTTCAATGAACGATTTCAGTCACAGAAAAACTCATGCCAAGGTTCAGATTTTCGAATATCACATGCATTTCACATATAAACCTCAACCAGTTCTCAAACAATACAAAAACAGGGGATATTTCAATAACAGATGAAAAACCGGCGATCACCTCAAGGAACCGGCGATCACGAATAGAACTGGGTTTTAAACAAGAACATTTTGAAAACCGGCGACCACGTCGCCCTCAATCATCAAAACAGAATCAATTACAGTAAACACTTCGCATCCAACATCAGAACACCAGAACAAGAAATAAAACCGGCGACCCCGTCGCTCCACATCTAAATCAGCAAATACACAGTTTTCATTTGAAACAAGGCTAGCTTCCCTTACCTGGACTTGCGCAAACACCAGGAGCTCCGAAATCCCACGAAGCTTGAAGAACGCCTTGGCTCTGTTTTTGCGTCTGGTTTGAAGGACTTGCAGAGAACTTCCCAGGTGCTCTAATGGTGGCTGTCGCTCGTCGTACTCTTGTGTGAAGGTGCCCGAATCACAGCGCGAAGGAGAGAAATGGAGGAGAAGAGAGGTAACTCACTCTTTCGCTCCTGAATAACTGAAATGTCTTCCTTCCCTCACC
This sequence comes from Phaseolus coccineus, assembly GCA_037954025.1. Lineage (NCBI taxonomy): Eukaryota > Viridiplantae > Streptophyta > Magnoliopsida > Fabales > Fabaceae > Phaseolus > Phaseolus coccineus. The sequence goes on along the minus strand of CM075686.1, from coordinate 15,812,457 downwards.
AGTGGGTTTTTCCATCTTAACCCAACCATTCCACAAAAGCCGCTGCCGCCAACCACTCTGCAGGGAAGTTGCGTGTACGCTGCACTGAACAGTACAACCACTGTTGTCTCTTGTGCATGCCAACCTCTGCTCTGAACAGTACGACCACTGTTGTCTCTTGTGCATGCCAACATTCTGATGTCACTGTTCTCAACCAACACTTTTTGTCTACGTGTCGCGCGTGCTGCGCGTCTCATGCTGGGAGTCTGGGTCCCACCTTCTCTACGTACAACTCGACATCGCGCGATAACCTTCCACCGATGACTCATCCTGGAGGACGACCGATGTCTCTCTGTGGCGATGTCCACATGCCTCGCGCCCTGGCGATGTCCGCATGCCTCCCGCGCCCCGGCGACGTTCGCATGCCTCTCGCGCCCTGGCGATGCCCGCATGCCTCAGGCCCCGGCGATGCCCGCATGCCTCACGCCCGGCGATGCCCGCGTGCCTCACGCCCGGCGATGCCCACATGCCTCTCGCCCCGGCGATGCACGCATGCCTCACGCCCCGGCGATGCCCGCATGCCTCACGCCCGGCGATGACCGACGACACGCCTTGCTGAAGGTTCCTCATTGCACTATGTTACGTCCAAGGTATCATCTCCACATGACTCGGTGACGTCGGTAGCTTCACATTTCCAAGGGTAAATTGGCGTTTGCCTTCATGCGCCTATGCATGCAACACTAAGGACGATCTCCAATACTCAAGCATAGAGCTTCGCATGCACAGCGTGTCTAAGGCTTAACCCACACCTTGATGCACGTGGTCTTTGGGAACCCACTATGGTTGATCCAACATCTTGACTACACACTAAGTGTAGTTTCGGCGATCACGTGTACCCTAGGCGACAGGCGACTAGGTACACTACAGGCGATAGGCGTTCTGGTGCAATCAAGGCGACAGGCGATCATGTGCCAGAGAAGTCGGAGATCGCCTACTCTTTTAATTACGGCGATCTCGTAGACTTTTAAGCTATACATCCCTTCCTTTATATTTTTAAATAAAGACATACTTAGAATTCATTTAAAATATACCCTTTTATTCCAATTTAATTTTACAGGTCCTTACATCACGCCCCGGCGACACTCCTTGCTGAAGGTTCCTCATTGCACTATGTTACGTCCAAGGTATCATCTCCACGTGACTCGGTGACGTCGGTAGCTTCACATTTCCAAGGGTGGATTGGCACTTGCCCTCGTGCGCCCACGCATGCAACACTAAGGACGATCTCCAATACCCAAGCATAGAGCTTCGCATGCACAGCGTGTCTAAGGCTTAACCCACACCTTGATGCACGTGGTCTTTGGGAACCCACTATGGTAGATCCAACATCTTGACTACACACTAAGTGTAGTTTCGGCGATCATGTGTACCCTAGGCGACAGGCGACTAGGTACACTACAGGCGATAGGCGTTCTGTGAAATCAAGGCGACAGGCGATCATGTGCCAGAGAAGTCGGAGATCGCCTACTCTTTCAATTACGGCGGTCTCGTAGACTTTTAAGCTATACTTCCCTTCCTTTATATTTTTAAATAAAGACATACTTAGAATTGACTTAAAATATATCACTTTTATTCCAATAAGATTTTCCAGGTCCTTACAAGGAGCACGCCTCCCAGAGGAGCACGCCTCCCAGAGGAGCACGCCTCCCAGAGGAGCACGCCTCCCAGAGGAGCACGCCTCCCAGAGGAGCACGCCTCCCAGCGGAGCACGCCTCCCAGAGGAGCACGCCTCCCAGAGGAGCACGCCTCCCAGAGGAGCACGCCTCCCAGCGGAGCTCGCCTCCAAGTTTTATTTCAGTTAATAGATACATGTTTTAACACAATCGTATTTTTCAGTCTAGGGGACACTCTTTTTAACGAGGTCACCCAATAAAGAGAAGAATTTAGAGAGACATATTTGTGTTAAACTGTAAAAAGAACCTCTTCTACCATATTAAAGAAAGGAGAAGAACAGTATGGTTCACAGAAAAAGTCCTCACCTCGACTTTGTACAGCGAGGCTGAGGCAACAGAGGAAGACCTCCTTGCCTTTGAGCAAGTGAGGCGAGATGAGAAAGACCTCACCCTCCGCTTCTTAGAGCGGGGCTTGAGGAGGACACGTGGATCAAGAAGAGTAAGAGAAAAGAAATCGCCCAAAGATAATTCGGCGAGTACCAGATCAGAAGAGTCTCTGGCGATGATGCCAAATGCTGGTCCTCGGGCACCGAGAGCAGATAGTAAAGGAGTCGATGACTTAGTCTCTTCGCTGAAACAAGTTAACAGCTTGAGACTGGGGGGCTTGTGATCCGGTCGGTCATCGGCAGTTGACCACGTCGAGTCATGCCACATAGGTCGACTGGGCGAGCTGTAAGGCTCTTCGTTGAAGCAAGTCACAACTCGAGCCTGGGGGGCTTGTGTAGTGGCCAGAGCTCGGTCGTCCGGAACACAAAGAGGGGTGATCGGTCATCAGCCTGTTCTCACAGAGAGGGGTGATCGGTCATCAGCCTGTTCTCACAGAGAGAGGTGATCGGTCATCAGCCTGTTCTCATAGAGAGGGGTGATCGGTCATCAGCCTGTTCCCGCAGAGAGAGGGAGATCGGTCCAGCCTGTTCTCACAGAGAGAGGTGATCGGTCATCAGCCTGTTCTCACAGAGAGGGGTGATCGGTCATCAGCCTGTTCCCGCAGAGAGAGGGAGATCGGTCATCAGCCTGTTCTCACAGAGAGGGGTGATCGGTCATCACCTGCTCCGCAGAGAGGGTGATCGGTCATCGCCTGCCACAGAGAGAGGGTGATAGCGGCCTATCAGTGTTTGCACTCCAGAGAAGGAAACCCTATGTGCTAGATTACCCCAAGACTGGGTGATAGCGGCGCAAGGGTATTCCAGTAAACCCTAAATATGGCTAGCAGCGCAGTAAACCCTAATTAGGGTTAGCGGCACAGCCCAGGCTATATAAGGAACAGTAATATACTTCACAGAGGTACGCAGTTTCTAGACCTAAACACATAGAGAATTAATACTTTAATGTTTCTTGCCCCATTCTGACTTGAGCGTCGGAGTGCACACGGCCGCGAGGGCGCCCCCCCTTTCTCTTTTGCAGGTGCGATCATACCAGCACAGACTAGGTGAGGAAGGAGGTGTGTGGCGGCCGCAGAAGTCAGCTGACGCAGAGTCAACCGGCAGGAACAACTTGTATGGATTCAAAAATCAAAATGACTCAACTACAAACAAACACTTTGCACCGATTAAAAACATCAATAAGACTCAAATAAAATAAAAACAAACAGCCAGCACAAAAGAAACCTAAAACAATTTGAAAATGGAAGTTCAAGATCAAGTTGAACCAAAATACCAAATAGAAATTTAAAAACAGCAACACCAACTTAAAATGAAATTAAAAACAGCAAGAAATTTAAGGATATGATGAACAGCATGGAATAAAGAAGAAGACTCGAAAAATAAAATGAAGAGAACACTTATCTCTTGAAGAACCAAAGCTCTAGATACCAAATGATGGCATTCTTGAGTTCTTCATGGTGCGTTTTGGGTGATGAATGCAGCGGAAGTTCAATGGATGAAATGGGTCAAGCCCTCCTAAGAGTGGTGGTGGCTTGTAGGTGCATGAAGTGTATGAAAATGATAGAGGTTTGGCCAACTCTCTTTGGTGGTGAAGGAGTGAAGATTAAAACCATAAATCAAGAGATTTAGGCAAGGGAGTAAGTATGGCACAAATTTGGCAGCATAACTTTACTCAAATTAATCTTAAAAAAACATGAGCCAAAGCACCCTATTTATAGGAGATGGTGCCTTGGAGAGTAAGGAGCAAGGGTAGGATGGGGAATACATAAAAGAGGGGGCTGCTAGGGTGTTGACTAAAGGTCAATGCAGCCCCTTAGCATGCTTCTAGAAGGTAGGGCTACATTCCTACCTTAAAAGGCCTAGGTACAAGCTAAATTGTTAAATACACCCCCTATTGTGCTAAATGAACCCTACTCTACTGAAATTACAAATAAACTGAAATTAATTGATGCTCAGCTCCCATGGCTTGGGCTCTACTCCTTGTGGTCCTCTGAGGGGTCTTTGAATATGTAAAGAAAAGTTTCTCTGCCATCAGTAGCAGAGTCCCAATCTTCTTAAATACTCTTTTCCATGGACCTAGTTGTTGGGCCTGAGCTTGGGCTTAGGCTTGGGCTTGGGCCTCTTCCATCAAGAAGGCTGGAGAAGGCAAAGGGAATGTGGGCAGAGGAGGTTCCCAGAATTGTATGGGCTTACCATACTACTCCCCAGTCCACCACCAAGGAAACCCCCTTCAGCTTGGTGTATGGGTTAGATGCCATGATCCCTGTGGAGATCCAGGAGAGCTCACCACGTTTCCAGAACTTTGTGGCAGAGGAGTCCAACGAAGAAAGGAAGGTGAACCTCGATCTCTTGGATGAAGTTAGGGAAGAGGCAGGAATCAAGGCTGAGGCGTTGAAGAGGAGAGTTGAGCTCAAGCACAGTTCCAAGTTGAGAGCTCGGCAGTTCCAGGTGGCTGACCTAATGATGCGGAAGGCATCTCCATATCAGATAGAGAACAAGCTATCCCCTAAGTGGACTAGTCCCTTTAGAGTGACAGAGGCCCTGGGGAATGGAGCATATAGGCTGGAGACTTTAGAAGGTGGTCCGATTCCTCGTACATGGAATGCGACTCACCTGAAGTTCTATTTTAGTTAAAGCCATGTAATATTGTACACAGTTTAGGGAACACTCTTTTTTCCCTTTTTTAAGGGTTTTTAATGAGGTCACCCAATAAAATTTTCAATTAAAATGTATATCTGGATGTGTTTGTACAATGCAGTTAGAACCTGACACTAGGGGTTAGAAGTCTCATAACTGGGAAAGTAGGTTCGTAGAGAACACCTCCCCTTCGGGTGAGAACTCCCAATGTGAACAGAAGCGTTCACCCAGTTAAATCCTCCCTCGCCTATGAGCGATGTGAGGTTAGTTAGAACCTGTCACTTGGGGTTAGAAGTCTCGTAAGTGGGAAGGTAGGTTCGTAGATGATCTTGCCGCTTGACTCGAATGTGGAGGATTGCCTCGTCACTCCTTCGTCTAGCCTTCTGTTCTGCAGGAACGCTCCAAGAACCACCACCGGAACTCCAAACGCTGCCTGCAAAACACACAGACGGCGCCTCTGGCGGCCGTTGTAGCTCCGACGCCGAAGTCAGGCAACAAGAACACCAAAACTATCACTGAATCTCTCTGTGAGACTCGTGTGTAACTGTAAACTCTAAAATGTGTAAGCTGTAAGATTTGTCAAAACTCCCCTTAATTTCGTTAAGAGTTTCGTATATATACCTGAGTCTTTCTCTCTCCTGACGGTTATTCCTCTTGACACGTGGATAACATCTGGTCATACACGTGTCACCATCTGGAGTATATGCAGCTGAAACGTTACTTCCACTGTGCCCCTGCGACTAAGTTATCCACACAGGGAGTAGCTTAGTACACAGGCTACTCTGGGCGCAACCTTAACATGGCGAGCTGGTTAACACTGGGCATCGCAGCTCACACTACACATGGTGGCAGATATGCCACTTATCCTCTATACTTAGACCATACAACAAGTGCTTGCCAAGTCTTCTTAAACACCCGGCGATGTGCTCTTTCGGCGACTTGCTGACCATCTGATCTCCTAACCTGAGCCGCGCCTCTCTCCTAGATGGTGACACGTGGAGGCACCAGCTGGAATCTACCGTACACGCGTCACACCTGGAGGGCTTCTGCGCTTCTCTCTGTGCGGGCCGCATGCTCCCAGGAGAGCGCCAGGCGCATCCTGCCTGCATAGCCTCGCTGCACGTCCTCTGAGTGGCATCATGCGAGGTGCATGCGTAGCGTTCTCGCTGGGAACCCCGATGACCGATCGCCCTCTGCATGCCCTTATGACCGACCTCCCTCTGCATGCACTTACGATCGATCTCCCTCTTAACGCCCGATCGCGCTCTTCATGCAGCCACACCATATCGGTGCCTCATAACTTCCACCGATGACCGGGCGGTGCATCATAACTTCCCCTGATGACCGGGCGGTGCCTCATGACTATCCACCGACGTCCGTGCGGTGCCTCATGACCTGCCACCGACGTCCGTGCGGTGCCTCATGACTATCCACCGACGTCCGTGCGGTGCTTCCAGGTGCTTATCTATGCTATGAACTGGGAGTGGTGGCCACTTGGTGTCTGACTACCGATCACCGTTCTAGGTGATCTCCTCCCTGATTCACTTGCTCTTTCTACCACGTGCCACCTTGTGCATGGTCCACGTGGTCAACGGCTGCTGACGTCATCAACTACTGATGACCGCCTGATCAGTAGAGAACACCTCCCCTTCGAGTGAGAACTCCCAATGTGAACAGAAGGGTTCACCCAGTTAAATCCTCCCTCGCCTATGAGCGATGTGAGGTTAGTTAGAACCTGTCACTTGGGGTTAGAAGTCTTGTAAGTGGGAAGGTAGGTTCGTAGAGAACACCTCCCCTTCGAGTGAGAACTCCCAATGTGAACAGAAGGGTTCACCTAGTTAAATCCTCCCTCGCCTATGAGTGATGTGAGGTCAGTTCGACCCTGTCACTTGGGGTTAGAAGTCTCGTAAGTGGGAAGGTAGGTTCGTAGAGAACACCTCCCCTTCGAGTGAGAACTCCCAACGTGAACAGAAGGGTTCACTCAGTGAAATCCTCCTTCGCCTTAGAGCGATGTGAGGTCAGTCCGAAACTGTCGTTTGGGTTAGAGGGCTCGACAGTTGGAAGGTAGGTTCGTATGGAACACCTCCTCTTCGAGTAAGAACTCCCAATTTGAACAGAAAGGTTCACCAGTGACGTCTATCCTCGCCCAATGGCGATGAGTGCTCAGACCAAATACGTTAGCATTCCCCTCTGCTTCGAGCAAGGAGGGGTCATGTGCATGTAGATCGGCATTGAAGTCCTCATAATACCAAGGGATGTGGGTGATGACGAGGTGGTGAGGTACTTTCCAGCAGAGAAGTCATCATAAAGTTTTGCTCATAGCGATTCAATAGAGTTAAACGTGTTACCTATGGGTCATTCTGAGTCGAGCGTGATGCTTATGGTTTTATTCTATGTTGAGTGGTGAGTTCAACCAGGTATGCCAAACAGTCAAACAATAGCAGAGATGCGAATGCAAGTCAATTAAAGTACAAAGGTGAACAAGTATGGTAGACAAAATGATCATATTTTATTGAGGAAGTGCTTACAAAAAAATAATTACAAGAGGTTCAGCTATAGAATACAGCTGCTCAAGTAAACCTATCTGGGCACTATTTGCCCGTCGACTACTTGCGAAGTTACGGAGAATGGCGAGAGGTCCATCTCAGGATGCACGCAGGCAAAATGAGCAAGGACATTGCTAAACCCCTCCCCGTAGGCGTCGGCGGCATCTTCAGTGAGCTCGGCCTCAGTCTTCTTAAGCAGCTCCGTTTGTTGGGCAAGTTCCTCCTCAACCTTGCCCAGCTGAACCTCTCGGCTGGTAGCCCTTTCCTCCAGCTTGGTCATTTTGGTTTGAGCCTCCTCCAACTGCTCTTCCAGCTCAATGACTTTGTTGCGGAGGGGGAGAATCTTGGCTTCAAGCTGGAGGGCCTCCTGCCCTTTGGAGAAGAGGAGTCTCTTGGCCTCCTTCTCAGATTGGTGGAGACTGCCCAGCTCCTGGTTCAGAGCAGTCTCGCGCTTGGAAGCTTGTTGGAGTTAGAGGTCCAAGTTCTTTTTCTACTCTAGCTCCCTCTCCAAGTTGGCAACTTTCTCCAACAACTCTACCTCTGTGTTGCCTTTTGTCAGTAAGAAATTGGAGGCAGCAAGGAACTCCCCAAGGCCATGGCTGAGGAGGTCCCCCAGAGAGTTCCTGCCCATAGCCTCCATTGCAGCTTGGCCAGGCATCTGAGCAAGGGCTTGCTGGAGGAGAGGAGGCAGTTCAGGAGCAGGAGGCGCTTGGCTACACGAAGGGGCACTCTCCCCTCCACCCTCGAGCGTCAAGAGTGAGTCGGGTGGAGATGAGGCACTGGGAGGGTGCTCCCTGAAGGAAGGAGGTTGCCCCTCTGTTGCAGAAGAGACCTCTGCAGCAACCTCCACTCTTTTTCTCTTGAAGACGAGACCAGAGCAGGTGTCCTCATCTTCAGAGATTTCTACTGGGGCTGCCCTTTTTGACTTGTCAGCAGTTTGTTCAGGGGCAGCCACAGCGGGCGAGGAAGGGCCAGCAGGGCCTGAGCCACCTGTAGTGTGGCGACTTATCACATCTGCCAGCCTCTTCTTCTTCTCAGCGTTTAGTACCATGCCTGAATGGACAACAAGAAGGGGTGAGAAGAGTCAAGTATGAAACACAAAGACAGGTATATGCGAGAAAAAGACAATGTACCAATGTAAATGCTGAGGGTCTCGGCATCATATTCGTGCCTGATCAGCTCGGTGGTGTCGAACCACGCCCCAGCTGGAGAGAGTTTGGCACACTTCGCGATCAAAGGGCATCAGCTCCTCGAGTCCGCGAGGCTTCTTAAACTTCAACTTCTCCACCCAATATAGTGGGAACCCATCGAGCATCGTGAACAGACCCAACGCAGTTAGGATATGTAAAGAGAAGCAAAATCATAAAGTGAAGGCAGAAAGGGAGAGTGAAGATTATACATTTGCATGACCAAAGTTGAAGGGTTGTGAGCGTAGGGGTTGGAGTAGGATAGAAGCGTGCGAGAGAAGTTAGAAGGTATGAAGGCTAGAATGCAAAGTGATGAAACAGTGAAGTGGCGCGGGATTTTGAAGGGGTTTAACGTAGCCCTAGGGAGCGCAAACGTTAAGAATCCCAGACCGTTGATGTGGCCACGTGTCTACAGATAAAAGGGGGTTGGTGAAACGTCCCCTCAGCACACTATTCACGTCCTTATGCACAGAGCCACGTAGGTCGCCGACCAGATTACTTAGTCTCTTCGCTGAAACAAGTTAGCAGCTTGAGACTGGGGGGCTTGTGTACTGACCAGTCCTCGGACGTGGAGACCTACTGACGACAGCAAGCCACGTCAGCTGGGCCCTATAACCATGTAGGCAGGGTCCCACAAGTGGCAAGGAATAGTGGGTCGATGAGTAATCAGTGGTGTCGATCACCAGGGTAGGCTGATGTGTCCTCGACATAACGTAGGGTGATGAGTCCTCGGCAACAGAGTGTGACGAGGTGACATTGGTGCTAGGTGATTTGAATGATATGACCAGAACAGTTAAGATTGGTTCCCAGAGGGGGCCAATGTGAAGGGAAAAACTAGAGATAAGGTGAGGCCCAAATCACAAAGAACTTATGCGTGTGGCAGGGAAAGCACAGTTAGGTGCAGAGGCCTGAGGGGTCGAGTACTCATCAAAGCTAGGGTTTCCCAATAAAGCTACATGCATGGCACGTGAACAGTGAAGGCACTCCCAGAACAGGTGGCCCCAAAGACTAGGTGCACGAGGAGGCACCCAGGTGGTCACCCTGTTAGAGTTTGCACTCCAGATAAGGAAACCTTATGTGCTAGATTACCCTAAGATTGGGTGATAGCGGCGCAAGGGTATTCCAGTAAACCTTGAATATGGCTAGCAGTGCAGTGAACCCTAATTAGGGCTAGCGACACAGTAAACCCTAGACTATATAAAGGGCAGTAAAATACTTTACAAAGGTACGCAATTACAAACCCTAAACACAGTTACTCAAAGACTTGGTGTTTCTTGCCCAATCTTGACTTGAGCGTCGGAGTGCAAACGGCCTCTAGGGTGCCCCCTTTCTCTTTCGCAGGTGCAGATTGCTTCGAGAGAACCAAGCACATATCAACATGAGGAAGGAGGCGTGTGAGTGTCGCAGAGTCAACCGACAGGTGGGTCAACCGGCGAGAATATTTTCCATATGTAAAATTTCCTAGTTTTAGTGGTGAAGGTGATCCTAATGTGTACTTAGGTTGGGAGGCTAAAGTAGATCAAAGTTTTCATGTACATGAGGTCCAAGATGACCAAAGAGTTAGGTTAGCCTCCTTAGAATTTATGGACTATGCCATGCAATGGTGGCACAAAACTCTTATGGACATTGGGCTAAACAAGAGACCTACTGTGGTCTCTTGGGATGATTTAAAGTTATTCTCGCCGGTTGACTCAGCCGTCGTTGACTTCAAGGGCAGGTGGTGCCTCCTTCTTCTTCTTGTGGTTTCTGCGTTCTCAAGAGTGGCTCCATTGAAACAGAGGGGGCCGTACCTGTTGACCGCACTTCGACGATTAAGTCAATACTGGGCTAGAAAATAATGAGTAAGTAAAATAGTTCAAGCTTAGAACTGCGTACCTTTCTAGGGTTCTTAGCACCCTTTTTATAAGTTGTATCTAGGTCAACCTGTCTATCCCACGAAAGTTTTTCCTTAAGTGGAATTAGGGTTATCAGTATGGTGTCTTGTGTGTGTCGCGCAAGCCTAGCACAGCCTTTCCTTAAGTGGAACTAGGGTTTCCACTAAGACATGGCATGCGCGTTGGGCATGCTTTGTGCAGCTGCCGCACAGAACCTTCCTTTCTTGGAGTGAGAAGTCTTAATAGTATGGTCGCCAGGGTACCAACTCATGTATTAGCATTGTGGGGCCATTTGTTATGTAGGTGCCCTAAGTATTCACGTGCCAAGCATGCTGCCTTCCCTGGAAACCCTAACCCTCATGGGCCTTGCCGCCTCCAGGGAATACTTACTCGTGCTAGCCCCTGAACAGGCTATATGCACCCCATGCATAGATCCTCTCATGAATCTGGGTCCTTTCTGTTCTGGATGATATTTGGTCATTATAACTGGGGCCCATCCTCATTGCCCATCTTAAGTACTAATGACACCAACGTCCAATGTCCATCAACACCAATGTCCACCTCCGCCGATGTCCTCGTGTGCCGGTGTCCACCTGTGCCAATGTCCTCATGTGCCGATGTTTTCCTGTGCCGTGGCCTGAGGTCAGGCTAGTACACAAGCCCCCCAGGCTCAAGCTGGAGCTAGCTTTAGTGAAAAGCCTAACCTTTTGCCCTAGCAATCTACGTGGCAAGGTGTGATGGGACGTACACTGTAAGGACCTGGAAAATCTTATTGGAATAAAAGTGATATATTTTAAGTGAATTCTAAGTATGTTTTTATTTAAAATAAAAGTGAAGGAAAGTGTAGTTAGAAAGCCATGAGATCGCCTGGAACATGATCGCCAGGGCGCGAGAGGCATGCGGGCATCGCCAGGGCGCGAGAGGCATGCGGACATCGCCAGGGCGCGAGAGACATACGGGCATCGCCAGGGCGCGAGATGCATGTGGGCTTTGCCTGGGCGCGAGAGGCATGCGGGTGTCGCCAAGAGGAGACCTCGGTCGGTCTCCAGGAGGAAGAGACCTCGGCCGGTCTCCAGGAGGAAGAGACCTCGGTCGGTCTCCAGGAGGAAGAGACCGCGGCCGGTCTCCAGGAGGAAGAGACCTCGGTCGGTCTCCAGGAGGAAGAGACCTCGGTCGGTCTCCAGGAGGAAGAGACCTCGGTCGGTCTCCAGGAGGAAGAGACCTCGGTCGGTCTCCAGGAGGAGGAGACATCGGTCGTCTTCCAGAGAGAGACATCGGTCGTCTTCCAGAGAGAGACATCGGTCGTCCTCCAGGATGGGTCATCGGTGGATTGTCATCGCGCGAGAGGTCATCGGTGGATTGTCTTTGCGCGAGTGGTCATCGGCGAAAGGTTATCGCGCGATGTCGTGTTTCACGCAGATGAAGTGGGGCCCTGGTTTCCAGGATGAACGTGCTGCATGTGCGACATGTGGGCAGTGAAAGTCCTTCGGAACAGTAGCTCCATGTGCGCAGAGACGCCACGTGGCCATACTGTCAGGTTGCATTTAATTCGAGGAAGAAAACCCACCCAGGAGGGTTAGTTAGAGAATAGGTAATGATAGCTACATGGCAGGCCTATGTTCCTAGTATCGGAATGCACCGCCTCTTAGTGAGTTTAGAAACGCAGTGGGAGTATAAAAGGTGACAGAGTGAGTTCACCTTCATCTTTCTCTTTTCTCTCCTTTGCACTGCGACTCAGTATTCCCCAGGCACCAGCTTGACTACCAGTGATTGCCATAGAGCATTTGAGAAGGTTCTCTACAAGTTTTACCAATTAGAACGCTTAGGCAGAGTTCAGGCATCCTTTACGTTCGGTGGTTAGAGCTTGAAGTGAGTTTCACGCTGATCCAGGTAAGGGAAGCTAGTCTTTTTCCAACGAAAACGTTATATTTGCTGATTGAGATGTTGGGGCGACGTAGTCGCGGGTTCTTGCTTTCGTTCTGGGGTCCTGATGTTGAAATGCGAAGTGTTTACTGTAATCGATTCTGTTTTGATGTTAAGGGCGACGAGGTCGCCGGTTTCAAAATGTTCTTGTTTAAAACCCAGTTTTGTTCGTGATCGCCGGTTTCTGGAGGTGATCGCCGGTGTTCATCTGTTATTGAAATATCCTCTGTTTTTGTGATTATTTGGAACTGTTTGAGATTTAAATGTGATATTCGAAAATCTGAACCTTGGCATGAGTTTTTCTGTGACTGGAATCATTTGTTGAAATGTTATGTGATGTGTGAATGTTGTGAATGTGGGATCGAGGCATAGTATTTTCAGGAAAGGAAATACCGTGTAAGATCTGTGTAGGATGTGTATTGATCAGTGAGTGTCCTGGTGTAATGAGACGATCCTGACTCTACTGAGGTAATGAAATCACATAGAAGAAGTTACTCAGTTGTGGAGAGTCGAAGGAGGTCATACGTATGGGTGTCTCGTGTGAAACAGAACGAGTTCGGCCTGTAGTATGGATTTACCCTGTCATGCTGTGATAATGATGATATTGAGATTGTGTAATGCGCATGGCTGAGGGCACTTTCCAGCCTTTTAGCATGACAGGTGCATGTCTCAGGACGCTAAGTTCAATGCACGTGTTTTCCGGAATAGTGGTCAAGTGCCTAGTGTGATGAGTCAGTGGAAAGTCTGACGTGGGAAATATTGAGAAATTGAATTGGTAGACACTTGATTGCTGATGTGAATTGAGAGACTCTGGAATTGATTTGTGAGTTATGTGATTATCGAATGGTTTGGTGGAATATGAGAAAGTTGATGGTTTTATGTGTCTTAAATTGATTTCATCTTGATTTTTTTTAAGTTCATTTTGAAACTCTCTTTTAAATGTCTAGCTTACCCCTTTGCGTTTTGGTTCTGTGATTGTTTCTTAAAACCTGTGATGATCGTGTAATCTTTACACGGGAGCAGATGAATCTTGCAGGAAGAAGAGCCCCTCAGTGAGTGGTCGCCGGGAGGAGATCGCCCGTTTTGCTTCTGTTGGGCGATCACCCGTTTCCTGTTCTCTGATCGAAGATCGCCCTTTTGATAGGAGATCGCCCTTTTGATAGGAGATCGCCCTTTTGATAGGAGATCGCCCTTTTGTTAGGAGATCGCCTTTTTATGTTGGGAGATCGGTTGTTTGGTTGTTTTTGCTGTTTTTATGTTTAAGTTTTGGAAAATGACCGTTTTGTATTAAACTCCCTGCGAGGAGAACTCCTTTGTGCATATATACAATTATGTTTATTTCAATATATTTGTTTTACCGTTATTTCATATTACGAAAAAAAAAAAAAATGCGAAATGTATTTGGCGGGATGTTACATTAATGGTATCAGAGCAGTTCGTCCTTAGGATGACCTGAAGGCTGTGGATCCATTGTGTTTTCTTCTGCTCATGGAAACTTATTTGAGTTTTAAGTGACAACTATTGTGAAAGGTTTTCAAACGTTTTTGGTATTGAAATTTTTGTGTGTGCTGTAGTGAATGTATGCCTAACTGAAGATCTTAGTATTTAGAATGAGAGGGTCTTGATAAGGTGGTGAGGGTGCACACTCATGACCGGATCGGGATGATTCTCAATCTAAATTCCAGAGGTTTAATGTTTAGCATACTTTGAATTCTGGTGTGATCTATTTCATGTTATTGAGTGTTCTTGTAATTGATTGTGAGTGGCTGTGTGGATTGATGGTTGCACACCAGTAGCTGTTCTGGTGTTTTGCTTGAGGTTATAAGCTTTATGGTTCTGTAGATGGACTCAAATTCCTAAGGAATTTGAGAAGCTGACCTTGTAAGGTCGTGATGTTATCCCCCTTGAATGAATTGATTTCCTTATCGATTTCATTCTTGTAGTTGTAGGGAATATAGAAGCTAGTGGTTTCGGAATCTTAGAACGAAGAAGATGACTCGTAGACCTCCTACCTCTCCCCAACCTTCTTCTGAAATGGGCCAGATCGCCAGGGCCATTGAGATGATGGCAGGTGCCATCCAGCAACAGAATGCGGCGATGGCTCAGAACCATCAAGATACCATGCACCACTGGGAAGCTGCTCGGTCGGCTGATACGAATTCGCCCGTCGGTCAGCCTCAGGAACGGATGGGACTGGCTGAGTTCATGAGGCACAACCCACCCAAGTTCTGTGGGAATGCTACCCCTGATCAAGCAGATCAGTGGGTCAGGGAAATGGAGAAAATCTTTAGGGCGACCTCCTGCCCTGAAGAGAAGAAGTTGTTGTTCGCCACTTATCTGCTGTCTGGAGAAGCAGAGTTCTGGTGGATGGGAGCTCAGCAAATGATGGAGGCCAGAGAGGAGGTGTTGGACTGGGAGAGCTTTAGGGTGAGGTTCTTGGAGAAATACTTCCCTGACAGCGCAAAGTTTGCGCGGGAAGCGGAGTTCTTAAAGTTGGAGCAGGGGGTGATGTCGGTGAACGCCTATGCTGCTAGGTTTGAGTACCTCGCCCGATTCTACACTCAGGCGACCTCCGAAGCTTGGAGGTGCAGGAAGTTTGAGGAGGGGCTGAAGCATGGGCTGAAGAGGACTATAGCCCCGATGTGCATCAGGGAATTTCACGCCTTAGTAGAGAAGGCGAAGATGGTGGAAACCCTGGAAAAGGGTGATTCTCGGGTGATCAGGTCACACCCAGGGGGTTCTTCCAGTGGGAAGACAAGGATGCAGCAACAGCAGTTTGAGCCTTATGAGAGACCTCCACAGCATACGGCAAGAGCAGCACCGCCCCAGCCTCAGCAGCAACCACCTTGGGAACCCAGATGTTTCACGTGCAAAAGGATGGGGCACATTTCTAGAAATTGCCCCAACAGAAAAGAGATGACTCAACCCAGGGGACCTCGGCGGTAGAGGAATGAAAGTAGCAGACCTCAGGCAACAGGGAGAGTGTTTGCCATGGCAGGAGCTGAGGCGTCCCAGTCAGGTATTTTGGTATAAGATGTTTGTTTTATATCTGGTAGGGGTGTAAGAGCCTTGTTTGTTTCTGAGCGACACACTCTTTTGTGTCAAGTCGGTGTAGCCGAGCTGGACCTTCTAGTGAAGGAGTTACCCTTCGAAACTGTTGGTCTCTACACCTGCGTCAGGGCAGGTGTTGACCTCTACAGTTGCCCCGAATGTTCAGTGATAGTAGAGGGATGCAGATTCAAAGTGAATTTGATCTGTCTACCTCTGCAGGATCTGGATGTTATCCTGTGAATGGATTGACTGTCTGCCGATCACGTTCCCATAGTTTCCGGTAGGCAGAAAGTGGTGTTTTCCGATCTCCAAGAGCCAGATGTGAGATCTGCTCGGCATGGGCGATCAGAGTCGGAAGAAGGGGCGAGGTGTTTCGTGATGGTAGCTCGGTTGGAAGTGAAGGATGAAGAGGACGTAAGCAGGATTCATGTGGTGAAAGATTGGATGGATGTATTTCCAGAAGAAGTACCTGGGTTACCTCCTAAGAGGGAAGTGGAATTCTCTATTGTTTTGGTACCCGGAGCTGGACCAGTGTCAATGGCACCTTGCAGGATGGCTCCAGCCGAGTTGGTAGAATTGAAGAAGCAAGTGGAAGAGCTGTTGGAGAAGCATTTCATCAAACCCAGCGTATCTCCATGAGGTACTCCAGTGCGGGTAATTCCAGAGGTCGGAAGACCTTTTGACGTCTACTGTGGTACTTCACATCAAGGGTTGGGATGCGTTTTGGATGCAAGAGAAGAGAGTGGTTGCATATGCTTCAAGGCAACTCAAAGTTCATGAGAGATAATTATTCTACTTATGATTTAGAATCGGCAGTGGTAGTGGTTGATCTGGTTGGCTATCAGCAGTAGATGATGCCAGCAACAGTTGATTACGTAGATCGTTCAAAGGAGTCATGTGGTAGAGGGTGGCAAGTGAATCGGAGAGGCGATCGCCCAGAATGGTGATTGGTTGGGGTGGTTAAGGGACCAACACTTGCGGATCAGTATCAGGCGAGCGCCTGTAAGCTGAACCCGAGAAGTAAAGAAACACAGAGTAGCAATCGCCTATCGCCGTGTGTTAAGAATAGAACACGCCTATCGCCGTGTGTTAAGAATAGAACACGCCTATCGCCGTGTGGATCAATACACGCCTATCGCCGGGAGAGAAAATCAGTACACGCCTATCGACCGTGTGTGGAGAATACGAGATCAGTGGTCAACAAAACGCCGAAAGGAGCACATCGCCTGATATTCAGATCGCCGGGGTTTTCACATCGCCGTACATTTGAGAAGATTAGTTCATCACGTTAAGGCTGCCAGTTCATCGTGTTAAGGCTGCGCCCACAGTAGCTAGCGCACTAGGCTACTCCCTGTGTGGATAACTTAGCCGCAGGAGCAAAGTAGAAGTAACGACTCAGTTGTAGGTTCTCCAGATGACGACACGTGTGTGACCAGATATCCTCCACGTGTCAAGAGGGATAACCGTCAGGAGAGAGAAAGATTCAGAGGCGCCAACTTGTTCTTTCAGGTGAAGTCATTGAGGTGCTTGGCGCGAAGCTGGTGAGAAGGAGGAGGCTAGAAGAATAAGCTCTGGCGTCTGGTCAAGGGGCTGGATCAGTGGTGTTATGGGGTTTTGAAGTCAGTGATTGTATGAAGCTCTGTATGGGGGAAAATGCAGAACTCCCTTATGGTTGGAACCAGGAGGGCGAACCAGTTTTGATTGAACATTTAGGGGAGCCTAGTCTGAAGCGTATTATGGGAGTTCTAGGCACCGAGCAAGCTAAAAGCTTTGTAATGGGGGAAGATGGGATATTAAGATTAAGGGCAAAAAAAAAAAAATTTGCATACCAGTAAATGAATAATTTAAGGGATAACAGAAAATTTAACTTTGCTCTTTTGGCGAAATGGAAATGGTGAATGATGAGTGATGAGAAAGGGAATGGAATTTGATGAAGTATTGGAGTAGTAAGAGTTGGTTCAGCAGACAACCGAGGAGCTGAAGCTGATACAAGGCAGAATGAGAGCTTCTCAAAGTCGGCAGATTCAGAGGAGAAGACCTTTGGAGTTTGCTGCTGAAGACCATGTGTTTATGAGAGTGACACCAACCAAGGGTGTAGGACGAGCTATCAGATCAAAGAAGCTGTCTCCTAAGTTTGTTGGACCATACCAGATCTTGAGGAAGAAAGGTCTTGTAGCGTACGAGATCGCCCTATCTTTCCTTTTAGCAAATCTGCATAATGTCCTTCACATATCACAGCTGAGGAAGTACATGGCAGACCCTAGTTATGTGCTGGGAGAGGACGATGGCAGATCAAGGATGACTTGTCCTTTGGAGTAAAACCAGTAAGGATTGACGATCAGCGAAGTAAACAGCTCAGAGGTATGACCATCAACATGGTGAAAGTGGTGTGGAATGAGAGATCGGGTGATTCAACTTGAGAGTTGGAAGAGACCATGAAAAAGGGCTATCCACATCTCTTTTCTTTGTAATTCAATTTTCGAGGACGAAAATTTTTGTTGTTAGGGAGATTGTAAGGACCTGGAAAATCTTATTGGAATAAAAGTGATATATTTTAAGTGAATTCTAAGTATGTTTTTATTTAAAATAAAAGTGAAGGAAAGTGTAGTTAGAAAGCCATGAGATCGCCTGGAACATGATCGCCAGGGCGCGAGAGGCATGCGGGCATCGCCAGGGCGCGAGAGGCATGCGGACATCGCCAGGGTGCGAGAGACATACGGGCATCGCCAGGGCGCGAGATGCATGTGGGCTTTGCCTGGGCGCGAGAGGCATGCGGGTGTCGCCAAGAGGAGACCTCGGTCGGTCTCCAGGAGGAAGAGACCTCGGCCGGTCTCCAGGAGGAAGAGACCTCGGTCGGTCTCCAGGAGGAAGAGACCGCGGCCGGTCTCCAGGAGGAAGAGACCTCGGTCGGTCTCCAGGAGGAAGAGACCTCGGTCGGTCTCCAGGAGGAAGAGACCTCGGTCGGTCTCCAGGAGGAAGAGACCTCGGTCGGTCTCCAGGAGGAGGAGACATCGGTCGTCTTCCAGAGAGAGACATCGGTCGTCTTCCAGAGAGAGACATCGGTCGTCCTCCAGGATGGGTCATCGGTGGATTGTCATCGCGCGAGAGGTCATCGGTGGATTGTCTTTGCGCGAGTGGTCATCGGCGAAAGGTTATCGCGCGATGTCGTGTTTCACGCAGATGAAGTGGGGCCCTGGTTTCCAGGATGAACGTGCTGCATGTGCGACATGTGGGCAGTGAAAGTCCTTCGGAACAGTAGCTCCATGTGCGCAGAGACGCCACGTGGCCATACTGTCAGGTTGCATTTAATTCGAGGAAGAAAACCCACCCAGGAGGGTTAGTTAGAGAATAGGTAATGATAGCTACATGGCAGGCCTATGTTCCTAGTATCGGAATGCACCGCCTCTTAGTGAGTTTAGAAACGCAGTGGGAGTATAAAAGGTGACAGAGTGAGTTCACCTTCATCTTTCTCTTTTCTCTCCTTTGCACTGCGACTCAGTATTCCCCAGGCACCAGCTTGACTACCAGTGATTGCCATAGAGCATTTGAGAAGGTTCTCTACAAGTTTTACCAATTAGAACGCTTAGGCAGAGTTCAGGCATCCTTTACGTTCGGTGGTTAGAGCTTGAAGTGAGTTTCACGCTGATCCAGGTAAGGGAAGCTAGTCTTTTTCCAACGAAAACGTTATATTTGCTGATTGAGATGTTGGGGCGACGTAGTCGCGGGTTCTTGCTTTCGTTCTGGGGTCCTGATGTTGAAATGCGAAGTGTTTACTGTAATCGATTCTGTTTTGATGTTAAGGGTGACGAGGTCGCCGGTTTCAAAATGTTCTTGTTTAAAACCCAGTTTTGTTCGTGATCGCCGGTTTCTGGAGGTGATCGCCGGTGTTCATCTGTTATTGAAATATCCTCTGTTTTTGTGATTATTTGGAACTGTTTGAGATTTAAATGTGATATTCGAAAATCTGAACCTTGGCATGAGTTTTTCTGTGACTGGAATCATTTGTTGAAATGTTATGTGATGTGTGAATGTTGTGAATGTGGGATCGAGGCATAGTATTTTCAGGAAAGGAAATACCGTGTAAGATCTGTGTAGGATGTGTATTGATCAGTGAGTGTCCTGGTGTAATGAGATGATCCTGACTCTACTGAGGTAATGAAATCACATAGAAGAAGTTACTCAGTTGTGGAGAGTCGAAGGAGGTCATACGTATGGGTGTCTCGTGTGAAACAGAACGAGTTCGGCCTGTAGTATGGATTTACCCTGTCATGCTGTGATAATGATGATATTGAGATTGTGTAATGCGCATGGCTGAGGGCACTTTCCAGCCTTTTAGCATGACAGGTGCATGTCTCAGGACGCTAAGTTCAATGCACGTGTTTTCCGGAATAGTGGTCAAGTGCCTAGTGTGATGAGTCAGTGGAAAGTCTGACGTGGGAAATATTGAGAAATTGAATTGGTAGACACTTGATTGCTGATGTGAATTGAGAGACTCTGGAATTGATTTGTGAGTTATGTGATTATCGAATGGTTTGGTGGAATATGAGAAAGTTGATGGTTTTATGTGGATGTCTTAAATTGATTTCATCTTGATTTTTTTTAAGTTCATTTTGAAACTCTCTTTTAAATGTCTAGCTTACCCCTTTGCGTTTTGGTTCTGTGATTGTTTCTTAAAACCTGTGATGATCGTGTAATCTTTACACGGGAGCAGATGAATCTTGCAGGAAGAAGAGCCCCTCAGTGAGTGGTCGCCGGGAGGAGATCGCCCGTTTTGCTTCTGTTGGGCGATCACCCGTTTCCTGTTCTCTGATCGAAGATCGCCCTTTTGATAGGAGATCGCCCTTTTGATAGGAGATCGCCCTTTTGATAGGAGATCGCCCTTTTGTTAGGAGATCGCCTTTTTATGTTGGGAGATCGGTTGTTTGGTTGTTTTTGCTGTTTTTATGTTTAAGTTTTGGAAAATGACCGTTTTGTATTAAACTCCCTGCGAGGAGAACTCCTTTGTGCATATATACAATTATGTTTATTTCAATATATTTGTTTTACCGTTATTTCATATTACGAAAAAAAAAAAAATGCGAAATGTATTTGGCGGGATGTTACATACACAGTGCATCGAGGTGACACTTCACCACACTCTCTCTGAGGCGTACACGTGTCCAGATTAGTGGCTGAAAAGCTTTGGCGCTTATGCTTCCCTAATTTGATAATATTTCGAAAACTCAAGCATTTCCCCACTGTTTCATCACTCTGCACGAACCCTTGCATTCTTCCTCCAAACTCTTTGCACCCTCTTCAACTAGATACCTCGTGTCCCGAAGTGCGCTTGTTTAAAGGTACGTTCTTTACCTTGTAACTGCTATGGTTTTATCATTCCGACATTCTTAATCTGCCTTGACTACTCTGGGACTGTTTAGGTTTTCTGCACTTTACGATTTTTGTGATTGTAAACTTGTTCTTTATTTTTCTGCTCTTAGGGAAGTACCCTCGTTTCCTCTTCTAAGTTTTTTGCTTTTTCTCTCTTTGTTTTAGCCTTTCTTCATAGGATGGATCAAACACCCCCAACTACAAGTTGTTATACCCTTGGGCTCCTAGTGACCTCCTAGCAGAAACTTTTGAGTTCACTATTTCTGCGAGCATAGTGACCTATAGGAAGAGTGAATCTCAACATAAATCTCGTATCTTTGGGAGGGAGCACGACAAATTTATGTGGGTAGCGCCTTGTAGGGTAGGCGAGTCTGTCTACTACGATGAGTCATTTGACTCAGAGGGACCCTTCTGCTTCATCTACTCCATTATCTTCAAAAAAACTCCTCCTCTGCCTACCCTTCACGGGCTTCGAGCAAGCCCTTCTGACCAAGATTAACATAGCCCCTGCCCAGCTACACCCTAAAAGCTGGGCGTTTGTTAGGGGATTCTTGATGTGAGTTGATTTTATGATTGTTCATTTTTATGGTGACACTTTACTTAGGATTGGATTTTATAAGACAAGTATGGTGAGAACCTAAGGAAAATCCCCATTGGACATGAACTTAACCAAGTGGTTAAGTAGATGTGAAGGTTCATTTCACAAAGGCGAAAGGAAAACGCAATTATAAGGTGATGATGATGACAAGTTATGGTGCGGAATTACATAAGGAAAACAAGAGCAACATATAAAAACCGAATAGACATAATGAAGCAAAATAAGAACATGTTTATGAATAGATGGAATGATAATGGAAGGAAAAGATGAAGGAAAAGGAAGCTTATGAGAAATGAAATTGAGAATGGTTGCATGCCACTTGGGTGGTGAAATGACTCTAAGATAAGTGAAGGATGCTGCCAAAACTCACAAAATAAGACCAATTTTGGAGGAGCTCACTCACTCACAATTCACACAAGAATTTGTGTATAGTAACTTTACTCTAATTTTCAACTTGTCAATACATGAGGTAGGCCTCCCTATTTAGATTTAGGAGCCTTGGAAAGCAAGCTTAAAGGGTAGAATGGGAAAAGGGAAAAAAAGTGGGCCGCCATAGGGTTTGACTAAGTCAATCCCGTATTCTAGGCTTATCCTTCTAGAAATTAGGTCAAAATGCCTTCAAATGGGCTAGGAACAAGCAAGAATGCTACCCACACCCCCTACTATGCTAAAGACACTTTATTCTACCTTATTTCTACTATGTGGACCCCTGATTTGAGTCCAATTTATTTACAACATTTTTCTAAATATTAAAGAAGACTAATAAGAAGAACTTCAAATGTTTTGGCCCTTGTCCATTCCTCGTATGAATGAAGTCCTTATTTGCTTGTTAAGATGACCCTTTATAGTTGGCATTCTTGGTCATGTTCTTGTGGACTTGGTTTTGGAGTCTTTGTGGGTAATCTAGCGCGTAAGGCTTCTCTTAACTGGAGTACAAATTCTAACAGGATGGCCACCTGGGTACCTCCTCGTGTACCTAAGCTCTAGGGCCACCTGTCCTGGGAGTGCCTTCACTATTCACGTGCCATGCATGCAGTCTCACTTGGAAACCCTAATCCTGATGGGCACTCAACCTTTCAAGACTCTGCACATAACTGTGCTTTCCCTGCCGCACGCATGGGTGCTTCGTGACTAAGGCCTCTCCCTATCTTTGGGCATTTTGCTGATAACTGGTCTTCTCTTGGGACCCACGTTAGATGTTCTAGTTCTGTTGTTCAAAACACCCAAGACCGATGTCACCTCGCCACACTCTGTTGCCGAGGACTCATCACCCTACTGAGTGACGAGGACACATCAGTCCACTCTGGTGATCGACACGCTGATGACTAATCACCCCACTAGTTCATACTACCTGTGGGACCCAACCCATGTGGCATTGGCCCATGTTGTGGGACCCAGCTGACGTGACTCACCATTACTAGTTGTTATCGGTGTCTGAGGACTGGTCTGTACACAAGCCCCCCAGTCTCGAGCTGTTAATTCGTTCAGCGAAGAGGCTAAGTCATCGGCTCGGGCGACCTACGTGGCACTGAGCGAAAAAACATGAACAACGCGCTGAAGGGACATCTCACCAACCTCCCTTAATCTGCGGGCACGTGGTGAGATCAACGGTTGGGGCTTTTTAACGCTTGCGCTACCTTGCCTACCTTAAACCCCTTCAAAACCCCGTGCCTTAGCACTGTTTCATCACTTTTCACTCAAACCTTCACAATCGCTATCTTCTCTCGAACTTTTACACTTCCATTCCAACCCTCGCAACCCCTCGTCTTCACTACCTCAAAGGTATGATTTTTATTCTTCTTCTTGCCTTTGTTTTATGATTCCGCTACTCTTTACATGCTATAACTACTCTGGGCCTGTTTATGATTTCTGCATTTTAAGGTTTCTGTTCTTCTTGCCTTTTACGTTCTTCATCTTCAAGTCTGTGTCCGCCATTTGAACACACCATCGCTTTCTTCTGAACCCTTTTTTTCCTTCTCCTTGCCTTTCATTTTGTTTTAGATTCGAGATGGCAAGAACCAACCACCTCCAACCCTCCTCCCGCCGTTGACTACAGGGCCCTCTACCCCTGGGCCCTTGAGGATCTCCTTGCTGAGACCTCCCAACTCACTTCTAGCGAAGACTGGAGGAAGCACAAGGACGACGAACACGAAATCAAAGGGCACGTCTTCGGCATAGAGAGTGATGAATACATTTTGGTTCGACCCTGCACTGAGGGTGAACCCGTATGTGCCGATGACCGCTGCAACAACGGGGTGCCCTTCTTCTTCTTTTACGCTACCGTTTTCAAACGAGTCAAAGTCTGCCTTCCCTTCACTGGGTTCGAAAGGGCTTTGCTCACCGAGCTGAACGTGGTGCCTGCCCAGTTGCACCCAAACAGCTGGGCCTTCATCAGGGCTTTCTCCATTCTCTGCAACAACTTAGGGTTCACTCCCTCGGTGGACGTGTTCCTATACTTCTTCGAGGCGAAGAGCCCTGGGAAGAGGCTTTGGGTAAAGCCTCAATGGGGTGGCGGGGAGGGTTCTGCTAACCCTCTTCCAGCATTCCTACGAAGGCTTCAAGGGGAAGTTCTTTCGGGTCTGCTGCAGCTCCTACGACTCCACCATGCTGGACGGGTTCCCCATATACTGGGTGGAGAAATTGAAATTCAAGAAACCCCGAGGACTCGAGGAGCTGACACCCTTCGATCATGACCTGTGCCAACTCCTTGCTTGCTGGGGGGTGGTATTTAACACTGCCCAGCTGATCAGGCACGAGTATCATGCTAAAACTCTCAGCATCTACATTTGTACTCCACTTACTTTATTTCTAATATCTACTTGTACTTGCATTTTGTAATTGTGTATTTGCATCTTGTAACTGTGTGTCTTACTCTATTGTAGATATGGTGTGCTGGATGCTGAAAAGAAGAAAAGGTTGGCCGATCTGCTGGGTCGTCGCACAGGAGGTGGCTCCTGCCCTGCTGGCCCCGCTTCTCCCGCCGTGGTTGCCCCAAGCCCTACCTCTGAAAGTAAACACAAGAGGGCAGCCACGGTGGTAATCTCTGAGTACGAGGACACCTGTTCGGGCCTCGTCTTCAAGAGAAATAGGGTGGAGGTTGTCGCGGCGACCTCTTCCGCAACAGAGGGGCAACCTTCATCCTTTAGGGAGCATCCCCCCAGTGCCTCTTCTCCCCCTGAGCCTCTCCTGGTGCTCGAAGGTGGGGGGGAAAACGCTCCCCCTTGTGATCAGGCACCTCCTGCCCCTGAACTCCCTCCTCTCCTCCAACAGACCCTCGCTTACCTGCCTGCCAAAGAGGTGATGGAGGCCCTGGATAGGAATTCACTAAGGACCCACATCAGCCATGGCCTTGGTGAGTTCCTCGCCGCCTCTAGTGCCTTGCTGATCCACGGGGATGCTGACGTGGAGGTGAAAGAGAAGGTGGCCCAACTGGAGAGGAAGTTAGAGTAGAAGAAAGGGCTGGAGCTTCAAGCTCAACTGGCTGCTAAACGCGAGCCTGCTATGAACTAGGAGTTAAGCAGTCTTCGCCAGTCAAAAAAAGAGACCAAGAAGCTCCTCTTCTCTAAGGGGCAAGAGGTTCTCTAGCTTGAGGCCAAGATCCTCCCCCTCCGTAATAAAATCATAGACCTAGAGGAACAATTGGAGGCCCAGACAAAAATGACCTAGCTGGAGGAGAGGGCTACCACCCAAGAAGTTCAGCTGGGCAAAGTTGAGGAAGAGCTTGCCCAACAAGTTGAGTTGCTCAAGAAGACCAAGGCAGAACTTACTGAAGACGCCGCTGACGCCTACGGGGAGGGGTTTGGCGATGTTCGTGCTCAGTTTGCTTGCGCGCATCCTGAGATGGACCTCTCGCCATTCTCTGTATCTATGCAGGTAGTCGATGGGTAAATAGTGCCTGGATAGGTCTTCTGAGCAGCTATACTCTATGGCTGAACTTCTTGTAACAATCTTTTTGTAATCGCTCTTCCAATATAATAAATATATTTAACTTTGTTAATATAAACCTGTTCACCTTGGTGCATCAACTTACTTGTATTTGTATCTTGATTGTTGTCTGGCTACCTTGGCATACTCAGCTAGTCAATCTCTTCGGCATAGAATCATCCCATAAGTAGCGTGTTTAATTCTGACCGATAAGTGTAATCACCACCCTTGGGTAAGAGAACACTCCTTTGTCTACCTTGGCCTTTTCTCTCAGAGGAGAAGGGTTCTTCACGACTCCCTTCACGGACCTCCCCTTGTACTACGTCTAAGAGGATTTAACTAATGAACCACCTCATTCAACCCTGATGTTCTCACTCGAGGGGGGGGGGTGTCCTTTGCGGACCCTTCTTTTCCACCTCGAGACTTCTAACATACAGGCTATTTCTTGGCTGACCTCTCATCACCCTTAGGCATGTGTGGGTCTTACTAGCAAACTCTACCGTTCAAGTTGGGTGTTTTCACTCGAGGAGGAGGTGTTCTTTACGAACCTTCCTTTTACCCCTTCGAGACTTCTAACACTAGTTTGTATTTACTTGACCCTCCTTGCTCGAGACAAGGGAGGATTTCATTGGTACGAGTCGTCCTTGGTGTTCTCACTCAAAAAAGGGGAGGCATTCTTTGCGAACCTTCCTTTCCCGCTTTCGAGACTTCCACCCCAAGCTAACGAGTTTTAACTGACCACTCATCGCCCTTAGGCGAGGGAGAACTTTGACTGGTGAACCTTTTTGTTCAAGTTGGGAGTACTCATTGGAAGAGGAGGTGTTCTTTACGAACCTGCCTTCCCACTATCGAGACCTCTAACCCCCAAATGATGGGTTATGAACTGACCTCACATCGCTCATATGCGAGGGAGGATTTAACTGATCAACCTTTTTGTTCAAGTTGGGAGTTCTCACTTGAAGAGGAGGTGTTCTCTACGAACCTACCTTCCAACTATCGAGACCTCTAACCCCAAATGACAGGTTCGAACTGACCTCATATCGCTCATAGGCGAAGGAGGATTTAACTGATGAACCTTTCTGATCCTGCCGCGGACTTGAATGTGGAGTATGCCTCGTCACTCCTTCGTCTAGCCCTATGCAACCGCATGTTCTGCAAGAATGCTCCAAGAACCTTCTCTGGAACTCCTAACGATGCCTGCAAAACAACACAGAGGGCGCCTCTAGCGGCCGTGTGCACTCCGACGCTCAAGTCAGGCAACAAAACCACCAAAAACTCTTTCTGAATCTCTCTGTGAGACTAGTGTGTGGTCTCAGATCCACTTTCTCTCTCTATAACTGAATTCTGTTATCACTGTGCAACGTGTGTAAAACGTGCCCACAATGACTCAGAAATGTGTGTATCTCTGTAAAACTGTAAAAACTGTAAAGACTTGTCAAACTGTCAAAATTTGTGTACCTTACATGACGTGGAGTGCTTTTATACCTGGGCCGCACCTCTCTCTCAGATGGTGACACGTGGAGGCATGCAACTTGCATCTAACCGTACGCGTGTCACACCTGAAGGGCCTTTGCGCTTTCTCTGTGCGCCTAAGTTATTCCCTTGCGGAGTAACTTAGCGAGTTTCTTGCCTCTGAGTGAGTCGCATGCTCCCAGGAGAGCACCAGGTGTGGCTGGTCTAAGCACACTCACCAAGCGCTACATCCTGCATGCATGACCTCACCACACAGTGCCATGCACGTAATGGGTTAAGAGAGTCACTGATCACTGACCATCTTATTAGCTCTCTCATACCATCCTCATGCACGACCCTACTGGCGAGCAGCTCTTCTTCTTCTGGTTTGGAATCATGCGAGGTGCATGCGTAACGCTCTCGCTGGGAGCCTAGGTCCCAGTTTAAATGCGTGTAGCAAGAAACCCCGATGACCATGCACCGATGACTGATC
Organism: Phaseolus coccineus; assembly: GCA_037954025.1. Lineage (NCBI taxonomy): Eukaryota > Viridiplantae > Streptophyta > Magnoliopsida > Fabales > Fabaceae > Phaseolus > Phaseolus coccineus. The sequence goes on along the minus strand of CM075686.1, from coordinate 15,785,310 downwards.
TGTGCTTCTTTACTTCTCGCGCTCTGGTTCTAGGCGCTCATCTAGGCACTGATCTGCGGGTGGTGGTCACTTAGCAACTGACCACCAATCACCGTTCTGAGTGATCTCCTCCCTGATTCACCTGCTATCTTATTCCACGTGTCACCATGTGAATGGTCCACGTGGTCATCTGCTGTTGACGTCATCGACTACCGATGACTGATTACTTCTCGTGCTCTGCTTCCAGGCGCTAATCTAGGCACTGATCTGTGGGTGGTGGTCACTTAGCAACTGACCACCGATCACCGTTCTGAGTGATCTCCTCCCTGATTCACCTGCTATCTTATTCCACGTGTCACCCTGTGAATGGTCCATGATCTGGTCAGTCATCAGTAGTTGATGACGTCAGCAGCCGTTGACCACGTGGACCATGCACAGGGTGGCACGTGGTAGAAAGAGCAAGTGAATCAGGGAGGAGATCACCTAGAACGGTGATCGGTAGTCAGATAACAAGTGGCCACCACTCCCAGTTCAAAGCATAGATAAGCGCCTGGAGGCACCGCACGGACGTCGGTGGATAGTCATGAGGCACCGCCCGGTGGTAAGTGCATGCAGAGGGCGGTCGGTCATCGGTGTTCTTGCCAACGCGTGCTAAGCTGGGACCAAGGTTCCCAGCGAGAGCATTACACAAGAAGTACAGATCAGTAATCGCCTGTGATGATGAGTAATCGCCTATCGCCTTGAGGATGAGTGATCGCCTATCGCCTTGAGGATGAGTAATCGCTCATCGCCGGTATGGATCAGTACTCGCCTAGATTACACATGATCGCCGTGTGTGAAGGTTAGGAGATCAGATGGTCAGCAAGTCGCCGAAAGAGCACATCGCCGGGTGTTTGAGAAGACTTGGCAAGCACTTGTTGTATGGTCTAAGTACAGAGGATAAGTGGCATATCTGCCACCATGTGTAGTGTGAGCTGCGATGCCCAGTGTTAACCAGCTCGCCATGTTAAGGTTGCGCCTAGAGTAGCCTGTGTACTAAGCTACTCCCTGTGTGGATAACTTAGTCGCAGGGGCACAGTGGAAGTAACGTTTCAGCTGCAGATACTCCAGATGGTGACACGTGTATGACCAGATGTTATCCACGTGTCAAGAGGAATAACCGTCAGGAGAGAGAAAGACTCAGGTATATCTACGAAACTCTTAACGAAATTAAGGGGTTTTTTGACAGATCTTACAACTTACACATTTTAGAGTTTACAGTTACACACGAGTCTCACAGAGAGATTCAGTGATAGATTTGGTGTTCCTGTTGCCTGACTTGAGCGTCGGAGCTACAACGGCCGCCAGAGGCACCGTCTGTGTGTTTTGCAGGCAGCGTTTGGAGTTCCGGTGGTGGTTCTTGGAGCGTTCTTGTAGAACAGAGGGCTAGACGAAGGAGTGACGAGGCAATCCTCCACGTTCGAGTCGAGCGGCAGGATCAGTCCACATGGTCATCTGCTGCTGACGTCATCGACTACCGATGACCGACCGGATCACTTTCTGTTCAAGTTGGGAGTTCTCACTCGAAGAGGATGTGTTCTCTACGAACCTACCTTCCAACTGTCGAGACCTCTAACCCCAAATGACAGGTTCGAACTGACCTCACATCGCTCATAGGCGAAGGAGGATTTAACTGATGAACCTTTCTGTTCAAGTCGGGAGTTCTCACTCGAAGAGGAGGTGTTCTCTACGAACCTACCTTCCAACTCTCGGGACCCCTAACCCCAAATGACAGGTTCGAACTGACCTCATGTTGCTCATAGGCGAAGGAGGATTTAACTGATGAACCTTTCTGTTCAAGTTTGGAGTTCTCACTTGAAGAGGAGGTGTTCTCTACGAACCTACCTTCCAACTATCGAGACCTCTAACCCCAAATGACAGGTCGAAATGAATTGTACAAAAACATTCAACAATATATCTTAACTGAAAATTTTATGGGGTGACCTCATTAAAAACCCTTAGAAGGGAAAAAAGAGTGTCCCCTAAACTGTGTACAATGTTACATCTTAGTCTTAACTGAAATAAAACTTCAAGTGACTCGTATTCCATGTACGAGGAATCGGACCACCTTCAAGAGTCTCAAGCCTGTACGCTCCATTTCCAAGGGCCCCTGTCACCCTAAAGGGACCGGTCCACTTGGGGGACAACTTGTTCTCTATCTGGTAGGGAGATTTCTTTCGCATGACTAGGTCGGCGACCTGGAATTGCCGAGCTCTCAACTTGGAACTGTGCTTGAGCTTAACCCTTCTCTTCAATGCTTTGGCTTTGACTCCTGCCTCTTCCCTTACTGCGTCTAAGAGATCCAAATTCACCTTCCTTTCCTCGTTGGACTCCTCAGCCACAAAGTTCTGGAAACGTGGAGAGCTCTCCTGGATCTCTACAGGGATCATGGCGTCTGAACTGTATACCAAGCTGAAGGGGGTCTCCTTGGTGGTGGACTGAGGAGTAGTATGGTAAGCCCACACAATTTTGGGAACTTCCTCAGCCCAAGTTCCCTTGGCTTTCTCCAGCCTTCTCTTCAGCCCTCTAAGTAGGACTCGGTTAGCTGATTCAACCTGCCCATTAATCTGAGGATGCTTGACTGATGCAAACACCTGTTTGATTCCCAACTCTGTGCATAACTTTCGCAAGACAAGGGCATACAAAGCCACACCAAAAGCATATAGGGCAAGAAGAGGAGCGTCTAGGGCCATGGGAGGAGCGTCTAGGGCCATGGGAAGAGCGTTTAGGACCATTTACTAGGTCCATGGCCAAAAGACTACATGAAGATGTTGACCTATCTACGGATGGGAGAGAAAGATATTTGTACATGTTACATGAAGGCCCATCAAGAGTAGCTTAGTGTTAGTTGTGGTGTAAATAGCACAAACTTGATTCCATGAAGGTTTAACCTAGCTTTTGTTACATTTCTAGAAGCATTCCTAAAACTAGGGCCGGCCATGAGTGATGTGTCCTATGTGTTGACATTTGCATTTCATTTTGAGTACATTTGCTTAGCATTAGGTTAAGCTTTATGGTCCTCCTTAGCCTATAAAAGGAGGAGCCAACCTATTGTATTTTTAAGATTAAATAGAGTATTGTTATGCTGCCCAAATTGTGCCATACACTACTCATTGCCTAATACTTAGGTTTTAATCTTCAATTCATCACTACCAAAAGGGCTGGTCGAACCTCCCCATTTCCTTACTCTTCATGCACCTTCAAGGCACCCATGCTTCCTAGGAAGACCTTGCTCACTTCCTCCATAAGCTTCCACATTCATCATCACTAAGGAATTCCAAAATCCAAAGAAGAGCTCATAGGGAGGCTATCAAATCATCCCGTTAGTCCCTACTACCTGTGGGACCCAGCCCATGTGGCTCTGGCCCATGCTTGTGGGACCCAGCTGACGTGGCTCACCATTACTAGATGTTCTCAGTGTCCGAGGACTGGTCGGTACACTATTATTTATAGAAAGAAACATATTTTAATAATGCATAGCAGAGTTGGAGTGTGGAAGTAAAAAAAATCAAAAATGCAGAATCAGTACAAATTTGATTCCTGCAGTAGTTTGCAGGTTTTTCGAAAGGAGCAAAAGCATTTTAAAAAGGTGTTTCAACCATTAATATAAATTTGTTTTCCAAACACTTAGTCAAGTAAGTTTGAATTCCTAGATAAAACAGCCATAAACCTGCTGGTCAAAACAGTAATGCAGTTAAGGGTCAAACAGGATCTCTTTCCTAGTCATGTAGATTTCAGAAACAGAAATAAACAGATTAAAAAGAGAAACAACAGGTTTAAATTCTACAGCTGTGAACAGTTTATACTGATGATCCCTAGTTCATTTAGCAGAAAATTGAACCTTTCTTTGGAAAGAGGTTTCGTGAACAGATCAGCAAGTTGTAACTCAGTTCCAACAAACTTAATTTCACAGGTTCCACTTGCAACATGCTCTCTTAAAAAATGATGCCTTATTTCTATGTGTTTGGTCCTTGAATGCATGACAGGATTTTTTTACAAGTTAATAGCACTGGTATTGTCACACATTATAGGTATATTATTTAGGACAACACCAAAGTCACTTAGCTGTTGTTTTAACCACAAAGTCTAAGCACAACAACTTCTTGCTGCAATATATTCAGCCTCAGCTATGGAGAGAACAACGCAGACTTGCTTTTTGCAGTGCCAAGTGTAAGGACCTGTAAAATTAAATTGGAATAAAAGGAATATATTTTAAATGAATTCTAAGTATGTTTTTATTTAAAATAAAAAGGAAGGAAAGTGTAGCTTAGAAGACTATGAGATCGCCTGGTTAGTACATAATCGCCTGTCGCCTAGACTACATATGCGGGCATCGCAAGGGCGCGAGGTATGTGGACATCGCCAGGGCGCGAGGTATGCGGACATCGCCAGGGCGCGAGACACATGCAGACATTGCCAGGGCGCGAGGTATGGCATAGATTTAAGAACAAGACATAGATTTCAGAATTGAAATTTGGAATGGAAATGGAATGGAAAAGAGATGAGTGAAAGGAAACTTAGGAGAATGAAGGTAGAGAAGTGATCACGCCACTTGGATGGTGGTTTGCTCCAAGATGAGAGAAGAATGCCGCCACTTGAGAGCTCTCTAATTCTCACAAGATAAGACAATGGTGTAAGGAGACAAAGCTCACAAACTCTAACACAAATTGTGTATAGTAACTTTACTCTAAATTCAACATATGAATACATGAGGTAGGCCTCCTTATTTATAGATTTAGGAGCCTTGGAAAGCAAGCTTAAAGGGTAGAATGGGAAAAGGGAAAAAAGTGGGCAGCCATAGGGTTTGACTAAGTCAATCCCGTATTCTTGGCTTATCCTTCTAGAAATTAGGTGAAAATGCCTTCAAATGGGCTAGGAACAAGCAAGAATGCTACCCACAACCCCTACTATGCTAAAGACACTTTATTCTACCTTATTTCTACTATTTGGACCCCTTATTTGAGCCCTGTAAGGACCTAGATATTTATTTGGAATAGAAGAAGTATAATCTTAATGAATTCTGAATATGTTATTACTTAAAAACAAAAAGGGCTTATAATGGAATTTCATGGTGGTCAGACCTCGGATGTCGCCCAAGGTCTGAGGGCGACGCTGTAGAAGTCGGTCGGTGGACCATAATGGGTTTCAGAAATTCACATGTATGGCGGTGTGATTTGAACCTTAGAAGCGCCATGCATGCAGGATAATTGCGGAACTGTACGCTTGGACATAAGAGATTTGCCTTGGTGTTGCATGCTTAGGCACGTAAGGATTGAGTACTGAGCTGCCCTCGGGCAGGAGAAGCTACTGACGTCAGCGAGCCATGTGGGCGTGATGAAACAGACATGGAGTAGTGAGATGAAGAACCTTCAGCAGGGCGTGGCGATGTGTCATCAGTCATCGCCGAGATGAGACGCACATCCGTCATCGTCAGGGCGAGAAGCACGCGGGCGTCGCCAGGACGAGAGACACACATCATCGCCAGGATGAAGGGCGCATCGGTCGTCTTCCACTGAGAGACATCGGTCGTCTTCTAGGGAGAGACATCGTTTGTCCGCCAGGATGAGTCATCGGTGGAAGGATATCGCGCGATGTCGTGTTTCACGCAGATGAAGTGGGGCCCAGGCCCCCAGCATGAGCGTCTTGCATGCGCGACACGTAGTCAGTGAGCGTACTTTGGCTCCAGAGAGTTGGTATGGAAAGTGACCCAAAACCCACGTGGCCACACTGTTCAAGGAAGTGTGCACGCAAGCTTTCCTGCAGAGTGGGTGGTGGCAGCGACAATTGTGGAACAAGTTGGTTTAGTTTTAAAAACTCACTTCAGAGAGGCAAAGAAGGTTGTTGTGGTTCAAGAGTGACAGAGTGAGTTACCTTCATCCTTCTCTTTTCTCTCCTTCACTCTGCGATTCAGGCCTTATCACGTCCCTGCTTGGCTATCGACGACTGCCATATAGCACCTGGGAGGTTCTCTGAAAGTCCTCCAAACCAGACGCTAAAACAGAGTTAAGGCATCCTTGAAGCTCGTTGGGTTGGAACTCTTAGTGAAGTTTACGCAAGTCCAGGTAAGGGAAGCTAGCCTTATTTCCAACGAAAACCTTAAGTTAGATGATTTTGATAATGGGGCAACGTGGTCGCCGGTTTCATCTTCTTTTTCACGATGCTCTGTTTTTATGTGTTTGGGCGACGTGGTCGCCGGTTTTAAACCCTTTTTTTCATGATGTTCTGTTCTTATGTGTTTGGGCGACGTGATCGCCGGTTTTAAATACAGATTTCGAAATCTCCTGTTTTGGACGTGATCGCCTGTGTTATTATTGATTTCGAACTCCCCTGTTTTAGTGTCGTTGAGACTGTTTGAGATTTAAATGTGGAATGCATGTGATATTCGAAAATCTGAACCTTTGAAATGATTGTTGCTGTAAATTGAATCATTCATTTGAGTGGTATGATGGTCTAAATGTTGTGGATGTGGGATCAAGGCATAGTATTTTCAGGAAAGGAAATACCGTGTAAGATCATGAGTAAAGTGTATTGACTAGGGACTTGTCTAGAAGGAGATATCCTGACTCTGCTGAGATAATGGAATCACGTAGATGAAGTTATTCAGTTGGTGAGAGTCGAAGGAGGTTCATATGAATGGGTGAGTCGTGTGAAAAAGAACGAGCTCGGCCTGTTATATGAATTAACCCTGTCATACTAGGAGAATGAAGATATTGAGATTCATTTATGCGCATGGCTGTGTGAGTTTCACAACGACCCTGTGTGGGTGATGTGGTATGACAGGTGCAGATCTCTGGGTCTGAGTCAACGCACGAGTCTTCCGGAAGTAGTGTCAAGTGTCTATGTGTGATGAGTCAGTGGAAGTCTGACGTGAGAAATGTGAAATATTGAGAATGTTTGATAGACACTTGATGGTTGTGTGATATGAATGAGAAAGTGATGGACTCTTGTGAATGTTTAAAAAGGGCTGATCTACGTTGGTTGTCCAGTATATAATTTAAAGTTTTAAAAATATCTAGCTTACCCTTTGTATTGTTCTGTGGCTGCTTTCTCTTAAAACTGTGATGATCGTGTATTTTACACGGGAGCAGATGATCTTCCAGGGAGTAGAGCTCCTCAGTGAGTGGTCGCCGGAAGGAGATCGCCTGTTTCTGTCTCTATGTGGTGATCGCCTGTTTTCTGTTGTGATAGCAGATCGGCTGTTTTGGGTCTTTTGATAGGAGATCGCCTGTTTTATATTGGGAGACCGCCGGTTTCATTTTTGATCCGGTCGGTCATCGGTATCCAATGACGTCAGCAGCAGATGACCACGTGGGCCAGTCACAGAGCAACACGTGGCATGAGATAGCAGATGAACAAGGGTGGAGATCGACTCCTACATAAGCGCCTGGAAGCAGAGCGCGAGAGTGATGAAGCACCGATCAGTCATCGGTGTATACAGAATGGTCAGTCATCGGTATATACAGATTGATCAGTCATCGGTGCATGCAGAGTGATCAGTCATCGGTGTATACAGAGTGATCAGTCATCGGTGTATACAGAGTGATCAGTCATCGGTGTATATAGAATGATCAGTCGTCGGGGGTTCCTTGCCAACGCGTGTTAAACTGGGACCCAGGCTCCCAGCGAGAACGTTACCCAAGGACCTCGCCTGATTCCATAAGCAGAGCACGACAACGTGAAGAAGCGCCATCGGACATCGGCCAGGACGAGAGATACCTCGGTCGTCGGTGTGTGTCGAGGCGACATCGGCCGTGCGATGTGTACAACGCGACCAGTGACCAGTAAAGCACTCAGAGGCAGGAAGTGGCCATAGTCGCGAGACGACCATGCATGAAGATGAGAAGACACAGGCAGGTGCAGAATCCTGCTGGGACGAGAACCCATCAAGGCTAGAGTCTCCCAGTGAGCTTGCACACATGCCACGTGGACCGTGAAGATGTTCCTAGAGAATAGGTAGGGCAGATAGGCACAGAAGTCGAGGGGTCCAGAGACACCCACGCAGCCTCCCCTGTCAGACTTTGCGTTTAAGTGAAGAAGGCTGGCGTGCAAGGTAGTCTTGGGGAGTGGAAACGACAGTGCAGAGTAATCAAGTGGCCCTAGAGGTAGCCTGTAGGGGCTACACCGGTTTATATGAGGAAGAAGAAGACCAAACCAGGTATGAGTTTTTTACCTCAGAATACACAACACAAAGCTAAGGACACTCAGTTTCCGAATCAAAGGGGACTGAGGGCACACACACACGGGTCTCACACAGAGAGAGATCCGAGAGAGAGTTTTGGTGTTCCCGTTGCCTGACTTGAGCGTCGGAGCTACAACGGCCGCTAGAGGCGCCGTCTGTGTGTTTTGCAGGCATCATTCGGAGTTCCGTCGAAGGTTCCTGGAGCCTCCTTGCAGAACACGCAGCAGCTGGAAAGCCAGACGAAGGAGTGACGAGGCATTTCCCCACGCTCGAGTCCGCGGCGAGATCATTTGGCGCCCACCGTGAGGCCCGAAGTAAAACGAAGCCCCCATACACAAGAACGAGAGCAGGAATCGCACAGATGAGTAGGAGAACCAGACAAACGACACCTCCACCGCCCGCTGGTGAAGGAACTGTGACCATGGCGCAGGTCATGGAGATGATGCGCGCGTTGCAGGATAACGTCGCGGCGTCGAGAGTTGAGCAGGAGAAGATGCATGCAGAGCTGACTGCATCGCATAGCAGAAATGAAGAGTTGAACCGCGTCAACGAGGAGCTGCGTAGGGAGTTGCAGGCGCAGAATGAGCGCGTATCCGAAGATAGGACGTCGATGCCGCCGTCGCCCCCTAGAGCATTTCCTATGCCCTTCTCCCCCGAGATCATGAACACGGTGGTGCCACCCAACCTGGTGGGAGTGAAAGCGTCGTTCACGGGGGTGGAAGACCCAGAGGCACATTTGACAGCCTTCCACACTCAGATGATGCTGTCTGGAGGTTCAGACGCAGTGTACTGCAAAATGCTTATGAGTACGCTGAGCGGAGTAGCCATGGAGTGGTTCGTGAGCTTGCCGGAGGGCCACATCACCTCCTTCCATCAGTTCTCAAAGCTATTCACGGAGCAGTATGTCGTCAACAGAGCGCCGCCAGTGGTGACTTACGACCTGTTCGACGTGCGCCAGAACCAGGGGGAGTCACTGAAGGACTTCCTCAACCGCTTTGGCGCGCAGGTGGTGAGATTGCCCAGCAAGGATGAGGACATGTTAGTGCACGCGTTCAAGAAAGGCGTGCTGCCTGGTCCTTTCAGTGAATCCCTGATCAGGAGCCACCCCGCCACCTTTGCTGAGATACGGTGACGCGCGGTGGCGCACATTGTGGCAGAGACAGAGGTCTCTGAGAAGAGAGGCAACACTGCGCCGACGAAGCCGCGCGGAGGTCAGGGGAAGCAGCAGCAGCAGGTGCGGGTATATGAGGCCAAGGAAGGGAGGAAGGTGCAGGGAAGGCCTCGTCCGTATGCGCCCAGGAAGGATCAGCCCAGGGGGCGTGCAAGGGAGAACAACACACCCCCTAGGTATGATTTCGTGATAGAATTGGCAGAGCTGATCGCCATCCCTGCCGTGGCTGCAAGACTCCGAGTACCAGAGAAAACCGACAAGGTACTTGGAGGGAGGAAGGACGAGTGGTGTGAGTTCCATCAGGCTTATGGACACACACTCCGATCCTGCCTGACGTTGGGGCATCAACTCGCTGAGTTGGTGAAGACAGGATTCCTGACCGATTACCTGCGGGAGGCCCAAGGTGATCGCGCTTCGGGGTCTCAGACAGGCGATCAGCAACACGAGATCCCTGTGCATGGGGACGTGAGGTGATGGAGGATGCAACGCTGGGGGGGCTCCCAGGCAGCTCAGGAGGAAGCTCCTCATGAATAAGGCGTCGCCAGGGCGGTCATCGCCTATGAAAGGAAGAGGCCCATACAGAGTGGAGCTTATTGGCTGGAGACTCTGCGTGGGGCACCTATCCCAGAGCATGGAACGCTACACATTCAAGTTTCTACTTCAGTTAAGTTGTAAGGTAGATGCGTTCTTGCGCTGCACACACACCCAATGTATGTACTGTAAATAGTTGAACAGATCAGGGGGCACTCTTTTCCCGATGAGGGTTTTTAACGAGGCCACCCAATAAAAAAGATTTCAGTATGTCAAGTGTGCACATGTTTCCCAGTTTCAAGTTCCGCTTGCCCCAAATGCAAGTCCAAGGGATCGGTTGGAGCCTGCTCGCTGTAACATCCCGCCAAATACATTTCGCATTTTTGCATTTTCGTAATATAAAATAACGGTAAAACAAATATATTGAAATAAACATAATTGTACATATATATAAATGAGTCTCTCCTCGCAGGGAGTTTGATACAAAAGGCCCTTTTCCAAAACTTAAACATAAAAACTGCAAATAATACAAACAGCCGATCTGCTAACAGAAACGGCGATCTCCCATCAGACAGGCGATCTCCTATCATACCGGCGATCTCCTATCAGAAAGCAAAAACGGGTGATCGCCTAACAGATCAGAGATAGGCGATCTCCTTCCGGCGATCACTCACAGGGGAATTCCACTTCCTGCAACCTCATCTGCTCCCGTGTAAAGATACACGATCATCACAGTTTTAAGAAAGACATCCACAGAAACAAAATACAGGGTAAGCTATATATTTAGGAAAACTTTGAAGCAAGAGCATACATAAGAACTCCACAACATCCATGAACCGTATCAATATCAGCCATCACATTTCCATATTCCACAAGACTATCAGGAAGTCCCCAAATTCACAAATCAATCCAAGAGTATTTCAATTCACATCAGCAATCAAGTGTCTATTAATTCAATTTCACATTTCTCACGTCAGACTTTCCACTGACTCATCACACCAGACACTTGACCACTATTTCCGGAGACTCGTGCGTTGATTAGACCCAGAGATTCGCACCTGTCATACCACACCACTGTGAAATCCACACAGGGTCGCTGTGAAATCCACACAGCCATGCGCATACACCATCTCAATATTCTCATTATCACGGTATGACAAGGTTAATCCATACAACAGGTGGAGCTCGTTCTTTTTCACACGAGACACCCATACGTATGAACCTCCATCGACTCTCCACAACTGAGTAACTTCCTCTATGTGATTTCATTACCTCAGTAGAGTCAGGATGTCTCATTATAGGATCACCGATCAATACACCTATTACACGACCTTACACGGTATTTTCTTTCCTGAAAATACTATGCCTCGATCCACAATCACAACATTCAACACATCCCATAACACTTCAATGAACGATTTCAATCACAGCAAAACTCATACCAAGGTTCAAATTTTCGAAAACCACATTTAAAATCTCAAACACTTTTGAAACAGCATAAAACAGGGGATATATCAATAACAGATGAAAACCGGCGATCACCTCCAGAAACCGGCGATCACGAACAAAACTGGGTTTTAAACAAGAACATTTTGAAACCGGCGACCTCGTCGCCCTTAACATCAAAACAGAAAACGATTACAGTAAACACTTCGCATTTCAACATCAGAACCCCAGAACGAAAACAAGAACCCGCGACTACGTCGCCCCAACATCTCAATCAGCAAATATAACGTTTTCGTTGGAAAAAGACTAGCTTCCCTTACCTGGACTTGCGCAAAACACCAGGAGCTCCGAAACCCAACGAAGCTTAAAGAATGCCTTGGCTCTGTTTTTGCGTCTTGTAACATCCCGCCAAAATAAAACCATACATACATATATAAAGAAAATAAAGGTACACAAATAATATTGGAGAGTACATGATAATATATATATAAGTAATGAAGTTGCTCCTCTTAGGGAGTTTGATACATAACCAGCCAAAGGTTTTCAACACTTAACAAAATACAACGAAATAGACGAACAGGCGATCTCCCTACAACTGGGCGATCTCCTATCAGGAAGGCGATCTCCTATCAGGCAGGCGATCTCCTATCAAACCGGCGATCTCAACTTCCTGTAACGTCATCTGCTCCCGTGCAAATTATACACGATCATCACAAGTTTTAAGAAGAACACCCACAAGACGAAAACGCAGGGTAAGCTAGATATTTTAAGGAGGTTTAAAATGAGGCATTTAAAATCATGAACATAATAGATCAAGGTAAAACATTTTCCAAGATATCCATGTAAAACGTGGAGCTACTCATAGCATTCAACTGCTCGCCCAAAACCACAGACTTCACAACATTCACCCATAGTCATTTCCATTTCACAATACAGCATCAAGTGCCTATCAATATTCCAGTTTCTCATTTCACATGCCAGACTTTCCACTGGCCCACAATGCATAGACACATGACACTACTTCCGGATTGACTCGTGCGTTGACTCAGGCCCAGAGATTTGCACCTGTCATACCTACCACTGTGAATCCACACAGCATGCGCATATACCATCACATTGTTACCATTCTCTCGGTATGACAAGGTAAATTCGTATAACAGGCCGAGCTCGTTCCCATTTGAACAACTCACCCATACGTACGAACCTCCTTCGACTCTCACCAACTGAATAACTTCATCTACTTGATTCCATTATCTCAGCAGAGTCAGGATATCTCCTTCTAGACAAGCCCCTAGTCAATACACCTATACAGATCTTACACGGTATTTCCTTTCCTGAAAATACTATGCCTCGATCCCACATTCACAGCATTCAAAACATCATACCACTCAAATACATGATTCAATCATAAAACAATCATTTCAAAGGTTCAGATCTTCGAATATCTCGTTTAAATCTCAAGTAGTTTCAAAGCAACACCCAGAAACAGAGAGTTCACAAACAACGCCAAAACCGGCGATCTAGTTCAAAAACAGGGCGTTTCGAAGGCTTTATATAAAACCGGCGACCACATCGCCCAAACACATAAAACAGAGTATTTCACGAAGACGAAAGCGAAAACGGCGACCACGCCGCCCACACTTCAGAAAATAGCTAAACTATGGCTCGTATTAAAGATGGAGGCTAGCTTCCCTTACCTGGACTTGCGCAAACACCAGGAGCTCCGAAATCCAACGAAGCTTGAAGAACGCCTTGGCTCTGTTTTTGCGTCTGGCTTTGAAGGACTTGCAGAGAACTTCCCAGGTGCTCTAATGGTGGCCGTCGCTCGTCGTGCTCTTGTGTGAAGGTGCCCGAATCGCAGCGCGAAGGAGAGAAAATGGAGGAGAAGGGAGGTACTCACTCTTTCGCTCTTGAACAACTGAAATGTCTTGTTCCCTCAGCAGTGGGTTTTTCCATCTTAAACCAACTTGTCCACAAAAGCAGCTGCCACAACCCACTCTGCAGGGAAGTCTGAGTGTACCTTTCTCTGAACAGTACGACTACGGTTGTCTCTTGTGCATGCCAACCACTGCTCTGAACAGTACGACCGCGAGTGTCTCTTGCGCATGCCAACATTCTGATGTCACTGTTCTGAACCAACACTTTTGTCTACGTGTCGCGCGTGCCGCGCGTCTCATGCTGGGAGTCTGGGTCCCACCTTCTCTACGTACAACTCGACATCGCGCGATAACCTTCCACCCACTCATCCTGGAGGACGACCGATGTCTCTCTCTGGAAGACGACCGATGTCTCTCTTTGGCGATGCCCGCATGCCCTGCGCCCTGGCGATGCCCGCATGCCTCGCGCCCTGGCGATGCCCGCATGCCTCGCGCCCTGGCGATGCCCGCATGCCTCGCGCCCCGGCGATGCCCGCATGCCTCGCGCCCTGGCGATGCCCGCATGCCCCGCGCCCTGGCGATGCCCGCATGCCTCGCGCCCTGGCGATGCCCGCATGCCTCGCGCCCCGGCGATGCCCGACGACACACCACGCCCTCCTGAAGGTTCTTCATTCCACTATGTTACGTCCAAGGTATCATCTCCACATGACTCGGTGACGTCGGTAGCTCCACATTTCCATGGGTAGATTGGCACTTGCCCTCGCGCGCCCATGCATGCAACACTAAGGACGATCTCCTATACTCAAGCATAGAGCTTCGCATGCACAGCGTGTCTAAGGCTTAACCCACACCTTGATGCACGTGGTTTTTGGGAGCCCACTATGGTTGATCCAACATCTTGACTACACACTAAGTGTAGTTCCGGCGATCATGTGTACTCTAGGCGACAGGCGACTAGGTACACTACAGGCGATTGGCGTTCTGGTGCAATCAAGGCGACAGGCGATCATGTGCCAGAGAAGTCTGAGATCGCCTACTCTTCCAATTACGGCGATCTCGTAGACTTTTAAGCTATACTTCCTTTCCTTTATATTTTAAATAAGAACATACTTAGAATTCATTTAAAATATATCACTTTTATTCCAGTAATATTTTCCAGGTCCTTACAATCTCCCTAACAACAAAAATTTTCGTCCTCGAAAATTGAATTACAAGGAAAGAGATGTGGATGGTCCTTTCTCATGGTTTCTCCTAACTCCCAAGTGGAATCACCCGATCTCTCATCCCACACCACTTTCATCAGGTTGATGGTCTTACCTCCGAGCTGATTACTTTAGCGATCGTCGATCTTGACTGGTTGCTTCAAACGAACAATCATCCCTGATCTGCACATCGCCCACTTTAAAAAAAAAACGTGACTAGGGTCTGCCATGTACTCCCTCAGCTGTGATACGAGAAAGACGTTATGCAGGGTTGCAAAAAGGGAAGATAGGGCGATCTCATACGCTACAGGACCTATCTTTCCTCTAGATCTGGTATGGTCCAACAAACTTAGGAGACAGCTTCCTTGATTTGATAGCTCGTCCTACACCCTTGGTTGGTGTCACTCTCATAAACACATGGTCTTCAGAAGCAACTCCAAAGGTCTTCTCCTCTGAATCTGCCGACTTTGAGAAGCTTTCATCCTGCCTTGTATCAGCATCACCTTCTCGGTTGCCTGCTGAACCAACTCTTACTACTCCACTACTTCATCAAATTCCATTGTACATCCCTGCATATGGGATATGCTGCTCCATTGAGCGCCAACTCCAGCATTCACACTCTACTCCCAACCTTGAAGACTTGGTCGAGCATTTCCACAACTAGGCTCTTAACAGAACCAGGCCTAGCCTCCTTAGAGAAAAGCGAGCATGATCCCTTCATCGGAAGGAAAGAGAACAACTGCCTACTGCTCATGCCCCCTAGCTAATACAAACTAGGATCCGAAATATCCTTCTAGGAATCAACTTCTGCATCTTGATCAAAACCATCCATCGACATCCCAACTGCTGATCAAATTCTCACGCTCCCTAAAGGAACACCTTACATACATCTCTTCACCACCACGATTGATATTTCAAATGAGCTCGGCTTCTCCCAAGTTCCGAGTCATATTTGGATACAAGAATGTCTTTCCATTTCCCTTTCTCATCACTCATCATCCACCATTTCCATTTCGCCAGAAGAGCAAAGTTAAATTTTCTGTTATCCCTTAAATTATTCATTTACTGGTATGCAAATTCTGCTCTTAACCTTAATATCCCATCTTTACCCATTACAAAGCCCTTAGCTTGCTCGGCGCCTAGAACTCTCCCAACACGCTTCAGACTAGGCTCCTCTAATTGTTCAATCAAAACTGGTTCGCCCTCCTGGTTCCCATAATAAGGGAGTTCTGCATTTCCTCCCATACAAAGCTTCATACAATCACTGTCTTCAAAACTCCATAACACTACTACCACGACCGATTCTAAATCATAAGTAGAATAATTTCTCCCATGAAATTTGAGTTGCCTTGATGCATATGCAACCACTCGCTTCTCTTGCATCTAAAACACATCCCAAACCTTGATGTGAAGCACCACAGTAGACGTCAAAAGGTCTTCCGACCTCTGGAATTTCCAGCACTGGAGTACCTCATGGAGATACGCTGGATTTGATGAAAGGCTTCCCCAACAGCTCTTCCACTTGCTTCTTCAATTCTACCAACTCGGCTGGAGTCATCCTGCAAGGTGCCATTGACACTGGTCCAGCTCCAGGTACCAAATCAGTAGAGAATTCCACTTCTCTCTTAGGAGGTAACCCAGGTACTCCTTCTGGAAATACATCCATCAAACTTTTCACCACATGAATCCTTCTTACGTCCTCTTCGTTCTTCACTTCCCCCTTCTGGAAATACATCCATCAAACTTTTCACCACATGAATCCTTCTTACGTCCTCTTCGTTCTTCACTTCCCACCGAGCTATGATCACGAAACACCTCGCCCCTTCTTCCAACTCTGATCGCCCATGCCGAGCAGATCTCACATCTGGCTCTTGGAGATCGGAAAAACACCACTTTCTGCCTACCGTAAACTATGGGAACGTGATCGGCATACAGCCAATCCAATCTTAGGATAACATCTAGATCCTGTAGAGGTAGACAGATCAAATTCACTTTGAATCTGCGTCCCTCTACTATCACTGGACATTCGAGGCAACTGTAGAGGTCAACACCTGCCCTGACACAGGTGTAGAGACCAACAGTTTCGAAGGGTAACTCCTTCACTAGAAGGCCCAGCTCGGCTACACCGACTTGACACCAAAGAGTGTGTCGCTCAGAAACAAGCAAAACTCTAACGTATCTACCAGCTATAAACAAGCACCTAGTACTAGGTTACCTGACTGAGATGCCCCCGTTCCAGGCATGGCAAACACTCTCCCTGCTGCCTGAGGTCTGCTGCCTTCGTTTCTCAACGGCTGGGAAACACTGGGTTGAGTCATCCTTTTTCTGTTAGGACAATCTCTAGAAATGTGCCCCACCTCTTGGCATGTGAAACATCTTCTCTCTGCATCTTTCTTGGGGTACACCTTGGCTGTGTGTGGTCCACCACAATGGAAACATTTAAGTTTCCAGGGTTGTTGCTGCTGAGACTGGGGCGGTGCTGCTCTTGCCCTATGCTGTGGCGGTCTCGAATAAGGCTTATTCTGCTGCTGTTGCACCTTGGCCTTCCCACTGGAGGAACCCCCTGGGTGTGATCTGATTACCCTGGGATTACTCCTCTCTAGGGTCTCCCCCCTCTTTGCCTTCTCCACTAAGGCATGAAATTCCCTGATCCACTGATCTGGTTGGTTCGGAGAAACATTCCCACGGAATTGGGGTGGGTTGTGCCTCATGAACTCGGTCATCCCCATCTGCTCCTGGGGCTGATTGACATGGGAAGCTGTTGCAGCCGATCCAGCAGTTCCCAAATGATGCATTACAGCTTGATGAATATGGGCCATTACTGTATTCTGTTGTTGGATGGCAGTTGCCATCATCTCCATGGCCCTGGCGATCTGGCCCATCTCTGAAGAAGATCGGGGAGGGGTAGGAGGTTTACGCGCCATCTTTCTTCGTTCTCAGATTTTGAAACTATAGGTTTTCTATATTCCCTACGACTACAAGAATGAGATCGATAAGAAATCAATTCATTCAGGAGGTAACATCTAGACCTTACAAAGGTCAGCATCTCAAAATCATTAAGAATTTGAGTTCATCAACAGCATCATAATACTTATAACTTCAAACAAAACACCAGAACAGTTCCTGGTGTACAATCATCAATCCAAACAGCCACTTTCAGTCAATTACAAGGACACTCAATAAATCACACCAGAATTCAATGTAGGCTAAACATCAAACCTCTGGAATTAAGATTAAGAATCATCCCGATCCAGTTATGAGTGTGCACCCTCATTACTTTATCAAGATCCTCTCACCCTTAATACTAAGATTCTCAGTTAGGGCATACATTCACTAAAGCACAAAAGCACACACAAAATTTCAATACAAAACGTTTGAAAACCTTTCACTATATTTGTTATTTAAAAACTCAAATAACTTTTATGAGCAGAAGAAACACAATGGATCCACAGCCCTCAGGTCATCCTAAGGACGAACTGCTCTGATACCATTAATGTAACATCCCGCCAAAATAAAACCATACATACATATATAAAGAAAATAAAGGTACACAAATAATATTGGAGAGTACATGATAATATATATATAAGTAATGAAGTTGCTCCTCTTAGGGAGTTTGATACATAACCAGCCAAAGGTTTTCAACACTTAACAAAATACAACGAAATAGACGAACAGGCGATCTCCCTACAACTGGGCGATCTCCTATCAGGAAGGCGATCTCCTATCAGGCAGGCGATCTCCTATCCAACCGGCGATCTCAACTTCCTGTAACGTCATCTGCTCCCGTGCAAATTATACACGATCATCACAAGTTTTAAGAAGAACACCCACAAGACGAAAACGCAGGGTAAGCTAGATATTTTAAGGAGGTTTAAAATGAGGCATTTAAAATCATGAACATAATAGATCAAGGTAAAACATTTTCCAAGATATCCATGTAAAACGTGGAGCTACTCATAGCATTCAACTGCTCGCCCAAAACCACAGACTTCACAACATTCACCCATAGTCATTTCCATTTCACAATACAGCATCAAGTGCCTATCAATATTCCAGTTTCTCATTTCACATGCCAGACTTTCCACTGGCCCACAATGCATAGACACATGACACTACTTCCGGATTGACTCGTGCGTTGACTCAGGCCCAGAGATTTGCACCTGTCATACCTACCACTGTGAATCCACACAGCATGCGCATATACCATCACATTGTTACCATTCTCTCGGTATGACAAGGTAAATTCGTATAACAGGCCGAGCTCGTTCCCATTTGAACAACTCACCCATACGTACGAACCTCCTTCGACTCTCACCAACTGAATAACTTCATCTACTTGATTCCATTATCTCAGCAGAGTCAGGATATCTCCTTCTAGACAAGCCCCTAGTCAATACACCTATACAGATCTTACACGGTATTTCCTTTCCTGAAAATACTATGCCTCGATCCCACATTCACAGCATTCAAAACATCATACCACTCAAATACATGATTCAATCATAAAACAATCATTTCAAAGGTTCAGATCTTCGAATATCTCGTTTAAATCTCAAGTAGTTTCAAAGCAACACCCAGAAACAGAGAGTTCACAAACAACGCCAAAACCGGCGATCTAGTTCAAAAACAGGGCGTTTCGAAGGCTTTATATAAAACCGGCGACCACATCGCCCAAACACATAAAACAGAGTATTTCACGAAGACGAAAGCGAAAACGGCGACCACGCCGCCCACACTTCAGAAAATAGCTAAACTATGGCTCGTATTAAAGATGGAGGCTAGCTTCCCTTACCTGGACTTGCGCAAACACCAGGAGCTCCGAAATCCAACGAAGCTTGAAGAACGCCTTGGCTCTGTTTTTGCGTCTGGCTTTGAAGGACTTGCAGAGAACTTCCCAGGTGCTCTAATGGTGGCCGTCGCTCGTCGTGCTCTTGTGTGAAGGTGCCCGAATCGCAGCGCGAAGGAGAGAAAATGGAGGAGAAGGGAGGTACTCACTCTTTCGCTCTTGAACAACTGAAATGTCTTGTTCCCTCAGCAGTGGGTTTTTCCATCTTAAACCAACTTGTCCACAAAAGCAGCTGCCACAACCCACTCTGCAGGGAAGTCTGAGTGTACCTTTCTCTGAACAGTACGACTACGGTTGTCTCTTGTGCATGCCAACCACTGCTCTGAACAGTACGACCGCGAGTGTCTCTTGCGCATGCCAACATTCTGATGTCACTGTTCTGAACCAACACTTTTGTCTACGTGTCGCGCGTGCCGCGCGTCTCATGCTGGGAGTCTGGGTCCCACCTTCTCTACGTACAACTCGACATCGCGCGATAACCTTCCACCCACTCATCCTGGAGGACGACCGATGTCTCTCTCTGGAAGACGACCGATGTCTCTCTTTGGCGATGCCCGCATGCCCTGCGCCCTGGCGATGCCCGCATGCCTCGCGCCCTGGCGATGCCCGCATGCCTCGCGCCCTGGCGATGCCCGCATGCCTCGCGCCCCGGCGATGCCCGCATGCCTCGCGCCCTGGCGATGCCCGCATGCCCCGCGCCCTGGCGATGCCCACATGCCTCGCGCCCTGGCGATGCCCGCATGCCTCGCGCCCCGGCGATGCCCGACGACACACCACGCCCTCCTGAAGGTTCTTCATTCCACTATGTTACGTCCAAGGTATCATCTCCACATGACTCGGTGACGTCGGTAGCTCCACATTTCCATGGGTAGATTGGCACTTGCCCTCGCGCGCCCATGCATGCAACACTAAGGACGATCTCCTATACTCAAGCATAGAGCTTCGCATGCACAGCGTGTCTAAGGCTTAACCCACACCTTGATGCACGTGGTTTTTGGGAGCCCACTATGGTTGATCCAACATCTTGACTACACACTAAGTGTAGTTCCGGCGATCATGTGTACTCTAGGCGACAGGCGACTAGGTACACTACAGGCGATTGGCGTTCTGGTGCAATCAAGGCGACAGGCGATCATGTGCCAGAGAAGTCTGAGATCGCCTACTCTTCCAATTACGGCGATCTCGTAGACTTTTAAGCTATACTTCCTTTCCTTTATATTTTAAATAAGAACATACTTAGAATTCATTTAAAATATATCACTTTTATTCCAGTAATATTTTCCAGGTCCTTACACGTCTGGTTTGAAGGACTTGCAGAGAAGTTCCCCGGTGCTCTAATGGTGGCCGTCGCTCGTCGTACTGTTGTGTGAAGGTGCCAGAGTCGCAGCGCGAAGGAGAGAAATGGAGGAGAAAGGAGGTAACTCACTCTTTGGCTTTTGAACAACTGAAATGTTTTCTTTCCCTCAACAGTGGGTTTTTCCCTCTTAAACCAACTATTCCACAAAAGCCGCTGCCACCAACCACTCTGCAGGGAAGTTGCGTGTACGCTGCACTGAACAGTACTACTAAGCGTGCCTCTGCGCAGGCTAACACTCTGAGGTCACTATTATGAACCACCCTTTTTGTCTACGTGGCGCACGTGCAGGACGTTCCATGCTGAGAGTCTGGGTCCCACCTTCTCTACGTACAACTCGACATCGCGCGCTAACCTTCCACTGATCTCTCTCTCTGGAAGACGACCGATGTCTCTCTCTGGAAGACGACCGATGTCTCTCTCTGGAAGACGACCGATGTCTCTCTCTGGAAGACGACCGATGTCTCTCTCTGGAAGACGACCGATGTCTCCTCCTCCTGGAGACCGACCGAGGTCTCTTCCTCCTGGAGACCGACCGAGGTCTCCTCTTGGCGACACCCGCATGCCTCTCGTGCCCAGGCAAGCCCACATGCATCTCGCGCCCTGGCGATGCCCGCATGCCTCTCGCGCCCTGGCGATGCCCGCATGCCTCTCGCGCCCTGGCGATGCCCGCATGCCTCTCGCGCCCTGGCGATGCCCGCATGCCTCTCGCGCCCTGGCGATCATGTTCCAGGCGATCTCATGGCTTTCTAACTACACTTTCCTTCACTTTTATTTTAAATAAAAACATACTTAGAATTCACTTAAAATATATCACTTTTATTCCAATAAAATTTTCCAGGTCCTTACAATCTCCCTAACAACAAAAATTTTCGTCCTCGAAAATTGAATTACAAAGAAAAGAGATGTGGATAGTCGTTTCTCATGTTCTCTTCCAACTCCCAAGTCGAATCACCGGATCTCTCATCCCACACCACCTTAACCATAAGGATGGTCTTACCCCTGAGCTGTTTGCTTTGGTGATCGTCTATTCTGACTGGTCTTGCTTCAAAAGACAAGTCGTCCCTGATCTGCACGTCGTCCACCTCCAACACGTGACAAGGGTCGGCGAGATATTTCCTTAGCTGCGATACGTGGAAGACATTATGCAGGTTTGCTAAATGTGGAGGTAGGGCGATCTCATAGGCTACTGGACCAATTTTCCTCAATATCTGGTAAGGTCCAACAAACTTAGGTGACAGCTTCTTTGGTCTGATAGCTCGTCCTACGCCCTTGGTTTGGGTCACTCTCAAAAACACATGGTCTCCAGCAGCAAACTCCAAGGGTCTTCTCCTCTGATCTGCATAGGACTTCTGCCGGCTTTGGGAAGCTCTCATCCTGCCTTGTATCTGTTTCACCTTCTCGGTCGTCTGCTGAATCAACTCTGGCCCAACCAAGACTGCCTCGCCCTCCTGATACCAACATAAGGGAGTCCTGCATTTCCTCCCGTACAGGGCTTCATAAGGCGCCATCCCAATGCTGGCGTGGTGACTGTTATTATACGTAAACTCCACCAGTGGTAACACCTCATCCCAACTTCCCAAATGATCCAAGACACACGTCCTTAGCAGATCTTCCAAAGACTGGATCGTTCTCTCCGACTGCCCATCTGTTTGAGGATGATATGCAGAGCTCATCCTCAACTTAGTTCCTAAGCAATCTTGTAGAGTCCACCAAAACCGCGAAGTGAACCTGGGATCCCTATCCGAAATGATGCTGGTGGGCACTCCATGCAACCTTACAATGTCCTTGATGTACAGTTGTGCCAACTTTTCCATGGGCATCTTCATATTCACTGGGAGGAAGTGGGCACTCTTTGTCAGCCGATCTACTATGACCCAGATTGCCTCATGACCCTTCACCGATCTAGGCAGATGGGTGACAAAGTCCATGGCAATGCTGTCCCATTTCCACTCAGGGATATCCAGCTGCTGCAACAGCCCGCCAGGTCTTTGATGCTCTACCTTTGCCTTCTGACACGTTAAGCAGGTTGCAACATACTGGGCGATGTCCCTCTTCATGCCTGACCACCAAAATGACTCCTTCAAGTCATGGTACATCTTGCTCATACCTGGGTGTAGGTTAAGGCGACTCTTATGACCTTCTTCTAGGATCATCTTCTTCAACTCTTCATTTGCAGGTATGCAAATTCTGCCATTAAATCTCAAGATCCCATCATCGCCCATTACAAAGTCCCTAGCCTGGTCGGTCCCTAGCGACTCCACAGTCTGCTTCAGACTTGGGTCCTCCAACTGCTTATCCTTGATCTCTCCAATGAAGTCATTAGTTATAGTCAGCTTACTACAACTAATGTGATTTACGTGAAATTCCACTCCAAGGTTTAAATCTCTGAACTGCTCGATCAGTTTCTGCTCTTTTATCATCATGGTGGCTACTTGCATTGATTTTCTACTCAAAGCGTCTGCCACTACGTTGGCCTTCCCTGGGTGATACATGAGTTGAAAATCGTAGTCCTTTAGGAACTCCATCCACCTTCTTTGCCTCATGTTCAGTTCCTTCTGATCGAACAGGTATTTCAGGCTCTTATGGTCGCTGAACACCTGGAACCGAGCTCCATATAAGTAGTGCCTCCAGATCTTTAGGGCGAAGACCACTGCCGCCAACTCCAAATCATGCGTAGGGTAGTTCCTCTCATGGACCTTGAGTTGCCTTGAAGCATAGGCGACTGCCCTTTTCTCTTGCATTAAAACGCATCCCAGTCCCTGATGTGAGGCATCACAGTAGACGTCAAAAGGTCTTCCTACCTCGGGGATCACCAGCACTGGAGCACTCGTCAACCTTTTCTTTAGTTCCCTGAAGCTGAGCTCACATCGGTCGGTCCAAGCGAAAGGTTGGTCCTTACGGGTCAGCTGTGTTAACGGAGCCACCACCTTGGAAAAATCCTCAATAAATCTCCGATAGTAACCCGCCAAACCCACAAAGCTCCTTATCTCAGTGACTGTCTTGGGACGTTCCCACTGCAGCACTGTCTCTACTTTGGCTGGGTCTACCGAGATCCCCTGGGCAGATATCACGTGCCCTAAGAAGTTGACTTCCCTCAGCCAGAACTCGCACTTAGAGAATTTGGCATAGAGTTGCTTCTCCCTCAGAACTTCCAACACCGACCTCAGATGTCCTTCATGTTCTTCCTCGGTCTTTGAATAGACAAGTATGTCGTCTATGAAGACTACCACAAACTTATCCAAGAAAGGGCGGAAAATCCTATTCATATAATCCATGAACAGAGCTGGGGCATTGGTCACTCCAAACGGCATCACCACGTATTCATAGTGCCCATACCGGGACCTAAAGGCTGTTTTCTGGACATCGTCGGCCTTTACCAAAATTTGATGGTACCCCGATCTCAGATCAATCTTTGAGAACACCGAGGCTCCATTTACTTGATCCATTAAATCATCAATTCTGGGTAGAGGGTACTTGTTCTTGATGGTCAGCTTGTTTAACTGCCTGTAGTCTATGCACAACCGAGACCCTCCATCCTTTTTCTTCACCAGAAGTACTGGAGCTCCCCATGGAGATACGCTGGGCCTGATAAACTGTTTCTCCAACAGCTCTTCCACTTGCTTCTTTAACTCCACCAACTCGGCTGGGGCCATCCTGTAGGGCGCCATAGACACTGGTCCAGCCCCAGGTACCAAATCAATAGAGAATTCCACTTCTCTCTTAGGGGGTAACCCAGGTACCTCTTCTGGGAACACATCCATGAAGTCTTTCACTACAGGTATCCTGCTCACGTCCCCTTTGTTCTTCACTTCCAACCGAGCTAGCATCATGAAGCACCTCGCCCCTTCTTCCATCTCCAACCGCCCATGCCCAGCAGATACTACATCCTGCTCTTGGAGATCGGGCAACACCACTTTCTGCCTACCGCAATCTATGAGAACGTGATTGGCAGAAAGCCAATCCATTCCCAGGATAACATCCAGGTCCTGAAGAGGTAGGCAGATCAAGTTCACTTTGAATCTGCGTCCCTCTACTATTACTGGACATTCAGGGCAAACCGTAGAGGTCATAACCTGTCCTGATGCAGGTGTGGAGACCAACAGTTCAAAAGGAAGCTCCTTCACTAGGAGGCCCAGCTCGGCTATACACCGACTTGACACAAAAGAGTGTGTCGCTCCAGAATCAAACAAAGCTTCTACACTTCTACCAGATATAAAACAGACACCTTGCACAAGGTTACCTGATTGGGACGCCTCTGCTCCTGACATGGCAAACACCCTCCCTGTTGCCTGGGGTCTGCTGCCTTCATTTCTCAACTGCTGAGAACCACTGGGTTGAGTCGCCCCATTCCGGTTAGGGCAGTCTCTAGCAACGTGCCCTGTCCTTTGGCATACAAAACACCTTCTCTCCGAATTCTTCTTGGGGCACACATTGGGCATGTGTGGTCCACCACAGAGGGAACATTTTGGTTTCCAGGGTTGCTGCTGTTGAAACTGGGGTGGCCCTGTTCCCGCCCGATGTAGTGGAGGTCTCGCATATGGCCTGCCTTGTGAATGCTGCACCTTCGCCCGCCCACTGGAAGAACCCCCTGGGTGCGACCTGATCACCCGGGGATCACCCTTTTCCAAGGTTTCCACCATCTTCGCCTTTTCTACCAAGGCGTGAAATTCCCTGATGCACATTGGGGCTATCGTCCTCTTCAGCCCGTGCTTCAACCCTTCCTCAAACTTCCTGCACCTCCAAGCTTCGGAGGTCGCCTGAGTGTAGAATCGGGCGAGGTACTCAAATCTAGCAGCATAGGCGTTCACTGACATCGCCCCCTGCTCCAACTTTAAGAACTCCGCTTCCCGCGCAAACTTTGCGCTGTCAGGGAAGTATTTCTCCAAGAACCTCACCCTAAAGCTCTCCCAGTCCAACACCTCCTCTCTGGCCTCCATCATTTGCTGAGCTCCCACCCACCAGAACTCTGCTTCTCCAGACAGCAGATAAGTGGCAAACAACAACTTCTTCTCTTCAGGGCAGGAGGTCGCCCTAAAGATTTTCTCCATTTCCCTGACCCACTGATCTGCTTGATCAGGGGTAGCATTCCCACAGAACTTGGGTGGGTTGTGCCTCATGAACTCAGCCAGTCCCATCCGCTCCTGAGGCTGACCGACGGGCGAATTCGTATCAGCCGACCGAGTAGTCTCCCAATGCTGCATGGTAGCTTGATGGTTCTGCGCCATCGCCGCATTCTGCTGCTGGATGGCACCCGCCATCATCTCAATGGCCCTGGCGATCTGGCCCATCTCAGAAGAAGGTTGGGGAGAGGTAGGAGGTCTACGAGTCATCTTCTCCGTTCTCAGATTCCGAAACCACTAGCTTCTATATTCCCTACAACTACAAGAATGAAATCGATAAGGAAATCAATTCATTCAAGGGGGATAACATCTCGACCTCACAAGGTCAGCTTCTCAAATTCCTTAAGAATTTCAGTCCATCTACAGAACCATAAAGCTTATAACTTCAAACAAAACACCAGAACAGCTACTGGCGTGCAACCATCAATCCACACAGCCACTCACAATCAATTACGAGAACACTCAATAACATGAAATAGATCACACCAGAAGTCAAAGTATGCTAAACATTAAACCTCTGGAATTTAGATTGAGAATCACCCCGATCCGGTCATGAGTGTGCACCCTCACCACCTTATCAAGACCCTCTCACTCTAAATACTAAGATCTTCAGTTAGGCATACATTCACTACAGCACACACAAAAAGTTCAATACAAAACGTTTGAAAACCTTTCACAATAGTTGTCACTTAAAACTCAAATAAGTTTTCATGAGCAGAAGAAAACACAATGGATCCACAGCCCTCAGGTCATCCAAAGGACGAACTGCTCTGATACCATTAATGTAACATCCCGCCAAATACATTTCGCATTTTTGCATTTTCGTAATATAAAATAACGGTAAAACAAATATATTGAAATAAACATAATTGTACATATATATAAATGAGTCTCTCCTCGCAGGGAGTTTGATACAAAAGGCCCTTTTCCAAAACTTAAACATAAAAACTGCAAATAATACAAACAGCCGATCTGCTAACAGAAACGGCGATCTCCCATCAGACAGGCGATCTCCTATCATACCGGCGATCTCCTATCAGAAAGCAAAAACGGGTGATCGCCTAACAGATCAGAGATAGGCGATCTCCTTCCGGCGATCACTCACAGGGGAATTCCACTTCCTGCAACCTCATCTGCTCCCGTGTAAAGATACACGATCATCACAGTTTTAAGAAAGACATCCACAGAAACAAAATACAGGGTAAGCTATATATTTAGGAAAACTTTGAAGCAAGAGCATACATAAGAACTCCACAACATCCATGAACCGTATCAATATCAGCCATCACATTTCCATATTCCACAAGACTATCAGGAAGTCCCCAAATTCACAAATCAATCCAAGAGTATTTCAATTCACATCAGCAATCAAGTGTCTATTAATTCAATTTCACATTTCTCACGTCAGACTTTCCACTGACTCATCACACCAGACACTTGACCACTATTTCCGGAGACTCGTGCGTTGATTAGACCCAGAGATTCGCACCTGTCATACCACACCACTGTGAAATCCACACAGGGTCGCTGTGAAATCCACACAGCCATGCGCATACACCATCTCAATATTCTCATTATCACGGTATGACAAGGTTAATCCATACAACAGGTGGAGCTCGTTCTTTTTCACACGAGACACCCATACGTATGAACCTCCATCGACTCTCCACAACTGAGTAACTTCCTCTATGTGATTTCATTACCTCAGTAGAGTCAGGATGTCTCATTATAGGATCACCGATCAATACACCTATTACACGACCTTACACGGTATTTTCTTTCCTGAAAATACTATGCCTCGATCCACAATCACAACATTCAACACATCCCATAACACTTCAATGAACGATTTCAATCACAGCAAAACTCATACCAAGGTTCAAATTTTCGAAAACCACATTTAAAATCTCAAACACTTTTGAAAAAGCATAAAACAGGGGATATATCAATAACAGATGAAAACCGGCGATCACCTCCAGAAACCGGCGATCACGAACAAAACTGGGTTTTAAACAAGAACATTTTGAAACCGGCGACCTCGTCGCCCTTAACATCAAAACAGAAAACGATTACAGTAAACACTTCGCATTTCAACATCAGAACCCCAGAACGAAAACAAGAACCCGCGACTACGTCGCCCCAACATCTCAATCAGCAAATATAACGTTTTCGTTGGAAAAAGACTAGCTTCCCTTACCTGGACTTGCGCAAAACACCAGGAGCTCCGAAACCCAACGAAGCTTAAAGAATGCCTTGGCTCTGTTTTTGCGTCTGGTTTGAAGGACTTGCAGAGAAGTTCCCCGGTGCTCTAATGGTGGCCGTCGCTCGTCGTACTCTTGTGTGAAGGTGCCAGAGTCGCAGCGCGAAGGAGAGAAATGGAGGAGAAAGGAGGTAACTCACTCTTTGGCTTTTGAACAACTGAAATGTTTTCTTTCCCTCAACAGTGGGTTTTTCCCTCTTAAACCAACTATTCCACAAAAGCCGCTACCACCAACCACTCTGCAGGGAAGTTGCGTGTACGCTGCACTGAACAGTACTACTAAGCGTGCCTCTGCGCAGGCTAACACTCTGAGGTCACTATTATGAACCACCCTTTTTGTCTACGTGGCGCACGTGCAGGACGTTCCATGCTGAGAGTCTGGGTCCCACCTTCTCTACGTACAACTCGACATCGCGCGCTAACCTTCCACTGATCTCTCTCTCTGGAAGACGACCGATGTCTCTCTCTGGAAGACGACCGATGTCTCTCTCTGGAAGACGACCGATGTCTCTCTCTGGAAGACGACCGATGTCTCTCTCTGGAAGACGACCGATGTCTCTCTCTGGAAGACGACCGATGTCTCTCTCTGGAAGACGACCGATGTCTCTCTCTGGAAGACGACCGATGTCTCCTCCTCCTGGAGACCGACCGAGGTCTCTTCCTCCTGGAGACCGACCGAGGTCTCCTCTTGGCGACACCCGCATGCCTCTCGTGCCCAGGCAAGCCCACATGCATCTCGCGCCCTGGCGATGCCCGCATGCCTCTCGCGCCCTGGCGATGCCCGCATGCCTCTCGCGCCCTGGCGATGCCCGCATGCCTCTCGCGCCCTGGCGATGCCCGCATGCCTCTCGCGCCCTGGCGATCATGTTCCAGGCGATCTCATGGCTTTCTAACTACACTTTCCTTCACTTTTATTTTAAATAAAAACATACTTAGAATTCACTTAAAATATATCACTTTTATTCCAATAAAATTTTCCAGGTCCTTACACTCGCCCCAGGCGCGAGTACGGACCACTGACCTATATTCTCCTCACCCCAGGGGTGAGTGCAGGTGGCCAAAGTTTGGGAACTCGGGAGTACTAGTAAGACTGAGAGAGGGAAAGGGAAGATTTCGAGAAACGTCCAAACAGGAAAAACTCTTCTTCCCCAAAGCAAGACATCATCTTTGCGTTTAATCACTAAGGAGCAGAACGCGATCATTCATCGGTGCACCCAAAGGACGATCAGTCATCGGTGCACCCGAAGCAGAGCACTCGGTCGGTTCATGGTCATCAGGGTCTTGCTAACACGTGTTAAGCTGGGACCCAGGATCCCAGCGAGAACGTTACGCATGCACCTCGCATGATTCCAGAAAGAAGGTTGGTCATCGGGGTCTTGCTAACACGTGTTAAGCTGGGACCCAGGTTCCCAGCGAGAACGTTACGCATGCACCTCGCATGATTCCAGAAAGAAGGTTGGTCATCGGGGTCTTGCCAACACGGGTTAAGCTGGGACCCAGGCTCCCAGCGAGAATGCTACGCATGCGCCCCACGTGATTTCAAACCAAAAGAAGAGGAGTTGCCCACTCAAAGGACGTGCGGTGATACCATGCAGGCAGGGATGCGCCTAGCGAGTGCGCTTAGACAGCCACCCCTGGTGCTCCCCTGGGAGCATGCACCCACTCAGAAAGAAAGTCCTCATCCTCGACTTTGTACAGCGAGGTGCAGGCAGAGAAAGTCCTCTTCCTCTGCTTTTTACAGCAAGGTTGAGGCGAGATAGAAAGTCCTCTCCCTCGACTTCGTACAGCGAGGCATGGGCCAGATAAAAAAGTCCTCGCCCTCGACTTTATACAGCGAGGTGCAGGCGAGAGAAAGTCCTCTCCCTCGACTTCGTACAGCGAGGCATGGGCCAGATAAAAAAGTCCTCACCCTCGACTTTATACAGCGGGGTGCAGGCGAGAGAAAGTCCTCCCCCTCGACTTCGTATAGCGAGGCATGGGCCAGAGAAGAAAGTCCTCACCTCGACTTTGTACAGCGGGGTGCAGGCAGGGAAAGTCCTCTTCCCCTGCTTCTTACAGCAAGGTTGAGGCAAGAGATCCAAGTCCTTCTCCTCTGCTTCATACAGCAAGGTTAAGGCAACAGAGAAAGTCCTCTTCCTCTGCTTTTACAGCGAGGCTGAGGCAAGAGGGGTCATCAAGAAGCATTCCCCAAAACACAGACATCATCCTTGGCGTTCGGGCCCTCTATGCAACTAGCGCTGGAGTGACACAGAAGTAATGCGAAACCTAAAGCACGGTGACTGATTGGTGGTGCGCTAACATGCTAGTCGGTGGTCGGTAGCAAAGCTCTGAGTAGGAGAGCTTCCCCGAATAAGCTCTTGGGCGATCAGTCGAAGCACTTAGACACCATCAGGTCAGTCATCCAACATGAATTTACGCATAAAAACTGTTAAAGAGAATGCTAAGGTACAGTTGGTCGCGATCAAGTTAGAGGCCAAGTTTGAAGGGTCACAGTGAGATCGCGCTGAAGCCTAAGCCAGTTAACAGTTGGCCACAGGCAGAGTGAGTTAAAGATAGAGAGGGAGAAAGGCAGTTGAGAAAAAGAGATTACACAAGAGGAGAAGCCGCAAGAGAAGAAGCTCAAGGAGGAGAAATGAGCTTGCTATCAACCACTGAATGGTGGAGGCTAGGTTGGGTAGAGTCCAAGTCTGGAAGGATGCAGTGAACCTGCTGCCAGCCCATGGAACCCATCTATCAGAGCCTCGACACCAGCAGCCATGGTCTCAGGTACATCGGCTTCGACCTCCTTCTTCTCTTTGGCAACGGAGAGCACTTAGTCTCTTCGCTGAGAAACAAGTTCACAGCTCGAGACTGGGGGGCTTGTGATCCGGTCGGTCATCGGTATCCAATGACGTCAGCAGCAGATGACCACGTGGGCCAGTCACAGAGCAACACGTGGCATGAGATAGCAGATGAACAAGGGTGGAGATCGACTCCTACATAAGCGCCTGGAAGCAGAGCGCGAGAGTGATGAAGCACCGATCAGTCATCGGTGTATACAGAATGGTCAGTCATCGGTATATACAGATTGATCAGTCATCGGTGCATGCAGAGTGATCAGTCATCGGTGTATACAGAGTGATCAGTCATCGGTGTATACAGAGTGATCAGTCATCGGTGTATATAGAATGATCAGTCGTCGGGGGTTCCTTGCCAACGCGTGTTAAACTGGGACCCAGGCTCCCAGCGAGAACGTTACCCAAGGACCTCGCCTGATTCCATAAGCAGAGCACGACAACGTGAAGAAGCGCCATCGGACATCGGCCAGGATGAGAGATACCTCGGTCGTCGGTGTGTGTCGAGGCGACATCGGCCGTGCGATGTGTACAACGCGACCAGTGACCAGTAAAGCACTCAGAGGCAGGAAGTGGCCATAGTCGCGAGACGACCATGCATGAAGATGAGAAGACACAGGCAGGTGCAGAATCCTGCTGGGACGAGAACCCATCAAGGCTAGAGTCTCCCAGTGAGCTTGCACGCATGCCACGTGGACCGTGAAGATGTTCCTAGAGAATAGGTAGGGCAGATAGGCACAGAAGTCGAGGGGTCCAGAGACACCCACGCAGCCTCCCCTGTCAGACTTTGCGTTTAAGTGAAGAAGGCTGGCGTGCAAGGTAGTCCTGGGGAGTGGAAACGACAGTGCAGAGTAATCAAGTGGCCCTAGAGGTAGCCTGTAGGGGCTACACCGGTTTATATGAGGAAGAAGAACACCAAACCAGGTATGAGTTTTTTACCTCAGAATACACAACACAAAGCTAAGGACACTCAGTTTCCGAATCAAAGGGGACTGAGGGCACACACACACGGGTCTCACACAGAGAGAGATCCGAGAGAGAGTTTTGGTGTTCCCGTTGCCTGACTTGAGCGTCGGAGCTACAACGGCCGCTAGAGGCGCCGTCTGTGTGTTTTGCAGGCATCGTTCGGAGTTCCGTCGAAGGTTCCTGGAGCCTCCTTGCAGAACACGCAGCAGCTGGAAAGCCAGACGAAGGAGTGACGAGGCATTTCCCCACGCTCGAGTCCGCGGCGAGATCAATTTTATTTGGCTGTATTTTGTTAAGTTTGGAAAACTGACTGGATATGTATTAATTTTCCCTGTGGGGAGCAATTTCATTATATATATATATATATATGTTCACTTCGAAATTTTTGTTTTATCTTTATTTCATTATATAAATGTGAAATGTATTTTGGTGGGATGTTACAAGCCCAATTTATTTACAACATTTTTCTAAATATTTAAGAGAACTAATAGGAAGAACTTCAAGTGCTCTGGACCTTGTCCATTCCTCCTATTGAAGAGGTCTTTCTTTGCTTTTTGAGATGACCCTTTATAGTTGGTATTCTTGGTCATCTTCTTGTGGACTTGGTTTTGGAGTCTTTGTGGGTTTGTATCATGCTCCCTAGGTTCGAAAGAATTCGTCCACGAATTTAGTAGTCCTACACAGAACACAGTAAGTTTGTTCACATTAGATGGATGTGGTAGGGGTGAAGCAAACTTATGGTGATTAATGTTAGGGAGATGATATGTGGGAATTCTAGCTACAAGACATGTTTGAAAAGAATATTTGGGGATGAAATGTTTTGTGAAAAATCCTCTTATAAGGTGAGAACCTTTAGGAGGGTTTGGAATATCATCCCTGAACTTCCTAAGCAAAAATATCAAGTATTTAGAATTTTTAGGTAATGAAAAAGAGAAGGAAGGAAAACACCTTGGAGGTGAAGGGATGAGACCCATGGTATCTTGGCCTTCTTTTTCGCTTTCATTTTCACTTTTGGATTTTGTTTTTAGTTGGTCTGGTTTTACCTTGTGTAACATTATGGTTCGTTTATCTGGACAATTGGCAGCTATGTGCCCAAAACTTAAACATTTAAAACATTTTATTTTTGAAGTTTTGGTGGGTGACTTAGGTGGAGATGTAGAAGGAGTATGTTTAGAAACTTTGTGGGTAGAAGTGGGTTTGTTTGAAAAATTGGAAGGAGAAATATTTGTAGAAATTTTGTTTGTATCCTTCCAAGAAGATTTGTAGAAACCATCACTGTGAGTATGTTTGAAAGTTGTTTTCTTCAAAAGGTGTGATTCTACCTTGATGGCTAGGTCAACCACTTTCCTTAAAGAGGAGTACTCACTTAATTCTACAAGATCTTTAATTTCTTTTCGAAAACCACTTACAAACCTTTTTATATGAGACTCTTCATTATCATGCATATTCATTTTAGTCAAAGATGTTTCGAAATCTTTAAAATATTCATCTACCATCCTATGTCCTTCATGAAGCCTTTGGAACTTCAACAAGTGTTCCTTCCTATAAGGAGGAGGAACAAACCTCGCGCGCATGCATGCCTTTAAATCATACCAAGAGACCACGGTTGGCCTCTTGTTTAGTCCAATGTCCATTACAAGTTTGTGCCACCATTGGTTGGCATAGTCTAAGAAAACTAAGGAAGCTAACCTAACCTTTTGGTCCGCACTGACCTTATACACATGAAAGAGATGTTCAACCTTAGCTTCCCAATCTAAATACAAAGAAGGGTCATTGGACCCACTAAAACTAGGTAACTTTACAAAATTAAAAGAATGTTCTTGTTGTGGTTGGTGTTGATGGTGCCTTTTGGCAAAATTGTGCAAACTCCATTTGTCCTCATCTTGTTGATTTTGCTGAGCTTGAGCTTCTTCTAGTCTTTGCAATCTTTTGGCAAATTGGCTAAGTTTTTCCTCTTTGTGGACAAGTTGTGTTTTGACCTCCACAAGTTCTCCCAAAAGGTGAGCTTTGTGAAAGGATTGCGGTTTGGAAGATGCATCACTTGCAAAAGGAGCCATAACAACAAGCAAACAAGAAAACAAGAAACACAAGTAACAAACAATTAGGAAAGCAAGATTAGAAGAAAAACAAGCTTAAGCTTGCGGTGTGGTGGAGAACACTCAAAGCACTCAAGAAATTTTTCCCACGCCTCAAAGGTCTTTCTTGATTGATGAAAATCCTCAAATGAAAAAGGATAAAGCCTCAATCACTCAAGCAAGATGAAACCGAAACAAAACTGGAAGGAAACAAGAAGACCAGCAAGAAAAACTTGAACAAGAAAAGCTAAACCAAAGATGGAAAGAGAGATATATGACAAAACTTGAGAATAAAAGACAATCAAGAAAAGCATAAAAGAAGACTCAAAGAAACTCACTAAACTTTTAATCAAGAAAGAAGATGTTGCTCTAGAATTTGTAAAAGCAAATGGATCAAAAATTCCACAAAGTAGATAACAATTTGCCAATCAAGTTGAATCCAAATTTGAAGGTGAATTTAATGTGCAAATGAGAGGTATAGGTGCAGTACCAATCTGTTTTATACTGTTTTTGGTACGATTTTGCCTTTTTTTTTTAATACTTAAATTGAATTATGGAAAGAAAGATCCATAGATTGCATCATGACAATTTTGAAGAACATTCAATTTGCACAAAAAGTTTTGTGGTGGATTCAATATAATTGAACACTTGAAATCATATGTTTGGAACTCTAAATCAACCTCTACTACAACAAATATCTAAAGACTTTGCAAACTTTCAAAATTAAAAGCAAGTAAGTAGAAGCAAAAACAAGGACACCTAGAACACTAATGAACATAAGACTCAAAGTAAAAAGCAAGACCAAAGAAAGGTATAAGAAGGAACATATTCAAAACGAAAAATGCTATGAATATAAGGTGCTGGAAAAAAAAATCTGCACTAAATAAAGGGCTGGAAAATAAAAGCAAGAAAATAAATGACAAGAAATTAAAGGTACTTGAATTTAAAGGTACTTGAATTTAAAGGTGCTAGAATTTAAATTGCTTGAATGTAAAGTGCCAAATCAACTCAAAAAATTAAGCATAAGAACCTAAGCTCTGATAACCACATGATGTAAGTTGATTTAATGATTTAGCATTTTATGGTGGCACTTTAATTAGGATTGAGATTTTAGCATGATTAAGGTGAGAACCTAAGGAAAATCCCCACTGGACATTAACTTAACCAAGTGGTTAAGTAGATGTGAAGGTTCATTTCACAAAGGCAAAAGGAAAACAAAATTATGGTAAAGATGATGACAAGTAAAGGTGCTGAAATTAAAGAGAGGAAACTAAACATAATGAAGGAAACCGAATAGGAAACAAAGCATTAAAACAAGAACAAGACATAGATTTCAGAATTGAAATTTGGAATGGAAATGGAATGGAAAAAAGATGAGTGAAAGGAAACTTAGGACAATGAAGGTAGAGAAGTGATCACACCACTTGGATGGTGGTTTGCTCCAAGATGAGTGAAGAATGCCGCCACTTGAGAGCTATCTAATTCTCACAAGACAATGGTGTAAGGAGACAAAGCTCACAAACTCTAACACAAATTGTGTATAGTAACTTTACTCTAAATTCAACATATGAATACATGAGGTAGGCCTCCCTATTTATAGATTTAGGAGCCTTGGAAAGCAAGCTTAAAGGGTAGAACGGGAAAAGGGAAAAAAGTGGGCAGCCATAGGGTTTGATTAAGTCAATCCCGTATTCTTGGCTTATCCTTCTAGAAATTAGGTCAAAATGCCTTCAAAAGGGCTAGGAACAAGCAAGAATGCTACCCACACCCCCTACTATGCTAAAGACACTTTACTCTACCTTATTTCTACTATTTGGACCCCTCATTTGAGCCCAATTTATTTACAACGTTTTTCTAAATATTTAAGAGGACTAATAGGAAGAACTTCAAGTGCTCTGGACCTTGTCCATTCCTCCTATTGAAGAGGTCTTTCTTTGCTTTTTGAGATGACCCTTTATAGTTGGCATTCTTGGTCATCTTCTTGTGGACTTGGTTTTGGAGTCTTTGTGGGTTTGTATCAATATGTCTCATCATAATCTATCCCCTCTTCCTGGTTATATCCTTTGGCAACCAGCCTTGCCTTATTCCTTGTGATTGCTCCATGTTTATCCATCTTATTTCGGTAGACCCGTTTTGTTCCTATAATGTTCATCTCAGGTGTTCTTGGAACTAAGGACCATACTTCATTCCTTGTAAAATGATTCAGTTCTTCTTGCATAGCTGTAATCCAGTTGCTGTCCTACAAAGCTTCCTTCAGATTTTTTGGTTTTACTTATGAAACGAAGGCCATGGTTTAACAAAAATTGTTAAGAGAATTTCTGGTGGAAACCCCTTTTTCAATATTACCAATGACATTGTCAAGAGTTAAGTCTCTAGAAGTCTTCCACTCCTTAGGTAGATCTGCAGGAACAATAGACTCTTTTGCAGAGCAAGGGTCAGTAGCATCTGAATCAATCTGTTTATTTTTGTGAAGAACAGTTCTTAAGTCATCTATATCAGGTTCATCCACAATAGGTTTCAGCAGGTATTTATCAGATTCATCAAATACAACATGCATTGCTTCTTCTACAGAAAGCAATCTTTTGTTGTAAATCCTATAAGCATGTCCATTCAAAGCATAACCAATAAAAATACCTTTGATCCTGCCGCTTGACTCGAACGTGGAGGATTGCCTCGTCACTCCTTCGTCTAGCCTTCTGTTCTGCAGGAACGCTCCAAGAACCACCGCCGGAACTCCAAACGCTGCCTGCAAAACACACAGACGGCGCCTCTGGCGGCCGTTGTAGCTCCGACGCTCAAGTCAGGCAACAGGAACACCAAAACTATATCTGAATCTCTCTGTGAGACTCGTGTGTCACTGAAACTCTCAAATGTGTAAGCTGTAAGAATCTAAAAAAAAACCTCCCTCAATTTCGTTAAGAGTTTGTATATATACCTGAGTCTTTCTCTCTCCTGACGGTTATTCCTCTTGACACGTGGATAACATCTGGTCGTACATGTGTCACCATCTGGAGTATCTGCAGCTGAAAAGTTACTTCCACTGTGCCCCCGGCGACTGAGTTATCCACACAGGGAGTAGCTTAGTACGCAGGCTACTCTGGGCGCAACCTTAACATGGCGAGCTGGTTAACCCTGGGCATTGCAGCTCACACTACACATGGTGGCAGATATGCCACTTATCCTCTGTACTTAGACCATACAACAAGTGCTTGCCAAGTCTTCTCAAACACCCGGCGATGTGCTCTTTCGGCGACTTGCTGACCACCTGATCTCCTAACCTTAACACACGGCGATCATGTGCAATCTGGGCGATTACTGATCCATACCGGCGATGAGCGATTACTCATCCTCAAGCCGATAGGCGATTACTCACCTCAAGGCGATAGGCGATTACTCATCCTCAAGGCGATAGGTGATTACTCATCCTCAAGCCGATAGGCGATTACTCATCCTCAAGGCGATAGGCGATTACCATTCTGAGTGATCGCCTCCCTGATTCGCCTGCTATCCTCTACCACGTGTTACTCTGTGAATGGTCCACGTGGTCAACTACTGCTGATGTCATCGACTACCGATGACCGACCGGATCACAAGCCCCCCAGTCTCGAGCTGTGAACTTGTTCTCAGCGAAGAGACTAAGAAATCGTCTTCTGACGGTCTACAGGAGCGCACACTCTGGTACTAACACTGTTTCATTCCTTCTTCTTCGCCTTCAAACATTCAAAGCATCTCTCTGGATCATCTAGAGATTCACCTTCCGTGTTTTCTTCTTCTCAAACGCGCTAGGGTTCGCTGCGTTTCTTCTCTTTAACTCTCTGCATGTGACTACCTGTTAACTAGCTTAGGCTTTAGCGCGATCTAACTGCAACCCCTCACACTTGGCCTCTGACTTGATCGCGGCTGACTGTTACCTTAGCATTGCCTTCAACATAACTTCATGCTGGATGACTGACTTAACGGGCCTAAACGCTTCGGCTTCACGCAGCAGAACTTGCTTCTACCACCGACCACCGACTAGCATGTTAGTGCACCACCGAATCAGTCATCGCGCTTCTGGCTTCGCTGCACTTCTCTGCCACACCAGCGCTGAGTGCATAGAGGGTCTGAACACCAACTATGCCGCCTGTGTTTTGGGGAAGAAATATGCTTCTCGACGACCCCTCTTGCCTCAACCTCGCTGTAAGAAGTCGTGGGTGAGGTCTTGCCTCTCTCACCTCAGCCTCGCTGTAAAAAGCAGAGGGAAGGGACCTGGTTCTCTTGCCTCAACCTTGCTGTAAGAAGCAGAGGAAGAGGACTTGGTTCTCTCGCCTCAACCTTGCTGTAAAAAGCAGAGGAAAAGCACTTGATCTCTTGCCTCGACCTTGCTGTAAAAAGTCGAGGTGAGGACTTTCACTCGCCTGCACCTCGCTGTACAAAGTCGAGGGAGGACTTTCTCCTTTCTCGCCTGCACTTGCTCAAAGGCAAGGAGGTCTTCCTCTGGTGCCTACACTTGCTCAAAGGCAAGGAGGTCTTCCTCTTTTCTCGCCTGAACTTGCTCAAAGGCAAGGAGGACTTCCTCTGGTGCCTGCACTTGCTCAAAGGCAAGGAAGACTTCCTCTAGTGCCTGCACTTGCTCAAAGGCAAGGAGGACTTCCTCTGTTCTCGCCTGCACTTGCTCAAAGGCAAGGAGGACTTCCTCTGGTGCCTACACTTGCTCAAAGGCAAGGAGGACTTCCTCTGGTGCCTGCACTTGCTCAAAGGCAAGGAGGACTTCCTCTGTTCTCGCCTGCACTTGCTCAAAGGCAAGGAGGACTTCCTCTGGTGCCTGCACTTGCTCAAAGGCAAGGAGGACTTCCTCTGGTGCCTGCACTTGCTCAAAGGCAAGGAGGACTTCCTCTAGTGCCTGCACTTGCTCAAAGGCAAGGAGGACTTCCTCTGTTCTCGCCTGCACTTGCTCAAAGGCAAGGAGGACTTCCTCTGGTGCCTGCACTTGCTCAAAGGCAAGGAGGACTTCCTCTGTTCTCGCCTGCACTTGCTCAAAGGCAAGGAGGACTTCCTCTGGTGCCTGCACTTGCTCAAAGGCAAGGAGGACTGATGGAAGAGGGCCAAGCACAACCTTCCATGAAAGGCAAGAGCCAAGTCAAGAGCGTCTAAGACCAAGCTAGGAGCGTCTAAGACAAGCTAGGAGTGTCTAGGACGAGAAGGCCAAGCTAGAAGCGTCCAGGACAAGAAGACTTGGATCAAAAGCTATGAATGGGAGAGTGGCATACTAGCACATATTCCGTGAAGGCCCATCAAATGTAGTTTAGCTTTAATTGGGGTGTAAATAGCATAGCCATGTGGACAAATGTTTATTTTTCTGCACATTAGAATTAAGGAGAAGTTAACCTTCCCACTATTCTAGAAAGCCCATGGAGGGGGTGAACTTACAAACTAGACACACCCCTCCCCATGTGCTCACACTTTCCATGTGGCCCATGTGCTTCACATTTACATTTCATTTGGCTAGCATTAGGGTTGCATTATGGTCCTCCTTAGCCTATAAAAGGAGGAGCCTACACCTTGTATTTTGAAGATTAAATAGAGTATTGTTATGCTGCCAAATTGTGCCATACACTACTCCTTGCCTAACACTTAGGTTTTAGTCTTCAATTCATCACTACCAAAGGGGCTGGCTAAACCTCCCCATTTCCTCACTCTTCATGCACCTTCAAGGCACCCATGCTTCCTAGGAAGGCCTTGCTCACCTCCTCCATAAGCTTCCGCATCCATCATCACCAAGGAACTCCAAAATCCAAAGAAGAGCTCATAGGAATGCTATCATTTGGTATCAGAGCTATGGTTCTTCAAAGATGAGTGTCTCTTCATTTTATTTTTTTTGAGTTCTTCTTTCTCCAAGTTGTTTATCTTTATTTCAAGTTGTCTTGCTGTTTTTTTTGTTTTAATATGATTTGAATGCTTGTTTATTCATTTCATTTGGTGGGTTTGTTCAAACTTGTGCTTGAACATCTATTTTCAATTTTGTGTAGGATTCTTGATATATTTGTGTTGCTATTTTTATTTTTAGGTATTTGAGTCTTCCTTGAAATTTCATTTGGGTCATATGATGTTCTTGAGTCTTTTCATTTTATGAATCCATAAGTTTTGTCTAAGTCATGTGTTTCCATATTTGTCATCAAATCCTAGTAGTACTCTTTTTGATTTATTTGTTTCTTGTTTTTGGTCTGAATGTTTGACCTGAAATTTGTTTTATGTTGATCCTTTGGTGCATTTTTAATTTTATTTTGAGTTCTTATTTGTGTGTTAGATCCACACAAATTCCATCATATTAACTCCATTGTGTTTTTGAGGTATATCATTCTGTTTTTGATTCCAGTTTTCAGAACCCCTATTTTCACTTTTCTGTGCTGACTGTTTTGATTTATGAAAATCACATACATCATCAAAAATTTCTGAGCCTCTGGATGTCACAAATTTGAGGTGTTAGAAAAAGGACAAAAAAAGAACCATCTGAAAAGAAGAAATAGAAAAAAAAAGATAAATATTACAAAAAAAGTGTGCAATCCTGACGTTCCAGCTGGCAGCTCTGAGCACTGATTTTATAAAATTTACCAAAATTAATTGGTACATGCGTTTGGAGTGAAACCAACGCCAAAAGTTTGTTAAGATCTTGTTCTGATTGTGTCTCAATTTTCAGAAGCAAATACAAAAGGGTCAGCT
The DNA here is from genome assembly GCA_037954025.1 of Phaseolus coccineus. Classification (NCBI taxonomy): domain Eukaryota; kingdom Viridiplantae; phylum Streptophyta; class Magnoliopsida; order Fabales; family Fabaceae; genus Phaseolus; species Phaseolus coccineus. Next base: position 15,744,726 of record CM075686.1, on the reverse strand, counting down.
CAGCATAAATCTTTTAAAGATACGCTTTCTGGACCACAACAATATGTGCTTTTCTGTGGTGCTGTTTTTTGGTTTTTAAATCAAATCTAGTGCTATTCCTAGGTTCCTTTTTGTGTGCCATCCATTATTTGAGTACCTTTTATTTGCTTGTCTAATTTCATTTGAAATATTTCTAGTTGTGTCACATTTAAATTCCATTTGTGTGGTACTGTTTTTCAAATTAATTTGTTTCTTGCTTTCTTTCTTTGGCCTCTAAGCTTGTTGGTGGATTAAATATCAATTGGTACTTGTTGAGTGAGAATTTGACTTGAGGGGAGTCTAGCTTGCTTAATAGGTGCTGGATTGAAGATTTTATTGACCTAATTCCAAGAGGAACAAAGGCAAAGGGCAGCAACAAACACCATACTACAAATACACCACACACTTTGGAAGGCCCAACAAGTAGAAAAGCAACAAAAGGGGTGCAACTAGAAGAACAACAAAAGGGGTGCAAATAGTAAAAGCAACAAAGGGAGTGTCATTTAATTTCTTTGCAATCTTGCTTGTGTTAATTACTTGTTAATCACGCAATTAGTCGGTGAGTGTGTCTTCAAGGGCTCCAAGTGTCTAAGAAGCCTCACCTAGGGCCGTCTAGCTTAATTTGTTTTTGTTAATTGCTTTAATTGAACCAACTTGCTTTAATCACTTCGTTAATTTCTTGTTTAATCTTGTTTAAGGCTTTCATAGCTTGCATTGTTTTCTTGCATTAAAAATTTGATTTCTTCAACCTAATTGTGTTTTAAGTGGTTTACTAAGAGAAAGCTTTGTGTGAAGACATTGAGGGATAGTCTTTGGCTAAGGCAAGGCTTGGTATTTAAGTAGTCCATTGTGACTCACCTCCCTTACCTGGAAGACTACCTTCTTTGACTTCCCTAAATTTTCTCAAGGTAAAATATTTCTATACACAAAGGTCTAGTCATGTCTTCCCATTCCTTTAAATCTCTTAAAAGTGAGGTGAAATCCTTGAAATCTCTTTTGGAACAACTTTCCAAGAATATTCAATCAATTTCATCTAAACAATTGGAGAATGAGGCCAAAACTAATGAATTGACCAAATCAAAGGATGAGAAGTCTCACATTTCAAAAAAATTACCTTCTCATGCATCTATCTCTAAAAAGCATGATTCTTTTGGGGAGGGAAGACATAGAAGAGATAGAAAAGAACAAGAAAGCCCAAGAGAGGTTAGGGTAGACCTACCCCATTCCCATGGAAAAGAAAATATAGAAACTTGCCTAGATTGGGAAATGAGGGTAGAAAAATTGTTTGCTTCCCATAAAGAAAGAAAGGAAAGAAAGATACAAAAGAAAAGAGAGGAAGCCGAAAGGGAAGCTAAAGAAAAAGAAAAAGAAAAAGAAAAGCATGAGAAGACCCTTGAGAAACAAAAGGCGTGGGAGAATAGTGTTCCTTCTCACAAGGTCATTCAACAAGACAAAAGATTTAAAAATACCTTTGAAAATATGCGTCTTGTTGAACAACCTACCCTTTCCTTTTGTAAAGGAACACTTGCAAGCATAGTAACAAAAAAAGAGTCTTTAAAAGAAGCTTGCATAGATAAAGATAAAGTGGATTATTTCTCATATGTGCTAGGATATCACCAAGTGAATGTCAAGTTATTTACAAGCATCTACAAAAACAAATTTTTATGTGAAGTAGTGCCTAAAGAAACTTGTCATGTCCTATTGAGACAACCATTGCCAAGTGTGCAACTTCTCATAAACAATGGTTGTAACAATGAGACTATCTTTACACATAAGAGAAAAATTCTTCATGAAGGAGAACTCATGGACCAAATTAGAGTTGATAAAACTCTAGAGCTTTTAAAAGGAAAACTTTTGTCACCCATGAGAAAAGATGTTCAAAGACATTACCCTAGATACATTTCTTGTTTTAAAAATACACCTAAGGTGATGTCTCATGAACTCTATACTCCTTTACCTTTTGCAAATGATCCTTGGGAAGACATAAACCTCAATTTTATCTTAGAGCTTCCTAGGACAACAAAAGGTTTTGATTCCATTTTTATGGATATGGATAATCTCTTCTATATAGAAGTGACAAGTCTTCATGGTTTATCTTCAAGCATAGTATTGGATAGAGCTCCAAAATTTGAAAACCATCATTTGAGGAATCTTTTAGAAAAACTTGAAATTAAGTTGTACTCTTCAAATTTTTATCCTCAAAAGAATGGTCAAAATAAAATTGAAAACATAGCTCTTTTTACTATGCCTAGAGAAATCATGAAAGACAATCACAATTCTTGGGATGAGTATCCTTTTGAGCATGCATACAATGGAGTAGTCCACAAGACTACTAATATTTCTACATTTGAAATTGCATGTGGACTTAATCCTCTTTCGCTTTTTAAGTTGTTACCCTTTCCTAAAGGTATTGTGCCTAAGGAAAAGGTAACCAATATTGAAAATTTTCAAATACATAAGAGGATTAGAGAACACATACAACCATCAAAAGAGAAATATTGTACAACGTTGCCAAAAACAAAAGAAAAACAAAAATGGCAACTTCATACAATTAAGTTCTCTCCAATTGCTCACACTAACACCTTTACTTTGTTTGATGATTTCCATAGGTGGACGTTTGATCCGGGAGGACAAGCCTTGCCGAAACAATAGGCTGCTATCCGAGATCAAATCTGTAGATCTGAGGATAGCTCTTCTCAAAGGAGGAGGAGATGATGGAGACCATCCAGCCCCATCCATCCCCCTAGTTGAAGACAAAGCAAGGGATTTGAGGACAAATACTTTTTCAAGAGGAAGGGGATGATGGAAGAGGGCCAAGCACAACCTTCCATGAAAGGCAAGAGCCAAGTCAAGAGCGTCTAAGACCAAGCTAGGAGCGTCTAAGACAAGCTAGGAGCGTCTAGGACGAGAAGACCAAGCTAGAAGCGTCTAGGACAAGAAGACTTGGATCAAAGCTATGAATGGGAGAGTGGCATACTAGCACATATTCCGTGAAGGCCCATCAAATGTAGTTTAGCTTTAATTGGGGTGTAAATAGCATAGCCATGTGGACAAATGTTTATTTTTCTGCACATTAGAATTAAGGAGAAGTTAACCTTCCCACTGTTCTAGAAAGCCCATGGAGGGGGTGAACTTACAAACTAGACACACCCCTCCCCATGTGCTCACACTTTCCATGTGGCCCATGTGCTTCACATTTACATTTCATTTGGCTAGCATTAGGGTTGCATTATGGTCCTCCTTAGCCTATAAAAGGAGGAGCCTACACCTTGTATTTTCAAGATTAAATAGAGTATTGTTATGCTGCCAAATTGTGCCATACACTACTCCTTGCCTAACACTTAGGTTTTAGTCTTCAATTCATCACTACCAAAGGGGCTGGCCAAACCTCCCCATTTCCTCACTCTTCATGCACCTTCAAGGCACCCATGCTTCCTAGGAAGGCCTTGCTCACCTCCTCCATAAGCTTCCGCATCCATCATCACCAAGGAACTCCAAAATCCAAAGAAGAGCTCATAGGAATGCTATCAAGGACTTCCTCTGTTCTCGCCTGCACTTGCTCAAAGGCAAGGAGGACTTCCTCTTGCCTCAACCTTGCTGTATAAAGCAGAGGTGAGGACTTTCACTCGCCTGCACCTTGCTGTACAAAGTCGAGGGAGGACTTTCTTCTTTCTCGCCTGCACTCGCTCAAAGGCAAGGAGGACTTCCTCTGGCCTCAACCTTGCTGTATAAAGCAGAGGTGAGGACTTTCTCTGTTGGCTCAACCTTGCTGTAAAAAGCAAAGGAAGAGGTCTTTCTCTGTTGCCTCAACCTTGCTGTAAAAAGCAAAGGAAGAGGACTTCCTCTCGCCTGCACCTCGCTGTACAAAGTCGAGGGAGGAATTTCTCGTGGGTGCACGCTCCCAGGGGGGCGCCAGGCGTGGCTGTCTAAGCGCACACACTGGGCGCGCCCTGCCTGCATTGCCTCATCGCGCCTTCACCGACGTCCCAACCGGCGAGGACCTCTTCTTCTGGAATCATACGAGGTGCATGCTTAACGCTCTCACTGGGAACTTGGATCCCAGCTTAACACGTGTTAGCAAGACCCCGATGACCGTGCACCGACCGAGTACTCACTCTCTACATGCACCGACGACTGATCGTGGTCTGCATGCACTGATGGCTGATCGCGCTCTACATCCCAGCGCTTACCTAGGGGCTGATCTGCGGGTGGTGGCCACTGGGTAACTCACCACCGATCACCTGGTCTTGCACCTGGGGCAAGGAGAACTTTAAACTGGGAACACTCGCACACTTTATGTACTGAAAATCTTTTATTGGGTGGCATCGTTAAAAAGAGTGCCCCTGATCTGCTCAACTGTTTTAATACACTAGGTATGTGTACAGCGCGATAGCGCATCTACTTTACAACTTAACGAGAGTAGGAAAGAAGCGTGTAGCGTCCTGGGTTCTGGGAATAGTCGTTACGTCCAGAGTCACCAACCGACAAGCTCCATTTTCCAACGTCTCAACCACTTTGGATGGGGTCTCCTTTAACCGGCGATGACCGCCCTGGCGATGCACACACGTGGGGCGATCATGCCTTCCGCTTCAGCTCTGGGAGCCCCCCCAGTGTAGCCTCTTCCATCACCTCACCTCCCCAAACATAGGGAGTTCATGCTGCTGGTCGCCTTCCTGGGACCTCGAAGCGCGATCACCTTGTGTCTTCTGCAGGTAATCGGTCAGGAACCCTGTCTCCACCAACTCAGCAAGCTGACGCCCCAACGCCAGGCAGTTACGGAGTGTATGTCCATAAGCTTGATGGAATTCACACCACTCATCCTTCCTCCCTCCAAGTACCCTATCGGTTTTCTCTGGCACATGGAGTCTTACTGCCACAGCAGGGATGGCGATCAGCTCCGCCAAACTTATCATGAAATCATACCTGGGGGGTGTGTTGCTTGCACGCCCCCTGGTCTGGTCCTTCCTTGGTGCATAAGGGCGAGACCTTCCCTCCTCCTTCCTCCCTTCCTTGATCTCATGCACCCGCGCCTGTTGCTGCTGATTCCCCTGACCTCCATGTGGCTTCGACGGTGCAACACTTCCTCTCTTCTCAGAGACCTCTGTCTCTGCTACTATGTGTGCCACCGCACGTCGCCGTATCTCGGTGAAGGTGGCTCCTGATGAGCGATTCACTGAAAGGACCAGGGAGGACACCTCTCTTGAACGCATGCACCAGCATGTCTTCATCCTTGACGGGCAATCTCACCACCTGCGCCCCAAAGCGATTGAGGTAGTCCCTCAACGGCTCCCCCTGATACTGGCGCACGTCAACAAGTCGTAGGACACCACTGGTGCAGGTCGGTTAATGATGTACTGCTCCGTGAACAGCTTCGCAAACTGATGGAAGGAAGTGAGGTGGCCCTCTAGCAGGCTCACGAACCACTCCATAGCCACTCCGCTCAGTGTACTCATGAACATCTTGCAGTACACAGCATCTGAACCTCCAGTCAGCATCATCTGAGTGTGGAAGGCTGTCAGGTGTGCTTCTGGATCTTCAACCCCCGTGAACGACGCTTTCAGTCCCACCAGGTTGGGAGGCACCACCGTGTTCATGATCTCGGGGGAGAAAGGCATAGGGAATACTCTAAGAGGCGATTGCGGCGTTGACGTCCTCTCTTCAACTGCGCGCTCCTTCTGCGCCTGCAATTCCCTACGCAGCTCTTCATTCATACGGTTCAACTCTTTGTTTCTTCTCTGCGATGCAGTCAGCTCTGCACGCATTTTCTCCCGATCAGCTCTCGATTTCGCGACGCTATCTTGCAACGCGCGCATCATCTCCACTGCCTGCGCCATGGTAACAGCTCCTTCTTCAGCAGATGGCGCACGTGAGGTTTGCCTGGTTCTTCTTCTCATCTTCTCAACACTTCGACGAAATAGTGAAGAAGCTCCAAGAAACCTCAAGAAACTTCAAGAATTGCAACGTGGATGGGAACAAAATTCACACGGGCCCCACGGTGGGCGCCTAATGATCCTGCCGCTTGACTCGAACGTGGAGGATTGCCTCGTCACTCCTTCATCTAGCCTTCTGTTCTGCAGGAACGCTCCAAGAACCACCGTCGGAACTCCAAACGCTGCCTGCAAAACACACAGACGGCGCCTCTGGCGGCCGTTGTAGCTCCGACGCTCAAGTCAGGCAACAGGAACACCAAAACTATATCTGAATCTCTCTGTGAGACTCGTGTGTCACTGAAACTCTCAAATGTGTAAGCTGTAAGAATCTCAAAAAAAACCTCCCTCAATTTCGTTAAGAGTTTGTATATATACCTAAGTCTTTCTCTCTCCTGACGGTTATTCCTCTTGACACGTGGATAACATCTGGTCGTACACGTGTCACCATCTGGAGTATCTGCAGCTGAAAAGTTACTTCCACTGTGCCCCCGGCGACTGAGTTATCCACACAGGGAGTAGCTTAGTACGCAGGCTACTCTGGGCGCAACCTTAACATGGCGAGCTGGTTAACCCTGGGCATTGCAGCTCACACTACACATGGTGGCAGATATGCCACTTATCCTCTGTACTTAGACCATACAACAAGTGCTTGCCAAGTCTTCTCAAACACCCGGCGATGTGCTCTTTCGGCGACTTGCTGACCACCTGATCTCCTAACCTTAACACACGGCGATCATGTGAAATCTGGGCGATTACTGATCCATACCGGCGATGAGCGATTACTCATCCTCAAGCCGATAGGCGATTACTCACCTCAAGGCGATAGGCGATTACTCATCCTCAAGGCGATAGGCGATTACTCATCCTCAAGCCGATAGGCGATTACTCATCCTCAAGGCGATAGGCGATTACCATTCTAAGTGATCGCCTCCCTAATTCGCCTGCTATCCTCTACCACGTGTTACTCTGTGAATGGTCCACGTGGTCAACTGCTGCTGATGTCATCGACTACCGATGACCGACCGGATCAACCTTCATCAAATTTAGGGTCAAATTTTCCTAGATTATCTTTTCCATTATTCAAGATAAAACATTTGCAACCAAAAACCTTAAGGTGGATAATGCTAGGCTTTCTACCTTTATATAGCTCATATGGGGTTTTCTTAAGGATGGGTCTCATTATTGTTCTATTAAGTACATATGAAGTTGTATAGACAGCATCTGCCCAGAAATATTTAGGAAGATTAGACTCATTTAACATGGTCCTAGCAAGCTCCTCTAGTGATCTATTTTTCCTCTCAACAACACCATTCTATTGGGGAGTCCTAGGGGCTGAGTAGCTATGTGTTATACCATGTTTTTCATAGAACCTATCAAACTTAGCATTCTGAAACTATCCCCCATGGTCACTACGAATTTGTTTTATGCAATAGCCATTTTCATTCTATAAAACTTTAGGTAGTTTCTTAAAGCATTTGTAAGCATTATGTTTAGCAGCAAGAAAAAGGGTCCATGTATATCTTGAGAAATCATCAACAACTACTCGAGCATATAAGTTTCCAGCCAAGGTAGCAGTCCTAAAAGGTCTAAACAGATTCATATGCAGAACATCCAAAGGTTGTTTTGTAGAAACTATTTCTTTAGATTTAAAGTAAGTTCTGATTTGTTTACCTTTAACACATGCATCACATAATCTGTCATTTTGAAACTTAATGTTTGGTAAACCAGAAACGAGATTATTTGATTTTAGCTTATTAAAATGTGTTGTATGGATATGTGCCAACCTTCTATGCCACAGCCAAGACTCATCACTTTTTGATAAGAGACATTCAATTTCAGTGTTATTATTCATGATATCTAAGAGGTATATATTATTTACCCTTTTACCTGTGAACAACACCTTACCAAATTCCTTATCTGATATTGTGCATCTGTTGGTTTCAAAGTTGATGTTGTAACCTTTGTCACATAGTTGACTGATGCTCAGGAGGCTGTGTTTCAATCCTTTCACATATAGCACATTTTCAATCAAGGTTGATCCTTTGGTTCCTATATTTCCTCTTCCAAGTATTCTTCCCTTGTTATTGTCCCCGTAGGTAACATACCCTTCAGCTTTGAGTTTTAAATCAGTAAACTGGGTGAGATCTCCAGTCATATGTTTAGAGCATCCGCTATCCCAATACCATTTATTCACTATTCTGCAAAATAAACAACAACAGTATTTGGTACCCTTTAGTTTTTGGGTCCAGACAGATTATCACCTTTGTTTAGGAAGCCATTTAACTAAACCTTTTGGAACAAGATACTTTCTAATTCTGCATGTTCTAAATGTGTTCCGGTCGGTCATCAGTAGTTGATGACGTCAGCAGCAGGTGACCACGTGGACCATGCACAGGGTGGCACGTGGTAGAAAGAGCAAGTGAATCAGAGAGGAGATTACCTACAACGGTGATCGGTAGTCAGATACCAAGTGGCCGCCACCCCCAGAGCGGTGCCTAGATAAGCGCCTGGAGGCACCGCCCAGTCATCGGGGGGAAGTTATGAGGCACCGCACGGTCATCGGTGGATAGGCATGAGGCACCGTCCAGTCATCGGGGGGAAGTTATGAGGCACCGGTCGGTCGTAAGCGCATGCAGAGGGCGATCGGTCATCGGGGTTCTTGCCAACGCGTGTTAAGTTGAGACCAAGGTTCCCAGCGAGAACTGATCCGGTCGGTCATCGGTAGTCGATGACTTCAGCAGTAGATTGCCACGTGGACCAATCACAGGGTGCAACGTGGAACGACATGGCAGGAGAATACATGGATCAAGAAGAGCAAGAGAAAAGAGAATGTAGCTTAGAAGTTGAGGGAATCGCCGTTTGTTGAAGAAGGCGGCAGTCTCCTACTTCTCTCGTATGTAATCAGTAAACGCCTAGATTGCACGTGATTGCCGAAAGAGGACATCGCCGGGTATTAGAGAAGACTTGGTAAACGTTTATTACATGGTCTAAATACAGGAGATAAGTGGTATATTCGCCCGTGTGCTCTGAGAACCGTGATAACCAGTGTTAACCAGCTTTAAGGCTGTGCCCAGAGTAGCCTGCGTACTAAGTTACTCCCTGTGTGGATAACTTAGTCGCAGGAGTAAAGGGAAAGTAACGTTTCAGTTGCAGGTACTCCAGATGGTGACACGTGTACGACCACATGCGGCCCACGTGTCGAGAGGAATAACCGTCAGGAGAGAGAAAAACACAGGTATATATAGAATTTCTAACGGTATTCAGAGGGAGTTTTTCATTTGGTAACAACTCACTTGCACGGTTCCTAGTTTTCTCTGAGAGAATTTGTTGATTCATCCACTGACTTGAGCATCGGAGCTACACTGGCCGCAGAGGCACCTTTCTATTCTTTCAGGTTTCTTGGAAGGTTTGGAGCTGGAGAGGAGGAGTGTTGACGTTCGAGTCAAGCGGCAGGATCATCAGGCGCCCACCGTGGGGCCGTGTAAACTGTGATTCCCATCCACTCTTGAGTTTGTGAGGTTTTGGGTGGTTTCTGTTTGATTGCTTGCTGTCGCAATCAGTTTTTGGAGGTTTTAACCGTTTGAGTTGCGTTTAATCGGTGAAGAATTGTTTCTGGAGGTTTCTACCGATTGATTACTGAATCGATCGTTGTGCGAAGGAAGTTGAAGCGTTTCTTGAGCTCTGTTGCGAGATAACTTTCGCGTGCTGAAAGGTAGTTGTGTGAAGGTAGTAGAAGTTTCATGAGGAAGATGAGGACAACTAGATCAAGTTCAGTCGTGGCGCAGTCTGGAGAGAACACCGTGACGATGGCGCAAATGCTGGAGATGATGCGCACTTTGCAAGAAAATGTGGCAGCGTCGCGTGTCGAGCAGACGAAGATGCACGATGACCTAGTCGCTTCTCAGGCCAGGAACGAAGAGCTGAGCAAGGTTAATGAAGAGTTACGCAAGGCTCTTCGCGATCAAAGGGAGAGTGCTGCGACTAGTGGAGGTGCGCCACCGTCTCCACCACGAGTTTTTCCAATTCCCATTTTCGCAGGCGATCATGGACGCTGCGATTCCTGAAAATGTCGCGGCGGTGAAGGCCTCCTTCACTGGAGTGGAAGATCCAGAGGCTCACCTCACTGCGTTTCATACGCAGATGATGTTGTCGGGAGGATCGGATGCGGCCTATTGCAAGATGTTCATGAGCACCCTCCACAGTACAGCATTAGATTGGTTTGTGAGCCTACCTACTGGACACATATCCAGTTTCTAGCAGTTTTCCAAGCTGTTCGTCGATCAGTACATCGTGAATAAGGCGCCGCCTATGGTGTCGTACGACCTGTTCAACGTAAGGCAATTCCAGGGGGAATCTCTGAAGGACTATATGAATAGGTTTGGAGCTCAGATAGTCCGATTACCAGGTAAAGATGAGAAGATGTTCGTGCACGCCTTCAAGAAGGGTGTGCTACCTGGACCATTCAGTGAATCATTAATTAGGAGCCACCCCGCAACGTTTGCAGAAATTCGGCGATGTGCTGTTGCTCACATCGCCGCTGAGAATGAAGTGATGGAGAAGAAAGGGAATATGGCTCCTGCGAAACCACGCACCCAAGCCAAGACTCAGCCTCAGAGGGTGTTGGAGACGGCAGTGGTGAAAAAGGATCAAAGGACATACCATCCTTATGATTCGAAGAAAAACAAAGGTGATGGCAGCGGTAGAGGAAGAGGGCCAGGTCGCCTGAGGGAGTTCAAGCGCCCTCCGAGGCATGAGTTCGTGATGAGATTGGTGGACCTGATCACCATTCCCAGTATAGCTACCAAGCTGAAGATGCCCGAAGAGATGTCGGATAAGGTGTTGGGGCCAAAGCCAGAGGCGTGGTGTGAATTCCACAAAGGTTTTGGCCACGCCCTTGACTCCTGCCTATCGCTGGGATACCAACTGGACGAGTTGGTTAGAAGTGGATTTCTGAAGAACTATTTGCTGGAGAAGAAGGCAGCAACTGCGCCGAGCTCCCAGCCGGTGAGCAGCGAAGGCCAACAACATGAAGTGCCCATCCATGGGGAAATCCACACTATAGCTGGGGGTTTCTCAGGAGGTGGGTGCACCACGTCACAGCCAGTGGAAGAGTTCTTTTACCTCATTTGAGGTAGTCCACGTACCAAGGGAGCAAAATGCCCGAGCTGACTTGCTGGCCAAGCTCGCCAGTTCGGGCAAAGGGGGGTGGACAGAGGGCAGTTATTCAAAAAACATTGAAGACACCTAAGGCGTTTGTGGCGAATCACCAGGTGCTTCAAGTGAGCAAGTCGGCAGAGCGAACGGCGAGGAGTCACAGGTCTTTGACAAAGGAGACCCTGAGAAGGCCAAGGATGAGGGCATCCCCTGTGGATGAAGTGAATTTTATTCCAGTGAAAGCTTCGTAAGTAGAACAAACTCAGGGGAATCATGAACAGTTTTGTAAAAATAGTGACAAGGGGGCACTCTCTTTTTTCCTAAGGTTTTTAACGAGGCCACCCAATAAATAAGATGTTCAAACTAAAGTTTGTGTGCATATCGTTTTAAAGAAGTTTTTGGAAAAACCTTATCACCTGAATTGATTCGAGGTAGAAGTAAAATGATTGCGCACGTTCAAAGTGAAAAAGTTTTAAAGTCCTCATCGCCCTTAGGTGATCAGAGGCACAAGTGAAAAAGTTTTAAAGTCCTCATCGCCCTTAGCCGATCAGAGGCACAAAGTGAAAGGTTTTTAAAGTCCTCATCGCCCTTAGGCGATCAGAGGCACAAGTGAAAAAGTTTTAAAGTCCTCATCGCCCTTAGGCGATCAGAGGCACAAAGTGAAAAAGTTTTAAAATCCTCATCGCCCTTAGGCGATCAGAGGCACAAAGTGAAAGGTTTTTAAAGTCCTCATCGCCCTTAGGCGATCAGAGGCACAAGTGAAAAAGTTTTAAAGTCCTCATCGCCCTTAGGCAATCAGAGGCACAAAGTGAAAGGTTTTTAAAGTCCTCATCGCCCTTAGGCGATCAGAGGCACAAGTGAAAAAGTTTTAAAGTCCTCATCGCCCTTAGGCGATCAGAGGCACAAGTGAAAAGTTTTAAAGTCCTCATCGCCCTTAGGCGATCAGAGGCACAAAGTGAAAGGTTTTTAAAGTCCTCATCGTCCTTTGGCGATTGGAGGCATCCAGCGAAGTTCAAAGTCCTCCTTGCCTTTGAGCAAGTGTAGGTGAGAAAGAGGAAGACCTCCTTGCCTTTGAGCAAGTGTAGGCACCAGAGGAAGACCCCCTTGCCCTTGAGCAAGTGCAGGCGAGAACAGAGGAAGACCCCCTTGCCTTTGAGCAAGTGTAGGCAACAGAGGAAGTCCTCCTTGCCTTTGAGCAAGTGTAGGGACCAGAGGAAGTCCTCGTTGCCTTTGAGCAAGTGCAGGCGAGAACAGAGGAAGACCTCCTTGCCTTTGAGCAAGTGTAGGCAACAGAGGAAGTCCTCCTTGCCTTTGAGCAAGTGTAGGCACCAGAAGAAGTCCTCCTTGCCTTTGAGCAAGTGCAGGCGAGAAAGAGGAAGTCCTCCTTGCCTTTGAGCAAGTGTAGGCAACAGAGGAAGACCTCCTTGCCCTTGAGCAAGTGTAGGCACCAGAGGAAGACCTCCTTGCCTTTGAGCAAGTGCAGGCGAGAACAGAGGAAGACCTCCTTGTCTTTGAGCAAGTGTAGGCACCAGAGGAAGACCTCCTTACCTTTGAGAGAGTGCAGGCGAGAACAGAGGAAGACCTCCTTGTCTTTGAGCAAGTGTAGGCACCAGAGGAAGACCTCCTTGCCTTTGAGAGAGTGCAGGCGAGAACAGAGGAAGACCTCCTTGCCTTTGAGCAAGTGTAGGCACCAGAGGAAGACCTCCTTGCCTTTGAGCAAGTGCAGGCGAGAAAGAGGAAGTCCTCCTTGCCTTTGAGCAAGTGTAGGCAACAAAGGAAGACCTCCTTGCCTTTGAGCAAGTGTAGGCAATAGAGGAAGTCCTCCTTGCCTTTGAGCAAGTGTAGGCACCAGAGGAAGTCCTCCTTGCCTTTGAGCAAGTGCAGGCGACAAAGAGGAAGTCCTCCTTGCCTTTGAGCAAGTGTAGGCAACAGAGGAAGACCTCCTTGCCCTTGAGCAAGTGTAGGCACCAGAGGAAGACCTCCTTGCCTTTGAGCAAGTGCAGGCGAGAACAGAGGAAGACCTCCTTGTCTTTGAGCAAGTGTAGGCACCAGAGGAAGACCTCCTTGCCTTTGAGCAAGTGCAGGCGAGAACAGAGAAAGACCTCCTTGCCTTTGAGCAAGTGTAGGCACCAGAGGAAGACCTCCTTGCCTTTGAGCAAGTGCAGGCGAGAAAGAGGAAGTCCTCCTTGCCTTTGAGCAAGTGTAGGCAACAGAGGAAGACCTCCTTGCCCTTGAGCAAGTGTAGGCACCAGAGGAAGACCTCCTTGCCTTTGAGCAAGTGCATGCGAGAATAGAGGAAGACCTCCTTGCCTTTGAGCAAGTGTAGGCAACAGAGGAAGACCTCTTTGTCCTTGAGCAAGTGTAGGCACCAGAGGAAGACCTCCTTGCCTTTGAGCAAGTGCAGGCGAGAACAGAGGAAGACCTCCTTGCCTTTGAGCAAGTGTAGGCACCAGAGGAAGACCTCCTTGCCTTTGAGCAAGTGCAGGCGAGAACAGAGGAAGACCTCCTTGCCTTTGAGCAAGTGTAGGCACCAAGGGAAGACCTCCTTGCCTTTGAGCAAGTGCAAGTGAGAAAGAGGAAGTCCTCCTTGCCTTTGAGCAAGTGTAGGCAACAGAGGAAGACCTCCTTTCCTTTGAGCAAGTGCAGGCGAGAACAGAGGAAGACCTCCTTGCCTTTGAGCAAGTGTAGGCACCAGAGGAAGACCTCCTTGCCTTTGAGCAAGTGCAGGCAAGAAAGAGGAAGTCGTCCTTGCCTTTGAGCAAGTGTAGGCAACAGAGGAAGACCTCCTTGCCTTTGAGCAAGTGTAGGCAACAGAGGAAGACCTCCTTGCCTTTGAGGAAGTGCAGGCGAGAGCAGAGGAAGACCTCCTTGCATTTGAGCAAGTGCAGGCGAGAAAGGAGAAGTCCTCCTTGCCTTCGAGCAGGTTCAGGCAAGAAGAGTTCGTATAAAGGAATGACAGGTGAAAAAGTGAATAGAAGGTTGCAAAAGGTGATCCCACATAGGACGCCTTATTTGGGTAAAGAAGGCAACATCGCCCAAATTTAATTCGGCGAGTACCAGATCAGAGGAATTTCTGGCGATGATGCAGAACACTTGGCATGTCAGTTAAACGCACAAAGAAACAAGGCTAAGTGAAGAGAGCGGAAGATGACCTTTACAAACAACCCACACAAGGTGAAAGTTGAGTTGTAAAGGAGAAAGAGTAATTCAAGTTGTAAAGACAAGATTTATAATTCATTCGTTACATGACCTCGGTCATTGGCAAAAAGGTGAGAGCCCGTCAGCCCGGTAGGTCCGATAGCGATCAGGCGAGTGGTAAGGCTCTTCGTTGAGACAAGTTACAACTCGGGCCTGGGGGGCTTGTGTAGTGGCCAGACCTCGGTCGTCGAGAACAGATAGTAAAGGGTGATCCATGTCAGCTGGGTCCCGCAGCATGGACCAAAGCCACGTGGAGTGGACGTCGCAGGCAGCTTGGATTAGCGAGTGATCGGTCATCAGTGTGCCTCCAAGAGGAGGGGTGATCAGTCAACAGTATAAGAGATAAAAGGTTACCTTTGGGTGATCAGAAAAGCGTCACGAAGGTTGGAGGTTGAAACTGTCGAAAGGTCTCACAGAGAGATGCTTTGAATGTCTGAAGGCGAAGAAGAAGGAATGAAACAGTGTTACTGCCTGAGTGTGCGCTCCTGTAGACCGCCAGAAGACAACTTCTTAGTCTCTTTGCTTTGAACAGGTTTACAGCTCGAGACTGGGGGGCTTGTGTTCCGGTCGGTCATCAGTAGTTGATGACGTCAGCAGCAGGTGACCACGTGGACCATGCACAGGGTGGCACGTGGTAGAAAGAGCAAGTGAATCAGAGAGGAGATTACCTACAACGGTGATCGGTAGTCACATACCAAGTGGCCGCCACCCCCAGAGCGGTGCCTAGATAAGCGCCTGGAGGCACCGCCCGGTCATCGGGGGGAAGTTATGAGGCACCGCACGGTCATCGGTGGATAGGCATGAGGCACCGCCCGGTCATCGGGGGGAAGTTATGAGGCACCGGTCGGTCGTAAGCGCATGCAGAGGGCGATCGGTCATCGGGGTTCTTGCCAACGCATGTTAAGTTGAGACCAAGGTTCCCAGCGAGAACTGATCCGGTCGGTCATCGGTAGTCGATGACTTCAGCAGTAGATTGCCACATGGACCAATCACTGGGTGCCACGTGGAACAACATGGCAGGAGAATACATGGATCAAGAAGAGCAAGAGAAAAGAGAATGTAGCTTAGAAGTTGAGGGAATCGCCGTTTGTTGAAGAAGGCGGCGATCTCCTACTTCTCTCGTATGTAATTAGTAAACGCCTAGATTGCACGTGATCGCCGAAAGAGGACATCGCCGAAAGAGGACATCGCCGGGTATTAGAGAAGACTTGGTAAACGTTTATTACATGGTCTAAATACAGGAGATAAGTGGTATATTCGCCCGTGTGCTCTGAGAACTGTGATAACCAGTGTTAACCAGCTTTAAGGCTGTGCCCAGAGTAGCCTGCGTACTAAGTTACTCCCTGTGTGGATAACTTAGTCGCAGGAGTAAAGGGAAAGTAACATTTCAGTTGCAGGTACTCCAGATGGTGACACGTGTACGACCAGATGCGGCCCACGTGTCGAGAGGAATAACCGTCAGGAGCGAGAAAAACACAGGTATATATAGAATTTCTAACGGTATTCAGAGGGAGTTTTTCATTTGGTAACAACTCACTTGCACGGTTCCTAGTTTTCTTTGAGAGAATTTGTTGATTCGTCCACTGACTTGAGCGTCGGAGCTACACTGGCCGCAGAGGCACCTTTCTGTTCTTTCAGGTTTCTTGGAAGGTTTGGAGCTGGAGAGGAGGAGTGTTGACGTTCGAGTCAAGCGGCAGGATCATCAGGCGCCTTGTAGTGGCCAGACCTCGGTTGTCGAGAACAGATAGTAAAGGGTGATCCATGTCAGCTGGGTCCCGCAGCATGGACCAAAGCCACGTGGAGTGGACCTCGCTGGCAGCTTGGATTAGCGAGTGATCGGTCATCAGTGTGCCTCCTAGAGGAGGGGTGATCAGTCAACAGTAGAAGAGATAAAAGGTTACCTTTGGGTGATCAGAAAAGCGTCACGAAGGTTGGAGGTTGAAACTGTCGAAAGGTCTCACAGAGAGATGCTTTGAATGTCTGAAGGCGAAGAAGAAGGAATGAAACAGTGTTACTGCCTGAGTGTGCGCTCCTGTAGACCGCCAGAAGACGACTTCTTAGTCTCTTTGCTTTGAACAGGTTCACAGCTCGAGACTGGGGGGCTTGTGTTCCGGTCGGTCATCAGTAGTTGATGACGTCAGCAGCAGGTGACCACGTGGACCATGCACAGGGTGGCACGTGGTAGAAAGAGCAAGTGAATCAGAGAGGAGATTACCTACAACGGTGATCGGTAGTCAGATACCAAGTGGCCGCCACCCCCAGAGCGGTGCCTAGATAAGCGCCTGGAGGCACCGCCCGGTCATCGGGGGGAAGTTATGAGGCACCGCACGGTCATCGGTGGATAGGCATGAGGCACCGCCCGGTCATCGGGGGGAAGTTATGAGGCACCGGTCGGTCGTAAGCGCATGCAGAGGGCGATCAGTCATCGGGGTTCTTGCCAACGCGTGTTAAGTTGAGACCAAGGTTCCCAACGAGAACTGATCCGGTCGGTCATCGGTAGTCGATGACTTCAGCAGTAGATTGCCACATGGACCAATCACTGGGTGCCACGTGGAACGACATGGCAGGAGAATACATGGATCAAGAAGAGCAAGAGAAAAGAGAATGTAGCTTAGAAGTTGAGGGAATCGCCGTTTGTTGAAGAAGGTGGCGATCTCCTACTTCTCTCGCATGTAATCAGTAAACGCCTAGATTGCACGTGATCGCCGAAAGAGGACATCGCCGAAAGAGGACATCAGCAGCCGTTGACTACTTAGTCTCTTCGCTGAGAACAAGTTCACAGCTCGAGACTGGGGGGCTTGTGATCCGGTCGGTCCTCAGTAGTTGATGACGTCAGCAGCCGTTGACTACGTGGACCATGAACAGGGTGGCATGTCGTAGAAAGAGCAAGTGAATCAGGGAGGAGATCACCTAGAATGGTGATCGGTAGTCAGATATCAAGTGGCCACCACTCCCAGTTCAGAGCATAGATAAGCGCCTGAAAGCCCCGCACGGACGTCGGTGGATATTCAGGAGGCACCGCACGGACGTCGGTGGCAAGTCATGAGGGACCGCCCGGGTGTCGGTGGCAGGTCATGAGGCACCGCACAGACGTCGGTGGATATTCAAGAGGCACCGCACGGACGTCGGTGGCAAGTCATGAGGAACCGCCCGGGTGTCGGTGGCAGGTCATGAGGCACCGCACGGATGTCGGTGGCAGGTCATAAGGCACCGCACGGACGTTGGTGGATATTCATGAGGCACCGCACGGACGTCGGTTGCAAGTCATGAGGGACCGCCCGGGTGTGACTGCATGAGGAGCACGATCAGGCGTTGAGAGGGAGATCGGTCGTAATTGCATGCAGAGGGAGGTCGGTCATCGGGGTTCCCAGCGAGAACGCTACGCATGCACCTCGCATGATGCCCACTCGGAGGACGTGCGGCGAGGCCATGCAGGCAGGATGTGCCTGGCGCTCTCCTGGGAGCATGCGGCCCGCACAGAGAGAAGCGCAGAAGCCCTCCAGGTGTGACGCGTGTACGGTAGATTCAAGCTGGTGCCTCCACGTGTCACCATCTGGGAGCGAGACGCGGCTCAGGTATAAAGCACTCCACGTCAGGTAAGGTGAGGGGATATTCCTTTCATTCTTTTCCAAGTTGACACAGGCTCTCTACACTGGGATTCTGAGTCACTGTGAGAGCGTTTTTACACGTGGCACAGTGATAACAGAAAACAGTTATAGAGAGAGAAAGTGGATCTGAGAGCACACACGAGTCTCACAGAGAGATTCAGTGATAGATTTGGTGTTCCTGTTGCCTGACTTGAGCGTCGGAGCTACAACGGCCGCTAGAGGCGCCGTTCGTGTGTTTTGCAGGCAGCGTTTGGAGTTCCGGTGAGGTTTCTTGGAGCGTTCCTGCAGACCAGAGGGCTAGACGAAGGAGTGACGAGGCAATCCTCCACGTTCGAGTCAAGCGGCCGGATCATTTGGCGCCGACCGTGGGGCCCGTGTGAATTTTGTTCCCATCCACGTCGCAGTTCTTGAAGTTTCTTGAGGTTTCTTGGAGCTTCTTGATCATTTCGTCGAAGTGAAGTTACGTCGAAGTGCAGAGGAGATGAGTAGAAGAACCAGGCAAACCTCACCTGCGCCATCTGCTGAAGAAGGAGCTGTTACCATGGCGCAGGCAGTGGAGATGATGCGCGCGCTGCAAGATAGCGTCGCGGAATCGAGAGCTGAGCAAGAGAAAATACGTGCAGAGCTGACTGCATCGCAGAGAAGAAACGAAGAGTTGAACCGTATGAATGAAGAGCTGCGTAGGGAATTGCAGGCGCAGAGGGAGCGCGCAGCTGAAGAAAGGACGTCGACGCCACCGTCGCCTCCGAGAGCATTCCCTATGCCTTTCTCCCCTGAAATCATGAACACGGTGGTGCCTCCCAATCTGGTGGGACTGAAAGCGTCGTTCACGGGGGTGGAAGATCCAGAAGCACACCTGACAGCCTTCCACACTCAGATGATGCTGACTGGAGGTTCAGATGCTGTGTACTGTAAGATGTTCATGAGCACGCTGAGCGGAGTGGCTATGGAGTGGTTCGTCAGCCTGCCAGAGGGCCACGTCACTTCCTTCCATCAGTTTGCGAAGCTGTTCACGGAGCAGTACATCATCAACCGACCGGCGCCGGTGGTGTCCTACGACTTGTTTGACGTGCGCCAGTATCAGGGGGAGCCGTTGAAGGACTACCTCAATCGCTTTGGGGCGCAGGTGGTGAGATTGCCCAGCAAGGACGAGGACATGCTGGTGCATGCGTTCAAGAGAGGTGTCCTCCCTGGTCCTTTCAGTGAATCGCTCATCAGGAGCCACCCTGCCACCTTCACCGAGATACGGCGACGCGCGGTGGCACACATAGTAGCAGAGACAGAGGTCTCTGAGAAGAGAGGAAGTGCTGCACCGTCGAAGCCACGTGGAGGTCAGGGGAATCAGCAGCAACAGGCGCGGGTGCATGAGATCAAGGAAGGGAGGAAGGAGCAGGGAAGGTCTCGCCCTTATGCACCAAGGAAGGACCAGACCAGGGGGCGTGCAAGCAACGCACCCCCCAGGTATGATTTCATGATAAGTTTGGCGGAGCTGATCGCCATCCCTGCTGTGGCAGCAAGACTCCATGTGCCAGAGAAAACCGACAGGGTACTTGGAGGGAGGAAGGATGAGTGGTGTGGATTCCATCAAGCTTATGGACATACACTTTGTAACTGCCTGGCGTTGGGGCGTCAGCTTGCTGGGTTGGTGGAGACAGGGTTCCTGACCGATTACCTGCAGAAGACACAAGGTGATCGCGCTTCGGGGTCCCAGGAAGGCGACCAGCAGCATGAACTCCCTGTGTTTGGGGAGGTGAGGTGATGGAAGAGGCTACACTAGGGGGGCTCCCAGAGCTGAAGCGGAAGGCATGATCGCCCCACGTGTGTCAATCGCCAGGGCGGTCATCGCCGGTTAAAGGAGACCCCATCCAGAGTGGTTGAGACGTTGGAGAATGGAGCTCATCGGCTGGTGACTCTGGACGTAACGACTATTCCCAGAACCTAGGACGCTACACGCTTCTTTCCTACTCTCGTTAAGTTGTAAAGTAGATGCGCTATCGCGCTGTACACATACCTAGTGTATTAAAACAGTTGAGCAAATCAGGGGCACTCTTTTTAACGATGCCATCCAATAAAAGATTTTCAGTACATAAAGTGTGCGAGTGTTCCCAGTTTAAAGTTCTCCTTGCCCCAGGTGCAAGACCAGGTGATCGGTGGTGAGTTACCGAGTGGCCACCACCAGCAGATCAGCCCCTAGATAAGCGCTGGGATGTAGAGCGCGATCAGCCATCACTGCCTGCAGACCGCGATCAGCCGTCTGTGCATGTAGAGAGTGAGCGCTCGGTCGGTGCAGGGTCATCGGGGTCTTGCTAACACGTGTTGAGTTGGAACCCAAGTTCCCAGCGAGAGCGTTAAGCATGCACCTCGCATGATTCCAGAGAAGAGCTCCTCGCCGGTCGAGACGTGCGGAGAACGCGTGATGAGGCAATGCAGGCAGGGCGCGCTTGGCGAGTGCGCTCAGATCAGCCACGCCTGGCGCACCCCTGGGAGCGTGCACCCAAGAGAAAGTCCTCCCTCGACTTTGTACAGCGAGGTGCAGGCGAGAGAAAGTCCTCTTCCTTTGCTTTTTACAGCAAGGTTGAGGCAACAGAGAAAGTCCTCTTCCCCTGCTTTATACAGCAAGGTTGAGGCAAGAGAAAGTCCTCACCTCGACTTTGTACAGCGAGGCTGAGGCAAGAGAAAGTCCTCTTCCTCTGCTTTATACAGCAAGGTTGGGGCAAGAGCGAAAGTCCTCTTCCTCTGCTTTTTACAGCAAGGTTGAGGCAACAGAGAAAGTCCTCTTCCTTTGCTTTTTACAGCAAGGTTGAGGCAACAGAGAAAGTCCTCTTCCCCTGCTTTATACAGCAAGGTTGAGGCAAGAGAAAGTCCTCTTCCTCTGCTTTTTACAGCAAGTTTGAGGCAACAGAGAAAGTCCTCACCTCGACTTTGTACAGCGAGGCTGAGGCAAGAGAAAGTCCTCTTCCTTTGCTTTATACAGCAATGTTGGGGCAAGAGCGAAAGTCCTCTTCCTCTGCTTTTTACAGCAAGGTTGAGGCACCAGAGGAAGTCCTCCTTGCCTTTGAGCAAGTGCAGGCACCAGAGGAAGTCCTCCTTGCCTTTGAGCAAGTGCAGGCGAGAAAAGAGGAAGACCTCCTTGCCCTTGAGCAAGTGTAGGCACCAGAGGAAGTCCTCCTTGCCGTTGAGCAAGTGCAGGCGAGAAAAGAGGAAGACCTCCTTGCCCTTGAGCAAGTGTAGGCACCAGAGGAAGACCTCCTTGCCCTTGAGCAAGTGCAGGCACCAGAGGAAGTCCTCCTTGCCTTTGAGCAAGTGCAGGCGAGAAAAGAGGAAGACCTCCTTGCCCTTGAGCAAGTGTAGGCACCAGAGGAAGTCCTCCTTGCCTTTGAGCAAGTGCAGGCGAGAAAAGAGGAAGACCTCCTTGCCCTTGAGCAAGTGTAGGCACCAGAGGAAGACCTCCTTGCCTTTGAGCAAGCGCAGGCACCAGAGGAAGTCCTCCTTGCCTTTGAGCAAGTGCAGGCGAGAAAAGAGGAAGACCTCCTTGCCCTTGAGCAAGTGTAGGCACCAGAGGAAGACCTCCTTGCCTTTGAGCGAGTGCAGGCGAGAAAGAAGAAAGTCCTCCCTCGACTTTGTACAGCGAGGTGTAGGCGAGTGAAAGTCCTCACCTCGACTTTTTACAGCAAGGTTGAGGCAAGAGATCAAGTCCTTCTCCTCTGCTTTTTACAGCAAGGTTGAGGCAAGAGAACCAGGTCCCTTCCCTCTGCTTTTTACAGCGAGGCTCAGGTGGGAGAAGCAAGACCTCACCCACGACTTCTTACAGCAAGGTTGGGACAAGAGGGGTCACCGAGAAGCACTTTTCTTCCTCAAAACACGGGCGTCATAGTTGGTGTTCAGGCCCTCTATGCACTCAGTGCTGGTGTGGCAGAGAAGTGTAGCGAAGCCAGAGGCGCGATGACTGATCGGTGGTGCACTAACACGCTAGTCGGTGGTCGGTGGTAGAAGGAAGTTCTGCTGCGTGAAGCCGAAGCGTTTAGGCCTCGTTAAGTCAGTCATCCAGCATGAAGTTATGTTGAAGGTAATGCTAAGGTAACAGTTAGCCGCGATCAAGTCAGAAGCCAAGTTTGAGGGGTTGCAGTGGGATCGCGATAAAGCCTTAGCTAGTTAACAGTTAGTCACATGCAGAGAGTTAAAGAGGAGAAACACAGTGAACCCTAGCGCGTTTGAGAAGAAGAAAACAGAGAGGGTGAACCTCTAGATGATCCAGAGGGATGTGCACGCTTCGATTGAATGAAGGAAACGGTAGCGACACTCAGTGAGGGCTATTACTGTGTCCATGTGTCGAGAGATAAAGTATGGAAGCCGTGACGCCGAGGAGCAGATACGTGAGCAGCATGTGGCGTGGCCCCACTTGCCACGTGGGCCGAGGGCGCGACTACTTAGTCTCTTCGCTGAGAACAAGTTCACAGCTCGAGACTGGGGGGCTTGTGATCCGGTCGGTCCTCAGTAGTTGATGACGTCAGCAGCCGTTGACTACGTGGACCATGAACAGGGTGGCATGTCGTAGAAAGAGCAAGTGAATCAGGGAGGAGATCACCTAGAATGGTGATCGGTAGTCAGATATCAAGTGGCCACCACTCCCAGTTCAGAGCATAGATAAGCGCCTGAAAGCCCCGCACGGACGTCGGTGGATATTCAGGAGGCACCGCACGGACGTCGGTGGCAAGTCATGAGGGACCGCCCGGGTGTCGGTGGCAGGTCATGAGGCACCGCACGGACGTCGGTGGATATTCAGGAGGCACCGCACGGACGTCGGTGGATATTCAGGAGGCACCGCACGGACGTCGGTGGCAAGTCATGAGGAACCGCCCGGGTGTCGGTGGCAGGTCATGAGGCACCGCACGGATGTCGGTGGCAGGTCATAAGGCACCGCACGGACGTCGGTGGATATTCATGAGGCACCGCACGGACGTCGGTTGCAAGTCATGAGGGACCGCCCGGGTGTGACTGCATGAGGAGCGCGATCAGGCGTTGAGAGGGAGATCGGTCGTAATTGCATGCAGAGGGAGGTCGGTCATCGGGGTTCCCAGCGAGAACGCTACGCATGCACCTCGCATGATGCCCACTCGGAGGACGTGCGGCGAGGCCATGCAGGCAGGATGTGCCTGGCGCTCTCCTGGGAGCATGCGGCCCGCACAGAGAGAAGCGCAGAAGCCCTCCAGGTGTGACGCGTGTACGGTAGATTCAAGCTGGTGCCTCCACGTGTCACCATCTGGGAGCGAGACGCGGCTCAGGTATAAAGCACTCCACGTCAGGTAAGGTGAGGGGATATTCCTTTCATTCTTTTCCAAGTTGACACAGGCTCTCTACACTGGGATTCTGAGTCACTGTGAGAGCGTTTTTACACGTGGCACAGTGATAACAGAAAACAGTTATAGAGAGAGAAAGTGGATCTGAGAGCACACACGAGTCTCACAGAGAGATTCAGTGATAGATTTGGTGTTCCTGTTGCCTGACTTGAGCGTCGGAGCTACAACGGCCGCTAGAGGCACCGTTCGTGTGTTTTGCAGGTAGTGTTTGGAGTTCCGGTGAGGTTTCTTGGAGCGTTCCTGCAGACCAGAGGGCTAGACGAAGGAGTGACGAGGCAATCCTCCACGTTCGAGTCAAGCGGCCGGATCAGCGGCGATCTCCTACTTCTCTCGTATGTAATCAGTAAACGCCTAGATTGCACGTGATCGCCGAAAGAGGACATCGCCGAAAGAGGACATCGCCGGGTATTAGAGAAGACTTGGTAAACGTTTATTACATGGTCTAAATACAGGAGATAAGTGGTATATTCGCCCGTGTGCTCTGAGAACCGTGATAACCAGTGTTAACCAGCTTTAAGGCTATGCCTAGAGTAGCCTGCGTACTAAGTTACTCCCTGTGTGGATAACTTAGTCGCAGGAGTAAAGGGAAAGTAACATTTCAGTTGCAGGTACTCCAGATGGTGACACGTGTACGACCAGATGCGACCCACGTGTCGAGAGGAATAACCGTCAGGAGAGAGAAAAACACAGGTATATATAGAATTTCGAACGGTATTCAGAGGGAGTTTTTCATTTGGTAACAACTCACTTGCACGGTTCCTAGTTTTCTCTGAGACAATTTGTTGATTCGTCCACTGACTTGAGCGTCGGAGCTACACTGGCCGCAGAGGCGCCTTTCTGTTCTTTCAGGTTTCTTGGAAGGTTTGGAGCTGGAGAGGAGGAGTGTTGACGTTCGAGTCAAGCGGCAGGATCAAAATGTATGACCAGACTTCATACAATAAAACCAAGAAACAGGATGTACCTTTTTAACATTGTTGAAAGAGGAAAAGCTTGTTTTTGAGGGAACAAAGAAACTAGATAGCTTTTTAACATTGTTTTTCTTTCTAGGATTATAACCAATTCCATTTTTGTTAAAAACAACATTTTGTGACCTCATCCGGTCGATCATCGGTAGTCGATGCCGTCAGCAGCAGATGACTACTTGGGCCAGTCATAGAGTGACGCATGACACGAGATAGCAGATGAACCAGGATGAAGATCGACTCCTACATGAGCGCCTGGAAGCAGAAGCGCAAGAGTGATGAAGCACCGATCAGTCATCGGTGTATACAAAGTGATCAGTCATCGGTGCATGCGGAGTGATCAGTCGTCGGGGGTTCCTTGCCAACACGTGTTAGACTGGGACCCAGGCTCCCAGCGAGAACGTTACTCAAGGACCTCGCCTGATTCCATAAGCAGAGCACGACAACGTGAAGAAGCGCCATCGGACATCGACCAGGATGAAAGATACCTCGGTCATCGGCGTGTGTCGAGGCGACATCGGCCGCGCGATGTGAGCAACGCAGCCAATGATCAGTAAAGCGCCCAGAGGCAGGGAATGGCCTTAGTCGCGAGACGACCACGCATGAAGACGAGAAGACGCAGTTAGATGCAGAATCCTGCTGAGACAAGAACCCATCAAGTTTAGAGTCTTCCAGTGGGGTTGCATGTCTGCCACGTGGACGGTGAAGATGTTCCCAGAGAATAGGTAGGGCAGATAGGCACAGAAGTCGAGGGGTACAGAGGCACCCACGCAGCCTCCCCTGTCAGACTTTGCACTCAAGTGAAGAAGGCTGGCACGCAAGGTAGCCCTGGGGAGTGGAAACGACAGTGCAGAGTAATCAAGTGGCCCTAGAGGTAGCCTGTAGGGGCTACGCAGGTTTATATGAGGAAGAAGAACACCAAACCAGGTATGCAATCTTTGACACAGAATACACAACACAAAACCAAGAACACTCAGTTTTTGAATCAAAGAGGACTGAGGGCACACACACACGGGTCTTACACAGTGAGATCCGAGAGAGAGTTTTGGTGTTCCCGTTGCCTGACTTGAGCGTCGGAGCGACAACGGCCGCTAGAGGCGCCGTCTGTGTGTTTTGCAGGCATCGTTCGGAGTCCCGTCGAAGGTTCCTGGAGCCTCCTTGCAGAGCGCGCAGCAGCTGGAAAGCTAGACGAAGGAGCGACGAGGCATTTTCCCCACGCTCGAGTCCGCGGCGAGATCATGACCCTAAAAGAGTCTCAAGATTATCCCTTCCCTTAGTGAAATTAGACAATGTTTTTAGCAGATAATCAACCTATTTTTCCAGCTTTTTACAGTTTTCACAAGTTTTTATAGATTCATGCAAACAAGTTAATTCAAGACTGACAAGTTCAGTTTTAGCTTTATGCAAGTCTTCCTCAAGAGACTACACCTTAGGTTCAAGATGATTATTTGCATTTCTCAACTTATTACATATTACAGCCAACCTATTTGCTTCATCATGGGTTTCTTTAAATGCAATTAGTAATTGATTATAGCTCTCAGAATCAATAGAGAAATCACTTATTGAATCAGAGATTCATCCTTCATCATTTACCATGAAGCAAAGGTTTGCTTCTTCACTTGCAGTTGATGAATTGCTTGTGGATGAAACTTCATTATCTTCCCATGAGATGTAAGCCCTTTTTCCTTTTCTTTTATCAACCTTCTTGCTGATTGGTTTCTCCTTCACATGATTGTTTGGACAATCAATCTTGATATGTCCTGCCTTGCCACAACCAAAACAGGTATAGTTAGAGGAATTTAATTCATTTGGTTTAGAATACCTTTTCTTTTGTTGAGTCCTTTCTCTGCCCTTCTTCTTCAGAAATCTGCTGAACTTTCTTGTGAGTAGACTCAATGTTGTTGAACCAAGTGGTGTTCAAGGTTTTGAAGAATCCAAATCCTTTGAAGGATGATGAAGCTTCTGCTTGCTAGATGCTGCTGTGCTGCTTTATTGTTTTGTTCTGGGGTAGTTTAAAGTGTAATCCAACCTTAGATTAAATCTCAAAGCAAAAAGCATCTCAATCTTTGATAAAACAAAGTGTTTTTCAAACTAAGTTGAAACAACCGATTGTTCTGTCGAAACAACCGATTGTTTATACTTAGATGTTTCGAGAAAGTTTAAAAACTGTTTTTGAATGGAGAAAACTGTTAAGTGACAAAACAACCGATTGATTCGAGGAAACAACCGATTGTTTGTTTTGGAACCTTAACAGAAAAACTGTTTTCTTTGACTGAGCTTTAAATGATTTGAAACTGAATACGCTCCAGTCATTAAATGCTTTGACCAATCTTTTTGAAAGCTTTTATGGGTTTGTTAAGATTTGGTAACAAACTTCTTTTTATATAATTCAGAAAATCTCTTTTAAAGAAAAAAAGAGAATGCTTTTGAAAAAGTTTTACTAAGAGAGTTTTCAAAGTGCTGAGATTGCTTAAAAGCTAAAGAGATTGATCAAAGTGCTGGGATAGGTTTCTACTTGTATTGATTTCAGATCTTCATCTGTAACAAGTGTAATCTGTGTAAACTGCTGAAACTTTTCTGTATTGTTGCTGAGATTGGCTGTGTGTTCTTGAGGTGTTCAAGATCAGCAATCTTAGTGTTGACCAAGGAGAGTGTGTGTCTTGAGGTTTTCAAGGTCATTCTCTTGGTTGTTGTGTAAGTGATCAAGGTGTGATTGCTTAGTGGATTTCCTCAGGGTTCTGAGAAGACTGGATGTAGCTCTGGGTTGGAGTGAACCAGTATAAACATCTGTGTACAATCTCTCTATCCCTTACTCTTTAAATTCAATTTGTTTGTTGTTTGCTGGTATAAACAACCGATTGTTTCGAAGAAACAACCGATTGTTTTCCTGGCAGTGCTGTTTTGCTTGCTGTTTTGGCAAACTGAATTGCTTAATCATTTGATTTCTGAAAGATATTCATTCTAGCTTGTAAAAGTTTGCGAAAACCTCTTTAAACAATTCACCCCCCCCCTCTAGTTTAAAGCCATCTTTCCTAACAAATGTTTCATCATGTTCTGTGTTCCCTTCTTCCTCACTGCTGTCATCCTATACAGTTGTTTTTAAGGCAAGTCCTCCTGTTTTCCTTTCCACTGTCTCTTGCTCTTTCAGCCTCTAGAGTTCCAACTTGATGGAAGAGGCCCAAGCCTAAGCCAAAGCCCAAGCTCAGGCCCAACAACTAGGTCCATGGAAAAGAGTATTTAAGAAGATTGGGACTCTGCTACTGATGGCAGAGAAACTTTTCTTTACATATTCAAGGACCCCTCAGAGGACCACAAGGAGTAGAGCCCAAGCCATGGGAGCTGAGCATCAATTAATTTCAGTTTATTTGTAATTTCAGTAGAGTAGGGTTCATTTAGCACAATAGGGGGTGTATTTAACAATTTAGCTTGTACCTAGGCCTTTTAGGGTAGGAATGTAGCCCTACCTTCTAGAAGCATGCTAAGGGGCTGCATTGACCTTTAGTCAACACCCTAGCAGCCCCCTCTTTTATGTATTCCCCATCCTACCCTTGCTCCTTACTCTCCAAGGCACCATCTCCTATAAATAGGGTGCTTTGGCTCATGTTTTTTTAAGATCAATTTATATGAGTAAATGCTGCCAAAATTATGCTAGCTTCTACTCTTTGTCTAGTCTCTCTAGGTTAGACACTTTGATCTTCATCTTCACCTTCCTCCAAGTGATTTGGCCTAACCTATCACTCTCCATACCTTTCATGCACCTACAAGGAACCCATAGCTCTATATGAGCCATCCTTGACCCATATCATCCATAACTTCCACCACCTTTTTACCTCATATTTCAAGAAGAACAAATGGTCATGAAGAACAACCTATCATTTGGTATCTAGAGCTTTGGTTCTTCAAGAGATAAGTGTTCTCTTCATTTTATTTTTTGAGTCTTCTTCTTTATTCCATGTTGTTCATCATATCCTTAAATGTCTTGCTGTTTTTAATTTCTTTTTAAGTTGGTGTTGCTGTTTTTAAATTTCTATTTGGTATTTTTGGTTCAACTTGATCTTGAACTTCTATTTTCAAACTGTTTTAGGTTCCTTTTGTGTTGGCTGTTCTATTTTTATTTTATTTGAGTCTTATTGATGTTTTTTAATCTTTTTAATCGGTGCAAAGTGTTTGTGGTTGAGTCATTTTGATTTTTGAATCCATACAAGTTTTGTCAAAGTCATGTTCATCCTACAATGTCATAAATTCCAAGTGGTGCCTTTTATTGTTGATTTGGTTGCTTGATTTTGTTTTGAGTGCAGTTTATATTTCTGGTTTTGAAGCTTTGGTGCCTTTTATATTTTCATATTTGAGTTCATACTTGTGTGTTAGTTCCATACAAGTTTGTTTCCAATCATTTCCATTGTGTTTTTGAAGTTTCTTTACCGTTTTCTAATTCCAAGTTAGGATTTCTCTGTTTTCACTGCTACTGTGCTGGCTGGAATCATTCCCAGAAATTACATTTGTTGGTAAAAAATTCTGAAATTTTGGATTTGAGTAGTTTCATGTGTTAAGAAAAAGTGAAAAAAAGAAGCACATCAAAATTCAAAATACAAAAAAAATGATAAATGAAATACGAACAGAGTGCAAAAATCCTGACTCTGAAAAAACGCTGACGCGGCAGTGATTTCGAAAAAATTATTACAATTATTTGGCTCACTGTTTTGGTGAAATTCCAACGCCTATATTGAGCTAAAACATTGAAGTTTCTGTGGTTAAAATTTCAAGCTCAAATTTGAAGTATTCTGTCCAGCATAAAATTGGAAAGTTGTGAAAAATTTACACAAAAAAATTCTGTAGTGCTGTTTTGGTTTTATTCATCTATTCTAGTTCCATTCACTAGGATTCCACTTTGTGTGCTACCTTTTCTTGTGTGCCTTAATTTTTTGCTTGTCAAATTTTATTGAATACTCTTTCAAGTCTTGTCAAATATCAACTCCATTTGCAGTAGTCCTTGATTTTAAATTTGAGTTTTGTTGCTTTAAAACTTGCTTGACCTCTCTTTGGTGGATTTGACCTAAAAAGTGCTTTGGTGAGTGTGGAGCTAAAATTTTGTTTTGGTGAAAGCCATATCACTAAAGAGGAGCTGGATTAAAGATTTAAGGTTGAATAACCTAAGGAGACAAAGCAAGGGACAGCAGCAACCTCATTGAAAAATACACAAATATACACAAAGGAGCTACAAGTGAAGGAGTGCATAGAATAGGACTTTAAATTTTCGTGCATCAAAATTTGTTAACCTAATTTCTTTGTATTTCTTTGAGTTGTAATTTGCAAGGACATTGATTAATTAGTGGATTAATACGTCTTAGACGGTGAGTGTGTCTTCAAGGTTCCAAAGTGCCAAGAAGCCTCACCTTAGGATTCGACTAGTTTTAAAAGCTTTCTAGATAGCAATTTTCATTTGTGTTTTATTGCTTTATATAGTTTTTCTTGCATAAAAATTTTGTTTTCATCTTTGAATGTGCTCTAAGTAAATTGCTTAGAGAAAGGTTTGTGAAAGTGTTGTGGGATAGTATCTGGCTAAGGAAAGACTTGGTACTTAAGTGATCCAAGTGATCCACCTCCCTTTCCTGGGAAATTACCTACCTCACTCCACCTATCTTTCTTTTTGAAAATTACTTTTATCACAAACCCTAAACATGTCTACTCATTCTTCTAGTCATAGTGAAAGTGATAGGAAATCCACAAAATCTCTTTTGAAACAATTGGCTAGAGATTTTCAATCACTATCACTAAGACAATTGCAACATGAGGCTCAGATTTTGGAAGATAAAAAAGAAAGAGATGCCCATCTTGCAGTTTTGAATGAAGTGTTGAAGATTGGTAGGGAAAAAGATGAATACATTAGAAAATTAAAAAAATCCCAGGCATCACATGCATCTAGTTCTAGGTCAAATGACTCACATGCTGAGTGTAAGGACCTGGAAAATCTTATTGGAATAAAAGTGATATATTTTAAGTGAATTCTAAGTATGTTTTTATTTAAAATAAAAATGAAGGAAAGTGTAGTTAGAAAGCCATGAGATCGCCTGGAACATGATCGCCAGGGCGCGAGAGGCATGCGGGCATCGCCAGGGCGCGAGACATGCGGGCATCGCCAGGGCGCGAGAGGCATGCGGGCATCGCCAGGGCGCGAGAGACATGCGGGCATCGCCAGGGCGCGAGATGCATGTGGGCTTTGCCCGGGAGCGAGAGGCATGCGGGCGTCGCCAAGAGGAGACCTCGGTCGGTCTCCAGGAAGAGGAGACCTCGGTCGGTCTCCAGGAAGAGGAGACCTCGGTCGGTCTCCTGGAGGAGGAGACATCGGTCGTCTTCCAGAGAGAGACATCGGTCGTCCTCCAGGATGGGTCATCGGTGGAGAGTCTTCGCGAGGAAGGTCATCGGCGAAAGGTTATCGCGCGATGTCGTGTTTCACGCAGATGAAGTGGGGCCCTGGTTTCCAGGATGAACGTGCTGCATGTGCGACATGTAGGCAGTGAAAGTCCTTCGGAACAGTAGCTCCATGTGCGCAGAGATGCCACGTGGCCATACTGTCAGGTTTGCATTTAATTCGAGGAAGAAAACCCACACGGAAGGGTTAGTTAGAGAGTAGGTAATGATAGCTACATGGCAGGCCTATGTTCCTAGTATCGGAATGCACCGCCTCTTAGTGAGTTTAGAAACGCAGTGAGAGTATAAAAGGTGACAGAGTGAGTTCACCTTCATCTTTCTCTTTTCTCTCCTTTGCGCTGCGACTCAGTAATTCCAGGCACCAGTTTATTTACCAGCGATTGGCATAGAGCATTTGAGAAGGTTCTCTACAAGTTTTACCGATTAGAACGCTTAGGCAGAGTTCAGGCATCCTTTACGTTCGGTGGTTAGAGCTTGAAGTGAGTTTCACGCTGATCCAGGTAAGGGAAGCTAGTCTTTTTCCAACGATAACTGGATATTTGATGTTTGTGATGATAGGGCGACATGGTCACCGGTTTTACTTCGCTTTCACGGTGTTTGATGTTGAAATGTGAGATGTTTACGATAACAGTTCTGTTTGGATGTTGGGGGCGACGTGGTCGCCGGTTTTAAAAATGTTCTTGTTTAAAAACCCAGTTCTGTTCGTGATCGCCGGTTTCTGGAGGTGATCGCCGGTTTTTCATCTGTTATTGAAATATCCCCCGTTTTATGCTGTTTCAAAAGTGTTTGAGATTTTAAATGTGGTTTTCGAAAATCTGAACCTTGGTATGAGTTTTGCTGTGATTGGAATCGTTCATTGAAGTGTTATGTGATGTGTTGAATGTTGTGATTGTGGATCGAGGCATAGTATTTTCAGGAAAGAAAATACCGTGTAAGGTCGTGTAAGAGGTGTATTGATCGGTGATCCTATAATGAGACATCCTGACTCTACTGAGGTAATGAAATCACATAGAGGAAGTTACTCAGTTGTGGAGAGTCGATGGAGGTTCATACGTATGGGTGTCTCGTGTGAAACAGAACGAGTTCGGCCTGTTGTATGGATTAACCTTGTCATACCGTGATAATGAGAATATTGAGATGGTGTGATGCGCATGGCTGTGGGAACTTTCCAGCCTTTTGGTATGACAGGTGCGAATCTCTGGGTCTAATCAACGCACGAGTCTCCGGAAATAGTGGTCAAGTGTCTGGTGTGATGAGTCAGTGGAAAGTCTGACGTGAGAAATGAGAAATTGAATTAATAGACACTTGATTGCTGATGTGAATTGAAATACTCTTGGATTGATTTGTGAAATATGGGATTTCCTGATAGTCTTGTGGAATATGGAAATGTGATGGCTGATATTGATATGGTTCATGGATGTTGTGAAGTTCTTATGTATGCTCTTGATTCAAAGTTTTCTTAAATATATAGCTTACCCTGTATTTTGTTTCTGTGGCTGTTTTCTTAAACCTGTGATGATCGTGTAACTTTACACGGGAGCAGATGAGGTTGCAGGAAGTGGAATTCCCCTGTGAGTGATCGCCGTATGTGGTCTCCTGTTTTCTGTTCTTGCTGGGCGATCGCCCCCCTTTTGCCATTCCTGATAGGCGATCTCCGTTTTCTGTTAGGAGATCGGTAGTTTTGTATTTTGCTGTCTTTATGTTTAAGTTTTGGAAAACGACCGCGTTGTATTAAACTCCCTGCGAGGAGAACTCCTTTGTATATACATACAATTATGTTTATTTCAATATATTTGTTTTACCGTTATTTCATATTACGAAAATGAAAAAAATGCGAAATGTATTTGGCGGGATGTTACATTAATGGTATCAGAGCAGTTCGTCCTTTGGATGACCTGAGGGCTGTGGATCCATTGTGTTTTCTTCTGCTCATGAAAACTTATTTGAGTTTTAAGTGACAACTATTGTGAAAGGTTTTCAAACGTTTTTGTATTGAACTTTTTGTGTGTGCTGTAGTGAATGTATGCCTAACTGAAGATCTTAGTATTTAGAATGAGAGGGTCTTGATAAGGTGGTGAGGGTGCACACTCATGACCGGATCGGGGTGATTCTCAATCTAAATTCCAGAGGTTTAATGTTTAGCATACTTTGACTTCTGGTGTGATCTATTTCATGTTATTGAGTGTTCTCGTAATTGATTGTGAGTGGCTGTGTGGATTGATGGTTGCACGCCAGTAGCTGTTCTGGTGTTTTGCTTGAGGTTATAAGCTTTATGGTTCTGTAGATGGACTGAAATTCCTAAGGAATTTGAGAAGCTGACCTTGTGAGGTCGAGATGTTATCCCCCTTGAATGAATTGATTTCCTTATCGATTTCATTCTTGTAGTTGTAGGGAATATAGAAGCTAGTGGTTTCGGAATCTGAGAACGAAGAAGATGACTCGTAGACCTCCTACCTCTCCCCAACCTTCTTCTGAAATGGGCCAGATCGCCAGGGCCATTGAGATGATGGCAGGTGCCATCCAGCAACAGAATGCGGCGATGGCTCAGAACCATCAAGATACCATGCACCACTGGGAAGCTGCTCGGTCGGCTGATACGAATTCGCCCGTCGGTCAGCCTCAGGAACGGATGGGACTGGCCGAGTTCATGAGGCACAACCCACCCAAGTTCTGTGGGAATGCTACCCCTGATCAAGCAGATCAGTGGGTCAGGGAAATGGAGAAAATCTTTAGGGCGACCTCCTGCCCTGAAGAGAAGAAGTTGTTGTTCGCCACCTATCTGCTATCGGGTGAAGCCGAATTCTGGTGGATGGGAGCTCAGCAAATGATGGAGGCCAGAGAGGAGGTGTTGGACTGGGAGAGCTTCAGGGTGAGGTTCTTGGAGAAATACTTCCCTGACAGCGCAAAGTTTGCGCGGGAAGCGGAGTTCTTAAAGTTGGAGCAGGGGGTGATGTCGGTGAACGCCTATGCTGCTAGGTTTGAGTACCTCGCCCGATTCTACACTCAGGCGACCTCCGAAGCTTGGAGGTGCAGGAAGTTTGAGGAAGGGCTGAAGCACGGGCTGAAGAGGACGATAGCCCCGATGTGCATCAGGGAATTTCACGCCTTGGTAGAAAAGGCGAAGATGGTGGAGACCCTGGAAAAGGGTGATCCCCGGGTGATCAGGTCGCACCCAGGGGGTTCTTCCAGTGGGCGGGCTAAGGTGCAGCATTCACAAGGCAGGCCATATGCGAGACCTCCACTACATCGGGCGGGAACAGGGTCACCCCAGTTTCAACAGCAGCAACCCTGGAAACCAAAATGTTCCCTCTGTGGTGGACCACACATGCCCAATGTGTGCCCCAAGAAGAATTCGGAGAGAAGGTGTTTTGCATGCCAAAGGACAGGGCACGTTGCTAGAGAATGCCCTAACCGGAATGGGGCGACTCAACCCAGTGGTTCTCAGCAGTTGAGAAATGAAGGCAGCAGACCCCAGGCAGCAGGGAGGGTGTTTGCCATGTCAGGAGCAGAGGCGTCCCAATCAGGTAACCTCGTGCAAGGTGTCTGTTTTATATCTGGTAGAAGTGTAGAAGCTTTGTTTGATTCTGGAGCGACACACTCTTTTGTGTCAAGTCGGTGTATAGCCGAGCTGGGCCTCCTAGTGAAGGAGCTGCCTTTTGAACTGTTGGTCTCCACACCTGCATCAGGACAGGTTATGACCTCTACGGTTTGCCCTGAATGTCCAGTAATAGTAGAGGGACGCAGATTCAAAGTGAACTTGATCTGCCTGCCTCTTCAGGACCTGGATGTTATCCTGGGAATGGATTGGCTTTCTGCCAATCACATTCTCATAGATTGCGGTAGGCAGAAAGTGGTGTTGCCCGATCTCCAAAAGCAGGATGTGGTATCTGCTCGGCATGGGCGGTTGGAGATGGAAGAAGGGGCGAGGTGCTTCGTGATGCTAGCTCGGTTGGAAGTGAAGAACAAAGGGGACGTGAGCAGGATACCTGTAGTGAAAGACTTCACGGATGTGTTCCCAGAAGAGGTACCTGGGTTACCTCCTATGAGAGAAGTGGAATTCTCCATTGATTTGGTCCCTGGAGCTGGACCAGTGTCAATGGCGCCTTACAGGATGGCCCCAGCCGAGTTGGTGGAGTTAAAGAAGCAAGTGGAAGAGCTGTTGGAGAAACAGTTTATCAGGCCCAGTGTATCTCCATGGGGAGCTCCAGTACTTCTGGTGAAAAAAAAGGATGGAGGGTCTCGGCTGTGCATAGACT
Organism: Phaseolus coccineus; assembly: GCA_037954025.1. NCBI lineage: Eukaryota > Viridiplantae > Streptophyta > Magnoliopsida > Fabales > Fabaceae > Phaseolus > Phaseolus coccineus. Next base: position 15,709,814 of record CM075686.1, on the reverse strand, counting down.
ACAGGCAGTTAAACAAGTTGACCATCAAGAACAAGTACCCTCTACCCAGAATTGATGATTTAATGGATCAAGTAAATGGGGCCTCGGTGTTCTCAAAGATTGATCTGAGATCGGGGTACCATCAAATTTTGGTAAAGGCCGACGATGTCCAGAAAACAGCCTTTAGGTCCCGGTATGGGCACTATGAGTACGTGGTGATGCCGTTTGGAGTGACCAATGCCCCAGCTCTGTTCATGGATTATATGAATAGGATTTTCCGCCCTTTCTTGGATAAGTTTGTGGTAGTCTTCATAGACGACATACTTGTCTATTCAAAGACCGAGGAAGAACATGAAGGACATCTGAGGTCGGTGTTGGAGGTTCTGAGGGAGAAGCAACTCTATGCCAAGTTCTCTAAGTGCGAGTTCTGGCTGAGGGAAGTCAACTTCTTAGGACACGTGATATCTGCCCAGGGGATCTCGGTAGACCCAGCCAAAGTAGAGACAGTGCTGCAGTGGGAACGTCCCAGGACAGTCACTGAGATAAGGAGCTTTGTGGGTTTGGCGGGTTACTATCGGAGATTTATTGAGGACTTTTCCAAGGTGGTGGCTCCGTTAACACAGCTGACCCGTAAGGACCAACCTTTTGCTTGGACCGACCGATGTGAGCTCAGCTTCAGGGAACTAAAGAAAAGATTGACGAGTGCTCCAGTGCTGGTGATTCCAGAGGTCGGAAGACCTTTTGACGTCTACTGTGATGCCTCACATCAGGGTCTGGGATGCGTTTTAATGCAAGAGAAAAGGGCGGTCGCCTATGCTTCAAGGCAACTCATGGTTCATGAGAGGAACTACCCTACGCATGATTTGGAGTTGGCGGCAGTGGTCTTCGCCCTAAAGATCTGGAGGCACTACTTATATGGGGCTCGGTTCCAGGTGTTCAGCGACCATAAGAGCCTGAAATACCTGTTCGATCAGAAGGAACTGAACATGAGGCAAAGAAGGTGGATGGAGTTCCTAAAGGACTACGATTTTCAACTCATGTATCACCCAGGGAAGGCCAATGTAGTGGCAGACGCTTTGAGTAGAAAATCAATGCAAGTAGCCACCATGATGATGGAAGAACAGAAACTGATCGAGCAGTTCAGAGACTTAAACCTTGGGGTAGAACTTCATGTAAATCACATTAGTTGTAGTAAGCTGACTATAACTAATGACTTCATTGGAGAGATCAAGGATAAGCAGTTGGAGGACCCAAGTCTGAGGCGGACTGTGGAGTCGCTAGGGACCGACCAGGCTAGGGACTTTGCGATGGGCGAGGATGGGGTCTTGAGGTTTAATGGCAGAATTTGCGTACCTGCAGACGAAGGGTTGAAGAGGATGATCTTGGATGAAGGTCACAAGAGTCGCCTCAACCTACACCCAGGTATGAACAAGATGTACCATGACTTGAAGGGGTCATTTTGGTGGTCGGGCATGAAGAGAGACATCGCCCAGTATGTTGCAACTTGCCTAACATGTCAGAAGGCGAAGGCAGAGCATCAAAGGCCGGGCGGGCTGTTACAGCGACTGGATATCCCTGAGTGGAAATGGGACAGCATTGCCATGGACTTTGTCACCCATCTGCCTAGATCGGTGAAGGGTCATGAGGCAATCTGGGTCATAGTAGATCGGCTGACAAAGAGTGCCCACTTCCTCCCAGTGAATATGAAGATGCCCATGGAAAAGTTGGCACAACTGTACATCAAGGACATTGTGAGGTTGCATGGAGTGCCTACCAGCATCATTTCGGATAGGGATCCCAGGTTCACTTCGCGGTTTTGGCGGACTCTACAAGATTGCTTAGGAACCAAGTTGAGGATGAGCTCGGCTTATCATCCTCAAACAGATGGGCAGTCGGAGAGAACGATCCAGTCTTTGGAAGATCTGCTAAGGACGTGTGTCTTGGATCATTTGGGAAGTTGGGATGAGGTGTTACCACTGGTGGAGTTTACGTATAATAACAGTCACCACGCCAGCATTGGGATGGCACCTTATGAAGCCCTGTACGGGAGAAAATGTAGGACTCCCTTATGTTGGTATCAGGAGGGCGATGCAATCTTGGTTGGGCCAGAGTTGATTCAGCAAACAACCGAGAAGGTGAAACAGATACAAGGCAGGATGAGAGCTTCTCAAAGCCGGCAGAAGTCCTATGCAGATCAGAGGAGAAGACCTTTGGAGTTTGCTGCTGGAGACCATGTATTTTTGAGAGTGACCCCAACCAAGGGTGTAGGACGAGCTATCAGACCAAAGAAGCTGTCTCCTAAGTTTGTTGGACCTTACCAGATCTTGAGGAAAATTGGTCCAGTAGCCTATGAGATCGCCCTACCTCCACATTTAGCAAATCTGCATAATGTCTTCCACGTATCACAGTTAAGGAAATATCTCGCCGACCCTTGTCACGTGTTGGAGGTGGACGACGTGCAGATCAGGGACGACTTGTCTTTTGAAGCAAGACCAGTCAGGATAGACGATCACCAAAGCAAACAGCTCAGGAGTAAGACCATCCATATGGTTAAGGTGGTGTGGGATGAGAGATCCGGTGATTCGACTTGGGAGTTGGAAGAGAACATGAGAAACGACTATCCACATCTCTTTTCCTTGTAATTCAATTTTCGAGGACGAAAATTTTTGTTGTTAGGCAGATTGTAAGGACCTGGAAAATCTTATTGGAATAAAAGTGATATATTTTAAGTGAATTCTAAGTATGTTTTTATTTAAAATAAAAATGAAGGAAAGTGTAGTTAGAAAGCCATGAGATCGCCTGGAACATGATCGCCAGGGCGCGAGAGGCATGCGGGCATCGCCAGGGCGCGAGACATGCGGGCATTGCCAGGGCGCGAGAGGCATGCGGGCATCGCCAGGGCGCGAGAGACATGCGGGCATCGCCAGGGCGCGAGATGCATGTGGGCTTTGCCCGGGAGCGAGAGGCATGCGGGCGTCGCCAAGAGGAGACCTCGGTCGGTCTCCAGGAAGAGGAGACCTCGGTCGGTCTCCAGGAGGAGGAGACCTCGGTCGGTCTCCAGGAGGAGGAGACATCGGTCGTCTTCCAGAGAGAGACATCGGTCGTCCTCCAGGATGGGTCATCGGTGGAGAGTCTTCGTGAGGAAGGTCATCGGCGAAAGGTTATCGCGCGATGTCGTGTTTCACGCAGATGAAGTGGGGCCCTGGTTTCCAGGATGAACGTGCTGCATGTGCGACATGTAGGCAGTGAAAGTCCTTCGGAACAGTAGCTCCATGTGCGCAGAGACGCCACGTGGCCATACTGTCAGGTTTGCATTTAATTCGAGGAAGAAAACCCACACGGAAGGGTTAGTTAGAGAGTAGGTAATGATAGCTACATGGCAGGCCTATGTTCCTAGTATCGGAATGCACCGCCTCTTAGTGAGTTTAGAAACGCAGTGAGAGTATAAAAGGTGACAGAGTGAGTTCACCTTCATCTTTCTCTTTTCTCTCCTTTGCGCTGCGACTCAGTAATTCCAGGCACCAGTTTATTTACCAGCGATTGCCATAGAGCATTTGAGAAGGTTCTCTACAAGTTTTACCGATTAGAACGCTTAGGCAGAGTTCAGGCATCCTTTACGTTCGGTGGTTAGAGCTTGAAGTGAGTTTCACGCTGATCCAGGTAAGGGAAGCTAGTCTTTTTCCAACGATAACTGGATATTTGATGTTTGTGATGATAGGGCGACATGGTCGCCGGTTTTACTTCGCTTTCACGGTGTTTGATGTTGAAATGTGAGATGTTTACGATAACAGTTCTGTTTGGATGTTGGGGGCGACGTGGTTGCCGGTTTTAAAAATGTTCTTGTTTAAAAACCCAGTTCTGTTCGTGATCGCCGGTTTCTGGAGGTGATCGCCGGTTTTTCATCTGTTATTGAAATATCCCCCGTTTTATGCTGTTTCAAAAGTGTTTGAGATTTTAAATGTGGTTTTCGAAAATCTGAACCTTGGTATGAGTTTTGCTGTGATTGGAATCGTTCATTGAAGTGTTATGTGATGTGTTGAATGTTGTGATTGTGGATCGAGGTATAGTATTTTCAGGAAAGAAAATACCGTGTAAGGTCGTGTAAGAGGTGTATTGATCGGTGATCCTATAATGAGACATCCTGACTCTACTGAGGTAATGAAATCACATAGAGGAAGTTACTCAGTTGTGGAGAGTCGATGGAGGTTCATACGTATGGGTGTCTCGTGTGAAACAGAACGAGTTCGGCCTGTTGTATGGATTAACCTTGTCATACCGTGATAATGAGAATATTGAGATGGTGTGATGCGCATGGCTGTGGGAACTTTCCAGCCTTTTGGTATGACAGGTGCGAATCTCTGGGTCTAATCAACGCACGAGTCTCCGGAAATAGTGGTCAAGTGTTTGGTGTGATGAGTCAGTGGAAAGTCTGACGTGAGAAATGAGAAATTGAATTAATAGACACTTGATTGCTGATGTGAATTGAAATACTCTTGGATTGATTTGTGAAATATGGGATTTCCTGATAGTCTTGTGGAATATGGAAATGTGATGGCTGATATTGATATGGTTCATGGATGTTGTGAAGTTCTTATGTATGCTCTTGATTCAAAGTTTTCTTAAATATATAGCTTACCCTGTATTTTGTTTCTGTGGCTGTTTTCTTAAACCTGTGATGATCGTGTAACTTTACACGGGAGCAGATGAGGTTGCAGGAAGTGGAATTCCCCTGTGAGTGATCGCCGTATGTGGTCTCCTGTTTTCTGTTCTTGCTGGGCGATCGCCCCCCTTTTGCCATTCCTGATAGGCGATCTCCGTTTTCTGTTAGGAGATCGGTAGTTTTGTATTTTGCTGTCTTTATGTTTAAGTTTTGGAAAACGACCGCGTTGTATTAAACTCCCTGCGAGGAGAACTCCTTTGTATATACATACAATTATGTTTATTTCAATATATTTGTTTTACCGTTATTTCATATTACGAAAATGAAAAAAATGCGAAATGTATTTGGCGGGATGTTACACTGAGGGGAGTCTGAGAGTTAATGATTATTATCAACCTCCACCTAGAAGAACTAGAAGAGAAAAAGAGTTTAAAGAAAAATTACAAGCTCTTGTCACTAAGAAAGAAGAGAAAGACAAAAGAGTAAGAGAGGAGAATGAAAGGAAAGATAGAGAAGAGAAAGAAAAGAGAGAAAAAGTGAGGATAGAAAAGGAAAGTACAAAAAATCCTTTGTTTGGAGTTGAACCAGACATTGACTTAAATTCTTCTTCGATAGAAAACCCTTGTGAGAATATGCTTGAAGAAAAATTTGTGTCTGGAGCTGAACCAGATATAAATATAAATCTTTCCTCCACAGAAAAGCCAAGTGAGGGATTGTTTGAAAAAGAAGAAGAGGAATCTAGAAAGAATGAAGAGTATCTTACAACAACTCCTACAAGAATAGTGGGAAAAGAATCCTTAAACAGAGATTGCAATACTTTGAACTCTCATTTTCCTTTGAATCATGATGCTTACTCTTATTCTCAAAAATCACAAAAACAACACTTTGTGATGTTGTTGCTTATCTTGGGCAATGAACAACACAAAGGAAGCAAAAATATTTTTGAAAAGGGCCCTATTTCTTTCAAACAAAACTTTTATAAAAATAGCAAAGGGCCTTATTTCCTTACTATTTTATTTGAATACACTAGTCTTAATCTTCTTATCTCACTTTTCTATAATGTTTACTGTAGGTTAATATTTGATCCTAGAGGACGAGCATAGTTTTCAAAGTAGGAACAAATGATAGGTTGTTCTTCATGACCATTTGTTCTTCTTGAAATATGAGGTAAAAAGGTGGTGGAAGTTATGGATGATATGGGTCAAGGATGGCTCATATAGAGCTATGGGTTCCTTGTAGGTGCATGAAAGGTATGGAGAGTGATAGGTTAGGCCAAATCACTTGGAGGAAGGTGAAGATGAAGATCAAAGTGTCTAACCTAGAGAGACTAGACAAAGAGTAGAAGCTAGCATAATTTTGGCAGCATTTACTCATATAAATTGATCTTAAAAAAACATGAGCCAAAGCACCCTATTTATAGGAGATGGTGCCTTGGAGAGTAAGGAGCAAGGGTAGGATGGGGAATACATAAAAGAGGGGGCTGCTAGGGTGTTGACTAAAGGTCAATGCAGCCCCTTAGCATGCTTCTAGAAGGTAGGGCTACATTCCTACCCTAAAAGGCCTAGGTACAAGCTAAATTGTTAAATACACCCCCTATTGTGCTAAATGAACCCTACTCTACTGAAATTACAAATAAACTGAAATTAATTGATGCTCAGCTCCCATGGCTTGGGCTCTACTCCTTGTGGTCCTCTGAGGGGTCCTTGAATATGTAAAGAAAAGTTTCTCTGCCATCAGTAGCAGAGTCCCAATCTTCTTAAATACTCTTTTCCATGGACCTAGTTGTTGGGCCTGAGCTTGGGCTTTGGCTTAGGCTTGGGCCTCTTCCATCACAACTCATGTTCCATCCATTTTCCAAATAATGCAGCAGTAGACAGCTTAGACAAATCTTTACTTTCTGAAATTGCAGTGACTTTAGGTTGCCAGTTCCTATCAAGGCACTTCAACACTTTTATATTGAGTTCTTCCCTGTCAAACACTTTTCCCAATCTAGTAAGATGGTTTACAATGTGAGTAAACCTCTTCTGTACATCAGCAATGCTTTCTTCAGGTTGCATCTTGAAAAGCTCATACTCTTGGATAAGTGAATGTTTCCTTGATCTCTTCACATCATCTGTACCTTCGTGGGTTACCTCCAGAATCTCCCACATTTCCTTAGCCGAATTGCACTGAGATATTCTGAAGAATTCATCCATTGTCAATGCAGAAGTTATGATGTTTTTGGCAACAGAATCATATTGAGCTTTTTTTTCATTCACTGTCACCCCATTCAGACCATGGTTTCCTCACTATTTCTTCCTTGATAACCTGTATAGGCACAAACGGTCCATTGACCACAACATCCCAAATACCAAGGTCAATGGATTCCATGAAAATTTTTATTCTTATTTTCCATAAAGCATAATTCACTCCAGCAAACATAGTGATGGAGGACAGCTAGTCACACCCCCTCTAGTGCCAAGACGTGAACTTGAAAGGATAGATCAAGAGCTTCTAGACCAAGAGGAAGACCGTCTAGCACCTTGCATGGAGCGTCTAGGACCTATCACAAGGTCCATGGCCAAACAAATCCAAGAGGAGACGGCCCAAGCTAAGGATTGGAGAGAAAGATACCTATACATGTTGCAAGAAGGCCCATCATGAAATTAGCTTAGTTTATGTGGTGTAAATAGCATTTTTCTTTCAAGACTTGACCTATCTTGCTTGGCAAGTTTGTGCCCACTTTTGCATTTCATTTCAAACACATTTGGTTAGCATCTAGGGTAACATTTAAGGTACTCCTTAGCTTATAAAAGGGGTAGCCTCCTTCATGAAACTTAAGATTAATTTGAGTAAAGTTATGCTGCCAAATTTGTGCCATACTTACTCCCTTGCCTAAATCTCTTGATTTATGGTTTTAATCTTCACTCCTTCACCACCAAAGAGAGTTGGCCAAACCTCTCTCATTTTCATACACTTCATGCACCTACAAGCCACCACCACTCTTAGGAGGGCTTGACCCATTTCGTCCATTGAACTTCCGTTGCATTCATCACCCAAAACGCACCATGAAGAACTCAAGAATGCCACCACATAGGGTGTATATTAACAGATGTACCGACCAGTCCTCGAACACCGAGAACAGCTAGTAAGGGTGAGCTGCGTTCGCTGGGTCCCATAGCGTGGGCCAGAGCCACGTGGGCTGGGTCCCACAGGTAGTGTGGACTAGCGGGATGATTAGTCATCAGCATGTCGATCACCAGAGTGGACTGATGTGTCCTCGCCACTCAGCAGGATGATGAGTCCTCGGCATCATAATGGGACAATGTGACATCGGTCTTGGGTGTTTCGAACAGCAGAGCTAGAATATCTTATGTGGGTCCCGAGGGAAGACCAGTTATCAGTAGAATGCCCAGAAGTAAGGAGAAGCCTAAGTCACGAAATGCTTATGCGTGTGGCAGGGAAAGCACAGTTGGGTGCAGAGTCCTGAGGGGTTGAGTACTCATCAGAACTAGGGTTTCCCAGTGAAGCTGCATGCATGGCACGTGAACAGTGAAGGCGCTCCCAGGACAGGTGGCCCTAGAGACTAGGTGCACGAGGGGGTACCCAGGTGGCCATCCTGCCAGAGTTTTGCACTCCAGTTAAGGAAACCTTATGTGATAGATTACCCTAAGCCTGTGGTGGCATTCTTGAGTTCTTCATGGTGCGTTTTGGGTGATGAATGCAGGGGAAGTTCAATGGATGAAATGGGTCAAGCCCTCCTAAGAGTGGTGGTGGCTTGTAGGTGCATGAAGTGTATGAAAATGAGAGAGGTTTGGCCAACTCTCTTTGGTGGTGAAGGAGTGAAGATTAAAACCATAAATCAAGAGATTTAGGCAAGGGAGTAAGTATGGCACAAATTTGGCAGCATAACTTTACTCAAATTAATCTTGAAAATATATGAGGTAGGCCTCCTTATTTATAGATTTAGGAGCCTTGGTGAGCAAGCTTAAAGGGTAGGGATGGAAATACAAAAAGTGGGGGCTGCCTAGGGTATTGACTTCAGTCAAACCACACCATCATCCTAATATTCTAGAAGATAGGTCAAAAATGCAACATTTCATAGTACACCCCTCCTTCTTTTGCTAAAGGCACCTATTTGCTAGCACACACCTCCTTCTATTGCTAAGGGCACCTTCTTGATAGCACACCCCTAAGTGAGCAAGTTTTGCTTTCTACACTACACTAATCTACTAAGCTACCCCTAATGGGCCTCCAAGTAGCATGTACAAGGTCTTCTCCCTCCCATCCGTGGCTTGACTCATTTGGGCGTGAATGTGCTTGGCCATGGACCTTGTGAGAGGTCCTAGACGGTCTAGGCTCCCTCCTAGACGCTCCTCATGTAGCTCCCCCTTGTCTTGTGCTAGACGCTCTCCATGTGGTTCTAGACGGTCTAGTCTTGGCCCTTGGCTTTCATGGTGGGGTGAGCTTGGCCTCTCTCCATCATCCCCTCCCCCTTGGAAAGGATTTGTCCTCAAATCCAAGTCGTCATTGGTACCTACAAATGGAGATAGGTCAATTACATTAAATGTGTCATGCACTCCATATTCAAGAGGTAGGTCCAACTTGTATGCATTGTTGTTGACTCTCTTGAGAACTTGAAAGGGTCCATCTCCTCGGGGACTTAGTTTGGACTTCCTTTGAGTGGGGAATCTATCTTTTCGAAGATGAAGCCAAACTAAGTCTCCTTCCTCAAAAATCATTTCTCTCTTCCCCTTATTGTTGTATTTGGCATACTTCTCATTTTGTTGTTGTATTTGAAGTTTAACCTTCTCATGAATTTTCTTAACAAAATCGGCCTTGATTGCTCCTTCCTTATGCACAAAATCTTGTGGGTTAGGAAGGGGTAACAAGTCCATAGGTGTGAGAGGATTAAATCCATATACTACTTCAAAAGGAGAAGCATTAGTAGTCTTGTGGACTACTCTATTATAAGCAAACTCAATGTGGGGAAGATGCTCATCCCAAGACTTGTGGTTTCCCTTCATGATAGCCCTAAGCATAGTTCCTAGAGATCTATTGACTACTTCGGTTTGACCATCCGTTTGAGGATGACAAGAAGTGGAAAATTGTAGTCTTGTTCCAAGTTTACTCCAAAGAGTTTTCCAAAAGTGGCTTATAAACTTGGGATCTCTATCGGACACTATACTTCTAGGTATACCATGGAGTCTCACCACTTCTCTAAAGAAGAGCCTAGAAATATTTTGAGCATCATCTACCTTGTGGCATGGAATAAAATGGGACATTTTGCTAAAATGGTCCATTACCACAAAGATAGAGTCATGGCCTCTTGCAGTCCAAGGGAGTCCTAAAATGAAATCCATGCTAATGTCTTCCAAAGGAGCATTTGCAATCGGCAAGGGAGTGTAGAGTCCATGAGGTCTAAGGACCTGTAAAATTAAATTGGAATAAAAGGAATATATTTTAAATGAATTCTAAGTATGTTTTTATTTAAAATAAAAAGGGAGGAAAGTGTGGCTTAGAAGACTATGAGATCGCCTGGTTAGTACATAATCGCCTGTCGCCTAGACTACCCATGCGGGCATTGCCAGGGCGCGAGAGGCATGCGGGCATCGCCGGGGCGCGAGAGGCATGCGGGCATCGCCGGGGCGTGAGAGACATGCGGGCATCGTCAGGGCGCGAGGCATGCGGGCATCGCCAGGGCGCGAGAGACATGCGGGCGTCGCCAGGGAGAGACATCGGTCGTCTCCCAGAGAGAGACATCGGTCGTCTCCCAGAGAGAGACATCGGTCGTCTCCCAGAGAGAGACATCGGTCGTCTTCCAGAGAGAGAGATCGGTCGTCTTCCAGGATGAGTCATCGGTGGAAGGTTATCGCGCGATGTCGTGTTTCACACAGATAAGGTGGGACCCAGGCTCCCAGCATGAAACGTCCTGCACGCGCGCCACGTGGACAAAAAGGGTGGTTCAGAATAGTGACATCAGAAAGTTGGCATGCGCAAGAGACACCCACGGCCGTACTGTTCAGGGAAGTGGTTGGCATGCGCAAGAGACACCGTGGTCGTACTGTTCAGGGAAACGTACACTCAGGCTTTCCTGCAAAGTGGGTGGTGGCAGCAGCATGTGTGGACAAGTTAGTGTAGATTCAAAAACCCACTTCGGGGAGGCAAAGAACGTTGCTGTGGTTCAAGAGTGACAGAGTGAGTCTACCTTCATCCTTCTCTTTTCTCTCCTTCGCGCTGCAATTCAGACATCCCCAAGCACCAGTACGACGAGCGACGACTGCACTTGGATACCTGGGGAGTTCTCTGCGAGTTTTCCGTCAGGACGCTAGAACAGAGTTAGGACATCTTTAAGCTTCGGTGGGTGTTGGAGCTCTTGGTGTTTTGCGCTAGTCCAGGTAAGGGAAGCTAGCCTTATTTGCAACGAAAACCTTATATTAGATGATTTTGATGATGGGGCGACGTGGTCGCCGGTTTTCAACTGTTATTGCATAATCCCCTGTTTTTGGACGAGATCGCCGATTTTGGCGTTGTTTTTCGAAATCCCCTGTTTTAGTGTCGTTTGAAATTGTTTGAGATTGAAATGTGATATTTTAAAGTCTGAACCTTGGAATGATTGTTGCTGTGATGGGAAATCGTTCATTTAAGTGTTATATGATGTGTTGAATGTTTGAATGTGGGATCAAGACATAGTATTTTCAGGAAAGGAAATACCGTGTTGAGATTAGTTATGAGGTGTATGGATTAGTGAGTATCCTGTGAATGAGACGATCCTGACTCTGCTGATATGATGGAGTCACATAGATGAAGTCATTTAGTTGGTGAGAGTCGAAGGAGGTCCATATGTATGGGTAAGTCGTTTGAAAGATAACTGACTTGACCTGTTATATGGATTAACCCTGTCATACTGTGAGAGTGATGAGATTGAGATTGAGATTATGTTGATGCGCATGGCTGTGGGAACATTACAGCAATGAAGTATGACAGGTGCAGGTGTCTGGATGCTAAGTTCAACGCACGAGTCTTCCGGAAGTAGTGTCAAGTGTCGGTGTGTGATGAGTCAGTGGAAGTCTGACGTGAGAAATGAGAAACATTGAAATTGGTAGACACTTGAATGTTTATGTGAAACAAATAACACTTGATGAAATTGTGAAGTGTGTGAAATGAATGGGAAAATTGATGGATTTTACGTGAGTGTCTTAAATTTGTTTTATCTTGATTTTAAAGTTTCATATCTAAATTCTCTTTAAAATATCTAGCTTACCCTGTGTTCTTGTTTGTGGATGTTTTCTTAAACCTGTGATGATCGTGTATGATTTTACACGGGAGCAGATGATGTTGCTGGAAGTAAAGCTCCTCAGTGAGGGGTCGCTGGAAGGAGATCGCCTGTTTCTGTTTCTGTTAGGCGATCACTCCTTTTTCTGTTTTCTGATAGGAGATCGCCGTTTTCTGTTTTCTATCAGGAGATCGCCTGTTTTTCTTTATTTTGCTGTATTTTGTTTAAGTTTTGAAATTGACCGATTATGTATTAAACTCCCTGTGAGGAGAAACTTCAGTACATATATATAATTATGTTCACTTCAATATATTTGTTTACCTTTATTTTCATTATATAAATATGAAAAGCATTTTGGCGGGATGTTACATTAATGGTATCAGAGCAGTTCGTCCTTAGGATGACCTGAGGGCTGTGGAT